>JARBWI010000046.1:0-1331042 GCA_037576405.1 Campoplex capitator
AACGACAATTACATTTTCTTATATATTTTATATCAAACTTTTTATTCTCGATAATTATTATTTTTCTTATTCATATAAATATCGATCGATGCTTGATGCGAGTATATGCATTTACCGGAAAAATGTTGTTTTTTTTTCTCGTCATTTCTTCAATGTTTATTTATGAAAAAAAAAAATATTTTTAACTCCATATTATGTACTAACGTATAAGATTTTATATGCACGAGTATATGAGTTTCTATCACATACATACAAGTGTATGTACTGATCGGAAGCACGATCTGTCGAGTGTCCAATTAAGCGGAGAAAACCAATGCATTATGGATGTCTGCGCGGTTGAGGCGTCCGGTGTGCTCGCCCAGGAGAGAAAATGTGTTCGCCTCTGTGCTGGGGGGTCAAATGGTATAAATCGGCGAATAGACCGAGTTCTGTAGAGAGTCTATATACACCAATCTGTGCAGAAGCGTCTTCTTTGCTGTAGTGCCTCCTCCGTCGATATACATGGATACAAAACTGTGTGCACGTGTGTCCGGGCCATGGTTATATCAATCGTAAGGGCACGATTGAGGGTATTCGGTGTATCAAATTTGTGTTACTTGAGCCTTTTTGTCGCAGAATTCAAAACGATTTTTCTTCCTCTCTCTCTCTCTCTCTCTTCGTAAAATACGTGTCTTCATGACAGTTCGTACATATATAAATACATTATATACACATATACATTTGGATGTGTGCCCACACGTACACACAGCGTGATGGGAGTTTATGGTATACATAGCTGACAACGTATGGATACAGATATATACGTGTTCGACTTGCCTTCAGATCCTTTTTTCTCTCCCTTTCTCAAGCTCTCTCTCTCTTTCTCTCTCCGTCTCTGTGTCCCTCTTTGCCATGCGCGATCGGCATTAAATTTTATTACATCGTTATTGCCGGCTAATCGAAGCTACGCGCGGAATGAGAATCGTTTCGCCACAGCTCATCTCTCTGTAATACTATACTCACTCTTTCTCTCTTTCACTCGAATATCTCGGTGTATAATATGTGTATATATGTGCATACATATATACGTGTATATTTATGTTACGTTACTTTCTAACATGTTTTAATAGAATATATGTAGCATCTTCGCGTTATACATTTATCTTTAGGTATCTCTTTTATGATCCTTTGGCTCCATGAACACACTGTGCTGCAGATTTTATTCTTATCAGATCTGTACATCTTCTGTATTACTTATTATCTTTATCGCAAGCTTGTATACGCTTCATTTGTCGTGGCTTATTAATTCTCCTATCCTCATGAACTCTTTCGTACATTTATTATTTATGTATGTATATTCGTTTCGTATATATATACACGTATACGTTTTTAACCGGTAGACGTGAATTGTAAAATCGTTTCTTTGGAATATTTCTCTGTATCGTATTAAATCGGATTCTCGAGTGAAAAAACATCGAGTCTATGCGGTTATCGCACAATATTGCTCTCGCGCCTTATAGCCTCCGCTCGACGGGTGGTTCAACCAGATGAGCCAGGGAGTCTCGACTCTTTGAAAAATCTACAGTAGAAATAACCGTTTGTGCTCAGACCATCGAGTGCGTCAGTCGCACCAGCCAGATCGCTTGCTCGATTAATTTTGATTAATCGCTCAGCAAGATTTCGGAAATCTCGGACTAAATAACCATTACTTTTGGCTCTTTGCCATATTGCTTTTTTTTTTTTTCAACGTATTATATTCGTTTTTTTTATTACGATTAATGTTTTCATCATTCGTTTTACTGTTGTTTCAAAATGCTCTGATTCGAAACGGATTCAACGGATTGCCTGTGAAGATTCAATTGATATTTGGACTGATATTCTAGTAATCGATGTCCGTTAGACAGTGGTCAGGGTTGTGTACGAACAGACAGACACTTCATAGTACCAGTAGAAAAACCGTGTATGGTCGGGCAAAGTGGCGGCGACCTCGGGGCCACGGAAGTAGAGAAAAATCTATTTTTAGCTTTCAACAGACCGAGAGAAATATTCGGTTAAAAACTTCTTTCGTTCTCTCTCTCTCTCCTCCCCCCCTCTTTTTCTATTTCCATTATTGCGTACCCGAGCGATTAAACTTTTACCTTTTTTATCAACTAGTCATCGTAGGACAAGTTATTTGATATCGCGGAAAGAAAAACGTGTTCGAGGCGTAGCGTCTTCAGGTAAAGTGGTGCAATTTCGTTCGTCTTTCTGTCCTTTTCGATTCCGCGGGTTTGCAATACACACATAACACTAGAAAAAAAAAAAAAAAAAAAAAAAAAAAAAACAATCCTCAAGCTAATACACACATAAGAAAAGCGCGCGCGTTTGGAATTTATCGTGTCGTAAAACCCAAAGAGAACTGAGATATTTAACTTATACCTGTTGTGTGTGTGTGTGTGTGTTCGTTTGGGTCTCTCGAAGAGCGAGATAGACGGCAAAAGATCGAAGAGAATAAAATACCGTTGCGTGTATTTCACGCGGCCAAGGGCCCCGTATAAAATCAGCCCCGGAGCCAATCCGAGAGATCGAGAAATGGACGGAAGGGTTAACGTGTGGGTACGAGAGGAAATATAGCTACCTTTCCTCTGCAACGATTTTGCTGTTAACGAAAAGAAAAAAAAAAAATAAAATAAAAAAAAAAAAATTGCCGATAGATCGGTATCGTGTGCCGCCCCCGCCTTCCAAAGACCGCGGCCCTTCAGGGCCATCCTACATCACTCCTCTTTATAGCTTCTCAAGAATTCTCTCGCGATCGCGAGATTCATAATGTACTACACCAGCATTTTTATCCACGAAATTTGTAGCATCCGCATTGAGATTTCACTAGATTCGCAGATTTTTTTAAGCGTTGCAATAAACCTCAAACCATTCGGTCAAAACCTTAACGCGGAACGAACGCATTTCAATCGTTTTCGTATAACAGCATTCAATTTTGGATTCTTCAATTTAGTGAATAAAGCTTAAACGAAAAGCTCGAAGAATTATTATTTTCCTATGCTATCACGTTGATAAAAAATTCGATAAATAACGAATTCTTAGAAGTTTTCGTAAAAACTAATCAATCGCGATCAGAAGTATTTTTCCATAATCGTTATAGTTGTTTCACTACATTATTAAGCTTAATACAAATGGGTAAGCGAAGTACTACCGTAAAGGAGGAGGATAGATGGATTTTCCAGTTATCCTATATTTGCGGTGATATTATGTTCGATCGATCGGGGTGAGTCGACACGAGCGAAGGGAAAACGGATCGAAGTAATTGGGAGGATAGATTAAAATCGTAATTGTCAATATCTTGGTCTATCGAGAAACGGAAAACGAGGGAAAAAGAGAGAAGTAAATGAGAAAGAAAAAGAAAGACGGAAAGGGAGATAGAGGGAGGGAGGGAGGGATGGAGAGAAAGGGAGCAGGTAAACGGTAATGGGTGAGATAGGGGGCTTTAATGATAGCTACCTTAATAAGGCGGGGCCTTATAAGAGTGTAACGATCTTCGTGGTCTCTCTTCAGCTACTTTTCTGCTTCTGGCTGACCACAGAGGCTCTTCAACATAGTTACATGTGCTTCACAATTTTCTCTTTTTCTTTTATATATTCTCCATCCGTCTGTCTTTCTCCTTTTTCTTTTTTCTCCTCTCTTCTTTCTTTCTTTCTCTCTTATTATCTTTTCCTCCATTCTCTCGTTTTTCTCACTCGCTCAAACGACAAGGGAGATAGAGAGGGAAAGATTTTATACACACGCCTCGCTATAATTATAATGAATCGTATAGCTTTGCCACAATCGCACGTACGTGATTCTCCTTATGTTTTCTAACCATCTTTTTTTTCCCCCTCTCCCACTCTTTTCTCACATTCCAGCTCCTACTTTTCAGTCAATCACCTTTTCGATTTTCTCATTATTTATCAATCATTCGGCTCATCCACCGTAACCGTTTGTCCCGTTTCTCAATCCGTTATTTCTCCCCCAACAAAAAACTTTTTTTTCGCGATACGAATGTCCCCGTGACTGGAGTTGAACTGGAGCAAAATTTTCCGATATTTTAAGCAAAATTTTCAGAATAAAAAACTTTACGTTACGTTTAGAATTAATGTCGAATATGGTCGAAAGCATTTTACGATTATTTTATGGACCAGCGCGAGACCGTGACTTCGCTTTGTATTTCGCCGAGTTAAATCTATACTTAAGATTTTTTCCTGTCCAGATACTTTGTATTACCTGCAAAAAAATAAATATCAAAAAAAAAAAACTTGATTGTCCAATTTTCCGGATGTTGGTTCAGTAAAATGACGCTCAAGTGTAATAGCGAAAATTTAAGTTTTATAGCTTCTGCCATTTGTATAAATTGGACAAAATTATCTCGAGAAAAACATAAAATTATATATTCCTAATGTGTGTTTTCTTTGTTCACTTAACTTTTTTTTTCCCAACGTCGACTTATCAATTAATTTTATGAATCGAGTGAAAAGTATGAGCCCCAACAAATTTTTCTCAGCGCAGAGATCTTCAAGTTAATGGGAATGGAGCAAACGGAATATTTTGCCAAATCCGAATGAAGACGTTGCCTATTTTCTCGAATTCAATTTCGACGAAACTTGCATCGTAGAAGCAAATTTTATCTATTAAACAATTCGAGTGCATTCGAATTTTGAAATAAAACTGATCAGAACGTTTATGGATTCAAAAGATTTGAGATTTTCTTCGAAATGTTTGAGAACCACGGTTTGGCGTGACGTTAACACGGGAGATAACACACGTGGAATTAAAGAGCTCTCTATCTTGGGCCTCTCTCTTTTTTGTGACTGATACTTTTTCTCTGGCAAAAAAAAAACAGAAGCGAATGATGTTGAACGGTAGATAGGACAAAATCTTTATTGTCGATTCTTATCGGAGATGTGCTATGAGCACGAGGGGGCTTGAATAAGCGATTGCCAATTAGTCGATTATAAATGCCGCACGTTCGGTAAAGCAAAGATGTTGAATGGTGTTTGAATCTTTCTTCCTTGACTATCTATATATATATCTATAGAATTCAGCGATGTATATATACACATTGCGAATATGTGGGTGTCCATTTTCTTATACACGTGCTCTTGCGTGGTAAACTCATGGTGTATGTACGCGTGTTTCTCGGCGAGGCTTCGTGTTTGGCATGGGAAAAAACATACAGTGGCGGAAGGGAAGAGAAAGGTAGAGTAAGAGGAAAAGAAAAGAAGTGAGACAAAAAGAGGAGGAGAAAGAGAAAGAGAAAAAGAGAAATAATCGGAGGAAGAAGAATGAATAAGAAGTAAGAAGAAAAAAGAGCAGTGTTGTGCCAAAAGCGAGAAAAAGCGTGAAAGATGGAGTAAGAGATAGAGGAAAGAGACAAGGGATTAAAAAAAGAAGAAAAAAAAAACATCGAGAAAGATGAAAGAGAAGAAACGAGAGAGGCTAAGAATGAAAAATAAAAAGTATAAAATGAAGCAAAAAAGCGAATGGCAGAGAAATATTCATTGTGGAATGTGCTCGAGCACGTGTTAGTAAAGCACGCGGAATCAGCTGTGCATTATGTGCCTCTCACGTTTATAGTCAGCTGTGTTCCTTCTTTCTCTCTCTCTCTTATTTTCTTATCGTCCAACGTGATCATCGTTATCTTCAAAAGGTAAGTCCTTCTTTCCTCCTAGACCCCATACACACAAACACAATAATATGTAGTCCGGTGCAAAGGGCTCTTTAAATAACTTCCATTCTTTTTCGCATGCTCCAACTTTTGTCCCGACCTTCTTTTTATTTTTTCCTTTCTTCTTTCATCTCTCTTTCCTTTCGGAACTTGAAATGGTAGTTCGTTCTTATCCAGAACGCTGCTCTGGTATCTCATTAAAAAAAAAATAAAAAAATGAAAATAAAAAATAATCACTTAAGCATACATTGCACGTGAACGTTGAGAGATTCTATATGGTACGTTCTTACATAGATTAGCGAGCATCGGGCACAGATAGGGGGAACATCGTTAGTGAATCGGATGCAGCAATCAGCAATGATAAATCGCTATTATTATTATGATTATTATTATCATTATTGTTGTTGTTGTCATTGGATCTCTTTCCAAGTAGCATGTTGTGCATCAGTGATCGTTTGTTGCTAGTCCATGAAAATGGTTTCTTGTCGTTTAAATAAATAATTTTATTGCGTTAATGAATCTAGAACAACATTTTAAATGTCATTTTCCGGAGGTAAACGCAGAGGACAAAAATGTCTTGGAAAGAAATATTTTATTTTTAAGATCTTAGAGTAAGTGGCTCGTAATTCGTAGCCGTATGCTTGGTTAAATTAAAACAGAGTGTTAAATAGAGTCAGGATTTTGTAAATTGCAACGATCGTGTTTGTGCAGTAGCAACAAGGTTGAAGATGAAGAAAAAAAATCTCGTTTTTACGCAGCCTCTGTAGCCAGTGAAATGGTCGAGGAACTGGGATGAGATTCAGAGAGAGAGACAAAGAGGAAGAGAGAGTGAGAGAGAGAGTCTCGGTGTTTTGTAGCCAGTGAAGCTATTAACAACAAAGAAAGATAAGAAGAAAGACATAAATGGATAGAGAGTGCCGGTATATTTTTGAGCTAGCGAAGGTTACTAAAAACCAGAAAGAGACAAAGAGAGTCTCGTTTCTCTGTAGCCAGGACCGGTCAATTTCATTTGCGAATTAGCAACCAGGAAAAATCTGGGAAGGAGATAATATTATACAACAAAAAAAAGAGGAAGTTTGCCTCGTTATTTCGTAGTCATAGAGAGAGGGTCATTCACTTTTATGCATCCAGGAACCTTGCTCGTGGCCTAACGAGACGCACATGCGTAATTATTAGACAGAATAAAACGAACGAATGTTGAAAAATTTTTTTGAGATACGGTACGAAGTATTATGCATGGAAAGCCTCGAAAGTCTTAAGGTCAGCTGGAAGGAACGCGCAATAGCGTTGACTATCGCGTTATCGCTTGAATTTGCTGATTTCTTCGACGTCTTATTATACACTTGGAAGAAGTACAAGAAACAGGAGCATCAGTCTCCTTCTTGGTTGAACCTCCATTTTATTCTTGCCTTGGTAATTCGAGAACTTTCCTTAATTACACTACGTGTTTGTGTTTATGTACATGTTTATATGCATCTTGTACTTTGCTCATGTGCCAAGGTGAAAATTTTACGAAGCCAACGAAGAGAGCTAACGTTTTGTGTACATACGCGACGAGAACACGAAATCGTAAACGGGACCAATTAACATGCCTGATTCACCACGATTCCATGCGTTTTATGCACCCATTCGAATGAGCTCAATTGCCACCACGAACCTCGCTCGGATTTCTTCAGCTCATTGAATCTTGTCACTCTGATTTAGCGGATTAAATAGTTAAGAAGTTAACAAAAATGCAGTTTTACAATTCCTCTTCGAAAGGCCCATAACAAAAATACAGTTTTTAAGTTCCTTTTCAAAGGCTCTATTAGAAGCTTGGAAAAACTGCTTCCCACTCAGCCATCAATCTTCGAGCCAGTACATATCTCTGAGCTGCTGAACTTTGGTAATCATCGAAACCGCTGAATTCCACACAATTTTTTATTTTGACAAGTCTTTATTATTGCAGTGAATTTGTTTTTCCAAAATACAATTCATTTATACGTCACAAATATAAAATAATCAATTTTCATATTATTATTTTCAATCAACTTTTCATCATTGTCGCATAAAAGATATTTTGGACACATTTTCTTCAAAAAACCAAAAATGTACCCCAAAAATCCCATCAATTGGCATCACGAGAATAAAATCAATCGTGCAAAAATTTTTCACATCAAAATTCGTCGACGATTCAAATGAAAATGAAACAAGAAGTCGACATAATAAATGTTACAATCGATCACATTACTCAACCGTTGTTCTCCATCTTTTTTGCTACACTATTTTCCCTGTTTGTAAATATCATTTCTGTCTGGATTTAATTGACCCGATAGGGCTTAATGCTTCCGGTCGTAGTTCCGATGCATCGCCTCCAGTTTCAGAGCATCCGTATACATTAATAATATATATTTACGCATACGCATATGGGGGTACGTTTAAAGGCTCATTTGCGATCTTCTCCTCGTCCCGATAACCGTGACTACGTATGTACGTGTTTATACATACCGGGACCAACATCCGAGTGAGTTTTCTTCACGCGTTGAAAGACGAGACTCTCTTCTCTCATGTAGCCAAGCACTCGAGGCAAGGAAAAAGTACACAGAACGATGAAGCACAGAAAGAGAAACAGAATGAAAGAAAGAAAGAGAGAAAGGAAGAAAATAGCGTTGTATCGTACTTGAACATTATCCTGACCAACGACGGGGGAAAAAAAAAAAAGATAAAAAACGAATGAAGGAGGATCGCTCGTAACTCCCGGAGAGACTCAATTAAACTTGAATCCTCTCCACTCTTTGCACACCTTGAGCACCTCTCCACACGACTCGTAGACAAAGTACGACTTTATGGTCCTCACGTGCTTGTGTCAAGATCATGGCAAAACTATTGTCCGCTTGCCCCATTCCCACTTTCGTCAACTTCTCATATTTCGAGATATCTTTTTTCTATTTAAAAAAAAATGAGATATCAATTGCAATTTCATTCGCTCAATCTAAATTATCATACCTACGATGCATCTCACTTTCCTAAGCTTAAGATACACTTATAAAAGACAAGTATGCAGGTAAATGAGACTCAACTACTTCATACCAAAAAAACTTTGACGAAACAAACTCCATTGAATAAAATCATCACCGCATACCTCCATCTGCAACATAAAAACGAAATTGTCAATTAGACTCGGGTGGTCGAAATATCGTGAGGAAAGAATCAATCAAAAATAATATTCAGTAACGAATTCTGAGTGAAATATTATTCATATTCTCAAAGTCAATTAAAACAATAACGATTTCGATTGACAAAATACCTGGAAAATAAAAGTGTCATGAATCAAGCTGTGAATTTATTCCCGAGCATTGTAAGCGATATGTTTTTTCAACTTGGCGAAACGTAAAATAAGAAACGAGAAATTTTAGGCAAATTTTCAACCCAAAAGAAGAATTTTCTGAAATTCTTCGAGTAATTTCACTCATTGATTGCACGAGTGTCACCATAATTTTTAAACGTTGTCGCATAGCTGCGTCAAACCGCAATGTTACTTGTGAATTTTTACTTAATTTAGGGTGTGCCTGACCTCGAGAGTATGACAAAATGGATGTTAATGAGAGCGAACAAATTCTGGTAGTGGTCAATTGGTTTTCTTTTATAAATGGAATGCACGTTCATTTCAGGTGTATACAAGTAGTATGACAGTTTGAATTTATAGCCTGATTAATATGGATACGAACGTATAAGTACGTAATGAGACTGAATATATATAAACCTTCAATAAATAAATGTATAAATTTTGGTTTTTTTTTTTTAGTTATTTAAAGTTTATTTATATGATTAAGATATACAGGAAATAGAGATTCGTCTCTTTGATAGGCAATTCAAGCGAATTCAAGATTTTATTTCGATACTTTTTTTGTTATAAAATTTTTTTCCGTTTTCTTCATCATTTTATCTTTTTCTTTCTTACATATGCGCTTATAACGAGAAACGTCTTGTCCCACAGAAACGGCAACGTTGACGACCGGTCGGTCGAGTTTCGAGTATCGACACCGCACGATCTCGGAAAAATCTTGAAAGCCAACCTCACCAACACAGTAAATAGGAGATGAACATATATATGAGTCCTGAAATATATCGATATTCGTTTCTCGTCGTCCTGCATGCTAAAAGTATTTTCAGTACGTGCAAAAGCGAGAAGAGGGAGAGAGAAGTAAAATTGTATGTCATCTTTTATCGGGCTTGGTCTCGTTACACACGTTTGCAAAGACGACGAAACTCAATTAAACGAACGGCCCTGAATGTCACGTAGCAATCGCTACACGATCTTCATGAGTATGATAATAAAAAAAATTGTTTAATAAATCAAATGAAATTGAATGGAAAATTTTCAGCATCAGGCTCCCAGGAATTCTGGTCAAGCGTTTCTTCGCTACTGGAAAAAGCTTATTTTATACTTTTTTTTTTTACTCTAAACAGAGACCGAAAGAAAGAAACTTTTTCTTTCGCTTATACTTCAACTTCTCTGTACGTTTTTTTGTTTCTCGCTGGAAATACGTTATTTACTCATAATTTCATCGTCCAATTACCGCGGATGTCCGGAGACTGCTATCTCCTTTCGCAAAGGAGAAAATAATTAATGTATAGCGAATCGTAGTAGCGAAGCTCACGATTTCCACGAAACGCGAGGAAGAAAAAACCATCGCATCTCCCGTGCCGAGATCTTTGCAGACTTTTCCTGACCTCAACTTGAAGAAAAGTTCTCGGTAAATGTTTTTTTTTTTTCTTCTTTTCGCTGCACCAATAGAGTTATCGAGGTAATCACAGTGATTTTCATGAGTACAGGCAGTGGCGAGGTTTCGAATTTTTCTTATTCCCTAATCCTCGCAAAGTCATTCAGAGTTTAGAGTAAGAGTTGCAATTTTTATGATGTTTTTTTGCTGAAATGCACAATTATTTGAAAAATATGGTAGAGCAGTTGGAATCGGTTTCCAAGAAAAATCGATCTTGTGATAGCCACACAAATGCAAAATTGCAACTAAGAAAAAAAAAAAACAATTGCCACCGAAAAATAATTGAAAAAGGTATTTATCATCGCACACGGGAAATTCAGTCCGAGAAATGCGAATCGAGAAGTCGAGAAGAACGACGATAAACGATATTGGAGAAAGGGTCGTAGAAGAGCTACAAGGGTTGGCATAAAAGAGACGGTATCATGTTGCTGCTTCGAGTATCTTCACGCCTGCTGGTAAGATAAAGCGAGAGGAACGTGAAGGGAGCTTGCAGCGAGTAGATCCTGGTAATTAGGTGGTAATTAATTGAATAATTAATGTATTTTAAGTATTTTCTCTGGTAAGAAGAGAAACAAGATAGACTTATGAGTGACAGACTTGTACTCAGGGAGAATTAATGCGTCACATATTTCGACGTATATATATATATCCACGTAGTACGTCTATGAGAGTGACGTATAGTAAAGAGTATAAGTATCGAATATCAATTGCATGTCTCAAGCACCTTGCTTATCGTGAGATGGTCTTCGCACTTGTGTGATCAGTTTGTCTCTCTTCTATTTTTCCGTTCTCTCTTTCTTCAACCACATCTTGAAACCTCTTCGAAGACAAGTAATCTGCTCGAAGATACTGTCGCGACGCTCGGTCTTCCTTCTTTTACTCTTTCTTTCTCTCTGTTTTTATTTCGTTATTTTTTCCTCTGAAAAGTTTCCTTTTCACCGCAATTTCATGTGCGCTCTTCACCATATTGAAGAAAGTGAATAATCTGCGAGAAAAAAGAACAGAAATGATTGAAAAGGAGAGCGAAAGTCATTTTCAATCTGACTATCGAAGGAATTAATTCATGGCTTGTCTTCTCTGCCTTTCTCTCTCTTTTAATCTTAACGCGGCTTTTATCCATGACGTGAGAAATAATGACAAGCTAAAGAGCCCAGCTCTTCGTACATCAACGTCACTTTTAATCTTCATTAAATCTATGAGCACACGCCATTAAATAGCCTGTTTACTAAATCCATTACATTAGTCACAGTCCCTTTTCTTGGATATTCAGAAGCTAATATAATATGCGATTCGATTGAAAATGAGATTGACTTGCAGATTATATTTTCAAACGATTAACAACTTTCATTGATAAAACGTTGAATATATTTTCACTCCGGTCATTATTTCAGTCCATTCATTTTTGTTTTTCACAATATTAATTCAACGTTCGATCATTTTAGCATTTGAATAATTAAAAAAAAAAAAAATTATAACGAAGTAAATTTGATTCAATCTCAGGTGTCCATAAATCATGGGAAAAGTTTATTCGAATTTGATACTTTTTTTCTAACCTCCCTTACTGTGAATTTTCGCGGATTAACTAAACAACGTTCGCGTACACGAAATCAAATGACGAAAAGTAAAACGTGGAATTTAGCAGCGTGGATGAATAATGGGTATCGTGAAAAGTGATGGGTTCATTGAGATTTATGATCGATCTTGTAGTGATCGATAGTATATACGTGAATGTGCTTCTTGTCGATGAGATTGGAGAGACCTACCGGTACTGGATCTCGTGGATCTCACTCTTGTCAATCTTTTCTTTGAGTCTGCGTGAAGGGCGGTCTCTACGCGTTTAACATCGCGGAACACGTATGTTTTATCACCGAGGTTGAAGAGAGCTTGGGCTTCTCTCTTGCTCGCTCTCTTTCTCTCTTTCGCTGTCTTGGTGGCGTTTTTCTTCCTTTTTTTTTCTCTGGGTGCTCTCTTTCAGTCCGGAGGACATTGGCGAAGCAGAGAGCAGGCCAGCTGTTGGATATACGGCCCTATCATGGGACATATTTATGCCTGATCTCGAAAGTGCATCAGCTCTCGCGCTCCCTTTCCTTTTTTTTTTTTTATTCTAGCTATACGCCTCAACTTGATTCTCTGATGTTTGTAGGCGAATAAAAAATCATCTGAATGAGATACAAGAAAGACAAAGCGGAGTATACAATGACGAAAAATAGAAGGGACACAAGAGACTTATACGAGAAGAAAGAGAAAAGAAAGAAGTAAAGAAAAATCATTAAGTATAGAGAAGAAAGATGACTGATATCGAGCAAAAAAAGACAGTGAAATGAGGCTAAAATGCAGAAACTGTGCAGAGAGAAATGTATAAAATATAAAATAACAAAAGGTAACAGGACAAAAGAAAGACACTGAAATAAAAGCAGGGAACACAGAATGAAAATTGAAGTAAGCGAAACGAAGAAGCAGGCAAGACAGTGAAAAAAGGTTTCATGAAAAAAAAAAAAATATATATATATAAGGAAACGAAAGAAAAGATTGTCTTCAGGTCTAGCAGTAGCAGCTTTAGTACGCATTATCTAAGTCTAACAGAGTAGCCTGTTAAGCATCAAGCTTGAAACAAACTCGCCGGCAGTCTTTGCCTTGTCGGATAACTTTGAGCGGAGTGCGACGATAAATATAAATTCGCTTTACCGCTATATTATCTCCGATATAGTACTCGTAAACTTCCATCTAACGAGATGAAGACCGGCCAATCTCGTCTCAGAGAGATTCCTTAAACGGTGAGAAAGGTGGATCTCTTGGATCTTCTTTGACTGGGCTTTCCTGCACACGTATCTGTATGCACCTGTATATTCATCCAGTCCGTATGCTGCTTTCCGTGTATAACGAAGAAGAATAGAGGGAGTAAAATACTCCACGAACTGGAAATTATTCGCGAAATAATTGATGTCACGATGATCCAGAATATTTTTTTATTTTTTTTTTTAATATTCACATTTCATTTCTCGCTCGTTTTCATATCGTTTTTATTCCACAATCTAATTTTAGAGCGTGGAAATTCTTCGTCGTTTTCATCCTCACCCTCTCTCTTCTTATTTCTCCGTTAATCTGAACTAACGAGGCAACATTAAAGAGGAGAACTTCCGGTGCGAGCTACCGTAGAACTATACCGGGAGGTCTCGATAATGTTTTCGATCTTCAAGAGAGAAAGAGAGAATGTCAGAACTATATGAACCATATATATATATATTTATCGACATAGAGAAAGACGTTCGAGTCCACTAATGATGATCGATGATCTTCTCACTGGATACACAACTGTGCGCCACGGCAAAAGAGACGAGAGTGAGCTGTATGTGCATTACGATACTTTTCTTTCTCTCGCTCTCTCTCTCTATATTCCTGTCTCTTCCTTTCTCTGCCTCCGGCTTTTATCTCGTACAAAATACGATAAACACTTGAAAATTTCAATTTACCAACAATTTTTTTTCCTCTTTCCCCCTTCATTTGATGAATCAGGAAAATATTTTGTTTGAAATACACTTTTCGGTATTATCATGTGATGGCGCATCAGCTCGTATACAGATCGGTGAAGATTTTTAAGAATCACTATTTTGAGACCTATCGAGGATTGAGGTTTTTGAATTATTTTTAAGTATAGAAAAAATATAGAAAATCATAGATTTGTATGGATTATTTGAAATTATTTGTGAAAATTCATGGATTCTTGATCACTGTCGCTTGATGAGTCTCATGAGCGGATCGTTTGTCTCTGTGTTAAGTAATAATATATTTTCTAACAATTCGTCGTATGTAAGTTTGTTGATTTTGAAATGGGCATATGTCAGAAGCGAATGAATTTTAAACTGATCGAATTGTTATAACCAGTCGAATGAAATTTTTATGAAATGCATTCAAAGTTTTGACCTTTCGTTCATTTTCTCAATGAGTCCAAACATTCGGTAATTAAATCCAAGATGCAATTGAATAAAACTACGTTAAAGTGACGTAGTTTAAACAGGGAAGGATTGAAGATCATAGTTCATGGAGCATACAAAAAAGAAAACACGGATAAATAAATTGAACTTCAGTTGATTCGTTGCTCATTAAATCTCTCGCGGAAGTTAATTCTCTTGCAGTAAACTTTTTTTTTTGCCACCATCCGCGCACGTTGAGAATGTGTAATAGTCCGGGTGCTTGCGTCAAGAATAAAGTAAATAAATAAAAGGCAGTGCGGAGAAGAGAGAAGAATCAAGAGAAGGTATGTGTTTTGAGAGTGTACGAGAGAAAGAAGGTTGCGAGAGGCGAAGAAGGAGGAGCAGCGAGAAGGGAGAGAAGTACGCGGGAGAAGATACAGATAAGGTTTGCTCGAGTGGAGGCTGTGTTTTTTTTTCCGCTTGATGCGTCACTACAGGTAAAACGAATAGAAGGAAAAAGAGAAAAGAAGAAATACAGAGAAAGGGTGGAAACGAGGAGAGAAGGATTTTATCGAAAGATCTTTGGCTTCGCAATGTGTACAACTGAACAGTGAGAGAAACGAGTAGAAAATGTTTGTGAATGACAGACGAGCAGCGCAGAAAGAGGAGAAGAAAAAAGAGGCAGGAACGAAAACGTCTTGTTCACGAGAAGATTATGGAAAGTCCTTTTTTTTTTTGTTGTGAAAATGGACATTGAACCCTTTAACCATTGGAGGATAATAGATTTTATCCTAACGTACCCTCTCCCGACATCCTTCCCTCATTTTGAGACTATTTCTTAGTTCTCGAGAGGATGAGAGAGAACAAAAATACAAGGAATGAAGAAAGATAGAGAAATAAGAAAAAGGAGAAGAAGCGAACGATAAAACAAAAAAGAGAGCTGAAAAAAATGCGCGATAGGCAACACAGCAAGGAAGAGAGGAGGAAAAGAGAACGGCGAATATTCACAAGAGGAAAGTGACCGATAGAGAAAGGGAAAAAGAAAGATGAAAAGACGATCAAGTTTGCCAGGTGTTTTGTACGTTCCCCATCAATTGAGAGTACCTCCTTGTGGTACTTGCCCTCACAATATCGTAGTGCCCCTCTATAAAACTAATCTTCGATCAACGAATATAAATTGACTCAGAACCTCTTCTCCAGAAAGCTAGCAAATCGATGCAATCATAAACTTACGATTATACGAAATTCACTCATTTTTTATCTGCAAGTTTTATTTATAGACGTTTTACTACCAGAGAATCGCTGTACCAAAAAGAAAGGTTTATAAAATAAAAAATTTGTTAATTTTGTTATTGTTAACTATTTATTATCATTATGAAAATTATCTGTTTCCTGCTTGTAAAAATATAAAATTCAGGCTTAGCTCAATGAAGACCAAAAAAAAAATGTAATAATAAACAAAAATATTTGAAGACTTTTGCTTCCCTTCATTCTCTCATTCTCTTTACATTATTCCCTCTGGCAAATGCTTCATGTTTTTGCATACAAATTTCTTCGGTTCGCAGCCAGCGCCGCGATGGCAAAGCTCTCGAGTCTCGAGGATTACTTCCGTTTTTACACCTTCTCTCTCTTTCTTACTCTTGATACTTCTGTTCTTTCGAGCAAATGGTGGCGGCGTGCCAAATACAGATGGAAGATATCACGCTCTGGAATTTATCGTTTCTTACGGATCTCTCCCGCGATCGAAGATCTCGCGGCACTTTGTTTTTTTCAGAACTTTTTTGTTCTTTGATTCTCGATTCCCGATCATTGGGATCGTTTACTCGTCAACATTTTTCTAATTGTAAAATGAGGACCTTTTAAGATGAGAATTGGCTACTTTCTTTTACACTCATAGTCCTAAGTCTTTATTCGCATTTACTTATCCACATGCCTCGCATTCGTAAATTAAACCCGAAAGAATAAACTCATATGTATATATATAGATATATATTAAAAAGCGCGGTAACGATCAATCGATCGTCGCGAAGGCGGCTGTTCGTGTCGTGCTTCGTGAATTATAATCAAGACTGCGGGAGACTCTCAAAGTTCTCTTTACCGCGCATTAAATATTCCTCTGACGGAGAGGCTTAAATTGCAATTAAAATCATTCAGCTATGTAGTTTTATATATAATCGTTTGTGTACGTGTATGTGTGTGGATGTGCATGAGCGGTAACAGAAAGAACGCTGGATAAAAATTTAAGAACACTTGATAAATGACTCCGATCGCAGTCCCATTGTATATCTCGACACTTCGCTCTCACATACATATTTATATACATTTCTATATATTATGCGTGTTTGAATATCGCATATAGAAGACGTTTCGTACTTACTTTAACGGTATCGTCAGAGAAACCTGAAGAAATTTTTGATATAATCAACCCATTACACTTATCCAGTGAAACTCAAACCTTCAGGTTACAAGGCAAATGTTTTTTCTCGTTAGATAAACTTTGAGTAAGTCTTCTAACGCTGTGAGATATATTGTTCCACGCGACTGCTATTCTTTTGATGAATCTTTCCAAAAAAATAAAGACGATTCTTTTTTTGGGGGATGCTATAACGTATAAAATGGGGTTGAGATGAAAAAATTAATTATGAAATAAAAAGTAAATGAGGTGTGATCGAAATATATGAATCGTGACGGAAGTTCCAAGAAAAGTGGTGACGAAAGAATAACCCTAATCAGCTGATCGCAGTGAAGCGCAAAACTTCCGTCTTTCTGCCCAGCGGGCAGTCTGGAGTTAAAAATTTGCAAATTGTCTCCTGTCAAAGTTTGTTATAGAAGAAAGAATATTGTTTCCTCAGCGATGTGGAGATCTGAAACGAACGTGCCGAGAGATCGCCCTACCTCTTTTAATCTTGCCATCTTTTTGCCTCCTTTTTTTAGTCTCTTTCTTCCGAAGAAATCTTAGGGTCCTCAGCGGGAAGTCGTTCAACAGCGGGGTTCTACAACTGTTTTAATTTGTCAACGAATCGCTGCTTCATTTTTTTCCACATGAGTTCTCGTGCTTCCGGTGTTTCCTTCCAGACTTTTGATTTATTTTCTTTACGTAGTTTTTGACTTGAGAATGTACGAAAATGAATAAACGACTGAATATTTTCATCGAATTGGCGAGCCTGGTAATTCTGGTTAAAAAAAATTGTTTGGCTGCTATTGTAAGTATGAAGAAAATCCTCAACTTGATCTCTCACGCACATGTTTTGTGTGTCCCTCTAGCACGTTCGTACAATCCCATCTTTGAGAAGGGTATATAAGAGCAAGAGAAAAAGAGAGAGAGAGAGAGAGATCAACGATTCGATAAAGACGTTTTGCCCTACGCAAGTGAAAGAAAGAAAGGAAAAAGTCCTCAAACGATCTCTATTATCGCCTTAACCGTTGGCAATTTATTTTTATCCATCGCTCTCTGACTTTCAAGCCTCCGCTTCTGCTTTTTTGATTTTAGCCAACGTGACGAAGAAGGAAAGCAGAATTTCATTTCCGCGTTAATGTGCCTTTCAATCCTTAAATAGAACCGTTTGTTTTTTAAAACGATTTTTCATGTGGTTTTTGTGACATTTGAAATATTGTTCGAATGGAAAAGGCACTTTAATGATAACTAAGACGATTATAAAAAATTATCTTCACTTTTATCAAGTCTTTTAAACAGATTTTTTGTACATCATGGATAAGCTCTGCTAAATATTCGTGTCAAAATTTTGATTTAGGGAGGAAACAAATTTTTTACAACAAGGCGACGAGTTAATGTGCAATTTATTTTCAAAAGAAATCTTTCGTGACTCTGTTACTCGTATTCATATTATTTTTCTTCTTAAGGAACATTATGTTATGATATACTATAAGACGTTGTACCTGTATACGTGCTGTAGCAATAATACAAGTATACGAAGCACCCTGGGGGCTTCGGGCGTGCGCAAAATGTGTACTCTTATTTCTCTCTCTCTCTCTCTTCCTTTATCTCATTTTTTTCCCTCTCTTTCTCTTTCTTCATCTTCGAAGAGTTTAGATCGCCTCTTGATAAAGACGTTTCGCGATCCCGATGTTGCATTAAACGATGGCCTTTATGGGGTTAAGGACGCGGTATTAATCACACTGACTGCTGGACATTATATTATCCACACAGTGGATAGCTCGATGTTTGTTTCTCGGTTGCTCCGTGCTCCATCGAGCTTTTATAAGTCCCGCAAAGCTAAGAGGAACTTGCTCACCCTTTTTTTTCTTCTTTACTCTCTCATTTTGTCTCTGCTCTCTCTCTCTCTCTCTCTCTCTTCCTATCTGTATTTCTCTTCTTTTCTCTCATGCTACTAAGTACCTCTCGAAGTTTGTCCGAGTTGTATCGGCAGCTGCTCTCTTACATCTAACGAGTTTTGCGCTCTTTTTGCTCCCCGCCCTTTTCTCACATATCACAAAACCTCGTCGCTCTTTCTCCCACCGTTGCTGTTTTTTTTTTCTTCGCAGTGCGCCCTCCCTTCAAAGAGGTAAAGTTCTTTAACCAGATCCCAAGAGCATTGCAAAGTGATCGCTTGCTCGTTTATATATACATACAGACTCGGGCACACACTTTTTCCTTCTTTTTTTAATGAAGACAAAGAAGTACTCCGTCATTTTTTGTCGCGTATTTTCTTCTGTACAAACCCGTGTACGAGATCTTGTACGGACGAAGAAAGAAATTGAAAAAGTCTTGCGCTCACATAAGTTCGTTATCTAAGAAAGGAAGGAAGCGAGAAAAACGAGCGAAAACTAGATTTTCCATTCTCCCATATACAGGGTGTCCGACATGAGGATTTGAAAGTCGTTGAATCCAAAAAATGCTAGTTGAAACTAAACATGTTTCGAACACTAGTTCTTCGAATACGAACAACAACAAAAAACCTAGAAATCTTCGTTGCATTAAGATGCCATAGTAACGGCGGCAGAGGAACTTTTATTTTTGAAAAAAAAACGAGCTTAATTTTCGAGGTGTTTTCACAACACACAATTGCTGCCTTATTCCGACAAGGATTTTCCTGCTAGATACTCCGTATACGAAGGTATATTCAATGGACATAAATCGTTATAAATATATATAAATATATTTTAATGAATCACCTTTTTTACAGTCTACGCACAGCGTCAATATACCGGTGACGAGTTTGTTAGCTCCACAAGCTTTTTTCTGGATTTCATCTCTTCAAACCATCCTCGTAAATATACACCACGTTCGGGGTTTCCAGTATCCCTGGAAAGCGAGAATGAGGTCTTTCATCGTTGAGCGTCGGGGGTTTAAGTCACCGGTGACTTCGATGCGTGGTCTGCTACATCTTACTATCTCTCTGTTTTCCTCCTGCTCTTTCTCTCTCTCTTTCTCTGTCTTTTTCCCGTTCGATAAGGCGTCCTTTATACGTGCGAACGCGTGCCTCGGAGCTATCATATGAAGTCCGAGTGACTAAGAGATCATAGAAGAAGAGAAAAGAGAGAGAGAGCGAGAGGAATAGAGGGAGAAGCCTAACGAAAAAACTTGCATGACAGTAATTAGCGCGTGGTTCGTAAATGGACCGGTTCCGTGTGGACTTCATCAGCCCTTCATTTATATATACGTATGTAGACATATGTATGCCTGCGTACGTCTAGACATATATAATCAAAGTAAAACAATTCTCTTTTAATTAAGCATCATCACTTCTTGTCGTCTATCACAAACATTTTTCCACGCCTGTGTGCGAAGAAGCGCTAATTAAGAGCAATACATCTCTTGACGTACGCGTAATACGGGCTCGACGGATTGGGCATCTATAACTACAGTCAACGATAAATCGAGCATCACTACACATGTATATGATTGGAATCACGCAGCATTTTGTGTCGTTTTAACATCAACGATTGAATAAGTAATTTTATCCTTACATTTTGCTCGCATTTATTGAATCAATGGTAATTGTAATCTCAGTTTTTGCTTATTGGTCTCGTACGAGGCTGCTCAACTTCAGAGTTGATCAGAAAAATGTACCAACCGCGTGCTCGTCACTGTTCCCACTTTTATTTTCAATTGTATAAGGTTTCCGAACCATGAGTCTCTAGAATGAGCTTCAAGAAGTATGCTTGAAAGTGGTTACGAGAATTTCATTTTCTGGATAATAAAAGCAACGGACCAATCACTGGAGTAGAGACTCTGCCGAAGATAAAGAAAAGTTCCTGCATTCTGCACCACTTTGGATTCCAAACTGACACGGTTTCGTTTCATCCGAGCATGTATATATTTGATGGATGTTAGAGAAACACATGGAGGATGTTATTTCACTGGAGGAATTCAAGAGGGGCGCTGTATGGAACGATTTTCCTCGGAGGGTAGAATATGAGAGATGAGAAGATGAAGGTTCGGTTGAACGAGATCGAGAAGGATAGAAATGGGACGGTGAGTATTGGAATAAAAAAAATCGCATTGGCGGACGTAAAAGTAGCGAGAATATGAAAGCAAGAGAAGATAAATATATATATTCATCATTTTAAAGAAAAATATGCGATTGAGAGAGAAAGAGATAGAAAGGGAGAAAGAGTGAGAGGGAAAGAAGAACGAGGGTTATATCCTCCACATGTCTCGTATAGTATGCACGACGGGCCACCCAGCTGGTGCAGGGAACTTGTCCTACAATATCTTCCGTCACGGCGGTCTCCTTTATGAAATCACCTTCGATCGCCGAGACAAACACCATATAGCGGCGACGAAGAGGACGAGGACGACGAAAGTACCGCTCTGGCACGAGTATAATCTCGACCGCAGAGCACACAGTCTATGTAACGCTCCTTCTACACTTGAATCTGCCCATGTAACTATTTACAAAAAATATTTTTGTCCATTAATAAATACAAGTTTATTTATTAGTTAATTTATTTGGTTATGAAGAGAGCGTGTTGGATTGGCACAATTTGTTGTTGAAAATAAATTCAAATGGAATTTCGTATCGAAACATTTTTGGCCAGATTATCCTAAGATCGAATGAGCCAGATCAATTTCGATCCATGCATGGTGATGAAAAGCAAAGAAAAAAGCTTCAAGGTCAAGGCGATATTGAAGAACTTTGCGACGAAATAGATGGCAGAGATGTCACTCTGTAAATGGAAAATAACTTTTCAGTAGAGCTGCATGAAACGACCCAATGATGAAGACACCCGATGAGAGTTCCAACTCAATTCCGATGCGGTTATTATCGGAAGATTATAAAGACAAGCCTCATGTGGAGGTGAAGAAGGTTTAACACAGCAGAGCCATAAAAAAAATAGCGCCGATTGTTTAGCTCTGCGTGCCCGATAATTTCTCAAACAAACAACGCGCCGTCGTTAACGTCACTGAGTCTCGTTTTATGCGTTGCGACTCTATGAGTTAACCATCTCTCTCTCTCTTTTGAGTCTTGAACAAGAGTATTTATCGGTAGCTGAGAAACGAATGGGCGTATTCAACGAATTTGAAGGGTGAATATGAGGTCGGTTGGATTCTACGTATACCAGGATTCCGAGTGTTCCGCATATCTATTTATATTTTAGCTTCAGCCAAGAGAGAAGCCATAAACGTCTGGAACTTCGATTTAGGACTGGACGCCGACTAATTTCGCGCGTGGGCATTTAAACCCGAGAGAGATTGCGATAAAGCATCGTTTCATTGTTGAAGACTCTTCTCCTTCTTGCTCTCCCTCTTTCTTTCTCGTCTTGACTCTCTCCGAGTTTCTTCCTTCAATAATCCGACTAAGTAGTTGTAGAAAGCTCCAGGAAGAAGTTCAAACCAGATTTATCCACTCACGCGTCATTTAACACTCAAGTTCTGACGCAGAGAAGTGGAAAATAGATTCGGAACGTCCAGGAAAGGCTTTCGTAGGACGTAATACGTATTTTCGTGGTTAACGATCTCATTGTTTACGATCTACACGTCGCTGTTCATCAAAGCATATAATTTCAATGAATTAAGCTCCGGGAACAATAATTCTTCAAAGAGATTTACGAATTAGTTGACAAGTTTCTCTGGTGGGAATAAAAATAATGCTTCACACATGTTCAACTCCAGTTTGACGCCATACCATTTGAAACGTGTAATCCTGAGTGAACTCGAAATCGGATCGACTTTCTGGTTGGTTGCCCACATTCATAATTTATTAAATCAAACATTCGAAATTACTAATGACATGTATTAGACTCTCGACTTGACGTTTACATACAAAATTTTATGCACAAACTGCATACGAAGGAGTTGAAAGCACTACAAAGTAATCGAGGCTTATTTTAGTGTCTGAGCTACAGGGATGAATGTATTTTTTTTTGTTCAGCGATGCGGATTGCCCCAGGTACGAAAAAAAATTCACGAGAAATATATTCTGGTTGCTCTGAAGTTATTCTTTGGTGAAATGGCGGACAGCGGGCTTCGTGAATGGACTGGGTTCTTTGACGTCGTCATTACGAACTCGCGGTTTCAGAGGAAACGCGCGGTTCAAGAGGAAAAGAACACGAACGTACAACCAAAATTACTAGGCTGCGCCTGATTTCGCTTTTGGTTTCATGGGAGGATTCCGATGTTTACAACTAATTTGCGTATATATGGGCTGACGAAACAACGAACGAGAGAGAAAGAAAGAGCGAAGAGCCGGGCGTATTTTCTTTCGTGCTTGAAACGTATTTTTGACTAAAATATAAGGTGTATATGGGGTTGAATTGTAAAAAAATATGCTTCAACGCAAAGAGGGCGTGTTGAGGTAGGTTTTGCTACGAGAATGCGACCTTTGAGGGGTCAAATTATCGGTCATAAGAATAATTTTGTTTGAAACAAGCTGAAGTGGACGAAGAATCTTGAGGATGAGTCTCTACCATCAGCATCAATGAACTTTTCTCAAAAACCTTCTGAGCCCGTCGACGTTATTTATTTCCTGCAATGCATAATGAAATTTCATACTCACCTCAATAAACGTTAAATCATTCCGGACCGGTTCCATCGAGGTTGATGCCAAATTAGCCATTAATAATGAGACAGTCAATGCCTAACAAAAGGTTCGTTAACATTGGAAAAAATGAGAAAAAAAATGGTAATGGAAATGAAATAAGAAAAAAGTAGCGTACGCGCGGCGTGCGTGACTAATCGTGAGTGTCCACGGGAGCTTGCTTGGCTTCTCTCGAAGTTATAATTCTCAGTGGTTGTATATATCAGTAGCGTTTCGTATCAGATTTTTAAATTCTTTCGAATTCTCGCACGCGAAGCTCCCTCGATATCGGTGAGTTTCCTAGTGCGGACATATTTATAATCGGGACCGACACAAACACACATATTTATATGTGTAAATGTATAGAAAAGTATGTTGATGCTGGTAAGCTGAGTGCACGAGACTCGAAGCGAAACCCCGTAGTGAATTCCTACTTCGGATATTATTATAACGTGTATACACGCAGTATTTCTTGGAGACGCGATGCGCCAGGCGTTCACAGACACAAAGTCAAGCTGAACGATTCCACGCCGTTCGCTCATGAAACGCCAGCGAATACGATAAGACCGAATGTAGGAAGTTGCCTGGATAGGATACGAGTATAGTCTCAAGAAAAAAATGGCGCGGGAAGCAAAGTGAGAAAAGAGATTATTCACGTTGCTTTTAATCGACTCGATTAGTAATTTCAACGTTGAACAAGCGAGAACGCTAATGGCTGTCACGGTTTGCCGCCGCTTCGAATATCTTACCATTTATGGGAGCTAAGTATATAGAACCTTTGAAAAGTTTCTTTCCAACATTGGGGTACTATCGGATTATGAAATTTCGTTAAAAAAAATTCTTGGAAATTTGTCCTTCCGGTGCACTGGTGAAGAGCTATCGATTAATTGGTGTCATAGTCAATTTCTGGCGAGAATAAGAGGAACGGATGCTTGTGGCAAATAGGCCGCATGCCACTGCACGAGAAGCCACGATTTTTCTACTGCACAAATATTTTACCGAAACACCAGATTGGCTTTCTCAAATTCTTTACACCATCAGTGTGGTGCACTGGAACAAAACATGCCTTTGATCTTATTTTTGGGTTCAACGATTCACACACTTTTTGAATTTTGAGGACGACTTTTTTGTGATGGTCAGTAGAAAAAAGAGATGAGCTAATAACAGCGAATGTGTACTCATGGCTTTTTCACAATTGGCTTCAATGATACTTTTTTTTGTTGGCTTCTGCCAAGTACTGATTAATCGTGTTTTTTTTCCAACTGCCACGACTTCTTGCCAATTCAAATGCCAATCCGCTCTCCATGAAATATAACAGTCTCGGTTTACTCTTCAAACACGAGAAATCTCATGATATCCGGACATTCGTAGATTACGGAATTTTTCTAAGCAACGATATTATTTTTTTTCAAATTAGTACTTCATTTTTATTGGATAGATATTTTTTCTAGTGCCGCATCGACACAGCTCGAGGAAAGCCTCATTTTTGCTGTCTTGGGAATGCTCTGAGATACCTTCAGGCATTTTCATCGTAAAGTCGAAAAATATGAATTATTAGGCTTTTCTGATGAAAAGAAGCCGATAAAACTCTGATTGCTCGACTTCGAAGCAACAAAGCATCGAGTTTTCTGCCCACATAAATAATCACGAACCTCTCTCTAGTTCCATTTGGTCAACCTGAACCTGGTGAATAATTGTTAAGAATGGATTTGAAGCTTGTAATTATTGCGAGGGCGATATGTCCGCGAGCTTTGGTCAACATTCCTTATTATTATGCGACAGTCACGATAATAAATTATCGGTATAAATCAATCGGCGAGGTGCATGTGGCGCCTCTCAACATTGTCCTTCTTTCAATTCGAAGCATTAAGCAGCGAGGCAAATTATGAAATATAAAATGGAACCATGCAGCTTGGGGAGAGTAATGTTCCGCTGTCTCCGGAGCTTGTCTCGAGCGGGTTTTCATCGAGATATATTGCGGCTTTGTCGTCGTCTTGATGTGATATTGTCCCCATTATCTGTTTTCTGTTTGTACGTGTAGCTTGTATTTTATTTCTTAATGGAGTTCACGTGTACAAAAATATGGAATTTTCGCGCACAATGTTAATTATTCACGATTACAAAGACGGTGCAAAATAATTAGTGCATGAATATAAATACAATAAAGATAGCAGCACTATCGCCCATATTTTTCATGATTTTCGTGAAGAAATATTTTCTCGTTATTTTTATTGATAAAATTGCACATTTTTTTAAATCACTGTTATCATTATTTTTTGCACAACTCACTTCCAATGTGTTCTCTAATTTTGTTCCATACATCGAAATAAATCTAAATTGCGATCATGAATTATAGATCTATTTGCATAGCAACAGAAGAGCGAGAAAAAGACACATATCCGAGCACATTTAGCTCGTGAATAATTAAATATAATATCCTCATGCACATATAAATACGTGCACTTATATTGTACGAAGAACACAGGATCTCGTAAATCTCACAGATCACGATTCCGTCTGCAGGTATCGAAGTGAATAAATAATGTTGGTCCGGTCATAAGTCACTGGGCGGGAGCGCGAGCGAATGAAATGGTAGAAACAACGACAAGATCCAGAGCTCTGTACACTAATAATCCGCACTAAGAATTGTACTGTATAATTTTAATCTGTGATAAAAAATCTTTCGGTGCAGCATGTTGGGTAATACGAACCGAAGTGGAGGGAGAAGGAGAGAGAGAGAGAGAGAGAAAGAGAGAGAGAGAATCATGAGCACGAGAACACACGTGAGTTGGTGCACGATCAATTAGCAATTAACTCACAAGGTGACATGTTCATTAGTCCGATTAGTGAATAGAAATACTACAATAATATATGTTAATTATTTTTCTTCGCTTGATTGTGTAATTATATACTGACGAAATACTTATTCATCATTACTCAGTACAAAAAAATCAACTGTTAAACCCGTAGTAACTACACTTCTGTCGAGTATACGTACCAACCACGCTAATACGATTTGGGATTTGGCATTGCCAAACTCTTGTATAAATAATTCAAAAGTATTTGATAATCAGAGTTTCTTGGAGGAAAAAATACCAGGAATCCAATGGTAATAGTTTTAAATCCAGAAAAAATGATATTAATGCAGAGAAATTACTCGAAAATTTTCAAAAAATACGATTCCGGAAGAACCGTACTGGTGGTTATCACACCAGTTAAAGAATGAAACTTTTGAATCTTTCTGAAATTCGATCCATTTATTGTTCAATTGATTCCGATAAATCGTTCTAAAATATGGTCTGGACCATGTTCTATTTTCGATATAAATAAACAGTACGTAGCCTAAGAATGAATATAGGATCTGATATAATGAATAATGTGTCTGGCGAGTGTGTGAACAGGTTTTCGATACTTTTATTTTCGTACGCTTCAACAATTAATTGAAGAACAAGTGATGTCGATCCCGGGCATGAAGTGGCAATAAATTCTCATCCTTGTGTAGCTCCTTCGTACGGGTATACACGCGAGGATCCATTTCAACAGCAATGGATTAAAATAAAAATAAAATCGTAGAAAAAAAAAATAAACACTTCACTACTGGTGTCACGGCATCTCAACTCGGATCCTTTTATTTGTGTTTTTTTTTCTTTCTTTTATCGGACACGTTAACGCATGAAGTTTGGTAACGGTTGTGGCCTGAAGGCTGAACAACCGACCGGCTCCTCGGGCGGCAATAAATTAATCGAGCTGCTTCACAGTTGGAACTTCAATGATTAATCACCACCCTTTAATATGAAGTCAACTTTCGCTAACGATCTTGACGTTCGAGCGACATTAGTACCATCGATCGTCAATTTGCATTTGTGTATTCCAAAACATCAATATGACTATATATTTGTACGTAACTACGTTATTTGAGTTTGATGCTGCGTATACATATTCAAGATGCTCGAGTTAGGCGTCAATCCCACGTGGATTTCGTTTCTTTTCTTCTGATAACGATCTCTTTACATGGGTATTCATACCTTTATGTTTATGCATGAAGCTTGCATCGCTGTCTAGGCTTATTTGTTCTTACAATTGGTACTTAAAATTTACAGGACGCAGGAGAGATTTATGTAGAGAAGAAATTTTCATTTCAATCATTAGGATTTATAGAATAATTGAATAAATTCGTAGAAAAATATTCGATAAAAAATGGAACAAATGCAAACCGACACCGATGGATGCGGGAGATTCGATCGAGTTTCTCAGTTTCCTTTTGGCTGCAAACGTGGAAAAGTGAAAAATTCGAAAATAGCGAATGGGGGTTTAAGTAATGGGATTTTCTCTTGGAAACTCGCAATAACTGCAGGAGTAATGAAAACAAAATAAAATGAATGAATCAGATGGAATAATTATCAAGAAGATGAACTCATTACATAAAAATACTGTTGTTGATGGATTGAAATACCATCATCATTCGGGATATTATTTTCTGAAATATTGAACTAACGAGATAAGAAATAGAGAGAAAAAATAATTCATGTAGATGGAAAAATCATTGGTGTATATTTTCAATCGGTACATATGACTCGTAAATAAGTTTAACTTCATTAAAATAATTATAATGAATATATAAATAATTTGCATGTGCATATAAATAAAAGCTGGTTAAGGAGGAGAAGTTAAACGAATCGAGGATGATATTCAACGAGGACTAAAACTCAAGCGGATGAATTATCTAACGATCATTCGATACAAACTGCAATGCTCGCGCCGGTAATGCGAAACTATTTACTCGTCATGCAGATGACCAGTAGCCGATTCTCTTTGCTACTTTGCCATTTTTGTTTCTCCTTTTTAAACTTTTTTTCTCTCTCTCTCTCTCTCTCTCTCTCAAGTTTCTTTATTTATTACGATGCAGAGCCTGTGTAACGATGTCTGATCTCTCGTTCTCACTCCCTCCTATTTCTCTTTCACTCTTTGCCTGTTTTTTTTTCCTGTCTTTTTCTCTCTTCCTCGCTTACAGAATTCTTCCCTTGTTTTCTTTCTCTTTCTAACTTAGAAGTCTTGCCTACGGGTTTCATTACCCCGATAAATTATAACTCGAGGAGCAAAGGAGATAGTACAGAACGCGCGCGAATCAAGACGAAAAAAAAAAACGAAGAACAAGCACCGAGCCGAGAGACCTTTCCGAGCATATGCACGAAGAGAAGGAATGAGAAAATCGGATTAGTCACTCAAGAGCTAATTATGCGTGTATACATTTATATACGCGATTGTATTTTACATTCGAATAAGTAACTGGGATTTGAAATATTTTTTTTTCTTCAAAAAACGTATCCAGTTCTTTGCTTCTGTTTCTCTATTGGAATTTGAAAAAATATCAACCTCAGTATCAACTTGATTTTCTCACAATCATTGGCTCGGGTATGTCAGTCGAGTTTCTAGATTTCGACCAATTTTAGAGCTCGATCTTTCCATTGCATTTACTATTACCAAATGATTTTTATGTCTTTTGTTTTCGAACGAATTGTTGGGTATTTCGCACTATTTTTCCATCCATATAAAAAAAAACTATCGCGGATTTTCTCGTCGTATTCGTTCGAAGTTTTTTTTAAATTAATTTAATTCTAGAATTTAAATTACAACAACGATATATTGATAAATAGCAATTTCATAAAATCACATTTGCATATCCTTCATTGCAATTTGATTAAGCAAACTCATAGATCGTTGTATTTATCACGAAGAATTTTAGAATGCTGCCAAAGCAGGGTACTTATTCGAAAGAATCTCAGTTGTTGGAATCAACTTTGTTTTTGTGGTTTAATAACTTTGTGAATTTAAGACGTTCGCGGAGATGAAAATTCTCCGCGCTCGCATTATACGGTCTACCAATAGAGCACTCGTTCTTGAAACAGATAGTGCATAGCAGCAATAAAAACGAATACATTTTCTGAGACAAGAAAATGATCAACAAATCGTTTACAATTAAAACGCGACTGCCTGTCGAGTTTCAATTTGTCCAGTCGAACGGTCGATTAGTCGAAGATAATAATCAGTGAAACAATCAATGGTAAGTAGGATTTGGAATAGAGCACATGACAACGATTGAGAATATTTCTGACTTTGTCTTTCCTTCCATGCAGGGAACCTTGAGCAATATTAATGTCTCTTTTCTGCCAGATACAGCAATTTAAAATATTCTTATACGAACGTTAATTAATGTTTATGTAAAAATGATGAAAGATAAGTGTTCAGAAATTTTTGAATATTCTCCTGAATGAAAAAAAAAAAAAAATAACAGAAAAGTGCCACGATAACGCGAAGTGGACAGTGCCGTAAACTCGTAGGGGGGAGGCAAGAGAACAAAAAAAAAGGTAGAACAAGAACGAGGCTATGAGGAAGGAACGAGGGGAGTAAGACAAAGTAAAAAAACGAAGAGGGAACATTTGATGCAGAAAAAGGTAACAGTGTACGAGGAGCAAGATCGCAAGAAACGGAGATCGAAAGAAAAAAGCCGGAGAAAAAAGAGGATGAAAAAATATTCAAAAAAAAAAAAAAGAAAGTAAGAAGCAGGTGACTGGTTCGAGCTGCAGGGTGGCGGGTGCGACCGTACAAGGCCGCGGTGAGTAAAAAAGAAATATTCGAGAGAGATGAAAGATCGAAAAGCTCATGCGAGGATCCCTTAAGAGGATTCTTCTTCTTTCTCTCTTCCTCCTCGAGATCAAAATCGTCAATCGATCGTTGTCACGCGATATCGCATCAAATTTTCTCTCTCGTTGTTCCTCTTTATTTCTCTTTCTGAGCCATTTGCTACAGCGTATAGAAAGCGCAGTATATCCAACGACATCGCTATCGTAAAACGTCGCGCGTTTCGCATACGTACGATCGTCATTTCCCGAAAATTCATCGCATTCGTCGTTTACCTTCATTTTTTTTCCTCTTGCTTTCTCGTCTCTTCAACCAACATGTCCTATCTTTGACTGTCAACGATCTGTCATTCCCGTTTACCGAGCCTTCCACAGAAAACCACATTCATGATACTTTGAAATTAAGTTGTCCAAGAGATATGCCGTGTGTGCAAACATCCTGGAAATATATCGCGAGACGACTTCCACTATTTCACGTATGTATATGGATGTGTACATGTATATCAAGCTCAGTGAACCCGAGAGAAGAACGCGGAAACTAGAATTTATAAAAATCTAGTTGAATTTGTTGTTCTTAAGGGTTCATCATCTTAAATTGGAAGAAAAACTAAACGGAAACGATTACGAACTAGTACAATAGAGAATTGGAACTCTTTGCTGATTGAAGAGGTAAATGACTCCTTTTATTCATGTTCCGTTTTTAATTTCTTCGATTTTTTAAAATTGTGTTTTGACTAATACTTTTGCTGAAGCTCTTTCTCCTTTTTCCTTCTGTTTTCTTTAATCCCTTTCTTTCAAACTTCTTTTATTAATAGTTTTTCATTTTCTCTATCTTGTTCTCAGTGTACTTTTGTTTTTTTTTTCTTCATTCTTATAACATTGTTTTGTTCGTTTAATATATTTCTCTCAATTCTTTCTTGTTTTCCATTATCTTTATTTCTCCACCTCTCTATGCTCTCGCTATTTTTATTTCTCAACTTTGATAGCATGTTTGAGAGCATAAGCGGTGCGTGGATCTAGAAAGATCAGTGCATGCGTGCGAGAAAATCGGCGTACGATCTTGTAACGAGTGTAGCGCGGAAGATCGCGAGTCAGGGCGGCACACGCGGCGTCCAGCAAAGCAAACACGATCTGATCTCCGATCTCGAATCTCTCATTCTCGTGTTGTGTTGGTCGATCTTTGCTCTCATGGCTTTGAACAACGCTCCTGCCCGACCAGCTCACCCCCTGGCGGTCCTCGCGCTAAAACCCGCCGAGACGACCGCTATTCACGTACACGAAAGAATCTCGCTTTCCTAAATACATTAAGAGCACGTCTGCGATCCCCACAAATATATAATATACGCCCTTTTATCCCCCAAATTTATCATACTCACCAGAGTACACTAAGTTTCAAAAGTCCTTTTTAATCATCAAAATAACGAGATGATATGACTAGGCTTAGCGACGTCGTTTCAAATTCAAATATTTCTTGGGTTCAGATTTCTAAACTGCTAGATAAGACGAGAGTTTTTTTTCGGAAATACTCCGAGAAGATTTAGTTTGAATGCACTTTCAGGAGATATTAAACCAAAAAAAACGAATGGCTTGACTCTTTCGAGTGTTTTGAACAACAATTTTTTTAAGTTCAAACGCAACCATGAAAAAATTTTCCTTTCATTTTGGCAAAAAAGGAATAGGATTTTTGAAAAGTTGAATTTTGGTTCGTTGGAGGTTCAAAAGTGAAGGATGAAAAAATGTGAAAAAGTTGATAAAAGTTTCCCCGAGAAATACTAGGAATTTCATAAGTGGTCAAACATTTTTGAACGGTAGTGTTCGAAAATGGTACGAGCATGAGTTCAAGTTGAAGTTGAAGCTCAAAGGAGGCTGAGCCGAGGCGAGAGCATCCTCGAAGTTGGTTGAGACTCGAGGACGAGATATTCAGCGTGCCGTGACCGCATACTTTCTGACTCGCGATCTTTAACTTCCTCTTTCTTTTCCTCGGTACTCCGCAGAGAGAACGCTCGGCATATCAGAGCGACGTACGAAGAATTTGAGAAGTCGCGCGCGACGATCCAGATGAAAGAGAATAAAAAAAATAAAAAAAACTTTAACCGTGCATAGCGAGCTTCAGGAATGTGGCAAAAATTGTCTGGGTAAAAATTACTGAAAGAAGATGTTGCACACGAAAGAAATTCGAACGTGAAGAAAAAGATAAATACAAATGACTGAATTTGATTTAGACTAAAGACATTCAGCTGATGTTATTGGTTAATCATCAATTGTCTTACATAAATGAACTAAAAACATGATCCCTGTTCAATATGAGATCATTCGTCTTCCCATTTCGTTATCTCGTAATCAAGAAAACGAATATGCACTCATTCGAATATGCCTTGATATTCAAGTTCTGAGGTGATGACTTCTTGGATATTTTCCAATAGTATGTACCGCCGATGTCACGTCTTCCATGTCTGGAGTAGAAAAATAAAAATCTCATTCTTCTGATCGCATCCAATGGGCTCCATCGTTTTAGCTCGACGCTCGCCACACCCACTCGTCCCCAACACACCGTATTGGCTGTTGGATATTAGTCAATATTTCATAGTCTGTAGATCAAAGAGAAAAAAGGGCCATGGAGTTGAGTTCTAACATTTTAAAGATTCATTGATTCCTGGCAGCTTAGCCACGATTTTAGTAACATCCTGTATAAATTTGCCAAAAAAAAGAGAGCGGAGAATAAGAAGAAAAAACAATGAAAAATAGCCGTGACATCAGAGAGTGGATTCGCGAGATATGTAGCAGGGCCTTGAAGTTAGCTGGGCTGTAGTATTCCTCGCATAGCAATTATCGTGAACGCGGAACGGTCCGGGTATATACGTGCGTAAGGGAGTAATGAGGCTGGAGCGTATGGTGTAAAAGGATAAATAGTATAAGAAGAAGAATATAAGAGGACGTTGGAAGACAGAAAGAGAAGAAGATCGCTTATACGACACGTCCGCGTCCTTCTTTCTCTCTCATCTTTTCCTTATTCCTCTTCTTAGTCGTTCCTAGTCATCCACGTCTTCGTCTCTCACTTCGTCCTATCTTACGATCCGGATTGCAGAAGCCTCTGGGGCAGGAAAGACGAAGGTGTTCGTTCCAAGGGGAGAGTGTCGTCTGGAACATAGCACGAGCAGCGACTCTTTGCGTTCACCGATCCAACTATGAAGACGACCAAGTTGAGATAGCAAGAGAGAGAGAGAGAGAGAGAAAGATTTTTCAAGCTTCGAGGCGCCTTGCTATAAGCGTTTGCATGTGGCAGCCATGAATGTTGCCCCCTCGAAGAGCATTTTCTATCGACCGTATTTGCAGCTGCAGGAAGGAGACATCCATCCTTCCTGCGAACAGAGAACTCGAAAGAGGGCTGTACAGAAGACCCGAAGACTTTGAAACAAGGAGGATACTATCAGAAGACAATCACTACTGGAACTTGTCTCTCGTCTTCTTCTCGAGCAAAGGGACGAAGAATGAGAAAGAAAGGGAATGAGATTGCTTCATGATGATCACTTGTATTTTCTCTGTACTTTGTTCCTTTACTCTATCAGCATCTTTCTCTCTTCATCTTTATTCTCTTTCTCTTTCCTTTTATTCATTCTCAATCCTATCTCCCTTTTATCTACGTCTATACGCTACCTACTTTTCTTGCTTGCTTTTCTTACTCCCTCGATTCTCGTCCTATACCTTTTCCAATCTCTCTCGCTCTCTCTTACTCACTCTCTTGCCCCGATCAATCCACCTAACAACTGGTTCGACACCTCGACACCGGTTACCCACCCGAGTTCGCCGTTCCATTTAGACGCTATAGATATAGTTGCATCTACCTGTTCATATGGGTGTATCGAGCCCGCCATTTTATCTCGTCTAGTAGACGAACTAAGTTTCCTTCCCAGATTAGATTTTCGACAAGATAAAATATAGAGAAAACTAAGTATCGTTATTGGATGCTGCACTTGCGGATAATATCGTAATTATTACCCTGGTGATTCGATATCGATCTCTTCCATTTCGGCATGCTAAGTAATTCGATACTAGTCATCAATACTTTTTGTTTCTGGTTATCCAAATTATAAGAAGTTGTCAAGAAATCAAGTAATAATGAACGCGTACAGAAAAAAAATTGAACGTAATACCGCAATTATTATCGTAGAGCTTCGCGGGACTAATAATTCCAAATTATATACTGTTTTCAGGCAGTAAATTTCAGTATTCTTCTTACAAAATCTGACATTACTTATTCAATTATAATACGACAAATCATTCGCGGATAACTCATGCTCAGATAATGAGAGAAAAAAAATGAAACATGCGTAGCTTTGATGAAAGAAACTTTTCAAACGGAAAAAGATACTGTTCCTAGAAAATTGAATAGAAGTCCTGAATCGTGAGGCTGGTTGACGGTAGTATGCGAAGACCTCTTCAGGGTAACTTCGAATAATATGGGGGAAAAGGTGTGAGAACGAAATATAAGCTGCGAAAGTGAATACTATGTCTATTTCCTCAATCTTATTTTTGTTGCCCACGAGAACAGAAGCTCAGAAAATACGTATGGCCAAGATTTACCGGCAAAAGTCTCGGTGCGGTAAAGTAACTGCAAGTGTGCGTGCCCCTTGTGGCAGGGACAGAAATCGTGCGGCGTCGTACATCGTGTTAGCTTTTTGCCGTCATCCGCGATAGCCTGTTGTCGTTCATCACAGTCTTTTACGTAGAGAAAGAGATGGAGAGAGAGAGAGAGAAAGCTCGTGTGGAGGCTAGATGATGTTTGCAACAAAAAGATAAAGACGCCTAGGCTAGTTGAAGATGGCGATGCAGGAACGTTAAAGGAGATCAGCAAGGCGTAAAGCATCTTCGTGAAAAATGGGCCTCGAATATTTTTATCTCCTGTTTTATTTTCTTACTGCGTTTTAAACAGATAGAATCCCACCAGTCTTTTCGAGCCCTTCGAGCTGACTTAATTCACGCGTCGACAGACACGACGCCATTGCGGTAACTATAAGTCATTGCGATTGAGAGCATTAGGCGATTCCCCCTTTTTCTCGCCTTCTTCTTCTTCTTCTTCTTCTTCTTCTTCTTCTCCTCCTCTTCAGTCGGAGAGACCTTTCCTCTGCCCTGCGATCTTTCGACCGAACGTATCTCGGAGCCATCGGGAACCGATGATACAAGTTCGCGAGAAACGATGTGCGACGTCTTCGAAAAAAAAGAGCGAGAAGGAGAAAGAGAGAAAGATCTATGAAAATAGCTACCAGCTTCGCCGCAAACGTGCCATAGATAATTCTCCTTGAGCCTCTGTGCCTCTGTCCTCTGCTTGTAAAGTCAGAAAATGAGACACGGCCATGGGAGAATATATATGAAAACACGGTAGAACGCACCATCGAGTCTGATAAATCTTTCTACCATCTTTCCCTCAAGAAATAAGATATCGATTCTGTACGAACGACGTTGGACCGATCGTTTCTCTCAAAGAACTTCAAAAAAAGAAAAAACGAAGAAATACTTTTTACAAGACAAACGTGCATCCATGTATATTATGTAGCTATATATACAGAACGAATTCGGTAAAACGATTTGCAGTGCAATCAGGTCGTGAAATTCCAGAGACCTTTTGGCCATTTTTCTCCCATTCATCGTTGATGAGATATTTATGAATCATTGATAGAAACTACGTTGCATCAATACCAAAAAGTAATCTTCGCGTCTAGGTGTATATCGATTCATTGCTTATCGTTTATCCATCGTGCACCATGTCAGTTATCCTTAATCGATGAATATCTCATCAACAATGCCTCGAGAAGAATGCTGAGGGACATTTATCTAAAAAATTGAGCAATTTTTGTGATCTCTTCAGCTCGCGTACGACTTTTGGCACAGCTTCTATGTGACCGATTGCTTATACCGCGCATGCCTATTACCGTATACAACAATTCTTTCTTTCATATGTATGAATTCCTGATACACAGCTATTTTATCTATTCGATTCTCTACCGAGTCTCTGTCTCATACGTTTATATTCTACCGCTTCTGCGTCGGTTTGCCGCGAGTCATCCGCGTTCTCGATCTAACGTATGGCCGAGAGCAATACGTACATATCAGTCCAACAGTCTTCTTTTATATCCCATAGGCATTCGTATATGTTCGTATACATTACTTCTGAGCGAGTTGGTGACAATATGAGCCATCCAGAGAATTTGTTTTTAATCAAGATCAGAACTGTTCGAATCAATTTAGTTATGCTTTATTCGATACAAAATCTTTCATTTTATTATTAAGAAATTTTGCTTGACTGCAGATTGGATCGATTAAATAAATTGTACGTATCGTTGATCAATTCCTACGTTCCTCTTATGTGATCGCATGTATATAAAATGGTTGAGCAAGACATTTCAATTTAAAAGCACCAGATTGAATGAAGCATTGGATGTAATGGTCCCGACGGATATATAAATCCTGCTGTGCCGGGATTTTCTTTTCTCTTCTTCGTTTCTGCTTAAATTTTGTTTCCAAGAGACGAAAGAGATTTTTTTTTTTATTTTACGCTTATAAACGCTTATTTTAATTATTTCTTCATTCCATTTGGTATACGAAAATTTGAACACAGGCACACAAATTTATTCATTTTTATTACAGACTCCAGTTTGTCTTGAGAACTTGATATAATATTTTTTACCATCACACCTCCGCGAAAAGTTCAACTTTCCGCTTTGCGGAAAACAACTTTTCCGCGAAGGTGTGGTGAACTACCACAAACCGCGTGCTTGCCACCCTCGCCTTCGGCTCGGGTGACAATTTTGCCCGCGGTTTGAAATCTACTTTCCCTTCCTACTGGCATAATATGCTATTCCGTCCACTTCTGATTTTTACTGATCGTTTTTGTCTTTTCTGTTCAGGTTTTGTCAATGTTCGGAACATTGAAAATTTGGGAAAATAATTAAATCGATTAACAGTTAAATGTATCTCTTTAGAGAGATATTCATCTCTCCCTCTTTTTCCCGCAGGATAATTTATGACTGTATTAATTTAGAGCATGGAGGATCACAGGAAGATATTATTTAGAGATGAAATGATTCGTCTTTAATAGGAAACTTCCCTCATCGTTTGCTCATTCTCTCTTTAATATTATTTCTACTCTGAAGTGCAAACTCACGCGTCTGTTTCACGTATACGTCGTATATATCAGTGTGTATGTGTATGTGTACGAAAGTGTGCCTCGGAGGAAGGAGAGAAAGAGAGAGAGAGAGAGAGAGTTTCGTTCGGTATCGGAACGCGTCGATCGCGCGTTGAGAGTTTCTCTTCTCCTTCTTCGCGATAGGAGATATCGAACGGGCCTCGGTTGGCTGTTCTCCTCATTCGAACGCCCGAAGTAGAAACAGGCAGCGCGAACCAACCAGGCCCGCGATCTGACTGCAGGAGTGCGCCAGAGTTCAAGCGAGCCTCTCCTCGGAGATCTCGTACACAGAAATAAGTGCTCTCTTGAGAAACCGGATGGGCGGAAAGTCTCTAACGTATAAATGCATATGATTCATTTATTTGAGCGAAATTTTCTTTAATTCACTTATTATTTTTCAATTTTATTCATCATCCGGGTGCATGGAAATTTTGGAAAATTTTCCATACGAAGTTTTCTCGAATTCGTTCGTTTAAAATTTGATTTTTTGTCTAATTATCATTATTTTATTTTGCAACGAGATACGAGCAATTTAAAGAATTTCATTTAATTTGGCTCCAGTTAATTTTGCCTTCTGGAAATCTTGGAGGAAAGAATATGAAGAGCTCATTTCAGTTTTTAAGTTTATAGTCGTTTTTTTTGTAAATCATCTTTATATAAACGAAGGATTTTCGTCGTTACAGTCACCCCCAGGGAGAAGGATGGGCAGGAGGATTTAAAACACTTGGTATGTCCTTATAACTGTATCGTTTTCTCGCTTTAACGTCTCTTTACTGCTACCACCGCACGCGCATGCTCGTATTATGAACGTTCGTATACTCCCGTGGACAATTTAGTACGGCTTAACGACCGTCAGTAATTAGCACTTTGTCCCGACGGTAATGAAGCCGTTCCAGAGAAGCACACAGCACGAGACATGTTTTCTCTCTTCTCATCTCTGTACAGAGTTCATTTTCTGTCTCTAATTCTACCTCGTACATCTCTTTCTCATTCTTCTCTCGTCTTCTCTTCTGTAAAAGACTCCAGAAAGATTATTGAGTCACGATTTTAATCATATATCTATATGGTATCTGTAGGTTTACACCAGAAGGATGTGAACCTTGACGTGAGATACGAAATGATCATCGTGTTTGATTCAATCTTCATCGAAACGATGATGCACTAATTGTAATGTTGAATGGATGTATACGGAAGTTTTGAATGTCTACCACTTACGATAAACGATTATTTGTCAATGTAATTACGGAAAAAAAAAATTGTTTAAAACGATTGAAAAAATAAAAATTTTCGGTTTTTCGCTCGAAAAATAAATAAGTAAACATCTAAATTTCGTGGAAATATGGACCATTTTTTGAGAGGTTGTATCTCGGTGAAAAATGGTTTCCTAAAAAGTATTTTGACGCTGAAGCCTTGTAATTTTACAAATTCACACTTTGAAGATTCTGGTTTTCCGGAAACGGCAGTTTTTTTTCACTGTGAAGTGTAAAAAAAACTCCATACTTTGACCAAATTTTAGTGATCCTTTAATTTTGGGCACCAGTGTATGAAACGTATTTATATGCGTAGAAGATTTAGATAGAAAAAAAGCTACAACTGTTTCGATCGATAACTTGAACAATCCTTCTCGAAGGAGAATGACGAGACCTTTGAAAAGTACTCCAACTTTATCCAAACGCTGTAGAAGAACATTTGTATGCATCACTTGGTTGTTTATTTTGACAACGAATTATGTTCGCAGGATTTCACAGGATGTAAAACGTAAAAGATTCGTTACTGGAGTGAACGAGATGAAGTGAGAATATTTTCGTATGATGAAAAAAGTTCAAATGGAATAAACAATAGTGACTTTCAGTATCACCTTTTTAGATGGGCAGAGCTATTAATGATAGCGATCGATGTTCGTGTATTATATTTTGCACTGAATAATCATTCAATAATAAACATAAACAGCAGAAACCATTAATCATTAAAATAATTACAAGAAGAATTAATAATTGTAGTAAAAAAAACGTCCTTCCAAAAGTACTCCAGCGTATAATTATTCCTCAAAAAAATAAAAAAAAGTAAATGATAATTTTCGAAAGAGCAGTTTGAAATTATCCTCAAGGTGGCTGTTGCAAAAAGCTGTTGAAAAAAATGACTTTCGCAAACGTTCGTTAAATGAGAGACACCCACGTAAAGTACGAGATCATCGATACACTCGTACGTGCGAATCACATACCCTTCACACTCGACCTCGTGGCGGGCGCTCAAAAATAAAAAGACCTTAAACGATTTTTTCGAAAAAGTCTTAACCCACGTTCGGTGACGGTTCGGAAGATTTTTTTTCATTCATCAAATACATTTTCTTGTGCAGATTTTGTAAATAAAAAAAAATAATACATACAATTGACCAAATAACATGAAAATGCATTTTTTTTCTTAAAAATATAATCGGAAGAGCTTATCTACTTATTGAACAATGAATTAATAATTGTATTCCGCGCCTCCTCCTCAGATCACCTGGTAGTACCCCTACTTCATGTACCTATTACCACACGGTTTAAAGAAAATTTTTGACATATCTACCGTCTTCTGTCTCCACAGACGACGTTCCGGTCTTAACTTCATTCCTTTTCTTTGTGTAAGAAAAACCACACGAAAAATTTTAACTGTCGAATTAATTAATTGAAATAAAAATAATAACAATGGGTCATAAAAGAAAGCGATCTCATAAAAATGACGAAAATAATTGGGAAAAAGAATTAAAGCGCATGAAAAAGAAGATGCGTTACCAAGAGAAAGAAATTCATCGGTTGAAAAAACGTAAGTTTAACCTAAACAAAACGTTTGCTTTTTTGTTTACAGAAAATAACCTTGGTGCACTGAGACTTGTCAAAATTTTTATACAAATAGAGTTTGAGTACAACAAGTTGTAAATAAACTCGCTGTATTGTAAATGAGATGGTCAAGTACCATGTGAAGGTGGACAAGCTCCACCGCTCATTTATCCAGCTACTATAAATTATTCGTGGACAAGTTCCCAATAATAATTTAATCTATCATCAATGACGAGGATAGTGATATAAATTATTCAAGTAATAATTTCACAAGGATATTGTGTAATTCAGAAAGCAGACACCAAGGTTCGTCATCATCGTCGGAAGAAGAGTATTCATCGTCGTCAGGTCAGCGCGGTCCTGTTATCACTCTCACGACACAGCCTCCAGCACCGTCAACTGAGAATTCTCAGAAAAATAACCCCAAAACAGCAAGTTCTTCTCCGAAGGTAGCTAATCAAAGCGAATCAGAGGAAAACGGTGAAACTTTTGGTGACAAGGACACTCCAGAACAAAGTAAAACTTTAACTGAACAGACTCAAGTGCATCCAAGCACTGAGTCTACAGAGGAGGCTGCGGAAGCGGTGAAAGATCCGGTTATCGAGGGAAAAATGCTGGAAGCCATCGGCAAACTACTAGACGAGGAAAAGAAGACTAGTCCAGCTATTCACAATGACATCCTTGTAAGATGGAAAGGTATTTTAAAAGAGGGTCTCCCAACTGAGGAGCGAGAGTTGTTATTCAAGAAATATCCAACTCCCGAAAATTGTTTAATTGTAGAACCACAAAAATTAAATGTTCAGGTTAAAGCTTCATTGCTAGAACCTATAATCAATAAGGACAAGCGTCTTATTGAAAAACAACGCAAAGTATGTGTATGTTTGTCGGCCTTAGGATCTGTATTATCAGACCTCCTAAAAGGAAATACTCCCGAAGTTACTAACCTAGTGGCGACTCTTAGCGATACCGCAAGAGTCTTAGTTGATTTGCAGCGGGACGAATCTTTGACAAGACGTCTGATTATCTCAGCTAACATTAATCCATCGCTCAAGGAAACTCTTAATGCTACAGTGATGGATGAATGGCTTTTTGGTAAGGATTTAGACGAATCCTTGAAGACAGCAAAAGTTATTCAGCGTACTTCAAAAGAGTTGAAGCCAGTAGGTAAAACTCCAGCTATGTCAAAGCCAAAAAACTTGAAACCCCTCCCTCAACAGCCCTACCGTGGTCGAGAGGAGTTGAGGGGGGTAGTGAATCAGCGTACTCCAACACAGAACTTCAGAGCAAACACGAGCCAGAAAAAACCGTATTATCCGCGCAGAACGCCGACGAACAAGGATCGTCGCCCATACAGGAAATAAATACACCGGCAAGTGTACCCGCGGGGCGGTTAAAACGATTCCTACCAGCCTGGGAGGAAATTTCGGATAATCATACTATAATTGAGTGGGTCAAGGGGTACAAGATACCTTTTAGTAAAACTGTCTCTCAACCATACCCACCAAGGGTTCACAGTTGGTCCTCAAAAGAGTACAGTCTAATCTCAGAACAAATAAACGTACTCCTAATTAAAGGAGCTATTGAGGAATGCATAAATGAACCGGGACAATTCATTTCAAAAATTTTTCTGGTACCAAAATCAGATGGCACGCATCGATTAATTCTCAACCTGAAAGGCTTAAATGAATTTATTGAGACAAAACATTTTAAGCTAGAAGATTTACGTACAGTACGGGAGCTAATATATGACAATTGTTTTATGACAACCTTAGACCTCAAAGACGCGTATTACCTTCTTCCAATCGCGGAAAAATATAAGAAATATTTAAAATTTGAATTTGGTGGCAAGTTTTACCAATTTACGTGCCTTCCTTTCGGTCTCAACACTGCGCCGTATGTTTTTACAAAACTACTTAAACCTGTGTTTACTTGGCTCAGAAAAAGAGGTTTTATTTCAGTTGTCTATCTGGACGACGTATGGCTGGTTGGGGAGTCTGAGGTTGACTGTAGGAATAACTTACGAGAAACTCGTAAATTATTAGAAAAATTAGGATTCATAATTAATGAAGCCAAAAGCCAATTATCTCCCTCAAAAGAATGTCGTTTTCTAGGCTTTCTCATCAGTTCAGCAGAAATGAGAATAAATCTCCCGGAAGAAAAACGTTCCACTATCAAAAGTCTAATTAAGAAATTCGAAAATTCAAGAAATTGTAAAATTCGGGAATTTGCTTCCTTGATTGGTACCTTGGGAGCCTGTTGTCCAGCTGTAAAATACGGTTGGGTCTATTTAAAAGATCTTGAGCGAGAAAAATTTGAAGCCCTTCGCGCTAATAGGGAAAATTATGAGGCTCATTTAACATTATCATCTAATGTAAATGAAGATTTTTCCTGGTGGAAAAATAATATCGATGTAGTTTATAAGCCTATAAAGTCCTTGAAATTTCGTGTAGAAATATTCTCAGATGCATCTCTGACGGGCTGGGGTGCCGCTGTAGATAGCAAAAGCACGCATGGGTTCTGGAGTAGAGACGAAAGGGATCTGCCCATTAACCACCTTGAACTACTCGCAGCTTTTTTCGGTCTGAAATGTTTTGTTGAGGAGCTACGCAATTGTGATATCTTACTGCGAATAGATAACACAACGGCCATTGCTTACATTAACCGTATGGGAGGTACACAGTACGAGAGGTTAAGCAAGATAGCAAAATCAATTTGGAAGTGGTGTGAAGAGAGAAATCTTTGGATTTTCGCTTCATACATTCCATCGAAAGAGAACGCAGTTGCAGATTTTGAATCGAGGAGATTAGAGCCGGAAACAGAATTTGAGTTAAATCAATCAGTGTTCCAAAAAATTTGTAGAACGCTAGGAACTCCGGATATTGATTTATTTGCAAGTCGAATAAATACTAAGTGCAAAAAGTACTGCTCGTGGAAAAGAGACCCAGGAGCAATATGGATTGACGCTTTCACTGTTAATTGGTTCTCCTGGTTCTTTTATGCATTCCCTCCGTTCACTTTAATTCCAAAAATATTAAAGAAGATCATTAATGAAAGAGCTAGGGGTATCCTAGTTGTTCCTAATTGGCCCTCCCAGAGTTGGTATCCTCGATGCATGGAAATGTTCGAATCACCTCCTATTATCTTCAAGCCTGACGTTAATATGCTATTTTCGTCTGACAGAAAACCGCACCCGCTTTGGTACCAGATTTCCTTGGTGGCAGGAATATCATCCAGCAGGCGTATAGGAAAAAAGGAATGCCAGAAGAGGCAATAAAAGTTGCTGTAGCTTCGCTGACAGACTCATCTCTCAAACAGTATGAAGGACCACTGAAACGATGGTGGAAGTTTTGTCACTTAACAGATACCGATGTTTTTAAAGCAACAATTCCAGACGTGCTAAGATTTTTGTCAGATGAATTTGAAAAAGGATCAGCATATGGAACGCTTAATTCTGCAAGGTCAGCTGTTGCACTTATCTTGGGACCAGAAATTGGACAAGACGCGCAGGTAAAGAGATTCTGCAAAGGTGCATCGAGACTGAGACCAGCTCAACCAAAATACGACGCAACATGGGATCCGCAGATAGTGCTTAACTTTCTGGAAAGATGGTTCCCTTATGATAAGGTCCCTTTAGATCAATTATCTCAAAAAACAGCTACTCTCCTAGCCCTTGCTACAGGGCATAGGATGCAAACTCTAGCGGCTATCGATATAAGAAATATAAAAAGAATTGAGGACCGCGTTGTGATAAATATTCCGGCCGAGATAAAGACCTCAGGAAAGAATAAGAAGCAGCCAACACTGGTGTTGCCTGTTTTTAAAGAGAGTCCTGCTATTTGTGTGGTAACTGCGCTGGATGAATATCTGTTGAAAACGAAATCTCATCGTACATCAAATGACAGTCTCTTTATTTCGTGGAAGAAGCCACACAAATCTGTTTCATCTCAGACTCTAAGTCGCTGGATCAAGACAGTAATGGAACAAAGCGGTATCGACATTTCTATGTTTACGGCCTATAGCACACGTCACGCAGCGACCTCGGCCGCTAAGACAAGTGGTGTAAGCATCGACCTCATAAGGAAAACGGCTGGATGGACACAAAACTCTAAGACGTTTGCTAAATTCTACGATAGAAAGGTCATTCAAGATCGAAAATTATTTGCTGAAGCTGTGTTCACTAAAAATAATAAAAAATGAACGAAAAGACAGTTAAAAAAGAATTTTATTTAATCTGCCGTATAGACAATGCTCTAAACATCTACCAGGTGATCTGAGGAGGAGGCGCGGAATACAATTGAACGATTAAACGAACTTACCTAAGTGAAGTTCTATCGCAATTGTATGAAGCGCCTCCTCCGAAAGATCAGTCCCACCCTAAATCCCTTCTATCCTAAAGGATTGCCCTTGAACATACGGCAGCACTTTAAAAGAATGAAGTTAAGACCGGAACGTCGTCTGTGGAGACAGAAGACGGTAGATATGTCAAAAATTTTCTTTAAACCGTGTGGTAATAGGTACATGAAGTAGGGGTACTACCAGGTGATCTTTCGGAGGAGGCGCTTCATACAATTGCGATAGAACTTCACTTAGGTAAGTTCGTTTAATCGTTCAATTACTCGAATTAAACTTGCACTATTAAAGTGCATATTATATGTCCAATAGTCGAGCACTACTTAATTCTCGGTGATGTTTCGTGAGAATACGAACTTTGATACGCTAAGAGTCCCCGAGGAGTTAAATGTACTCGATATTGCATTATCACCCATATATACGTACGTATATACACAGAAAAATAATATACATATATACTTGTAAATGTGTTATATTATAGAGAATGAGAGGATATGATACATGGAATGTATATGAGGTCTCGCGAGTGTATACCACGTGAGAAAACGTGGGCGAAGAAAGTGTAGAACCCCAGCACAGTTTCGAAGAGAGGAGATCGTCCGTAGATCACCTCTGAATCTCTCGCTTGGAAGACCGACGCTCTCCGTATGTCGATAAATTAAAGTCCTGCGGGGGCTGAAAGAAAGATAGAGAAAAAGAAAGAAAGAAAGAGAGAGGGAGAGTGAATTGCTAAAGTATCTTCGTTGAATTCTCTCCTGCGCTAAAAGACACCGAATTAATAATAATTGTCCCGAACTCTTAATGATAATTGAATTTCAGAGTTCTCCTTTTACAGTCGTTAAAGAAAAGCGATTCAACGACCACCTGCGAATTATTTTCATTCGGTCCGTGAGCAAAGGTCGAGGAAGGTGGTCATTGCTTTTTATTAAGAATGGAATGATTGTTGACCTTTTCATCACCTGGATGGTGTGAAAGGTTCGAAATATCATTTTATGGCTTCACTACGCAAGACAAAAGTTATCATCGTAAAAAAGATTTTTATGAGTAATTGATAATTGAGAAAAAAAAATTATTGTGAGTATGTTTCTGGCTGAAATTCTTTTTCTCAGAAAATCATCGATTCTATCGTATGATTGATAAATCTCTGTTAGTTGATGTATTTTGCTAGTGAATGAAGTGAATAAAGATCAAAGTTCAACGTTTGGGTTAATCGATGTTCACTGATTATGATCTTAATGTCGATGAAGAGCGATGAATCACGATATTTATTTATGTTTATAGTTTAATGTAATGATAAATAAGCCTCTGATATAATCAATAACTGCGCGATCGATAGATATGATTTTTATTTATCCCAAATAAAGACTACTGATGGAATAAAAATGTAAATTCTTGGTCAAAAAGACTAAAATTAGAAGCGTATTTGCTTCATGAAGCACGACAAATAAAAGTAGAAAAATTCACATTCCAAATTACTGTTTTAATTCAACCTGATAAAATCCATGTTTTATCTTAAATGGACAGTGAAAAGGTCTAGAGAACAAACGAGTATATAAAATAAGTGGAAACATCTAATGTAATTGAAGATTTCTAATTTGACATTCCATTTGATATCGAATAAGATGAAAGTATCAGACTGATACCGATGAACCGCGCAGGGAGGATCTTGCCGTCAGATATAACTTATTCTTTCTCTCTTTTTCTCATTCATTTTTGGAGTAGAGAGAAGCTTCTGAACTTCATAATAGCACCGGGATATCGAGGTGTTTTACCTCAGTTAGCTGTTGTATGTATTATATTATATACTATAAAAGTTGCGTGGTGAGAACGTGCTTGCCTACGTGGTAATAGCCGGTTAATCCCATTAGAATACGTTACGGTGTCTGCAGACGATAGGCGAGGCCTCGGCCTCTCTTGTGCCTGCTATTCTCAGTCCGTAATTTTGCCACACTCTTCAGAAGCTGATATGAGGTATTCTCGATAAAACGGGACAATGAACGACTCTTTAATATCATTTATTATTTTTATGATGTTCTAGCGCTTCGTTGCATAATTTTTTTTTCAAATTCTTTTGAACTCCTATTTCTCCTATTTTATTTGAATTTCCTTCGATTTTGAATGAATTAGAAATTCTATCGAACTTCAATGTTAATGATAAACAAATACAAAAAGCTCAAAAGTTATTTAAACAAAGGAATCACATTGGAAAATCTCAATCTACTTTGAGACAGGCTTGAAAACTGGATTTTACGACTTGTGATTCGTCGAATTATTCTCGACGATTAATCGGGATTGGAATTTAGTTTCGTAGATAATTTTTAATTCTATAAATAATATGGTAAGAAATTTGAACGAAATATCAATTTTTTTCACGAATATTTACAGACAACATTTCATGAATGAAATATAAAGAGTTTTGGAACAAATTAGGGCCTGTTTCACCATGTATATATTGTATAGAAATGTATAAAGACGTTAGGAGATATCGCGCGATTACACTGAGCCCTCAGATCGAAGAGTTTCACAAAATATCGCCAATATACGTTTGCAGTAGAGTGAATTCATACGCGGTATGTTTATAACCAACTGGAAGTTATGTATACACAAACAAATGGGTTTGTATATTATTTATATGTTAATATATGTGTTAGAATGAGAAAACCATTGAGAAAAGGAAATGTACAGAGAAAGAGAGAAAGAGGAAGAAGGAAAGAGTTGCCGCTGCTGCACCCCCTGGGGAGACGGTAAGCCACCCAAGAAGCAAACTCTCTGATAACTTGTAGGACACATATATCTATTGAGATTCACGGTTTTTTTCTCAAGAATGCACGAGAGGAACAAAAAAGAAATTCTTGTTCGAAAGTGCTGAGAAAAGACTCTTTCCCTCTCTCTCTTTCCTCTTTTCCCTTCTTTACCTTATGAATCCTATTCAGCATGATACTCCAATTAAACTTTTTTGGATTTTTCCAAACCCTTCCCATCACTTCAATCCCATTTTTTTCTTCACTTCGCTGTTCCTATTCTTGTGCCTACAAAATCCCTCCGAGAGTGTTGCCCTGAGCCACTCTTTTCTAATGCAGTACTGTATCGCATCCGCATGCGAGGGCCGAGGGAAATTGGAAAACCCGAGCAATACCGACGACTATATTTTTACTGAATTTTGGCTGGCCGGGACCACTAGAAACTCAGAAAAACTGTCTCCCGCTGATGCTTCTAATATTAATTCATTAGAATTTTAGTTTTTGAGCTTCATCTCTATACACATCGGATTTTTAAACACTAAAAAGCTTTCATTGAATCAAGATCATAAACAAATTTCTCGAAAGATTAATTTCGCTGTACTCGCGTTACTTTTTAGAACAATCACCTCTCACATCTGCGTTTTCTAAAATGTATTCTTATATATTTTTTTTTTTTGTAGTAAATCATTCAAATTTCTAGGAAATTATTCATGAAAAAAAGAAAATTCATAAAAATCGCCGAAGAATTACAATAATCAGCTCTGAACCAATTGATAAAAAGAATTCATTACCAACCAGGAACACTAGTCAATAAATGACAGAAGATTTGATAAATGAAATGTATAGTGCGAATCATTCCATCGAATGGTACGATTTAATATCCCGCTTCCATAGATTGTCCTTTGAAGGATTTCATGAACAGGATTACGACGGTTGGAGATCCTGGTTGATTGTCAGTTGACTCGTAAACACGTCCTTCGATATGTTATATTCATGGATATGAATACATGTATAGACACATTCAATATTGGAGCATATAAAATGAGCAGGACATACTTGAGACACACAGTAATAGTTTTACCCTACATTAAAGCTGGAAGCAGAAGGAGAAGGAGAGAGAAAAAGAGCAGGAGAGAGAAAACCTTTTTTCTTCTCCCTTCTTCTCAGTTTTCTCGTTAGATTTAAGAGGGATATAAATTGAGACGATATTCTTCTGTGCGTGGACATGATAATTACACATGTCTATTCTAGATCGTTCCCGAGGCAACGGTAGTAGGAAACATTAAGATAACCTAGCTCACATATAAAATATGCGCAAGTGGACCAAGGATCACGGATCCTCGGATCCTGGAAAATTAATAGAAACGTCCTTGGATCGCGGTCGATTATTATTTTTTTTTTTTTTTCAAATAGCTGCAATCCTCGTAGAAGTTTTATGAAAGAATGAATTTCGATTTATTACATAATTTCGTTGAAAAAAAGTGATGAAGTGGACTGATTTTTTCGTGCTCCAGAGTGGCACGACTCTTCAAGATTGGAGTCTCTCTCTCTCCTGTCAAATTGAAGCATTTTCTTTGACTTTCTTCGTAAATATAAAATGACAGTGAAAAAAATGAACATCGAAACGAAAGCGGATATCAAACGTTACCGAAAAAAATGCCAATAAATAACAGAATGAAAAAAATTTCAGCGATCATTGATATTTCGTCAAACCCGTAGATCTCGGAGGTAGAAAAAAAAAACAAGAAAGAGCGAAAGTGGACAGGTGTGTGGCAAAGATGAAGCGAGGTGGGAAAAAAAAAAAAAAATTTCTCAATTGTCTGAACCGCTGGGGATCCCTCGCGTCTTTCCTAGCAGCGATTACAGAGTAACTCATCGCTGTATTTTTTTATTGCTATATTATTACTAAGAGCGCAGTGAGCAATCGTTGTACATCGAAGAGCAATAAGCGAGGGATAGCGTTGTTGAAATAAAAGAATGAGAATAACGATGAAAGAGAAAACAAAAACGAAGAATAAAACGAGAGAGAGAGAGATAGAGCTCTATCCGGTGTGCTGGCATAACGTAACGATCGAAGAACTCCCGCAGTGAGCCAGAAAACGATAACCGTGTGCCAGAGAGCAACGGATCATCGTAGATAGAGTAGCAGCTAAAGTCCTCTGTATATCAATATACAATACATTTATTATATAAATATATTTATTATTACGCTGTCAGAGCGAAAGAATGTATATGGGCTGGCTTGTGTAAATTCAACTACTCTGCAATTCAAATATCAACCATTCCACTTATTTTTTCGAAACATTGATAAATTTGGAAACATTTGATGAAAATCGAGCTTTGCCCATCAACGTATTTTCCAAAGTTTGAAGATTCCTAAGATTTTTCGAAAATGACTTTAAAATTTGCGTGATTGTACTTATTTTTGAATTACTCACTCAGGAGCTTTGAGATTAACAAAAAAGAAAAACAAATGAATTCACAATTTACTATTCTTGATATTTCTCGTGTTTTTTCAAGTATTTTAAATTCGATTTAATTTTTACGAAATTCACGATATATTTTACGTGTACTGAAAGGCAGATGTACAATAAAAATGTTTAAAAATAGGAGTGAAATCATTGGTTTCGTATCGCAATCGATGTAGAGAATTGTAAGGATACTTCGGGGGCAGCTTGACCTCTCAGGGATTAGGCAATAGCCTCGGATGATGCACGGAGCACAGCAATTATCGATTTTCTCGTTTTTGTTTCCTTCTCTCTCTCTCTCTCTCTCTCTCCTGCTCAGGTTTGATTTTTTTTAACCCTACTGCGTTTTCAGAGAAAAGGAGCGAGAGACACAAGGAGAGAGAAAAAAAAGGAGAAAAGAAAGCGAGAAAGAAGACGAGGATTCGGGAGCTCGAGCTGATCTTAAAACCAGCGGGAGTTGTATTTCACGATGCCACAGGCTGTGAGAGATTGAATCGAGAGACAGAGGAGAGCGTATAGTCGAGATCCAATTTGTACCGCGGCTGACGATCTCGCATAGTAAATTCATTCCTTCTTTTTTTCTTCGTTTTCTTCTCCCTTCGGACCCGGTCAGAGATCTCTCTTTCCTAATACATATATAGATATATTGTTTCATGTACAATTCGCTATGCATTAAGCGATGAATGTACATGAATATATATGTAAATAAATATTTATGTATTTGGGGAGCGAATAAAATTGCAACTTTTGTTCAAACCAATTATTTACTCGTTTCAGGATCTGAGAGATGCAAAATTCAGAGATCGCCCAAAACTCGTCAAACTTGACTCCAAGATAAAATCGAATCACGATGATTCATATTATCGGCTAAAATCTAAATAACCCGGAAACGAGGAGAAACAAAACGATAAAATGAAAATGTCTGTTCTTTCCTTCTGTGACCAGATTTTGTTTTTTGTTTTACTTTATATAATTAAATTTTCTCTTCTAATGCAATTGATTGTGGAACATTTCGCTGGTTAAAATTTTGTTCGAGTCTGTTCTTGCACCAGACGATCGGAATCCTGAAGAGTGCAGCTGCTGCTCCCGTTTTTCAGCACTCACAGCGCGATATATATTTGTATATACAAATATATATAGCTTTTACGTGGGTGGTTAGGACGCAGTCCTCCGTAGCCGGTGTTTGCGATATGTATATACGTTCTATGTAACATATGCATACCTTTGGCTACGACAGGTCCAGTGAAAGATGTGGGCAGAGTTCTCATTCTTTTTCTTTCCACACTCTCTCTCTCTCTTTCTCTCTCTTGCTCCCTCTCGTGTGAACGGTTGTTCATATTTTTCTGTCTCGTCGTCATATTAACGTCGGAACAAAAAAAAAAATTATTGCATCGTGAAATTATTATTAAAAATGACACATAAATGGAGAGAGAAAATGACTGATACTTTTGCCGCATTTCGTTGCTAATTTCTCTCATATAATTTTTGTAACTTTTCTCTTTTTCATGCAGTTTCATCTGCGAATAGTGGATTCGTGGTAAATTTGAATCGTGAGGGGATTCTGCCACTTATAGGTTTATGTTCATGGAAGGTTTGCTCGCAGTTTATAACGATGTAAAAGTATAAGAGAGCGCATAAGGTGGATAGTTTCTTCGTAACGATGCATCGCGATGGAGCGTTAAAAAAAAAAAGAGAAGAAAAACAATATATATATATGTGTGTATATAAAAGATGAGTCCTCAAAGTGTTGCAAAGTTCGATACTCTCTCGCAACTTCTCGCTTTTAGCACGCAGTCAGAAAAGTATAGAGAATTACCGCGTTATAGTCTTTCCTTCTTATATGTATATACGTATATTCGCATATAACTCTTGGAATGTTGATGGCTCAATAACATCGAGAGCGTAACAGAAAGCGTACTTTTGCGACGATCCCCGCGTCTCGAGGTTCTCTCGCGCTTTTATAAATCTTCACCTGCCGATCGATAATGAGATCGAAATAAAAATAATCGAAGAAGTTTTCAAGCTTCACGAAACGTCTTTTAACTTGATAGCGGGAGAAAGAAATCACGTTTTCCTGCCAATTGCAATAAACGTCTCATATATCCCGTTCCAATCGAATGTTTCATTCGTTGACTTGAGAAAAGAAAAAAAAATGAAAATTCGATTTCGAAGATGCTATGGATCTTGAAATATAAAAAATTTGAACCGCTCGTTATATGAATACAAAAAACTGATGACTCCAGCTAATTTTTTTTTTGTTATATTAATGACGCGGTCGAGATTGAGAAATCGTGCTTACCGGAGGTGGCAATTATCGTCACCTGCAATGTGACATTTAGATAATTTCAATGAATTCCATCACAGAAAAAAAATGAACATTGGTGGTTTAAGGCGATAATATTTTCAACAAAATATCGTATACTTATATTTTTGTATATTTGTAAATAAAAAATGATCGTCCGCATTTATTATAGACTGTTATTCATTCGAACACACGATTCGCAATGTTTCACACAAATGTGTATATACGCATTGAATTGTTATTGCACCGCGTCTGACGAAAGCCTTAAAAATATATCTCCCATGTACTTTTCTATGCAAAATGTCGTTGGATACGCCTATCTGTTTTTTAATGCCGGATTCATGTGCATATATAATATACGTATATATATTTAGAAGCGTTGCTATAATAACCGTAAAATTTTCGAACGAGGAGTGAGAAGAACTTTTAGTATAAATGGAAAACGGCTTTTGAGAATTATTGCTCGGGCTATATATGCGCGCGAAGTAATCATTTTTCCATAAACCTGATAATAAGCGTGCTCCATTTTTTTCCCTCCACTTCCCGAACGTTCCTTGGTCATAGTTTTGCACGGGTTCTCACCGAAAAATAAAAACCGCTGCGTGAAAAATAAACTCGTATAATTAGTGACACTTACCGCGAGCGGAGCGACGATCTCAGGATAGTTTCAAAAAAACGTTGCAAATGCATGCCACGCCGATGGAGAGAGATGCGGATTCGACTCGGGCGACGTTGCCTTCCCACGCATCGAAGTTACCGATGTTTCTCGTTTCCATCTTTTGTCCTCCCATGGACCGAGATCTCTCGTTAACACAGGCCCAAAATATGTTTGATCGTTGAATATTTATTATCATTTAATCAGCCGATTAACATTATTAACACCAAATTGTTGTTTCGTTTCTTTTTATTCTCGAATTTTCCTTCAATTAAATTCGTCAAACTCGAATATCTCTCTGTCGTATCGTGAAAAAGTGACAGAAGAGGTGTCGGCTTAGAGTCTGACAAAGGTTCCTCGAAGGGCAGCAAACTCGACCGGTTTCGTTTATGCGATAACTCATAATTATATCTACACACACTCACACAACACACAAAAACACACGCGCGCGCCTTTGGATAAGAATATATAAACGCAGTGTACTTAAAATTTTCGGGCCAAGTAGAGAATCGTTAAAGACAGAAAAATGGCGATCGTGAAAACTGCAATTTCTTACATCAACGCCGTATTTCATATATGTCTACCGCACCATCATTTGTCCATAGTCAATTTTTCAAATATCCATAACTAATCACGTACTTTGTACTTGAGAGGAAATAGAGAGCGATGCGACGTCAATTTTCCTTACTGTTCTAAATCCGTTTGAGCGATAACTCAATAAAATAAATGGGCGGTAAATTATTCAGGTCTTGATCGATCGATCTTTCTTCTCTTCGGCAAATAATATCTCTCCGCGATCTTCTTCACGATTTCTTCACACTTTTATGTCGTAGCATATTATTAATGGTGTTATCGATATTGTTATTAGAAGCAGCATAATTATTACTATGATTGTTGTCATTATTATTATTATTATTATTATTATTATTGATGCTGATATTAATACTGACGAATAAGACACATTATTAATTGTTGTTAAGTTTCAATCACACACAATCAATCACTTGAAGTATCGATCCATTAATTTTAACGGAAACTCTGTGATTTTTTTCTTTTTTTTTTCTTCGATTATTCGAAATAGGATCCAAGCTCGAGAGAAACGATCTTCGTGATACGTGGATGAAATATTAATCTCATTTTTATTTATTTTCGTTGTGTATTCAGAGAAACATTTTGTAATTGGGGAATAAGGTATCCTTCACAAAATGACCTTGGTCGTTGGAGGCGCGACTTCCTGCTCGTAGGGACAGCGGCGAACGACTGAAGCGAAGAAGATCGTTCGGAGATCGGCGGGAGCGATGCTGCACGGTGCGCGCGCGTTTAGCTCGATCGCGAGGGAACGAGTGGCGAGGCACACTCGTTCACGAGGGGCCTCGACGCGGTCTTCTCGCGCGGGCCCAGCGTTCTCCTTACATGTTGCCGAGAGAGAAAGAAACATCCAGAATGAGAGAGAGAGAGGGAGAAAGAGAGAAGAAGAGCGAGATAGGAAGAGGCAACGGGGCGAAAACCTGCATTGCATGCACCGCGCAATATTCCACATCCATCGAGGATATAATCCAACGAATAAAGTCCCTCTCCCTCTCTCTTTTCCTCATTTTTCTCTCCTCTAGTCAACTCTTCTTCAAGGGGTGATGGGAAGAAGTTAAACTTCGGCATTATCGAACAGGCGGGCCTTCTAGACGTTTTTTTTTTATTTTTCATCCAGCATCCATTATTCTCTCACTATTTTTTTCTCTATTTAGGAGCCTAGATATCACGCAGGAGAATCATTCGCTCTGAATATATCAGTTATCGATTCTTTCACCAAAAAATTCACGTTCGATACGTCAAATTTTGTTTCTCCGGGGCTTTTCCATTTAAGTGGTTTTCTGTGTTGCAGAGTTCACAGAAAAACCCGAAATAACGAGCACTTCCAAGGGATTCCCTTATCGTGAAAATATTTACACAAAAAGGCACTTCCTTATAATTGGTCGGATTTAGGATTTATATTTTAATCCGACGCATTATGCAACTCGATGCACCCTGAAACCGACACTTTTCCATCATATCTTCTTCAGCCTTTAATCTCGAGATGTAAATTAACTTTTCTCGTCAGGCTTAAATCTCCTACATCAGTTAGTTATTTTCTTCATAAACGCCAATTCATCTTGCTGCATAACTGGTTGTGAAGTATCAGCCGAAGTTGCTTTCTTATTGATTCATTTTTGAACATCGATACATGATCTTTAATCCTTTCCACTTCACTGCCCCGTGAAAAAAAAAATCGTATTCCAGTTTCACAAGACTTCATACAAAGTTTCACTTACATCATCGTACATAAAAAATGTAACTCCAGTATGACAGATTTCATACAAAGTTTTACATACCGGGCATCTTGATCGAAAGCCACAAGAACCTGCTATGCCCCGATACTATTCGTACGTTCGAGTCTCATGGCCGACAAAACGTGGCAGAAAAGAAACTAAGTTATAGTTTTTGAAAAAATGATCAACATAACCTGATCAAAAATCGTTGGATTTCAATTTGAAGAGATTTCATTTTGACGAATGATTTCGAGTCTCAAATGACTACGAGATTCACGAGATGATTAAGAGTCTGTAACACTTTATCTCGAAAGCCCCATACATTTGAGTATCAATGTATATAAATGTATATACATTTGTGTATGTATGAAGTCTGGTACTGGTAAAAGGGTATGTGTGTACTTGGGCTAGAGAAACATCACCTTTGACCGAGAGCAAGGCGTGCTGAACGCGACTCTGAAGATGATCGAGAAAAAAAAAACGAGAGAGAAGAGATCTTTAGAGAAAGATGAAAAGTCTCGAAGGACGAGAACGACCTTCCACTGTAAGGACCGGCGGCTGACTACCGGTGGGGTCACGATCCTTGCCCGAACCGATCGAGAGTAGCTGCTGCAACATCCAGCAGCAAAGAGATCCATGCATCTCCCTCTCTTTCTATATATCTCTTTCTCTCTTCGCTCTTTTTTCCTTCTTTCACTCTTTAACTCTATTTTTCGCGTCCTCTTTCACTCTCTCACCCTTTCCACTCTCCCTCTCTCTCTCTCTCCTTCTTCTTTTTCTTTATTGCATTTTCTCCTTCTCTTACAGCCGCCCTAGAGACCAGTTTGGCGCCCAGGAGCCCCCTACCGAGGGCCCCCCGCGCCCTACTACGTTATAAGCTCCACCGGGGAGGGGACCCCTGTATCTCTCTTTCTCTTTCTCTTCATCTCTCTCTTCTCCTGTCTCATTCTTTTTCGCTTGTTTCTTTCTGGCTTTCAGCGTTTCGTGTCCTGAAATGTACGAGAGGCAGCACGTGTTGTTCAATGTTCCACAAATCTTCATTAGTAGGAACAAATATGATTTTTTCAACATCAAATCCATCATTCATTACTTGTGCCCATTTGTAATCGGTTTATAGAAAGAAAAAAAATGATAATTCATTGACAAAATAGGGAATTCGATGACAAAAATCATTAACATCAGTGAATCATTTCGTTCTACCGGAAATAACGAATGAAAGTTCCAGAATTTACTGTTTTGAAAAAAAACTGTGTATTATTCTTGAATAAAAAAAAAACAATTATTCTCGAAAATATAAACTGATCTGGAGCACGCGTTGAATACAGTTTATTTATAATGAACTTTCCTTCTTTCCATTAAAGTGTCTATTAATCTGATATTAGTCCTTTTTTTTCTTGCCGTCCCTCCTTAAGTTACGAGACATATTAATTTTCCTCCCAACGCGCTTGGGGTTTGGCCGACAAAAATGTTCATCTGGATATGCCCAATAGCGTTTGCAGACTGAGATCTCGAGAAAAGCCCGTATTATAAGCGCGCGTATGTGTGTTGAGTAACGGCGATGGATCGACGTTCTCGCGACTGTACGGTAATCCCCGCCGCGAATCCGACGAGGCATCACGGGCCCAACCTCTCGACTACTGACATCAACCAATCGCCGTGACTCTCTAACGCAAGATCTAATGCGAGACGGCGAGACGAGGGAAAGAGAACTTCTAATGAAGAAAAAGAGAGAGGGGCATTCTATAATCTATTTCCATGTTACGTATGGATCTTATACATACATATGTTTTCTTATAAATATAGTATGAAAGAGCTTATATATATTCAATTACGCGCCACTAATGAATTCTAAATTAATCGATATTATTCCATCGGTACACTTTCCTTCTTCATTTTTCACTTCGTTTCGATACTGACAGCGTTATATTGAGTCATCAATCATTCAATACATACAACATTTTTTTTAAAACATCGAATTTTCACCTCATGCCAAAATCTTGGTATTACTTTTTATTTCCTTGTTCTTGATCGAGATAAATAAGCACCTCTGGCTCTCTATTTTTCTTTCTACTTTTTTGCGCGAGTAAGGTGATTTTGTATCACGATTAGAATAACCAGTTTTACACATAGCCATCCAACGACCAATACGAGGCTTTGAGAAAATATATATCAAAGAAATATTCACCCTTACCTTACCTACGTATATACGTATACATGATTTTATATTTTTATTCTGAACAGAGAGAGAGAGAGAGAGAGAACGTGCGGCGAACGGGGGTCGTTACTATAACGGATATAGGTGCCAATTCATTAGCCACCAGTGGCCTTTTCACCGGGACACTTCACACTCCTACTATGGGACCCCGTATAATTGTAATTTACGCTATCGCTTCGTGCCAGATAAATTCATTAAGAATAACACTTCGACCCATATGTACTCGAGGATAATATACATTTATATACATAAATAAATTATATATATATATACGTATCAATAAATAATCAGCGTGCAGAAAATACAGTAATGTAGCTAGACACATGACGAGAGCAGTCAAGGCTTGTTTTGTTGGATCGCGCAATAACAAATTAAACGATTTTTCTTTTTTCTTAATGTTCTAATTAAGAAAAATGACTTTTCTGTCAAGGTGAGTCAAAAATCATTCATCTCCCATTTATGCTGATATGATTTATGTATACTCGAAGGTCCGTGTACAAAATTATAAAGAAACGTCGGAGTACTCATCTCGAGGCTGAGAACACCAATTTGTATGTGTGTGTGTGTGTGTGTGTCGGAAATATTTCTGGAATGAGAAAAATAGGAAGACAAAAAACCAATGTAAAATAAAATCAAGTTAAACGCATGTTTAGATTTATGCATAGGGACGCACCACGATGTGATCGAACGAATAGATTTCCTCATTGATTAAGTCAATGTTACTATATATAGAGTATGTATAAGAAATTTGCAGGATGAGAAAAATGATCAGAACGTTGAGAAATGACAAAGACTAAGCTCTAACTCTTATCTGCATATTTTAAAGGCTAACCTTACACATTTAATTGCTACACGAGATTAATTAACAATCCAAAAATATATATCGATGTTTATAAAAAAGTGAAAATTGCAGATATTAAATGAAAGAAATTAATAACAATACAAAATGTATGGGAATATTGAAAAATTCTGAAACAGGAAGAAATTATTCAACTCGATTTTATCTCGCATGCGCCATCAATATCGGTGAAAAAACGGTTCCCCGTTGAGGGAGATTGAAGTGAGTCGTATCATGTTTTTTTTTAATCATCCATGATATCTACCTCCATCTCTCAATATCATGCCACCGATAATACCTTTTGTCTATATATCAATCGAATAGTAGCAATCGAAGAGAAAGCTAAAGACTAGCCGGCAAATAGATCGAAGCGAGAGATCGCGGCTCAGAAAATATCAATCCGTCTTTTCCTTTATCGGAGATTCACTCGTTTTACCTGTTATTATGTGTCTTTTAATCTGTTTTTCTTTCAAGCTCGTTTGTCTATCTCCATTTCAATTCCAGTTCCATTTATAATTGTCTTCAATTCAGTGAATTTCTTCAGACCTAGTTAAATTTTCATTCATTAGGTAAAATCATTTAATTGATATAAATAAAATCAATGCCGAGATGGAAATATGTAAGATTATGGTAAATACGGCTGGAATAGGAAAATCATGGATTACCTATGGAAGCTGTAATGAAGTATAAGTACGGAATGCCCCATAGATATATTCGAGAGTGTGTGTGAGTGAGCACACATTTATATAAATATACATGCGCTGCATCGCCCACGGAAATATTTTGTTCGATACCTTTTCCTTCGATCTCCAATAGCTGTTTCATTAATACCTACAGAGTGCTTTTAAAACGAATGTCATCCAAGATAGAAATTTTTAATATTTTTTTCGCAGCCTTTTGAACGATTTTACTTTCCTCACTTGCTTGAGTAAGTATATCGAACGAATATATATTTTTAAATGATTAAAAAACATTTTTCAAATCTTTTGCATGTTCCTTGATTTTTCGAATCTTAGATTAAGATTCTCGCAGAAATATTCAGTAATTTTAACAGTTTCGCGTTTACTTATTTCAACCAGATTCTATTTTCAGGCTTAAAAAGTTTGACGTTATAATTTCAGTCAAAGTCGAAGTTCGGTATCCGCTTTTTAGATTTTAATTTAAGAAAAAAAATATGCAAATCTGTGAAAATCACTTTGTCGTTCGTGCAGTGAGAAAAAAAATTTTGTTCACCTAACAAAATCCATTTAGTTGAACGAAAATATAGTGGATCCAACATTGTTTTTTGTTTTTAATGGCAAATGAGCTAGTTCAATAAACAAAAGAACAGTTTTTTTTTCTCATTGTGGCATCCCAGACTTGGCTCAACATTTCATACTCTATTTTGGACCGCCCTGTATAAATATATAGATATGTTAATATTACAGTGTTGCACACCTACTATCTTCAACTCTTGTTTGATCTGGCTCGTCCGCTAGTGTGTGTTTGTTGCATCCGACACGCGGGATTTATTGTTTCGTGTTGAATATGCGGCTGCTCTCGTCCTGTTACGTATTACGTACATGTGTATACTATAGCATTTATTTACATAGAAATATATATGTATATGAATGTATCAAGAGACTCGACAGTGTCTTGCATATGTAAATATATATCTGTATTTCAAAATATAAAAGGGAAGGTATATATATATATGCATACATATCCTCACGCATGAATAAACTCATACATGTGGAAAATAAATTTCCCATGTGTGTATAGTACACGTCGAGTAGTTGTCGAAGAGATTTACTCGAAGAAAAATTTACCTACACGTTCGATGCATCGTTAATTAATAATCTGAGCATCGATGCCCTCAACAAGATATATAAATATTAGTACGAACATATTTTTTGCAAACTTTGTCGTGACTCTGTACGCGCACGTATTTGTTCATAGAATATACATATGTGCACGTATCGATACATATTTCTTTAATTTTTTTATATTGAATAATTATATCGAGGCGGATATTTAATTAATACTCCGAGGGGCAGTGAACCTCGCTTATTTCTCACTAATCATCCTAATAGAAGCATGAAAATGCATGGTGAAAAGTTTTCGAACGTAACATTGCCGTATTGATGCAATCCTGTGTATTATGCTAATCGGCATATCCATTCACAACTTAAGACACAGTTTTAAAGAATTCGCGTCTTAGAATTTTTGCCCCCCCCCCCCCCCCCCCCCCCCCTCGCCCCATTATTGGATTCGTTAGTCATATTATTAAATCGATGAAAATAAATTCTAAATTGGAAGACTTTTCTACTTAACAAAGGCTCTTAAGCTCTCGATTCACATTTCGATAAAGATAAATATCTTGGAAGAAATTTTAATTCGTGAAAACGACTCTTCCCGACTGATTTTTGTTCATCGGCACAAATGAAAAAAAAAAGGAAATATAAATATGTCTGAATTGAGTAAATAAGAAACTCGTTACTTCTGTCAACATTTCAACGAATTAATTGAACGAAAAATGATTGATAATCGAACGATTCATGTGAGAAGACAATGAAACTATACTAGGAGCCTGTTCTTTAAGAATTCGTGTCATTGAAGAAAAAATGGAGTAATTAGTCTTTCAAAAAATCGAAAGGACTGATTCGAGTTGATAACGACTTCACAATCATTCGTGGTTTCCGTACTTGTTACTCCGCCACGTTCTTCGATCACATCTCCCGTCGAGGTGTCATTCGACAGTGGCTGGCTTGACCGGTCCATTGCAGATATTCCAGCAAATCCTACGCAACCTGCGACTGAGCAGTACGCACCGTGGGAAGTGGACTCTCTTTTAGGAGAGATAAAGAGAGAGGGAGAGAGAAGACGTGAAACTCCATGCTGATGTCGTGCAAAATAAAAAAATTTCGCTCATCCCGTTTTTTTACTGGTGGCGTCATTTTCTCTTTTACTTTAAAGGCCTCGTGGATGAATCCAACCCCTCGAGCACCTTGCACCCCTTCGAAAAATCCGGGGATAACTTACCGCACATTAAACATATATCTATACGCATACAGATATATGAGGGAATCCATGTTGAAAATAAATGTTTTTTTTTTCAAAATATTGTGAAAATGATTTGAAATTATTTACGAGAAGAAAATAACAACAGTTTTTGAACATTCTTCAATAACGAATAAAGTTATTCAGTTCTGATAATTTAAAAGCCACGAAAACTTCGAGATTCATCGATTTCTCGCTATTCAAAATACACAAATGAAAAATTGAGGCTGATTCGATGTTCTCTGATTTGAAAAACCATCAAATCTTTGGCGCAATAAATATCGCGGCGATTTTTCTTGAAACACTTGCAAGGTCGATTTTACATAGATTTCCCCATGAGGATTCTTGTAGTTTGAGTCTGGTAGAGTGGTAAATATAGAAGAATGAAAATACCGGTTTCGTTGATGCAGGTCCGATCTTTCCCTCCTCGTGCTACGAATTTCATCTTTGCTGGGGGTCTCTCCTGTATTTTCGCGCTAGTAATAACCAGAGCTATCTTCTCTCTCGTTTCATAGGTATGGGAAAGTCTCGTCCGGACTTTCCAAGCTCTTACGTGATTCGGGCTGCTTCTCGCACCTGGCCTTGCACTTTTTCGGGCCCTTTCTCTCCGTACGGCCCTTTAATTCGTACTAAATTTCCTTCCTCTCTCTCTCTCTCTCTCTTGATTCTCCTTTTTATCTTTGTCTTTCTTTTTTCTCTCTCTTTTCATCTTAGCTCCATGCAAATGAGATCGGGCCACGGTTCGGTTCATAATCGCATCCCCCTCCTGCAAAGAACCACTCGATTTATTGGCTTTGACACGCTGCGGTACCTTTCCTCCATCAACCCCGATCATCATCATCCTGTCTCATTATTATCTTACTTCTTTTTGTTCTTTAATTTGAGCAAGGAGTAAAACATTTTTGTTCTCTTCAAAAATCGAACAAAGCCTTGACTCAATGACAAAGCAAATGGAGAAAGTTTTTTTTTTGGTAAATACAGTTCATTTTTTTTTTCAAATAATAAATTTCAAATGATTTTGACTTCACCAATCCTTGGTGGAGTAAAAATAGCAACGAATAAAGATATGAAGGCGGGTAGTATTGCGCGAGAATTCCGTCAGGATTCTGGGGGTCCTTTGGGGCGAGCATGAAGATGGCCGAAGGTGTTGAGCACGCGATACATGCGATAAAACATTTCGTTCAATGATTCTCTGTCTCGTTAAGAAACAGGGAGAAAAGCCAAGCGGTAGCAAAAGCAGTGGAGATAGAAGGAGAGCTTGAGGCTGGGAATGGCAGGTTTGCTCTTCTTCTGCTTCAGCTTCTCTTTCTTTTTTAGTTTTCTCGTTGCTGCTTGGTCACGAAACCGAGCTCTAGTTCTTTCTGTGACTTTAGCACTAAATGTACGCACCCGTAATTTATTGGGTGCAAGATTTAAACGGCAGACTTCGAGATTTCTTCCCTTAGATATTTGTTTCCTCTCTCTTTTCCATAATCATCCCTCTCTTTGTCAAGACTTTATTTCGATTGAATATTTATTTTTTCTTGATTAATTTTCGTCTTCCATTTTTTCTTACTTCCTTCTTCGCATCCACTAAACTGTGATCTTTTTCTTAGCAAAATTTAAAATCATGGACACACGTAGTTTCATTAACTTCAACAGAAGTATGCTAGGTGGTCTTCAAATTGAGAATAATAAACAAATTGATGCTGATGGTAATGCTGGGGTTTTATTTTCACTATAACATTTATATATAATTTTCATTGTTGACTACAATTTTGAATAATTGCTAATGTCTCAAATACAAAATGTGATTAAAATGAAATACATTTCAAGTATTCCGAATGTGAAGAAAGAGAGGAGAGGAAAAGGAAAGACGTCTGAACTTTGAAAGACGGGGTTGAAAGCTATGGCAAAGGGGATGCAAAACAAACACGCACCCCTGGATCTCTCTCTCTCTCTCTCTCTCTATAGATACATATAGTGAACTTTTATTATATTTACAACCAGTTTTCTTGGGTGGTGCAAGAGATTCAAAGTGTATTCTCTCCCTCTCTCTCTCTCTCCCTCTCCGAAAGACAAAACTAGAGAAAGAGAGGGATTAAATGTGTCCTATCGATCATGGAACGGATCTCCAAGTTTTGCGAGCCTTGAGCGTGGCGACTGCCAGATGTTCTTTGCTGGGGGTCTAAGGGGGTGAGTCAGCCGTGCTAAATATCAGCCGACCCTCACGAAAATGAAGGACGGTCAATGTATCTGTATATATTGTACTGGCCGTAAATTGTACTGAGTAAAAAAACGTCATTCAAACTCTCCATCTCCGACGAAACATCACATTCGTCATTTTTTCATTTCTCACTCACCCTTCTGTATTGACAATAAAATTTCAAATTTTACGTCTACCTTCATTGTGCTCAATACCTACATCAATTTTTCCAGATTTTTGTCCACTGCGCTCAAGCATTATCTGACCAGGTGGTCCAGCAAATATTTTAACTGTATTTACCCTCCGTCGTCTCTTTTTCGAGCTCGCTCTTCTATTCAGAATTCGCAACCGCCAACCACTCCATGTATGCGTTGTAACTGCTATTTATAGTGTAAAATTTTAATAGACCCACGTTTTCGAAAAAATGGTATAAATGTAAAGAGCAAATAAAACCGAAAGAATCGGGAGGTTGAAAAATCTTTAAAGTAGTCAAAATTCCGTATTGTCACTATAATAATATTTATAAACTGTTTTTATGATCATTTTTTTCAAACATGTTTCATTTTATTTTGTAGAACCAAGTACCGATCTACACTTTATCGTCGAACAACGGATTAGGTGGTGGAGCCACCTCGTTGGGAAATAATCTTGGTTCGTCGAGACCAGGAAATGGACTTTCAACATTTGATAATCGTCGTTATTTTTCCGTAGCAGATCGATTCATTCCACAAAGGCGCCACAGAAACATTGACGCTGTTCATTACAACCTTACGAAAAATCAAGGGCCTCAGATGCGAAAAGATCTCGACGTTTTCGATCAAGTAATTCTATGCTTCATTATTCTATGATTTTTCATGATTGTTTTATAATTATGAAGAATAAGGGAAAAAAACGTATTTTATATATAACAGTTCGTTTCAACTTGACAATTTTTATTGGTTGCGTTCGAGTTCTTGTAAAATATTGTAGATTATGAAACAAGCCATGATACATGCGAACATTGTATTCATCGTCACATGATTTTGTATGGTTTATTCATAACTTTCTTAGTATTTTTATTTCCCATTTAATATGAAATTTTATTCGTCGTTTTATTGTTCATGTACTTAGATAAAAAATCGAAGCAGTTGATAGCTTCTACGAATAGCTTAGGATGTCGCCGATAATATTTATAGTCGTAATCACATAATACGTTACACTGGTATTTTTCCTTTACTTTGCTCGCTGGTCTGACTACGATGATCGGTAACCACTGGGCGATCTCTCAGATCGTTAAGCTCGATTTTCTCTCTTTTTCAATTTCTATTTCTTTTCTTTTTTTTTTCTCATTTCCTCCGTCTTACTCCCACTGGATAGGACGACGCTTGAAAATTTTTCACAGTATACTCGACTCGAGACAAGTTCTACGATTTGCCGTTGTATAATCGCCCACGCGGTCGTTTCTCGAACGTGAGCAGATTCCTCAAGCAAGGCTTATTCTCATATCAAAACCAAGAAATTCTCGCAATGTTATCCCGATAGCATGCTCAATTCATTTTTAAAGAAAACTCTCCTTGTGTTACCGATAACGTCATTTTTTGTACTAGCACGAGATTCTCGTACTTTTGATACGATAACAATTTTTCTTGAGTTACACAAATTCTCGTACTGTTAAAATGGTGAAACTTCTTTTTACATACATTAACGTACAGAAATTTTCTAACATTCCTTCATCAATAATTCGTTGCACGTTTTGTTTTGATCCAAATCTGTACAGTTTTGGATTTTGATTCGTAACTTTTGCTCGAATTCTTTTTCGACGGCCATTTGGTTGCGCGCTCTCACATTAATAGCAACAAAATTTGTGGTATAATATTTTGTTTACCAATTAACGTTCAAATGACAAATTCTCGTGTCAACTTTACGATGATTTCTTATTCCATTATTCATCAAAAATTCTTTCAATAGAAAATTTTAATTTCTCTCCATCTATGTAGATAAAACATCTGGATGAAACATGGCGAAAAACAATAATGAAAAATGCAGTGGCCAAAGCTAATCTGATGCCAGGTTTGAACGATCGTCGTATTTACAATTTCGCTGATAGAGAAAATCGTCGACCAATTTCTGACTTCACGCACCATAGAAATTGGTTTGATTTTCCGATGAGAACAAAAGCGCGTAAAAAACCTCTTATCAGCCATTGCAAGTTCACCATCAAAGTCCGACCGTCAACTTCACTCTGGCGTAAGATTTATTTACAACTGGCATTATTTGATCATCGAGCCCTATTTCCCAATAATGTTCTTGAGTCGATTTTACTAGTTTTTTTGTCACTTTTGATGTTGGAATCAGGGGCAGCGTTACAGGCGCGCTTCTGACCGCCGATGTGATCAGGTTCGTCCGATTCATTTTTCTAACTTCAACATTAACTGAATTACAGCAATGACGGGATCCATCGCTTGGGGAGCGCGAAATTTTATAGCGGTGATAGTCGACAAACCGATCGGTTCTTCGATTCTTCTGTTCAATGCTGCAATTAACTCGAACCTCAGCACAATTTCTCAGCCTGTGCACACATTGGCTGAAATTATTTATCAGATCACGGTCATCCAATGGAATCATGCAGGTAAAGTAAAAATCAAATGGATCCAAAATAACATGATCCAAAATGATTGAATGAAACGTTCCAGGTGATAAAATCGCCGCGATCACCGATAATGCGGAATTGAGGGTTTATACTATGGATAAATTGAGCTGGATGAGAAAGTGTACTTGCTCGGAAGATTTGGATGAAACCGCTTGTCAAGTCGCAGTAGTTGCCTGGACTCACTCCGATAATGAAATCCTCATGTAAGTCACTAATTGAATGAAACTGATTCCTGTCCACATTATCATCATCCTTATTGAGATTTTGAATTTGCAGTTGTTGTTGGAAGGATAGACTATCGTCGTACACGTCTTCGGGAGATTTGACTCGAACTGTTTTTCCCCATCTAGGTAGTCGGGACACGATAAACTCTATCGGATTCTCGCTGAACGATCGTCATTTAGCCATAACTGCATGTCACTCTTTTTTTGTTTACACTTGGCCCGGATTCGTACCTCTTCTCGAAGTAGGCCACCGGCCTGGCACCGAGCGATTAATGGTTGGTTTGACAAATTATTATTTTTTTTTTTTTATTGTGCTTGCCGCCAAAACGCTACTGTGTCTCTAGGTGATACCATTTTTTTCATGAAAAATGGCAATTTTTTAAATCCTCTCGCGATCAGAAATCGTCGCATACGTTGCAATTTCTTTGAAAATAAACTATAATTCATCAAAATATGTGTAACCCTCGATTATGAAAAACAACTCGAATAATTATTATCAAAGAGCATATAGATATTCGACATAAAAAATTCATGTAAAATTTCTAGACGATAGCCTGGCATCCTTGGGACCCGAATGTCATATGCATCGGGAGTAGTCCCGACACTAATTCACTGTCCCTTTGGGACATTCAACGTCACGAAATTCTTGGCTGGAGAAAAACTGTTCCTGGTTTCATCGTGGATGAACTTACGTGGAACAAACTGAGCGGCGAGCTGGTCGTAAGATTCGATCATACGGGGGGAAATCAGGAGGAACGTTCGATTGTTGCAGTTCTCTCGAATTTAGATCGGATTGTCGATGTTGTTTATAATGGGCATCAATGTTATGACCTAGTCTGGAGCCCCGACAGTACTCAATTGGGTTCGTAATTATCATCATTTTTATCGACTCATTTTTATTTTAATTTTATTATCATTAGATTTTTGTATGATTACATTTCCGTTTGTTCATCATTTTTCTATTATCTTTTTATTCTATCGGTCATTTTTAATTCAAAATCGCTCAATCGAAGTCGATGCGTATTGTTAATTTATCATTTTGTTTCATCGATGAATTCAGCTGTAGGTCGAGGAGGCGTCGTGAAAATTTGGAATTTCTTTGGCAGCGAAACTCAAAAATGGCACGCGACTGCGGAGAACGATGAAAAAGTGAAGAAAAAATTTGATTTGAAACGCAGAAAAGACATTTTTACCGATCACACAAGACACTTGGAACACTACAATATACGGTGAAAAATTGATGTCTGAATATGTAAAAAAATGAGTGGTTTTAAGGTAAATCTTCGTTGATCGAAGAATGTAAAAATGTATTATTTATGATATTTTAAGAATTTTCATGTTTTTCAAATGCGAGAGATTTTACGTGTTATTTATTTGCAGAATTCACTTTATTTGTATTTTTAATAAATTTTGTCTTTCATTTTTATAAAATGTGTTTTTTTTTCACCACGTTTCCTGATTGAATGCTGATAAAAATTGAACGTCGTAATTATCGAATATACATATACAAATGGTACTCAGGGGGTTGGTAAATCTGCGCCTGTTCTAGAGTTCTCTATGCAATCCCGGACAAGGGACTCATGAGCCTCGGACCTCCGCTGCGCCGAGTTCGTGATTAAGGATGATTGCACCTGAATTGAGCGCAATTTAAGTTGCCGCAGGTGCAACTCTCGCAAAGTTGTTTTATAGGCGCATGCACGAAGGCGAAATAAGAACCAGAGGGCTTAGTAGAATGAGCCCATTGAACGCATCAGCGACAGATTTACTGATTCTTCCTTGTAATAAACTTGACACTATCCCTTTGGAAACAAAAAAAAAGTTCTGGCCTAAATGAGCCATGTTGAAACGATTTATCTGAAAGTTGATCGCAGTTAAATTAAAATGTTCATCTCGAGAGTTAGAGGTTGCGACATCATAAATAAGCGTTTTTTTTTCAAATGTTTCTTGGCTTTGTTTGATCAAAAATGTCAATCAATTGCTCCAGCAATATCAGTATTTATTTCTATGAATAGAAACTGGCGGGATGATGACATAAAGATATTTTTGATGTTGATTGATCGATTCAAATAAAATGGCGAACTTTTAAAACTGATAATGAGAATGTGTCGGTCTACTTTTTATGAATTAAGGACTCGAAGATTTTAGAATAGAAAGAGAGAGAAAGAGATTCGTAACATATTTCACCTGCACTAATCTGATATTATACACATGCAGGTATGATATTTTATTGCAGATTTTCTGGCATTATTAAATTACGCGATTGGAATTTAATGATCCGTTTTCATACGGTCTATAGGATTGCGAATGGTTTCTTTTCGAAGTTCGTTCTATGAGAGCGCTCTACAAGCAGCAACAAAAGTTAAGAATCTTCTTTACAGAGTTTAGTGAGATTCTCGCGCGGTCTGCAAAGCACAATTATATATCACGCAATACGAGAATGAGAAGAGGATAGAAACAGAGAGAAAGAGGACGAAAGTAAGGAAAAGAGAGAAAGTAAGAGAATTATAGGTAAAAAGAAGAAGAATAAAATTGAGAGAAAGAGAGATGAAGCTCGGAAGAAGAGCACGCGCTTATTCCTCACAGTCGCAGAACGTTAATTGGCCGGACCGGATGCTTATGTTTATGGCGCCCAAGCAATCGTAAAACGGTTGCTGATTATTATTAGATATGATCACGCTGAGATCTCGCGAAACGATAAGCCTTCCAGCGGGACCGAGCCCCTCTCTACGACCCTTATTTCTCACTCTTTTTCTTGCATCTTGGAAAATATGCTATAAATGTATATATATATGTACAATATCGGGATAAAATCATGGTTATCTCCTTGGCGATGTTTATCGATGCTTAACTGTGCTCTCGCACACGCACCCTGAGACTTAATCATATACTTTTTTTCCCGAGCATCTTCAATTTTTCACACAATTATTCATTATTAATTTTATCTCTCGATATCTCATGAAATATTTCATTAAATATTTTCTCCTCGCTCTCACTATCTTTTATTTTCCATTAAATCGAACCCAACTATTAAACGTACACGGAAAATTGCGATCTATCAAAATTGAAACGACGATTGCTCGAGAAAGTTTGCACTGAAAAAAAAAAACGTTTCTTACGCGTAACTACATTCTCGTAGCTTTTTACGTAAATAAAATTTCGGCGATTCGGTTCGAGTTTCGCTTTCGAGTTGTAAGATGCGAAAAGTCGTGGCGCAGAGTGGTATATAAATTTCTTGGTGAGATATCACAACAATCCATCATTGCCTGAGGTGTTTTAAAGGCCTACGTGCTCGGTGGCCGCTACGACAAACGTACAAACTGAAATCGTAAAGAAAACAAAAAAAAACATAATGTTTTGCAACATCCAACGTTAAAATGCCTGCGAGATAAAGCACGAGAAGACGAGCGAGAAAGATTCAACGGTGCACGGGATTTTTATTTCAGCGAGTGGTAAGAGATCGAATAATTAAAAATAGCGACCCCTGCTGTTGCAAAACGGCAGTCGCCTTTGCTTAATAAATATCAAAGGACGCATATTGCCGTATAGCTGCTGTTTTCTCTCCTGGCAAATACCGAGGGTACACGCTTGAAAATTACTCCCAGCTTACGATTGTTTTTTTTTTTTTCTTTTTTTTTTTCTTTCCTAATATCTTTCGTTGAAATTTGATTCCTACTTGCTTCAGCCATTAAGTAAATTTCTATACATGTATACATACGAAACGAGCAATTAGAATCGCGATATTTAATTCTCGGAGAATTCTCGTTATGGAGATCGAGGATGAGATGAGATTTTTTTTTTTCTTTCTTTTTATTTTTTATTGTTGAATAGTAATAGTGTGAATGTTTTGCGAATCTTCGCACATTCATAACGTAATAAACGTTGTACATGTACAAAGTGGTCAGAAAGTCAAGCGCAAGAGTCAACACATAAACAGTTCGTTAAATCCCGAAGGAAAAAAGTCTTCGACGAATTTTCTCTATGATGCACTGCTGATGAGGTACCGAATGAATTTGGAAACTACCAATCTCGTGCACTGATAAGAAACAGTAGGAATGGCAATCTCAGAGCTCTGAGGCGTGTACCTATCCGCTGTGGCTCCAGAGGCGACTCCATCATCTCCCACTACACGTTCCTGCCCATCCCATCCAGGATTATGACTATTCGATTAATTAATATCTCGTAGGTCGTTTATCAGACGAATAAAATGACTGAAAACTTTTCTCCCTAGAATTTCGCGATCTATTTACCTAAAAAATGTTGATCTCGAGTTTCACGACGCAATGTATATATACACGCATGCGTTTATATTTTCGAAGATAAGTCTTCGTAGCCACGAGGATAATTTAAACAGCGTAACTTGTTATATATACTACTCGCATTCTTCACGGTGGTAAAGAGACAGAAGTAAGACGCATAGTCGTGCGATCTCTCGCGGTAGCCCCCATTGCTCGCTATCTACCGGCATTCATCATGAGGACAGCTACACCACCACGAACTCGCTGGACTCAACTTATGGGGAACTCCCACAGCATCTTCCTCTCTCTCCTTTTTGCCGCGGCCTCATCAGAGAACAAGCTATTCTCTCGAACGTATGTATATATGTCTTTTTTCTCACGAATTCTTGCTTCTTTTTGGCCAAATGAGTGACACTTTTTTTATACACTTTTGTTATTTTTAGTAACAAAATGGACCTCAACATTATTAGAACTATTTGATTGATTTGGAAAAAAAAAAAAAAACTGAATTATGTACGAAAGATTATTATTCATTATTTACTCAAGTTTTTATAAAGTCTGCCTTTTCTTCGAGATTTATTGAGAACAATTCTGGTTCCTCATTGTTCTTTCTTATTGGCGACTTTTGCCAGAGACAAATTTAAGTTGTCATCGATGTTTTGGAGGACCAGCTGCCGTTGTGCGTTTTCGGAGGAACAGAATATCTTTCGAGTCATAATTTGAAGCAATCAGAATCGCGAAACAACGAAAAAAAAAAATTAAAGAATGAACTAACGAAAAGGACTTGAAAAATTAATTTGTTGACTCCGAAAGGATTGTTCTGTAAAAATTTCTCTCAAGAAACTCTGTTTGTCCGTTATGTATATATTTACATCCTGATCACGTTTACAACCCTTTCGAGAAAGCCGACATAATGATAATAAAATTAGCAATATCTTCGAAATTCCGGCTTTCATGGGCGAGCGAGAAAAGGCAAAGTTACAGAAAAACCCAAGTCTTCTTAACCGGTCCGACGGAATAAGGGCCTCAGCAGGAAAGAGACGAAAAACTTGAAACTTTAATCCCACGTACGAAATTCTTACCGAGATGAAGTTGTTTTACTGAACTCTCTTCCACGAGGAAATTCTCGTAATATTTTCGTACGGTTACGGGCAATTTAGATTTTGCAATTCAAATTTATACGGCCTCAAACGATTCCGTCCTCGGCAGCGAACGCGAATTACTATTTATAATCTATTCTTTAAAACATAAAAAAAAAAGAGAAGAAAAATTGTTGCAATATGCCATAATTTATTGAAATGAAGAAAAAAATATATGTATGACACGACAATGAGTTTAAAGCATTCTAAATATGCCTCGATGTACGATCGGTTTATCAGGCTCTGTAATACCATTAGGAAATCCAGCATTATTTTATTACACGCAACGAAACGAGAGAATGGGAAGCGAAAAGGAGAGAACAATACCAGAAGGAGAGCGTTACTACTTCTGTATACATTACATTAGAGAAGCTAATGCTGCCTCGAGTTCAGAGTCAATTTGCGATAATTCAGCCAACTACAAAGAAAGCCTTGCTTTTGTCTCGAAAGACATTCAACCAAAATGGAGGAAGCAGATTGCATCGACGAACGAACAAAGTCTTTTTTTCTCTCTCTTCGATTACCTCTCTTTCTCTCATCGATGACTCTTGATGGTTCACAATAAAAAAACAAACAAAAAAACTTGAACATCTTCAGGCACGCGAGACCGTTCTCACATTAATCCAAGTACTATACGTTGAAAACGACTCTGCTTACGTTATCGTTAATTAAAGACGAAAGAAAAAAGGCCGACTCTTCGTACTCAGGCCTTGTAAGGAGACAACACTTGTCCCCACTCTTTTTCAACAAACATTTTATGGTTCGAGGTAAACATCTTACGAGTAAATATATTTGGGCAGAGAGTTCTAGATAAATATTATCAGTGCATGCATAAATCGTGAATCTTTTCTTTTTTTTTTTGCTAAAGTCATGGCTTTTAACATTTAAACACTGGTTAAAATATAAAAACGTCTGCAATCACGTAGCGATGCCGCGTTCTACATATTTTATATATTTTTCCCTTTATTCTTCGGTACGTTTTTTTTTTTTTCACGTATCGATCAAAGCTCATTATTATTTTCTCTTTTCGCAACAGTCCTGAATATGATACGAAGGAATAAGTTGCTCGTGGATCTGTTCATACTTTGGCGAGCGCATTTTCTTGCGGCTTCATTATCTCCGCACAGCTCAGCGAGACCGCAATTGGATATATATTCCAATTGGGAAGCGATACGGTTGGCGCCCGCCTCACGATAGATCGCAATCCGATATCCTCGCAAAGAAGAATCTCGAGCTTCGATATGATATTCAAATGATTTCCAACGAAATCGATATACTAATTCCGAGATTTAAATTGAAGCCTGAAAAACGTTAAACTTCTTACGTTGTTGTGCATATTTTCACTCAAAACTTCCATTATTTTTGCTCGGAGAAAGGCTCTCATGAGCCGATTTACGGAAAAAAAACTTTCCGCACTTTTTTTTAATTCGATATATATCGAAAAAAAAAAATTGAGAACAACATATTTTCTCGGCACAAATTGACACGTCGTTTGATCAAAACTTTATTTCTATCGATTTTCCCGTTATCGGAGAGACTAGAAATCAAATTTTTGACGGCAATCGAATCGGTACGTGTGATACATCGGCTCAAGAGCTACCTAAAAGGACTAAGCTACCTACGCATTGCGGTGTAACTCCTGTGTTCAGAGATAGAAAAAAAAAGAAATGAAAAAAACGGGATCGGTATACTCTCTATTCTGCTGTTCGGTGTGAAATACAAGCCGCGACATTGCCCTGGGTGTACAACGCATCCTCTACGGCATGTTTATGAGATTCTAACTGGGAGAGTATACGGTGGGATATACTTTGTCAGAGGCACATACTAGAGTGCGCCAATAAAGATAGAACGAAAGGGGGAGAGAGAGAGAGAGGAGCAGAGAAAAAGAGAGACAAGGTAGATTATAGTGTAGGCCTAACTCTTATCCGCGTTTCACAGCGCCCTATATATCGTCCCCATAGATAAAATCCTCTCACAGGATCCGAGGGATATACATCTTGAGATTATAATCCAAGATCAAGCATCCAAGAGTGTCAAAGAAATACTTTAATTTTTTTCAGATCAATCTGTTGGGGATATTTTTATGGAAGTAGAAGAAGTGAGGAATGAAAATGAGTTGCAAAAGAGTAAACTGGGCGTATATACAAAAAAAAAAATCAAATACAATGAAAATGAATGTAATTTAGAATGATTAATCAATCAGTACATTTAATTTTATTGATGAATGAAAATCGTTCAATCAAATGATATAATTGCTTCATTAAGAATTTTTCACGGAAAGTGAGCCCATGTAGTAATCTTAATTTGCCGATTTTATCACGCAATTCAACGAGGGATATCAAGGCTTAGAATTATAATACTGGCGTAGTAGGTAAGTTTGAAAAAAGTGTCAATTGTAACAGCGTTATAAACGATGCTCGGTTGGGGACCAGGTGCAGAATTACACCGGACCAAGATGGAAACTGATGCACTCGAGTGTTAGTGTACACGTGCTATATATACATCGGAGCGTAGCAAAGAAGTGCGCTCGTTCTCCAGGCTTTATGTACTTGATATACATTCATATATACATGTACTTTAAAACGTATGAATATATACGGAGGTCTTAAGAGTTAATTGTGAAATGCAGAAGATGTGGTAGAATTGTGGAATCCTGAGGAGAATATTCTTTGGTCACTTTTCTCTGTGAAACATCGACGGAAAGATATTATTATTCAATGAAACGCCAGTCAATTCGTTTCGTTGTTCCTGTTGACAGTGGCCATTATCACCATAAGAAAGCAACACGCAAACGTGTCCGTTGTAACTATAGAGATGAGGATCAGCGGTCAATTTATTAATGAATATTTAATCAACGATCCTGGACAGAAAAAAATGCTCGAAGACTAAAAATCTAAAATGGTGCCATTTATCTGATCCACTAGCCTCGAAGATCAGTTTTTGGACACTCTGTATGTGGGTACACGGTTATATAGACAAATATATGTATATGGTTAGAATCAGCTTGAGTACGCGGGTGCTTTTCATGTTACCTCTCAAGCTCGGAGGATGTGCTCTTCTCTAATGCCGACGCTACAAATAAGTAACAACGGACCACCTGGCTCAAGACAATAATTACTTGGTGGCCATTAACGGCGTGCGCCAAGTACGAGAGCGGCGTCTCTCTGTATTCCGCTGTTTTGTTGCTGGTCATCTTGGCGTGTGGGGGAGGCAATTTTGCTCTACACTCGTTACACGAACTACGTACACATACTAAGATTTACATGTATTTATACAGGTATAAAGTTGTATAACGGTACACAGGAAGGTCGAAGGGAATAATTTTTTTTTTTTCGATTCTGTTCCAATGGAAAATCCTTCGACCTCAACGTACTTTCGAATGCTTTTAAAGGATTTTTAACTCGAATAAATAATTTATTTTGAAGTCAAGTTTTTTGGATTTCTTTTTTAACTATTGCTGCTCACTTCCCTCTGTTCTCCTTCTTTCTTTCTAGTTTTTTTTTTCAATCTCATTCGTCTTTCCCTATTTCTTCATGGTCTTCTGTCGAGATTCACTGTTCAATTGCTGCACCTTTATCTTTCATTTCTGTTTTTATTTTCCTCTCTTCTCTTTCTATCTATTTCCTTCCATTTGATGGTATTTTAAAAAAATAAACACGAGACAAAATATCTCATCCTTAGAAACGCATGTATACAGCAAAGATACCAGCCTTTTCTCTAACTGATCCGCCTAAGCCTAACAAGGGATCTTACACAGAGGGGATCCTCCAGGTTTGTTATGCCATGTGGCGTTGCCCGAGAACGAACTCTCTCAAGGTGCCCTGTGTCGCTGCTGTTCACGGATTGCAAAATTACCCGAGAACGCGTTAAAAGCTCTTTGGAATTTACCGCTCACAAGAGCCAAGGAGTGATGAAGGGGGAGGGGTTGAAATTCTCTGAGGGCCCGACGTTCCTTGTTGGTATGTTATACCGTTAGAAATTTGCAGGGAATTCTGTGGCTTGATAAACTAAGCGTACTCAAACACTAACGATTATAATTATTTGTTAGTGAGAATTCGGCATGTTTAGAAATTTGTCGGATTATACTGGCTCTGGAACGGTCTAATCTAAAAATATCATCTCCACCTGGAAAAATCTTACATTTTTATAAAAGCTTACCGATCCAAGTCAAGTTAGAAATAATATTTTTGTCAAAATTGTTTTTTGTGATTCGTATTAAAGGAAATGGAAAAACAAAATAAAAAAGTGGAACTTGAATGAAGAAAAACTGAATCTTAATGAAGGCAGAGAAAGATAGAGGAAAATAAATTTAAAAAGAGGAGATAAAGAAGTTAACAGTTGAAGAAAAAGAAATAAGGGATGAGAACAAACAGAAAACAAGGAGAGCAGGTTAGATATACATGTGCAGTTGTAGCCAATCAATAGCATTTACAGGGAGCTTACTCGTACAGTTATTAAGACGTTCGAGTTGAATTATTGCGTCCGAACGAAATAATTGCCAGTGCATCATCGAACGAAAAGATAAAACGGCCGTGAAGACGCTTTACCATCTTTATAAGAGCAACGCGATCAAGAATCATCTTCCTCGGAAAGAGGAGAGTTCCGATATCGCTTATTTATTACTCGATCATTACTAATCACGGAATTGAACCCCGAGATTCCAAACGTAAGAAGCCGCGAAACTAATCGAACAACCTTGCTTTTCCACGAGGTCGATGACATTTCTCATTCTTCATTATAAAAGGATTTATTACGTGATATAAGGGTGGCTCGCATACTAATTTTTCATTAAAAATTTCTATTTTTCTATTTGTTTTCATCTTGCGGAAAGAAAATAACAAATTGCCATCGTTTTACAAACTACAATGTATTAAATTGTTCATCGGAGACCATTTATTTACGTTTACGAAACTAGAATCTTTCACGTTTTATCGATATTCATGAAATTTTTACAAATATTATATCAACCTCTGATTTTTTTCGAAAAATTCGAATAAATAATTGATGCGAATCCAAGTAATTGCATAGCAATCGTATTAATTGCAGACATTTTTTACAAGTAGTAAAAGATTGAAATCTTAGCGAGAAAATCTACTGAAAATTGGTATGTCTCCACGTTTCTCGACAACAACTTGAGTGAAACGGATCAAAAAATTGAAATGTCGAACGGCTATTTTATACAACATTGCATGAGTTTGAAAAAAAAGTGGAACAAATTCACATAACAAGCGTAAAAGATAAAAAGGTTCATATGCGAAGCGTGACAAAATCGAAACAGTAGCAGGCTTCGAAACCGCCACTTGAAATAATTATCTATGATTATTGAATCAATACACATCTATTTTTCATAATTACACGAGTCTGGTGCGTGCTAAAAAATGTTTGTTCTCTCCGCATTTATATATGCACATGTCACATTTTGAATTACAAATTTCATAATTCGTGTCAAGTTGGGCGTTGTCTCCGTTAACGCGTGCGGTTTGTAATTGAAACTTTGGAAATCTCGTGTATATCGTGAGCATTTGTATATACCGACACTTATCTGATCCATTTAAGCATCGAACCAGAAGCGTTTGACAGTGTTACCGGAGTTACAAAACTCTTATTAATGCTAGTATCGCGTGCGTGCAATTTAATTAATCGAATATTAAAAAAAATGTCAATAATTGTCGTTTGGAAACTTTTTCAATCGACAGATATCTGCTTTTTTACTTTTCTACAAATATAAATGCTAACACTAGAAAAATTAATCCGTTCCGTCTGTCTATCGATACTTTTGATTATAACTCGAAAACAACCACACAAAAGATTTGTAAAAAAATTTATCAGATTCGAACACCCATATAAAGTGGTAAGAATATCGGAAATTTGTTTTCTAACGTCTTCTTTTGAACAACTCGTTTGATATATCTCTAACAGAAATCTCTGCTCTGAATGAGTTTGAATCACTCATTTAAAAATCGAAAAACGGACTACGAGAGTCGCAAAAAATCTCTGTCCCCTGGCAGTGATTTCGCTGCCGAAATCTTAAAAATTCTTATATTCCCAGTGCTCACAACTATATGGCAAAAGGACATGCAGAGTGTTTGAAACGAATGTCGGTCAATTGACTTGATTCCCGATATTCGAATTTTGATAATAATGATAATAACAACAATAAACGCCTGAAATATGAGACAAAATAAAGGATGAACATAAAAATTTGTAACCTTCGTCATTTTGCTCTATGGCCAACGAATTTTAACTCCATTGGCACTTCAATTCCCACATGACTTAATCCATCACTTAATCCCCTTTGTGTTTCAATGGAAGAATGAGTTATCCATTTGTTGTGCCGAAATACAGATATATCGCATAACTTTATAGTTGCAGCATTTCGAAACGCCGAGGTTCTCGCACCTGTGAGCTCAACTTTCCGCAAAGGTGTACGGATATCCAACAGATTCTAGTAGCCAACTCGACACCTCATACAAATAAATATAGGCATACAACGGGTGAATACAAGCGTGGTTGGTACATATACGTATTATCTGGCACTATAAGTTCTTGTGCATTCCGCAGTACCGCAGCTGGGTAAGCTGCCCCGAGAGGATAGCGAGAAATTCCCTCCGAGAGAATCCTCTCTCTCTCTTTTTTTTTCTCTATCTTTATCTTCCTCTTTCTCTCGTCATGGATCGCTAGATCGCCGATAGAAATCGATTCTCGCTTCCCCGAGAATCTATACTCTACTTATTTGTGTATACCACAGAGAAGTATTTCTGGTAGGCAGAACGTGCGAATCGAGTACGCTCATTTTCAGCCTCGCTTCCCCATCTCGGTCCATTTAGGTCTTTCCCATTTAAAAAAAAAATAGAAAAAAAATCTTTTTTCCTTCGTTTCTTATCGCTCATCTCCATAGAGTGCATTCTCAGGCAGCTTGTGAACTTTTTTTTCACCTCTGGACTTATTTCTGGTTTAGGAAGATTCTGAAATCATTTTCAACATATTAGAAACCCCGACCCTTAAATCTTCATCGTACGTTCGTTAATCATAATCAATATATTATCTGCATCGAATGTGATTAAACAGTATCGTGTCATTCCGAAATATCATTTTTCCCAAATGTCTTTGCAAATGTGAGATTTTCGATTCTGGAAACTGCAGAATCATCAAAAAGCTCCTCTTTACGCGCAATGAAGAAAAAGCCCAACCTCACGTGGTGAACGGTTGAAAATTTGGTGAAAAAAAAAAACAAAACCGGAAGACATTAGCCCAGAATATTAAAAGATTTTAAAAGGAAACCTCGCCAGCTCGCAATAGTGCAAAGGGCGGACGCGTTTTCCCCATTTCGCACTATTCTCTGCAGCGCACCTTATTAACTGTGTCTCTGCAATCAACATCAGAGATATATCGTAAAAGAAATCGCTTTCAAATCTTGAACTTCAGATTTTCGAGATCTGCTTCCTCTACCAACGTCGGAAACGATTCTCGTGCGACTATACGTATAATGGCGAGGAAGAATCCTCGCTGCGTGTCTCTCTTTAGGCAGAAAGAAGTCTTGAGACACACGCGCCAGCACTGAACGATGTGGACCATGAACTAAAGAGAAGCTTGGGGTATTCGCGATGACTCGCTCGCGCGAGAACGAGACAAGAGAGTGCGAGTAAATCATTGATCTGATCTAGCTCGCGCGATCGCGTAACTCTCTTATTTCCTTATTTACTTCCTATAGGGAAAAAAAAACATGTATTTATTTTGTTTTTCCGTCTTGTACCCTTTCATCGTTTTATTTCTGTACTCTGGTGAAGTTCTTTAAGTCGGTAGGTGGCTATTGAGACGCCCGGGGTAACGGATCGTTCCATACACACGCAACGCAATCGCCTTGGGTTTTATTTCTTCTATCTCTCTCTCCCTCTCTGGTTTTCTCTCTTTTGCCGATGAAACCAATGTACCCGAGGTAATATATACAACGGATAGTAAGATACACCTCTCTTTTCTTTCGTACGTATAACCGCTTTATGGAGAACTCTCGATCCTTTTGCAACACTTCCCCATAGATTATTATGCATGTGAGCCTGTATATGTAGGTATTAACTTTAAAAAGACTCGTTTAATTCAAGATCCAGTGAAGATGTCGATCTATCGACGCCTCGCGATCGTCCTACACAGCCTGAAAAACCGATTCGTTTTATTTAAATGAGATTTATACTCTAACACTTCTGAGCAGGCTTCGACACAATGATGGCTTAATCGGCAATATCGTTGTAATCCACTGTATTAGGAGCACTTTTATATAATTCATGAAGTCAGAATCTCGCGAAACTTTTTTCAAAACTTCTGCATGTTTGCGATACGAGCAAAATATCAAATTTCATAAGCATTTGAACGGCAAGAATTTGTCGTTTTTTTTTGGTTTTTGCCGTAAATAGAATTATTTTTCGTTTAGTGCGGCGCTTTTAGCGTATTTTTAATCAACGAAAATCATTGATTCGTATCGTGACCATACGAGGTGGCTGAAATGATATTTATTGAAATTGTATTCATTTTGTAGCACCGAAGAAAAATATTAAATATCTATTTATTGTTCAACTCTATTTTACATTTATTCAGGACTGGAGTCGATTGAACAGGCAGAATTAATATTTATGTGACAAGATTGGATGCACGTAAGATAATTTTCTATGCTTGAGTAAATTCGTAAAATTTTACAAATCATTAGATTTTTATTTATCACGAACGTTCCATACGTGCAACATTGTATAAAGATAAAAGTAGGCTTATCTGCGGATACGTATGATTCATGAGGAGAGGTTGAAGCGAAAACTTTGACGAGATAAGCAATGATCAAGAATAGTGTAGACATACTTAATATAACGTACAGCTCAAACGACAAATATCGATGACTGTAGCACTCTTTGAAGTAAATGTTGCAAAATGAAGAAAAAAAAAACTGTTTCAATATATATATTTTATATCATTCTTGGTCGGTCGATTAATTTTTCTTCCGTCTCCCCTTGGCCTGACGGATACAGAGATTCGTTGGGGTGGTGCGTGTGCTTGCCCAATTAGATATTTATCTACCTTACATTCAGTCGTTCCTTCTCTCTCTCTCTCTCTCTCTCTCTCTCTCTCTCTCTCTCTCTCTCTCTCTCTCTCACTCTCCTTTTTTCTTCTTCTTCCTCCTCCGCTACATGACGCTTCTTCCTTACAAATGCGATAGATACAAAATAATATTTATTATATACATATACATACATCCAGCCAGTTAAGAGGCGAGACTTATATAAGGCGGAAAACGTGTTTCCGCATCTAAATAATTATGCATATTAGCTGCACACTCCCCCCCCTCAGATGCGTGTGTGCACCGACTATATGTAGATGCGGGACACCAGCAGCACTTCCCGCAGGCTCGATCGTATATGAAACTGCAAACGATCATATACACCAGCGTACTACGATAACGAGTGTAAGAGCGGATCACGATGGAGGATTTTTCTTTTGAACTATTTGAAGCATGGATCATCAGGCTGATCTTACGCCTATTCCAATTGGGATTTTTGTAATTTTGAAATGATTTCGAACGGATTGTTATTATTGCAAATGCACTTTGAGATTCTGAAGACATCGACAGCTATCGAAAAACTACGATCACGTTCTTATTTTTTACTCTCAAGACTTTATTTACGTTATTCTTGAGAGAATCGTAGAATTGTGTTTCTTCATGTAGTAGAGTCAAGGACTCACCCCAAAAAAAAGTGCCTGAAAGATATTTTTATCCGAACGAAACCGTTGATGACGCATATTCAATGATTAATGACAATCATTTAATTGATACTGAATTGTTCCATATCCACTAAATGAAATCATCGGAAAGGAAGTGACCAGACTTTGTGATTCGACTATTTTTTTTTTTTTTTTTCAAATTTTTACTGCAACACATTTTAAAATTCGCTTATCACTTAGACGCACTTGAGAACAAAAAAGAAAGCATGAAATCACATGAAATAGCGTATCTACAAGGGGAAAAAAATGAATTTGAGAGATTACTGCGGAAATACGTGCCTGGCAGATTACGGCAGATCCGAGGAAGATTCAGTGCGGTTGAATAAGATTTTTCACTCGATACGCCAAAGTAAAAGTCTCCATGAAGCCGCAACGCAGCCTTTCATAACCGCGAGAAGTCGCTCTCTCTCTCTCTGCGCGCACCCCCCCCCCCCCCCTCTCTCTTTCTCTCCTAAGGGCGTAGTTCTCTTCATGACGGGTTTAACAACTTTTTCTTCGTGTACATATTACAATACGAATTCCTACACACTGCAGTAAAATTCCCGCGTGAAAATTGCGCCACTGAAAAGTATTATTATCAAAAAAATTTTCTGCTGTGAACAGTAAAAAAGTAATGGTTTCCCGAAGATACAGAGCTCGCTAACAGAATTGGATAAATGGAAAATAGCGCAAAGAACATTTTTCACGAAGCATATATATTCGTCAAATAAATAAAAATTTGTATTTTCAAACAAATAAAATTTAAAAGCGTAAAAATAAGAAAAATACATTGCAACAAGCTGCACAAAAAGTTTCGCATTCGATACCATCACAAATCTTTTTTAATTGGCAGTGAACAAAAAATGAATGACTAATTAACGGTCTGAAAAATGATTAAATCATTAATTACGTTCTTTTTATTTTGGCATGAGCACTTTTTCCGTCACATATTTATACATACAAAGTAAAAGCATGCGGATGTTTTTGGTCCTGAGTTCGGGAACGTTATTCATTTTGCTCGATGGCTCCAGGAAGAAGGAAGATAGAGAAAGAAAGGAAGAAAGAGAGAAGGAGAGAGATGGCGGGTAATCTTTATAATTTGCCTATCCTTCGATGACTCGCGTAATGCATGGCTGTCCAGGAACGAAGGAAGCCCGAGGCTTTTACATGTATGTGTACGTAGATGTATAATATACAGACTGTGGACCAAGAACGACGAAGCGCATCTTTACGAGGCTACTAAGACGCGAATTAAATCCCGGTTACAAACGACAGGTTGGGAAGGAGGACCGAGGAATGACTTTTCTGGGTGGTGCTCAGAAATAATAGACATCTTTAAATGAAAAAAAAAAAGAATTATACCGAGTTTTACGTATAGAAGAATATAAAATGAGATTACACAGGTGAGAACATTTTTTCGAAACTTCTGCTTGTTTCAAAGCTGTAAGGACAATTTGTGTGATTGTGATGAGGTAATTGCGAGGTAAAAAAAAAAGCAAATCAGAAAAAATTATACAGGATAATAGCAAATAGAAAAGAAATGAGGAAAGAAAAAGTTCGATCTTCGATCGAGATTCGAACATGCAATAAAGCAAGGATCTCTGCAGATTGATCATTCAACCATGAGTGATTGCAGCATGCATAAACCTTTATATTCATAGATAGACGATATAAAGCCGATGGTTGATGGTCACGTATGTAAATGTAAGGATACATTAAAATTGTGAATGATCTGGTAAACTGCGGAAATTACCGTAATTACAAGATAGAAGACAAAACGAAATCGATGCTAAAATGTCCGCACGATCGACGATCATCCACCGCTACCAGTTTTATGTTTATGAGATTTTCTATTTCCGATCTATTTCATTTCATCCTCTACCGTGTCATTTTCATTTGTTACATTTTGTCCCACGTTGTGTTAACTCAGCTCGATTGACTGATTATTATTGCTCTAATCGTGTACTTCGTTAGAATATCAATGGTTTCTGAGATCAGCAGCGATGAGTACGTGATCAGAATGAGGCTTTGGTGAAGCACTCAAGTTACGCATCTTGAACCAAAGCTAGAAGTACCAGCACCGAGGAGGGCGACTGTTTAGCGATGCATCAATTGGCACCTTATGATTACTGAGAGTAAAGCAGTTTTTGTAAGTTTCGGAAAGTTGGTTTTCTCGGTCAAAATCAAGTGGGAGAAACTCCCACCGAAACATGGAAGTTGGTGAAGGGAACAAAAGATATGATTGAAGCGACAAGATGAGCTCGTGAAATCCCTTATCGCGACCTAAACAAGAAATTGGCGTGTAACCTGAAAAATTTTGTTGCTAGCAAAAGTCAAATAACCCAAACGGAGGCCGAATGAAATAATGAAAGAATTCGAGTCAATTGTACCTTTGCATGGTAGAAAAAAAAATGAAGGATTTAGAATCTAATTTTCAAGTTGAGTACGCCAATTGTGTAAAGTATTTATACGCGTATATAGGTTACATTTTTTTTTTAATGTTTAATACTTCTGCAGGTATATAAGAACTTTTAAATTTAGCACTTAACTTGAACGTTGAATGTTTCTTAAGTATATATGTTACAGCATGTTAAATTAAGATCAATTTAGCTGTTCCCTCGTTCTTTACTATATATAATAATACAACTTAATGTTAATACTTTGCATATCTTCTGTTAGTATTGACGTGGAGAAGACTGACGGATCTTGTCTATGGAAAAAGTTTGCATGTCAATAAAACTCGTTCGTACCTCCGCGACGTGATCCTGACGGAAGAGCAAAAATTTTAAATTGCACATCAAGAAAATTAATCGACATTCGTCAATATTTTTTGTCGTTAAGATAAGCTCTATTTCTATGGAACGGACGACATGCCAACGTCGCGTGTTTCATATAAGCACCCATAAAAAAAAAAAATATTTCAAACTTAATGAACAACGTCTTTCGCGCTGTTTAATATTCAACTTTCGCACGGTTTATGGTAAACTAATTTTCTACATAGTCAAGCGCGTGAAATTATTCTTTACGACATAATGTAATAGTGCGGATCCCGCCATAGAGAACACTCCCTGGTTCCCGCATCCGGTCGTTATCGACTAAAGAATTTAAAAAATAAATATCTTTACACTGGGACGAGCCTGCAGCATGAAAAAAAAAATCGTAACTTTTTTCTATCTAGAGATAGATATATTGAAAAAAATTTCTTCTGATGAAATCTTCGATGAAATATTTCATTCGGAACATTTTATAATTGACTAAGAATCAGGTAAACGATCTTAACCAATAACCAATCAACATGGTATTCTGCTCAGATAGCGATTTCCAACAAGTTTTCCAAGTATCGGCTAAAGAATGTAAAAGCCCATCCGAATGAAGTTGAACGATTATCAATCTTCGAAAATTTTCTACACTTCTTAACTAATATACTTTTTGAAAGGTAGCTTTTAAATACGAACTAAACTGATGCACAAAATGGAAGGAAACTTAAATTTCGTCAAAATTTAGACCGTTTTTGTAAGACTGTGTCTCGATGAAAAATGGTTATACAATTGTTTTTCAAAAAGTATTTTGAAGCTTGAAACTTCTATCTTCCCGACTCATATTCTGAAAATTCTGATTTTTTTTCTAATCGGAAACCGCATTACGATCGGTTCAGCACTTCTCTATATTCGTGATAAAAAATTTAGGGACGCCTCCCTGCAATTTGTTTTTGTATATAGAGAAGAAGATACGCGTATTCTTCAAAAATTCTTCGCATTCTTTTGTAAAAGTACATAAAAAGAGGGAGAGCAAGAAAGAGAGAACATCCTTCATGACTACAGAGTCTGTTGGTCCCAATCGCGATTTCAATTGATCGTTCAACCGCTGGAGGTAGTGAATCCATGAATTCGCCACCCGCCGCGCGCCCGTTCATCGCGCATACAATAATCGCTTCAATGAATCATCGATCGGAGGTGATAAATCCGCCGTTTAATTAACGAGATAATTCTTCAATTCTACTTGGAATGGAACTGAAAAAAAAAACAGTTCTGCTATCTTGAATGTTTCTTTTTTTTTGGATGTAAGATTTTAAACTCAACTTCCGAATGGAACAATCATAGTATACCTTCGTTATCACCATCTTCTCTTTTCTCCTTCCTACAACTTTTTTGAGTTTCCCGCTAATATTTATTGTTTAGTAATTCGCGATCGAATAAAAACAGAGCAAAACTGTAGGAACAACGAGAAGACTGATGGGAGAATGGAGTGAAAGGATTGTCGATTAATCAGTAGGACATTACTTGTCTCTACTGTGGGATCAAGAGAACGCTGAAAGGTCCTCAAGAGCGAGCGAGCAGATCGGAAAGCTTCATTAAAAAATAATCAGGAAGGCTTTTACGCTTTGCAGCTCGTATCAAACCAAAAGACAGCAACGTACGCTCTCGTTCAATCTAAAAGCCCGAGTTCTCTATTCATTAAGAATGCTTTCTCATCTCGATTAAATAAAAGCGGTATACAATCTTGCTCCGAGACTCGCTGATCATATGTAAAGGGTGATACAAAATCGACGTATTCGTTGCAATATAGAATAAAATAATGATCGATATTCATTGTACTAAATAATCCGAAGAATGTTGGCGAATGAATTTTGTTAAAATTATAATAATTATTATTCGTAACCGTGTCACAGATTCTGAATGAGCCTGTACGTTATTCACGAGTCCATAATCAGTGGCTAATAAAACCAGTGAAAAGAAGATAAAAACTTCTAAGTTTTTCGAGCGCTTGCGAAACAATTTTCACGCCGGTATGAGCAGCTCGGCGAAGAGGTTACGGAGCAAAAGTACTTATCCTATTTCTTCGTGTACTCGACCTTCGTGCACACATGAGCCTCCGGTTATATTTATATTATATAGTATAAGCGTGTAGCATAAATGCCAGTATATCGCGGCGCGAGTCCCGCCTGCTTGGCGCTAATAATAAATAATAAAAAAAATTGTTGAAAGAGTAACTTATAGATATCTCGAGCTGTCCCTCTCTTACTATCATCTTGTCTCTCCCTCTGCAAACGTATGTTAGGGTTTCGCACGCCGTTCAAAGCCGTAGGGTGTCCGAGCACTTTTGCCATTGCGAGCGGTGCTTATGAGCAAAACCGACAGTGTTTGTATATGTATACAGGGTGTCAAGAAATGTCGTTCCAGCTTTTAGAAAAAAGGCAGATTTTCAAATTCTGAAGATGGAAGTTCCGAGGAATTTTTCACTCGAATGTAACATTGTGAAGAAAATGATTGTTTAGTGGAAATCGACGCAGCACGTTCAGGGTACGAACAGCTCAAAGGTGAAATCGATTTTGCCACTTTCTTTGCACCTACCAACTCTCTGCGACGCTGGCTTGTGCTGTTCAATTAATATAATCGATAACGATGCATCGGACACAGAAGAGTTTAAAAACATATCGTTCCAAAATGTCATGACCTACATGTTGGTCAAATTTCCAATGCAATTTTTCGCACACTCTGTATAAAGTCGGTTCTGTCTTTTGCGAGGCTCTGGAACGCGCGAGATAATAATATTCAACGTTCGCACGTGAGTAAAGCCAGGCAGCACGCGAGTATCTACGGAGTAAGTCTGTGAGCATGTAAAAGCGGTCTAAGGTAGTGCGTGTTTGAAGGTATTGGTGGATGTGCCCGGGTGATTCCACTTACAGTGAGTGGATCGTCGGTAGACGCGAGACAAGAGAGAGAAAGAGAGAGTTAAACACGTCAGAAGAGCAAAAGCTTTCGCTGCTATCAAACAGATAGAGGGAGAGAAGGAGAATAAGGGAAAGAGAAATAGAGAGAGTGGTAGCACCGCAGCATCCATCGCACGATTTCATTCCACCTCCCCCGTGTACGAATAAAACGCGAATAACATATCCGCTTGGATTTAACCACGCGCATTTACGTATTTTCATGGTGGATTATGCACTCATAATTGCACATTTTGAATCGCATGAACTTACCCGTTGCGACGCTTATGCAAGTTGTACATGTGTGTTTACCGTATACTCATATTTATATACATGTAAATGTGTTCCATATACATACATAGATATTCAAATAAATACATGTTAGATAATAATGCCCGTCCAAACGTTATTTCCTGTTCATTTTGATACTCGAGTCCTTAAGTGATATAAAGAACGATAAAATTGCCCTTTATCACGTATCTGTACATGCATCACGCAATATAATATTAATGTAGTCGATATGTATATCTGGAGGATACATAGAGTGCACATAATCGCGAGCGCAGAGCTACCGGTGTTACGTTCCAGGACTTGTAGACATTTGGAGGCTCTTCAACTAGCATCCAATCGTCGCTGTAAAAGGCAAAAGCATCAAATGCTCTATGCATGTATTCAACCATGGAAGCATAGTAGGTACGTCATTATAACATACGAAATGCGTACGAGGAGGATAATGGTCAGCAATGTAAAAAAATTCGTCTTTGTTGCTTCTCATATCGCATCGAATAGAATAGAAACATTAAGTGTCCATGCACTGAGACCCTTCGATTATGCCGAGCTTATACATATTGGAACATACCAAACGATAAAAGAGATACCCAGTGTCCCAAAAGTGACAGCAAAAAAAAATGTAAAATTCTGTAGCGCAAAATCTTCAAACCTCTGATTCGGCCAGATGAACCGTCAATCGAATGCTGGTCGATTGGTAATGGCAAAAACCGATGCAGTATGTCGGTGGTGTGAAGTCAAAGATTGGAAACGACTAAACATGTTACACCGTACACAGACTGCTGGGGCTCATCCGCTAAGGCAAAGCGGATCAAAACGTCAGTATTTTACTTCCAGGAGCCTCAAGATTTTATCAGCTCTCTAGAAGTCTATGATGCCGATTCCAGGACGCCCGGTATTGCAAACGAAATTGCTGAAACTGGCAACGAAACCACCAAAAAAAAAAGAGTTGAGGAGTTTTTTCTCCATGCATATACATTATACACCTTCAATCGTTAGAGGACCAGTACGGCGTGCAGCGAGCATTAGGGCTTACTGGTAATTTCCATTGGTTTATGGTGTATTTAGTACCCCGGCATCTTCATAGGAGGTTGCAATAGAGTCATAAAATAGTAGAGATCTCTTGGAAGAGTCAGTACATCGAGAGCTTTCAAATTCAGACTCCCTCAACCTATAGATATATCATTCTAGGATAATCAACTAGTTCTCCCCTCTCCTTGTGTGAATCATCATCCAAACAGTCGTTCTGTTCCGGTTTATTATTTCGATCCATGCTCGTACATTGTCGGTCGGAAGCAGGTAATTGCATCTCCTTCACCTCTTTTTCTGTGTCCACAAACCTGTACTTCCTTAGCGGAGTACAATGAGAGAACTTGCGACACTATGCCGCGGCGTCTCCATCAGGATTCCTTCATTCTCCAAGGAATTCAACATGTTGCCTCTTCAGTTTTTTCCTGAATTCCATCACAGCTGGCTGTTGAATTCTTTTACAAATAATTAGCCTTCTCGCGATAAAAAAATATACCGAACAGTGAAAAGACCGGTCCATTTTCAACGGTCAATTTCAACACCCTGAAACCGGGTATAAAATAATTAAAAAACCATTTTGATTTATCGCTGGGAGGCCTGGCCGAAAGAATTTCTTTGTATAAAAACCATCCTGTGCACCTGTAGGGATACGAAGAAAGGTGCTGTGTATACATAGAAAAGAGGCGTCAGATCACAGTTAATGGGATAAGTCTCGATGATTTATTTTGCAGCGCCCGTTTCCAAACGGGGGAGTTTACTAATACGTATTCTTACCCTTATCATTATATAAAGTTTGTATTTATACATGCAACATATACAGCTATACCCGTATACGTTCATATGACCTTCATGTATCCTTAAGTCAGAGCTTCTTCGTCTCTTCTTTCTCGTCTCGTTTCTTATTCTCCGCGCGATGCTCTCGTGGCCATCGGGACAGCCTGATGTACCGCATACACATACATACATACATACACAACGTGCAAAGTGTACACCGCACAGAGTATATATCTCGCGGTAAATTCATCCTCGGGAATTTTCCTCTTTGCGCGACAACGACCGACAAGTTACGGTCTTGAAACACGCGAAGCTCGCTTCCCACCCGTTATTACTATAGCACTTTTACCTCAATACAAAATCACCACCATCCTCTATCTACTCGTACCTGCGAGAGAGTATTATCTCAAAAAAATTCTATCTGAGATGCCACATACACGGTAGTCCCATTCGTGGGGGCAAAACCACTTTGAGGAGATCGATATGGGCTTACGATCGAAGGATAATACCGTTCCTGAGTTCAAGATTATTGTGTGCATGAAACTGCAAGTAAAAGTTAGTCCCTAACGTTATAAAGAAACGTTTGCTACGACGATCCTTCCGAAAAGCTTCTACAACGAATCGAATTCCACGCGTGTACAAAGAAAATGGTGTAACGGTGTAAAAATAATAATTACACTCAATTTTTTTCAGAACAGTGTGATCGAGCTTGTTCCAATTTCAGCAACGATTATTAAAAAAATCATAGAAAGAAGAGGGGAAAACGGTCCACCGACCGTTGTGCGTAGTGGGAGAATGTTTCCCCAATCATCGTATTTAAAGACCTAAATAATTTGCTCATTATGGTGAGTAGTTGGGGGAAACAATCGACTGGGAAAATATATTCGTTGTTATACCACACAGTGGGCAAAGGGGTCCGCCTACCGTGGCGTATAGTGGGAGAGGACCTCGCCTATCACAGTAGAGCGTCAGGCAAATGTTTTCCTTATCAAAAAAGTGTATGGTGACGTATGGTCAACTAGAAATACACTGCAGGCGTAACTGTTTCAACAAAATTGAATTTACGCACAGCAAAAAGGACGCATGCTGCGTTAGGAGAGAGCACTTGAAAAAGTACCACTGCACCTAACGCGTCTTCGAAGAAAAAAATACGGATATGAATGAGCTATTTTTTTTTTCAACATTTTTACAACTTGGTGGAAAAAGAGCACTGAACTGCTTGTGGAATGTCCCATATGTGCTATGACATGGGAAACGAGATTTTTGCTGATACGGAGGGAGTTGCGGGACGAGAGTGGATGCGCCGGCGTCTCTTCTGGCAATGCCAACAGCTTTTCTCGCTCGTTATTCTCGCAGAGTCTCCATACTCATATTATACATGTATGTGTATATACAATTTTTCTCCCCCCCCCCCCCTTCTCTCTCTCTCTCTCTCTATCTTTCTACATCTCGCTTGCCGAGTATCCAACTGATTTAATCTGCCGACGCGTTATTGAGTCTATCGCCATATGCAGTTTGCCGCAGCTACTGCGGGAGGTGTAAACGAGCTGTGTATGTGCGTCCATGTATTCGTGTCTGTGTCTGCGCCCTCTCTCCGCTGAATTTATTCCAGAAGTCTTGAAGATGCGCGTCTTTTCAAGCGTTGAATATCTCCGAGTGTAAAATCAAAGGATAAGAATATACACTATATAATCGGATTGAGAAAAGGGCTTAACCCGAGAAACCTTTGGCTCGTTGAACCGTTTCAGGTACGCCCTTTTTCTCACCGGTTACCGAGGACACCTTTTTCCACGCATTATATTTACCTCGTACATCGCATTCGTCGCACGTTCTCGTCATGTATGTACTATACATACATACATACGCACACCTTTGGAATATCGAGATTTAGAAAATATCTTCTACCGAAGATTCTGTAACGTGTAATATGCTGTGTTAAAGCACGTTTATTATTTTTTGTTTTCAACACATAAGCAAGACTGAAATTCGATACGTCTAAAGAGAAAAATCATATTGTACAACGGTCGAGTGAATTACACACTTTTATTATTATTACTCTCGCCATTTTTATTGGATTATGGGAAAGTGAAATCATCTAGCAGGTGTATTATGATCAACTACATGTATATTGTTTCTATATACTCTCAAACGTGTATAAAAAGACTGGCGATCGAAATTAGTCATCCAAAGTGTGTGTTAATGTCTCTCCTTTATAGAGCCGGAGATAGGTACGCGAGGAGACAGGAAAAAAAAACGAGTCCATGTACGAAGATGCTACAAAAAGCATACTGCAGCACCCTTGCACCATGTCTTTGCTTCCTCTCTTCTCTTTTTTTATCACTCTCTCTCGGTCGCTTTCCATGGATTAGGCTGACAGTCAATTAATCCTGGAATTAATTAAACAAATGAGCATGTAAGCAGGGAAAATTAATAATTATAATGCAAACTGATAATAACCCTGCGTGATTTATCTCGTGTGGTATGTATGAAACTGTGCTCTGTACATCAGCATGTCTATCTCGAAGCAGGACATTGGACGAAAGATCCGCTTTCCAATAAAATTGTTTTTAATTCGATGATTATAAAATGTAATTAAATTGATGTTCCTTACAAAAAAAAAAAAAAACATAAAAATATTATTATTTCACAAGTATTCAGATTTTTTAAACAACGTATTATGCGATGAAATTTCAATCGCTATGATTCGTTTCGTTATGATCCTTATTATTATAATCACTAATTGATCAATTTTTCATACAGTGTGAAAATTTTTATGAACTCTTGCAATAATTCAGCCGAAGGAAACGGAGACTGCCAGTAAGTGAAAATGCCACTGGGATGCATTTGAAAAATTGAATGGAATAAAGAATTTTGGAAACTTCATTTCTATGTGTCCAGTTAGTTTTTAAAACCGTGAGGGACTAATGAATTCACATCGAAAAGCAACATTTCGTCATCGAGGGGCAAATAAATTGTAAGGAATCACGTGTCCCATAAAGTACGCAGGTAATAAACAATATAATAGAAATTTCCTCGACGAGGTGAATATCGAGAATAACGGGTGCTAGCATTGTGAGACTGGACACGAGTAAGGATCCGCTATTGTTAGAGACTACTGTCTGTTCTTTCAGGCTTTTTTTTCATTCCAATAAAATATGCTCTTCAACAATGTCTGATGCAGGATTTGCCGCTGGCTTCTGCTCGGATAAATCGCAATCTTGCCATATGTATATAAATATTTATGTATATACGTATCAATACCTGTGTTCAGAAATAGTACACCAGGAGCTTCGAGCTTCTTCCATTAATCTTTCGCATTGTCGAACGAGAGAACGGACGATCTCCGTTCTTCGTCAAGCGAATCCTATATATGAGCTATGTTTTCCTGCGCTTAACGACTGGACAAGAGATATACGCATACGCATTTGTATATACAGTCGACAAACGACGTTTTCTTCGCCAATCAGAATAGAAATTGACCCTGATCACTCTCTATATTATCGGAGAAATCGTATTGCTTTTACTCTATATTATAATCACAAGAACTTCCGTTTGAACTTAAATTGTTTGCATACTTTCGTGATTCTTTTGAAATGCAACATTTTTGAGTTTTAAAATGCTGTGACATGGTGGATAGTTTTTCGAAATGTCTGCCAATTATACAATCACTCTGAAACTTTACGGTATACAAATTTCTGTGAATTTGTAAAATGATCGAATCCCCGGCAGATCTGACGGAAATTAAAAAAAAAAAAAAAATTTGGGGCAGCCAAAATATTATAAAAAATTGAAAGCCTGAATTGAGAGAGTTCAATATCCAGCAGAGTCCTATTTCGCTTAGAATGCCTCGAATACACATTTATTAAGCACAGGTAGCAAGGATAAAACACGCGATCTTATATTACATCAAGCATATCCTTAGATTACTATCAAGAGACGCGATAGCGGCTCGATACCAAGTATTGGAAACGAAAGCTTGCCCGAGCTGTGCCGTATTTTTTATGTACCCGAATCCGACGGGTTTCGGGTTGTTCGTTTACAAATATACAAATTGACGGAAGAGAGTTAGAAAAGCGGTAACTATTTATACAGATGCAACACCAAATATGCAGAGATAAATCTCAGCGATGTGGCTACTTTTTTTTCCATTCATTTATTTTACAATTTTTTTTCGTGTGTGCCCTATCTTGCTTCACTTTTTGTCGCCCACGATATTCGTCTCGTTCTGTCATCTTCTTATCTCTTCTTTTCGACCGCAGCAATGAAGCTCTCGTTTCTCACGAAGTCTCTAGTATGGCGAGTGCAACAACGCACATGTTCATGCATCATTGGCGAATAACGAGGGAGGAGAAGGGCGTACAAGAAATGATTTTAATGAGCTTATATAGCTGCGTCTATTACAACTTTTCCGCCTTTTTATTTGTTTTTTTTTTTTTTTTTTTCCTTCACTCGCACCGAAACCCATGCGCGTAACTATCTTTCCTCCTCTATCCACCGTAAGCGTCTTCATTTTATCGCTCTTCTATTATTTATTTCTCGCAATCCATACAGTCTTATCATATTTTCTCTCCCACCCATAACTTCGAAACGTCTACGAGTTGCATGATTTATGCCGAATCCAATTGCGATTCAAGATTTACGAGGACACCGCTTCGCGAGCTCGATGCTCACGTACATATCTTCCTTCCATCGATATACATATAAATATATATTGATATGTTCTTGTAGAGTCTGTCATATCATGGATATATCTACTAAAAGACCCACAGGTTTGTCGAGCAAATTCTCAACGGGACGTCCTATCTTGGACGCATACAACGTGAAAGAGAAAAGAAAAAAGACAAAAAAATCTTTAACGCTCGCTAGAGCACGCGGAGAAACGTTCTGACCGTTTTCCATTAAGTTTCACTTCATTTTTTCTTCCTGCAATATTTAAAGTGGTACGAAAGGGTGATTCAATCATCGAGGAATTCGAACGTCACTGGAAACAAAAATTAACGATCTAATGAGACAAAAACATAAACGAGGAATTTCTATCGAGAGATTTCCTATTGATCAATCAAATACACGGAGTATTCTCGGTCTCGGCTGAATGGTTGATAGTCCAAGCTTTTTCGAATTGATTCATTCCCCTGAGCTCTTAACCTCATCAGATCTCCATAAAAAAAGAATTAAAATTTGTTTAAAAAATGTATGAATTTTTAATTATATATAGAAATTCATGTTATTTTTAGCTCGTCAGAAAGAGCTTGAATCGGATCAATAAATTTTCGAGTAAAATTCCGTTCTGTTTGATCGAAAATACTTCACTTGTAAGATTGCTCATTATATTGTGAACCAAGCACTGTATTTTATGATAAAATAATATCTACGAGCAAAAATACGTGCGTAAGTACAGGAGGCGTCAGATCTAATTGGCCCGTCATTATTTCTTTTTCTTTTTCTGTTTTTTTCCCGATTTTTTTCTCCTCGCAAGCACCGGTTCGACTTTTTTTTCATTATTCCGTTCTTCGACACTGTCTGACCATTCGTGCATATTCTTTTCTTTCGGTTTTCCATGAGAAAGCCCGGCGGCGCCTAAACAAATACCAGCTATCGTAGATATCAAATTCTCTCGGTCATCATCGATCCTACAACAATTATCGATCGTCACAGAATTCATCGTGTCGTTTGGATGAGGATAATTTTCAAGCTTCCCGGCGACATATTCGACACCTTCGAGCTCGTTTCTCACAACGAACGAGTCATGGTCGAGTGCAAATAATGCGATGACGTGCCTGAATTTGTAAAGAACGAACATGGGTGTGTTGAGCTATTTTAATTGTCTATATTTTCAGTGCTGACAGTTTGCTTGTATATTTCTTTGATCTCCGGTTTTTATGGTGTTGCTGAAGAAAAATAAAAAATAAATCATACTCTCCAAGATCCGATAAAATGATAGCGAGATCAATTATTCCAGCAGGATTTCCACCAGGATCGATCAAATTGAATATTCCACGCAATTCTAGAGGGCCCGATTCATGCATGGCTTTTGTCACCTACGGATGAACAATTATATATAATCTCTTCGATTGCTGTTTTTTTTTTTTTTTTTTTTTTTTTTTTTTTTTTTTTTTTTTTTTTCATAAAAAAATTACCAAGTCACAGACGCATCCGGAAAATGGTAAGATTCCGTGGCAAACTGGAAAAGTCTCGTTTGATCTATAAATCCCAATTTTCAATGGTTTTGTTTTCAGCAAATGAGAAATTCGTTGCCAATTAGAGACAAAATGACAAGCTCGTCCGGCGTAGTAATTCAATATTTTTTGGCAATTGTCATCGCACGATTCAGTATCTTCGAGACATTCATTTCTACTAATAATCAAACTAGGAATATCGATCAAATCAATTTTCACATGAAAAATAGTGTCGCCTTGAGCATCACTAATTATTGTATCAGTGATGTGAATTTTAAAAACGGTCACATCTAAAAAAAATATACGGGACATTTTTTTGCCTAATTATTTACTTCTTTGCCATTTTTATGGTGGGTTATGGGGTTATCTATCAAATCACATGGGTTCAGTTGATATTACGTGACTTGACGTTTGAATATCGTCATTTGTTTTATCACACAAAAAAGAATGAAAAGTTTTTGTTTTTTGTTTAAGAAGAAAATTTCTTGCAATAGCCAATTATAATAATTATAATCGTCGAGTTGTATGGGCGCGTCCCGAGATTTGCCGTTATCATTCAAGCCTGATAAGGCATATTAAAGAAACGCGAAAGATCGTTTCTCGATATCAACTCACCATAAGGTGATCAAATATCTTTCAGTCTTTTTTTCTCTCTCTCTCTCTCGTTCTCTTTTCCTTGGAGAACGATTTCACCACAACGATATTTCACTCGACGAACTGTTCGCTATATATTATAAAATAAACGAGGCGTAAGGAAGTCTAATGTATATATATGTATGTATATATATATCCGAGGCAAAATTACGAATAGAGTGGAAAAACACGAACAATTTTATCTGCTTCGATAAAGAGAAAAAGCAAGAGAGAGAGAGAGAGAGGGAGAGCGAGAGGGCAAAATAGTTAAGAATTAAACCAATTTAAATGAGATCGCTCGAGATCGCGGTTGAATTAATTTTTTGCTATCTCATTTGGATCGCGAAATGAGAGGATATTGCACGCGCTGGGCTAATACTAATACGTTCGCCCTGCTTTTATATGGTAAAGAGCATAAAGGCAGTTATAAAAATTGTCGATAATCGAACACTTTTCCCCACCCTTCTTCCCTTTCTCCCCTTTTGCCCAGGTCATCGGTGGCCAAGCTATAGAAAAATAAAATAGATGCAATAGAAAACTACAGTTGAGCCTCCAACAAATATATTGTTTGTGATTCATCAGCAATTAGTCACCGAGCCATTATTATTAATTTATAAATCAATTTGATGGAACTTTTGTGTCAAAAATTGCATTTGAAAAAAAATTTGTTATCATGTAAAATTCTCGTTAAATAATGATGAATAACCGAACATGAATTTACTTCTATCAAGGAAACGATCAACGGATAAAAGCCTTCTCCGCTCATTCTCAATATTGTTGTCTGAATCAATTAATATTATTTGTGAAGGTTTACTTCGATTCCTTCTGAATCCAAATTATTAAAATTAATTCTCCGTCTGCTCTAGTAGTGTACGTAAGTAACTTATTGGAAGTTAAACTGTAGTAACAGAAGGTGGACGATGCAAAGAGAATCTCTGTGTAAGACACTCTTGTACAGGCTAACTATGGGATACATAATAAAATGAGCGGGAGAGACTGCTATCCGCACCTTTTTCTCGTCCTCGTTATCTATCGCGCATCGCTCTAAATGGTATTTCATATAGTAGTAGTAACGGACGATAGTTCGACAGACCCCGCTAGGATTTCGTGCCGCTGATGGGACGAAAAGGTTCCGGAATATAAATATAAAGGTCCTTATTCCATACAATCTTCATCTACCTGGAATACATTGCACACATTTTTCGGGATAATTCAGTCAAGCCAAATATATTCTTGTCTATTTTACAAAGTATTGTTACACTCATTTCTTCACTTGAATACAGCGTCAGGTTGAAAAGTTTCAGAGCTTTCATTATAAAAATGAATTGACATGAACTCATATCAACAATATTAGCTGCTATAAAGCACCTGAAGAAAACATTGGTCGGTATCGAGCATGAACTGAATGTTTTAATATTATTCTTTTCTGGTATGAAATAAATAGAGATATGCTTTCACTTGTCCAAGGAAAGAGAAACAAACCCTATGACTTGACGTTCAGCTGCTATTGATTTTTCCGATAGCAAACCCCACACCGAGAACGAAAACAACTCGAATCTTTTCGTTAGCATAAACTATTTTTGGTATGCAACAATGAAGTTCATTTACACACGATTATCTTAGTTTTTTGATAGTGAAGTTAACGGTCCTGGTGGAGTCGCATTTGATGAAAATATAATGATAAAAACTTTATGAAATGGAAAAATAATTTTTTTTAAATCGTGAAAATCGTTTTTACAAAGAGAAAAAAATTACGTTTGTTTCTGATCTCGTTGTAAGGCTCTTAAGTGAAATGAACTACGAAACGATTGAAACTACTTTGGACAGTTGTTCATCAATTTGTTAAGAATTTCCAATTCGGTACAACATTTTGCACTGTATCATTTCAGAAAATATATTTTAAAAATTCTTCTCGTCAGAAAGAACAAAAATTTACATCTGAGTAAGCGGAAGATTATTGAGAATCGCAGATGATGTTGAAAGACAATTATTTTAACGTTAAAACATAACGTTAAGACATAAGGTCAATTCCTATCATTAGGTCGAGAGTATTCTTCAAATAGATTTATACATTTATGTGAAAACTATTTATAGTGTATGTTATGTGTCTTACGTATAAAAAGTAAAAAGTGTACAAAAGCTCATAGGTGAGCAGAGAGCAAGGTGAAAAAGGTTCGAAGCGGTGAAGACAAGAGGGAGCTTCTTATTGGGCATACTTCTGAACAATCAGTGGCTCTCTCGACCTTTTGGTTAAAGAAGGAGAAATCCTGCGATATATACGTAGAAGAGTCTATGTTTAAAATGAAAAAAGAAGCGAGAAGGAGTGATACCAAAAAGAGAAATAAAATTGAAGAAAAAAACAAAGAACTTTCAGACGGTACTTGCCAGGTATACACACCAAGCGTAATTTGTTCTCTCCCTCTTTCGTTCTCTCTTTCGCATCGGCGACTACAGCAGCACAGCGATTAGATATTCTTAATCGAGCCGACTTAACCGAAGATAACGATTCCCGATAAACTACCGGCGAACGCACTATAATTTCTGCATTCTGTAATCAAGATTCTCCTTCTCTCGCTTTCCCTTCCTCTCTCTTCTTCACCACTGTTTTCTCTTTCCACATCTCTCTCCCTCCCTTCAGTACTTTTTGCCTTTCTTATTTCCCTTGATTTCTTATCTCTTTTCTTTGGTGTCAATTCTTTTTTTTTCGTTCTTTTGTCCTTTTTCTCTCATTCTTCTTATTGTTTCACCAAGCATTTTCTGATTTTTCGCGCGCTGTACCTCCTTCTGGTTTTTTATAACTCTAGCTTCCTTCTTTCTCTTCCTTTCTTTTTGTACTCTCTTTTTTTTTCTTTCACTCGTTCTGTCTCTCTCGACGAGTTGATTTATAGAATGGCCCAAGGCGCCTCCGTGGTCGCGCTGCTCTCCTCCTGTTGCCTTGTTATCGGGTACGAACTCGCGCGCGCGTCTTCGCAACTTTATTAACCGCCCGAACCCCGGGCTCTCGTGCGAAACGGAGAAACTGCTGAGAAAGACAAACCCAGATCGCCGAGTTTGATGAAGCACTTCCTACACACTACATTTCCATTATTCTTGCAAAAAGACCTCTTACGCTAGCTCACGATGCTCTTCACAGTACAATCGATCATTTTTTTCACTAAACTAGTTGAAAAAGTTGTCATCCAGATTTCTCTTTTTCCTAAAAGAAAAACACGAATGAATAAAAATATTGAATAATAAAGAAATAGAATTCAGAATCAATCGTACCGAAGACTTAGAATCAATCTCGAAAACTTAGACAAAAATATGAATGAATGAAATTAAAAAAAAAAACACTATATGTGTTTAGAGTATTTTTTAAACATTATTTTGACTAGAAATAAAAGAAATTGACTGTATTGTAACAAGAATATTTCATGAAAAAATTAAAAATAGATGGAAAAATTATACATAATTAAAACAAAGTTAAAAAAAAATGATATCAACTTTTCTGTGGAGTTACAAAAGCGGGTTTATATACACCTCTTTGATGTGTATTAACCTTTCAAAGATGAGAGGAAAAGAGATAGAAATATCTTGGACAGAGTGAAGGGAACATTAGCGTGCTAAGCAGATGCAGATGAAACAAATGGATTCGCTCGGTGACCGCCGTAAATTTACTCTATCGTTGACACGATCCCGAACACCCTCGCACGAACCTACTACGACCCTCTTCTCGAGTTCCTTCTCTTTTCCTCGCTCTCTTTGTCTCTCCCTCTGTCTCTGTCCCTCTCTCTCTCTCTCTCTCTTCCTCTTTCTACTTTTCTCGTGGCTCAGAACTCATTTATCTATGTATTTTTTACTCGTTTTTCTTTTGGTTTGCGAAATGCCGTATAAAGTTTTGTTTTAGCTGTATGGCAGTTGATATTCCAACCGAGTAAGGATTCTCGAGAGCTGAAGACACTTACTTCCGGTCAGAGAGCATCAGCTCTCCGGGCAATAGGTGCCCGCGAGGGTTTTTCTGACTCGACTCTCTTCTCGTTTATTCCCTCATCGTGTTCGCTCATTTTTCTGACTCGTCCATCCGGGATTTCATCCCGTATGGACTGAGCAATTCTCCTTCTGTACAATAACGGGGTTCGAGAATGCCCGGACGGTCGCCCTCTGGTGTATTAATGTAGGGTACACTCGGCCGTGACATGCCAACACGCCACCTACTAACGCCGAACTACCTCGTGTGCTCACATCGCTTATTCGTTTTCTCTCTTTCTCCTAGTTATAATTAAACTCAAGTATAGCGACAAGACTAAAAAAAGCCAGAAATCCAAGAACCAATTTTGAAAAAAAAATTTAATGGTGTTAAGAAAACCGAAAGAAAGAGTCGGTAAATACAAATTTCAAGACTTTGATTGCATTTGAGATTATATTTAACCATTAAGAGTGCGAAGTTTAGCTGAATTGTTTGCCTTCAGAAGTCGCATCGATAATGAAGTATACGAGCGAGAGAAAACGGAGATAAAACGATTGTCAATTTCATGATTCATACGGGGCGTATATAAATAGGAAAAGAATTTCAAGAGTTGGGTTGGCCGATGGTAAGGAACGGGAGATAACCTCGAAATTATATTCCGCATCGGCGTGTTAAATGTAATAACACTCTTACAAGAGTGATTTGTGAACTCGATCCGGTTCTTTCGCGACGTAAAGATATCCTTCGCTAAATACACCATGCGGGGCACGCAAGATCGCTGATCCACGCGAGTTTTGCCCTCGCCCTCGTACCATGTCTTTTACTTTCTCGATCTCCCTCTTTTTATATTTTCTCTCTCTTTCTCTCTCTCTCTCTCTCTCTCTCTCTCTCTCCTACTTGCTTGTTCTGGTGTCCTCGCATATTTATTATTCTATCCAATAGCACAACCGATCCACTTGTATGCGTGTACGTATGACTTTTCTCGTACGAACTATATGTTATTGCGTGGTAGCAATTAATAGCGCGTCCGTAATGCCCGGTTGGCATGCGAACAAGACTTTTGCCTTGCGATTAAAACGGCATAAGTCAAAGCCTGTAGCATTGCGCCCCATGGCCTTTCGTCATTACTATTCTGAGTAAGCAAGAAGATAAAGAGAGCAATGACGATCGTTTCAATTTTTTTTAAATCTCTTTATTTATCGTCGATATTGAGGAACAAAAAACTATTAACTTATTTGCTTTACGTGACGCCTAACAATGCCTTCGATTAAACAAACACGACTGTTAATTGTACATATTTACAAACAATATCACCTATGATAATTCCATGGTTTTCTTTCTGTTTTCAAATTTTTTATAACTATGTACTCGTAGAACTATGATTCGTTGACGGATGAGGATTTTTCGGGTAGATCAACATTCGCTGATTTCTTCATATTTTTTCTCGTCTGATTTCGAGAACCTTACGGTTGGGAAACAATCTGTAAGTTCTCCAATTCCCGATTAATATCATCTACAAGTTGATAAACAATTTACCATTTGATGAATGTTTTCAATTGATCAAATAGTTGGTCCATTTTCTGATCCATTATTTGTACATGCTAACATTTATTTAACTTAATGACAACATAAATATATATATAGTATTAAGATCTATATGTTTCACAATATTTAGATGTGTCTGTACAATTTCATATACTTGATACATATTTATATGTGTATATAAATTGAAGATAACCTGAAACGTTATACTTTATCAAGCACATTTATAATTCTGATTCGTACTATTAATTGTCCGTGCTGTTGGTTATCATAAAAACGTATGAACCTCAATCCAAAGACATCTGAGAAGAATAAGAGGACGAGGAAGAAGAAGTAGAAGAAGATGTTGGACTCCTGCCGCGCCTTCCGTCTCATGCCGGAGTTGGCCAGGTCTTCTCCCAACGTGTGTATATAGAATAAAGCCTCGGTACCCTCTGTATCCTCTTGCTTCTATCTCCCTTTCTTTTAATATGTCTCTCTTTCGCTATGTCTTGTCCTGCCATCTTTTAGCTCTTACTCTCTCATACTTTGGTGTGCCAGAAAGATACCATCTGTGATATCATACGCATTGTGCACGGTGAATGTGTAACCCGAAGCTGGGCGCTCGCAGAAGCGTTTCTTTGGCTGGTCGTTCTCTTCGCTAATGCCCCAGCTCCATGGGTACATTGCTGAACACATATCTCGACCCGTACACTCTACGCTCTGCTCCTTCCGTTGCTTCTGTACTCCACCTCTTTCTCCTTCACTCTCCTTCTTTAGTTCTCTCGCGCTCTTTCTTCAGTGGCGAATACCGGTGGGCGGTATCCTGCTCCAGGGCCCAGGAAGCCGTTCCAACTCCTCTTTCTATCTCTTCTCGCCAGCCTCACTCAGTCGTAGTTCAATCTCTAGCCATGCATTTTACCTCGTGAATTCGTTTTACCGACTGACAGAACCTACAGGATTTTCTTTTCCTCCAAGGATCACCTGCTGCTGCCTAATAACCTCTGCCTCACTGACATCCTACAATGCCAAAGGTAAGCAAATCTCTTGATAAATTAACTCCCATGGCGTACTTCAACAGCCCGCCGATCTGGAAGTGTGTTACTCCCAAACCCTTTTTTGGTTTGATTAATCTTAAATTTTGTTAAGTAAAATTGCGTCAACGAATCAAGAAACTGATTTGCTTGCAACTGCACTTTTCGAGTCAAGCTAGAATTCCTCTTCAATTTCAAACTTGCAATATTCCTGAATTCCATTTGAAATCGAATCTGTTGACTTGCAATCTAGGCAGAAGTTAACAGTTGCAGGAAGATTAATTAATTTCCGTATACTGTGCCTGAGGAACATCATCGTTTCAATTGATTTCCTCTATTTACATTTGCCCATTCTCAGATGACTAAATGATACAAGTAAACAAACATAAATGCGAGTCGTACGAGCATATAGATGCACATGTTACATCATATGCATAGTGTAGACTTCCAGGGCACTATTTACCTTACTGCAGGGGGCGGTTGGTTAGCCAGGACTACGCGCAGGTGGCCAACTTCTCCTGTTCATTGTGACGTAAATCTCTCCTGCGTTAATCCACATGGGGTCTGGTTCTTTCTCTCTCACTTCTTCGACTCCTTGCATTCGGCTATATCTTACTGATGCATGATTCTTTTTCCATCTCCTATTCAGATACACACGGTATAAACTCTTACGTCTTACATGTAAGTATGCTCAAGAGTGGATACATACGTTTTGCTGCGGTGCATTATGAATGTACGTAGAACTGTCCCGTAATCGTACCAACGTTATAACGGTTCCACGGATAACTCAGAGTCGTCTGGCTCATAAGACATCAATACAGCAAAATGTTTATTGCAAGAACAAGAAAATCCAAAAATTAGCATTATATGAATAATTTTTATTGATGCGAGTTGTTGGTGATTGTTCGGGCACAAGTCATTCTTGATAGATGATGGCACAAAAATTTGATCGATGAATCATCATCGTATACGGCATCGTTGATTGTTGATTGGATCGGACGTCGACTGGAACACAGCAATGAAACTAATCACATCGGTTGATGAGCTACTAAAGATTTCCAGTTATCTTGCTAAGCCTCCAACGGTAAAAATAAATTGATAAGAAATTTTTGAAGTAGATCCAAACTTCAAACACAAACAACAAAAAACAACCAAAATGATATCCATATTGCCTGCAAATGATCACTCGAATATTAAATCATCAAATAAATCCCTTTTTCAAGCTGAACACGACTCTTTAGTTCTACAATTAATCAATAAGGTACCGTCGAATGATAATCTTTTTTTTTTTGGAATCAAATCAGTATCTAGTTTTGATAAACTCACGGCTGTAAGACTTTGCGAGCAGTTTGTTAACCGCGATGCAGGCGCTGCCATAGCGACGTGAGGTGCAAGCGTCCGGTGGCCAGGTGGCCCGTGGTTGCGAAATGTTCATGTGCTGGCCGCTTGTGGAATTAATTAAATGGCAGTTTTATGGCGTTGCTACAGTGAATTGGAATAGCTTGTGCACCGCCCACGGTATGTTCGCGGACGAGTATATATATTGTATATTTATACATTAAGAGCACACGATATTAGATACGAGTCTATAAGAGTGACTTACCCGAGGTGCTCTGATCGCCACGCCGCTCTTATTGCCACTGCTCTTCGGTATTACCGGTATTTTCAATCACAATAACAACCGATACCATAATCATCCCGATGTTCAATCCTTTCTAGATGATATGGTATATTTCACGTGGTTGATCGATGTATAACGATAGAAAAGATCGTGGAGAATGTGACGCCAAAAGAAAGGAGATGATTGTATACAGCCATTTTAGCTTTTCATCCATGTCATCGTCATCAACTTGCTGCAACTTGTATACATGCGTCTTCGCATATCCAGCACCTACCTAGTGTACCGATCGAAGTTAAAGAGCAAGTAGAAAGAAGCTATGCTCGAATAGAGATTCAACGCTGTTTATATATAAACGGTATACGTAGCGTGGTCGCTTAGGGTGAAATCATTAAGTCAAGTGATGAGGCACATTCCAGATAATCGGGGCGGCCACCGTGATGCCCAACGAGTACGTGTATATAATGGAGAGAGTGCATGTATACTAGAATCAGAGCGCGAGCAAGACAAAGCCATCTCGGGTCCACGAAGAGGCAAAGAGCGTGACGATAAGCCAAAGAGGGCTGGGTTAGAAGCGAAAGACCCGAGACGGCAAAAGAACAACTCGAGTGAGACCGAGGAGATAACGCGCCCTAGTCACTTCCTCGTGCAAGTATCTGCCTTTTTCTTTAGCAAACTCGTACCTCGTTAACGCAGCATCCAACCTGCCAAGAAAGCTTGGCTGTTGGTAAATAACAAAAGACTAAAAGGTATCGTGACACGAGAACCGTGAATGTTGGAAACATTGTCGATTCTCTGGTTGGATTGATCGGTCCACATGTCGTACCAATGTATCTTTCGCCCCTGTTACGTCTGCCTGTCGGCCTGTCCTCTCGGACCGCTGACTCGATCCTCAATTGAGGTGTTCTCGGAGATCTCTCTCGAATCGAAACTTTCGGATGAAAAGCGTAGACGAATGGGGAAGGATGAAAGAAATACAAGAGAATTAAGGAATTATGGCTGTTCAATGTTTCAACCAAAGCGAGTCTTCCACGCGCCATATAACCGTTCTTAGTGAATGACTCTCCAGCACTTTGGTACAAACACTTGGAACTAGCTCCAAGTGTGTCGAAACTCGTTTTTCTCAAGAGAAAAAGGAAGGCTGAGTCGAAGAAAAAAATCTCTACGAGAGAAAATCTGAACGAAGGGGTGTGTCGGCAATGCGCAATGGGTATTAGTGTGTCTGAGAGAATCACAAGCGAGAAGACAGATTTCACAGTGGTCGAAGCAATTCGCGATCGGACGCGCCTCTCTCTGCACCACACTATGTATTTTACATACGTTATATGCCACACACGTATGCATATATAGGTACGGTATACGTACGCAGTAGCTGGATATATTCATGCATGAAGGATGGATACGTTGTTAGAGGGAGGAGAGGGTGAGAGGAAGAGTGCTGCTCCAAAGAGAAGCGAGCACGTCCAGGTGAACGCGAACGTTAATCCTTCTTCCAGTGGATCTCAAGAGTCTATTAATTGTCCGGTCGGAAGTGGAGACAGGAGAGGAAGGAGCAGAGAGAATTCACCACGACAATGTAGACTCTGCTTTTGCTTTGCGATAGGATTATACTCTCAGAGAAAAAAAGAAAGCATCGGAGAATAAAATGGAATAGAAGAAGATGGAAATAGAGTAAGAGCTAAATAAGACGAAGGAGTGTGAGCTGTAATGCACCGATGAAGTAGAAAAGACGTGAGAAATGAAGAAAGAGGAGAGAAAAGGTACATAGAAAGGCACGGGCAAACTCGCACGCGCGGAACAACCTGGAACGGAGAAGCAGAGTCCAAGAGAGATGGATGGAATTGCAGTGAACGGAGAATAGAAGAACACACATAAACACACAGACACACGAAGAGAGCACACTCTTCGAGTCTCCGGCGTGGCTAACGAACAGGGTCGCTGATACGGGATCTCCAATCCGCTGGAATGTTTCGTTTGCCATCGAGCATCGCATCTCCCATTAGCATTCGAGTATGCCCGGGAGGTAGGAGAGGGATGGGAGAGCCAAAGAGCTGGAGCAGGAGACGACCAAGGAGCGAGAACGCGCTGCATTAAGATGAGAAACAGAACGAGAGAGAGTCCAATAGTAAAGAACGCGAGGAAAAAGGAAAGAGTACTTTGAGCCAGTGGATAGTCACTTGGATAACGGAAGAAAAGAGACTGTTCCTCACTGTATAACTCCTTTTGCACTCTGTGCTCGATCTTTCGCTGCTGCAATTCCCCATGCATTTGACCGTTCACCGAGCTTCTAGCTCTGCATCCACTTCCCCTCTCGCTTGAGGCGTCTCGCCTTCGAGACTACGACACTCAAGCGGATCGACACAGTCTACGAATTCCTTTTCTTGGCAAATGATGACAAAAAAAGAGCCCGGAACCAAAACGCCTTCGGATGAGACCGATGTCATTAACCCTGTTGGCGAATTAAACGGTCATCGCTCTTTTAGACACATCGCAAATGAAATAACTTCAGATAAGTAATTTAGCAAACGAAAGCAATTGATCAGAGAGTCGGAGGACTCTCAAACTTGGTCTGATCAAGCTGTCCACTATATGTTATATCACATTTTAACAAGCCATTGGAGCTTTGGCTCCAGAATTACTTGATTCAAAGGAATTACAATGGTTTTTACAATTCCAATGAAGATGAGCAGACGTCCTTGCTGGTCGATGTGGAATATAGTAAACGTGTACAAATGCTTCGTCCTGCCAGATGTATAACCAAAGCCTAATTGCTAATGAAGTTGTTACTAGACACGCGGAATAGAATTTCAATCATCAACCCGGTTCACTAGATTCGGCTGTGAAAGACAACGCTACGAATTGGAAATGGGTCTATACTTTGCAAGATTTACTTGGATTCAGTTTATAGCACCTAAACGACAAAGCCGCGGGATATCTTCGATTCTTTCAAGCATTATGCGAGCAGAAGAGGAAGAGAAATAAGTGGCTCTCTTGGGTTGGTCAGTACAGCATCTCACTGCAGCCGGTCACGCTTACCCGAAGACTCGACGCGAACTTCGAGTGCAGGTTGCAATTCTCTCTCTTCTCTCTTTCCGTAGCGCGTTTTCATGCGATACACCGGCGATGTACCCGAAGGGCGTGGCAGATGCATTATGGATAGCCTACCCCGAGTATTTACGGAGCTCATATCGACGCTGTACATACCTATGTATACAGTAACGTGTAGTAGATATATGGTATATTATACAACTGGCGGCTGCAATGAAACGTGGACGCGCGACGGACCTCTGTAACATATTATGTTTTACGCTCTTCTTCTTCTTCTTCTTCTTCTTCTTCTCATCTTCCGGCCTGATGTTCGTTTTATTGGACTGTCTCCCGTCCCTGCGCAAGCAAGTAGACGGTCTCGTGAACAGGACGTGACCGTAACCGTGCGCTGAAACGGACGCTAGAGCTCTGCGAAATATGGCAAAAAATGGCCCCCTCAACTACCGGGAAGTTCGCCGTTGAATTTTCTAGTCACGCTCAAATTTATTTTACGACTAGATAAGTTAGAACGTCATAAGAACCGAATCATAAGAATTTGGCGCGAATAGATTCTATGTCTCGAAATTTAGCTGGTGTCGATTTACTTTTTGAACCTGAGTGCCTTTCAAAATCATTGTCCTTAGTTTTTTCGAGTTCACTGGTTCAAATATTAGATTAAATTTGTGCTGCTTGAACTCTGACTTGAAGTCGAGGACGTCAGAGTGACGACTTTGAAGCTACTTACCGAAGAAGCATCTGAAAATATCGAGATAGGAAATATTTCTATAATGATATTCCAAATGATAAATGATCTGGTAAATATAGTAAAAGCGAGAAGAGTAGAAAGAGAGAAATCACGTGAATCAATGCGCCTGATCGTTTGAAAGGACGTACAGATAAAGCAGGCGGCGTGTGTTGTATTCACGCCTTCCAAGCTCTATCTCTCTTTTAGATGAATTAATCTAATGAAATAGGAATATCGACATTGAGGATTGATGAATTCAGAAATCTTAGTCGATCAGGCTGCTAACATGATATCTCAACCAAGTTAAACGCTTCACCTAATTTACATGAATAAATATAGCGTTGTTTCGCAAACGCCAAAGTAATCGCAAATTATAAGAACGTTCGAGATTCATCAGAGTCCATAGAATTCGCTTGAGGTTCTTTAGGAGTTAGACCGCACTGGATTAACGAAAAATCAGAGTGAAATCGATATCATGATTGTAATTAGAAAAAAAACACATTTTATTCTCCTGACGCTCGACAAATCAGTTTGATATCTTACACAAACGATCTTTCGTCCTTATTCAGACTTCTGACCTGAATGTTCCGGGCCCTATCGCGAATCCTCACAACTTCGTATTTCTCCGCCATTGAGAGCAACCATATCGACGAATACATAAGTGGATCAACTTGATCAGACGCCTCCTTAAGACTCTCCTCGAACTCTAACTGCACGTCTTCGTCACCTTTAATCTCCGTTCTTACACCATTCAAAGCCTTTACCATTAGATTCGTCATTGATTTGTCTCTCATCAGCGCAATACCGAAACTCGACATTATCACCTCTATAATTCCAAGATCAAGATTTACCTGCAATATATATTTTTTCTCGAATATGACACTCACTTTTCAATTCAACTTCCAGAAGCTTCAACCTAATTACCTTGTAACTGACGGAGTCGTTAAAGTTGTTCAGTCTCTTGTGCATCTTGAGTGCAACAAGCATCTTCGAATATGCCTGGATTCTTGAAAAATCGCCACTGACAGTAATGAAATAATTGTCGAAATCAAATTCGGAAATGAGCGGACCATTGCTAGTCTCAAATTTGAACCATATTTGAGGCTCTCGTCTTCTCTTGCGATCAAGATCATTCCTGATTATCTTAAGGCCGGGGAACATGCCAGGCGTATTGTAGACCATGAGTCTCAGGGTATTTTTGAAGCGTTTGTGAATTGAGCCCGATCGAATGTCAACGTGAAAAGGATCGAAACCAAATTGACACATTCTTTGACGAATATGATGAACCTGTCAAGGCGAGAAAATGATATAACCGTATTTTCCGCTTGGGTTTGTTTTCTCGTCGAATTTGATCTTGATCTTTCAGCCTGAAAGGTTCATGAGTTGACTGACCTGATAGTAACTTTTCTGTGGTCGTACAGTACCGAGGCCATTATCATCCAGGAATTTAATCGTCTCAAGATTAGGCTGAAGCGTGTCGTTCTTCGTCTGCGCCTGGGCCGAGCAGTGATAAGTCTTCGTAACCGGATCCTCGTACTCGTTTATCTCCCATTGATCAAAGTCCTCGGACATGTCGATCTGAAGAGTCGCTGCGGTTACAGACACGTCCGTATAGTCTTCCGTGTCGCTCTCACCTCGATATCCTATATATACATAGAACAACCACCAAAGACGATTTTAAAAAAAAAAACAAGATTGTCGTGAGCATTGATTTTTATCTTTGCCCACAGAATGAAGGATAGAGAAAGAAAAAAGAAAAGAACGGCGAAGAAAAAAGTCAGTCTCTCAACTGACGATTAATCATCTTCTAGGTCCAGGTGCAGACGCTGGGTTAATAAATAAGTTAGACACGTGTTCCGAAGACTTTGCATGATGTCCGTTTTTATTGATTGTCGGAACAATCCCGGATCATAGAGCGTTGAAACTTTCGTAATCTTTCAATTGAAAACTTCGAAACAACTAAGGAACTTGTCATACACCGTAAGGTTGATGAATAAAAAGAAATTATTGGCTTAACTAAAATAGGAAGAGCTGAAGAATTATAGCAGATTTATTCATTTATTCGGAGTACAATAATAATAATAATAATAATAATTCAAAGACAACATTATTATTTAAGAATGGTACAATTCTGAATTCACTCAATTATTGAAGTGTTCATTATAAACATCAAAATAGTCATTAAAAGTTGTGAAATGTGAAATTAAAATTATTTCGCAAACGCGTGAAAATTAATTAAAATTACTGAAACAGACTTTATGATTAATGCTAAACAAATGACACATCAGTTCGCCGATTTTCAAACCATTGTTTTTTTTTGCCCGTTCTTTTGTTGGTATAAATGTCTGCTCCAATGTAGAAACGATCAACAGATTCTTGAATGATGTGAGAGATAATTCCAAACCATGGCTCTTTGAGGAAATGTATGAGATATTTTTCAGCAGTCCTTCCAGCTTTTTCGCCTGCAGACGTTCGAGCAGGAACGTGATGGTGCTTCAAAGCACCATCCCTGTGTCTGTCAATATTATTACGAACGTTGGTGATGCCCTTATCAACCTCTTTCGCAGCAATATCAATAATCGTCAGTACTTGGTCACCAAGTATGGTGAAGTAGTCTTTGGTCGCATCATTGCTCATGCTATTGAGTTTGATCGCTAGACGTTTACCTACAATAGTCACAAGTCGAAGGAGGTAACACATCATCGTCGCGTCTTCCAAGGTGACAAATGCTTAAGTCCTAAAGCTCTTTTGTAATTAATTCATACCGCCATCTTTAAGTGACCTTGAACCAATGCCTTTTCGCTGTTTACGGGGTCCGTCGGGAATCGGTAAGTCACTAGAAAAATTGGATACTCTGACGTATCCCTCAACGGGCCGAGGCTTGGGCTTTTTTGGGCGTATACTTCTTCTTGATTCGGTGTAGCCATTGAGGTCGTTATCTGTGGCTGAAACGAAAAAATTTGTCTATCTGCAGTAATAAAGAAATGTTCGATTTGCCTTACGATTTTGATCACTCCGTAACCTTTGGGCAACACATTTTCACTTCGCTAGTGTACCCCTGATTGTGCATGCGTGTAGTTTGTTGTATTCCTTGTTCTGTTTTTATTTGCATTTTTAAAATACATTCTCGGGTTAATGGAAGTCTTACAATAATCGGGCGACTCGGTGGCGGTGATCGGACCGAAGGAGCAAGAAGCCAGAATAAGAAGAGTTGCGGCACCGAGGCAAGCTATTATCGGTGAGCCCATTGTCTTGTCTCCGGGATCGAACGACGATCGAAGGAACTGTCGCAAAGCGACTCTCGGCATCACCGCTTATAACGCGCCGTTAACAAGCGTAGAGGCTATTAAAGCGCTCGTAAAGTCTATCTTGCTCGATGTCCCTCCCTCTTTCTTCTGTTCTTTCTTTCCTTCCCTTCCTTCCTCTTGCCATGCCGAGACGCAGCGAATTCGACGTGGATAATCGCCCATCGAATAAGAGCTTTTCTTGATCAATGAGAAAGACTGAAGAAAAAAGAAGAAGTGAAACCAAAGATTGCTCGTAGCTAAGCTTATACGTATGCTTTTCGCACTTTTCTAGTTAGGACGTCCTCTATTCCCTTCACTGGTTCACTCGTTGGATCTCTAGAATTGTTTTGAGAAATTGTGGACCCACGGTTTCTCCACAGATTGACCGGAAATCACTGTTTCGTTCAATATTGACTATTGAGGAATAAGTTTTATTGATTAGACGCATAGATAAGGAATATACGAGCACTTCTCTCGATACAACGATCTCGATTAATTTTCCATTATTCGCACGTGAAATTGATTTTCATGGCATAGCGAAATATTTTGTATAACAACATCGAGAACTCAATGATACTTGTTGATCAGTTCATACACAATTTTTTTCTTATTCCGATCTGTACTGGAAATGTGTACCGTTCTCTGATGGCCACTGTTTTCTTATTGCTATCGATATTGTATCCAATTAAAAACGACCTTGTCTGCGTATCGTTCTCAGCACATTAAAGATATCTCTACGTTCATGCTTTGCATGAGAACCAATAAATGTTCAAGAATTTTTCAAGTCATATCAATATCTTTTATCTCTTTCAAAAGGTAAAAATGATCGGGAAATTTCATAACGATTTATGTGCATTTTTCAATGTCAGCTCTCAATAGAAAGACAAAAATCTCCGACAAAAGACAAATCTCCGACTCAAGACAAAAATAGGTCTTTTAGAAATGCTACGGTCAAAAATGACCACTTGAAAGATCTACGGGTTCACATGGCAAGCTCCAAGTAATTAGCAATCCTAATTAATAAATATCCAATGAATTTCAGAATCGAAGATTAAATGAAAGGTTTAAAGAGTGCTGGCAAGGTGATGTGTGTTGCAAGAAGCGATCTCGGGTTCTTGATCAAGCGCTTGAAGTCCCAGAACTCTGTACCGATGAGAGAACTTGCCAGGCCTTAGTCAAGGCTCTTCGCCAGTTCCGTGGTTCGTGCCGGAATGTTACTATATGGCTGGGCTCTCCGGTAGGAAAAGATTCATCCATCGCTGCTACGGTTTTCTCGCTTTCTCTGCCTCTTTCCCTCCCTCTTTCTCTCTCTCTCTCTCTTTCTCTCTTTCTCTTATTCTTACTCGTGTTCCTCGGATTGGAAACGGAACACGAAAGGCGCGTGTGTATTCAACACGCTAGAGGATTTTGCATTAGGATCGGGGAATTCGATCGGTGCAGGAGAATAAGTGTTGGACATTGGGTAGTATATATCTGGGAGAGAATATCACGCCTCACGGCTACTTCTTCTCTTCACGCGAGGCTTTTCTCGCTTGGACCACAATGCGCTTGATCCGCACGCGGGCAAAGTTTGGCCTCCACATTAGCGAAAAACTATGGATCATAGGAAATCGCTTCTTGCTAGTTGAAACCAAACGGAGATCACTAATTCTATGTCACTGTAGGTGTAAATTAATAAAACTGATAGTATATGACAAAAAACGTTATTCTATATTTGAATTCCAACCGGATTATTTTATAATGATCAATATTAACCCAGCATCTACATAACTTTTCTGATAGTGTCTTCCACTTGTCAAACAAGTGTCGGCCAACGTTATAGCACCTTTGTTTTAATTCTTAGTGGAATTCTTTGCAGTTAAGTTGATTGTGGCGTTGGTCGGAGTTATGATTTGAGATACCAGTTGTTTATTCTTCACAGTCGTGGATGAAGATTCAACGAGACTACTGTTTGGGGAGACACCAAGCTCAGGAATCTCTTCATCCCAAAATCTTCCCGCATTATTGCCGTTACGACTTTTACTAGGATAATCTTCTTTCTCTGTTTCTTCATCCTCCGAATCCGAAAATAAAGAGCTGTCTTTCAGCGCTTCGTCAATGAAATATATAAGATTCATGAGGAATGGATCGCCCAGAAAAATCAATTGCAGGGTCAGGCCGCTTTTCATCAATTCTGACTCGACCAATATCGTCTCAGCGATGTATCTATGCCAACACGTGTCTTTCATTATTTTGTAGTTGTTCTCATAACGTGGACATGTTCTCTCGACAGGAGGAGTATTGATAGAATGATAAATCTTCGACAATCTGTCTTTGTTCCCTCTGATGGAAGGCGATCGCCATTTTTCAATGAACTGTTCGGCCCATGGATACTCAGAAAGAGGAATATCCAAGAGACCAGACTCGATTTCCAAATGGATCATAGGAATTAAAAATTTTGATTGTCGAAATGAATCCAATATTGACTTCATTAAATTAGCCTCGGCCCTTCTCCATGCGCGCGCACGATTGCATTCAAGGATTTCAGGACCGTGCAAACTTAAACCTGTTTTCATAAGTTTCGTGATCTTCATCGAAAAAATTTTTAAACACGTATACAAGTGTGTGGAACCTATCCATTCCTCGAATGGCCCATATTCATGAATTGCCCTAAGATCGTTGACGCAACGAACATTAGCCAGACGCAATTCATAGATTTCACCTTTCGCGCGGTTTCTCAATTTCATCTGGTGTCTACGTAAATCGCTTGAGCTCCTTTTTTTCACGAGAACATTTTTAACAGCATATAACAAATTGAGAGTTAAAGGCTTGCCCCCGATAAATTCGTATTCCAAGGTAGTGCCATCTTCCTGCAAAATAAACTCAAATATCACCAGGTTAGCCAAAATTTTGTTCAAACAGTTATCACTTCGGTGGTTTTCAAATTCATTCGAAGCAATGTTTGCTAATTTGCAAATATCTAGAAGACGCGGTGAATTTTGAACAATTTTTTTCAATCTTTCTGATGTATCTTGCATCTGAGAATTTTTCCAGGCCGCTACCATGGCCTTTGCCCATGCGAATTCTTCCAGTGTCATCCAATTATCCATCAAACCTTGATCCAAGTACAGTTCAACGATCGCTTCAGCACGAGACATCATCGGTATACCTTTCATCACTTCCAGGAAGTACTTGTATAATTGGGGGAAACTATTGATCCACAATATCTGGAAATCTGGTTCGTGATTAATAGCCAATCGTGGAAAACATGCTGGATAACGAAGTCGAGGACGTGCAGAATAAAATTCGGCGGTATCGTTCGAGTAATAATGGAGAGCAATCTTGAAGCAACTGGTGAGCAAAGGCTTCTGAATCTCGAGAGCCATAGTGTAAGCCCTGTCATGGTCGTAACCTCCAGGTTTTTCTCCTGCTACACTGCATCGTCTCAGCACGACTTCGTCGTCCAGCCCAGAGACTATCTCGTCTCTAACGCGTGGTCCAAAGTATTTGCACAGCTCACGAAACACCCTACCACTTATCAGCAATTCCTTTCTATGCTGCGGAGCTCTTCGACAATTCGTTTCCAATAGTCTCCCGTTGCTTTTACTTCGGTAACTTCTATCTCTCCAAGAAAAGCCTGTCACGCCTCCGGTAGATTTATCGCCACATTTTCTAGGCCTAGTCGCTTCATCGCTTCGATCCTTCAATACTTCGTTCAATTCTGTTGAACTGTCAAATTCCATTCTGGGTTCCCAGGAATCACTGTCATCACTGGATTCCGCCGTAATATCCTCCGTCGATGGATCACCTTTTCCGAAACATTGTGTCCTCGACCTCCGAGAAAATCCCTCAACACCAACCAACACAAGTGTGATAAAAATACTTTTTGCGAGCATGTCGAGAACAATGTACTTTTTATTTCCATGTCCCACAGGATCTGGATAAGCTACCTTTATAACTTTTCATAGTGAAGACCGGCCCAATGAGAAGGCTCTTGCTAAAGATGCAATAGCATGGTTTTCTTGCAATTCTGACGCGGAACGATCAAATGGAAAAACAGGCCAACGCTAAACGTTATTTTAATTCTTTTGACCGCTCGGTTTGCGATAAATTGCGAGTTCACGGTTAAACCAAACGATCAACATTTACATCGATCTTGATTCAAAATATAATTAATCGAGGAATTTAGTATTACGTGTCTTACCATTCACAATCAGCAAAAGTCCAAGCATCAATACAGGCAGTTCCATCACGTCCATGTCGCTACAACAGCTTCAATGGTATCGTCTATTGTTAATACGATTGTGTTAAATCTTTGATTCGATTGGCGATTAGAGATAATGCGATTGAGGCTATGTTGGATTGGTCTGAATGTGCGATTGACGTGAATGAATTGCGTGCAGGGTTGTTGCAATGGTACAGATCGAAAGGGTAGTACCGAGTCTTAAGTAAATGATGACCACGGACGATCGATAACAGGACCGTTGGAAAAAAGGGAAAGAGCGTCTGCTGGTTGCACCTCGGGGTAACTCAAACCAAGCGGTCGACATATCGAGTATCGAAAGCTAAGGGGAACATGTTTGTAGAAGAGGTATTTTTGGATGACCACTCAATCCCTTCTCCTCTTCCTATCTGTATCGGAACCGCAACGTAAATGTAATCTACTTTGCCGGCTCTGAGAACTAAGCCGATCGCTTATCCACTGGGCAAAGATAAACGATAGGAACACATAATAAATTGAGAAACTGTCTACCCGAGGCGCCAGCAGTCAGTAGTTTTACTTTACCATTCGTGCTAGAACCCTGCGCTATCAACAATCTGTCGATATAACAGGTAATCGGTAACGTCATTTCCAATAGAAGAAAAGACCGCGCGATAAATAACTAATATAATTTGATTCAGTGTGCCGACAATACCGGCACCAGTCCTGTGACCGGATTCCCGCCCATGGCCAACTTGTTGCTCCGTTCGCTTGGAACTATTCTTAAACAACTTTATGTTACCTGACCACTCGTTCCTTTGATAATCAGTACTTAATTAACCATTGCTTATTCCAATTCTGATGTGTTTATCTAGGAAAAATCTCTACCGAGATCAATGGATGCGTTCGGTGGTAGGTAATGATCGATTCGAGAAAAATCGTCCAATCATTTCATTCGGAGCATCAGGTAAGTTATTTAAAGTCTTTCACTGTGGAGGAGACGGTGATTTCTAAATCGCTAAGCAATTGATTCCACAACTGACGCTTCTACAAAATTAAAATTTCGCTCGGATCGCGATAGATTCAGTTGATCGTTAGATCGATGTTATTTATAAAGCCCATGAAGGGAACATTGTATGTAGCAGCCAGTTGGACGTAGTGCATGGCATATAATGTGCGCAGTGCCAATTACGTACGTGATGGGCATGCCCTGCGATGTGTTTCGCGCTAATTATAATAGAATCGCTTAATCACTGGCAGAGAGGTATACGGAGCGTATAAGTAAGAGAATAAGATGGAGAAAAAGAAGCATGGGGTGGGAGGGATTTAAACTTCCCGTCGCGGGAGTATCGACTGGAAAGAGAGGAGAGAGAGCCGAAGGAGGTGAGATTACGAGGAGGAGAAGGAGATCCACGAGATCGAGCTAGAGGCCGTTCAACGGCCCCAAAGGACGGGACCACCACTACAAAGCCCATGAAGTGTGGGGAAGGCGACTCATTCCTCGGTGCAACCTTCTCTCCCTCCTTCTACCTCCTTTTCAACGTTCTATCGCTCAACCCGCTAGAATACACTCACTGTAAAGTGTTTAACAAATGTAACAAGTAGTAGGAGACTACGAGAAGAGGTGAGGGGCTATGCGAATGCTAGAAATCATGGGTGAAGGGCCGACTTGGCTCCAATAATAATCCATCGACTCTCGCGAAGCGTGACTTCGGCATTTTAGTTTCAAACCTCTCTTCCTCTCTCTCTCTCTCTTCGCTTATTTTCTTTTTCTTTCTTTTTCTGCGTGTTTTATTGCTATCTCTTCTTATCTATCTTTATAGAGGTTCGGGGACAATGGAACGGAAGCCTTTCGATGGGATATGCTTGTGTATACCAAGATTAACGGGAACGAAAAGAGTTTTTATGTTCCTGTGGACTTTCATACGTATGCGTACATTAAAAATCAAACAATCTCTTTTTCATCTTTTTCTATACGTGTATATGTATATTTATCTTTGGACGTGCAATACACAAAGTGGTCCCTCTTCGTTTCTTCGCTGAAATAGATCGGGAGAAAGTGTTTCTGCGATCCGCTTGCAACACCGACACACAAACCCAACACCAACCTACCTTTACTTATGTATACATGTATGTACGAGTGATACGAACGTAAGAGGTCCATTATTCGTGACCGGATGTGCATTGCATTTAATATACATGCCAGCACCAGAGGGCCCCTCACTTATCCATCCCGGGCTCTTGCCTCGGCAACCTTTAAACGTGAGAATCCTGACACATCGATGTAAAAAAAACTAATATCTTGTTTTCAGTTCTATATTTATTTGGCGTTGTACCTTTTTAAAAAATTCATTTTTATGTTCAAGTTTACATAATAAAAATATGATTTTTTTAAAGAACTCATGTATGTGATTGTTTTGTAGTATGCAATTTTATGGGAAGCTCGAAAAGAAGGACAGAAATAAAAAATTGACAGGAAATTGCAACGCATTTTTTCTTTTACCTCGGAACATTCATACTCTCGTGTATTTAATTATGCCGATATGATAATCTTTTGAAATTGCAATGGACCGACTTTTCAACAGAATCTTGCATTTTTCTCTTATCTTAATCCTGATTGACGTCCTCCACAATTGCTTTTACCTTTTTGCGGGTTTTGAAGGTGGCTTCGGATGTAATTGAAGCCGAGAAAAAGAATTGGCGCGATATGCGGAGCTGGAAGGTGGGTAAGTTGGCTTGCTTTTTTTCGTGGGCAGAACCGCGATGAAGACCACACGAAAGGAACAAAAAGAACAGAATGGAAGAGAGGCAATGAACGTTCAAACTCGCATTGGGTTACATCGAAGTCTTTGCTGAAAGCCGCGGTGCACGCGATCCGTATTTCAAGTGAGAACGAGCGAAGACTTTCTTAATTGAAGTACACCACACAGTGACTCAAGTGCAGCGTGACTCAAGGGGAAACCAAATCGGAAAAAAATGCGAATCCTATCTCCATTAGGGTTACGTTTTCCCTCAATTGCACTCGGCAATTTTTCGCTATATAAACGCCAAAATCTACAATTAATTGTCACATTGTGCCTCTGATTCGAGACCAAGTTTTCTACTTCAACATCAATGTACTCAATGTCAGCAAACATAGGTTCATGGTTTTGTTTCTGTAATCCTTTCTAATTTGTGATTTTTTTCGCTATTATCACTGTTACAACCTGTTCATTAGCGTCTCCAGCTTTTAAGCATCTCCCTTCGAGCCCTGAATCTGCTTATTCGTCTAAATGAAAAGAAAACCGAGGAATCTATTTAACGCGTTTGGTGTATTAAGTACTACATATAATTTCTTGAAATATAATGTGTCTTCGATCCAAATGCCTAATGTAGCACAGCATAAACACACATTAAATCGTATTTTCTTTGTTCTTCACTCCATTGTCGATTCTTTCCAGACTGATCGAAGAGTTCATCGCATACCGAAGATAGAAATGCGCGAAGCTTCGGAAAACAACGGATAGACAGTGAGAAAGATTTCTCAATCGGGGATGAATAATAGTCCCGCAGCTCCATAGTCTACTATATAATACTGCACCGCCTGTCTGAATCCAAGATCTCGATACCGCGCAATTGAACTGTGGAATTATGACGCACCAGGTGCACGTAAAATTGAGAAATAATGCAACCTGACTCAACGTCGGCCGGAAAAAAATCTCGTTATTATGCAAACCGGAAATTCGTTATGATCGTTTTTCAAATTTCCTATGCAATAGGACCGTTGACCCAAAAATTTATTTGTTCGAAACTTATTAACAAATTTTGTTATAGCTGGGAATCAATTTATGAAAAAATTAATATTTCATATTTTTTATTTTTGGGTCGAACAAAACAGACAACGCCAGAAGATAGATACATTTAATAAATTAAAAAAAATTCTATACCATATATTAAGAACGAGCGTTCAGACAAACTGTCATCAACTGAATAACCGAGTAGAACATTTTTAAACGATCGGAAAGAAAAATTGAAAATCTCAATTTCACTGGCACTTACTCATTCATGAGAACAGATGAAGATGAAGAAAAAAATATTGGAATGAAAAAAAAAGAGAAAATAGGTAGATTCTATTCGATGGGTTACGAGTGCCAAGAGATCGTCAAGGATCTCGTTACTAAGTATATGATCTTTTTTCAAGAACAGTGTTATCTCGCCAATGCGTCCGCATTGACGCCCCTGTGATCCTTAGGAAAGTTTTTCCCATCGGCGATGTCTCTTTGTGGAGTAGCGACGTGGATAAGAAACGAGAAAAATAAATTTGATTGAACCACGATAAAATCGATAAAGCAATTATACGGATGCAAAAAAAAAATCAGTATGGAATAGAAAATAAGAGAAAAAATGAGGTCATCTCTTCGTCCTCTCGTCTTCTCCACCTCGTAAACTTATCTTGGCTGCATACATGAAAAATCGTGTTCATCGTCGACAAGTCTAGCATACCGATCTACTTTCCATTACCTATATCTTCTTTCGATCTCTTCTTTTTCCCTTCGTCTTGACGTCAACACGGTATTTACAAGTAGCTTCAAACTTATATTGGAGAACACGCCGAAGGAAAAAACGTCGATCGGGATGAAGGATTTAGTATATGTACCTCATGTCAAGAAAAATATTTCTTAAAACATTACAAGTTAAACCAGATATGTTTGTTGAATTTTTTTTAATATTGGTTCAAAAACGTAACGTTGGCGCAAAGCTTTTCTACTTTTTCAAACATGAACTTGCAGAAAAAAATTTCTATTGGAAAAAGTCGTCGATGTCCCGAAAGAGTTGTTGAATTCGAAAATTTTCTATTGTTTATTTTGCAATTCGCCGAGTCAAGAATCTTAAAAATGAGTACTCAATAGCTCTGTAGATGTCCATTCCTAATGATCACTAAAGTAAATGTGTGAAATGTGAGAAAAAATAAGACATTAAAATGAATCTAGGAGAACCAGAGAACTTTATGATCGATGACACACGTTTGATTGATCAATCACCTATTCCCCTGAGATTTTATGGCTTCATCTATTTATATGTCATCGGTATGCAAAGATATAATTCTGGAATTCTATTTATACATGATAAATGTCAGCTATTCCTCGTGTCCACCTCGAGCGAATATTTATTTGTAGATATTTAATTGTACGTATAAGCAGAAAATCATAGATTGGAATTTTGAGCGACCAAAAAGTGAATAAAAAATAATAAGATGCAATTTTGAATAATAAAAATAAAATTTTCTACATAAAATAACTATTTTCCAACATTTATTTATGACTTTAAATGGAAATTGTGCACGGATACAACGATTTTTTGGAGATTTAGATGTTCATCATCCCACCTCTCGACTGAGTGGAGAATGAGACAATCCTTTCTTAGGGTCGGAGGCTAAAAAAGAGAGACGAAACGTACGGATAATAAATGAAGTTTTACCGCGAGCCTGCCCATCGATTATTAAATTCCTGCGGTGTTCTTTCGAGAGAACTTTATTCGTGTAAGACTTTCTAGCGTGTCTTTTGCGGCGCTCGTGCGACAGCTTAGAGATCTAGCACGCTTCAGGCGAATAGCCTCCTCTTTTTATCCTTCGGTCTTGCTCTTTTCTTTGCGTTGCACTTTTTGTAGTACCCGATAACCTAGTAATTTTTACGCCAAACTAAAAAGACCACAATTTGAAAAATAATGTATTACAACAAATGAACGCTTCAAGTTTCAGATCTATTGTTTTTTATGACTTTCAATTATTCCGCATTGAATTCAAACTTCAAAGAATTGCAACGTTGAATCACAATCATTATCACTGTCGACTAAAAATGAATTTTTACTGCAAAAAAATAACTCGGGACACTGAAGAGAAATAAATCTCCGATTTTTCAACTGAATGTTCAATCCATCACTTTGAAAATTCTTCAAATTATTTTAAAACATTGTACTGAAAACGAAATTTTGTAAAAATATTAAAATATTTCGTTGCATGTATATTCAACAAAATTTGTATATTTAAAAAAACTACAGCATCACATCAGGTCATCCTGTACACAAGGTATCTGGGTCTCTCGTCGCTGGGTCTTTTTTTCTTGATAATTTCTTCCTCGTCTTTCAACAAAGTTGAAAGTGAGCTCTTTTTTTCCGTTTGTTTTTTACGCTCGGTGGGATTCGATAGCCCGCAGTAAAATTGGACCATCCCGGAGAAAAGAATCGTCGACGAGAAGCGAAAGAGGGCGCGGTCAGCCATCGACGATTGCGAAATCGATACTTATTTTTTCATCTCGTCAAAGTGACCATGTCTGTGGTTTTGCTCATGCTTTACAGTAACTTTACCCCAATCAAGATCCGTTCAACACGTCACTCTTGATACGGTCATTACGTAGCGCATAAAAGTTTATATCGATCCTAAAAAAAAAAAGAATTTTAAGAGATATTGAAATTTCTTTATCAATAAATAAAAACGATCTCGATTTGCATTAAGATGTATAAAATGCATAACACCAGAGACACGTAAAATTTTTATTTTCTATGGGTTTTGGGCACATACGCACAGAATCATTAAATTTCGATTGGATAACTTTTTTCATCAAACTTCCAAGGTATATTTTGTCACAACAGTTATTAGCAGCCCTCATTTATAAGATAATTTATACAGATACGAAAAGAAATGCTGAGAAATTATAATTTTGGTGTATGCGTGTCGCTTCATCCTACAGATCCGAATTCAAACTGCATTTTTGGCTTCTGCTTATTTTTTATCTCGGAAATTGGAAAAAAAAAACGTGTTGATGATCGGTGCTTAATGCAAAGGAAATAAGTGGAATATTCCAGAAAGAATTTACGCGAGTTCAGAATTGCCAAAAATTGAGGTTGGCACACATCGCGATTGCGACAGAGTCCAACGCACCCGAAAGTATGAGATTTTTTCATTATTCTTCAATGTGTCGCTGACTCAATCGTCTTATTTCTTGAAATATTCTGTATGAGATAAAAAAAAATGTAATAATCGGCGTGCACCTACTCTTTACATTTTCATGTGCAAAAATATCAATAGCTATTTACACAAACTCACGGAGCATTTGCTCTTAAAGTTTGTGCACAAATCATACTCGCCTTTCCTAATGCTCGATTCGCATGAACCAACCATGAAATTATGTATCACATTCTTTATTACACTTAATTCACCAGATATACACGCGAGTGTTCGACGTAATTTGTACAGATTGCCTCAAAAATCTTTCTCATTACAAGAGGACAATCAGTAAGCGAAATTCTAAGAAAGAAAAGTCCTTGCGGATTTTTCCAGCCGATAGTACATAAATGATAAGTTGCTTGATTTAGTGACAGTCAATCCAATGTGTTGATAAGACGGAATGGCCGTAGCCACGAGCATATCCGCAATGACTATGATGGGTCATCATTTTGTGTTTGTAGTTCACATTCATCAGCCTGACGGTTCTCGAGAGAAAAATGAATACTTGAGAATTGCTCGATCTATTAAATATGGAGCCATGAACGCGTGACTTTTGTGAGGATCTATATAAAGTCAGAAAATAACGAGCAAAAGAGGTCGTAAAATATGTTTTAAGGACCAGAATGTAAATGTAATGACACACGTACATTTAGTTGAACTCTCAGTGAAACAAGAAAACGTATAATTCAGAAAAATCACTGAAAAAATGGCTACATATCTAGGATGAAAGGTGTCGTTGAAGGTAAAATTGTAGCGAATGCAAAAGTCTCTCGATATTACGAGTTTGAGCTCGCCTCTTTTGAATCTCGCTTGCCACTGGTGTCTTTCCTCCTACGCTTAGACGGCGGGTGAGTTCGCAAAACCGATTTATACGGTTGTGCATAAATCCTGATTAATGTCAATGCGAGGATAGAGAAAGGAAGAGAGAAAAGAAGGAGCTCAAATCAGCAAATCTTTGCTCCCTCATTTTTGTTCTCCTATAATTCGCATTGGGAACGAGTTTCGATCGGCCGGGAATAAATACGCGTTAACACGCTGCTAAATTTCCAACCTCTGAGATTTCAGATATAGGTAATAGACAGTAACCATGCTGCGAATAATAAATAATTTAGACTTGCGTATAGATAACATGTGGGAACAATACTTCGAGCTGTTATAAGCATCATTCTGGCTGCACCTTTGTACCAGACATGAATTACGATGGATTTAGAGTGGCAAAAAGAAATAGGACCGATTCCTACAAGGTTCATCTCTCATCAGGAATTCCAAATCAATGGCAAAGTCGCAAATTCAATGAAGAATTTTAACTCTAAATATTAACGTTACAAATCAAGAGAGAAAAGTTCTTATTTGTGAAATAAACAATCGCAATCTACGTGGTTCAAAAATATATATCAATACTCCTGCAACAATTTTATTTGATTGCAAAGAAGAAAGCTACAGAAAACTCTTCGAAATGAAATGTTATGAAATTCTGCTGAGTAGAAAAGTGAAAAAGTAGAATCAAGCACGAAAGAAAAGAGAGAAAATTATTAAGAAAAATTGAAGAAAAAAGGGGTGTCCGTGGGGGATCTCAACGTTCGTCGACGGTCCGCGAGTGTCGCGTCGGTCTGTGCACCGGTGACTTCGCAACAGTATTACACGTTTCATAACGCCGCGGGCGAGCAACAAACGTGCACACAATCGAGATGCAACCACAGAGTGCGGGAAACGCGAAACATGCGAATTCTGTGACGATCAGCTGTGCGAGACTTTATTAATGAAAGAAAAAAAAAACATTAGCAAATTTTCAAGACCGTTTACATTGAAAAATTCCTACCAATTGGCAGGATTCAGAATCGACTTCGATAATCTTTCAAGATGATTTTCTTTCGTCTTTTTATCAGCCAATGTTTCAATTTTTGCTCATATTGAATACAGAATAATAACAACTCAGCATAAGCCTAACTTGAGTTGTCCAATAACAACATAAGTATATATCAATTGCTTACAAGAAAGTAAAAATATATTATTACGTAGTCGTCTGAGGATTTTTCCCCAATTCCTAAACCTTCACCTCGCCTTGAAGTTTATCTTTTATCTCATTCCAGACTCCCTTTTGCTTCCGAAAAAAACGATTAAAAAATCGGCTTTACTGTTCCTGAAAAACACGATAAATCGTGTTGTTTTTTTGTTTTTTTTTTCATGAATTTGCAAAAAAAAAAAGAATAGGCAAAATATTCTGTGGGAGTCCGCATAAATTTTCGATCGAAATTTCGTCGTAGAAGAATGGCAATTTAATGAACTTTGCGCGGGAGGTTTGCCTTGAAAAATGTGTTTACGCTGGTGGGACATGATTTGGGAGTGTGGAACTTAACGTCTTATCACGAACACATCCGTCATAAACCGTCATAAAATCGAGGAACAAACTATCGGTGAGTTATTCATTTCCGGAATCGCTGTTTCCATCTTTTCTCAATAATCAAGTACAACGATATATCGATCTGACACGATATTGAGATTCTCTTGCAATCTTTTTATTCTACTATCATTTTTTTCCGGCAGCACATCCGATATCACTCCAGATAATCGACTATTTATAAAAAGTGAATAATCGATTCGTATCAATTATCATTCTTTCTTACGAAGTCGTAAGATAAATTCTCCAGTGTATAAAATAGCATGCTCTTGTTGCGTTAACTTTTCTACCTTTCTGATATTAGCTCCTTTTCCAGTTACAATACCCTAGGTACATGAGAAACAAGAAATGAACGCTGATAATGAAAAACCTGTTCGAAAAGCAGTCTCTAATGATGAAATTGGAGAGAACTCTAATATCTCAAGTGTTATATGTTCGTTAGAATACGATCTGTTAAAATTCAAAAACATATAAAATTCGCAATACAAGTCACTTAAAAAAAATGTTATTTCAAAATTTCTGGTAAAAAGTGAATCGACAGAAGTTTTTTTTTTTTTTAATAAAATTTATTTTTATCAAAATAAAATCAACTGAATATTGCTCTTTTCAGATGGAAAAGATTGTAGCAATGATAAAACTTGAAGAATGCGTTACGCTGAATCAATTCATGAGATTGACAAAATTATTACCGATAATCATCGAGTTAATACAACAAAAAAAAAAGTCTATCCATGAATTCGGACGTAAATGATGAACGAAAATTTGTAAGTGATGAGATGAGCGTGTTGACGTCTTGAAATATAAGAAGTAAAAAAAGGGACTGTCAAGTCCCAAGTGAGAAGCCAGTGAGGAAATGAAATAAATCTCTGAAAAATAATAGCAAAACTGTTGCTAACGAGAGGACAGGAACGAGGGAGTGGAGAGGGTCAGTTCCAAAGTGTTATTTCACGCTCGGAGAGGTACACTGCGAGCTTTTGCGAGAGAGATACATATAGATATATATCTATTGAGAAAGGCAAGGACCGAGAGTTTGTCCAGTTTAGCGACGCAGAGAGACGAAGAGCCAGGCGTGTTTTGCGTCCATGCTCATTTCGTTTTGATATTCCCCACCTGTGAGATGGGAAGGAGAGCACGAAAGATAAAGCCTCTCGAGACCTGTCGAGGTATTTGTTTTTTTTATTTTTCCTGGTTCTTATCGAGCGCAATATTTTAATATATCTCACACTCTCTCGCGTCGCGTAGACTTCATTGGCAGCAACCGGTAAAGGCCGGCCGTTAGCCAATGATAATCGGCGAAACGAAATCTTGCCTGGCGTTAAATCTACGTCAAGCTGTTTCATGCTATTTCATAATTTTTTTTTCTACCTTTCATGTACGTAAATTTTTTTTCATTGATAATGTGTCGTAACACGAATAAACACTTCATTAACACCACTAATGAATTTACTATACCGAGACGTTTTTACGGCCATCGTGCACTCGATTTCACGTAAAAACCTGAAAAACGAACAAAATATCCTTCCGACACATAATAATTGAACAACCTGATTACTTTCTTATCTCCGGGTCACAAATTTTTTTCATTCTTTTCCTTTTTCAAGAATGAGAATGAAAAATAGTCTGCCTAAGCGGTACTCCGCAGCCCGCATTAAATGCCATGAAACGAAATTTACCGCGTTACAATTAACGACCGCGTTATCTATGTATCTAGAGTACTGGCTTTTTTTGGGCACGCATATCCGGACGAGCATACGTATATACTGTTTTTTGTAACAGGATATGGAACAGCCGTACAATCGTGTCCAAAAAGTCTTCAATTATACGGACGTAAAATCGAACACCGAAATAAACGTCTCAACGAAGTCGAATGAGACCCCAATTTTCTCAGTCTAAAATATGCCTGGCGCACGATAATGAAGTGTCATTGTACGCCATTCTTTTCGTTTTTCAATAACGAAGACAACGGTGTATGTCAAAGTCGTATTCGAAGATGATTTAATCGTGCAATCTGTACACAACGATAAAAAAGTTCTGAAAAAAAAAAGAAAAGATCGTTTTTACATTTAAAAAATAGGAAAGTTCCTGTTGAAGGGGTCTGAGATTAAAATTCAAAACAAGTTTAATGCTCGAGATTACAATTCGGGAAAAAAATGTCAATAAATTGGACTTCATTTGAAACCTGAAATGATATTCAAATTTCTCACTTAATCCTGAAGTTGAGATAGACTCGAACGTTACTCGAGTCGAGTCATGATCTGATACTTGAGAAAAACTAATACTCAAATTCTACTGGGAATATTGAAGTCACGCCGAAATTATGTTGAAGCAATGCTCAACATAAATTATATCTGACATGTATTTGATTCGAGTAATCCTGGACACATTTTTTCTGGTCTGTTACATTTTTATTATGACTGTACGTCAGTCACTCTGTTTTTCTTGTTTTTTTTTTCTCTCTCTCTCTCTCTCTTTCTTATTTCACACGTACGCGCTACCGTACGTTTTATCAAAGTAGTGATACTCGTTTCTGGTAAATTGAGCAGAGATATGGGTGCGCACAGGCGTGTGAAAAATTGGCGAAAAAGAAAAGAGTGTCTTCGTCGTATATGTATTTTTTATTCCTCTTCTTCTTCGTCTTCGTCTTTATTTCCCCGCCTGAGCCGCTCAAATTGCTCGGATTTCCTGCGCGGAGAGGGTGGGCTCGAAATGAGAATTCAGTATGAGCGTATACAACGACGACAAGAGACAACGGCTGATGAGATACTATCTCCTTTGGCTCTTTGCGCTCCTGCTGCTTTCTGGCCGAGAGACATTCTCCGCCTTGTATTATTAATGCTTTCACCGTTTATCCAGGTCGTTTATGCTCTATACACACATCTATATATATATATATATGTGTGTATATGTAGGCGAAGTCTCTCGCGAGCGCGCGGATGAAACGATAATAAATATCGATATGGACCAACGATATCTATAACGGTCAACTATACTCCCGGCATTTCGATCATATCCACTTCTCTTTTTCCAATCGCGAAAAAGACCGGAGGCTCTCTCAAGTTGACCGGATGACAGAATTATTTATTGCTTTACGATCTCGTGATCGGGCGAATTGTTTCGCGATCCTTGCGAATCTCGATCAATCTCATCACATATCTTTCTCGTTCCGTTATTCTACTCCGGAAGGAATATTCGATATTTCATTACGTATTCATTTTATAACTGTAATTAAATAAGAGTAACAAAATCCGTTGTATAATTTTTTTTGGACATTTTGAAGGAATTTTTCTTATGAGATTTGAAATCTGAATCTTGACGTTTTCATTGAAGTGTTTTCGAACGATTAATTTGGAAAAGAAAGCTGAACAATGTTAGGCTTTCATATAATGTTGTACCAGACAAAAATATGAGAATATGAATGTCCCCGTTGGATAAAATGATGCATATTTTATCAACGCTTTTCCAACTCGTTTCTCGAACTCACTATTTCTCGTGTCGTCATGGAATGACACACGACGAAGGGTACATTAATAGAGGACGAGGAGGCGAGACATTTTCCAGTAAATTTCCCTGGTGGCTGTGACGTCCGACAATGGTGAAAGCAACAACATTTGAAGGACATTGTGCGGGCGAAAAATTTTCAGTGATGCGAAAGAAAATTCTTTGGGCTATGTACGCTTATAAAACACTATAAAAGATTGAACAAATCAATGAAATTGAATTAAAGTATGATTTCGATACTTTCAACACGAAACAAATATTGTGTTTAGTGAATAATGCAAATAACAAAGAAAACGTTTCATCGTTGTAACAAAAAGATGTTGATCATAATAATTAAGCAAAAAGAAGAAAATTGCTTGGGAATGCATTCGCGTATGCTGATGCACAAATAAATGAAGCGTAGAGAAACGAGCAGGAAACGCGTGTTCATTATCCAGCTACTTTATATGCGTTGTCTGATGATCACCATAATTTTGAACGCAACATGATTAGTTATCACTAATTTTGTTGTTATTCTTGGTGTCGTTATTTATATTATTATTTCCATACGTCGTCAATATTTATCCTGCTTTTGTGTTCTGTTCTATTTTGTACTGTTCTGTATTTATTCTGATCCGTTAACATTCTCATTTCGTTTATTATTATCATTATTATTATTGGTTTTGTTGTTGTTGCTGTTATTATTATAAGATTATGTAGAACGGAGTCAGTCGTCGGACGGACGATTTAACGAGCGATCCTTGCTCGAGATCGTGGCGTAAAAACGAGATCCATGGTCCTCTAATGCGAATAAAGTAAAGCACGCTTCTGTTGCATCAGCTAAATAGTTCTTCAGCTCCATAAGCCACGATCATTCGCAATGTGTGCAATACATGCGATGCTTTGTGCAGCGGAACAGATTCATGGCATATCTACTGAATACTCTCTACGAAAGAGGTCGAAATTCGACCTTCGAACCGTTTCAATGAATCCGCGATATGTTTCCTTTCATCGGAGCTACTCTCAAATACCTTCAAATTATTTTTAGAATCGTATGAATTTTTAGAGATAAAAACAATCAAAAAAATTGGTTTTTTAGTATTCAGACTTCCTCGAAGATCTTTCATTTCGGGAATACGATTTTTTTCTATGTCATAGAATTCGGGATTTGAATACATCATTTTCGTTGTTGCATCTCTTAATATACACATTCTCATTTTTTTTTTTTTTGTTAGCTCTCAGAGAACAAAAGACGGGGAAGAATGAAGCGTAGATATACCTCGCAGAGTTATCCATTTCTCGTATGTAACAGAGGGAATTGACCGTTTTTATTGGAGCGCAAGAGAGAGAGACTGCGAGCGAAAAGGCAATCGAATCGCGCGAGAGAGAGCCGCGTTCACGCGCAGTGGCATTTAGGAAATGCAAATTCTAAACACCGTTGAGGCATGACATTTCAAGACGAGCTGATAGAGGGAACAAGTTACGCTGCTTGGATTGCTCCGAGCGTGTAGATAACTCGCTCGTGGCCTGCCTGTCTCGCCATCGCTTTTTCTTTCTGAATCTCTCCCTCTCTCTTTCTCTCTCGCGTCTTAGCTCAACGCCTGCGGTTCGACGCAACGATTAATGCAAAAACAGAATATAAAAATTGAAAATCACTCGTCATCTGATGTTTTGATTGACCGCTCAAGGGAGTACGGGAATATCCGTCAAAATGGCAATTCAAGAAGTTCAGCGAGTTACATCGATGATAACGTAGTTTTTTAACTATTTTCAAATCTCAAAAACGATTCCCGATCCTCGTTTGCTCAATCGCGTGACGAAAAAATTTTGGGCAAAATAGACACTCCTTTTCAGGAACAGTAGAACTTTATAAATGACAGTTCTTGCCATACAGACATTGCAAGCTACTGTTCCCGAATAAAATGTCAGTTCTGCGATACAAAAAAATAAATGGGGTCAAGTAGGCTCATTCCTATGAGAACTTTATGAAATTCTAGATTTGGCGTCTCTCCATTATGCCCCGGAATTCAACATTTCTTCAGTGCCACCAAACAGGCTAATTTTTTTATTTAATTGAATGCCTCGACGACTCAAATAATGATTTTAATTGAGAACGAAAAAATGCAATCTCTGAATGGAGGACAAAATAAGAATGAATGAAGATGATGATTAATTGAAAGAAGAAAAAAAAAAATAAAAATAAATAAAGATGATAATTCATTGATAAGCAATGAAACTTCATGAAGCGAAGATTCAACAGGGAATTGGATTTGCACCAACATTGTTTTTGCCGCCGTATTCTTGTCACAGTGATGGCCGCTTCAGGATTTTTAATTACGATTTTTCGCGTTTGAATAATTAAGGTTGTTGATTACAATATTTGGTCCAAAATAACGTATAACCATGGCCAACGGGCGTATCTGAGGCAACAAACAACTGTATCTATACCGAGTGACATTTAGTTGTCGTCGTGAGTTGAGTTTATCACCAGTCACGATAAGTTATCGCTCATACGTTGCTCCGAGTGCAGAACTCACGGTTGCGAAGGCATTGGCAATCAACCAAGGCCAATAGCTTGTCCCACTTCGTCCCACTTCAGAGATGGACCGAGCGATGGCTCGAGATTCAATTCTCTTTCGAGAAAAAAATGAAAGTTTTCCAGTTCTGGTGCTCACTCTCCCTCTCTTTCTCTCTCTCTCTCTCTCTCTCTCTTTCCACCATTTTTTATACTTATGCAAACACTTAATTCTGAATTCAAATTGTACATCGCAATTTGCACACTCAAAGCGAGGGTGACCTAGGTCCGGTACATCGGATAAGAAAGTTTCTCAGCAAATTGCAGAACGAGTACATTCTCCCTCCCTCCCCCACAAATTTACCATTATGAATGTTTCCTCGAGCCATTTTTTTTTCCTCAGAATAATGAGACTATCTGCAAATCGTCTTTTTAAACGAGAGATCAAAGCAAAGTCCATTCAAATATCGAAATGCCGATAATATGCGAGTGTATGAATATCGGTTGTTATATACAAGCGTGATTTTCATAATCAGCATCAATTCAATAGCCTTTGTAGATGGAATCTTATTTTTTGAAGATATACGCTTTCATTGAAATCCATAAGTGCGTTCAATTGGGTTCATGAAAACTTTGATTGAACTTTTTAAATTTTCTGATTCGTTTTCATACGGACTCGGATATGAGGATAAAAATTGCATCGTTTTTTGAGGAATTTGGAGGAAAAAAAAATGCGTAAAAATTTCAAAGTAATATTTTTCATCGTGTTCGAAAAAATTAAACGCTCGATTCTTCGCAAATAGTTGAAAATCCTTGGAATGATTTTAAAGAAAAATTATACCACCGAATAATGAAAACCCGCTTGAATACGAAAACGGAGAAAATAAAAAGGAAAAAAGAGTGATAGAAAAACGAAGCTTAAATAGAGAATTGAGCTTGAGGTCGGAAAAAGAAAGAGAGTTTCCTATTCGTCTCAGGGGGAACATTAGCGCAAGTAACATGCAAAAAAGAAAAGAACGTTACGAATGCGGACGCCCCGTGTTGTGCGACATAGAACACAAGCGATATGCATAGAGATATCGAACGTTTGAGAGCTCTGGTCGCTCGAAAAGGATTTGCATACACGTTTGCCCACGCCACTTCGAGTTACTTTAAATAAAAATAAAAATGACATGTTTGAGAAAAAACAAGAGAAAGAAAGGAGAAAGAGAGAGAGAGAGAGAGGACAAACTATTTCTTGGCTCTTCAAAGCTATGAATCTTCGGTCGTCCGATAAGTGTGTAAACTTTTCTCATCACGTTTACATTTTTAAATGCATTGAAAAAAAATATATATATATATTCTTAACGCCTCTGTCGAGTTCATGGAACAAATTTCCCAGCATTCCGCTGCAATTATGCATCGAAAAACGTCGAGTACGAGGATCGAGGCGTTGATGAAAAAAGGGCGTCGAAAGACGACGACGACGACGACGAAGAAGAATAGATCGTCAATTATCCATGGAAATTTAACTCCATTATGTATCCATGCCTCAAATGATAAACCGTCGATAGTCGGTTATGCCATTCATTTTCCCGGATTACGCATTCACCGAGAATCGTCGCGCCTGTCTTGGCTCGTCTCTTGCCTCATGAAGGGTACAATGTTATTAATAAAGTCTCGAAGTAAATTTGCCCGAGCAATCCGTGCGATCTGCGTGGGAGATGAAAAATTCTTCACACCGCAGTGAAGGATACCTGAAGTCGATGACTCAAAGAGGAATGTTTTCTTTTCGTATAAACTCACGAAATAGTCATCGATTTGTTCGATCTCGCATGATCCTCGATCAAGATCTTTTTGCCCGTAGAATTTTTAATCGTCATTTACCATGGGAACAATTGATTTTCCGACGTCCACATTTGTGCAAACTTTTTAGCGATAAAGTAATCGACGTTCAAACCTGAAAGATTGACAAAAGAAAAAAGAGCGAGAGGAGAGCGCACTCTGCTCCTCTTCGAACGTCCACTCTCTTCTGACACGTCGCATTCGCTCACGCTGATTGTCCGCATTATTGATGAACGCTGCAGCCAAAAAAATCAGGAATAAAAACGTTCATCTTCAGAATTTCGCAGCCTAATTGCCTTCGATAATTTTAGAGAGCGATATATTCAAAATATTTCTCACATTCAATACCTAAATGATTTTTCAAACGAAAGTACAACTGTATGTATGAGTAATGTAGCTCGTGCACAGAATACTTTCACCTGATTTAAAGTCAGCTATCTCTCTTTCTCTCTCATTGGTTCGAACTGATCGCAAGCTACTGCGATGCGGGTAAGAGATTCGTTGATCGATAAACACGCCTTGAGAGAGACGACATTGCCTTATAAATCGAGCATAAAAAAAAAGAAAAAAAAAGAGAAATGGAAGTCGAACGGAACGGAAAAGTTGTACAACATTGCTCTATCTCCAAGTTGTAGCAACGCGGGAAATTACTCACTGGATTAACGACACAAGAAGAGAATCTAATCCACCGACCGGACGACGACGACCAAGAAGAAGCGAAAGAAAGAAAAAGACATTGAAATTTCTATCCCTCTCTCCAATATCAGGACACACTCTCCTCCTGATGCTGCACTTCTCTTTGAGGGAAAGTGAATCGAAAGCGATTTCACCTATATTGCCACAACTATGCTTTCCTGATCTTCCATAGTGCAATACATTTATACATATATTTTTATATACGATCTTCACACTTTATTATTCTTGTGAATATCGATCCGAGAATATGGAAATAGGAGTGAGATAACGTTGCCATACGATGATTAGCAATACATTAGTGGGGAATTAAATATTCTGGATAACAAAGTGAGCATGGAATAGAAAATACTTTTCTATGTTTTGTGACATAAAAATATTTCGAACGTTCAGAGACTTTCAGAAATCGAGAAAAAGTGCAGATCGTTGTTACATTTATTTCAAGTTTCCATGGCCATTATTATTTTTATATTTTATAGTGAAGTTCAAAGCTAGAAAAAGGCTAGTGATTGAAAAAATAACAAGATTAGATCAGATCGTTATTCTCCTTAGTCGAGTGTGGACGTATGAAATTTTTTTCCACAGATTCAAATGGTATTCGGCGATTGAACTGACAATGATTCGAACGCAATAATTTATTCACTTAATTCATCTTTACTAGCTCGTTTTATCGGGTTTCAATTGAGGAAAAAAAAAGTTTCGTAAGTTATACCCGTTGGCGTACTAGTTGAACCAACGGAGATAAAGATCGAGAAATCGTTACTGAAATTATGATCAAATATCGATAAAGCTGCCGGGGATTAACGAGTCCTTTTCGATCAATCGATCGAAATGACTCACATGTTGTACGCAGGACCTTCGAACACGTTTCTTGTTGATTAATATCAATAATCTCTGAATTCAAAGCTCTCGTTATAGACACTCTCATTCCGCTATTATTAATCGGGTGTCCGAAGGGAAATGACGTAGAAAAGTTGTGAGCCGTAATATTGAATGATCGATTAATTAACCAGTTTCGAACGAGCTTTTTTCGTTTCATTACCAAGTCGTTTATATTTTCATTTGATCACAGCAATTATTCATACGAGATCATCCAATTAAAACGGTGGTGCGTCCACTCTTTATTATTTTTTTTAATGTAAATTTTAATAGATTTTTGTTTATTAAAAAATAAATGATAATAATCATATAATTTTCGAACTCGCTCAATTCATCAATGATAATAAAAATCTATCTTTTACAAGCTTCTTTCGTTACACGAAAAAGTGTTTGATAATTACATTTTATTTCATATAAATATCACTTTGAAAATCGGCTCTTTTCGACATAACTCTCACTTGAACGAATCGTAACACTGTAATTATCTTAATAAGTCGAGCATGCAGTCTTGTTTGACTTATTAATGCGGTGTCCGCTGGAAAATGTCAAAGAAAAGTGGTACCGTGATAACGAGTATTTAGTATAACTTCATGTATAATTAATACAGTTATCGACGTTGTTCTAGACGTGTTTGCGTCACGAGAAACGAGCTATTATTTCCATAAAGTATAGCCTAATAAAACTCGTGTACGAGCGAAAAAGAGAACGGGAAAAAAAAAAAAGAAAACCCATTTTTTGAGTAGTGCGATTCGAAAGATTTCATTTTATTATTTTACAGTCAAAAATGTAGTTAAAGGAATAACAGATATTTTAAAAAATAGTTGGGTACGAGCTGAAACAGCATGATTTTCTAAAGTTTCCTTCGCCTTCGCCTTCGAATAGGATGGAGTTGAAGATAAGTCGGGTGCAGCTGCATAGCGAAGGGCGATGAAGCAGGGTTTGGAAGTAACACGAGAGAATGCTGTAATCGAATAGGATTGAAAATCGGCCTGGACGGACGAAAATAGATATTATAGACGAACTTTTTGTACGCGCGACCTGAAAAGGAAAAGTTTTCGACCCGCTGCGAAGAAATTTTATGTTAAAAAAATGTAAATCAAGCAATCAAATAATAAAAGATAATAGGAGGAAAAAAATGTAACTTCAATTCACACAAAACGTATGAAATTTACATACAAACTGCTAGGCCACGTTTTTAAAACCGTTGAAATGTTCATGATCTTCGATTTCATTTGAAAAATAATATTAATCCCCGTGTACGCTGTACCTGCGCCACTAGGTCTCTCTCGTCATATATTTCATGATTAATTTACTTGCGCAATTCCGGACACATGCGATAAGAAACATACGTTCATATATTTGAGAAGTTGTGCCTCGATAGCACGATACTTCTTGTGTACACCATTTATCGAATATGCTTTTCACAACGTGCAGTTGAGAATGTTGAGAATGTTTTTTTACGGAGCAAAAAATGACGCTGCTCGAAAACTCTGAATTTTTTTCATTTTGATCACTGAATATATAATGCTCAAAAAATTGGAGCATTTCGAAAATGGTTATTTTGTCTATAACCTTAAATTTATTAAATTCAAATTTTTGGAAGAAAAAAAAAATCATTCTTTCGAAATTGTTTTTTCTCAGAATATATTTCGAGAAAATATTATTAATTTTTTATGATGATTATTAATTTCATCCAATTTACAGAATTATTTTATTCGTAGCTTTTCAACGATATTAATATCGGGAATGAGCCTGCTCCCGATCGAGATAATCAGTGTTGTTTAATCTTTTGAAATTGCGAATAACTACAACTATTGCCTACGACTGTAAATATGAAGCACGATTTGGAATTTGGGAGCTATTTATAAGTCTATTTTTTAAATTGAAGTACCACGTGTTATCTTCTTAGAAATACATTTTCTACTTCTTTTTGCCTAACAAACGATCATTTTTTCGTCCTTTATTTATCTCCTTCTCATATTGTGATGAAACGTACTTATCTGATTTATAACACGATCGACATAACATTTGATCATGTGTACCTTACGAAATTTCGTAATTTATGGGCCTTTTGTAAAAACGTGTGAAAAACAAAATTTATCGCGGAGCTTGGCGTCACGTTTTTAAAATTCAAATACGTCGCACGATTTTGTCAGGCCTACATCGTGTCATTACGTAAGCATTTGCATTGTGATGGATTTTCATGAGATTAATCATGGCCTGAGTTTCGTTTGATCGAAAAAATCTTTTTTTTTCTTCAGATTAAAAAGATTAATCGTGTTGAATAAAAAATTTATATCGAGATCCGAAATATCTTTAAAAAAATGGAGTTTTTCGACATTTTAAAATTCTGTATTTTTCGCTTCAAGATCCATAATTCAATGGTTTCGTGAGATTTTTAGTTTTGTATGAAGATTTTCATTTCAAATATAATTTTGAATTATTCTTTGAGTAGGTATATATCTCCATTTGATAGGTAATCCAGGGCCAGGAGGGCATCAGTGTACTGCCGAACTGAGGTCGAAATATATCGCAACGAATGCTTCAATACAGAACTCAATTTGGAGTGTTTATTAAAAAAATCGCATAATCTGCACGAAGGCGCAGAAGAGAAAGAGAAAGATTTTTTTTTCTTGAAAAAAAAAAAAAAAAAAAAAAAAAAAATCAAAAAAATATTGTAATTCAATCTCACGAGGCCTCGGAAGCCTTGAATAGGTTCAAATTATCATGACCAGAGAGATGACCTCTCGAACGATATTAATATGCAAAACACCAATTTATTGTAAGACAAAAATGTTTTCATGCAATTTTGATTCAATAATACCGAAATTCACGCAGGAATTTCGTATTTGGGATGAAGATAAATGACAAAAATTTACGAACGTTTTACACACAAATATTATGTCATTTGAACATATTTTTGCTTTTAATTCACCGCGCATATTTGAACAAAACAAAAATTTAAAAATTTATTTTTATATTTTTTTCTCAAATATTCTTTATTTCATTTTCAATCACATTTTCGCGCATTTCGAGGAAGATTACTTCGTGAATTTAACATTATCACAATGATTGATTGCGTTATTCATAGAACACAGCGTGTTAAAAAATGAGATAATAAATCTGAGATAAAAAAATTTATGTGCGGATATTATGTTTTATATGAATGCTGGTGGATGAAACTCAATTTGTACTCATTCATTAAAATTCGTTTTCTATAAGCTCCTAAAGTACTCTTTTCTGCCAGAGTTCTCGTGAAGAAAAAAACAAAAAAAAATTAGAAAAACTCGAACTCAAAAATGTATACAGCTTATTCAATTATTCATGCTCGACACAAATAAGCAATTAAAAAACCGTAAAAGCCAAGTGGAAAGCAGAAGCAGAAAGAGACCTTGTCGACATATTCCCATTTGAACCGATAAACGCGTGTAACCCAACAATAACATTTTAATGTATATTTGCACACGTGTTTCATATCGTTGTTTGCTAATACGGAAAAAATTAATTCAGCATTATTCTCCACTTTCGGTTATAGTCGACTGTCTCTAGTGTTACATGCCCATGGGTCGACTATTTCATTATGGGCTCACACGCATTAGAAACGTCGAAAAAAAAAAAAAAAAAAAAAAAAAGAAACAATTTTTCAGAAATATTTCTATTCCATAGTGTCACTCGTGCGATACATAAGTTATATAAAAATTCAATAAATCGGTCCCATCTTGCGATGTGAGATAAAAACTTAATCCCAATTGGAAATGTGTTTAAGCCTTTGAATACCTTTCCACGAAATCGATGCTTCTGAAAACGCTGATCAGTCCATATCAAAAACTTTCAAAGACCAATTTGCCTGAAAATTGATGAAAAGAATCTTTACACAATTATCTAGTCTTCGTTGAGAAATTCTCACTTCGAATATCATTATTCGTTTGTGTTTCGTAGAAACCATGATTGTGTAAAACTCATGTTCTACAATTTCATCGACAACAAAATGTTTTTTTTCTTCAAACGAACAAAAACTTGAACAGAATCATTTTTCAGTATTAAAAAAAAAGTTATTGGAATTGACCCTATCTTTGGCATCTACAGGTTTATGTAAGGATCTACGTTCACTCGATACGTTCCTATAAGTCAACTTCTCCGCAGCCGAACTCCAAAACGTGAAATATTTACTTTCTCGCTTCTTCAGGGTTGCCTGTCGGTCTATGCACCGTTTGTACTTCTGTATCAGCCACGTTTACCAATATTCTTAGTCCTTTTTTTTCTGAACTAACGAAACGCTTCATTATATCATGTAGATTTGATCGACATCGTCTGTAAGTAAAGTTTTGTCAGAGCTCTTTTTTCACGCTGGAACTTTGAACAACCTAATCAGTATGAAAATTTGAAATACGTTAAAACCGTTCCACCATTTCGAGAGATTTTCAACTCTCACTCTCATTCCTTTGGCCAATTTTCAATTCTTATTCCCAATTCGAATTTCCAGCCAGATATACAAACTCCAAACCACATGCGAATGAAACTGCGGTGGCACGTTTTTCGAACTCGAAAAATCACCATTTTTCACGGCCCCGTGCCTGAGGAAACGAGAGATAAGAATATGTGACGTGAATGAAGCGAAAAAAATAAATAAAGAGGCGAAGAGAGGGAGGAAAATAGTCGTATAATTCGACTATGTTGGCGAATTTATGCAATAAACATCTACGCAGGTGGTATACATACGAAAAAAACCATTATTATAACGAGCTCGAGAATGATAGATAAAAAAAACATATTTTGTATAGAAATACGAAAGAGCCCCCCCCCCCCCCCCCCCCCCCCCCAGAGAATATGGAACGGAGAAACTATGAGGAAAATGACGCACGTTGCTTGCGCAAATGAGTGGTAGACGAGAGAAATAAAAATTTGAAATCCAAATTGACGAAGCGTGTTCACATGAAAGCGATATCGAGGACGTATCATCAAAAATATATTTTTCGATATTCTTTGCCACCTATCAAGCGTATGAAAAATATGTAATGTTGATGGAAACGTGTGACATCCATCAATAAAAAGCAAAACAATTGTTCAAACATTGGAAATGCGAGCGTCCACTAGATCGTGTTGGTTGATCCCTAGCCACGTGGCCTTATTATTATTATTTTAGTTTTTAGTATTCTTACTTCACTTTGAACTAGTTTTTCTCTCGCATTGTAAATACATTACAATTAAAAGTTGAAAATTACCGTTATAGCAATAGATGCAATTAACGAATTTTTTATTCAATTTAATCTCATATTTTTATTTTATTTTCATGAAAATTTACACTTTGCACTGAGGAATTTCGAAAAATTTGAATGTTTTGAATTTGTAAAGTATTCATTTGAACATTTGAAATTTTTATGGTAAAAAGTGTGAAATTTTGATTAAAATAAAATAAAACCTCTCGTATATTACAAGAAATTTTTAATTTTTTTTCAAGGTCATCTTCTCTTTCTGGTGGTGCGACGATAATTTTTACGTTTCAATTCTACCCGTGTGTGCGAACCCGGAAAAAAAAATAACATCTGGGCTATCATTGGGAAACACTTGTTACGCTTATTCTCCCTCCCGGTTGTATGAACCGAATGTAAAAGACGTATCGAGGTCTCGATATTCTCTTCCAACGCAACTACTTGAGGTGCTTAAATACGTAAGTATAGTTGTATACATCTGTGCAGGAAAGTCATCGTACATTATGTCGTAATACGGTGGCGCACTCTTCAGCCAGAGTGTATTATATAAAATGCAGAAGAAGACTTGTTCCCACAGTCATTAATTGAATCGAAGAAAAAATCTTGCTTAGATCGCAAGATAATAGGGATACGTAAGTGAACTGAAATGAGAGCAAAATTTTAATTTTCCGTTGAGCTAATATCAAGAAAACAATTGGAAAAGAAGACGGCATAAAACGCTGGATTTTTTTAATCCTCGTTAAAACGTGTTGAGCTTGTGCTGTTTGTACGAAAGGTCCTGCGCAAAGTTAACAGGATAAATTATGCAATTCTGCTAAGAAAAGTTCTTGAGAATTTTAATCTCTGACGCACTGCTGTTGAGATATGAACTACTTAGCTAGAGCCAATCTGGCGCATCGTCAAGCCCGAAAGAGCAAGACGCCCCACTTACAGTTTTCTGTACCGACGTGACAGTCTCAATAGGGCACGAATGAATGTCTTGAAATTAGTGCTGTTGGAAAGAAAAAAGTACCTGGGAACTCAGCTACACATTACGAATGTACAAATGTTCGAGTTTGATGAGGATTTTCGAAAGTGAATATTGTTCTCGAATGATAGATATTAGAAAATTGAGTGGAACGTTTGTAGATACTAAAACTAGAAGCTGGAGAATGGAGTAAAGGCGAACTTTGTCGAATGAGAAATCTTAAGAGTACGAATCTACTTGGCTTGCTTTTCTTTTTATTATTTTTAATTACGAAGCTGGTCGTTATTGAGTCTCGTAAAGTCGATATAAACTGATTTATGTACTTTATACGTGTACATAGACATAATCCGTATACAGTTGTCTTTCGATCTCGCGCGAGCCGGATACCGATCGGTAGAACGCGCTCATCTTGAGACTATAATCGTTGCCGGAGGGTACACGCGCACTCAACTCGAGAGAGTTTCACCGTTAATGACGCGCAATGAGCCTCCCCGTAGGGATTCCCCGAGAGAAGAGAGCCGAAGGAATATCTTATGCACGAGACCCAGACGCCATATGCAGGCCATTGGCATTTCATTCTCTTTGAATAAGCGAAGGGAGCGAGAGAAAGAGAGGGGGAGGAAAAAGAGAAGCGATGTAATGTATTCTCTTTCTGAAGTGAGAAGTTACAGAAATCACTGCAATTCCGAAGCCCTGAGCTCGGATACTAACTCAGTTTTCCTTAACTCGATTTCATATCTTCTGAATATCCATTTTCCATGAATAAACCACTTCAGAGACCAGAATTTCTGACAACTCGTACTAGAGCCCGTCACGAAATCAATATTTAATTAGTCTGACCTGCGATGCGACTCAGTTGCGATATGGCGATGGCTGAAAGCGAACCGATCTCAGTTAACAGTACTCCAAAACTTGTCGATCAAAATAACATCGCGCGTTCTTTACTGAAGAACGTAAAATCAAGGTGTAGCTTTATTCACGCTATCGAAACTAAGTTAACGGCGTTTCTATATAACGCTTGTGAATGAAAATAAGATGGAGTTACATGCCCCACGTGAGCCAAAACTTAACTACCAGACCCAATTGATTATTACGGTACAGAAAAAGAGGCCATGAAACTCGTCTTTTTAATCAAACCAATATTGATCCAATTCGTACTCGAATTCAAACTGGATTTAGAGTTCTATCCTTCAGAATCCGATGGCCAAAAGTGGGCCAAAGACGTTTAGGAAAACCAGTAAGTCCAGCAGTCTACGTATAAAAATGACACTAACTGAGTTTAATCAACAAGTGTTTAAGGGTTAAGACGTGATCCTATAAGGCAAAACTAGGTAATATACCGAAAAGCGTGTTTTCTTTTCCAACTCCAACGCGAGAGTCCTATTTCATCGGGAGCTGAATCGTCGGCATTCCATGAACGAGAAGAAGCTGATGGATTCTGCACCGGGTTCTCGCTCTGCGAAATAGACTTTCTACAACTTCGACATTATTTCTCGCGGCATCGTCATTTTTTTTCCTCTCTTACCAGCTCAGCTTTAGCGCGAGAATTTCTCGCGCTTGGCCATTGCCGTTTTACACCAGGCAAGGTCGTTAAGCTAGTTTCTCGGTCATAACGTATACGCGGTGTCTCCAAAGTCGCGTTCAATTTTTATGGAACAAACGAGTCGTGCAGTCCTGAAGAACAAGTGTCCAATCATTGTCCGTTTATCCATTGTCTCGTTGATGAGCTATTAATCAATCGGTGTGATCAACAGTCCGATGATTCGATCGTCAATGGTTCACCGAAGCGTTCTTTTCAGAATTCCAAAATCTTCTCGTTACAAAAATCTCAGATTCCATTTCTAGGACACCGTTGATACCGCAATCTTCACATTCATGATATAAACGTGTTACAATTTAGACACCATGCTTTTTTCTTTTCTTTCAAGAGTCGCCGCGATATATTCGTTCACGAGTTCGTGGGTCTGGAGCAACAAGAAAGATTGTCGAACAAAAATGAATTCCTTGTCGGAATGACGATCTTTAAAGCCCAGCGAGAGTCAAAGTATAACAGTTAAGAGCATAACTCCATGTGGCAAAACGCATTATCAATTGCGCAATACCTCTGCTCAACTGATCTCTTTTCCACCAACAAAAAACACATAGATACCGCGTTTACAATAACTACTTCCCTCTTGCGGATCGTGGTAGCCAATAATTACGCTCCGAGGGCAAGATTTACGAGGGAAAACTGGCACGAATTATATCGACCAAAGTTATCCATTATGCACACGTTATAATCTCTGTCTCAAACTATAATGACGATTATTTCCACCGTGATGGAGAATCCATCTCGAATTTCTCTTTTTATTCTGAATTATCTTGGAAAAAGATTTTTTTTTTTTAATGCAAATACATCCGACCCTGCAATAGTTTGAACTAAAAAAATCGCTCAAGCTCATTCTATTCTCAGGCAACTTGATACCAATTGCCTCGCGAAAATTTCGATTCATTCTTTCATTTGTGACCAATTATAAAGCCGATTTTGCTATAGCAAACAATCAGAGGCGCCACACACAGACTGTTTGAAATTATGCCTGACGTATTTGCCTCGAACGATCCGCCCATAAATATAAATAGATTTATAAAGCTTTAGGCAAGTATCGATCCGAAATGTGGAGACATTATGTCTTGGGACAAAAAGAAAGAGATGACAATTCAACCGCCAGCTACACACCAGAAAGATTCGTACAGGTGCGAATAGCAAGTGATAAAGGGTCAGTAAACCGCGCATGTAGCGAGGACGAGATTGTAAGCAAAATTACGTTTTATGTTGCCAGCGAAACTCATATTTAAGACAAACCCATTCTGACTTTGACAATATACTGATCGCTCTAAGCATATCCAATTCATGCTAAAACTGGCTTTGTTCGTTGTATGTTTATTGACGATGAAAGATAATCCATAAAAACACTGTTAAGCTTGAATAGATGAAAATGAAGAAGAGAATATTGAAAGCCTCGGGATATTGTCGAGAGATGACATCTTTTCTCGGCCATTATTACCGTCCACCAGTTGCTCTCGACTTCGCCTTAGTCCTGTTCTAAAAACTCCTCTTTTTTTGAACGATTCCAAAGCTACAGGATACGAAAAACAGAAGTCGCTTCTTGCCTCATATAAAATCGGAATCTTCCTCTTGAGATAGCATATTAAAGGATGGAAATCCTCAAAGTACACTATTATCATACAAAACCAATTTAAAAATCTGTTCTTTCAAGCCACTAATTAATTTTTTTGTGTACTCAGACTCAATTCTACTCTTCAGTAGTCGATACAAAAATATGACTGGGTTATAACTGTTTAAAAAAAAAAAAAGTAAATTGGATTATGATGAGAGAAAAAGTCTCAGGAAAACCCTGAAAAAAAAACGTCAAAAAATAAATCTTCAAGAATGCTTGAGCAATCGTAGAAAAATTGTCCCCGAATCGTTGAACTGTAATAAAACATTGAAGGACGTTTATTCAAACAAATCTTATTCGGAAACAAAAGGCGTGAAAATGAATGGATACTCCCTTGAATAATGCCAATCTGGCTCGGCAATACAAAGTCCCTTTATCGCGTCCTGCGGTGAAATTGGAAAGCGGACAGGCTCAGATTGTAAAATACGAGCGGGGTTCGTCGTACGCATCGAGGAAGTACGACGAATAAATGAGCCTGCCCGCAGGATTTTTGTATGCCGTACCTCGTACGAACTACCGCCGTAGAATTAAATTCGTGGATCCGTCGTCTCATTGCCCCGACGGTTTTTCGACTCGCGGTCAATGCACCGTGTGTGCACGCCGCGAGTTTTACCCCTTCTCGTCAACGCAGGTGGAAAAAAGCTTACGATTATTTTAGTTTTTTTTTTTTTTTCTTCTTTTTTTCCATATATTCTCAATGACCCGGAATCGCCCAGGTGAGAATTCGTTCACACGCGAAACACAAAACGTACTACTCATGACAATCGAATTCAAATCGTTCATTCAAATCGCCTAAATTTTTTTTTTTTTTAAATTATTATAACAATTTTATAAAAACCTGCTGAAAACCAGTTTTCACGTCTTACACAAAACGGCGAAGGAATTGAACGAAATTCCTCTCATTTTATAGACAAATGGACTTTAAATGTGTTCCGTTAATCGGTACTTTGAATCGGTTGAAAAATATAAATTGAGTTACGTCGATAGAACGACGTCGCTTCCGAATGATAATGATGAAAGAAAAAAAAAATTCATTTCCAGGTATCAATGTCGGAACCTTCTCTATTCTATAAATCGAATTTTATCTCTCACATTTTTATTTCAACAAAATTAGTAACTTGGTCACTGAATTTTAAAAATCAGCGGTTAATGAATGTTGGTAATATAAATTTATGAGTTAGACACACGCGAATCTATAGATCAATATCTTGAAGGAGAAAAAAAAATTTATTGCAAAAGTTCGAATGCCCCAATTTTCATTCAAGCAGAATACTTCGGTATCTCGGCCGCCGTCGGGGCGGTCGCCATGACGATATTCAAATTACTCAATTAACCGGAACCGGGTGGTGGTCATACGAACACACATATTTCTTTCTCTCGCTCCGTATCCCCCCCCCCCCCTCTGTCTCTCTCTCTCTCTCTCTCTCTCTTTTCCTTTGTAAATCCGGGCTCGATCTCCTCGAGTTTTTAATACGCAGGAGGCACACCGCGAGGAGAAGATCGCGCAAGAGAGTCATTAAAAGTTCCTTATATTACCGATAGTTCCTTGCGTACTTTACGTTTGTGGATATACAGGGTGTCCCAGGACAACCGTCCAATTTTCTGAGCTCCAAACGCATCTTACGATTGCCAGCAAAAAAGTTCTCTGCCATTATGGTGCTTGATCAATGGGGTTGTCTAGAGTTTGATCGCGTCTCCGACTGACAGTAAACCAGCTACTGCGAAGCAGTGGCTCGTGGGACACCAAAATAGCCGAGGACTCTTCGGTTTGTAACGACAAAATGAATACAGAACGGTATTAACAGGACTATTCGTTCAATGCGTCTCGAAAATTTTGAAAATACGATGTTGGATCCTCGTTGAAGAAGTTAGGTGATGAGGCTTCTTCGGACGCCAAAATGACAGAAGACGTATTTTCCTCAAAATGTGTTTGAAACTTAAAGATCGATCGGATTGTTCTGGAACACCCTGTGTACTCCTGAGAGACTATCAATCTGAATCGATATCCAAAGAATATCCTGGAGGTGCAGTCAAACGTGACAAGAAGATCGAAAAAGCTAATGAGCACACGGTAAAACACAAAACTAGTGAAAAGATTTTCAAATCTCATACAGAATTCTCACGAGTAAAACCGTTGAGAGATTTCTCACGAGCATTTAATTTGCTTTGAAACGTTGTTTCGAATTGATTGAATCATTGATTCAACGAGACTTTTGTATACCGAAAGAGAAATAATGGGATTCACGTGTCTGTTTTGTAGAAGTTAAAAACAACGATGTACAAAAAAAAAGGGCTGAAGAATGATTTTTCAACGAGCCAGAGAAGATATTGATACACTTATGGACTCTTCAAAATACTTTTGAACGATGTGAGATGATTTTTCGGACAAAATTTCATGTTTGCCAACGTCATAAATCAAAATCACAATTTTTTCGTTGTTTCGTATCCGAAAAATATAAATTTTCTTCCATCGATTGGGTTACTATTCCTGAATATATTTTTTCAACGAATCACCCCATAAACTATCCTCACGAAACTGAGCAATCGTACATATTTGAAGCCTAAAAAAATCAGCTGTAGAAAAAGAATAAAGTTTACGATGAAGTTTCTATTTTCTTGGGAATGCTTGCAGTATGTAGAGGATAATTGACCGTACGAGTTTCGCGCGGCCTTGAGGTATAATTGAACGATAAAAATTGTTGCGATTAAATCGACGGGAATTGCGGAAACGAGAGATGTTACTTTCGCTCTACCGTCTCACGTTTTATAGTATATTTATTATTATTTGTATATTTACAGACTGTACCGGAATTCACACTTAAAAATTAAAAAGCAGAATCACAAAATCCCAGAAAGAAAAATCCTTGATAATTTTCTTTCTGTCACAAATGCGGATTAACGATCCAGCAGTAGTGTTATCTAAATAAATGAATTTTCGTGAAAGACTGAGAGACACGCTTCTCCCATTAAAGCATTGTCGCTGCTGTTTCGTTCTCACTGGTGCACCGAATTGTCTAGCTCTAATAATAACTTCTCCGTAATATTATCACAACGAACTCACTCGTGGTCAAGACTTTACGGACTCTCTGTACGTACGCATATAAACGTATACAAAAATTTTTATGAGAAGAGGGAAAGCAGACTTGGCGAGTGGAGACCACAGAGAGACCGCTCTGACGCCGTCTCTTCTTAGCTCTTAACGAGCTATAAAATGTATGCGTGTTCGTTGAGAAAACATTAAAAAAACAACGAAAGTCTTTTTTTGTCTCTTTTTCTTATATACACAATCGCGGGCATCAAAAGTGACGAAAATTCGTCAATTAGAAGTGTAAAGAGTGTTAAAGACTCGTTAAATATTTCGTTACTTTATTGACCTCTCGAACATATACGTGTAAGATATTTTTTTTTTGCTTTCGTTGAGAGCAACAATTATTGTAGAGGAAAAAAAAATCATTTTTATCAAGTGATCGATTCATTTTCAAAACTTCGCTTATCCATATCGCGATACTTTTTAAATTGTCGATTAAAAACATGTGGACGATCCAACAAACTGAATGCCATTCGAATTTATCAATTGATATTACAAGATGACATCGATCGTGTTTGGTCACTCTCGAAATCACTAATTCAGAAATATCAGAGATAAGACAGCAATAATTTGAAAATTTACAACAAATAATACATTTTTGGTTAAATCTTTCTTTCATAACGTCAACAACAATTGATATCCATGATGCGCGAGTCCTTAAAAGTCGCAATGCCCAATGATAGTCGGTATTTAATCGATAATTATAATTTTTTTAAATCCACATGTATATTGGCTCGTACCGTCAAAAGATGCAGAGCTTGTGGGCCATAAAAAAAGGGTTAAATTAAAATAAAGGCCTCGTTTCTTAATGGCGGACTCATTTGAATGTAAATGATTTACAGAAGCGCACTCCCAAGACTAATCAGTAATATTATACTTTGACTAATAACGTTTTTAATTTATTATATTCGTAGCTCGATCGTAAGGTTTGTAATTAAAAAATGCAATTCCGGTCTTGGAAGTTGCGCCGAAGTATCTCGAAGTCGAGGAAAGCGTGCCAGACGCAAGTTCGAACGTACAGGTGATAGAAATTGCGCCGTTTTCATTGTGAAAAGTCTGTATTCAGACTTAAGTGTGTTACAGTAGTGAGTGCGTTGGTACGAAGGTGAAAACATAAATACTTCCGCATTTATTCGTTTCGCTGTATAGTGAGCCTGGCACTCTTAAATTAAATCGTCAAGTGTGGAAGAAAAAACTCGGAGTCTTTGCATCCTTCTCGCACTGCTCCATTCTCTATTTATTTCGATTATTTTAATCTTTTTTTTTACTTTTTTTTTTTGTAACGGAGCTCTTACAGACTGCTTCTATATTCCTGCGAATATTTTCATGTGTTCACGAATGTAAGTATATCGAACAAATCGAGCAACTTTCTCCCCGTTTCCCTACGTCTGCACATCTCCATAGCAACAGTTTTTAATTACTTCAAGGGTCATGCGCGTATCGTACGCGACACTGATCTCGTTTACCACACCAAAAATTTCCGCAAATTTTAACGTAAAGCATAAACGTTATCGACAAATTGATCAGAGAAGGATTTAAATGTATGCGGACCTCTGAAGAAGCGAGAATTTTCAAAGGCCTGAAGAAATTGATTTTTTTTTAATGAACAATCGAATTTTTTCCGTATTGCTTCATGACCGTGATCATTGGGCCAAAAAGTGTGATACAAACGTGACCAACGAACATGTATCCATTTTAACGGATATGCGGATTAAATATTTGTCGAGAAAACACACGTCAAAGTATGGAGCAGTCGCATAAATTTATCGTAAGTGCCAGAGAAATGCAAACATTTAGCAATCGTCTGACCGCGAGAGAGACGGATTCAGGTGGCTGATGAATCGATGTTTTTTTTTTTTCTTTTTTTACAGTGTAACGAAATCGAATGGATTTCGCGATAAAATCAGTAATATTTGCGGTCACATTAACATTTTCAATCGATAATTAAATATGAAGATAACATTTTAAGATTGCTACGAACTAAAATTTGTATGTGGATGCAATAAAATCGTAACTTTATCGAAAATCCGCGAGCGTAGAGTAAGTAATGTCATAAAATTCGAATACTTAAAGGAGCGCATCAATGTAGATGCGGAATCGATTGAACGTATACCGACACGATTTCCAATTTGTATGAACTCAGGTAACGAGACTTTTTTCTGCAATTTCAATTTCATTAATTACAATCCCAATGCCGAATGTAGTCGAATCGAGGATGACAAAATACGAAAACGGCGTGAAGTTGATGGCACATGGTCCTCCGAACGTCATTATGAGTGAGACTGGGACAGTTGGAATTTTCGAATGAGAACAAGGGAACAAAAAAGAGATAACGCGAAAGACAGAGAGAAAGCACGCGCGTAACGTATCAAACGAGATCGTGATGAATTGCTATGGTGAAATAATTAGGCCTCTTTATCTCCTTTTCTCTCTTTTCTTTGAATAAACGAAGGATAACTCTGGCTGAAGTTGAATCATGATTCACACGTTTTTTTTTTTTAATAGAGATTCTTTTCGTCTACTGGATTTCGAAGTCGAAAAGAAAATTGCAAACTTTTATAATTTGATGAAGACTCTGCGAAAATTGGGTGAAACCCAACAGAGTCGATTTTATTTCGATAAATTCTTATTGGTTCCATCCTCCAACCTCCCCGAATCGGCAGAAAAGTCGCAAAGACGCGTATCGAGATTGCTATACACGCGCATATACAGTCACACAGTCACATATAGACACACGCGAATCTTCATAATTGGAATAACACAATGGAATTTAAACACGCGAATCTGGCCACGACGCGCAGGATCCTGGTTGCATTCCGTGGTACGCGAATTCTCGTGGGGACGACGGAATTATAATGGCTCGAAATAAATGACCTGCCTCGCCTCCATTAAACGAAACAGATCCGTGTAAATTTGAGTGCAGAACGATTTCATATACACAGTAACCCATAATAATTACGAATCATTATTATAACTGAGAGAAGAATTTTCGAGATTAAGTACTCTCGCGAGCATCGAGACGAATTTAAGACTGGGAAAATAATATGAAACGTAATTTGTGTTTATAAGGAGAATAAGAAAATTGAGAAATGAAGCAAATTTGAAACGCTTGAAAGTAACTTCCAGGTGAGTCTCTCGTTAGCATCAACAGGTGTTGAAAAAGCGCGACCGGAAATGTTTCGTTTGGAATTTTTTTTTTCTAGTATCCAACGAAACACTAATTCGGTATCAAAATAATGACGAAAGTATTATTGTTGAAAAGCGTAAATTTTCAATGGCGTTACGCTTTCTATTTCCAATTGAAATTACAAATTTGGCATTTGAGTTAAGGGAATCGAGGGCAATTGCATTTTCAGTTGGAAATGAGGTTCAGAGATAGGAATAGAGATCACGGTGCACAGGAAAAGAGGGAGAGAGAGAGAGAGAGAGAGAAAGAGAGAGAAACCGTAACGCAAGGCCGCGAGATCACCTTGGTACGGCCCAACGTCCTCTTTACCTTCGCGTGGTTCTCTCACTAGATATATTATAGCACCCTGCAGGAATAGCGGAACTCGAGCTTGTACAGTTAACCAAGCCACTGCAACAGTAAAGTAATTCAAACGGCAAGCTTCAACAGCTCTTTCGTTCTTTTTTTCTTCCCCTCTTTTCCCTTCCATTGTTTTCCACTTCTTCCATTTCCTATAATTTTCTTCTTTTTCCCTCTGTCGCATATACCTTTTCTGGTCCTTCTTGTTATCTGAATCTCTGGATCTTCCTGATATCAGTTCTCTCACCATTTTTTTCTGCTTTTTTTTTCTATACCTTCCACTCTCAATTTCAAACTCCTGTTTTTATTTCGTGCTTTGCTTAATTCAGTGATTCGCTCTCATCGCCGGTGCTGAATGTGCAAATTTTTTTTTTTTATTTCTCATCGTCACTTATCGCAACATCCCGAAAAAGTCGAATTTTCTCAAAGTTCGAAAAAAATGATTTTTTGGTAGGAAAAAATGGTGGAATTTCGATAAATAACTGGAACGCCCAATTTCTCTTTTCTCTGGTCTCTTTTTTCTAATCCACGATTCAATAACTCTTCAGGCTTCGAATGAAAACTGTCGAACTGATTTATTTTCAGTTCCGAAAGAAACAATCGGCATTTGATTTTATGTACGAAAAGAAACATAATTGATAAAATAACGAACAGATATATTGTTAGCCTTGAAAAAAATTTCTCTTATTTCGTACTGTTTTTTTCATTAAATGTTACCTGACAAGAACTAAAAGCTCGAATCCGAGTGTGCACAGGCCATTATAATAATTTCTTTATCTGGTTGTACGAGGTTGCTACGGTAATATTGTTATAGTATTACTTATCGTGCCAGTGGGAGTCTCGGTGAGCGATAATCAAGTTAAAAACCAAGAAAGACCAGTAGATAGAGAAAAAAGAGGAAAAAAGTGGGGAAGGGTGAGAGAAAAAAAAGAAAAGAGAAGGAGAGAGAGAGAAAGATCGAGAGGAAGAGAGAAAAGACGTGACAAATTGTTTATTAATTTTTTTATATTACCGACCCGATATCACCGTCATTTTGCTTCTAATCACGAGTACGAACTCTCGACGAAAAGTATTGAGCGAGAGAGAGAGAGAGAGAGACCTCGACCGTTACTTTGAAAAACTCGTTAATTAAACGCGCCTCGTTGCTATCGAATAATACTTACGCTCTATATGCCAACACATAAATATTACGAATATGCTGAACGTACAGCCACGAGCCGATGATATTTAATAAAAAATTTCTACATACGCAATCGAAAGTATAATCCGAACATATACGTCGATCTTGTTCTTATCGCAAACTGTTCCGCACCTATCTCGCAAACTCTTATTTTAATTTCTTTGAATCTCAATTTTTTATTTTTGCATTTTTTCCTTAAATATTTGCAACTCTCTGGAAATGAATATTTGCATTCGACGCAAACATGGGAAAAGAAGAGAGAGCGTTGATTCGAACAATAATAAGCAAGACAAGAATGATATTTTTGTTCTGTTCACCTTGGCTTTTTCGTTTTTTGTTTCTTTTTTTCTTTAGTTTCTTTGGATTTATTCTTACGCGTTCCCATCTCAACTCCTCTTGAAATTTCATAGCTGATTGATCCTATCGATCAGTGATCAAAATGAAAAATAATTTTTGGAAGCATTTTACAACAAAATGATTTCACCATATTTTAATATAATAAGGGAAAAAACGTATGTCAAACGAATTGAAATGACTTCAGTTTTCTCATTAGGTTAATTTGAATCGAATTTAAAAAATTATCATTTTTCAAATTATCAAATTTCAATTTTAATTTTTCAATTGAAATATAGACAGAAAAAAAACGAAGATTATTTCGATGCGATATCGTTGTGATAAATTTTTCAATGAATTACGATTTATTCGATTCTAGAATTTAAACTTATTTCTATTTATTAGTGAAAGCCATTGTATTTATTAGCAATTAGTAAGTAAGTCAAAAAATTAAAATAATAAACCGAGCAAAGTGATTTCTATGAACGTTGTTTCTATACGTTCATTATAATATGCACACAATTTTTTGACGTTTGAAAAAAACGGAATGTTCGCTCGTCTTTTATGAATGTTTTGTTGTTTTTTTTATTTTTAACATTTTATTTTATATTTAAGATCCAGGTAAGAGTTTGTAGAGAAACTTCCGAAAGAGGCTTGAATTGATGAGAACGATCACTGATTATCGTGAAATACTAAATGAATATTAAATTCAGGCGACTGATGAATGAATAATATAAAAAAAGGAAAAATCGCAGCCGGTAGGATTCGAACCTACGCTCCCAGAGGGAATCTGATTTCGAGTCAGACGCCTTAACCACTCGGCCACGGCTGCTCAGTGGAGCTTTACCCTTCAGTATTCTAGGGGTAGAATACTACCCTTAGCTGCAATGTATCGACGCCATTTTCTCCCACTTCCAATCGCATCACTGGCTGCTGTATTTTCTAACGATTTTAACATTAATAATTCTAAACAATTATAAATCTATTATAATTGAAAAAATATGAAAGAAAAAAAGGTGGCAATTACAATTTTTCGTGAATTAATCCTTCTTACATAAACTCAAATTTCATGGAGTCTCTTGCATGGAGTCTCTTTTCGGATTTATCTTCGTTCTTTCCATCTAGTACAAATATATATTTTTTTATTGTTCATTACTTTTGAATATTTTTATTTCCATTGCACGTACTCGTTAATCGGTAAGTCTGGGAAAAAAGTACCGTAAATTTTGGACCCGAAGCGAGATCGACGAACGATATTCCATCGATGGATACAAAAGCGCACTATACTACATCGAATCTCAGTAACGTTGCGCTCGACGATTAATGAATTTTCGACACAAACCGGTATTTTTTATTCCCCACGATATATGCTTATAGATTTAGTAAACACTCACGTGCTCGATAATTATGCACGTAAGATGTTGCCGATATATCGAGGGGCTTATACGCGATTTCTCATGAGTCACTGGGTCAGTATATAATCTAGCGGTTCGGATCCCATTTGTTTTCAACTCCAAACTCGTTGAAGAGTTCTAAAATTTTTTTTGTTTCTCTCTTTCACTGTATCGTGACGCACGATATTTCTACAAAAACACCCGAAAAATAGACAAATTATGAAACATTTGTATCTTTTTTTTTTCTACTCGATAGAGAAAACTGGTTTCTCTAAGGTTCATCTAACCCCTTGGGCATCGCAATGACGCCAATTGGCCATTATAGCCAGATGGCCGAATGGCGTCAGTGCCGTTCAAAGGGGTTAATGAATTTAAAAATGCTACTTTTACTTTGCCGGTGTAAAAAAAGAATTTTCTATTATTTCTTCCATTCGATTAATTCGTATAATCATCTTGGCGTCGAGACGCGGTACAGTCTCTCGATTAAATGCCATTTAAACTTTCATTAATGTGGGAGCCGAATGCATTTCGTTTTCAAAATTATAACTCATTTATTAAGCTCCGTAATGAAAAAGAAAAAATATAAAAAATCGATCGAGCACCGAGAAGCGATCGCGAGAGGCGAGACCGGTCGCGGAGACACGTGGAAGAATTCGCGCAAAGGCAGAGCAGAAGGGCCCCGCCCCCGCCTCAGGCGCAATTTCACTTCTCCGCGATTTGGGTCGAGAACGATAAAGAAAAGAAAAAAAGTAAACAGAACAACAGCAAAAAAAGCGCGAAATATAAACGATCAAGAGAGTAAGAGACCTAGAGAGAGAGAGAGAGGGAAGGAGAGACTAGTATCGCTTGGTGGAATACGCAAGTATCAAAATCTCATACACAGAGACGTGCATGTCAAATAGATCTACGTTGAATTCTATAACTGTGGTTTTACAACGTGTTTTATATAATGGCATTCAAGATCATTTAGGTGGAAACTATATACGAAGAAAAAGTGGACTCTGCGAGTATAAAACTAGAAAGAACAGAACGCAAGAGATAAAACAAAAGAGAATTACGTACCATTTACATATCATATAGAAAGTATGTCGCAGGTTGACAATGATGTTAGCTCAAGGGTATGGAATCAGTCACCTATCCTCGTCTCTAATTTTCTAAGTCGCCTGCGTCAGTGGACGCAGGCGACGTTGATAAAAATCCGTTGACAGAGCTTTTTTGTAATTGGCAATGTTTCCTTTCTCGTCCACAAGGTGTCAAGATACCAACTGATCCTTACCCTTAAGTTCGAATTCATGTTTATCGTGGAAAAATTTTCACAACGAGTTCACCGACAGAGTTGCATATCTTGAATCACTTAATCTTGAGAATAGTCAATCGTTGGAATCAAATTATACCGAAGATAAAATACACCAATGATGGTTTTTTTTTTTTCATCGAAAATTTGTTGTAACAGTTTTCAACAGTGTGGAAAAAGTATTGATTAACTTTGGTTAAAAACTCATGAAACAGAGGTCTCGTAATGAACCTGTATGAGAGTCTCTTTTCACCTGGAAATATGATCCACAACTCAAGCTTACATCATTAACCATTCACCCGAGAACACTCGGTACGTTAGTATATTTCTATTCTATAATATAATGAGTTGGGCAATGACCAGTCTTTACTGTAATTTCAATATGAATAATCCCGATAAACTTCTCAAAACTAGTTCTCATTTTATCCGCAGAGTCTCTATCTCTCGCCTCTCCTGGCTAGCACCCTTTAACTTATAGATGTTGTAAGATCAATCGAGCATTTACCAGAAACAAGTTATCTCTGGATATGATTTTACGACGATATACCGGTGATTAATTGTCGTAATAAAAATCGCGGTATTTTACTTATAATTATTCCATCATTCGTACTGAGAGAAAGTGGAATCGGGAGTTATTAGATTAAGGATTTTAAGTAATGATTCAAACACGAGTACATTTCAGTTATCTTTTATGATTCTTTCTCGCCAATTAACGTTAAATGATTTAGTACTGTCATTTTCATGCTTCCACCGATACAATTTCCGTTAGTTAATCTTGAATTATTTTAGGAAAATTGATTTTTTTTTTGGTTTGTTTTGTCATTCGTTATTTGAATATAGATTCATAAAAATTTTGTATCAACAATATTTATTTCGAGGCTTTAATCATTATTTTGTTCGGATGACAGGCATTTTTAACGGTTGATTCTTTCTTTTTTTTTTATCCTGAAAGTAATACACAATTTAATCGATCTTCGATATACTGAAATTTTCTCCAGCAAAATGTTCCGATCGCGAGTTCGCTTCTACTTGAGGAGATGTGTTTTCGATTATAGAAAATTAGCCTCGTAAATATTTGATTGCGAGTGAAAGAGAAAGAGAAAGGAGGAGAAGAAAGAGATGGAGATCGTGATGAAGAACGGAGAACAAGATGGACGTGACTCTTCACGGGATCGAGAAATCGTCCGATGCCGCGCTTTTTTTTTTTTCTCCTTTTTCCACTTAGCAGGTTCTCTCGGATTCGCGCGCATAGATATCGCGACGTAAACCGGAGAAGGAAACTTTGGCTCGTTCAACATTCGCTCGCGGCCAATTTGTTTCTGAAGCTCTCTTTCTCTTTCTCATGTTCGTTGGCTCGCATCTGGAATAAAATCTTCTTCGAGCGAGAGAATCTTTCACCGGTATTGCATACATGAATATATCGAGCATTCTCTCTCTCTCTCTCTCTCTCTCTTCAGTTCTGTCTCTCGATTTCTCGTTCGTTTTCTTCAGCTTTTACGATACTGCACTCCGCAAAATATGCTCGTGGACACGAAAATCGTGACTCCAAAAAACAAATCGTTCGAGATCGAGTGAATAAAGACGACGAAAAATCTAAAATATCAATATAACCAGTGTCATATAAACAACGTTTCATTTTCATATATTTTCAGCATATTCGAATACTCAAATTCGGTAAAAAATGTTGTATTTCACTGAATGTCCCATTTTTTTTTTAATATTCAGCTGACAACGAGTGCTGTTTTATTTACGCGAATATTTTTGTTTCTTAAATCGCAGTTTGTAAATTCGTTCATAGATTTTTTCAGTTAATTCATCATCCTGTACGCCTGATACTCAATTCCATGTTTTTTTTTTCACAACAGAAATAATAGGTCATTTAATGATTTTCATAAATTTAAAATTCGAAATCACGTGCAACAAGGTACGTAACTGACTGGTGGATAACTATTAATTACGGAGTGTACAAGGGTATATATAAGAGAGTTTTGCTGGCACACGTACGAGGATTAATAGTGCCCCCTTCCGCCACGATTGTACGTAAAGATTCCTCCTCCCTCTACAATTCACAATTTATTCTCAATCGCGCTCTTTCGAACTTTTCCCTTCTCCTCTCTCAGACTCTCAGGCCGTATAGAGTTTCTGATTGAGAATAAAGAGTAATTCAGACCCACACATGAGTTCTTTTACACCTATAATAACGGATAATAAACATTAGATGAGATAAAAAAGAAAATTATAAAAATTTTTTAACCGCATAGCGTTTGTTCAATTGTTGATAATTCGCTTATTTTTTTTTATTTTTTCTTCATTTGATCATCAATTTACATACGTCTGACATCTATCAAATAACTTTAACGTTCTATTGTTCCGCGCACTGCCCTTTGACCTCACACCTACTTCGTATGGGAGCCTGGTCCGCCCGCCATCCGCACATTCGAGATCGATCTTAATTCGATCTCCACTCATTGTATAGCAAAATACCATAAAACAAAGTGCTCCGGAAAAATCTTTATGCTGAGATATTTCGTTTTCAATTTTTGTTTTATTTTTTTTTTCTTCATTGTTTCAAAACGATTTTTGTTACGCGGGAAAGGCACTTTTTTTCTTTTCATAATCGAATACATGCACGCAGGGAAGTGTGTCTCGATTATTCGAGAATTTTTATTCCAACGCTCAGTTTTTTATGTACGAAAAATGCACCACTCTTTGATTATCGTTTCTGACGTTACTTAATAACCGGCCACCTCCAACAGGGAGAGAAAGGAAAAAAAGGTTTTATCTTTTCGTCTCTCTCTCTCTCTCTTTCTCTCTTTCCCTCGCTCTGTTGATTCGTTAAAATTTCCAAGGAAATGTCACACTTTAAAAGTTGGCAAGCTACCATTAAACCTGACTCCACTTTCGATGGATTTGCATATATTTCTGTGCACGATATGCCAATAGATCGGGATCAGCTTTTATATCGCAGGGGGGAAAAAGTATTAATCATTCAACTTCCTGGTGTTTCAATCGTGCGAGATAAAGATAAAAATATTTCAAACGATAACAAATTAAATTATAAATAATATACGTGAAAACGGGGAGTTACGGCGTTATGCATTTTGCGATAAAAATAGAAATTGAAAAAAATAAATAAAAAAAAAAAAACAGTTGGAAAGAATGAAAACCGCAAAAATTTAATTTTCTAAGAAACCTAAAAATATATATATATATATTTCTGCTCTTCGTTGTTTCGTCGTAATAATTACATAAAAGAGAAACCGTATGTAATAAAGAAAAAAAAAATTTTTAAATTGCACGAGAATGATGTATGCGCGTGTATAACGAAGAAGGAGCAGGCAGGAGCATTAATTAATCGTGAAAATAGATTTTGCAGTCTATTTAGTCAGTACTGGTTCGCGTTGATCGCTAACACAACATATCAGAAGCTCGAACGAATTGTAATCATCGATAACAACTGTGGCTCGAGACGCACACGTGCATTTGTAAACTCCGAAGTAAAACAAGCGAGGCACCGAGAAATTCGCTGCGGATTAACTTCCGATTTTTGCGTAAATCTCGGAAACGTTGAAGAAACTTCAAAAAGTGCATGAAAATTGACAATTTATCTTGCTGAAAGAAAAGAGCCGTATAATCATTAAAAACGAGAGATTTCGAACGCTTTCAAGATTAGAAGGCAAAAAATATGATTCTTGAATGAAAAATCTTTGGTTATAGACCGATTAAATGTTATAATGAGAAATATAGAGCGCCGATATATACGATCGGACGTAAATTGATCAATTTATTAAGGTGTCCGGTTAACTGTGGCGATCGAAATTACAAGAGAATTATTTTTTTATTTCGAATCCTGTCTGGCATAGAAAACTACTTTCTCTTTTTATCTCTATCTCTTTGACTCTGCACGATTGGAAGAGAAAGATAGAGAAAAAAAGGAGAGATTTTCCATCGATCTCTACAAAGTTATATTACACCCGCTACTTTTTCTGTCTCTCCTTGTTACAACGCTCTGGATGTCTAGTTACAATTTGTCGTCGGCTCGTATATACACACCGTAACCGCAGATAAAACCAGTCGATCGATAATTCTCCATAGAGTTTCGTGTATGAAATATATTTATATTAAAATAATTTATATATGCGTTCGTGCGACTGTATATGTTAGTCGATGGCGCAACGAGTACAGCCGCGATTTGCGTTATTTTTCTTCACACGCCTCCGGTTCATACGGACATCGACACCGAGAATACGATTATCACGATAGTGCTGAATACATTTAGAAACATTTTGTTACCATTTGTACGGAATTTTTTTCTTTCGAAATCTATTAATATACAAATTTCAACGAATCGCGAATCAATGTCTGCATCATTGAGCTCAAACGTGCATCATAAATAACGAATTATGAACATTTTTTGACCTTTTTTTTCAAGAACACCTTCACACAGTTATTACATCAGACTCGTATAAGATTGAGAAGAGACTAAAATACCACTAATTTCCTGTCACAATCTACATGAATATTCCCAAATCTGTTGAGATAAGAATTTTGAAAAATCGACCTGAAGAGGTCTGCGATAAATATGTGTACTGACGTTCTATGGATTGGAACAGTGATCGAATTGCTCCGAATGGCATTCATTTTTATTATGAATCAACGCACGGTCAAATTGTAGATTGAGAAATGGAAATGAGAAAATAAAAAAATGAAATATGCGTAAGTTATAAAAAAAAATTGCGACACCGCACAAGTAATTATTTTAAAAATAAAACAGCAAAAAAAAAAAAGCTATTCAGGTGGCTTAGAAAAGCGTTTGAAAATAATGATCTAAAAGAGCAATTTTATTTTTTTTTTTTTGCGTTTCGAATATGGAAGTGTTTCGCAGGTTCTCCTTAGTTCGTTGCTCGATCTAGGGGAATATGCATTTAGTACGGAGCCGGAACACGAACGGCCTTGCACGAGAGGAGAGTTGGAGTTGACCAGCGCACCGGTTCACCACGCCCTGCTCCGGCATTCCCTCGCGCTCTCTTTTCTTTTCTATCTCGTTTTATACATTTTTTTTTTTTTTTTCCTTCTTTTTTATTTCAAACTCTTTTCCATCGATGCTTATACATTGCTGCCACGTATGTCGCTGTACAAATTGAAAATTCGTACGACTTTTCAAGAATGTGTATTTTCGTTTCGATCATCATGGATCGAGACAGAAATTGTATATTATCTCGAGACTCAACTCCAATGATTGACAGCAATGCCTCGCTCGTTCGGAGAGAAACCACTGTCATGTCAAAGAATAAATAAAGATATGTGGGTCGCGTCCAGAGCCCTCCCTCAGAATAATTTATCTTTTAAATTATAAATATAAACGTTAAAAACGCTTACGATTCTCATGACAATCGGTAATGATATACGATAATTTGTATAATAACATAATAATTAAAATGTTGAATTTTCATAACATGCGATGTGTATTTTTTTTTACGTTCTGTCGACAGATAAATGTTATTTTTCATTTAATTATTATAATTTTTATTAATTTACAAATGGAACAAAGTAACAACTAATTATAGATCTGTAAAAGGAGAGAAAAATATTATTAAAATTAGCATAATCGCGGAACGAACTCGGTCCAAAAGAGAGACTGCACTGAGCCAATTTGTCGTCAACGAATAAAAATTTCCAATCAACCCGACAAAATTTAATGATACCGATTAGAATTTTTCATTCGTTCGCACCCATTTTCGTTGTGCGGAGGACATTAATTTTTATAATATTTTTAGCTCCGTGTATTTTGAGATAAATTTATCTATACATAAATATGAGAAAAACGATAAAAAAAATTTTTTAATGTATGAGATTGCACGCTGTCGTGAGTCGACATGTTTAAACATTTTTTATATTACTCTCTGTCTCTCTCCTCTCTTTTCTAACAGTTTTCTGAAGGTAAGAAATTGATCTTAAACAAGACCTCCTATCGAAACTTATCCGAAAGCGATCATCGCCCCCGGGAATGATTCAAACTAGAAATTCAGACGAATTGTGTGTATATATATATACACGTACGTTTGAATATAACATTTTACTACTATCGAAGATTAGCATTTTGGAAAGGATTTTTTTGGCCCTCGAGCGTCATTTTATTAATAATATACGGAGTAAAAACATCGATGATGAAATTATACGAAAATATGTCAGGAACTCCGTGTTGTAAATGGCTGGACTCGAGTAGAAAATTTTATTATTTTGCGACCAATAGTATTTCTATTGAGTAAAAAATTTTCAACTTTATTTTATGAAGGTCAATTCAAATTTGAGTAAAATAAGAATAAAAATTCATTGACTTCTTTAGATTCATAAAAAAAAAAAAGAAAATGTGGTTCAGCATGAATTTTACAGTGTTCAGGATCAATAAAATTGGTTAATTCAGGTTAAATCTTATTCGTGATTATTGTGAAACTGAACTGTGCACAGATTGACTCGAACAAAATTCATTTTCACGATTGAATAATAGGAAAGCTACGATTCGGCAACGATTTTAGTTATTTTTGACATCGTTCGAGCTTTCAGCAGCGTTACATAAAAACCATAGAGATTTAATACCACGAATGATAAATAGGAAATAGCTACTTGCCTCGTTAAATAGATAAATCGTATTTCAGTGACATTTCAAACGAATGTCTCCACCTTTAGTTTTATGGGAAATTTTTTCAATGAGATTTTGTTTTCCTCTCCATGAGAGGGCTCTTCGAAATTTGATGGAGCCACTTGTGCAAACGTATATAATCACTCGAAGGCTTCTTCAGGGTCCTTGACCCTTTCCCCTCTCGAAAGAGGCTCTTGAGCACGGTCACGTTGTTTCGACGTGTACTTAAACATACGTAGGATCATCGAAACCTCTTTTTCATTCCTTCTCTCTCTCTTCCTTTCTTTCCCTCCTGGCCCTTTCGGTCTTTCTCACCAACACGATTATTCTCTTTTTTTCCTCCCTTCTCGTCGATCGTTTGCCTTCTTCATCTTTTTTCTCTCTTCTTCCTTCCTCTTTTCCTCTTTATCTTCTTCCCTTTCGTTCTTTTTTTATTTTTCGTTTCGCAATCGTTCCTCTTTTTCTTTTTTTACTCTTCTCTCCGTTTCGTTGATCGATTTTATACCGATCACCCTCAAAGCCCACTTTGTAATAACAATCAGGCTTTTTAATAATTACAATATTATACGAGTTTGATATGCTAATTGAATTAGAATCTCTCACGCTCGAGAAGACCAAAAGAAACGAGAGGCCCAGCAACATATTCACATTCATATTTTTTGTACAGAAATAACTACGATGATTCAAGCGACAACATCAAAGATCGATCGATCGTATACGAAGTTTTAATTAAAGAATTTTTCCGACAGCCGATGAAATGCTTCGTAAAAAAAAATTTATCGGAACCGAAGTGTCATCGCTGATCAGCGATAAGAATTCAATGAAAATGTTGATATTTTGAAAGTTTTTGAAAAAAGTTAAATGAATTTTTTCAAATTTTTATTAATGAAACTACGAAACTCATAACTTTTACAGTAACAATGAGTATAAACTCGTACTCGATATGCGTGTGCGAGACTCAGCCTCGGAATACAAACTGAACTCTTCGACTGTTTATCGATACTTCGATATGGCCTGTAATTTTAACTTTATTTTCACAATATTTTACCAAGCAGGAAGAGGGGTCCTGCACTTTAATTATAGGCACGCCCATCACAAATTTTCATCGGTACCGTTAAGAGCTCGGGGAGAAAAAAATATCGCTCTGGTCCGAGCAGTGGATAAACTTTTCGAACGATAATAACAACTGGATGCATCGATATAAGAAAAACAATAACAAAAGAAGAATGATAGATATTCTGAAAAAAAAACATTTACGTGGGCGAATGTATTTCGGCATTTGAAATGTCGCAACACTTTTCTGATAAATCCTTTCATACTTCAGTGACTGTGTTCTCCGTTCAATTTCCAGAAATAATTATAACGTAGCACAATGAACTGCAATTCCGGTAGAAATCGAATTAGTTTCGATTGAAAAATCGAGGCGAAACTGAGGTCATTCTCAAATTTCGGGATTTTTAGGTTTCGAAAATCAAGTTAGTAGCGTCTCAGAGCGTAAGAACTAATTTTGTTTACGTTTGAAAAATCACGATTTCTGTTTAAATTGAAATATCCGAATACACCGAAGAGCGATGGCTCGTTTAGATAAGATTTCGAGACAATAAATTGAAACAATCATATTTTTTACTCAATAATCAAGAAAAAAGTAGAGCTCAAAACTCGGCATCATGATTCATCGTGATCGAAATTTTTTCGTAATTTATGTAAGAGTTTTTGTATTTTACGAAGCTGCTTGTCACTCGTCACTTTTTTTCATCCACGAAATTATTCAATCGTTCCGAGTAACGACGAGAGTTGCGAAGACAAATGTAAATCAAGGTAATAAAAAAATTGGTTAGATTGGAGAAAGAATTGAATGAACGAGATGAAAAAAAAAAAAAAAAAAAGAAAAAAGAAAAACAGCATGAAAAATACTCCAAGATAAGTACGCACTGTAATTGCATCGTAAAATTTTTTTTTATGATCCCGAGTATATCGAGGAACATGACTCTTGCCGGAATGGATGTGTGTGACGGAGAAATTGGTGGGAATGTGGACCACTATTTTAGTCGGTGCATGCTTCCTCGCGAGATATAATCACAATTTGAATAACGAATTTTCGGTACGAACTAAAGCTATACGAGATTAATATATTCAAATCAAGAGACGAGAGATTATAAATACAGTAAATTATTCATCCGGAATTCATCAATATGAGCAACGAAGAGAATTTAATCGAGTATATCAATTAATCTGCAATCAAAATTAATGGAACTGGCAAAAGTGATATCGAAAATCCATCAAAGTGGGCAATATATAATCGAGAGAAGTGAAGATAAATCCGAGGCGGTCACAGTGGGACAAATTTTCCATGTTTTTTTCTTCTCTCTCCTGCGTGAGCAAGGAGCAAAAAAATTTGAAAGTTCACTATTCCCGGAATATCTCGATTCGGCATAAGAATTTCGATTTTCGAGTCAATAAATTCGAGATTTATTTAATAAATAAATAAATATGTGTATTATATATTTCTCGAAATTTCACCGAAGACAGTAGAGCGTTGCTCAAGCAAATATAACGTGACTCTTTGGAACCGCCAGCTTTTTCCAACTTTCTCTAGACCTCTTCGGTCGATTGAATTATATGAACTTCTCTTACGATCCTGTGAACGTGAACGGCGAAGAGCCCACAAAATCGATGAAGTACGAGAGTTCGAGATTGAGACGACTCTTTAGTTGAATTTTCTTGAATGTTCCTTCGATAAATTCACCTCTGCGTGAATAAATAAATACGACATATATATATTCATGCTATGTTTATGTGACTAATATGACGAGAGAAAAGGATACACATAAAATATCGAGGGGGTACACACAGCGTTTGCCTCCCCCGAGGCAAGCCTCATTATCGTCGATTATCGAATTACCGCTCGACGGTAATTTTCCGACGATGGGACGCGCGAGCCCCCCCCCCCCCCCCCCCCCCCCCGCTAACAAGAATATAAAATTAGCGGCACGAGAGAAGAACGAGGGCAGAAGGGTGAAACGGGAGGTTTTATGCGGATCAAACGGTTCGACCCGAGAGGAGAGTTATTTCTTTCGAAAGACTGTTATTATATGCACAATGCTTATTACATAAAAGCTTAGCGCATATGTGTACAAATGAAATTTACAATAAAAGTTTTTGGATTGTTCAATCATTTGGATTTCCAGTCCAGATGAATATCGAAAAAATTAGGCTTTTATCGATTTTTCAAATGCTTCAGTTCCTGAATGCACTTTTCGTCAACTAATTTTCGATGAACTTGAATTAATCGTGAATCGTTCAATTCGTTATTGATTTTATGGCCGAAAAAAATCTGTAGGTTCGAAACGACCCCAGGATTAATCTTATCGATCATCGAAATCAAGGATCGGACCGACTTTATAGATGTTTCTGTCGGATGAACTGTTCGCATAGATTTTAGTGCATTTTCATTTGCCAATAAAGTAATTTCGAATCTAATTTATACCTCGATAACTTTGAGGCAAAAAAAAAAAACAAAATGTCAATCGTGTATTTATTTCAGGTTTTTCTAAGCTCGAGATTCTCTTGCATAATCTCAAAGTCGTATTAACACACGCTACCGCGTATGTCAACACAATTCATTCAACGCGATTACGTTGAGATAGAATTTACACATGCGTTCGTCAACCGGGGAGACACGTAATAAAGAAATTAACGTCTCCGAACGTCCGGCAGGGATTCCCCGGATTTCCTTACTCATCGTTTGCACTCTACCGTGTGATTTTTAAACATTGAAGACAAAAAAAGAGAATATAAACGTTGAATTCGAGTGAGTGCGCAAATGACGTAAAAAAATGGTTGAAATTCACTCTCAAAGTCACTCGATATCGTGAGCTCAGACTTAATTCAAAAATAAAATGAAATATCTGCTCAAAAAGAGGATTATTTGAGTGTAAAAATTGTAATCGAAACGACCCATTTGATTAGGTTAAAGTTAGAAAAATGAGTCTCTGAAAATTTGTACAAACGAAATCGTTTCTTGGACCAAAGACGAAAGACCTATACGCTAAAGTTTGTCTGCGATTACGAAGGAGGAACTTTGAGGGCATCAATATTTCGTGTACGTCACGATTGCACCTCAAAAGTGCAGTTATTCTGGTTGAACTCTCTCTCTCTCTCTCTTTCTCTAAGAAATGAACTGCCCTCTTCCTCCGTCTCCCTTTTTTTCAGTGTCTCTGACAATGAAGCCGTTGCGATTAAAGAAATGAATAGTATAAAAAAAAAAAAGGAAACAACAAGATCCAGTAGCCTCGTAAGAAATACAGAAGGAAAAGTAGGAAGAAAGGGAGCCTTGACCGCGAGACTCGGGTGCGTGACCATTCTCGCGACTCGCGGACATCGCACTGATTCAACCAGCAAGGAATGCCTGCGAACGGTACTATACTTGTACACACTGAGCCTACTCATTCGGAATAAAGTTATTTTATCGGCATAAGCATTATTTCTTGGTTTAAATATCCACTAAACAATCTCAGACTGTATTCTCGATGTATTTATTTATCGATAAAACAACGTCTTTTATGCATTAATATTTTGTTGTTTTCAAATTCATCGAGGATTGGATCTAATGAGGATTTATTGAGGCATTTAACTCGCTGGTAACTGTTCGCATGATCTTGCGATCGTCCAGGTGCAACTGGAATCTTCGCACGTATTTGTTAATTTAAAAAAAAGTATTTTGTCAATTATTCCAAAATCGCTTGGATTTTCCTTCGCTTCATTCGAATCGAAAGAGTCTCTCGAGCAGCAAATCTTTTTGTATCAATAATTCTCGAGATAAATAAAAAAATATTAACTGTAATTACGGAAAATCCAAACGCAGCTCATACGTAACCTTGTATTTGAATTTTTTTCTATTCGCAGATTAATCGCACTAACGTTGTAGAGATTATCGCGTTGTTCCCGCGACGATTCTGATAGTAGTCACGTGACCACAGTATTATTTCTATTCATAATTCTTCGAGGCCGCACTTGTCGAGCACGAACTGTATGGTCATCAACTATTTTGTTAGTTTCACGCAGGAAGTTATTAGTGCGTCCAACTACATGACGCTTCCTGCTGCAACATTTTTATATCCTATATATGGAAACGGTTAGGTTCGTCAAATAAATCAACACCGTTCGGTACAAATCCATTGAAGCTCTGTTATTTTTTTTTCCTTTAATTTTTTCTGACAGATCAAGGAAAAAGCGATGAAGAACGAAGCGCTCGTTCGTGTCGAAGAAATCCAGCAACAAAACCGTTTGATCAAACGATTCTTACGTTTTGTTCAAGGAAAAGAGAAAAATTACGTCAAAAATATTGTGTTTGTAGGAAAAACTTCTGATTAGCGGACTCTTCAACTTTTCGCATAATAATAAATTGAATAGCGAATCAATAATAAACGTCGGACAATACGAAACTGCATTAACGAATATGTAAATTGGCGATTTCATCAGCGATTCGCAGTCGCGAATGATTGATTAATTCGTATAAATCATTCGACTGAAAATAGTTGCCCCACTCCTGTGTAAACGATCATTAATATATTTACACGTAACGGGATTACGACGAGCGATAAATTATGTGAATACAAAAATAGCAATAATAATCGTTGTTATCATTTCAATAACAATAATTAGCGTTGTATCGGTAATCGTCTCTGAATGAAGAGAGAAATCGAAGAGAAGAATCATCATTTCTGCCTGGATCAGCGCGAGCCTCGGATCAAATGCTATGAAAAATAATGAGCAGAAGTAACAGGGGAATGTTGGAAGATGCACTCGCGGCGAGACATTAGCCAGGAAGACCATGCAGACGAACGTCGATTAATCGTCCCACAAATTCTCGCACTCCTTTTCCATTCCTGTCAAGCTATATTTATCCATATATATATATGCGTATTTAGATGCGATTTATATACAGAGTGGCTCGATATTCCGACTCGAGATACACCGAGCGATGACGAAATCACGAAGACAGAAGTCCTCAGCAATTTTTATTTCTATATAATCGTTAACGAGACGTTAGCACCCGAGATACGCCCGTTTTATAACGAGCCACCGAATTCGCTGCGGATTTCATTGATTCGACGACGACGACGCGTATCGCATGAAAAATGGTCGAAGAAGCATCATTTTTTTTCCTCACTATTCTACAATCTCTCTTCTCAACCTCACTACTGAGACGCCGTATATGCACACCCAGACCCGCGTACTTTTATGCGCACACATATCTCGACTCGCGACTATCACATGCTTATTTATAATTTGAAAAAAAAAAATAGAGAAATGTTACAGGTATAAATACAGCTACAATTTTGACGTCTCTACGCTTTTAGATGCCCATACGAGGAGATTAATCTTTCTTTACTTTCCACATTAAAACCTCTCTCTTTCAGTCCACTATAAACCCCCCCCCCCCCCCCCCCGCGCGAGTATGCCGCGCACTGCTCGATCTCTCTCGCAAACGCGACTCTCCGTATCTATAATTTTCTTATTATCTTGATGCTTTTCATCTCTTTTCATTTCTCAAAAATTCTATCGAACACCGTAGTCTTCGAGGCTTCCACGCGATGTACCACAACTTTGGGATTCATAACGGACCTGTGGGAGCATGCAAGTGATCCGACGATCGTCGATTTTATCGAAGAAATGAAATATCGTTGAAATCCGCGTACTTTTTCAACTCGGAAATCCAACCGTAGAGTCAAATTACTGATAAAAAAAAATGTTGATCATTAGTGTATCAAAGAGTCGGAATTTTAATTAGATGCACTTGGATTCTCTTCGAAAAACACAAATATATTGGATTCTTTTTCATGTTTTTTATAAAACGCCGAGGCAGCATTGACCTACTTTTGAAAAAACGAGAAAACGAATGAAAGGAAACTGGTCGAAAAAAAGTTAACGCGCAGGGAAGAATAAGGCATTTTCGAGGCGATGTCAGTCTAAACGAGAATTCTATTCGGATAGTCTTTTGTGAATGGTTCGATGACAGGTAACGAAAGAAAAAAAAATTGTAATAAAAATTGAGTCCGACCGTGACCAATAACAGTTTCGAGTGTCCCGAAAATTCTTAACGACAGGCAATGAAAACGTTGGTATTCGTGAGAACGTTTGTTCGAGACGAAATGTCCTCTGCATATCGGTTTAAAAATAAATTTAAAAAAAAGATGTACGCGTATCGAAGACGAGAGACAGAGAAAGCTTAAAATCCAAACTTAATTCTCCCTCCTCTCGTATCTGTCCTCCTCGGAGAGCTATACTTTCTAAATACTGCACACGTGGTATAGACGAAGGAATAAAAGCGAAAAAATGGTGCTCAACGAGATCGCGATGTCGAAGAGAGGCGAAGAGTATGATCGAAAGATTTATATCCGCGAAATTATTTTCCTATAAATTAAGTAATAAAACTATACGATACGACGGGATTCTACGAAACGGAGGAGGCAGAATAAAAATAGTATAAACGCTTCTTCGATTATTAAATTTCATCATTTTGAGAAAATAATCATTTTATATTTATTTCAAAATTATTTTCTGACTCCGAATTAAAAATAATCTATTTTCAAATGGTTTTTGAACCCAATCGAAAGGAGTGAGATGCAGTTCAATGCAATTCAATGACTCATTTTACGGACGTATACCTGTATATATGACGAAACACCTGTGGCTCAGCAGAGCTCCTTGGACTAATCGCATTACGGTGCTCAACGTGTCTGCTATAACCGCAAAACGGTGTTCGTTTTCTATCGCGAACCTTTGAGAGAGTCTCACTTACGAATGGGACAGGCGAAAATTAAAAAAAATAAAAATAAAAAACAATGTCTAAAAAGTGCGGAAAGAGTAACGCGATATCTGAACTTAATCTGCTGCTTCCAGGGAGCAATAATATGCTTGTGATTTACATACGTTTATATTTGGTCTGGGGTTACACTGCATCGACATAGAAATGGTTTTTATGACTTTTTCTTTTTCATAAGATGAATAGAATCCAATCAAACGCAGAATCGAAATTCAATTGATTCCACAAACACTGAGAAAAATGAATTCGTAAATTCAACAAATTTTTTGTTGGTTCGACAAATTTTCTGTTGGTTCAACAAATTTGTTTGTTGGTTCAACGAATCGTGGCGAACAAAATGAAATTTGTTAACCCAAACGAAATTTGGTTCATTCAAATACTTAATTTTTCACCACGACAAAAATATCGTTGAATCAACAAAAGTTTTGTTGAATCAACAAATTTAATTTGTTCGCCACAATTTCAAATTTTTTTTCTCAGTGAACAATTGATTTGATGTCTGTACATTTTTTTTCGTAATTATATTTACAAATAAATGAAAGTTTTTAGAAATGAGTGGTGAAATATGGTGAAGAATTCTCCAATTATCAATGAAACATCCCATAGGTTAAACTACAAAGAGAATTCACGTTAACGAGCTATTACCGACGACAATTTTATGGCAATTGTATATCATCGCGATGATAATGTCAAAAGATCGTAAACGCAACTTTTACCATTTTTTTTCTTTTCTTCATTCTCTTAAAAAAAAACTATTGATTGCGTATTTACAACTTGATGTTAAATCGAAGAAAAAAACGTGTTTCTCGTGTGATGAATGAGTGCTCGCATTTTTTATCTCTCTCTCTCCGCCTCCTTTCTAGCAGAGATTCTTTTTGTATACAGTGTAGCATTGATTTTTTGTTCGTTTTTATTCAGCATCCCACGAGTCACTGGTTTATACATCCGTCACTAAATTGGTGCGAATATTTCATGAATTGTAGCTTCTAAGTCCAAGCATTCTGCATAAACTTTATTGAAAAATCGAATATTTTCATAAATACTTTCTCGATTCAACTATTCTATACGATCCAACACTTTTTCGATTCAACAACTCTAAACTCTACTTCTACCACAGTCTTTATGCTATTCCAATCTGTCATCTATGAACAAAAACACGAGTCCAAGAAAAAGTTTTTTTGTTTTTTTTTTCTTAATAAATTGCAAAAAATCACATTGAAATATAATTACAAAGGCCAATTGAACAGAATTTAACTTCGAACGAGTTATCGAATGAACAGCACTAGAATTACGAAACTAGAAAAATATTTCTTTTCTTTTGTATTCGTAAATATGTTTGTGAAGCACAAAATTCGTGTATGATATGATTTAAGGTTCAACATTTTGTCAGACTTGCTGATAGGAACAAATGTGATGAGATAACAAAAACGTGAAGATTGTCATTGGCAATCTTAATCTGTAGAAAAAAAAAAGAAAAGAAATTATATTTACGGTTCGACGGATGAATGAGCGAGGGGGAAAAGAAACTGAGAAGAGAAGTAAAAAATAATGGTCGTGGAAAATGCTAAATCTGGAGCGCTCGCCGGAAGCCTCCGGTATTTTTATACCTTTATTTTGATATTTTTTTTTCGTTTCATGCGGTTTCGAGATGTGACTCTTATAATACAGCGACGAGTGGGTCGGCACTCGAAATAAGAACTCTCGTAGCTCGTCGCCTCGTGAAGGAGGAGAAAAAGCTCAAGAAAGAAAGAACAAAAAAGACGAAGAATGCTGGAAAAAGCGGATTAAAAAGAGGGAGAAGATAAACGAAAATAACGAAATGGAAAAGGAAAGGGCGACGGATTGGCTCGTTCATTGATGCATTAATTAATTTTTATTTATTTTTGTATGAACGAGCAACAACGATGATGATGCCGAAATCAATGAGAGCAGCAATCACTTCCTTATAGACTTGATCAGTGCAGAAAAAAAAGTATGAAAAAAAATGATGAAAAAGTTAGAAAAAAAATGGTGATTATTGTCTTGAAATGTAAATCAAATAAGAATAATGATAACGAACACGATAACAAAATGAAACCCCATTGAGAGGCTGAAGAAAGAGAGAGAGAGAGGAAATTCGGAGCAGTGCTTCAGTCGCGTCATTGTCATTTCCGTCGCTCCAGGGAGTCGACGGAGAAATGAAGCGGATTCGTGAGAGAAGAGTCTCTCGCGAATGTATATGAGAGAGAGTAGCACTCGAAGAACTCGTGTAATCGAAGGCGGGGAATGAAAATTGCATCGAGAATGCACGTCAGTACGAGACGTCTTCATTCAACTCTCAGCAACGACCTCTTTACTCTATATAAAAAATTCTATCCTCAAGGCAATTCTTTTTGTGAAAAATATATATTCAATGGCTGAAAGGGTGATTTAGTTTTTTGAATGAAATCGTCGACGATTCGCAGCCTCGATGGATTTGAGGAAAATGATTTTTTTTTTCTTTTTCGAAAAATCGTCAAGTCTTATTTTCATGCGTGCATTTTTAATGTCTCGCTTTCCTGAATGAAAGAGAAAGCTTACTCACTCGTATCCTCATGTTTAAGCGTCAACGGAAACTGATACTTACTGATTTATTAGTTCGCTATCTCTCAACATAAACGAGGGTATTTCGTATCAAGGAAATCTCGAGATTCTCACACTCTCGAATTTGAATTAACCATTTCCCATATCATCGTACCCGCCGATTATCCAGTGTACTTTGAATTAATTCAACATTTTTTATACGTTTATTCATATTTTCATCGAATTTGTCGAAATTTTTCAACAACAAAAACTTGTAATAACAAAATTAAGTTCACTTTTGCTTGTGCCTTTCCCGACTGCCGTAACTTTTACTTCGTTGCATGCGAACATTCGATTTGAATGCCTAAAAACAAGAATAATTGGATACTCGTAAGCACGAACCGATGCAAAAAAATTTTTCATTTTTTCTTTCTATCGCAAATCATTTAATTGGCAGTTAAAAATAAAAATACTAATTAATTAAGCTCAATAATGGATATTCAACGGCGGCTGTGGATCATGAAAAAAATTGATTCGTTCCGGGCTTCCCCGATTTCTTCGAAGCAGGGGGGGGCTACCGCTCGTGCCCGTTCTGGCGTTACGGTCGCTTGCGCGGGCTTTTCGAACGATTTACATGGCGGAAAAGAGAGAGAAAAAAAAATAGTAAAAAAAAAAAAAAAAAAAGAGGAAATATGCGCCTGGGACGTCGAGATCTCTCACAATTGCCGAAGGCGGGAGAAGGGGAGTTTCGCCTGTTTTCGCTTACGTAATAAAAGCAACCAGGCGTACAGAGACTAGAACACTGCATAATTCGAGCTCTCAGCGAGACCGTAAAATTTCCCGGAAAACTTCAAACTTTCGCATTCCATGAGCTCTCGAAGGGGAAGTACCGAGAGATTGTTCCATCCATTCGTCCATTCGAGTCTCTTTGTTACACTAAATTCTCGTACGTTGAAATAGAAAAAAGAAAAAAAAAAAAAAAAAAAACACTCGGCGCTTATCTTGGTCTAAAATTATGTTTACGAAATATTTGTTTACGAGCTTTTCGAAAAGCAATTTCACAAAGACTCGCGTCCTTGCTTCTCTTTCTCCACGTTATTTTGAAGGCATTGAGAACAATTATTCTATTTCGCAAAAATTTAATGGCTTTCGGACTCACCGCGAGTAGAGCACCGAGAAGTAAAGATTCGTTCGGATGCTGAGCTGGTGGGCTCGCTCGAAAGTTGCAACAAAGTTGCAACTCAGAGCATTCGAAAGATTTTTTTTTTTTTTTTTCTTCACGTTATACCAAAAGTGTCGAATTATAAACAAATTTCTTTACAACCGAATGACTTCGTAACAGAGTCATAATTGAATCTGATTTAATCGAAAATTTTCGTTACAAAAGATAAAATCGCTGCAAATTGCTCTTATCAACGAAACTAAAAAAAAACCGTTTTTTTTTTTTTAGTTTCGCAATGACTCTTTCGAGTAGAAAATTTGGGTTACGAAGACCATAAATTTGTAGATGAAAATCCCTATCAACCTTTTAACTTCCAAAGCAAATGCTTTTTTAATATCTTTTTGTGGATATCCTTGTCGCACACATTGAGGGCGTATTCTGCGTTACGCTTGGAAGGATTTAACGGTGAGGAGAGAAGGATAAAAATGAATAAAGAAGGAGAAGATAAAAGGTAGGAGCTGATACATATATACAACGACTCGAGAGAAAATATATGGCTGACTACTCTCGCCCGACAATCGGTCACGAGAGCAATGACTGTGCACTTGTGTCTTGTGTATTCGTGTATGTGTTGTAGCTTTCGTATTCGTGTGCATCTGTAACTCGTACTTACCTAGTGGCATAGCCGTAAGAAAAGGAAAAAGTTTCTAGCGGTATATTATCCCAGTTACCCGTAATTCGAGCATGTAAACCCCGAGGAAATTCGAAGAGCATTATTTCCTTCGCGAAGACTATACTCCTGTAGATCATATTTATGAATGAAACGAGCATTCGCGATAAAATCTATTTCTCTTCTTTCATCCTGTCCTCATCCGTTGCTATTATTTCAAAAAAATTTCGATGTTTCAATTGTTTTTCATAAAAGAAAGCTCGAGAATTCTCAGTTTAAACTAAAACGATCAGCTTCTTGGCCCGAACCGTTTGCTTCGAACAGTCAGAGAGCGATCGTTGCGCTTCCAGTGGCAAAGTTTTGCGAATTGAGACGGAGTTTTGGAACCAAATCTTTTGGCTATTCGTTTTTCAGCGAACTTCGGAATTCGACGTAATTTTTTAACGAAAAAATAGAAATCAATGATGGAAGTTCGCTTTTTATTTCTCGAAAAACTCATTTTTTTTCACAATTTTCCCTGAAAAAAAAAAACGAGGATTTTTCAGTCTTTTTTGTTATGATACTCGAATCTTTCGAGTTTCTACATCGAGAATCCGGATAAGTGACAGTACGAACTCGAACATTTGATTGGCTATAAAAGTTGACAGATCAATCGCACTCGAAACGGTACAATCATTTTTTTCATCCAAAAAAATATCTACGATTCTCCTGATAAATCTGAAAAAAATGACAATAATCAACGAGCCTTGATCAATGATCTGAAAAAAATTTCACATTTTTAGCATAATTTTTCACCGAGTCATCAGTGAAATCGATTTCCATAAAAGTACATGTTATTTGGTCTAGAGATTATTATTGATTTATCTGAGCAACAAATTTTCTAAATTTTCTGAATAATTGACGATTTTAGTTTTTCTACACTGAACTTAATAAGATTCGAACGTTTCAAAATTGATGATATTATTTTCGTTCTAATGCCTCGACTTTCTTAAAAAACAAAAAAATGACGTCAATTTATTTTGACGATAAGAACTATACCCCGAAGCTGTGTTTGTATATAATCGATGGTTCGAAAACCACCTCGAATCTACACTTTTACGATAAGAGATGTAAGCTATATTCCATACGAACGTAAGCATAAGCCTTCGTCGCTTTCCGGCTGTACAAATATTACGCATGGTGAATTCTTTTTATGGTCATCGAAAAATTGGAGCATACGTATCAGTTGGAGGAAAATAATTTTCAAAGCAGCTCGATTAAAGTCGAAGTTAAAAGTGTACTAAAACAGTTGATGCAGCGAAAGGTTTTTACGAACAACGATAACTCAAGTTTCAGGGTAAATCTAAAAGACATTAATATTTATCATCATCATCGAGCGAATGTTGTTATTCGTAAGACTCAAAATCTCTGGAGTATTTTTTTTATCTTCATTATTTGAAAGCCACGAAAATCTTTACGTTGGATCAGTGACGAAAGTTTATTGTGCAAATAAATCGTTGAATAAATCTTAAAATTTTGCGGTTCGAGTGTGAATTTGTGTGGAGGTGGAGAGGAATAACGTCAGAGGGTGCCACAAAAGTTGCTCGACATCAATCTCTCCTGTCAAGTAAATTCGTCTCGTGCCAATCGATTTCAATACGCCCACTCGACGAAAAACACGCTCTCTGTCAACTCGAACTAGTAATATAACAATAGTGATAATAGTAATGAAATGAAATAATAATTGATCGTTTGACGATACACCGGTACGACGGGGGGCAATTTGTCGCGATAATCCTACGTCCAAAGGGAACAGAATATACGAGGGATTCATTAGAACGAAAACCACCATGATATATATATATATAAATATTGAGAAGATCGTACCAACATCCCAACAGAATCGAGGCAATTTCATCTCGTTCTGTTACTCCCTACGTTTCTATCTATTTCTATAAATTCCACGCGTAATAACGAGACTCAACTCCAATTATGTCTATCGTCTTCTCTCTTCCACACTTTTTTCGTTTCTCACACAGAAACGACGAACCGCTGCTATGGGAAGTTCGCTGCTGATTCGACCGATATTTTTTTATCGAATAAATCTTTCAAATTTTACACAGAAAACAAACACGAAAAAATGAACACAAAATCGCAATAATTTTTCGTTCGAAATTGACTCAAAAATGACTGTAATTTTATCATCTTCATTGAGACCCCAATGAATTTTTAATATTATTTTGTTTCCGGATAAAAATACACTAAAGAAAGTTAGACAGTAGCTCAATTTCGACGATTCCACTCGAAAGATCCGTTAGAACTTTCGTTCCTTTATTTAAATGAACATTGTCATCAGGCTTCAGCGATCTCTCGAGCTATGAGCAGCCTGAAGCGAGGACAATACTTGGATCGGTGACCGCTTAGCCATGCACCGGCTCACGCATTGATTACCGAGCAGTTTTTTCGAGTTTCTAATGACACCGACCAGCTGAAAATGTAACTGCCTGTATCGGCCGGGTTTTTCACAGTTTCCCTTGGCCCTCTCGTGTACAGAACAGGAACAGTGAAGTAAGGGGAAAAATGAGATCAAAGTGATCAGATGGGCTCGTGCAAACCCAAAAGAGCACAGGCAGGATTAATTTAAATTAAAAAATGGAAATATTCGAGTCTTCATTAATATTCGACTGAAAAAAAACTAAAATTCGAGATTTCAAATTGCAAAAAATCTTTCATTGAAGAGTTAAAAGGATAAAAATTGGAATGCAACGACGCGGAATGTACCGTATAAACGTGTATATGCTCCACGTGATGTACCTGTTGCTGCGTGGTGACAGGCTATTATATAACATATACATGTGCATCTGGTCACAATGTATAGAGACCTGCTGGGTATGCATTCGAGGATATAATATTACATTATATATACATAAAATACGAGAGAAGAGTTCCTCTTTTCTGTTGATCGTGTCCTACGAAAGTCCGAGATCTCTTCAACGAATCGAGTTTTATATAGCGAGTTATATGCTCGGCGGCTCGATCACCGGTGCTCGGATACGATGTCGACGTCAATATTCATCTCTCTCTCTCTCTCTCTTACGGAGGCAGTCGAGCCCCAACTAACGGGAAATTGATCGAAATACCAATCATCCTCTCAAGGTGCACAGGAATTATATATAGTCAGACACTCTTTATATTATCCGTGCATATATGTACGACTTGCAACGAAAGCGCACTCGAATTATCTCGAGAATACTCGACTATCGAGAGACTTGGTTAAGCTAATTAATCTTGGCTAATTACGAATTTTCTTTATTAATTTCGATCGAGAGATTTTCAGTACATTTTTTATACGTTGAAACGAATTTTCTTCGTGGTGACAGAGTCGAAAACTTTAAACGGTTGTTCGTACTCGAAAAATAAACGATAATCGTAATTGATTTGAGCAAATTGGAATTTTATTGTGGAAATACAAATTCGAGCTTTCATTCTGATTGAATTGCGAATGAATCAGTCGAGTTATGGATTTTGCGGCGTTTTCAGGAATGATATATATCTCTTTTGAACGAGCTAAAAGCCTGCAAATATTAAATCTCTGAAATCAAAGCGGTTCTTGAATAAAAAAAATAAAAACCGTTTAATCATTCTCACGAAAATCTTTTTATATAAAATGTTTGCATTCATACTTAAGGAGTTTCGGTACAAAAGGCAAAATGTTAAGAAATTTATGAAATTTGGTGATAATGTTCTTCAACATCAAGTACGAAAATACAAATTTTTTCAAAATTTTCTTCTACTTAGTTATCGAGTAATAATGCATTAAAGCAGATTTTTTATGCCCGAAGTGTATACCTATATATACGGAAACACTATGCTTATACACGTGAACTTTAGTCTTCAATTACTCGATAACTGTGTAGAAGAAAAATCTGAAAAAATTTGCATTGTCAAATTTGGCACTAAAGAATATGTTCACCAAATTTTATAAAATTCTTAACTTTTTGACAATTTTTTGTGTTTTTAACATGGTTTAGGATGGCAACATTGTATCGCCTGTACCGAAACTCCTTAAACCCTTTTTGTTTCAATATCATGTTGACTCTTCTGGTAACTCAAATATTAATCAGCTACTTTTCGACATATATCTATATATATTTGGAATATAAATGGGTAAATGTATGAGATGGAATGGATGGATGATGGTGGTGGTGGTGCAGCAAGAGGTAATGCAGGTGAAGGTGGCGGAGGTGGCCACACCGACTGCTCTCCGAGAGAGTCCAGAGAGAGAGAGAGAGAGAGAGAGAGAGAGAGAGAGAGAGAGAGGGAAAGAGAGAAAGGGAGAAAGAGTGGGAGAGAGAAAAGCCTCTCGTTTATCTGGAGGAAGAGAGGAGAACGAGATTGAAACAGGTTCGCGCGCCGGTACTATTCAGTGAAAGATAACATTGCAGGAAGGGGAAAAGCGGAGGGGGGATACGAGAGAAACAGAGAGAGATAGAGAGAGGAGAGGGGAGAAAGGAACTCTCGGGAGCAGCTCGAACAGTTTCGAAGTGTTGCTTGCTCGTTGCCTGAGCTTGTGGCAAAGCGAGAGAGCAAGGAAACGACGACGACGACGACGACGTCGACGACAAGTAGTCGTTTACAGTTATAGTCAGTCCGGATCGGGCGCTCGGTCAGCCGGGACCTAGAATTCGTCGCTCGGCCCACCAAAACACTCAATTTTCACTTTTTTTTTTTTTTAAATTTTTTTCTCGCGTGTGCTCGTGCGTGCATGTGCGCGTTTACCTCATCAATTATTTCCTCGACGAATTACCACGCGAATTCGTTACATTTCTTTTATCTCGCTCCGATCAACGTGTCGAGAAAAACAAAAAGAAGAAGAAATTCACTGAAAAACGAACACGTCAGTTTTGACGTTTTCGAACTCGCGGAACTGGAGGAACAAAAAAAATCAGGCATCGTTCTCGCTCGCACTCCACAAACCCCTTTAAATCGACGACAATATAAATAAACGTGATTTTTTTTTGTGAAGTGATTCAGTTATTTAATGAGAATTTAATCCCGACGTTTTTGTTTTGTTTTCTCCTTTTTTTTTTTGTTTCTTCTTCTTTCCTCTTACGAATCTTCACTTCTCAAGATCTTCCGGTCAATCCGACGTGGCACTATCTTCCCAGGAGGAAAGAAACGATAAAATGTAGCATAATAATATGTAAGGATGATAAAAAAACATTCATTTTTTACATTTGAAACTTCTCTGCTATGATTGTCTTTTTTTTTTCGAAAATCCTACGAGAATAATGCAGAATTATTAATTTTTCGATTGATTCAAATATTTTTTTTTTTGTTCAGAGTTAAGAGGCTTTCAATTTTGCTGTAATTAGTTCTTAGAAAATAGACAAATATAACTGGATTTATAATCTTAACGATCCCAACGACGCATAATGATTGGCAACGAAAAAATAAAACGGAATTTCATAAATCTACATTTTTGGAAATAATCAATTGAAAAAATTCATACGCTGCTGGTACTTTTTGTTTTTTTTTAGCATCCGAAAGATCGTCTTATTCGAATACAAACAAAGTTTTTCTGTAATGGTTATTTAAAAAAAAAACAAACAAACAATGCAATTTTATGCGCGAAATTAGAGTTGATACGTTCGGTATTTTTGACTGTAAAAGTCGTTCGATTACTGTATCAAGTATATATGTAAAATTCCTGAATATTAAGGAGACGCATTCACGAAACCGGGCGGTCAATGACCTTGAAATTTCGTCGCAGCGTTCAATCGGTTTGGTCTCCGTATGAAAATATATTTCAAATGAATTTTAAAATAAACAAATAATCATGAGCATTTAGAACTTTGCGTTGACGCGATAATGAGCGAAATTTATTTGCCGCTACAATTTAATAAGAAAGAAATGGGTTATCGAAGAAAAAAAAAAGTGAAAAATATGAAAAAATTCGAGTAGTAAATTCGCCACGAATTTGTATAGATTTGAAAGAAAATCATGATTCGAAAAAATTTTTCAATTGTAAATTTTTCTTTCGCATTTTCTTCACAAGCGGACTCGAAATTTAATTTTTTTTTCTTCACTTGTAACCAAGATATCGATATTTTTTTGAGACTCCGATTGAAAGACTACACAGCTGAATGTATCGCTAATTAAGGGGAAATAACTGATTAAAAAAAGAAAAAAAAGAAGAAAAAAAAGTATGGATCCGAAATTTGGAAGCAAATTTAAATATACGCCTGGCCTCGAGGTTATCAAAATGGCATACGAATTTTCGAGTGCAAAAAATGCAACGGCTGTATACACACATATTTGTATTTATATGCGTGTAATATACACGAATGAATATTGCTCGAGTGTGGCATTCCGAGGGTCCGGTTAACGGTAAAGTGAAATGGCAAAGCCTGAAAGCGAGAGAGAGAGAGAGAGAAAGAGAGAAGAGGAGAGGAGAGGAGAGGAGAGGAGAGGAGAGAGAGAGAAAGAAAGATCCACGAAGTCTTATAATAATAGTATTAACGCGTGTGTATCGTGAGTACGAGCGAGGCCTTGCTCGTTTATCTCTCACACCTTTTCAGCCGAGTAAAAAAAATAATGAGAAACGTGATTAAAATTCTAAACACTTGTGCAATGATGAAAAATTAGCCCGATTCATTCGAACGATGTTTTTTCAAAATTTTACCAAAAAATATATATATATATATTTCTCAACAATATCATTTCGATCGTCATTACATTCATTTCGTATCAGCATCGAAACGTTTTTTTCCATCAAAGTAAAAATAAATTACAGTACAATAACCGATCGATGGGCTGAAAAAATTCATTAGGTCCGCGAAGATTCTTCTCGATTCAATAACGAACGATTTTTCATACAACTCTCCAATAATGTATTTGCCCTAGTTGAAGGATTTAAAACAAAAATCAAGTTTTACATAATTATCTACAAATAATATCTCAAAATTTTTATTTACATCGCAAATTAATGTTTGAACCAGAAAATTGACGAACGTTCGTACCAAACAGGAAATAAGTGACAAACACTCGCTCTCTCGCTCCACACAATTTATCTCTCTTTCTCTCCGCGTTGTTGTTGTTTTATTTTTTTTTTTTTTTTTTTTTTTTTCTCATTGCGAGGGATCTCTCGCGGATTCCCTCGATCGGGGCTAATACGTCATGGGGCCACGAGATTCCCGTGCCGTGAGACTTTCCTTTCGTGGGATTTACTCACGCACACCTGACTATCGGAGGCGACGAACGGGCGGACGAGTTTCGCACGTTAAATGCATTATTCATTGAATCACTCGCACACACACACACACGGGCGCGCACCCAGCACAAGTATTTGCGTGAAGATCCATCTGGATCGAAAATCCAACGGGGCAGTATCGATTTTAATTCCGAAATTAGATTTTCGAGACGAAAAAAAAAAAATATAAACTAAAGTCCTACATGAGAGTGTTTGATAGGAAGCGATACACATTTTCGTAGTATGCGCGAGAGAAATGATGAAGAATCGATTAATTCATGAAAGCGTTGATGCAAAATTGTAATGAATTGAAATTCGTATACATTTTTTTTTTTTTTTATCCAACTTCCCCACTGAATCAATCTATGAAAGATGATTTCAACGAGTTCTACGCATAATTAAACTCAAAGTAAACTCGAGTGTTCCAATTTTTTTTTCTGTTTTTTTCAAATCGCTAAAAAAAAAAAAGAAATAAGTTAGCACGAACCGAAGTTTGAGCGAGCTCATTATGTACAGACGATAAATTTGCGTCATTCAATCTGTTTGAGGTTGTGGAAAGGAGAGAAGAAGGGGGAGGGGAGGGGGAAGGATAAATTGCCGATTCAGAAATTGAGCAATTCGATACACATTGCTCGTACAGCTGATAATAGTAATAATAACTATATTTATTAGGATAGAAGCAATAATAGTAGCAACGATATTGTGTTATTATAAACGCAAGAGTCGAGCCTACGATAAATACCAAAATTTTACGATGCTAAATGATGTTAAAATTCGAATAAAACATTTTTTTTTTTCATTAGTGCTTTTAACTCATGGCGTTTTGTGGAATCGAAAGCTATTTTTTAGTCCTGGAACTGATGACCTATTTTCGTTACCTTCGTTTTGTTTTTTTTTTTTTTGTTTTTAATAACGAATAGAATGATAAACGATAAATTGAATTTCATGGAAAATGAATTGACGAAAAAATGCATTTGAAAAGCGAAGTATTCAGGAATTCAGGAAAAAATTTTTATTTTTATTTTTTAACGAATCCGAGCTCGAAATCAACCCCGGTTATGAGTTCTCGGTACTTCTGAATTTAACGAGATAGACGCACGAGAAAAAATGTATTTTTGTCGATTATCACAAAAGTCCAAACCGCGCGTGGTTGTGCCTCACAAAACTCATCGATACATAGAGGCCAGTGACAACTCGATGTTCTCTCGGTATCATCGAGAGCATCGAGGATAGTATAGCAAATGTACTTTGGATAAGAAATAGAAAAAGAGTGAGAAATATCTCGACGTAATCTATATGTTTTCGTGGGCTTTATAATCGTGGGAAAAAAAAAACCAAAGAAATTTCTGTTTTTTCACTCCACACTTTTGTTTTAACAATGTATGTGCCAGACTCGATTGGATTTTTCAGACAACAGAAAAATAATTTCGTATCGATATTTACAGATCGAGACGAAATATCGTGGAGAAAATATTGAACAAGGAAGAGGTGGTGCAACGAAGAGAAGCGAATTATCGTCAGAGACGAAGAGAGCGCAAAGTGTCGGTATAAAGAAAGAATAAATCGATCAGATTCCTCCGAAAGAAGAAATGCAGCCAATCTCGTACATCCTGGATAAACATCGGTACAAACCTCGAGAAATTCAACGCGTCAATAAAGATTGTGATAAAATGATATGACGCTGAAAGAGAGAAAAAAGAAAAAGAGAGAGAGAGAAGGAGAATATTGATCAATTAAATAATAAACGTGCCAAGATTTGATTCTTCAATAATAAGGAAATAACGAACTCCTCGCGAATAAATATATAGATTTATATATATTTTTATGTGGATATATGTATTCTTTGAATACGTAATAAAATTTTGAGTGACTAAAACAAGTGAGACTAAGTGCTGCAGCAGCTGTGAAAAATAATATTTCCGGGTTACAAATAATAAAAGAAAAGTAATTTTCTTCTTTTAAATACTGATCACGAGCTTTTGACGTATAATAATTTTCACATTTTCTTCATTGTATCGTGGGTGTTTGTGTATGTGTGTGTGTGCGCGCGCGCGCGTGTGACTGTAATTTGGACAATCAACGAAAGCGCGCACGCATCAATCATTGACAAAGATTCGCCACGAAAATATATATCAAGAATTCGAGAGTTAATCGATCGAAATTCTTCGTAATGGATTAAAACTTTTCGTACTGATAGCTCGCCGTCGAATTCGCATCGTGAAGAGTGTACCTTCGAAATATCACTGCGTTGGTGTGCTGCAACAAAAACTTTTCTTGCCACGGACTATTCCAAGTTTGTTTTTTTTTCCTTTCCTCGCTCCATTTGGATATTTCGGAAGTTATCGTTTTAATCGAGGTAATTTTTTAAAACTCATTTTTCTTTTTTTTTTCATTTATATAGATTTTTTTTTAATTATCTCAGAAACACGAGGAGTTCGGTAGCATTTTGAAAAAATGCTTCGAGCTCTATATCTCTGCTCTTATACCCCAATTTTTATCTTCACTTTTATTACTTTTACCACTGCTTCAACTCCATTTCCGATGTTTTTTTTTTTTTTTTTTTTTTTTTTACGTTCTCATTTCTCTTTACGTTTTTTTTTTTTTTTCAAAATTTATTCGTATTTTTATTATTATTTTTACGATTATTGCTTTTTTTTTTGTTAAACTCGTTCTTTTGACAGCCGACGAAAAGTAACGTAAACGACAATGTTGTCGTGGCCATCTCCTATTTACAGTCTTGTGTGTTTGTTTCGATAGCGAGTCCAGAAGAAATAAGAGCTTTCATAATCTACGGTCACGCATATATAAGATATGAGAAACGACCAAGTTGGCGCGATATATCGTCGAAGGTTATCTTTCTAAAGTCTCCGGCCTACGAAGTCTCTTGTAATTACTATACTTTTATAGATTAGTTTTGATCACTTCTCAGACAAGTTTCCATCGAGCACACTCGCCTCTCTCTCCCTCACTCTTTGTTTCTATCTTTTCTCACTCGTGATTTTTGTTTGAAACTCTATCTCAAGAGACTTCCATTTTTAAGCTTATATATAAAAAGCAATCGAACTTTAGAATCGACAAAAATTCGCTATTTATTTTCAACTCCTTGGATTATTCTCGATAAATTAAATTCGAGGCCCGAATAATTAATCTTGCTCTATCGTCTCATCACAAATCTTTGTATTTATAGAATGTAAAATTCTAATTAAAGCGTATATTGATAAATCGAATCATTGAAATTAGTGCGATAAATGTGTGATCGATGATTAAATCACGAGGCAGAGTAATCAAACACATTTTCGTTGATGGTCAAACATCGCTGTAAATACGAATAGGAGAAAAAAAAAGCTGATATAAACAGCGGAAGAGTCAGAAGCAGTAAAAAGACGTAGCGAAATAATGGTGTCAAATATTCGTGTCATTTTTTTTTTTCTCTCGCGTTGAACAATCTTTTTTTATTTAACTGATAATCCTATCACCAGGAAATGTCTTTACAAAAAAAAATACAAGACTCTCGAGTATTAATGTTGTGACATTAAACTACGGAAGATTGTTGGATTTCCCGTGGGCATAAAATGAATAATAAACGTAGGCAAAGCATCGACAAGGCCGCGAACTGAGAATTTGGATATTTTGAAGAAACAGCTGAATATTTTGGAAACAGAGAAAATGTAGACAAAACTCTGACGCGATTTTTGATCGTATACGGTTAAATAATATCGTGTCTCGAACGTAAATGATTCAGTGCATCGATCGATAATCGATCACTTGGCTGACGATAAAATAAAGCCGTGAGCACGAAATTTATTACCGTGCCACCAACACTTCAATGACATCTTTCAATTTTTAATTACCGAGAAGATAATTGCATCATTTTAATTGCAAATTCATTGAATTACGAATTTAATGGAGGAACGAAAGAAATGTCAATCGAATGCCGAGATTCGGCTCGAAATAATCTTAATGGCCCACGATTCAACGAAGCGGAACAACAGAAAAAAATCTCTTCGGATCATAAATTATAAAAATCATCGAAAAAAATAAAATAAAATTCTCAAGGCTTCAGCTGCTTCCTTCCATACGAACTGAATTCAAACTCGCACCAAAAAGAGAGAGAGAGAGAGAGAGAAAGAAAAGGTTCCATCAAATCTATGGGCGAGACAGAAAAAGAGAAAAAAAGAGGAAAAAAAATGAACACAATAAATCTCGCTCCAAAATGGGGCCTCGAACAACTTAATATCAAGACTCCTCTCTAATGCAAAAATCAGAGGAAATGGGGGAAAGAAAATTTCAGTCAATTTGGTTCAGAGAACAAGGAATACTGCTCAGCTGTATTCCTTGATATACAACAAGCGTTTGACAAAGTGTGGCACACTGGACTACTTTACAAAATCAAACTCCATCTGCCCCAATTCTTCCTATTGATAAAGTCATACCTATCAAACAGAAACTTCCAAGTACGGTATGCCCAGGACTACACAGGATTCCACGCAATCAAATCCGGAGTCCCTCAAGGTAGTGTACTAGGACCAGTCCTATACACGCTCTTCACCGCTGATCTACCTATCGACAGAAACATCACAACAGCAACCTTCGCCGACGACACTGCCCTCCTGGTTTCACACAAAAACCCAACAGCAGCGTCCAAGAAACTCCAACGCGGAGTGAAAAAAATACAAAAATGGATGGAAAAATGGAGGATAAAAGCAAGTGAGTCCAAATCTGTCCACATCACATTCACGCTAAAAAGAGGCAACTGCCCAAGCATCAAACTCAACAACCAAACTCTCCCAACCGTAAATGAAGTTAAATATCTCGGCATGTACCTCGACAGAAGACTGACTTGGGCGAAACACATAAAAACAAAAAGAAAAGAACTGGACTTGAAGCTGAGGAAAATGTACTGGCTCATAGGACGGAACTCCAAACTGTCAATGCACAACAAGCTGACCATCTACAAGGCCATTCTCAAGCCAATATGGACGTATGGAATCCAACTCTGGGGAACAGCCAGCAATTCAAACCTGGAAATAATCCAAAGATTCCAGTCCAAAACTCTGAGAATTATAGCAGACGCACCGTGGTACATAAAAAACAGCTGCCTTCACAAAGACCTCAAGATAAACACAATACAACAGGAAGCCAAAAAACTAAGCAGCAACTACCAAACCCGGCTAGAAAACCACCCGAACCGATTGGCAACCAGCTTAGCAGGAAGCAACCTACAAAGAAAAAGACTAAAACGCTTTAAACCAGGACACCTGATCCAACGGTTCAGCTAGAGAGGGGGGAGGAGGATAAATCTACAAACCAATACCTCACATACCACATCACCAGTGGTCCGTCAATGGGCGAACAACTGATTCTCCTTCTACTGTTTTAGCCCACAAAACTATTCATTGTTACAAATAGTAACAGATTATAGTTGTAAATAAAGAAAAGAAAAAAAAAATTTGGTTCAAGTTGAATCCAACTCAAAACTCCAATCCTTTGACGTTCCAGATCGATAAACCACACGTCCATGTAACGGCAAATAATTGAACTCGTTACAACCGTGAGAAAAACGATGAGGAAATAAGCAGCATTGAAATAAAAAGCCTAAAATATATTCAACCGACAAAGAATTCGTCGTCGAGTTCTCACATTGAATCGCAGATCCCCGATCAAACGGATCGAATTGAGCCTGAATTAATCCTTTTGAATTAAAATTTTAGATTCGTTCGGAATAAAATTCTGTCAATCAGAAAACGAGAGAAAAATCTTCGCAAATTGTTTTCGTTGGGAACACGTGTTCGAATCGTCGTTTTATTCACCATCGATTTATCATAAGCTACTGAAAATAAAGCTACAAATGAAAAAGGTTTTGCTAGGTCATAAAAATTTGCTTACACAACGATTTCAAACTAACGAACGACCATGAGTACGATGCTACTAATACAAGCATATTGAGAAACGGAAGTAAATAGATCCTCTCATCTCAGAGGGATTATTAGAGATCATTGTTCCGTCACGTTTCAACATATACGAAGACAAACCTCCAAGATATCTTATCTCTCTGTCAACTTCTCATTATTCGGGGCAATGTTTCGTGTAGTTTTGTTATGCGAAGGACAAAAAAATAAGTTGTTTCCAAAATAAGTCGTTTTTTGGAGACGAAGAATCAAAAAAACTGCTCAGCGATTGTTTTCGATTGTCAAATGAATTTGACACACACAGCTTTGCTTTGAGAGTGGAAGGAAAAGTGAAGAAATCGGAAGAGATATAGAAAAGGAACTTTGGAAAAGAAGCGAAAAATTTGTTAACGAAATATACCAGTGAATACGATTCTCGACTTTTCTGTGTTAAAAAATGTCCATAAAAGCGACGAAATTACAAGGGAATTCCCACTGGATCTTAGATACTAAAAAATTTGTATAATTTCTGTTAGAATTTGATACGTTATCGCGTCTTCCGTGAAACGTGGCGTTAATAACGTCTTTTATTTATTCATTCGAAGTCTTTGCAGAGCCATTTATCCTTATGAACGTAAATAAGGAAAAATGGTGGAAAAAAAGAATGGAACATAGACGAGTTCGTTCTGTACTTTAATCATACGAAATATGAAACATTTGAATACACGCGTTGCTACATATTTCTTCGTGCAACAAACTGGCGAGGAATTCCCGGGCTCGTCAAACGGGAAATTTGAGGTTTCGTCAGAATTACCGAACGTTTATCGTTTGTTTTTTTTTTCTTTTTTCTCATTCCTCAGCATCGAGATATACATTCGTCTCTTTATATTTGTATATTTAGTCGAATTACTTAGTTTTTCTTTTTCATTTATCGCAATGAAAATACGCGATCTTCCTTGTTGCAGATAACCGGACGAGCGTGAGATAAGCACGCTACAGCATAGACTCGAATTTTTCTGCATGATAATGCGTAGCTTGGAGAGACTCTCGGGGAGCGATCAGGATTGTGTCGATCAAGAGATGTACATCGATCTCGACGACGCTTCGGGGGACTCGTTAACGGGAAAACGAGGTCGACATCATGTCGTCAGTGGCGAGGTAATTTATACATTTTTTTTTTTTTTTTTTCATTATTCATTTTATCATCGTTATCGGGAGAAAAAAAAGAAAAAACGATTTATCGAGATATTAAAAAATGATAATTCACCGAATCATGAATCGCGTCACCGAAAATCGAGTCATTGTTGTTCGAACTAGTCGAGGAATTTTAGAAAAAAACATTTCACTTTTTCGATAAGAATACAAAATAAAAAAATTTCGTAATTATTCGTCTCTCGAACGTGACAAAGTTTCACGAAATATTCAGAGATTGATTTTTAATCATTAAAAAAATATATAATTTCATTCTCTTTATTTACAATTGTGAGATCATCAAAAATAAATATCCGGATAATGTTAACGCGTGGCATTCTTTCGAATCGAAAACAGATTTGAAAAAATAACAAATTTCTTTTGCTTTGCTCTCGGAATTGCGAAAAACAAAAAAAAAAAAGGTGGGAGAGGAGAGTGACAGTAGCGGAAGTGAGAGAAGCCCGAAGCAGGCGAAGAGAAGAAATCGCGGGGGACCACCTACTACGAGAAGACGGAAGAGTGGAATTTCCGCACGTGAGAGAAATCTCAGGAGACTCGAGAGCAACGAACGGGAACGAATGAGAATGCATTCGCTCAACGACGCGTTCGAGGTAATTATATTATCTATATATATATAAATAGAACGTCGACACATAGATTGTGTGACGCGTGTGTATTCACGTGCACACACATTCGAGCCCGTAGCAATCGAGAACTTCGATAAAACGTCCTTGAAAAATAATAAAAAAATATCAAATAAATGGAAAAGAAAAATACATTTTTCCGCGTGGGTGTCACTGGCGCTCGTTTCACGTATACCAAACACACACACACACACACACATGTATACTCAAATAGTATGTTAACTATTTGCATGAGAATTTACAAACAGAAATATATCTTTTTTTTCTGTATGCGCGCTCGATCGTGATGACCCGAGCTATACAGGTGTGGACACACCTGACAAGTATTAATTATCTTGCCTCGAGTGGAAGGAGCGCGACTTTCAATGGCTCACATCAAGAGTCAAGTTGTTGTTTAACATTTATTATCAGAATATTAATAATAATGACGCTTCGTTGCTATACACGTACTTCGTATTGGGTATACCGGGGTTCGAAGGAGACAACAAAATTTTTTACTTTCATTAAGGAGTTTCGGTACAGACGATACAATGTTGACATGCTATGTTAAAAACACAAAAAATTGTCAAAAAGTTAAGAATTTTATAAAATTTGGTGAACATATTCTTTAGTGCCAAATTTGACGATACAATTTTTTTCAGATTTTTCTTCTACACAGTTATCGAGTAATTGAAGACTAAAGTTCACGTGTATAAGCATAACGTTTCCATACATATAGGTATACACTTCGGGCATAAGAAATCTGCTTTAATGCATAATTACTCGATAAGTAAGTAGAAGAAAATTTGGAAAAAATTTGTCTTTTCGTACTTGATGTTGAAGAACATCAAATTTCATTAATTTCTTAACATTTTGCCTTTTGTACCGAAACTCCTTAATATTCGATATTTTACAGAGCTCTTTAGACCGAATAAGCGTCTGGATTTGGGTGTTGAATTTTCGTATTATCTGAATCGTGTATTTATTGGATTTTTTTTATCGAAACTTTGTTATTTTTTGTTGAGTGGATTCTCATTGTCGTGGCTGTTGATCATTGAACGTGTAGACAAAAGGAAGAGAGATTTTTTTCGACTATTTCGAACAGATAGAATTTATATTTTGATGCAAATTCGTTTCCGAATGACGAATAATTCTTTATTCGTGGATTATACTGATAACAAAAATGTTGATGGAAACGAATTTTGCTTCTCTCAGCCAAAACATAAGCTGGATTCGAGCTGCTAGATATTTCTATATTAATGAAATTAATTTTTTTCATCATCCAAACGTTTGCTGTTTGATCGATTTGATCATTTGGATTCAAATAAATATTAATTTAGTGAAAGTATTTGCTTGAAAAAATTGAATCATTTGCTACTGAACAAAAAAAAAATTGTTGGATCTATCACATTTTTGTCCATCACAATGGATTTAGTTAACTGAACAAATTTGATTTCTCAGTGTACTGATTTCTTGAACCGTTTTCCCAGTAATTATTGAATCAAATTTGATAAATGTATAAAATTCGTATATCGATAAACTTTTTTATTAGATTCGCAGCTCTCTAGATATCGATTCAAATATAACGAGTATCGCACGAATAAAAAAATGAAAAAAAAAAAACAAAACAAAACAAGACAAACTACAATGTACGTTATAACAGCTTAAGGATAATTGCCGATACGTTGACCGATCACGCCTTTGCCTCTACTCTCATAAATACAGAAGAGAAAGAGAGTGGGAGAGACACGATCTCCTCACGATTATCTTACGGAATTCCCCTCAATCGTTGTTTCCACGATTTTTCCTGCTGATATAGACAAGCAGATAAATTGTGAATTACCGATTATCCATAAACATCTTTTTTCACAAGATTCTTCGTTCAGATAATCCTTATTTTTTCACAAAAATTCTATGTAATCAAAGGACACTGAGTTTGAATCGAAGAAAATAATGAATCGCTGCTTTTGAAGAACTCGAAATAATCAATGAACGAATGAAGTATTCGCTGATCAATCCTTTCATTTTCTTCAATGAAGAAGAGAATATTTGAATCACAGTAAATATCATTGATCCAGATAGGACACGGAAAAAGTAATTAAACATAAAAGAAATTGATGATTTCGAAAAAAAAAAAAACGAAAAAAAAGAAAATATAACAGGGATTTTCTGAGACGAGTAATCATGGAGATATTTATTGTTTGTTTTTATTCGTCAAAAAAATGCTTAAACAAGTGTTTTCGTTACAGCAACTGAGAGAGGTCATACCACACGTTAAAATGGAGAGGAAACTCAGCAAAATCGAAACGCTAACACTCGCCAAGAATTACATAATGGCGCTGACGAATGTCATTTGCGAAATGAGAGGGGAGGAGCAGCCTTACACGTGAGCAATTTTCCTCGATTATTTAAACTGTTTTTTTTTTGTTTTTTTTTTTTCTTTTCCTTTTTTTCTAGACGTAAAACATTTTTGCACGTGCAGCTTGATAAAATTTTGATACGAGTACACTACTGCGCCGAAACAGCACTACGCCGTCACGTTTTTTTCGAGCGTACCCTGAACGAAATTATTTTTATGAAAATTTCATCACAGAAGCTCATTCAAAATAATCGAAAATTTGGAGAATAAAAAAACCGTTCAGACGTTTCTCACGTTCATGTATGCAAATGATATTCTATTTCTTCGACAATTACACGACTGTTATACGAAACGCTCATCGATTTACGAGTGGTTGAAAAATAAATGGGAACAATTACACATGGAAATGATTTCCTCGTTAAGGAGGAAAAAAAAATTTTAACGTTTTTCCAGATAATTCGTTCGCAATGAAGTTTTGGTTTCGGTAAACAGGTTTTTTTTTTCTACTAAATAAATCTACGATATTCCAGTTTCTCGAAAAATAAAGATAAATAAAAACATAAATAAATAGGAATCTTAAAGAAAAAAATTCATCGCGAAAAAGAGTTTTCTGCTCTTCCCACAACTTTTTCATTATCAAACTATTTTTTATTTTTTATTTTTTTTTCTCGTGCTGCTCCATTCTCTCGTATTTTGTCACATTGAATACTTTTAGAAGAGAGCTTTCTCTTGTGTATTTATTTCCCTTGTATATATCTAAATACACAGACATTTTTCAACGATAGAGCACAAATCGTGCTGACAAATAAGCGGGTCACGCTCGTTTCGCCATCATGTTTTGTGTTACCTCGAGGAGAATTCGCTAATTCGTTGCCCGATTACTTGCATATACACTCGAATCGTTTTCGCGATGCACGAAACCCCGCGCAATCGAGACCGCAATGCTATATCGACACTCGCATATTTTCTTCATTTTCACTCAGTGAATGTACATGTATGTTTTAACATAAATTAATTAAATTATCTAGTCTTTCATGGTTGGATTGATGAAAGAAAGAAAAAAATATCAAGTTATTTGAAATCTTTGTCGGAGGAGTTAAGAATTTATTCATTTAAAAAAAAAAAAAAAAAAATAACTCAATATTCATATTTATCTCGCTGCGATTAAATTATTTCCGAAAAATTCGAAACTCGACGATTCGAATTTCGATTCAAATACTTTCTCCTTATCTCGAAAGTCTCGAATCCACAAAAGTCTCGATAAACTGGAATGAAAATGTGAAACGTGTTTATGAAAAAAAAAACGTTGTTTTTTCTGTCTGCACATTTAATATTTTCGAGATTCTCAGAAAATACTGTTAAATGTTGCTCGATAAAAAAAATTGTCTTTCAGAACGAAGGGAAAAAAAATGTCACCGTTTCGTGTAATTCGACATTTCATTTATACGCGATCATTCCACCACTCGAGTTTTCTCGTGAAACTCTTCTCTTTTTTTTTTTTTTTTTTCCAACCTCCCCGAGTTTATGGCGAATAATGCAAATCACGCGTTCGTAGAACAGCGCGTGGAACGCTGCCGAATCGTGACTTAAAAACAAAAATACTTTTCATTCGATATTTGACACGTTCGAGTAACAAGTACGCCAAATTAATAGTAATTTTTAACTCCATTGAGCAGAATTTCGTTACCAAATTTTCATCGAATCTTTTATCAAAAAAATCATACTCTGCACCACCAGAATTCATTTTTCAGTCGTTACCACCGAAAAATCGTTCAAAAATGTCAATTTTTCGGTTCAAAATCACGAAAAACAACAATAATATTTAAAAAACTTCCTGAATCTGAATAAAATCGCCATTTATACAACCAACTTCACTGAGAATCCCTAAAAATACGGAAATTTAGTTCAAAATCTTATCATCTTTAATCCATTTTCATGGCAAACTTGATTTTTCAGTTTTTCTTACAATAAAATACTCGAAAAAAAGAATTCTCGATCGTTCAACCCGTTTGTCATTAAATTAAAAATTCTTGCAACTCTTTCATCGCATAAAATCAAAAATTGAGCGACCGCTCCTCCTTCTTTATCGTTCTCAAACAATCTTCAAATTGACAATTGTTATTTTTTTTTTGTTTATCGATATTTTTGAATGAGTGACAAATTTTTTAATTCGAATATCAAACAAATTATTGAAATTTTTTTTTTTTTCAGGTTTTCGTAAAAGACAAAATATGAAAATTTAGCGATACTACAAAAATAGTTTCAATCCCAATTTTCTAATCTCGTAAATCTATCGCGTTTCAGCGGTTTTTCATTGAAAATTAGCCAAACTCTTTTTTGCCTACAGAATTATATCCGGAGATTAGTATTTTGTGTACTTTTCAATTGATAAATCTTTGCTTTTTTTTTAACGCAAGAAAATAGTATTTTTTTCTAAAAGTTGTTGTTTCTTTTAGATTCGTTGACGGAGAATGTGGATCGAGCAGTGGGGATAGTACGGGACAATTGGAGTTGAGTGGCGGTGAGCAGCCTGAAGAAGAATCAGCAGGCTCGATGCACGAAACGAATAACAACAGCCTATTGCACGAGGATCTCGAGCGCAGGATACCTTAGTTTTCACCTCGTTCTTTTTTTTTCCCCATTTTTCTTCCGTTTTGCTACGCATTCCATACGAATTTTCTAAATATATAAATATATATTTATCCATATGCAGTACGTGTATAGGAAAAAAAAAAAAAAAAAAGTATATTTGGACAGAAAACTCGATGAATATGTCTATAGAGAGAATAAAAAAGAGATATCGTGATGAAAATTCTATGGAAAAGAAGCGTGAAACGAAACGAGAAACGGGAATAAATAAGAAAACGATGAAAATTTCAATTTCCTTGGATTCGATCCATTTTGAGACTGTTCCACAATAATCGTCGATAATCATTTTGCCATAAAAAGAAGAAGAAAAAAAATATATAAAAACAAACTATCGATCGACAGATATTTCATTCGCGAAAAGAGTCAAAAAAGCATCGGCGTAGAGCCGGTGAGAGTAAGAGAAAAATCGAAGATTCGTCGAAAATGAAAAAAAAAAAAAAAAAAAAACGAAAAAAAAAAAACAGAAAAAAAAACGGCAGGAACGAGAGTTTCAACGAAGATAGACGAAGAGAACATTGAGTGGTAAAGATGCAACGAAAACAAAAAAAAAAATAATCATCATCCGGGATCAATGGCGGGAGTGTGGAAACAAACGAAAAATCATAATACGAAATAAGAAGTGCGTTTTCGAGGGACTCTCGCAAGTCAGACCTGAGTAAAAATAATAATAAATAAAAAATAATAAAAAAAAAAAAAAAAACCGCGAAACTGTGATAGAATACTTTGTATTAGAGAATTTCGTCGCTGACTCACGTCTTATTTTATTTGTGGCTAAATATTAATGAATGAAAAAAAAAAAATAAATAAAATCAATATAAATATTTAAAAGAAAAATAAAAACGATAAAACAACAAACAAACAAACAAAAAAAAAAAAAAAACAGAAAAAAAAATAAATAAAAGTAAAGATGAGTTATAAGAGGTTAAGAAATCAAGCACCGTTTGCTTCAGCATTAATATCCATTCTTGCTATTATAAACACGAAGCATTTTTTCGACAGTGACGTTCTCACAGTGCGCGAAGTAACAAGGGAGAACTAGAGAAAGAAAGAGAGACGTAAACAAAAATTAGAGAGAAAGAGAGAGAGAGAGAGTTACCAATCTGAACTCTATCGATATATATACACATATATTTATAAGCGATGAATATAATTTAATTGAAAACAGAAATAACTAATTAAAAAAAAAAAAAAAAAAAAACGCCAATCGACAAATATATTTCATGTATATTTCGCATGTATGTGTTTACCTTATAAGAGGGGGAAAAAAAAAAAATGTGTTCGATGTGTCTCGAGGCCACGATCCAGATATTACATATTGATAATCTCGATAACGACGATAACAAAATATTTGTACGATAAATTTGTGTTTTTTTTTTTTTTTTAATATTATCTTCAGTGTTTTTGGTTTTTTTTTTTTTTTTTTTTTTTTTTTTTTTTTTTTTTTTTTTTTATTCGAGACATCAAAGATCGCGAATGAACATCGAAATAAAGAGTTGTCCGCGATTCACTTGAAAATAATATTAATAATGATAATGATAAAGCTTTTTGGATCACGATGCAATACTCGACTACGTGGAGCATCGTGCGACGCTAAATTTTCAGTCGAAGACTTTCCAAATTATATATCCATGATTGGTCGTCGCGTTGGAAAAGTCTGCTATGAAATATTCGAAGATGGTCTAAAATTCGTTTATTCAATGTTCCTTTAGAAAAAAAAAAAAAAATACTTTTCTCGTTTGAATACGAGAATTATCGAGATTAATACCGAAATCAAAAAAGTATTGACACCGCTTTTTAATCTTTGATTTCTCACGGTAATCGGCTACAACATATTTTTAGGATTGAAAATTTTTTGCTAAAATGTAACAAGTTCTTATGACGAAACTCTACTTTTTTTTTCAATGGACGAGCCGTAAGAAAAATACGTTTCAAACACGAAGAAAATTGGAGAAAAATCAGCTTTTCGGAATAAACCTTTTTTTTCCGAAAACAAATTAGATCTGAATTTATATGAAATTCAAGTTGAACAGAAGCCGGTGAAAAATAAATTGCACATGTGTCGTGCAATTTTTCAAGATAATCGAGATTATTTTGAAAATTCAATAACATTTATCAAACTGTAGAGTCCTGATCGATTGACACTTTAGTCCATCTTCGAAATAATTTCAGAATCACCGAGCGAATGAAAGTTTTTTTGTTGTAAGAAGAAAAAAAAAAAAAATTATTTAAAGTGACATGATTTTCACGACATTCCACAGAATTTTCGAGAATTCTTTCTTATTCGTAGAAAACGCGATCGTCGTCGATGAGTTACTCGGTAAATGAGAATGCAGAGAGAGAGAGAGAGAGAGAGAGGGAGAGAGAGAGCGAGAGAGAGGAGCGGGAGAGCACGATGCATAAAAAGCGGGATTACTGAAATAAAAAAAAAAAAAAATGTCCCGTGAGATTCACTTAAGATGGTTGTGATTATTTACTTAGAATTGCTATTACTTTCTCTCTCGTGTGTGTGTGTGTGTGTGTTTGTGTTGAATAAGTCTTTTCTTCGTTGTTAGTTGTACAGTAGAACTTCGATTAAATGAATCGCCGCAAGGAATTGAATAACTTTTTTAATTCGTAAGAAACAAGAGAACACTATTCTCGCGTTAAGAAATTCGGCGAAACGTAAATTTTAACCTTCATTTTTAAGAATTTTTTTCGCGACTCAATCGCCTCTTTATATTAAAAAAAAATTAAACATTTTCATCACCATAAAAATACATGCAAAAACATCAATAATCGAGGTTCAACTGTACCCGTTTGTACCACTTTGTTTTTTTTTTTTATTTTTTTGTTTTTAACCGGCATACGAATCTACCGTCCATCGAAAAATTCATCCACAATTTTTGAGAAAATATTTCATTTTCTATACCGTCAGTTATTTAAAAAAAAAAAAAAAACAAAACAAAAGTAATATAATTTGATGTTTCATATGTACACTTGATTATTTTACGATGATTATGAAAAAAAAAATGTAAATTTACGACGAATTAAGCGTTTCTACGTACACATACATAATACATGTATATCTATATATTTAAGATATATATGCAGAATCATCGCGTACATATATTTTATGAGCATAAATATAAGTTTTATAAGTGACCATACAAATATATATATATATATATATATATATATATTTTTCTTTTGAACGGGATATTCCGGAGGCAAGTGCCTGAGCTTTTGTACCAGAAATTATGAAACGCAGTCAAAAGTATCCCCGCTATTATGCCGGAACAACCCGCCATACGTGTTCATCGAACACGTAGAAGATCGAAAGAAAGATAAATAAAGGAAGAACGGTAGAGCGACGCAATTAAAATATGCCCGTGACGAAAGTTGTATATATTTTTCAAAAGTATATAATTGTAAACGAGAAAACATAATATATGCTATATATGTCGTTCGCACGTCGAACCTAAATGGAAAAAAAAAAAAAAAAAAAATATCGAAGTATCAATTCATCGTTTAACCTCCATCGACACTATTTTTCTTTATACATATTTATAAGAGACGTGTGGCCATGGTTGACCATCTCGGTCCTTTGAATATGGCTCAAGAACTCTGGCGTTCTTGAATCTGGTTTTTAAACATTTTTTTCATCGTTCTCACGGTCGTTTTTACAAGAAAAATTCTCTAAAACAAATGTTTTCTTGGTACGAACCGAACTAAGCTTTTTCGTGTGTCATTAGTACTGATTAGGCGATCTGTTTTCGTGTGTCTTCCATCAAATTGGCTGTCCGTGTCTACTTGCATATATATTTCGTTTTCTCGATCCATTTATCATGCAGTGTCAAGACAGTTTTTTCATATTACGAGAAAAATACAAAACTCACTCTTCGTATCAGACACGATCGGGTCGAATTTCTAACGTCTCGGCTTAATTAACAGATCGAGAATAAACCGAGTTTGTATGCTGTCACCGCTGTATCATCTTTTTTCATCAATTTCTCCCGAAATTCACATTGAGACAGAAGTTCTGACAAAGTTCACGACCTTCACCGGTGGCACAATCAAAACAAACTGGCATTACTGGAACTAAACAACAACAGCCGCTTGACGCTTGACCCGCTTGACCGCAGCGCCCCTATACCGCCATTTTGTTATAGGTCGATTATAATTTTTATAAAAAATGTTTGAAATTTTTTCGTTTCTGAAACTACGCAGATATGAACTGACAGCATTATTTGATAATTTTTCAATAGATCATTCGGGAAATTTGATCATTGACTATTTCCATATAATTTTAGTAGTAAGGGGTCTAACAATCATTTGGCGATCGTAGGGGTAGTAATTGAATTTTTGAAAAAACCTCACCCATCTCGCACGCCATCTTTGTTTCAAATATTCAACTTCCCAACAGTGTAAATAATGATGGCGCCGGCGCCCAACATCAAGTAGAAGCGGCACTAAAATAAACAAACTTAACCTAAAAAAAACCGGTCACCGGATCATATTCCAAGAAGATCTTATGTTTCAAAGTGCTTCGTACACCTAATTAAAATTATATTTACACGATTGGAAAAGAATAAAAATGGAGGAAGAGTGGCCTCTGGATTATCCTTTAGACTTTGCGTTTCAGAACGAGAACGCAATTTCGAAATACGTTGAAATGTCGCCTGCAACGAAAGTTTGCAGTTTAGAGGAACATTATGTGTCGAAACTTTTGAGAGATATAAATTTCGATACTGTACAAGACTTGTTTTTGTCTTCCAAGAAATTGATCGATTTACCGGAAGATTTCGGTTTCCATCTTGTAAATCTTACACGCTTGGATCTATCCGAAAACGAATTAACGACAGTGCCACATTCCTTAAAATTCATATTGAATTTGAAAAATCTTTTTCTCAATAAAAATCGTATTCGATATCTTCCCCTTACTATCACAGAAATAACGAGTTTGACGGAATTGAATCTGTCGAATAATTCGATGACGAGTTTGCCTGAGAGCGTCGCAGACCTTAGTTCTCTTGAAGTTTTGAATCTTGCTTATAACTATCTATCCGAGCTTCCAGCGGCGTGTCAAAAGTTGGATAATCTGAAAATTATAGACTTGACAGGAAACCGTTTGACCCAAATACCTCACTGCATCGTTACTGGAATGACAGGCTTGTACGATCTGCACTTATCAGAAAATTTAAGCATAGATTTGACACAGATACCTGCTAGTAAAAAATTAGTGGCATTGTATGTTAAAAATGCTGGCAAAAACGTCAAATTTCCAACATGGATTCTTGCAGGATACGCATCGCGACTAGAAATTCTACATTTCGACGGTACATCGTTTGATCCTTTCGAATTTCCCGAAGAATGTTCGAATCTTAAAATCCAAAATCTGTCCATTCAGAAGTGCTGCGTTTACGAATTACAGTTGGAAAAAATGATAGGCTTGTTGAAAGAACTTGAAGTTTTGAAAGTTGCCAACAGAAAGCGGTCGAACAGAAGCAACGGCTATTGGCATTTGCCATTAGACCAATTTGAATTTCCAGAAAGATTGATAGAAATTGATCTTAGCTCGACGAGATTGTCGTACATACTTGAGAACGTAGAACATTTTGTGAATCTAGTGAAATTGGATCTCCATGAGAACGCTCTTCGATGGCTGCCTGACGAAATTTGCAAGCTCCAAGCACTCAAGATTCTTAATGTTGCCAATAATTTTCTTTTTGCTTTGCCCAATGATTTTGGTAACTTGACCTCGCTCGTGGAATTTAGAGCGAGTAAAAATAAAATCCCTTCTCTCCCAAAATCCACAAGGAAACTGGAGAATCTTGCTTTTCTTGATCTCTACGATAATGCATTTACTCACGTGCCGAAAACTCTACAATTCATGGACAAACTCAAGGGTCTTGATATCGATCACAACCCTCTCTACATCACCGATTTGCGGGTAAGAATAATTTATCAATAAATATATAAAAATGAAGGAAAAAAAAATTCAATTTCAATCAATTAATTTATTTAATACATTTGTAATGATATTTTTTTCAATTTTTGTTTGTCAATTACAGTTTTACAGAATTTTCGCAACACTTCTGTAATCTGGATTTTTATGGCTGTCGAAAGAATTATTTTAGATAAATTGACAACGATTTGTCTTTTGTATTACATTTATATTTTTATTTCTTCACTCAGATTCATGAAACCAGGTATGAAACATTGAGAATGACTTTGCGCCAACGATATTTCGATTACTTGAGAGAAACAGGAGCAAAGTACGACACAGACTACGACGATAGTTCAGAAACGAGCTCAGAATTTTCGTCAACAGATTCTCACGAATGCCACACAGGGTTAGTTTCATTGTAGAAACATATTATTAAAGAATTCGATGTCAGTCTACAAATTTTCAGAGAGAGCTTTCGAATGATAAATGTCATTTTTTTTTACTTCGGTTGCAGAGTTATAGAAAAGCCAAACAACGAAATCGAGGAAAATTGGGACATTTCGGACAATTCAGCCGACGAATATGATCCTAATGGTGAGCACGAATTGTTTCTTTCAATTCGCATAAAAAGACAAAATTTTCTTCTGTCATCTTTGATTTTCGTAAATTCATTCTTTTTCTTCGTGCCAAAAACATTTGTTTCATTTTATTTATGTTTTTAAGTTGATAATGGAAATACACCACGAAAACGATCGTTCAATTTTTATTACGGAGGTCCACACAGCAATTTGTATTGTCCAGCCAATCTTCATGCTTTGTCGATAAAGCAGCAAATCGCTCAGTTAAAGGAGCAGGGACTTTTCCAAGAGTATGTGGAAGCAGAGGTCGAAGGCCAGTTCGAGGACGCATGATGAGATGAAAACATGGCAGAAACGAATGCGTGATGTATTGGGACGAGGAGAATGAAATATTTGAATATTTTCTAATAACAGTTTATGTGTATAGATAAGAAGTTAAGGACAGAGATTTCGATTATTTTGGGTCGTTTTGATGATATTCGTTTTCGAGTAGTAAACCGGACACTGTAAATATGCGTAGAAATAAGCAGCTTTTCCTAATTATATGCTAATAAGAATGGATCGTACTTACAAAATTGATTCTGCGATCAAAGAAAAAAAACGCGCACTTTTTTTCTTTCCTTTAAAAAAGGTAACAAACGATTAAATTAAAAAATGTAAAGACAACCGTTGGAAAGCGCTAACCGACAGAAATCATTTAACGTATCCGGTCGCTATTACGAGCGAGCGATTAGTGCAATTAAACGTTTTTTTTTTCTCTCGCTCATGGATCATTAAAAAATTGATATTTCTACCGCTCGATCGATTTAATCTGCATCGCAGCACAAACATTCCGGCAAAAACAGTTGAGCGTTAAAAAGTTGTTTGCTCTCACAGTTTCTCGGTACAGCATCGAAAATGGGCGTCATTGAGAAAAAAAAAAATAACAAAACCGTTGACAAAAAAAAATGATTTCAAAAGTTGGAGCGACACGAAGAAAAAAAACGTAAGAAATAACGATTTTTTTTATAGCGACGATTAATTCGAATTCGAATTTGTAATCGTAATGAGAATTTATAATAGATTAAGACAAAAATGACATTAAGATAGCGAGGAAACGAATTTATTGTACAAATATTCACAATTTAATCTAACAAAATTCTCGATCGAAACGAACTGTTCTTCGAATAAGCTTCAAACGTTCGTTCAATTGCTCGTACTGCCTCCAGGTCTCTTGGTTCACGTTTTTTTGTACAATTTCTTTCGTTGCATCAATTTTCTTCATTTCCTCGATCCATATTTTGAGTAATTTACAATGTAAGAACTGAAATAATATGTAAGAAGGTAGTTAAATAGGACAGAAAATAGGAACGATTATTATCGTTGCCATTGTTATTATTCTTTCGCTCGACAATTTTTCGATTCGTTAATATTGTAAATATCATTTTGTCTCTTTATTCTACGTTATTAGAAAATTCATTTAAAAAAAAATATAATAACAATGATAGAAAAGCTTTACGGATTAAAATATCCTCGAATCTGAGAATCATTGATGAAAAAGAATGAAAAATAGTAGACGATCGTGAAAACGAAAATAACTTACCTCATCGCGAAATTGTTGTTGCAATTTTGGAAGTACCGATCTCGCGCCTTGCCAGCCAATGAGAAATATTTTATTCGCTAAACGATGAATACTCGAGAAATCCCGATCGACGAGGAGCTCTAAATTATTGAACAAATCCACGGGCTCAAAATTCTCGAAATGAGTCTCTATGACTTCGAAATCGATGGGAATTTTCGAAAGGCTGGACGTCGAGCTTGAATCCAAAATTCCCGGTTGCATGAGCAAAAATTTATTCATATGATTCAATACTTTTTTGAGATACGGTTCCAAATATTCCGAATTCGTTGCCGGTACTTGACTCGTTTTTTTCAACAACTTCGCACTCGATGATTTCCAGTCGTTTACAAGAATGATGCTCGCGAGTCTTGCCTATTGAAGAAAAAGATTCTCGTTTATTTCTTTAAGAAAAATGTTGCATGAAAAATGCTCGGAGTAAGAAATATTTAGACAAACATGAAAGCTCTCTCGGCATACAAGTTTCCAAATTGTTCGAGCCAAGCGATGATTCATAAACTGCGTAAATAAATGGGACAGCAATGCCAAAGTATAAAGAAAAAAAGCTCAAAAATACATTTTAAGAAATATTAACGAAACTCACGTACCTAAATATTTATGAATGTTGAAACGAATGAATATTTTTGTGGATTATAACAATAGTTGACAGTTGAGAAATCTTTGATAAATGTCTATTTTTATAGCGACAAAAAGGTAGACGATAAAAATAAAATAATAAACTGAATGTCGATAAACGAAGAGATAAAACTGTTGAAAAATGTGTACAGCGAGTGAGTAAAAAATACGAATCAGTATTGAAACAATGAAACAACATAAGAAATCGATATTTTTGTGAAAAAAAAAAGTACTTTGCAGAAACATTTACCAAACGATTAAAAAGAAAGTAAATATTTATGTGACTGTGCTTACCTGACGATAATATTCCAATATAAGATCGTTCAACAAATTAGCCGTTGCATTTGTAAAATTACGAGCGAATTCAGCGGTCGGCACGTTGGCTGCTATTTTTTTTGGTTCTTCGATTCTGTCCACCGCATCGATAAATTTATTGGACACGAGATTAACCGAGACATTTTCACCTGGCAAAGTTCACACGGATTATTGAAAAGATAAAACACGTGATAAAAATTAATTATTACATTCCAAGAAGAGTTATCGAAAAACCATAAAATAATGAATAAACAAAAATCGATGGATAACCTGATACTGAAGCAAAAATGAGGGAGCACACAAAAACGATAATTTGTTGCATTTTGTTTTCGGAGCACCGACTGAAGGAAAATCTCAAAGAATTTTTTTTTTATATACTCCTTCACGTTTATAATGTAAAAGAAAAAAAAAACATAACAGAGGAGAGTACACGTCGAGAATGATTGGCTGATAAAAAGTGATACGGAATGTGAGAAAAATAATAAAAATAATATAACGATAATAAACCAGTCACAAATTAGCTCTCAGAGCGTGTTACTCAGCTGTGGTTTTTTTTCTTCTTCTTCTCCGTGACTTTACGCTCCCGAAACTCTCAGACTAATAATAATTGAACAACATTCGAAAGAATCGCGATTTTTTGTCTGCAATAACAAATAAAGATGAAATGCACTCGGAAAAAGCTTGTTTGTAGGCTTTTATTTCGTCGTTAATCATAATCAATATCATATTATTTTGATGGCAATATTTTTTTTTTTTATGAAAAAAAAAAAAAAAAAAAAAAAAAACTTATCGGTGGATCCACATATCTCAAAGTTTCGAATCTTAATGAGAACATAATAAACAAAATAATGTAATCATTTTTGAAAGTCACAAACGTCTCATCATCGAATGAAACTTCATTTATCTTACGATTCTTTTTGTGTGGACCAAATGTTAGAATCACTGAAGCATTCCGTGATAAAAAAAAAAAAACCAGCGAGTATCCTCGACCTTTGAACTCTGACCCGAATAATTATAATCTTCACATGCCAATGAATTAATCCGATGAGAAAAAATATCTGTCAGTTTTTTAGATCCCTCAGATTTTTCACACCCTCGTTGTACATATCTTGGTCCTTGACATCGAAAAGTCGACACATATGACAGGTGCAGCCTGTTGTTTCTGATTGATGAAAATTTTTTCGTTTAGTCCGAACGATTTTTCCTTTCTTTTCACGATTTCGAGGACTCGGACTCGTTTTAACGTTTCTTTTACCAACTTGATCTCTCGCTCTACACTTATTTTCATGGCAACTTTTCCTCTTTCGTTTTTTCGCCTCTTTTTCTTTCTCACCTCTCAAAATTCGCTTTTGAGAATCGATAAAACGCTTTATTCTGGCACAAGGCGAAATTTTTCTTTTCGATTTTTTCTCCCCTGGCTTACGGCATTTCTTCGTGGCTTCGGGCTCTCTAACGCTTTCAAAATACTCCATTTTTTTATGTTCTATCGAAGGATCAAGAATGTTTTCCGTCACTTCCTGATCTTCACTCTCCACTTTATCAGATTCGAAAACGAATTTTGTGTAGCTCCCAACATGGTCATTCTCCTTCCTCGGTTGAGCGATTTTGCTCGTGTAATTGTTGAGATCTTCTTCGAGTGGCTTGTGCAGAACAGGTTTTTTTCCATTTCTGATTAATCGTAGGAAAAAAAAGATGAATTTTTCATTTATAAATATTCCGGTGCGAATTATTGACGATTATTTTGAACTATTTGGAAGGCCGAAATATGGGAATGAGTAAATTTCAAAATGCCTGCTTACTGCGAACGATACTCCTCGTAATTTTTGAAACAACGACAGGCACGTCGGTAAGCAATGAATAAAACAGTTGCCAAAAATCCAAGAATGAGAAAGCTGCCAGCAGCCACAAAAATGACAAAACTCTCATCGAATATGTTTTCCAGTTTGGGATTTAATTTGGAAGTATCTGAGATTCGATGATTCTCCGATCTGTTGAATGAATAAAAAAAAAAACAAAAATATTGTTATATGAGTTTGCAAATGAGATTAAGCGTCAACTAACTTAACAATATTTTTTGCCGTATCGTTCCAAATGTTTTTTTTCATATCACTTTTCCTCCCAGGTCTCGGTAACTTTGTTTTTTTAGCTCTCCTTCTCTTCTTCCATTTGTCTCTTTCCATCTCCAACTTTTTCCATCTTTTCTTCAAACCAGCAGCCAAATCGGCTCGACCAAATTTGTACAGAGCAGCAATGAACCATTTTTTCGTACATTCGCCTTCCTTCCTGCTCTCATTGCACTCGTACAAAGACTCGAAACACTCTTTTCGCGATGTATCCGATTCGTAATAATCGCTCGATTTCTTATCTTCCGAACTATTTTTTTCTTCGTTCTTTCGACTTCCTGGCAATTCCTTCAGGAGCTTAGAACACTCGAGGGGACTCAATCTTTCCGCAATGTAATGCAAATCCTCCTGGGTAAACTCACCCCCTCCGGCCACTTCCTGCTCACGTAAAGTTTCATTAATTATCATTCGATCTTGAATGAAAAAAAAACTATGCTTGTCCTCCGATATTTGATCATCGAAGCTCATCTTTGATGATAAATGATCGAACATGCGTCTAACCTCTGATCAAATAAATTTCTCCTCAAAAAATCTATTCGCTGCATTCTTTCATAGAATTTTTAATAATTTTCTATGGAATATAATATCATCATCGAATTGATGAATAAGTATGTTTAAAGTGTACTTCAAATGCACAAAAATTGAAATAGAAATATTGGAAAATTGGAGAAAAAAAAATGAGAGTATGCAACTGGAAAATTTTTGGCATAATTATTGTTGTGATTTTTTAAATTGACGACGATAAAATGAGCGAACATTATCGAACTTGATTCGAAAAGAAAAATCTTTTTTCTAGCACAATAAAAATGGAATGAAGTAATAAATGAAATAAAACAGTTTGACACTACTTTATTCTTCTCCGACTGATCCTCGTAATTGGGAGTAAAAAAATCGAACAATCCATCCGATTTATTGACGATAATCAGCTACGTTCACTTACCCACACAATAAGAAACGTCAAAATATAAAATGTTACAAATTTCATGGTAAATACATTATTACAATTGTTACAAATATAGTTTGACTATAAAATTATTCGATAAGACGTCACGTACGGTGGCGTCAAGGTTACTTTTTCAGTTACTTGACCATATCGAGAAATCTCAGCGATGCCATAGGATCTTGAAGCCTCGAAACAAACGACTGTTCGTTTCGTTGGTTTCTCATTAGGATTGAAAACGTTTTATCAATGCGCTGACAACTCATCTTTAAAATATGTTATCTTATTTTTACATCCAACAGGGTTCAGCTGTTGGTTCATCGGATCAGCGATTTCCACGTCGAATTATTCATCACAATATTTTCACAATTATTTCTCTCATTTCTTTTTCATCATCGACTTTTATGTTTCTTATTTTTTTTTATGCAAACTCTTGACCATTTTTATATTCTTATAAAAATGATTATTTGTTTTACTCAACTGTACAAAAAATAGAGTTTCGAAAAAATAATTTTCTAAGTAGTCCCATTGAAGACTAATTTTTCAAATGTTTTCGGTCTCTGAGCAAAAAAAAATGATGACAGGAGAGCAAAAAACAATTATAAAAGGAGCAATTAAGTTTTGATTGAAAAAGTCATGGAAGAAACAGTCAGAAAAATCGATTTGAGGAATAATTGCAAGTTTCAATCGCTGAATGAACAATTTTAGTGAGAACGTTGAAGGAAGCGACGAGGACATAAAAACAATTAATCATAATTCGATTATTCTTCCACGTTCTGTTGACCATAAGCACAAGTTTTCCTCGTGCAAGCTTCCTCAACGTTGTATCTTTCTTTTTTATCTTTAGTTCGTTTCTTCTTGGGTTTGTGTAGATTTTTATCTTTCGATAGTGGAGAATTTCTGGGGGTGCTTTTGGAAACGGTTTTTTCCTTGTAGCTGTCTCGGTCACCGTCTTTATAATGTTTTTGTTTCTTTTTCTTCTTTTTCTTTTGCTTCATCTTCATCTTCTCAGAATCATTGAATTCGTCGGTGAAGGAGCTCGTGCCGGGTGGAAAGCACAATTCGCTCAATTTTTTAACTCTCTTTTTCTCACAATTTTTGTCCTCACAATTACTAATTTTTTTTTTCGAAAAACATTTTTTTATTTCGGGTTCTTTTTCACCGTGAAATACGCATTTGCAGCATTCGCACGGGGGATTATCCTTTCGAAGAATGCTCGCTATTCTTTCTTGAAAGGTTTTTAATTCTAAACGAGATTTCGACGGTTGATCCTCCGACCGCTTCGGCTTCTCCGTCGTCTTCGATCTTTTCGTTTTAGTTTGCTTCACGTATTTGGAACCCAAATTTTCCGGCTTCGTTCTCTTCTTCGAATAACTACATTTAACCGGTTTCACCGGAGCTTCCTCTCGGTGAATTCTCCCCTTGGGACTCTTATCCCTCTTTGGTATTTTCGATGCAGGATTTTTTTTTTTCAAACAATATCCCGAAGTTCTCGATTGCGACGAGTCTTCGCTCAGACATTCGTCATCATCCTCACGAATGTTTCGTAATCCTTCCCCGTGATAATCATCCTCATCATCATCCACGTTTACCACGCAATGCATCCCTTCAGAACGGTTCGCCAAAGGACAACGATCGCTCGTACATCCTTTATTTCTCGTGCAAATAGTTTCACGATTTTTTTTGTACAGTGCAAAAATTACGGTCGAAAGTATAGTAAGAATTATGACAGCAAGCAGAACGAGAAAAGCTATCCATTTCCTCGAGGTCTCACCGGTCTCAGATTTTTGCTGGCTCTCCGGTTGAACTTCCGCCGATTCTCTGCCCGCCCTGTTATGTCGAAATTCAATAACATGTTTAGCAGATTTTATTGACAATGTTCATGCCGAATAATTTCATTTTGTGCATTCAAAAATCATTATTTCGATTAGAACTTTTCGGCTGTAAAATTACAGTGATAAACGGACTTGTTACCATATAAATCTCTTCGTTTTTTTAATACGAGTAGAATGACATACGATTAATTCAATTTCATGGAAAATGAGTTGACGAAAAACTCATTGAATAACTGAAGTATCCAAAAAATCGACAGAAACCTCATTCTTTCGACACTTATCTGGACTCAAAATCAAACCCGCTTATGAGTTCTAAGAATAGTCGATGATACCGTGAGACGCTATCGGGTTCGTTGAAATTATTTCCGAAGTTTCGCGTTTGAAAAATCATCGAGGAATGAAAAAGCATATTTGTGCATGGAAAGCGATTACATCTGAGATCAATTGATCCATCGATCGTTATTGTTGAAAGAATTTCAACGAAGCTAATGAAAAAACTTGAATTTTGTTTCACCGCGATAATTCTTCACGTCGATTGCACAATTGAAATAGTTTTTTTTTTTTTCTCGACATAGGGAACAGCTACAGAGCATGGATTAGACTTCTGCTTACGAATCAGCGTTCGTTATCGCTGGATTAATGGGACTCGAAGGATAATCTTGAGGCTCCGTCGCTTTGTTCATGGTGTCAAATGGCTCCACAGCGGCCATTTTTTTATCGTCTTTTCGAGAAATCGAATTCGCCTGTATCGCCACGTTTTCGGGATTTCTTCGAAAATTATTCAAATAACGAACGACTCTCCGCCTTTTTCTCACGTATTTTGCAAGATCTGGTCTTCCGAGATTACGAAGTTCGGTCTCCAGTGTTGTACGAGCCAATGCGTGACTCTTCTCTGAAGAAGTTTAGTCGGTTAAAAGAATAAAAGTATACACGCGTGAAGAAAAATTGTTTGATCGATTGAAGTTTTTTGAGCACAGTTTACGTGGTAACTTTTGATTCCAATCTCCAAGTTTGTCGTAACAATTGTCTTGATTGAAAAAAGACATTTCGAGCTGTCGTCGAAGCTTCAATTCGTTGTTCAACGATGTTTTTGCATCCCTATGAAAATATTTTCCGTTCGATGGTAATTTCTTTGAATTCATCGTTTCCAATAGTTTCAGACATTCTATCGGGCTCAATTGGTTTGACAGATATGTTAGTTCCACCTCGCCGAAATTTTCTTCGCACACGATTATCCATATTATCTAAAAGTAGTAAATTACGACTATATTATCGAGAAATACATTGAAATTGAAGGATTTTCAATGTTTTTTTTTCATTGATGAAAGATAATATCATCGAAATTAAATATTTATCTCAGCAGAGGTGATTGCACGAATTATTGTAGCCTATAAAAATAAATCGAGGAATAAGCTCGCAGGCTCGTACGAATCGTAAGAAAATGTATTGAGTCGTTAGAATAAGAGTTGCTTACCTCTGTAAAAAATATGAAAAGTATATAAAAATTATGAATAAATATCATCGCAAAAATCGAATGAAAAAAAATGCAGCCAAGACACTCATCGACATCGCTGCTGCTGCTGCTGCTGTCATCATAAAATCATGACGTGAGAAGATAGACAGTTGAGAATCTATATAACTCGGCAAAAAATGTCAATATTTTTGAATTGGCTTATTTGATAAGTTTATCCGAGTGTAGGAACTAACCTATCGAGACGAGAAGAAAAAACCTTTTAGACGCATTTATTCGATACTTTTTGGGACTCTATTATAGGGACGATACTTTTGAAGTATGCCCTATGAAATGAGGACTTGTCTCTTCGTAAGGAAGAGTCGAACCGTAAGGATGAGCCAGGACTGATATGAAAAAAGGCTTGAAATGCTCGATAATCGTACTCGTAACCTTGATGGCTTTTGAGAGAGTAATTACCAGCCTTAAGAAGCAATTTTATTTGAATTTCAATATTGAAAATCATTCGATACACTAAATATTTTCTTCTCGATGTTTATAACATTTCTCCTTTTTATATCTTACGAAACATTCCTCTTTTATTTATTACAATTACAGTTAATTAGTGCTGAAGATGAAGACGATATTGCCTGGGAAAAAATCAATAACCTGCTCATTCGATATCCCCGGATGATTCCTATTGAAAATCAAAATTCAAACGATTTCAACGAGAAAGAACTCGCATCAAAATTGAACAATCTTCTGGAATTTCATCGACGAGATTCGCCTTTTGTAGGGTTAGTTTTTTAACCTATTTTTAGTTAACAAGTTTTTTTTTGCACTACTTTGTTAATAATTTAAAAATTTTCAGGCATTGAATTTCATACGTATTTTAGTCGATAAACGATTTTTTTGCATTAACCGGAAATCGAACAACGCTAACGCAAACGCAAATATCGTTTTCTAGCTTTCCATACATAACAAGGTTCTATTTCTTGGTCGTTTTACACCAAAATCAACGATATATGATTAAATATCGTTTCATGCGAACATCAAATCTATTGCAATGAAAATAATCGGTAATTTTTTAATTTATGTAATCACAAATTGTATATGTTTTTTGGCATACACTTGGCAAATAATGAATTCTTCAAAATCAAACATAAATGAAGCATCAGTTATCCAAACTCTTTTGACTCAGCGAGATTTTTTTAACGGGCTCAAAATTTGTTCACTCATCTCTGAGATTCTGCGGTAAATTTATTAGCCATCTATCAGAACCGCATTTTTTGAGCATTTCTATCGGAAATACTTTTGTCGAACGACATTTGAGGTTTTTGGGGTTCGAATTCAAATATTTTTTTGGTAACGAATGATCCCGAGATTGACTACTGATGGAATTGGTTTTAATCTTTTCGTTTGTGAAACTCTCGTCCTCCTTAGTTTCTTCCAAAATGGTGTCCAATCTTTCCTGGGATTGCGATGATTGGTCTCGAGCATGATCAACTATTAAGGTCGCTTCGGAATCTCCACTTGTATCTTCATCCGACGAGCATGATGCTTTTTCTTTGATTCTCGAAAAACTACCACAAGCCTTATCGATTTCATCCTTTTCCGGGATTTCGCTGGCCGGTTTTGACGATCTTTTCCTTCGATATTGCTCGACCGATCCAGTATCAATCGCTTGCCTCTTCGGTGCCGTTGTTTGACAATTTTTCTCCTTGTCCCGGGATTGAATTTTCCTCTCTTGTTCCGGGATTGAATTTTCGAAAATAATTTCTTCCGGCTCATCATCCGACGACGATATTTCAACAACATGTCTCCTCAAAGAATTCGAGAACAAACGATCGAAATTCCTTCCTTTTCTTCTCTTAAACGGTCGTATTACGAAACTATCTTCGGGCGAATCATCCGTAACAGGCTCACAATTCGATGGTGATTTTTCAATGGAATCTCTTCCAACAGATAGTAAAGATAAGCGATCAAAATTGTTTGTTTTCCTTCTTTTACCGGATTGTACTTGGAAAATTTTGTCGGACTCTTCTCCAGGTCTTTTTACGGGCTTTAACGATTTTTTTCGCGATTCTGATCGCCAATTTTTTTCTGAAGATTCCGAATTTGATCCCTGATTCTCGAGAATCAAATGGTCATAAGGCTTTGCGGGAGAAACATCAGTCGCAAAGTCTGCGGGTGATGAATCGTTATCGTCATCTTGTCGATTTCCAACAGAACTTTGACAAGACGATAAAGAACTCGATGATTCGGAAGTTTCAACGGATAATTTTGATTTTTTTCGTAACCGCGATGTTCCAACAGGGTCTTTTGTCGCCGCAGCAATTTTAGCCTGATCGATTTTTCGACGAGAACAATTAAAATAGTGTTCCGATCGATGATCTCTGAATTCATTGACTTTCGTGGCTTCGTCGCTTCTCTGATGCAACGATTCTTTATATTCTCGATAAAATTCGTCCCACAATTTGTCCTTTTCGATCTCTTCCGTACCCTTCATCCAACCGATAGATTTCATCGGGGACAATGGATGACGAACGTACTTTCCTCTGCCCCCGTTCCATTGGTATATGTAAACTTCATCGTTGCTGTTCTCCTCTGACGAAGACGATGACGGTGTCGAATTGTAAATTCGTTTTTTTCTATTCCCGAACGCTATGTGAACCGTTGCCGTATTTCTAGGCGGCGATTCTCTTTCAGATTTTGATCCTTCCGAACGATTCCATTTTTTGTTAGTATCTAAAAAATAAATTGAATTTTTTAAAGTACAGTGAATATATCGTTGAAGAATCGAAGAGATTAGATGTCTTCATAAAATGACAAAATCTGTAAGAATTGAACGACAAGTGTCCAATATCATTTTCGATTTAAAAACGTTTTATCATTTTTTTGTATTCATCAATTTTGTCTTATACACTTAATCGTATTATTTTTGGATCTTTTAAAAAATAAAGACTCGTACTTTGGGAACCGTGTCTCACTTCGAGCATCAATTGGCGGTTCCTTATATACTGTGATTGAGTCGAATGCCAATTTGATTGATGGAAACGACCTTTTGATATCGTCGATGCGGGATATTTCATGTTATGATCACCCACTACTAAAGTAGTTTCGTCATCTGAAAAATGTCCAAATCGAAGTTGAATAAGAATAAGTCTCACGTCATCACCAACAAATGAATCAAATTAACTTTGAGTGCTTTTTCAAAGCGAGTAAACTTTCGACAGTTTTGATTTTTTAAACAATATGTAAATAAAAAAAAATATAACGATCATTGAACGCAATGTTATCACCCAAATCGATGAACTGAGGATCCTCTGTTTCGATATCATTTTTGTCTTCTGAACTTGGATCCACAGATTTTTGGAACGTGGTTGATAGACGAGGAAGAGGTTTGTCAAAAATAGATTCCACGTCATCAACGACTTGGGGCGCATCTCGAATCACTTCAGGCGGTTTTTCCCACGGATAATTCGTCCCACAGCTCGCATCACAATTTTCAATAAAAATCGTTTCGATTTTCTTGGCTTTTTGTCGAGCATTTTGCACTGTAACGATATTACCGATTCTTTTAATTTTAACGGATGTTTTTTTGCCGGGGGTTACCAGCAGAGCTGTTTCCCTCGAGATTTGTTTATCAGTTTCGGGCCCACTGGAACTCTCGGTCGGTCGTCGTGCCCTTTTTTTTATTTCCACGGATTTTTCACCACTTTTCGTTGATTCGTATTTCACATGTCGAAAACGTCCCGAAGCCAAATTGTGGTGTTTCTTTTGCGAGGATGTTTCCTCGATCGAAGACTCTGATAGTATTGGAAATGGTTCTAGCTTCATAGGCCACGTTGGGGTACTTGCCGCGTTGTTATCATAATACGAACCGGAACTCATTTCGATGATACTTGTAAAGTAATTTTTTTACTTTTACTCCAAATTTTATTTCGTCACATTCGATTATTTTTGTCGATCGAATATTCTATGGTTTTTCCATTCACCAAAATTGATTAATTTTTTTCATCCAACCGGTGCTTTCTTTATACATTTATATTTTACCGAGAACATTATTCGTTCGTTTCAATTTAAAGACATATTTTTTGCGCAGCAAAATCACGTCTTACTCATACAACGATACGACAAGTACTAACGACTCGTCGATATTTACAAAGACTTTCCAGACATTTTTTTTCTTGGTTTTTCTATATCAATATAAATTGTTTGTACTGCTCATCGTACCAGTGTAGATCGATACCACAATAAATTATTTGTACTGTTAATCGTACTGGTACAGATCTCTTCCAATTGGGATGACGAGTACAAGGTGAACTTGAGTATCGGAATAATATTTCCAGAAACATCGGGCAGTTGATCTATTCGAGGAAAATATTGTTGTTTCGAGGCATTCGTTAAATTTATATCAGAAATTTTTGATCAGTGATAAATCGGACGAAAGATAAAACTGTTCGTGCTGGCATAACAATGAAAAAGCTTTACAACGTAATCGTAAAAGCAGTTTTTTTATTTGAGGAAAGAAATTATGGATTGACCAATAAAATTTATGCAGAAAACAAAGCCAGCAAAGCAAATTTTTCCACGTTCTGACCGATACCATATTCATGTTTTTTCGATGACAGCTATGATCCAGTGGACAAGCAAGACCAAGAAAGTACCGATGACGATTCTAAAGATTGTGTTTCTAAAACAACAACAATGGAGGCAACAACGAAAGAGGAGAGGATAACAAAAAAAGATGAGACGATAACAGAAGAAGAGGAAACATCAAATGAATCCTCAACGAAGCCTCAACGGCTTCACAATCGAATAATTGATAAGATACGACAGAAATTACCCGGCAGTAATTCGACTCGTCGACTGTTTCATGGTTACTAGGAAATTATTTTATTTCTATATAAGTTAAGAATGGAGCTCGGTGAAAGTTTCAAATTGTCGAGATCTTCCCGGACAAAACCAAAGAATAACTGTAGAACTGTATCGCCAAATCATATTTCTGATGTAGAACGAAAAAATATGAAAAATGATTCAAGTGTCTACGTTTTTGTCGTTGATAATCGCAAATTTTTCAACACTCTTCGATCAGTATTTCAAACAAAAATAAATATTCGTTTTATCATCGACTCGTAACTTTTATTTGAAAGTAAGAAGTTTATTTAAATTTTACATAAAAGTTGCGAAAATACTTCAAGTGTGTTTACTGAATTTGTTATTGAGTTTGAATAACTATTATCAATGATTTCAAATATCATTTATCTTCGAATCTGTCAAATTCCATAAAATTTTATCGACACACTCACATATAAATCCATTCGTGTTAATTCTATGCTAATTCATTTGCACAGAATATTCTCGTCAAGAGACATTCGTAAAGTTCATATTTAATTCGATTTTCTTCTTTCGAATATTTAATTAAAAATGTCTAAATAAATTGAAAAAATCGACGAAAAAAAAACTGTTATTCTACGGTAAATTATTGGACAATGAAGCGCATATTCATTTTTGTTTTTAATGCCCAGAGAAATGTGTGAAAAAATCTGAAATTTTCAATAACAAAAACTCAAGCACTTCATTTATTATTTCGTGTTTTCTTAATGTCGATCAAAAATCCGGCTTAGCAGAGTGGTCCTTGCGATTATGTTTTACAGTTTTCAAATAGTTGAAACACCCATTTACAGTTATAGCATGATCGTAAAAGTCCACGACGGCTTGAAAACTCAACTGAGGTCTCCCCATAATTAAACTATTGACCTAATCACTAATTTCTAATGAATCGATAATAAATTAGCATTTGTAAGACATTTATGTAAAAATATTACAGAAATTTGAAGTAATAGAATTCTTCTTATAAAAAAAAATATATATATGTATACATTTTGATAGTATAAAATATTGTTAATTTTTAAATCGATGATTTTATGATTTCTATTTCACTTTATAGAATACAAGAGCCTCACGTTACCACTTCCCTGGGCCTTGATTATTTTCGGGATTACAATAATCGTCACTTGTTTATGTTCCCTCTTCGTACGAAATCGACTTGCAGCTTGTTTTAACAAATTGACCGGAAAGAATAAGAAGAAGAAGTCAAAGAGGTGGATAATAGTAGAATTGAATAATAGAGAGATTAAAAATCGGCAATCCCGATAATTTTAATTGACAAAATCGTAATATCAGTAAAATGTTGTTCACCGACGCTGAACGGGGAAGATCGATACCGAGGACTCGAAAAAAATCAATATCATCTAGAAGATCGAGAGCCAGATCCTTGTCACAGGATATCAGAAACGTTGCCATCCAGAAAAACAGCACGATAACGACAACCAATGAAAACGATGAACCTTCGACCACCGGCTGTTACGCATGTTGCAAAAAAAAGAAAAAACGCTCAAGAAAAAATAAAAAATAATAAATCGCTTTTCTCATTTATTTACCAGCTAAATAAGTCCCGGATTTCAATGCACGGTAGGTAGAATTTGAAAAATTGTCTTTCAAAATTCTTCGATTTAAGGAATCTTCTGCGTGAAATTTCATTAATGGAAAAAACATTTCTTTTATAAAATAAAAACGAAATTCCTTAACCGAAACAAAAATTCAGGTGGTTCGAACAAATGTTATTTGTTCGCCACAAATTTTTGATCCAACAACAAATTTTGTTGAACCAGCAAATTTCTTGTTTCGGTGTATGTCGGTTTCTAATACTGTTTTATTCAATGTTTAGGCACTCCGTTTGGGATTCTATTTCTTCAAGAATTGTATGCAAATGATGATTGCCGCAGATATTTAGAAATAATTGATTAACACATTACTCAGGAATCTGTCAAGAGTTTATTTTCAAATTAGCACTCTTCGAATAACATTGAATTAAGCGAAGTTATCGTAAATATAATAGGTCAAACGTGATTTCGTTTATTTTTCAGTACGTCAGTCGAAACAAACGTACGTTCGCATTTCTCCATTTCTGGATACAAAATGTACGGATTGCTGGGACGTTTTTTGTGCATTTTTTATCTGCAATTGAGTGATCACTTCATCGGTTGCACTATTGATATAAATCTCTCGGAATTGGAATATCTGGCAGCGCATTTGAATCCGTTCGAGTGCATACGTCTCATTGCTGCTCTCCATTACACAACCTACGAATTACCGAAGAGTATGGCCGCGGCTGGTAAAATGTTGTTTTCCAGTATTTCCATAGAAAAGAATTCAAAAGAAAATTGCACGATTGTAACAGATCATTTCAAATGATAAAATAAAAGAGCGGAAAGTCGACGAAGAAATTCCATGTCTTCATCAACTTATACACTGGAACAGTTCGCCGAATGAGGGCAGAGGAAAAACTCACGAACATGTTGAGCATCGGCTCCGCCAATTGAATCGTCACGATTTAGCAGACTGGCTAGGCAACACGGTTTTCAAGCAGCTCGGAAAAGATTTGGAAAAATCGTTGAATTATTCTTTCGGTGAGCTCGGAGAAAAGGAAACCGAAACTCAGTAAGTCGCCGTACCGATTCGTGTTTTCATCAGTTTCCCTGCGCCCTTTAGGGAAATTCTCATTGCGATTCAGGGATCAAGGGAAATTAGAGAAAAGCGCAGGAAAACGTGACGAAAACCTTTTCTTGTGCCTTCATGCAAATGAAAAATCAATGACTACATTCGCGCTTCGAATTTATTTCAAAACTCAGATACCCTGTGACACTGGATCCGATGGAAGAACCTGAGGAGGAAAATCCATGGTTACCAGCGGACACGTTGCTAATGGCACTTCTTGTTGGGTTGCTCGCTACTCTCCTGACATTAACAGTTGCTTTCGTAGTATACAGAATAAAATTGTATTTGCGTCAAAGAGCCATCGAAAAAGGTGAAGCGAAAGAACGAGGCAGAAAACGTTCATCGAGGAAGTTTCGGAAGGATGAAGAATTCGGATGAGTCGAAAAGTTCTGATAAGACAAATTTTATTTGAAATATTGATCCACACGGTACATAGATAAATGAAATTTAAAAAAAGGTTAACAACAGGATATTTTAGCTTCTAAAAACAGTATCAAGAAGGATAAAAGTTGTTTTTATAAGCTTTAATTTAAATATAATCACCATCACGAATGTCGTAGTCGAGGATGAAGAGCTTTCGGAAGCTTTTGGTCTTTGATTATAAAAACATTGTTGAATTATCACACGTGGAATTTATCGCGATTAAATAAATTTCACAAATACTTTTATCATTTAAAAACCGTCTCAATTGTTACAGAGAATATACAATTCGGGATTGCAGACTCACGTGAATATTGATTCTCAATGGCTTTCTGTCTATCGCGATACAAACATTGGCATAAATTTCCTTTGATTTATTCGTCACTGCATGAAATTTAAATGACCTCGAACGTGACTCGACAATGGAAACTACAGAAGTGCAAAAGTGGTACGTCGACTGCGGTGAAATAAAAAAATTGACCAAGAGACGTGAGCACATGCAATAACAACTCCCGAAGATTGCTCTCGCGCATCTGCCTCCACGGCCACTAAAGAATAATCGTTTCGTGTCTCGAAATAAGGCAACTTTAAGACTCGAATATAGTGCTCTGACTATAAAATGGACCGAAATTACTCAGCCAACGGTATCATTCGAGAGTCGATTGTATTCAACCAAGATTTTCATGATAACGTCACTATTTTCGTTCTTTCGAAGAGGCAAAATTTTTGAAAAATATCTAAACATTTTATTCTAGCAAAAAAAAAACAATTTTTGCGTGTCATTCATTTCGTATCATTTGTAAAATTCGTTCATCTCAAACCTTCAAAATATTATTTCATTATCTCAGTATTCTTATTCCAGTTTTCATAATCCTAATTTTAAGTACAAGCGTATATAGCTCGGGGAATCATATTTGCTATCGAGCAAGAGTCTGATAAAAATGCTGGATATTCTTAAGATTAGTATCGCGTCAATTGTCAATAGGTATAAAAATATTGGATTAAAAAATCGATGTAAAAAGCTGTCTCAAAATAAAGATCGAGCATCATCAGTCCCAATAAATTTCAATTAGCTTCTGGACTTTGTCGAATCGTTCGGCTGCCTTTGATTGTAGTCTTCGATAGCGTGCTTTATTTCTTTAAATATTAGTGCCAGGGCAATATCGAGAGCTTCTGAGGCTTCTGTTGTCCCGGAGACGTTCAAATGAGATTTGAGAATTTGATTGACCAGCGGCTCCAATGCCTGCAATATACGTGAACCAACATATTTGAAAAATCTATTTAAATCATGTAGAAATAGAAAATGTTGGATTCGCAATAAATAAATTTTGTAATGTGCAGGAAAGTGGCGCGAATCCGGCTCTGATCTCTTCAGTTGTAACAAATGTGTGTACAATTAAAATTTGTACGAAAATAATTATTGTGACTGGGGAAAAAGCTGTCGTGGCGCTATCAAAGCGCCTTGTATATTTATTAATTTATCGTATTGATAAGAAATATCTCATCTCCGAAAGGGACTACAGCCGGAACCGGATAATTAAATAGAATTTTGTTGATATTTTTTATATTAGCGTAATCATAAAATTAGCGACGAAATCCGGTAGAATCAAATTTTAGTTTGCTGTTTTGGCACCTGACGCTGGATCCCATCGCTCGATGATATAAATATAGAATAAATAATTTTCACTTGTTTTTATCAATGTCTCAAAGCTAACGAACCTCAAAGGGCCTTGTACTTTGTCCTCGTTTGGCGTGTCTTTCCCCAGCCATTTGAAGACCAGCGGCACACAATTCTGCATCGTCAAGAAATTCGATAGCCTGTTCAAATGTACCCATTATATTGAGACAGTGAGCGTGAAACGTTCGATCGTTAGTAAGTTCTTCCAATTCTCGACCACGAAACTTTGGAAATTCCTCTTGATGTTCGGGATAATTCCGAAAGAAACTACAACAAATCATTTTCAATATCATTTTTGCCATCGAAACATTGATCTTACAATCATTTCATTAAATTCATCGTTTATCATTGCTTTATGATTTGAATAATATGAAATTTTTTTTATAATTCGACCGAAAATTCATAATTTCATATTATTTCTGATATTTCGAATTTTATTATCGCTTTGTTCATCGATCTTTCCATTTTATTTCGGTTATGTTGATCGCGTTTACCAACATTGCTATCACTTTGATACGATAACGATTAAGTAAATTACGAAACTTACGTAATCATAATCTCAACACCAATTTCACGGATATTTGGTTGTAAGTCACTCCAACATTTCTTTACGAGATTTCGTTGTTTCGCGGTTAATCCAGTTCCCGGATCAATTTCATCAGTTTCGCTCGCTCCAAAAAAATAACTTATTATCGATCCCATTACAAGAGCCTTCAATGCAACAATAAATTATCTCGATTTACGATTTAATCCAAATATCGATTCGAAGAACAAACTCTTTCCTGGCTACGTGTGAACGCACGTGATTTATCAGAGTATTCTCAAACACTGAGCTGCCTGGCGGTACTTCAAACAGTTTTAAACGCGACTTCGTTTGGGTTTTGGATTGTTGGGTAGGGGAGGGGGCTGTCGAGGCCACATTTCTTACATCCCACCATAATTTCCGTCACTACCAGCAGGGATTTCCATTTTCTGGACATACAGTTCTGAAAAAAATTTCAACGGATACGCACGAAACAACTTTTCAAATTTTTGTTCAAAATACTTGTTGCTAAAAATAATTTTTCACAACAATTTTGCCTAAAAGTAATAGACGTTTCAATTGTTTTTAACTGGCTTGATATTTTTCATATTAATAATTGAACATTTAATTTTTAATTTTAATTTAGGCGACGATAATTTTTCATACATTTGTAAATGACTGTAAATGAATTTCTTATAAATAACCGAATTCATTGGACACTGAATTTATCATTTTCATCCGAGAGTATTTTTTTTTTTTTTTTTTTTACAGTAGAAGTACATAGAGAGGCGAAAACAATGTAATTGAATTATTCTTAAGTGTATCAAGAGAGTATTGTAAAAGACGGAAACGTCATCCAATGGAATAAATAAATAAAAAAAAAAAAAAATAGTTTTTATATTGATAACAAATAGTCGACTATTCTGAGTTGTTGGGCAGGACTGTAGACCGAAGAATTTTTAGCTGAAACTCATTGTCGTTTCAAGAAAACGCATCTCGTGCTTTATCTTATGTATAAAGAATTCACACGAGATAGAATTGGCTCGTGTCAAAGTCAAAATGCGCTGCTCATGCCTTGGAACCTCGAACTTTATGGACCATACGACCGTTTGACGTGTCTATGTTCGTTGACTGGTAATGACTAAGTTGGTGAACTTAGTTCCTCTTTACTTTTAGTCCAGTAACAGGCGTGATATCGATCATCAATATTATTGTTATTATCAATATTGCGATAGATGATTTAGATTTTTAAGCGTAGAACTCATGAGCAGAGTCGATTTCAAACACAGATGAATTTTGAAAAATGACATTTTTGCTGATTTTCTGAATTCTATAGTTTCTAACTGCGTTTTTCGTCAAGTCATTCTACATGGAATTTCATTTCAATCATCCTATTCGTTATTGATAAACGAAGTGATTAAAATGGTGAAAAATCCGCTTATCGGTGTAAAACTAATTTTACACAGTGAGGCAAGTACTATTTCGAAGTTGTCTGCAATTTCATACACCATGACGGCGACCTTTTCGTATCACATTTACGCAAACAAGGAAAAAACTGTGCGTATAAAAACTAAAAATATTGCGGTTAATACCGTTTCGTTGTTATCAATTTCTTGCGCTTCTTTCCAATCACCATAATGACGAGTTTATATACCACGATAAAAATACTTTTTGTCAAAATTTAGCCTAAAAATTAGAAATATCTGACACAACTCAAAACATGTACTGACTTTTCGGCGAAGAAAAAAAGAAAAGATTTCTATTGTGTGGTTTTTATTATCGAATGTTAGTTTTTTTTTTTTTCATCATGTTGAAAACGTCAGATTTTGTTGGTTTTGAAGTTCGCGTCGTGAGAAATTTGCATGAATTATTTTTATAATCGATTTGAGTTACGGAAAACAGATTTATTGCAAATATAACGAAAAAATAATTATAAATACTACACAAACTGTGCTGTCAACGACTGCGATCGTTTGACGATATGAAATTATATAAATCGTACAATTTAACGCATTTTAAATGGGTCTCGGTTATCTGAAAGTTTGACTCGACGGATGACGATGCAGTAAAAATAGTCTGCTGGAAAGAGACATCGACTTTAATCGAATGATGAAATCTACAGTATTGCACACAGCATAAAGATGAGGCGAATAGAAATTAAAGCCTCGGGTCGCATTAACATATGAGAGAAAAGAATTGATGCATAGATGACAATGAAAATCTGAAAAGCAGTAATGTAGTGCGAAGAAATATTGAACTTTTATTTATTATTCACATTTATTTTTTTACAGAAAATCTGGATGCTCGGTATTTCGGATGAAATCTTTAGGTTTTTATAAATGATTGTTGTTATCAAAATATTAATGAATTTTAAAAAATCGTTGATACTTTTATGGTGATCGTTTCACCGTAAGACAAGCGAGTTAAAAAATTAAAAAAACAAAAAAATTATTCACAACAGATTGAATGTTACAATTTTCATTGTTCGTCATAATCAGTAAAAGTAATTTTCATAAAAGAGTATTTCGAGTCGACAAATCATTAAATCCCCCCAACAAAAGTAATTTTTTGTTTGTTAATTTCACGTCAATGTCATAAAATACACGGTTTCCATTCGAGAAATGAAGGAACGAAGTTAAAATAACGTATTCAATTAAGAGTTCTGGCTGGGCACCGGGTACATAATGGACCAGGCCTTGGTCATCGTTTTCACCCATATCTCCTCGACTTCCTTCGTGAAATCTTTCCCAATATTTCTACGCAGTACGTCGACCATCACTGCCGTGACATTCTGAAAAAAAAAAATGCTGAGTCAGTGCCCAAGTGGAAGCCCAAAATTTGTGTTGCAGCAGACGAAATCATGTGTGGAATTATCTGAACTCGTTTGCATCATTTTACGGATTTGACATAATTTTTTTATTTATTTATTATTATCGTACAGTGAGAAATTTCAAGTTAAAATGGAATGGAAAATTGAATTTTATGTACGACGAAATGAGATCATGAAATAACAATTACAGAATCTATTTTTGAAAATTAAAATTTCATTTGGATCGTGTCCGAGAGCATAAAGTTTCTAGAATACTTTGCTTTGGACCAGTGACATTTGGAAGCGAGGCGAATTTAACGGTTTTCGTGCCTAGATATCGACGCGCATTACATGAGATATAAATAATACGAATTCATATAACGAGTGTCACAGTTTCTCGAGACAATTACGAACGACTCGCAGACAAATTGCATGATTGGCCTGGTCGGATTGAAATATTAACGAATTGACGAAATGAGATGTGATCTCGAAGCAACGATCTCATTTTTCGTATTGTATATCTTCGGATTATTATTTAAGAATACTTTCTCTCCCTAAAATATTCGAAACTCATGAATCAAACGTATTCATTTTTCGAATAATATTCTCGAAATATCATATTTACTTGTTTGGAGGTCGCTAGCAAGAAAAATTATAATTCTGTAAAAAGGAAAAAACATGTTTTCATGATATCTCAAAAATGTGTCGACTCACGCTGAAAGTTTGTTTCGTCAGACCCCGTTTCAAGTGCCTCGTCCCGAGACCTTCCAGATGTGGAACAAGACGATCTACATCAGTCAAATTTAGGATCATTGTGTTCAGGGCTTTTGCGACGTTGACTCCATGGGATTGGAATTTTTTGTTTTGTGGCAATTCGCTGCGTGGTACGTCTTTGAAGGACGCAAATAAAGACTGATACTCGGGATAAGCATCGATCAAACTGCAAAACAAATTCGTCATTTAAGTCGTGTGACAGTTCGTTTAAAACTCTTATCAAATATTCAATTTTGTTGTTCGTCGAAAGAAAAGTAAATAATGTTGACAGAAATTTCCTAAATTATTAACGAGCCATTGAACAATCTGCTGAAAATTTTCTTTCCCTGAATACGCACGGTAATCTTTTACGATGCAGGCTCGAGAACATGATGGAATAATTTTCCAGATGACAGGGCACATACCCTAAACACATTTTCACTTGGAATCTGTGGCTATGCATACTCATAAAAATATATGTACGAGATGTTGTATATGTACTGCTACTTGCTAAGCTTGACCAGAAACCCAAACACGTGCGTAGCTCTAAGTGATTGTGCCATGAATATGCAACAGCCGGAAGAATACACTCTGCATAATACGTGTAGGTACAAACAGCCGGTATAAAAGCAAATCCTCCGGACCTTCGAGGCTAAACTTTGCTATCAAGGTTTGCTCGAGCAAACCCTGTTTCTCAAATCCTTTGTACTAGAATTTTTTTTAATTTCGATTCATGAAACAACGAGAGCGAATCTCGATCAGATAAGGATCTGCAAAGTATTTCGAACGATGATGAATCCGATCGAATGTACGATAAAAATTCAAACATCTTAAAATCTGGAATTAAATTATGAAAAATTAAGCAAATTTTAGCAACGATAATCTTTGATTATCGTTGTTATTGCATCGACAGCGAAGTTTCCTTCTTAGTTTGGGAATTTTATTTACAGCTTCAATTTCGGTTAGCAAAAGCTGTGTCGATCGAAGTTTTCATGGTAACGAGCGAGTTCCATAGGCGAACGATGACTACGTTAATTAAATATCAACATAATTATTGTCCTCATTAAATCGTGAAATGTAATCTGTGAAAACGAAAGTTCACCTCATCAAAGTGAAGTAAAAAGGGTTTGAAGTTGTACGCGGAAACGTGTAGGAGCTTCAAAGGTAGTTTCGTAATTTCGTGGTTTTTCTTTCGGCGTTTTTTTTTTTTATTTTTTTTTTTTATTTTTGCTCTTCTTTTCATCTGAATTTTTTTATAACTGTATTGCGTTATCCCTCGTTTAATTAGATTTCAGAAAGTGGAGTATTTGTGAATTTGGAGAGGCAAGAACGGCGTTTGCAGCATCGCTTCCGAGGAGATAATTACACCGGCTGGAGTAACGATTAATCGAGAATCGATATATGAAGTGGTTTTGGCGCGAGAGAGCCAAACGAAAGAGGACGAGAGAGAAAGATGAGAGATAAATTTGCTGCCGTTAGTAATAATAGTACATAGTTAATTACCTCAACATAATATCGAGACCAGAAGCTACGAGATCCTTCATCAATAATGCCCATGTTGTCTGTAATATATTGATCTCCCGCTCGCTCAATCCGGTCACGGGATCAACTTTATCATTTCCGCTGCTTGCCATTTTTTATCTAAAATAATATTCAAAAGATCTTTTATTTTTCGAAAAATAAAAACACTGCTCAGAGCATTATGGTAAAACAAGAAATGAAAGAAAAAATAAATTTTCTATTATTTTGGTAAAATGATCGGTTGAAATTGAATTGTTAATTGGAATTCATATTTTGAAAAAAATGATAATTAATGAACACGAGAACATAAGAATTTAGTTTCACCATGAAGTACGCCGTGGAATTTGAATTTGCATAATAATTAATTGTTTTCGCGAAGATTCGTTGAAGAAGAAATACTTGCCAATAACGTTGTTGACCGTTTTCGAAAACGACGGTTAAGAATTAAAATTTCGGTGATTTAATCTTCAAGCCGAAAGTCCTCTCGTCAAGTCTTGTTTATTTTGTTTGTAATTTATTTTTTTTGTCTTTTCTGGGCGTAATTAAGAGGATATATTTCGGTAGTAAACGATCAACTTGGTCAATGGGATAAAAATATAATTTAATTATGGAAAATTGGTTATTGAAGTCAAATTAATAAAAATCACTGTGACGAAGAGACGAAACCAAACTCGGTCCTCACTGTCTCGCTCCTCGAGTCCTACTACATCCACCTTTCAATATCGCGCTATACCCTTCCGTGCCCCAGGCTCCCGTGAAGAAGGAGGGGGAATACAATCTCTCTCAGTCTCTCCCTATCTCTCTCCCTCTCCTCTCTCTTTCTCTCAGCCGCTATCTCTCTCCCACTCTCTATTCCTCTCGCTTTCGCTTTCTCTCTGTCATTTCACAAAGCAAGATATGGACTTCGGGGCAGGTAATATCGATAAAAATTGATCCGTCAGAAAGATACTTTGAACTACTATTGTAGATATATTCCACAGACATTATTATCATTGTCATCGTTTTTATTTCCCTCAGGATAGAAAGGGGAAAATGAGTTTCTTCTGCTCCATAAAGCATTCGGTTTTTCGGTATCCCATTTTTGACTAAATAAACAGTTATATATAGCGAACAAGCTAAAACCAGAGATTCCAATTTTTTTTTTTTTTAATATCTAGGAATTCTCACTCCTCATTATTTATCTTTCTGCTCTAGCACACAATAATTAAAATCGTTAAAAAATTGGAGAGAAAAATGTTCCTCTCGTTTTGTATTCCATGAATTTCAGACGTTTTGTCACACGGATCGAGAACACGTAAATTAATTGTTTGCTGTGCTGTGATGACAATTTTTTTTAAATCTCAATTCCTGCAAAAACATTGCAGTGAAATTGATTTCAGAAGGAAGCGATTGGTCCTATTTTGGACATTTGTGCTTTTCGAGTAATTTTAGTTTGCGCTCGAATATTCGTGAACTGTAGTATAACTGGAAGTCTTAATGCTCTTCCCAACGCGATAAACCGCAATTATGTTCGTTGATAATCGGGTGAAATTACTAGCCGCGGTTGGACTCGGTGTGGAAGCAAAAAGATGGCAGACGTTTCGTGTAAATTCAATTTAGCCTCGGTGCGACAGAACTCGTTCGATGTTTGACGATTATCGGAGAAATTGAGAGAAATATTCAAGATCTGAATACTCGTAGAATTGGACGCTATCAAACAAGAGATTCCACATTTTTTACATCTCTAAACTCTCAGCCCCTTTTGTTACTTAGCTTTGTAAATTAAAATCATTTTAAAAATTGGAGCTTCGATTCTTTCGAGGTATTAGCATCCCTCAAACGTCGGGAGATTTTTTTTCTAATTGAAAATTCACTGAGCTGTTTACGTGCGGACGTATTTCGGAATTCAAACTTTTCATAATACTGATGGAGAATGCGAAATGTCAATAAATCATTATTTGTGTTCTGCGTGAAGGAAATTATGGAATCTTTGATTTACAATCTATCAATAAAATTTCATTCGACGTTGTACAATATAACGGGTAGATAAAAAAATTGGAATTGAAATGATTTCAGAAGAAGGAATAGACTCGTAAGTTTCAATGTATTTCCCAGCACGATAAACTGCAATTATATGGATCGCTTGTCGTGGTGTATTTATCGGCCGACCGAATTCAATGATAGCCAACAAAAATAGCAGGCCCGTCGTAAAAGCTTATGTTAGCCTTGCGGTGAAGCAACGTATTCGAAGTTCAACGTATTTGAAGTTCAACGTATTTGAAGTTCAACGACGATGTGTGACATTGAAAAAATATCGAATATCTGAACAGTCGTTAAATTGGAGAAATCATATAGATTGGGGAATCAAAATTCGATACTGAAAAGATCGATTAAATAAAATCGAGTTAGAAAAAAATCATTGAATCGTATCAAATTCCATGAAAACAAATCAGGAATGATTCGTTGGGGATAAATTGTGTGTACAAATTTTCAACGCCGATCAGAATAAAAATCTAACTCAAGGAGAAAACTTTCGTTAAAAAAAAGACTCAAAAATATAAATTGGAATAATGAGAATAAAAATTTTTAAGTTCGGACAGCGAGAAAAAAAGAATAATGGATCTCATACGAGGACGAGGAAGAGCAGTATCCTTATGCAATTACTGGCTGGATGTACCGGTAAGGAAATAAAAATTGCTCATTTCATCCAACGCTCTTTGCTTTTTAGCTACTTTTTTTTGACAGTTTTTCAATGCTTTTTCTTACCATACAATGCTTGACAATTTTTCTGTATTTTGATAACACGCATAATATTATTTTCTTTACATAATTTTTCGAAGCAAATCTAACGCTGATAAACGTTGGGCTGCATCTCGGTTGGCCAGCTGTGTCTTTGCCATCTTTGGAAGATGAAAAATCCGAAATTCATGTGACTTCCAGCGAAGGTGCATGGATTGTTAGTTTTTTATCGGTAGGAGCTTGGCTCGGATCTGTAATTCCAGTCACTTTGGTGAACAGAATTGGTCGTAAATGGACGTTACTTTTGACTGTAATTCCGAACATCGGATCTTGGACGCTCGTATATTACGCTAAAAATGCCGAAATTTTTTTCGTCGCCCGATTCATCGGAGGGATTAGCATCGGTTTTACTTTTGCAACTGTGCCGATGTATATCGCCGAAATCGCTGAAAAAGAAATACGAGGGGCCCTCGGAAGTATTATTGGTATTATGAACTCGTTCGGAACCATCCTTATCTACGTCATTGGCCCTTTCTGCTCGATACCGGTACGAAATTCTTTAATCACCAGTAAACGAATAAGCGATATTAGTTTAGAACGACACGAGACACGAATTAGAAGTTTCCTTCCTCTAAATTTTTCAACATTATTTCTGAACTGCCGGGAATTATTTAAATTGTTCATCGTTTTTAGTTTTTTAATCATTTCGAAAGTTTTTTTTTTTTCACTTTTGATTAATTATCCAACAACTTTTTTAACTTACAAACATTTCGACAATACACTGGAAATCGAATTTTGTTAGAACTGCAAATATTTTGCAGCATACGTTCAACCAAATTGTTCACGGATATAAACCAATTTTTTTTTTCATTTCAGCAATATACTTGATTCAATAACAAAATATACCGTTGAAATGACAAAAAATTTGGTTTATATCTGTGAATAATTTAGTAACACGTAAACTGCAAAATATTTGCAGTTCCAACAAAATTCGGTTTTCAGTGTAAGTTCTCCAAACGAAAATTCAATCATGAAATCGATTATCCCTCCCGCTCTTACGGGCCCTACTTAAACATCTAATACGACATCATAAGTAGCCTCATTTTAGAACTGTAATGGTTGAGACTTTAACAATGAAAATCGCCTTCTCATGTTGTATTTCTTACAGCGATTTTACTATGATTACGAAGCGAAACGTTAACGTTCCATTTCGTTATCATTACGAAACGAAACGTTAACGTTTCGGTTCCTAATGATCGTTTTCTTTGAAATAAGTTGATTGCATTTTCTCTATTCCGTCGTTATTTATACTCGTAAAAGAAGATAAAACCGAATGAATGATTTTATTGAATGTTTTATTGACAGACTTTGTCTCTGCTTGCCATGCTGCCATCGCTGATATTTGTGTTTTCATTCGTATGGATGCCGGAAACGCCTTACTATTATTTGAAGAAGAGAAAATACGAGGAAGCGGAAAGAGCGCTAATTTGGTTGCGTGAGAAAAGAGACGTGACTTTGGAGCTTCAGGAGATGAGTAACTTCATGAGAAAAGAGCAGTGTCTGAAAGGAGGACCAAGGGAGTTAGTAAACACGAGAGGAAATCGTTGGGCCACCCTGATAGCTGCGTTGACTTTGAGTGCTCAACTATTATCCGGATATATAGCGATAATGGCGTATTCCGGTTTGATATTGAAGGGAGTTTCCGACGAAATAAATCCTGCAATTGTCGTTGTTGCGAACGGGGTCGTCACATTAATTTTTTTCATCGTAGCGTCTTTCATTATGGACAAAATCGGAAGAAAACCATTGATCCTTTTTTCATTGATAGGAGTGATATCATCTCTCTTCATGATGGGCGTCTATTTTCATTTGCGATCCAAGGATACCGAAAATGCAAATTTTTTTTGGTTACCGATCGTTTCGTTATTGAGTTTTTTCGCATTTTACGCAATCGGCTTGGGACCGGTGCCTTGGGTCCTTATTTCAGAAACGTATCCCATAAACGTCAAAGCTTCCGCGACCATGATCTTCTCGATTTACGCTTCAATACTCAGTTGGGGCTCGTGCAAAACTTATCAAATTGTCACCGATCAATGGGGCGAGCAAGTTATTTTTTTTACTTTTGCAACAATCGAAATCATTTTTACCTTTCTCATTATTCTCGTTGTTTTTGAGACCAAAGGCAAATCTTTTGAAGAAATACAAGCTCGTCTCAACGGTACATAAAGCGAAAAGAACGTCCGTCCGAACAAATTTAAACCTTTCTCATCGCCTCGTTCAAACATCGATTTTTCTAATTCTCAACAATAAATCGCGATCGATTCGATTCCAAGATAAAAATTCAATCACTTTTTTTGCAGTAAATTCGATTCAATAATGTGAAATATAGTCACTGTATGTCAACCTCGAATAACACTAACAATAATAAAATAAAGAATAATTGTAATGGTAGCGGAGTTTTGGTTTTCTTCGTGTTTTTTTCATAAGCCACCGCCTGATATTGCCGGGAATTTTTAACATGATGAATCCTGGAATTGTCATTGATGCAGGAGGGGTCATCACGTTGACATTTTTCTTCGTAAAATCTTTCATTATCGACAAAATGAGAAGAAAACTGTTGATCCTTCTGTCATCGAGAGGCGACATGTACCTTGTTCTAATGAGCGTTTATTTTCAAATACAATCCAAGGACACCGAAGATCCAAATTGCATATTTTGGCTGCTGATCATCCCGCTGTTGGCTTTTCAAGCTTTTTAGGCGATCGACCTTGGAGTCGTGCCCTGGGAAATGGTATTCCTTGAATGTCAAAGCCTCCGCGACCGCGCGCGGTCTTTTCGATTTATTCTTCCATGCTCAGTTTTTTTATTTGCAAACTGTACCAAATTGTGATCATATTTTACAGCTTTGCCATCAGCGAAGCGATCTTCGTCTGTCTTACTATTTTCCTCGTTTTTGAGACCAGGGACAAATCTTTTCAGGAGATTCTAGCTTGTCTCAATGGGACGGATAGAAAAGAAAACGCCTCTTCAGACACAGTGGAACTTTTCGTCCATTCACCCAACATCGATTGATTTCCTGCAAATATATAAAAAAACAATAAATCGACCGATTCGATGATGAAGAAAAAACTCAAGCATTTTCTATTTTATTTTTTGAATAATGTGGAAAATGATAATTGTATGGCAAATTTAAAAATGAATAAAATTTTTTATTGCGCTTGAAAATCAGGCGTGTGATAACTTCACTAAATCGAAGGATTATGATGGATAAATTGAAATATTATTTCGTTTACCAATTTTTTCATAATTTTAAAGCCCTGTTATAGGATGAACAACATTTCGTTTATCTCTTCGTCGTTTTCTTGCTCGATCGGCATCAACGACTGAAATTTCATTCTTTATTGCCAAGTCGCTAGGAGCTTGAAAGAATGAACAACGATTTAGAAAAATTAGCAAATGAAAAATAAATTTTTCATGAAAATCCAAGAATAAAATTAAAAGTACAAACTTTTTTGGGATTCGGATTGAGGTTTCAAATCTTTTGGGACTTTTGTCGAATCGACATGAGTCCGTGAGGCTTTTTTGGAGGATGGTCCCCTTGATTGATCTTCCTCGATGGTTTCCATTGGCTTCGATGGCATTAGAATCGCAGATTTCGTTTCTCGGTTGTTTCGACTTTTTTTGTATTTATCGTACCATGAACATTTACGAGATCGAGAGTTATTGACGTTTTTTGGAAGGTTTTGACGATCTGGACATGAAATTATCAATGAAGTTGAAATGAAAAAAAGTTTATAAAATATAAAAACGGGATTCATTATAATTCACCGGTTAATTTGTGAGTATTCTCCGCACTGACACTTCTAGAACTTGTTGTTATTACTGCGAACTGTTCGACTGGTTTCAACCATGAATTCACGCCGTTTTCCAAGAGAAGCTTACTCGCAGGTTGTTTGTCTACGTCTCTCTTAGTTTTATTGTGATTCCCTTTTTCCATGGAAAGAAAAGAAGACATTCCTGACATTTCCATCTCGATGGAGGCCCAAAACGCCGTTTTTATTTGCCAGTAGCGTTTTTTGAAGATCCAATGCTCGAGAGGTCTTCCATAGATTGAGGGAGGATCACACATAGTCAGCCAGCCACAAAACTGTAAAAAAAAGAAGAAAAAAGTACTGAAACGAATTCTGAATTTTTGGCTTCGAAACGAAAATCAACTTGAGAAAAATTCTTCGATTCTTCGTTATGAATCCTCGCAGAATAAACAAATCGATATAAAAAATATTACATTTTTAGACTATTAAATGAAAACGACGATTTTTAAGAGTACTTTGTTTTTTGACGGACGTTCGTATCTTTCCAGCAGCTCGAAATCTTTCTCTCTTTGAAGTTGCATGAAATGAGCAATTCTGGGCAATAATCCGGCGAAATATCGGACGTGAACGACTGTACATTCCGCGGTCATCTCTTCCGGGAGCTCTTGGATAAGCATTTCCAAAAGATCCATCATAAAATTCTTCGAATGAAGAGAACAAATTTTTTTTTTAAAACGGCATTTAAATTCGAATTATTAGACTTTTTTTAACAGATTTTCAGTGCGTAGGGTTTCGAAAAAAACTTTAAGAAAAAGTTTAGTTCATTTTTGAAACTCAAATGTGGAAAAAAAGAAAATAAATATTGCTGAACCTAATCAACAATTAAAATTACGAGGCACCAAAAATGTTAAAATCAAAAAAAATGTGTGTTATTTCGCTCTAAATTGCAAGATCCTTCCTCGATCACGAACTTCCAAATCTTGAGACGAAAGTTGCATGTCCTTGTGTATCATCGCTATGTAACCCAAGAGATGATCCCTCTGTCGTCGCTTTTTCGAATAATCGATAAAAAGAGCGCTCGTTACGGTACAGACAGCGGACATTTTTTTCTTTATCCTGGCATCTTGTACGAACTCGGGAATATTGTCGTCCTGGAAATACTTGATATACTGGGGATGATTGCGAAATAGTCTGTCCAATTTTCCAACGAGAACGAGAGAAAAAAAAATAATAAACATTTTGATGTGGACCTTAAAAAATGAATCTACCGAAGAGAAAATTCATTTTTTCTTCGGACATGAAAATAAAAATTGTGGAAAGTTTTCTCTTGTCGCCCAAAAGATCAAGATTTGATACAAAAACAATGGAAACAAAATCGATTACATACATCGCCGAAAATACTGCAGCGTAGTGAGAAAGATCGTATTCAACGATCTGCCAAACTTTTTTCATAACTGCAGTATCCTTTGCTCTAACACGATAAATACTCTTGTGATCGTCTTGACCGATGGTCGAGTTTTTTGACTCGGAAAAACCCATGTTTGAATAATGTTCGAGGTTATATTTCAACCATACTCGTTTCATAAAACTTTGATTTTATAATATTACAACTTCAGACAGGGGCCGAATATCTATGAGGTGTTACCAAATTTTCGAACATGAATTCAATGGAATGCTCAAAAAATTGAATATTCTTTCGAACGTGTTTATTATTTTTATAAAATTAGTATACAACTTCATTTGAATCGCTTTTAATTATGAAATAGCTCGATAATTGCGGCAAGAAACCAATGATAAGAAAAATAAAAGCATTGTACGTATTCCAAGATTTTTTACACATTTTCATTGAAATATCGTGAGAATTATTAATGACTCGATATCTGATTTAACGTATTGGCGTATTGAAATTCTGGGCTGTTCTCGTATTCACACATATCAAGGGCTATGACGCAGCTCTCGCGAACAACGCGTTTTTCATCGTTGACGTAATCATTAAGAATCTTCGTACAGTCCGGATGTGCTATCGAACCCAAAGCCTCCGCGCACTCGTGTCTCACCATCTCATTCTCCTCAGGATCTTCGAGCGATTCGCGAAGATATGGCACTGTTATACTCTCTTGTAGTTGACCCAGTACAAATGCTATTTCATGCCTGAATAAAGCACTACCAGCTTTCAGTCCTTTAAACGTAAGACAAAAACGATCAAAAAGTTGAAGGAAAAGCAAGAATTTCTAATTTTTTATCTTCGACCAATCATGTAATAATATTTGAAAATTTGGAATCTAATTTTTCAAATTATTCCTAAAATTTTCAAATAATTCATTTTAACTACAAACAGTGTGCGAAAAATTTTTTGGTATTTTTTTTTGCAATTCTGACTTTTTTCTAAGAAGAAATGGTGATAATTTCGAACCTGCAGCTAATGCTAGTACACTCTCTTCTGTTCGCAAATTCCGAAGGGCGAACATAGCTCGATAACGATCAAACAGTGGTGCATTCTCGTCAAGCAATATTTCCTTAAGAATGCTGACTTTTGTGATTTCTACCGGAGGCGCTGGGTCGACAGAAGCATAAGGATTCTCAGGCAATTTTTCTGAAGAATTCTTTGATTTCTCGAGCCACTTCATACGCTCGAGGGCCAATTGACATGTCTCCGCTACTTCCGTCACTGAATCTTTGCTGTATTCTTCCAAAATAGGAATCACTTGAACATCTCCAATGGCACCCAGTGCTTCGCCTGTACATAAAGTATACGTCAAACAAAACAGAACCTAAAAAAAGTCATATTTGAATATATAAGAGCAAGACTCAAAGGAGCTTTCTTGTTCAATATTTGACATAAAATTGCTGCTGACACTCTTGATTCAGAAGAATCGTTATTGCTTAATTGATTAATGAATTCTGAAAATCGACCTCTATCTTTTCGGCTTCATGCAGTTTGAAATTTGATGACTCAAGTTCTTTGCCAAATGGCTGAATTGATCGATTTCTCTGTGAACTTAATCGTATAAGGTATAGAATTGTTTTTATTATCGACATTGTATGTGCTTAACAATGTAGCCAATAATTGATAGAAATATTTGATGAACTCGGCACTTGTATTCATGTGAACCACGATGTCGACTTCAACAGCTGTGATTTTTTTATTGTTTTATTTTCAAGCATTTGATTAATGCAAGCTCCCATAATTTGATAAAGCTTTACCTGCTTCATGGCGTACCATGGGTTCTTGTGCTTTGTCTTTCAGAACTTCAATAAGCACAGGAATGGCTCTGGAGTCCTGCATTTGTCCAAGACAGTAAGCGAGTTCATGTTTGAGCAGTGCGGATGAATCCTTGAAACAATTTTTTATTTGTTCTATACACAATTCACCACCAATGTTTTTCAACGTGAATAGAGCACGAAATCTTTCTTTGAGAGGACGATTCTCGTCGTTCAATACACGGCCTATAGCCTGAATTTTTTCGCTATCTATCGATGACATTTTTCCTCATGAGAAAGCAAGTGACTTCACAATTTAAGTATTTCTCGTTCAAAAGTTAAGCAAGGAAATTACTATTTTGTTTACGAATTTATAAAAAATAATAATTTTTTCTTCTTTCGGATTATAAAAAAATGACTATTTTTTCATCACTTCCTAATTACAATGTGCACTCTTGCGATTACCGCGGTTGTAACTTCATAAAATTTGAAGGTTATGTCAAAGAAAACAAGCCTGGCTCACGCCTGGCTACGTCGTCACGTGCTACATCTCAAGTCAAATACAGTCAAATGTAATCCGACGAAAATAAAATTACAAAATTTCATTTTCTTCCATTTCCGATTCTTCAAAATGTGCCTCATAAATCTAAATCATTTAAATATTTTATTTTTGAATGATTTATATACAATGGCTATTGCTACATTCGTGAAAAAAAAGATTGGGCAAAAAACGTACATTTTTCTCGTCGTTTGTGTAGATCGTTGATCTACACAGTTTTAATGGATGAGCCATGATATGCTGAAGGAATCATTCCCATGAACCTGTCGAACAAAATTAAGACGAAATTAAAATTTCGGATGTATCCATTACCACGAAAACAACAAATATCCAAAATATGATATCAAAAATAATAAAAATTTGAATCAACTTGAAAGTGTGATGGATTTATCGAATGTGATGTGTTCATGATAAGAAAATTTTGCGCTTGTATCGAGTATCGTTTCTTTTTCCGCTATAATGACACCGAGGAACGTCAACGCAATCAATCGTACAGAAAAAAGGTTTCGGTAACATTTCGTGCAGGAAAATTTACAAAGGGTTCAAAAAGGCATGCGTTATTGATATGATTTTTATTTAAACAATCTCTAACTTTCTCGACAAATTACAAGTAATTTATTTTCCTCTTTCATTCGCTCATAATTTCCTCGCACCAACAAATTGTTTTTCCTTTATTTGTCTCTCTTTTTACCTCATTATAATATACAATACCTACGATTCTCTCCGTACTTTTTTTTTTTTTTTGTTTTAGTGTTAGTATGTGTGTGTTGTTTAGTGAATGTTCGTTTGTCAATCCGCCGTATAATACTGCTACGGATTATCGTAACGTAATTATTTTCATTCTTTCGTTAAATATTCTTTAAAGTGAAGAAATTTTTTCTCCCAAGCGACGAGTTTCGAGAACATATCTAAATATTTGTCAAGCCTGAGAATTTTTCGATCAAACGTATTTTGGACGATCGAAAACGTTAGAAAATCAGATTTCTTCTTACACCGCCCATAATTCCCATTTTCATTCTCCCGTGCCCCAAATAACTTCGACGAGTGCTTTCGTTCCGAATAATTTTTATTTGAAACAAGATTATTAGCACCGGCGTATGCTAAATTTGATTCGCATTGAAACAAACCAAAAATCTCTAACTTTTTTGATTCTCTCCTAAAATATTGAGTCCCATCCCATCTTTTTTTTTACAGATCAAAACGTTGCCAGATTGGTACCAAATAAGATTGAATTTACATTCGAAAAAATTAAGACGATTCTTTGTTCAGTTTCGATAATTTATCCGTTCGAAATTTGTTACTTTACTTGTGTTCAGTTTTAAGTACGTTACGAAACTATTTTTTTTTCTTTTTCAATTTCCAAAATATAATTGCAAGCATCGAAATAAAAAATTGCAAAAAAAAAAAATTTCGTGCTCTCGATCTGGAATGTCTCGACGTCTTGATAAAAATAAATAAAAAAAAAAAAAAAAACACGTCGAGTATGGAAAGTGTTCCTCATGTTCATTACTCCTTTTGAATTCCTTTCGCAAATCGTTGTACAAGAAAAACGCGACGATTTTTAATTTCTTTATATAAATATATTTTTTTTTCATATTCATTCATTTCTCATGGACTTTGAAGAAAAGTTTTATTCTGTTTCGCTTTTGCTTGCACGTTACTTTAGCCTACGGATAAAAATTGGCGACTATAAAATTGTTTTCCTTTTTGTAGCTCACGTTTAATATTATCTGAGTAATAATAATAATAATAGTAATAATATTAATAATAATAATAATAATAACGCTACTAAACTGTAATAATTAATATTAATATAATAATAATAATAATAATAATGCTACCAATCTGCGAACATTAATATTAAATATGATCAAAAAATGTATGTTATCCCATTTGCATAGGTGGTGTGTTTATCTGGTAAATATTCCATGTCAATTGAATCCGGTGTATTATTTTCTCTTTTTTGCATTGTCTATTCTCGACTTATTCAGTCGGAGAAATATAGATGTGAAAATCTCGATCGGCGACAAAGTGGCAGGAATGGGCCGAACGATGAGAATATATGTGTATCAAACGTAGAAAATTTCGCGAGAGAAAGATTTATTGCTCATTTTTTTTATTCCGTCAATAAAAAACCAAAAAAAAAAAACAAATCTCTGCCATTTGATTGTTTTCGTCGGGCCGGGGAGAGAGAGATATTGGCAGCAAACACTTTTCACCCCGTGTTCCGATAATTACTTCCGCCCTATTGAATATTTATATATTTTATATTCATACATAAAAATAAACGTTAAGAAAATAATTCTTAAGCGAAAAAATACGAGGTAGACCTCCTCGATCTACCTCTTTATTCCTCGTTCATTTTCTCTCATGCTCACTTCCATTCCGACGCAAGTATTCAATCTTTCAAATTCCCTCTTCCCCGTCCACATTTTTAAATCCGTCAAATTGACGATTTTCTCGTCAAGTGTTCAGCGGCCACCACCTCTCGCAGAAATAGCCCAAGAAAAAAGAAAAAAGACACGCTGCGAAATGCGTCAACTTTTCATACGTTTGTTTTTTTTCTTTTTCTCTTTTTCTTTACAATCTACTAAGAAGGCCACGAGTGTGTTCGATATAAAATCATCACTAATTGGTAATTGCGATCCGAAGGTATCAAAGTGTAAATATATATTTAAATATACGCCTATATTTATATATGTATATGTGAATCATTATTTTTTTCTTTCAGGATAGGCCTCGTTGGGCAGTTTCATAAAATTTAAAAAAAAAAAAGCAAGAGAAACGGCCGGTCTTCGTCCGTTTCTAATTTTTACATTGCTCGTTGTTGTTGTTTTCTCTCTCTCTCTCTCTTTCCTCTACTTTGTGAATACATAGAGATATATATATAAACACATACATATAAAATTCGACGGATCTTGTAGCCTGTTCGATGAAACGTGAGAAGGAACAAAACACAAGCCGGCTCTGGGGAGGGAATGGGAAAAAAAGGATTTAAAAAAAAAAAAAATCTCGCAGGTTGAAAAGTGGAAAAAAAAAACAATGCATTAATCTCCAGAAATTACATCGTTTCTGGTCAAACATGCTGGAAAAAAATATCGCTAATCTTGATGTTGGAGAAAAACGATGTGAAGAAACTTGTAAGTTTCTGAACATAAAGAGTGAACTGGCAATGAAGAGTCAGAACCAAATAATAAAGGGCGATGTGCTCTGGGATATTTCAATGTATATATATATATGCATCTATATATATATTAATTTGTTTTGGGCAAATCAAAGGAAGACGTATGGAACGCGAGAATTTTCGTTGATTCCGGACGGTTGATAATACACAAAACGCGAAAAAAAACGATCGAAAATATACGAAATTGATGTCGTCACATTGAAATCGTACCAGCGCGTTTCTTTTTTTCGTTCTTTCTTTTTTCTTCAATAATTATTATTAATGTGGCTTCGAGATTGGCATCAACGAAAACTCAACACGTATCTCCAGGTCCACGGAGCCACACACACGCACACACGCGCACACACACACACGCACACGAGAATCCAAGAGCGGGGCAGAAGACAAACGCAGACTCCCCTCAGCGATCGCGTTTTCGTTATCTATTACGTTCTGGTTCGTCGGTTTGTTTGGGTTGTTGGTTTTTCTTATGTTTTCGTTTTCTTTTTGGGCGGAGGGTTCGTTTGTTTCCTTTCTGTTTTTTTCTTCGATGGTAGAATATTGGATCGTAAAATTTACATGTTCTCGAACTGATCGACGCGACGCTTAGTGTTGCCCTTGCGAATCTCCCGGAGCGTCTTGTACTTGTCGCGTCCCTGACGCACGTTTTCCCTGTGTATTTTGTCCATCGTCGTTTCTTTCGTCTCGTCTCGCGACTGTGCGAGATCTTGTTTTAAAGCCTGGTTGATAAATTCAGAAACGTTAATATGCGTAATTCTCCAGAGTAAACAAATTCATTATTTATCTCCGAAATTTTAAGAAATAAATTGAAAAATAAACCAAATTAGATCGGAAGATTTGAACCTTTAGAAACATTCTTTTGTAGTATCGATCAAACAAAAACGCGAGTTATTTCAATGTACCTTAAGTTGATCGTGCAGACGCTCATTTCGTTCGGCAAGGGTGCGTCGTTGCTCAACAGGATCGATGATCGATTCATCCGTAGCCAAATCCTTCGTAACATCGCTGTGGGGCACTTCGTCCTCACCTTCTTCTTCGCCCTCTTCCTCGTTTTCCTCAACGTGATGATGACGCGGGGTCGTGTTCGCTTGGAATGCCCGATCTGCGTCTTCTTGGCGGATTCTTAAAAAAGAAACAAAACGTTTAAACGTGAGAAAACACAATGAAACATTTTTTTATGTACTGAAAAAAGTAATAACATTGAAAGTAAAGAAATCAATGATGAAACAAAAAGCAACCGGCGTTTCACAAAGCCTGAAAAACATCACGGAAGCGGGGAATAAAATGTGTACCTGGCCGCTTCAACCTCTTCTTGCAACCGTCGGGCTTCTGCGTCTTTAGCTTCGACTTCCGACTGAATGCGCAATACTTCCTCCTGCTTGGCTCGGATCTCTTGTTCCAATTTAGCCCGCTCAGCTGCCTCCATCTCGTGCGAACGTTCCAATTTTTCCATCATCGCAGTCAATTCCTAAAATAGCCAAATAATCAATATTCGGAAACAGAATTGAAGGAAAATCTTAAAGGAAAATTATTCCTTCGATTTTAAACGAATTTCTCTCGGTTATGAAGGAAAATTGTTCTTTTCGGAGAGATAAAATTATTGTGAAACATCAAATTTTTTTCAACTCTCCATTTCTGTAAAAAAAAATCTGCTGGAAGAGAGGAAACTCTTCGCAATTTTGCTTCTCCGATGTACATGATAATGAAAATAAAAGAAGAATTCGTACTTTCTGGCGACCCTCCAATTCCTCCTTAGCAGCCTGCAACTGTTTGAGTTGTTCCTCGAGACGTCTGATCATTTCTTGTGCCTCGTTTAGCTCGGCCTGCCGCCTGTCCATCTCTTCGGCCATGGTTCGCAGCCTTTCCTCGTACTCTTGATGTTTCTTCTCAGCTCGTTCCCTCGCCGCAATTTCCAGCTGAAGCTTTTCACGCTGTTGTTGCTTGGCGAGTTTTTCGTCACGAGCTTGAGCCTTGAAAAATCGAATACGTCATTACACGTCACTTACCACTTTAGAACTCGACTCCACCATAACGTTCGTAAGTAATAAAAAAAAAGGTATAATAAACATCCTTGGACATAATGAAACAAATTTAAGGAATTCAAGAATCAAGGGGGCCGAATTCTTACGTAGAATTCATAAACACCAAAAGTAGAATGATATTTTACTTGAAAAAGGTGCTGGAACTGTTTTTACATTCGAATAATTCAATTTTATTACTCGATTCATTCATGACAGAGCTCCAAAAATTCGTAATTATTTTTCAAAACTTCTTTGAAAATCCTTCATATATGTAGAGGAAAGGAAGCTAATTTGGGATACAAAATAAGCCACTAATTGTTATCCCAAATTAGCTGCCTTTCCTCTAACTGTCTCGATATTGCTCGGAATGATTAATTATATTGATTTTCGATATTTATTGTTTGGAATATGAATTATAAAGAATACCTTCATTTGCTGTACGTCAATAGTGTCGGGTTTGCGTCTACGCATGTAAAGCTCGTGATTACCCATGCAAAGTGCCAATATTCTCTTGTTGATCTTTACGCGGGGTGCGAAGAAGACAAAATCTGGTGCCTTCTTATCGATCGGTTTGATGATGAATTTTCTATCGTTGAACGATATGTTACGTATCTCAGACCACGGGAAGCCAATTTTGGGTGTGAGTTTGTCCTCTTTCTCGTAGATATTAAGACCAAGAGCGTCAACACCGAGCCACAATTCGGTGCCCTTTTTATTTCTAATCTCGAAATAATTGACACCGTACATTTCAAGATCTTGGGCTATCTTGAGATATTCCATGGTCGCATCTTCCCGCAACATTCCACGATGTTCCTGCCACCATGTTGTTATCGAACTCTCCCATTCCTCTTTGCTCATCTTGTGCTGGTCCATAACACGCTGGGGCAAGAGACGATCGTTCGCAAGGAAACCGGCGGTGTGCAGCGACTTTTGGAAATCGCCATGTCGCGCTTGTACCGCATAAGAAGCCAACAGGACCGATGTTTCCGGTGGACAATATATCTCGTCCGAAAGAATGGCATTTTTTACCTTCAAACAAATCATTCACATTAATTGGATCATCGATCGAGAATTATAAGAATTATAATAACTTGTTTAAATTGCAAAAATCTATTCGAATAATAAAATTATACAGAAACTAATTGGATAATTACTGAAAATTAGAAATTTTGATACCAATCTTAATAAATTTGTTTCGAGATTTGCAAACGTAACATTTTTTCCTCAAATTTCTTTCATGCGAATAATATTATTTTGGTGATCCACAAATTTCTCACCTGGAGGTAGAAAAGACGAAGAGTAATGTCCTGGATAAGTTCGTCAGCTACATCCTCAGGATAGAATTTAGCGCGGAACTTGAACTGAAGTGGATTTTCCTTTCTGACCTCCTGGTTCATCACCTGTTGGAATGACACAAAAAGAGGAATTTTAAATATTGCTTCCTTTAAACACGAATTTCAATGGCTGCGTGAAAACGTCATCTAGTCAAAACGTGCCGAACGTTTAGTGCTAAATGAATATTTTTGAAAAATCATTAATTATGGTACAAATACACTGAAGATGAAATCCAAATTTCAACATGATCGATCATTTCTTTCTAAACCAAATAATCGTGGGCGTGAAAAAAAAAAAAAAAAAAAAAACATGCAAACGCACGTGTATTTCTGTGATTGCGTGACATTGGTGTGGGTTATTGAAACAAATGAAAATAATTATCGAATAAAAATTGGAATTTCTGTCGCGTTAATAGAAAATAAAAACATTGTACGCGGAAATCGAGTCCGAGATCTGCATATTGACTTCTTAACATTTATTCAATTTACAAGCGCGTTTCAACCTTGACCATTGACGGGTACGAGCAGGACGAGTGATTCGAGCCACTGTGCCATAACAATTTTTCACGACAATTATCATCGATACACAACGAACGTCGGACATTGCATAACACAGATTTTTTTCGCAATCTAACAGTATGTCTCACCCCGAGGATGTTAATCAACGATAAGAACGTTAATAATAAACATTACGAAGGTGCGAAAGGAAGATGAGTTTTGAACGAATACTCTCGTGCCTCACGTGTAGGTGCTTCAACATACTGGCAAATGGTTTTTTTTATTTTATTTTTTTCGTGATTCGATCAATGAATTTAATATTATTCAATCGAATACATAAGATCGATCATTATTAACACAATTCAATGCGATGATTGATTACAAACATCTAGAGATGAGTATCCTTCTCGGATATTTTAGCGAAACGATTATGAACTTTTTGTTTTCGTACAATTTTATGAATTAAACTCTGATTTTAATCTAAATTGAAAAAGAGGTATAAAAAAAATTGAAAAACAGAGCACACGTAAATTTGCTTGTAAATTCCTAAAATGGTGTCTTACGTGCCAAATTTTTCTTCGCCCGCACGGTATGACCTGCAATAATTCGCAATATGTTTCAAGTACGATCGTGAATCGTGAACAAAAGTTTTAATAATAATAATAATAATAACATTTATTCGGGAAGTTGTTGAAGAAAATGATAGAAATGACAGATTTCCGGTTCGATCGGAATCAACGTAAACGCGCTCCAATTTGCACGGTAAGGCAATTAACGAAATTGAAAAGTCATTTCGAGAGTAGTAGCACTACAATCGAAATCAGTCTAAAAGACTGTAAATTAGAAGAAAAAAAAAATCTAGTTAATGATCTCGTACGGAGTTAATGAGTGTGAAAAAAAAAATCTTGGCTCATTTAATTACTGTTATCGGTCGGGTGCAATTAGCCGTCCGGTCTTATCACTTCATTTGGAGAATAGGGGAGGGAGAGGCGAGGAGAGTAGGTAGAAGGAACGGGCGAGATCGTGACTCGGGTGTGTCATCCATATAAACAAGCGTCTTCCGCTTTTTTAACCCATTTTTCTTTCGCCTTGGAAACTACATAATCAAGATATATGTATTACACGTGCAACAATTGGCACTTGTGGGAAAATATTCAATCAAGAAAAGTGATTTACGTCTCTATCTTGAATTTTGCAAGTTTCTACTAATTATCATGTGCCACTGTTTTCGTTTCGTACAACACTCTTGTTTCACGTAATTTCTTGAAGTAATTATTCAAAAACAGTATATAGATATATAAGCATAATAATTTCAATTAGCACATTGGAATTTCAGTATATTTTTCATGAATCATCTTTTTAAGCTACAAATTTATTATTCCTTCATTCAGAGATACACGAACAAAAAATGACTGACGAATTATGCATGTGTAGATATTAATGAAATGTCAAAATTGCGAAAGAATGTTGCATTAATTTTTTAATGGATAATTACATTGAGAAAAGGTAGAATTTTTTTTTTTCTTCCATTTATGAAATACGTTTGAAGTGTCAGTTTTTAATCGAACGACGAAAAGTCCTGGAATAATTTAATTACAAACATTTCACGAACGATCATTGTTCTCGTGTATTTTTTTTCAGTAGAATTCCATTCGTTTTTTTTCGTTCGTGGTTATTGTAACATCGAAATATCAAATTCATACGATAAGATCGAAAATATCGATTTTATATCAATAAGTATACATCGCCAGGGTCTAATCTAATAATTTAAAGTGATATGATGGCTTACCCTAGACAATAACGAAAGTCCACTCTTCCAGTTGTTAGTATTTCGGTCGGCATGCGTTTAAAGAATGGAAAGTGCGGTAATGTTAAAGTACGATAAAAGTAGTTTGTTCAGTTATGGCCCACGTTGAAAGATTTTCCGATTTAAATATTCAAAAGTATGAATAAGAAGGACGAATTAAAATTCATTGCGTGAAAAATTACATCAGATGATCCTTGATGTCGACCATAACGCTTGTTTATACATAAACATACAAATGACTCGGGATTCTGCATAAATTTACTGAGAAAAAAAAAAAATTTCCGTCCAACAAAATCCCATTCGGTTGGACGAAAATATATAGTGGATTCAACTATATTTTTTTTGGAATGGTAAATGATTCAATTCATTCAACAAAAAAAAAACGTTCGAATCACATTCTCGTCAAACTAAATGGGATTTTTTTTCGATGAAAAAAAAAAAAATTCTCGGTTCATTCAATATTTAAATTTATAAATATTTGTATGGATTTTTTTTTCCTATTTACACAGAAATATATTCGCGCATAAATTTTCGAAATAATAGTTTATTTTGATAGGGGAGCAAGAGATTTTTTTGGGCAGTTCTCGAAACGATCGATGGCGAAATAACAGGAGCTCGAAAAATTGGATATTTCGAATAGTAAAATCTCGAACGGTATTTATCATCGATAGAAACTATAAATTAACGAGATTTTCAAGGTTCGTTAGGGTCAAAGGATTGAGAATCAAAATTGTAGAGACTGACAGGCATGTGTCTCAAATATGCTGAAAATAATGAGTATAATTATTGACCCTGAAATCCATCCGTCTGGCGCATCAATCTCGTAACACACTCGTGTAATTTAGTGGCAGGTAAAACGGGCTCGAGGCCGTTCCTTACGTGCCCATCAACAAATGTATGTGTATATATATATATATATAAATGTCGATAAGATAAAACCAACAACAAATTACACGTCTCTGACATTCGCGTCTGGAGGCGAAAAAGCGCCGGAGAGAGAAAACGTCCCGTGGCAATCTTGAACTATTGCCAAGCGGTTGACCCCCGCGCGCTCGTGCGGTTTTACTGATAGAATTCCAAGGACTGCGGCTAACCGGGATTCTTTTCTACACCGTATCCGCTACACCATGGTGACGAAGCAAAACCGTGTCGTTCGAGGTCACAGCTAGGAATGAAGACGAGGAGAAAAAAAAAAAAAAACTTGGCAATTTCAGTGTGCAGTGTTCGATTCGAAAAAAGAAAAGCAAATTGCTCTCGAAACGCTTCTGATTATTCTCTTCCTGAACATTTTTTCTTCTGACCATACAAAAATTCTGCCAAATTTCGTTCCCAACGTTTACGATTTGTGCAGAAAATGGTATTTCGAAGAGAAAACATTTCGAGCATCTTTCTCTCTCGTACCGGCGCATCAATCATTGAAATTGGAGCCGATTCATGGCGTCGATAAAAGACACGATAGGAGAGGAGCAAAGTAGCCCTTTTGTTGGCCGCTCGGTAGATCGGTTCGCGTCCAATCGTTCTACTTTCGCCACTCCCACTTACTGCCAACGACTCGCCGGTTCGGCTGTCACTTTATTGACGTTTATCGACGGTGCATCGGACAGGAAAATGAGCGAACGAGAACTTTTCTCTCTCGACAATTCTTCGATCCGACTTGAAACCGTCCGATGCAGTTTGGAGTCGACTGTGAACGTTGTTCAGTCGACTGGCTGCTCAGGCTCGATACAAAATTCTCTTGTTATACGCCTCTAACACGAATCACGGTGGAGTCTCGATACAGCAAAAAACAAACGATCTATGAGAACAAACTACTCGCAATAATCCTCTCAACGCTGATATTCCTTGGGAAAAGAGGTTTCATAATCGTCATAATAAAATAGGCTCGTACATGTATATGAAGAGAAAATAAGAATCGGGGTGCGTGGAGCGTGAAGTCTCGATGGGGCTAAAGCTTGTCCCGTCGTTATCGATAGTTGGCCCGAGAGATCAGTGGCCTGGAAAAAAACAAAACCGTCATCGTTGAAATCCTCTAGTCTATTTGAATCACACAGTCCTCATATATCCGTGTATTATTCATCCCGAATTCGTTGAACTGATGAATTCACTTTGACAAACTATAAGATCAATTGTAAATTTCATTGAAAGCGTTGGATTGAATTTTTTATTCGAAATAAATGCTATAAAAATCGAGAAAGAGAAAGCAATTTTTTTGTTCAAACGATTTTTTTCTTCATTCTGATTTTCTTCATAAAAAATATCGAAGAAATATTGAAGAGATGATCGAATTTTTAGAGGTTTTCGTGACAACTGGTGAAGCCGCCAGTACGATCGTAGACTAAACCGAGAATATATTAGTTGTAAAAATCATGAAATGTGCGAAGCAATGAATCAGCCAAGAATCGTGAACTGTTCTCTGAGAAATTCTGGAGTGGAGAAGGGGGAGGGGGCGCCTCTCTCAGCGTCTCACCATTATTAAGCCAACGATACTCTTATCTCGGGAATGCGAAGTTGAGAACTCGTTCGGTTCTTACGATTAGAAATGTCTTTAGCTATATTTATCGTCGAGAGAAAAAAATAAATATACGATCTTGTTGACGTTGGAACAAGAAGACTTATAAAAAAATATTAAAAAACGCCATTTTTATGCTACTCTTTTTAAATAATAATTTCGATATCGGGTGCTCGTTGACGAAGCTTTCGAGGAAGTCGATCGGAAACGCTCGGCGTGTATATAGGATGATGATACGTCAAGAAATATAATCGTCGTCGTCGCTGGCTCCCGAGACATGACGTAATCGTACATTTCATTATATATTCTCTCACATATAATAATGTGAAATACATACAATGTATGTAATTGGTACGTGCGTCGGGATAAGGGAACGTTCTCGAATGCTAATGAAATTCTTTTGTGCTCGAAAAAAAAAAAAAAAAAAAAAAAATGCTCGAAATAATTGAACATCATAAAGTGTAACTAAAAAAAATGAGAAGAAGAAACACGAATTAAAGGAATCATCCCGTTGTTTCAACACTAAAAATCGAATCGAATGAGAGTTACAGAATTGACAAAAATTGTGGCAACCGTGCGAAAAACAGTTCTAGCAAATGATGTTTTTCATTAAATTCTCATTAGCATTGAAGAAAGAAAAAAAATGATAATTACGTGAAACGAATTTGTAGGATTGGAAGATAACGAGCAGTTTTATTGTTTCGTGGTAATTGTTTGGTTATAAAAGTCATAAATTTCGTAATTTTTAAATTTTATTTATTGAATTTTTTTTTTTTTTTTCAAAGATGTCTATCCCGTGATCACGAGGATCCGTCCTCGCGGTACGGGCGCTCTCCGATTTTCTATCGGATAAGTTGCGTAAGGGTCCGGAGTCCGCAAGATCGCACCTGCGCCACTCTCGGCCTTTACCTCACTTTTGTAATACACGGATGTATCACTAGTTCTCGAGGTTATTCGCATACTAGTCCTGAATTTATGTCGCGGTGAGCCGTTACGATGCAAACGTGCAGACAAAAACCGGTAATAATGATACAAACAAAAAAACTTTTGAGATCGCCTGTTTTTTTTTTTTTTTTTTTCATGTTTCATTATTGAGCTGAACAATTTTCAGTGCTGACTGGATAGTTCGAAAAATCAAGCACGAGAGGAAGATAATCAATTTGATTGAATTTTCAATATTATTTTCTTCGTCATAAACGTGATTGTGCAATTGTGTAGATTATTTTCATTATTCAAATTGATGATTTTACATTTTTCATTCGATCACTCGATTCCTTATACGCCATTCTCTCGTAACGTGCTCGAGGTAATTGAAAAAATGTTCATTTTCGGAACGACGATAGAAAAATTGCGTGAGAATCGCGAATCGCGGTGTTTCGAATCGATTCACTTTGGTCTTCGAACGCCGAAACGACATTGACGCTCGAGGTAAAATTGTTTCTCGGGCCACGCGATTGATAAGGATTCTCGTTAAAATTTTGCACGATTTAATCACGCTTGGACTATATTATTGGGATTTTTTGCAACGAAATAAAGCCCGGAATATCGCTTTTGATTAGAAGATGCAATCTTTCCTGCTGCAAGTTTACAATCGCAGAAGAAATTAGATAGAAAAATAAAATTAATTCGATCGATATTTAGAAAAATTTTCAACAAAATGTTTCACGTGTTTACGTCAGAAAAAAAGAAAAATAAAAAACAAACGAAATTATCATCAAATTGAACAATTATCGATCAGTGTCCTTCGAAGTGCTTCGAGATGAGTCGATTAAGTCAATTGTTTTTGCAAAAAAAAAAAAAAAATCAGGATGAAATATTCAGAGAAAAATAAAAGTGATTGGTTGGACGTTTTTAAAGCATTCGTTGAGAACTATAAAAAACGTGACTCACGTAGAGTCGTCCATTAGCGGGTAATTTAAAATCTCCCTTTAACGATTTCCCTCTCGCGTGTCGTACATCATTGTGCGAATTTGTGTGCACGTTTCTATGTCTCTATGTGTTTATACGTGTGACACAATGCTAAACGAGATCAGGGGAACGTGCTGAATTAACACGCGGCACTGTTTAACGTAAAACGTTGCTCTCCATTACGATTATTCCGTAATCGCATCATTAGCCACGAGCTTATTTTACAATGTAAAAGCTTCGTGTCAAAAAGCGTCGTCTCACGTCTGAAACGATAAAATTTCATTACTTCGTGAAATTTCTGTTTCTGCCAAAAAGGTCGTTTGGGGTTTCAAACATACTAAAAAATATAAATATTTCAAAATTTTGAACAAGAAAACAAAATACAATTGAATTCGTAGCTGATTATTTATGTTTTCGAATCTAATTGATGATTCATCGGCAAAACCGTTTGTGTTGAACACCGCAGTGCGGGCGTACCGCGAAACGTTTTTTCTTTTTTCCTTCAGATTAGATAAACTCGAAACGATTTTTTATTTTCTGTAGCTTCATTGATCTTTTAACAATCTTATCGTTCTCAGGTCAATGTGATTTGAAAAGCCGTGGCCGACGTGAAGAACAATAAATGTAGGGCAGATGTGTTGTTTCCCGAAATTACAAAATCGTCGTGTTTTTAGGCACTCTGACGAAAGAAAATATACTTGAAATCAGTTGAAATTGAATATAAAATGTTTGTTTTTTTGTTTTCCTTATGGACGTGAAAAATATTAATTTTTTGATTTGTTCACTAATCTGAATGCTTTTTCGAAAACTATTTTGCTTAGAAATTCATTTAGAAATGAAACGAGTAGAACGAATTTCAATTTTGTACGTAAACGGTCGATCAGACCTGGCGGATAATGGGTAAAGAGTGTGCGAAATTATGAAAGATTTGTATGAAGTCTGTGTGCTCCAGAAACTCGATTGGATGCAGGTATATTTAAGTCAATATAAATATAAAAATTTGTTATCCCTGCGAAAAGGAAGTAGCTCTCGATCTATTACGGACTCACGTGCCAGAAAATTGCAGTTCGAAGAGAGCGTGCCGATAAAAGGTATCATCATATCGAGAAAAACGACCAATTACAGAAATAGGTGTACAGGAAAGTAATTAAAAGTGCTATAAGAACGCCCTTGCACGTGAAATAATTGCACCGATTGTTCTCCGAACGTTCGAATAATTGAGAGACGACTCGCTTCAAACGACAGACGAACAGTCTTCAAATTTTTTTATCTCGATATAAAAATTACTGAATTCGTTCGTTCAAGGTAAAAACTGTACTGCATGCTGGTCGAACGAGTGCTTAATTCTCACAATTCTTTCAGACCAAGTTTGATCCACCAATTAAATGCAATTTTAGTGCATTTTTATCCCAGCATGTGGTATCAACGTAGAAAAATAAAAGCGATAAATTCGCAAAACCATCAAGCGACGAATACAGATTTCCATGACGCCACATTTTCATTGGCATTTGACGAAGAATATTTGCTATTGTCCTGCACCACTTTCGTTTTTTTTTCCCCAAAGTTTCGTCAGGAATTCATCGCATCGATTTCTTCCGAGTTCGATCGTTTTACTGTTGCAGCTCGTTGCAGTTCATTTGGTGAAAAAATTAAGAAATTCTTTCACGAATAAATTTGCCATCATTTTCAAAGAATTGAATTTAGAAAAAAATCTGCGTGATGGATTCGAACCTGAGAAACAAAATAAGAAATGGTGCATTAAAATCGATTCAAAAATGTAGTTTATGCTTTGAAAAATGACAGAGAAATTACGTTATCATCGAAATTTGCATCTGTCAGTCGACGGTTTCGAGAATCATCGTTATTCATATATTTCTAGGTTAAGGCACGTTGTCTCGCAAATTCACCTCGACGATGTTCGATTAGTGCATTGAACTGGATATAAAAAAACATTGTGAAAATCAAGCACTCTTTTGACTAAAACTGCAGTAAAATTGAATCGTTGCTTCCGCAACGATTGCAACTCTGTTTTATTTACTCTCGTAGAATATAAATCCAAGAGATAAGTTTTCATAATTCGAGAAATATGAAAGCCGTTTATAACAGCATACGAATAAACGGTGTTTCCACGTGATTACGCTGCTTACCAGGTCATCGTCGTACTCGTCGTCGTCGCTATCAGAGTCCGAGCAACCTCGCAGCTTCCGCACTTTCTTTTTCACCTCCTTCTTTACGACACGGGTTATCGCGCTTTCCGGCTGCGTCCAGTGTATCAATTTCATTTCGAATTTTTAATTTTTCTACTCCCAACTCAATCCTACGATCCTACTCGACTTTTTACTCAAAGCTTTTACGATTCGTACAATATTTTATCGATAAATACATCGCGATCGAATTACACAAAGAAGCTAACGATAGAAAACTAAATTTCAAACTAAACATCAACCTCCGACTACCACGAGTAATCTCCAGTACGAAACTACGTAACGTTCATCTATAAAAAATGTTTTAAAAAATTGAAAAAAAAAAAAGAGACAAATTAATCGACGATAAATTATAGATCCAGGTCTGTGCATCGCATGCTCTCGATCTCAAGCGCATTGCGTACGGCTCATTGTAGATCTTGACGTCGGAATTATTACAGCAGTCCTCGTTTTTATCGGTCGAAGGCCTTGCGCTAGAATTCACTCGTTTTACAATCATCTGTGCGCGCGTGAGATCATAGGATCGTTGATGATTAAGCCCGTTGCATGAGCAACCGAAGATAATGGGCGAGTCGCTTAATAGATTGATTTCATATCATACTGTTGGGACAAAATAAATTCAAATTAGGAGAATCGTATAATTGAGAATTTAGAGACTAAAAATAATGTCGATGACATTTCTTTTTGTTTCTCTCGACTCCCGAGTCATTGAGATCCGATACGAAAGTTATTTTGGTAAACCAATGATTACGTTACGTTAGAATAATAAAAAAAAATGATTTAAAAAATATGAATATTCGAAAGTAATCAGAATGGCTCCGAGCATTTTCAACTCAAATTCTTTATCGTTCCCGAGTAAACAGTGGTACTTCTTTCAAAGTTACACTGAGAAAAAAAATTTGAAATTGTGGCGAACAAATTAAATTTGTTGATTCAACAAAACTTTTGTTGATTCAACGATATTTTTGTCGTGATGAGAAATTAAGTATTCGAATGAACCAAATTTCGTTTGGGTTAACAAATTTCATTTTGTTCGCTACGATTCGTTGAACCAACAAAAAAATTTGGTGAACCAACAGAAAATTTGTCGAACCAACAAAAAAATTTATTGAATTTACGAATTCATTTTTCTCAGTGTAAATAAATATATCGCGAAGATTGGGCGATCGGGGAATGAAAAGAGAAGATTTTTCATCAACGGTACTAATCGTTAACCGAGTTCCGCAGTTTCATTTCCTCGTCAAAACTGGTTTCAAAGAAAATAACGAGTCTCGAGACAAATGTACTAATGACTGCGGAAGCGTTACGTTCTATTCCCACTTTTGTCCGTTACACGGGCTGTTCCAACACGGGAACGGATTTCTAAGTTTCAAAAAATTTCATATTTCGATCCAAATCACAAAAAAATTCAATTTCACAGACTCTCCAAGTTGACGAACTTTTGAAATTGAATAAAACCGTGGACTTTAGTCGTACAGGCTTTAAAAATGGTGAAAGAGAGAGAGAGAGAGAAAATGCAGTGGACTGATCGGGTAGAGTAAAAAATCTTGTAAAAAAAAAGTGACGAAGATCGTTTAGCGATCTTTCGTTATTTCACTGTTGGAGCGACTCGAAAAACGGACCGGTTTTCGAGAGCTTTGCGTAAGCAAAGTTTGTTATAAATATGTGCTCGACTTGTCAATTTCAGTAATGAATATCTGAGCAGGAAGAGGTTCGATCTTAAAACGTAGAATTTTAAATTTCAAAGTTCCTGTTCGAAGTTAAAATTACTGAAAATCGGTATCGAGACACTCCGTATACGTGGCTTCGAAGCTACGCGAATTCAGGATAAAAATATTGCTCGACGTCACAGTGCATCGTCGCTCGTATTCGACGACGTTTTTGATTGATTGACAATCCTGTTTGTTTTCCTTTCGTCTTCCATCCGTCTTTTCCTCTCGTTTTCATAGTATTTTTAAACCAGCGATGAATCCTCCTTTCGAGTCTCGTAATAATCGTTTCCTCGTAAACTCACGGTACCGGAAAACTTAGCATTTTTCATTCAACGGTTTACTCCTCATAATTTCGTCATTGAAATAATTTTCGCTTTATTTTCAATCGAATCTCGATTATTTTTCAAACTTTTTTCTTCATTTTTTATTTTATTCCGTTTTATTTATTATGTTTTTCTCAATCGCCACGTTTTCATGATTTTTTTTAATTTCTGAGGAACAATCTTTTTGCAACGTTAAAAAGAGAGTTGCGATTTTTCGAATATTCTATGGCAGTTTATGGTAAATCATAAAACTTTGATTGCTCGACCGATCTTTGAAGAAGAATCGAAAAAATTACCTGAAAGCTTGGTTTCTCTGGCTACTTGAATCAGGAAAATTGGCAACTTGGTTTCGTGAGGCCATAAAGACGTTCGCAGAATAATTGCCGACCAGGAAGATTCTGTAGATGACTTTCCTCTTGAAAATAACCAGTCGAAAGATGGCGTAGGTGCGAGAGGTAAGTAGAAAAAATTTGTACCGCAATAAAACTCGAAGCAAAAAGCGTGCTCGCTCATGAACCAGAAATTTACTACTCGAAGATTCGACCCTCCTCCCTCATTACCATTTCCGGAACTCGTGGTGCTCGTTCGTAAGTTCGTGAAAAATGGAATCCGAGAAACACCTGTCGTATTCACCTGTTTTTTTTTTTTTTCCTATGCACACATGTCATTTTACATCGTTGCGACCGACAAAGCTTTTTCTTCTAATATTTCTACCCTGCTATTAAATTCGAAGCCTCGAATTCATAATTCCAGTACTTTTTGTTTTTTTTTTCTCGTCCAACGAAAACCATATTTGTAAAAAGCTGTTTTCTCACTTTCCAATGAATTTTGTTTTCATAAGAATTGTAGAACGGAAAATTATACACAAACTGAGAAGAAGAAAAAATTTGACAGGTCGAAGCGAATTTCTATTTTTTCAAAGAAAATATTCAGTCCGATTGAGAGTTGAAGAGAATATTTTTGAGATGAGACAAAATGATTAGTCAATGCTGAAACAAGTTATCGATCGAACGAAATTTAAGGCAACAAAATATCGAAATGAAATCATTCATTTGTTCATCTCAACGATTTTTCTTTTAGTCAATTTCGTAACTGAGATTCCAACAAATATTTATTGAAACAACTAAAAAGTATGCGTGAGCAAATTAATAATATCAGTCGTACGAACAAAATCATTTGGCTTCGTTGCTTCGGTTGATTCGTCTATGAAAAATTTCATCGTTCAGTCGAATGAACTGAATCATTTGACACGAATCAAAAAAATTGTTGGATTTAACAAATTTTCATTCAACAAAATGGATTCGGTTCAATGAACAATTTTTTTTTCTCAGTGCATACCCAAAAAAAATGTCATGTTGACAGATTTATTTTATTTTAATTCAATTTCGAAGTTTCAAAAATTTTGAGATTAAAGTTGGAGCGGAAAATATGAAGACTGCGAATAAAAAGTGATGTTGTTTTTGAAAAATGGTCGTTATTATTATTATTATTATTTGAATATAGATATAAAGTGCATCGAGCACGCGACTGTGTCAAGGTGAGGAAGAAACGACGACAACGACTGATTCTCATGAGTGAGTATAGGAGGAGAGTGGTTGGTGAAAGCAGCCACGAAGAACCGATAGCATGAAACCCACCTACGAGTAACTGTACAACGAGTCAACTTGTATACGACTATGAGACGATATAAAAACTGCCATTCGGTCGAATAACTCGATGAATTTGGAGAAACGCATCGCGAGGTTACTTTTTGTTGAAAATTGTTCAAAAAGTTTGTCATTAAAGAGAAAAAAAAATGTAACTTTGGGCAAAAATTACTTTTCTCTGATCAACTCTTTCAACCGATTTAAAAAATTTTTATTTTCGATTTTTCAATAGTTCTGAAAATAATTCTGTGACAAAAACAAATTGAATAAATTCGAAGGAATATTCGTGAAGGAGAATAAATAATTCTCCATTTTTTGTCTCTTTCGATTCTCATTTTGGGTGACATCCAAAAAAAAAAAAAAAAAAAAAAAACGATAAATAAAAATCATCGTTATTTGTGTCAGTGAGTTTGGCAATCGCGAATAAATTTAGTAGCGAAAAATACGATTCGAGGTATGACTCCATTGAATAAATCCGCGTTCGAAGAGGCGCATTTCACGAAGAGCGCGTCAGATCTCTCACGAGAGAGCTGAAGATACTCGACAACGATGACATCACTGTTTGTCATTCGAGCGAACGGTCGTTACTTTTTTTTCATACGCTTTTTTTTTCTTTTTTCGTTCATCGTCGTGACACAAATGGTCGGAGGTGGAGGGACAAATACACCAGCCGTGGTGCAAGTTACTCGTCGTTAAGGATACGTTGATTGTACTGTTTTATTCAAAAGTCAAGACTCGATGACGACAACAAAATTTCTTCTTTCTGCTTCGAAATTAATCAATTTTTGACTATTTAATCAACTTTTTTGAACAAATTTTTTATCTTTCCATTTTTATTGTTTTTTTTTTGACACTCTAATTATTGTTTTACAATAATAACATTGAATTCAAGTGAACAAGTTCATCAAATACGAAAAACCCAATAAAATCGAGTTTTTTGTTCTTGTTTTTCTATTGAAGTTCAATTTTCATACGTGATTGCTAAGAAAATCGATTTTATCGGGTTTTTAGCTATGAAATATAAAAATAATATCGAAAAATTAGAATTTCTGAAGATTCCAGTTCGTAAAAGAGTTTTGAATCGAAAATCTCGAGAAATGAATTGATCAAATGTCGAAAATTGAGGTTTTTCTGTAAACGAATATGAAAATTTGGTAAAATGGAGTTGGAGAAATGAACGTGGTGCAAAAAGAAATTTCCACCTTCCTGAATCGAGCTTAGTGTTGTTCAGAGCTTCACAGTGTGCGATACGTACGAAAGTATAAATTACAGGGGAGAGATTTTTCTAGGGCTTTGCGAGGGTTCACGAGGATTTATCTTATGGAGAGAGCCAATGGGCTAAAAGCGAAAAGCTTTTACTGCTGGGAATTAAGTTTCGAGCTTAAACGTGTACAGCTGTTACATTTGAGCGTACAAAAATACGCAATTCACTAGAATCTGATGCAATTCTGACTAATAAATTATCAACCCTAGAATCATGACCTTTTTTTTTAACCTTCTAAAGCATCACCAGGGTCGTTTTTGAGGTCACAGTAATTTTGGTCATAAAATAAACAGACTTGTCAGTACATAAATCTCTTCGTTTTTTTTTTGTAGTAACGAATGAAATGACATTCGATAAATTGAATTTCATGGAAAACGAATTGACGAAAAACGTATTTGGATACTGAAGAATTTAGATGATCGACAAAAACCTCGGTTTAGTGACATTTTAGTGAAACTTAGACTTTAGTGATTTTAGAGAAACCTCGTGAGTTCCAAGACTGAGATTTGTTGATAATTTTTTTTCAGTATTTCCAATCGACATGGTGTTTAACCGAATAGAGAAACAAAATTTAAGCACTTTTCACAGGACTGCTTAGACACCATAGTCGATGACTTGACTTTTCTTTTGGACACGAAAAGTTGTAAATATAGATTTCATGTCGTTTTTTTTTTTGCGAGACTGTAAAAGTAAAAATTGTTTATTTCGAACGTACTCGCTGGATGCAGAGTGATGTGGGTCCAGTTTATCATTCTTCATTTTAAAATTCGTTGAAGAATTCGCTGAGAGAATTCGATTAAAATCGATAAGAAATAAAATTCGAAAATACCTTCTTGTATAGCTTGATCCAAGTGAGATCGCCCTTCATGTCGGTGTATTGGAGTCCGAAGAACCAAACCTCCCTAAGTCCAATGGTCTTGACGACCTGATCGAACAATTGTTTGCCGGTGGTCGCGTGCTGGATGGCGAACTCCAGCTCCGCGTCCATCGTCGTCACCCTCACATTCAGCTTTCGTATTTTGTTGTTTTTTTTTGGTTTCCAGGATGACACAAAGTTTTTGGAGAGTGCATGAAACGAAAAATGTTGAAATTAGTTGATTGAATTGACGTTTCGTCGATTACTGTGGACAAAATCATTATTTTTTTCGATTCAAATCGTCATCGAAATTTCTGAAAAGTATACAAAAGCCAAAAAAAAAAAAAAAAAATAAGAAAAATGTGGAATAAAATTATTTCAAGATCGAATATCCATTAGCTTGACAAATAAATAATCTCGCAATTATCGTTCGATCGATTCTACTGAATATTTCATCAAAGTTTATTGATTATTCAATTATGTATCATTTTTTATATTACGAGAATAATGAGCTCGATTATTGAATGTAAATTGCAGAAAAGTCGCGCATAATTATAAATCGCGATGATTGAACCTTACGTCATTGGATCACAGCGAATTTTTTTTATGTTTTTTTTTTTTACAGTTATATTTTCGAATTTTCAAGATTCATTACTAGACCTGAGGAATTCATACATTCGAAAAATCTGGTTCTTTTCAATGATATAAACGTCAAAGCGATCGTAAATAGGTTTGACATCTGAATATGAAAATAATGAAACGTTAAATCGAGTTGTAATTATTTCTATGAGCAAATAGTTTCTTTTTTCGTTCCTGTCAATGAGAAAATATCTATTCGACCGATGAATTTCGATGAATGTAATTATATTATCGAAGCGAACGTTCGAAAAAAATCTTCTCCAAGACAATAATCAATTTCCTTGTTATTTTATTGCTCGGCGATACAAAGTTCACGAAATAGTTTGTACTTTGAGCCGTCGAGCTGAAATCCTCCCATCAAGCTAATAATATTTTCATTGTTTCATCGACTGAGCGCTGAGATTTTTTTTTTTATTTTTTTTTATCAAAAAAAATGTTTGTTGTTTCCTTGAGAAAGAAATAAGATCCGTTGAATCAACGAATTTCTAGGTAAGCAAAGAACGAAAATACAAAAATGGACACCCTGTATAGACGCGAAACTGGACAACGAAGGCCCCCACATCGAGCCTGGGGCAAAAAAAAAAGCAAGGAGAGACAAAAAAAAATGAGACGAGAGGCAGAGAAAAAAAGGATGAAAAGAAGAGAGCGAGAAGGAGGAAGAGAGAAGCTTCGAAAGGAGCGAGTGCCCGCGTTCTCGAGCCAGGTAAGATGAGGCCAAAAAATGGCCCCTTCGTTCGTTACGAAAATTCAGAACCAGCATTTATGCCCGTTCTTCCGTAATGCGATTGAGAAATGGTAGAGAAAGAAGAATTCTCAAAAAAAAAAAAACAAAAGAAAAGGAAACGAAAAAAGTTTGATCGAAATCAGTGAAAATAACATCGCAAGACAGTAAAATCGTATAGAGGTTCATAGACGAATGTTCGAGAGACGGCGGTTGCTTACCATCTTCGTACCGGCGACCATGGTGGTGAATTAGAATCTCCGAAAAATCCAAAAAAAAAATGGGAAAAAGTTCAGAAAATCGTTGAACAATTTAACAATATCGTTCGATGAAAACGACAAGCACGAGAAATTCGACACCGAACGACAAAAAAAGGAACGAAAAACGGGGATTAAACAATAGTTTCGTTTCGGTACGTCACGGAGACTCGACAGAGTTGCTCGTTTGACTAAAGTTGTGCGGGGGGAAAAAAAAAAACCGCCGGTTTGGACCAGCTTCGGTCTCGCAGACTCGGCACTTGAGATCCTTCGGTGGCTCGTCGCGTACGTTTATCTCGATTCACTCGATTTATACATATACGTGTAGGTGGAATAGAGTTAAATTAGCGTTTGCTTTACGAAGGAAAATGGTTGTGATAGACACGCGCGCACAAACGCACCCACGAAAAAAGCACGAAGCACAGACACACACACGAGCACAAGCGGAGGCACAGGGCGAATGAACAACGACGAAATTTTCCCGCCAATTATTTCGCAACGACGATAATTAATTTTTTTCTATCTTCGGAGAGATAGAAAAAAATAAACGAAGAGATTTGAGAAGAGTATTGCGAAGAGATGGACGCGGTTCGAAGGCGGAATGAACAATGGGCCAAAGGGGCAAGTGCAACCGGCGCGGCGCGGCGTCTCCCCTCGAGAATCGGTTGGAACAGTCGAAAAGAGGGGGAAGATGGTTTCGTATATATATACGTATAGACTAGCGAAATATCCCCCTTTCGTACACTCCGTACACTTGACGACGAAAAGGAACGCGAGCAAGTCCAACGGCCAAACTATGCCCGAAGATGAGGAAGAAACGAAAACAGAAAATGGGAGAGAGAAAGAGAGAGAGAGAGTAAAGGGGCGGAGAAGAGGCGCAGCTGTCTCGCTTCGATGTGACGCTATTGGTTATGTACGCGAGCATATATAGCTACAAAAAAGTGTACGCGCAACGAACGAGGCTCTAGATCCGTGAACACTTGAAATTTCGTACCCGAAATTACTGCATACGCCTTTTTCACTCGCAACCACTTAAATTCGCATTTATCGATATCGTGACGTCACAAAGACGTTTAATAATTTCTGAATCGATCACCAGAGGCGCTTTCCACTGTCAAATATTCAAATACGCTTTTTTCGACAGTCTCATCTCGAATAAACGTCAAATTTCGTTGCAATCAAATAATGTTGAGTCTCCTCGTTCTCAGACACTTGAATCCGCATTTATCGACACTGAGACGTCACATTGACGAATAAATTTCTCATTTTCATTGACTCAGGTTTTTTTTTCCTTTATTGAACGATCTCCTTAGTTTTTTACTTGATTCTATCATTTTTCCATACGATCCTAGAAGTACCGAAGTCCATTCTCAAGAGGGCATGAAATTCAAGGACTCGATACGTGGAAATGCTCGTTTTGACACGAGCTTCTTACGCATAAATATAAAATTTTCATGCTCGCTTCGATCGCGAGTTTCGAGACATGAAAAATGGCAACTTGGACCGATTCACCCGCCGAATCGTCTCTCAAAGAGCGTTTTGTTCGTTCGGAGGTAGGAAATTTTATATTTTGTGTGTTTTGGGTGTCTGCTGCGTGTGTTTGTGTGCGTGTACCCATGGCGTCGTAAAAGCGAGACTGAGACGAAAACGAAAAGACGACGCCCGGGTTTGCGGATGACGCGAGAGCAAACCCGGTCTCTGCAAAGTTCCGCAGCCAAACCCAACGAGTCGAGAAAAAAAATATACAGGGTGTCCAAATAAAATCAGCTCCCAAATTTTTTTTTCAATTCCTTTCTTTCACCATTACCTGGCTCATTCTATTCTCACCATTTTATTTACCTTGCATTTGGATATTCTCAATGAATAATTTGAATTTGGACAAGTAAAAATTGTCGATATTCTAAAAAATAAATAAATAATGACAGCTTTTCAATTCAATTAAAAAAATTACAGGAATTAATTGAAAAAGTGCTCACTTTCCTTCATTCTTTGAGAAAAAAATTAAAAATCGATGCCAAATATATTCAAATTTTATCTTCAACGAGAAATTTACGAACAAATTTTATTTTTAGCATCGAAGCATGAACGTATTTGCAATTTTTTCGACTTTCGTTATAACTTTCTGTCGTATCCAATAAAAAAATGTTTTGCGTTTACGGAGATATTTTCGATCGATAAAAAATTGCTGTTAGAAAAAGTACAATGGACCAGAAAATAATGTTGCGAATTACACTTCGAAGCGATTGAGCGATTGGCGAAACCGGAAGTCTGGAGTAGATTCGAAGACGTGGGCAGCCCGCATATATCCGGAGAGGAAAATGGGGGAGCAGCCTCGGTTCATGAGTTGCAAATATCATAGACAAAAATAAGCGAATTTTTTTGTTTTTTAGAATGAAATCTCGTGGTGAATAAATTTAAACTGAAGAAGTAAAATTGAGTTGTAAAAAAAACGGAAATTTTATTTCGTCGATACATCGAGCTGTTGGATTTCTTTTCTCGATTTTTTTTTTCCACAAGTATTCGCGTGTTGAAAGAATTAAAAAAAATAAAATAAAAAATAGAAGGAAACGATTTGTTTGTTTTATCGACTTACCGACTTCGGCATCTTGATGGCTGAGTCTCCTCCTTGTGGGCAGTTTTAAACTGACAGCCTGTAACAGATAGAAAACGACGTATTTAGAACACAGAGTCATCGCGTTGTTAATTGACTACGAAAGAGACTTCACTTGCTCAACGAAGTATACCTATATACTTGACCGAATTAGCATATCAAACAAAATATTGGCGAACGAAAAAAAAAAAAAAAAAAAACACTGTGGACTAAGAATAATATTTGTCGATGAAAAAAAATCCTATTTGGGTGAACGAAAATGTGGTGCATTCAAGTTTTTTTTTTTTTTTTTTCTTTTCAAATCTGTAATGCCAAATGGTTTAGTTAACTCGACGAAAAAATCGTTAAATCGACCATATTCTTGTCGAGCCAAAGTGGATTTCGATCGGAGAATAAATTTTCTTTATCGGCTTGAAGAATTTCAATTGGAATAGTCACACAAGCTGGTGACGAATTTGAGTTCAGTGGCAAGTCGATTTTGTATAACGATGCACAGAAAAGAAAATTTTTTTATTGAACTGAATCCATTTGGTTGAACGAAAACTCGATAGATCCAACAATTTTTTGGATCAATGTCGAATGATTTAGTTTATTCAACCGAATGAAAAAAAAAAAAAAACTGAGGACCAATGAAAAGGGAACAAATTAATTTTGAAATAATCGTTCTTTGATAGCCCTCGGTAACGTCGATGTTCGTGCAACGGATCTGAAACGATCGTGTATAGAAACGACCAAATGGAATAAACAGCTTAGCGAGAGAAAATCGTACATACGAACAGCAAAGTACTGGTACACATGGGCGTAAAACAGAAAATTGATGACCCGTGATCCCCGAGACTCTTTTGAATTCGAGTCTCCCCCCCCCCCCCCCCCCCCACTAATCCCCTACGACAACACAGTGCTGACTCTGTAAAGGCTCTCGTTGCAACGAATAAAAAGAGAATTTACGAGACAAACAAAAATACGATCGACAACGTAGCATCCTGGCCATGAAATCTACAAGAAAACTTTTTCTCGTACAGAGAAAAAAAAAACAATGTACACATTATAACTCAAATACTCTCATTCATTTTTTACATAATAAATTTAAAAAAAAAGGCTTTCGAGTCAAATCGATTGACTCGAATCAAATTAATGAAACTGTCAAACAAAATACACCATTCGATCCAATCTCTGTCAAATTTACCAACTGATAATGTTCAAATCTAGAAAATAAAAATATAATAAAACAATAAAAAAGTAAAAGTAGAAAATAAATTTAAAAAATTAACTTTAGAAAAATAAAAAAAAATTATATTTGAAAAATTGAGAAAAATATTTAAAAATGATATAAAATTCGATGAACACGCTGCCTGCACAGTTCTGTGCATGGAAACAAAAAGAACATTATTCATGCTAAAAAAGGACTCGAGAAGTTTGCGTTTTATTTCAATCTTTTTGTCGAAGCTCTCTCATATTTTTCTGTTCTTTCAAACACGCTTACATTTTTAAATGAAAAGGCGAAGCATGCGCGTCTCATTAAACGAAGATCCGTTTTTTAAATCGCCCGCTGCGTTTGAGAGAGTAGAAAGGATGCGAGGAGAGTGACGAGGCAGAGGGAGTCGGTTTCATCAATGGAAGTCTTACGTACGACAACCCCTTTCACGTATCTTTTTTTTTCCATGAATTTCAAACGTACGCGAAAAAAGCAGCGTACAAGGGTACACGATGGACAGGTTAAAATGCAAATTCCCGTGACCGACATCCGCTCATGCCACTCTCCCAGAAATCTCCCCCCCCCCCCATCCTCCTCCTCTCCCTGCCCCTCAAGTTTACATACTTTGTATTGTACCAACGCTCGTCTAGAAATGTGGCCACGGGGAATAGAATGGACTCTCGAGAGAACGTACGTTCGTTGAACCTCATTCCCCGCTCGCATATATTTGTCGTCAACAAAATATATCGTTGCACGTGCGAATTCAACGAAAATATTACTAATCGTTACTCTATCATTTTCCTAATTAATTGAATTCCGAATGAAATGATTTTTTTATTAGTTTCTAGCTGTGCCTGCGGGCAGCATATCGAGCAGGTGCATCTAGCTGTGCATTCACGAAAATATATTTTTTTTTTCCTCTTTTTTTTCAATCTTATCTTATTTTGAAAATGTTGCATGAGACACAGGGAATGATGGGCACTTCAGCGGTGTGTGATTCTTACTCATTGAAGACCGTCCCTTTCACACATAGGGAAATTGAATTCATTCAAAGTTTACAAAGAGCTCAGCGCTCGTTTTGTTGGTTTTCCAATTTTCTTTAAATTGATAAATCGATTTTTTGTTCGTTTATCGATAGTATTTAAGGGAGTTCATCTGGTATCGAGCAAGTCAAAATCCAAAGCTGTCACGACTAGCGTAGTCGGCTCAGTGTGTTTAGTGTATTTAACCTCCAAAGTTTAACCTCCTTCTTCGAGACAAATTAATTTATTCCGAACCTCATAAGATTTTTTAGATATTTTTTAAGCATTTATAAAAGTTTTGTACGAAACTGTTTATCAATGCTTGCGAATTTCATGTTTACAGGCGGGAAAACCACAGAAACACATAAGGAACCGTGTTAAATTGGGAAATCTGTTTTTATTAATTTCTCTCAAACGAAGTATTCTAAGGACCTGGAATTTTGACAGGTGATCTAGTTGATATTGATAACTGTATTCAAATTTTTTAATCAATATCTGCTTGTTAATTCGATTACCAGATGAACTCCCTTAACCACCGACGAGTTTTGAAATTTCGAGATTGAACGAAATCGTTAAACTTTGTTTTTTTTGCATTTCTGTAAAAATTAAGATAATGACACTTTTTGTAAAACCACAAACGCGATTTGAATCGTGATCTTCAATCTCGTGAAAGATTCATCGTAATCGGTTCAGCATTTTATAGAGAAGAGATTATTCGTGTGAATTACGTCACCGCTAAAATTATCGTAGAAAATCGAAGAAAATGACAAATCTCCGGTTTTTAAATTTTTTTTATTAACGTTTGGCGGAAAAAAAACAAAAGAATTTTGTTTCAACGCACACTGGAAACTAAATTGGGTTGCAATTTCTAAATCGTTTCGATAAACTTTCGTTTCGATATTCAAAAGGTTTTTTGTAATTTTCGAAATTTTGTTGGCTGAACGGATAAAGTACCAGAAGTCCAAAACCAAATTTCGCATCACTCCGCACGCCCCCGCTCTTGCATAGAAAACAAAAAAGTACATTAATAAAATATAATTTTTTGTAAATTTATTTCGCTCCGGTGAAATCCAAATCCGGCAGCTTCCTTCGAATTTGAAAAAAGAAAATCCCCTCGAGTTTGATTAAGGAGTTTCGGTACCGGCGATACAATGTTGCCATGCTAAACCATGTTAAAAACACAAAAAATTGTCAAAAAGTTAAGAATTTTATAAAATTTGGTCAACATATACTTTAGTGCCAAATTTGACAATACAAATTTTTTCAGATTTTTCTTCTACACGGTTATCGAGTAATTGAAGACTAAAGTTCACGTGTATAAGTATAGCGTTTCCATATATATAGGTATATACTTCGGGCATAAGAAATCTGCTTTAATGCATAATTACTCGATAACTAAGTAGAAGAAAATTTTGAAAAAATTTGTCTTTTCGTACTTGATGTTGAAGAACATTATCACCAAATTTCATTAATTTCTTAACATTTTGCCTTTTGTACCGAAACTCCTTAATAGTATTTCAATGTTTAAATACTATTTAAACGGTTGAATGATATTAAACCACCAAACGTGGAAACTAATATTCAAACAAATTGTTTCCTGGCCTTTTATTCATTTTAGTCTCTTCGACTCTTTGCACGGGTGATCGAGGTAATGAGCACAAGGTGGAGGGGGAGGGAGGCGGCATTGGAGATGCGTAGTGGGGAGGCGCAGGGCGTAGGGAGAAAAAAAAATAGTTCGAAATTGATGAGCATTTGTCGAAATTGATATTGCGTACGTTTGAAATTTTATCTCAAGATCGAAACAATCGATGAGATCGTAGCGTAGAGAGTCTTTATTTATTTATTTATTTATTTTGCATGTGGGAATGAAAGATTCGAACGGTAAATTCGATAATGTTCGATAGCACGAGCCGGCGTGACATTCCTGCATCGCTACGGGCCAACAGACCAGTATCGAGGATCGTACAGTAGATGCTTTCACAACTGACGTTCACACGTTTCAATTGACCGCGTAATTTGACCCCGTCGCGAAAAGCCAAATTGTGCAAACTCGCGATCCGCGACGCGCGACTTTATTTCAGCAGCAATCGTCACTGATTCGCGTCGAAGAAAATGCCGAAGAATTTTTCAGATATTCTGATCCTCGATTTTCTCAGGAAATATTCAAATTTTTCGTGCTCTTTTGAATAATTGAGTGAAAAGTAAAAAAAAAAAAAAAATTGTTGAATTTATGCACCTTGGAGCGAAACAACTGAGGAAAAAAAAACACAAAGGAATTCAATAGACTCGAGTGCATCAGTCGACTAAAAATTTCGCACAAACTGCTGATGGAGAAAAATAAATCCTGAATATCACGTTACGTTCAAAAATTGCAGTATCGAGCGCGAGATAACAAACTGCTGTATGAATGAGACTTCCATTGCAGAGAGAGAAAGAGAGAAAAAAACCTTGAATTTCAATGAGAACGGTTTCCGATTTCCCAGAGTTCTCTCAGGGAGGATTCTTTCGCGTATCTCAAAAGGAGAAATCGCGTAGAAATCTTCACACGTATAAAGCAATTTCCAACAAAATAGGTCGTATCTATCTGTTCCCAACAGAAATGATTTAATATTGATAATTATCTATCGTCCGTTGTATTTTGTACGATTGAGAATACCGCTCGACGTTTATTACAATTATAAATATGAGTTGGTCTATTGATCTCATCGATCGATAATTATTCGTTACTTTTATTCATAGAAAGACAACTTTTAATTATTCGTTGCTTCTACGTAAATTATCAATTCTTCTTATTTATTCATAATTCAGTGTCAATTAAGCTCAAAACCGTTATTTCCGAAACGTCAAAGAATCCACCGCGTTTCATTCGTATTATGAATTTCGAAGAAACCTTAAAAGCACGTTAATAAAAAGAACAAAAGAATTTAAAAAAAAAAAAATGTTAAATTAGCACAACAATATAATAATAACGAATCGACGCGTATTAATTCCTTATATAGATATTTATACAGCATGAAAGAAGTTACGGTATTTTATTCCTCTCGCGTATCCGGTTTTAGGTTATGTCATGTTTTCGATTATATTTGAACAACTCGACGCACGTACGTATACGTGAAAGGGATTATTTGTACAATAAAAGCAACGACCATAAACTGTATCCCTCGAACTATTTAGTGGCCGACTAAAATCCGACCAATTTTGTTGAAATATCGTTGTGATTAAACGTTTTCGATCTCTCCGGATTTCGAGTAACGGTAAAGACGCCCGGGGAGGTCTGACGATCGCTCGAAAAAGAAGTAAAAAAAAAAAGCGCACGCACTCACACACTCACTGTCCCGAGCACCGAAAGAAATCGTACGATCCGCGAGATCGAAGTTGAAAATTGTCCTCGAGGGCATTTCTTTCTCTCTCTCTCTCTTTTCTCACATTTATGTACAGAGATCCGAGAGACTGAGACACACACGCACGAACGAATTATATACGTGTGCACCGCGCGCGAACATCACCGCGAGAAGAGAGACGTCCATCCTCATGCTCATGTGTGTGAACCTTATAGGGATGTACGTAACCTATATAAAGTCGGAATCTTTTCACCGCGATGAAATATCGCGTATTTTCACAGTTGTGATGAGAAAAAAAAAAACGAGTGTGAAACATTCGCGGAGCCGAGTGATGCCGATTGACGAAGAAAAAAAATGGGCATTTTGCCGGAAATTGATAAGAAAAAGATTGACAATCGCTTCTTTTCGAAACTCGGTAATAAATACAAGCATATACAGATATAACATAAATGCCTGTATGTGAACGTCGCAAAATTGAAAGAAACGAATCGCCGAAATGTACGTATATCACCGAGTTTCGAAAACCCGATAGTCCGCCTTTATTTTTCTGCTGAATCGTTCCAATTTTCATTGAATTATCGAATATATGTGTGTATAATACGTAGCATGTATACGCCAATATACATTTATGTGTCGCGCCTCCGTACATATAAATAGAAATGCACTCGGTGCAACATTTGTCCTAAATTCGCTGAATTATCTTCGCCTTCTCTTTTTTTTTTTCTATTACTTAAATCAATCACTGGAGATGAAAAACAAAAAAAAACACGACTCACCCTCTTGTTCCGCGTTATAAGGACGTTCCTCCGGCACGTGTCCGACACATTCACAGTTGACCGGCTGGCACTTGCACTAGCACGAGCGTTAATGAGCGCGGCGTTAACGAAAACGACGTAAGGCGACGGGAACGAGTACGAGGAATATGTGAACGACGACGACGACGAGAAGGAGAACGACAGGAAACCGTGCAATCCACACCCAAAAAATCCCGTCACGTTGAGCAAATACTGACACCTCACTGATATAACATGGCTGCCGCGCCCGCCCTACGCCGCCGAGTCTTGCACGAACGATTCGATAGTGGGGGAAAAAAATCACTGAGTGCACCATCTAGCGGTGGAAATTTGTAGCGCACGTATCTTCGGCTATATGACCGGTCAAATTACTGTGTTTCCAGTAATTTACATGATGCTTTTTACTGCAAATTTGTTTATTATTTATTGTCGATTTTCAAGTGTGAACCTTCCGGGAGTTATTTTGATTCTTATAGCATTTTGGAATAATGATTGCATGTCCGAACTTTTCTTCAACAGTTTTGTACAAGCTACGAGTACGGATTCCTATTTCGACGTAGTTCAAAAAACGTCAGTAAGGTTGCGGTATATTCGTCTACAAACTGAAATTTCATCGACAATACCGAGCGCTCTAAAATACGGTGAGTCGATAACAAATTCTGAGAATTTCGGAGCTTGAGGGTGAATTTTACAATAACAAGTCAGAGACCTTGGACCCCTTGCCGTTCTTTGTAGTTCACGTATTGCCTTATAAGATCGATGTTTTGCTAAATACTTCAGCGACTATTAGGAAATTTTTTGCAATAAAGGTTTTTAATTAAAGATTTTTATTTTGAATTCATTTTATTCGTTGCCGATTACAAAAAAATGCGTTACGAGCAATTATCCGGAATTGAATAATTCGTTGCAAATCAATTAGTTCCTAATTTTCAATTATTAAAATTCCGAGATCGTGGCCTAGCAGGATTCCGATGATTTATCACAAAAAATAATGTACCTGCTGACATCAGATCGATATAAATTATTTTTTTCTGTATTCCTTTATATTAAATATCTTCGATTTTCTTGAGACTTTTTAAAATCTCATTCAGAGAATATAATTTTTCATCGCCATTTGCATCCTGCTCATATTATTTTAGCGAAATAATTTCAGAAAAATGTGATATCGTAGCTCTCTAACGCGAATTTTTTCAAACGTATGATGTTCGACGAAAAATAACCCACTCGCCCGGAATTTGCGAAAAAAAAAGTCGCAAATAATTATATTTCGTAACGTATTTCCACGCAACAAAATTTTCAAAAATACCCATCCACAAGTTCGTTATGTGAATATTCTCGATAGACGGTCAATGTAAAAGATTCAGTCGCACTTGTTATTTGTACGATGACGAGATACTTGAAAAAAAAATATTTTTTTTTTTTTCCAATTTATTTTTACATCTCAAACTCTTACGTCACCCTGGCGTGACTCGAAAGAATCCTTTTTCATGAAGTCATTTTCACGGTCATGGTCACGACGCAAAAAAAAAAAAACTTATAATTGAAGACTGAAAATTTCGGACTATTCGAAAGGGTGTGACGTTACGCGTCACTAAACGGCGCTCATCTTCCTTTTTTTGTTCCATTTACTATTTTTCATTTTTATTCCCGGAATAAAGTCGATTACAAAACGTTTATTACGCGCGAACGAGTGACGTATTATTATTATCGTTCGATGCTGCAATCGTCGTCGTTGATTGCTCAGAAGTAATCCTCGCTCATGCGACCTCGATAACCTTCAAATTTTGACGGATGAAAATTTTTGTCTGGAGCCTCATGGAACGTTTTATTTCTCATTTATTTTTCATTATTATCAATCGACCATCGTATTTGGAAATAAAAATTGCATTTAGTTCCATGAATAAACGATTATTATGTGCTGTACATTTATATTTACATATTTATCGGTGCGTTATGTCAGCCCCATTTGATCATCTCACCATTTCGTTTATTTTCCTAACCTCTATTAAGAAATATAAGTATACACGAATGTAGCTATTATAACGTGCGTACACGTAACGAAATACATAACGGGTCGAAAAAACCCGTCTGATATCACGTACTTCATCACAGAGGAACTAATTTTTCGTTACATTTGAAATTTCAATAAAAAATACATAAAACGCTAAGCCTTATTTCTAAACAACTTGCTTTATCCTATCAAGAGACTCGGTAGAGTCTCGGTTCGATTTTATCAATCCACGAATTTTTATTCTTCGATTTTGAGCACGAACTAGTTTAGTCTTCCTAAAACGAAACAGTTCACTTTATGAAAAACTCGTTTCCCTGACATCTGACATCCAGTTCGGCCGTTAGCGTATATAGAACTGAAAAAAAAAGGTTTCGTGCGTGGGAATCGAACGAACGGTACACCAGTTTTTTCGTCTCGTTTTTGCAAGGGAAAGGAAAAAGAAAAATATTGAAATCAATTGGATCTACTGGTCCAGGAGTTCGATGAACTTTGAGACGATCTGAATCGAACTATTTCGTGTTCTCTGGTGCTTCGCACATTCTTTTTTTTTTTTATTTCGACAAGCATCAAAAATTGGGATAGGCATCAATTTTGAATTCAGTGATTAAAATATAATCCCCAAAGTTATTACCGTAAATGTCATCGAGTTGCTCCTCCTGCACTTTGGAGAGTACAAGGGTTACTTAACCTTTAAATTCAACAATTTCATTTTGATCGTCTCGTGTTTGTTCGCATGAAATACGAAAATGATCCTACGACGATTCAATTACTTAAAAAATTTAATTTTCATACAATACCTCATTATTCTTGTTCGCTCACTCTCTCACGAAATATTATTGTGAAAAATAAAATAAACACAATCTCATTTGTATAAGAACGTTTTTTTTTTTTTTTTTTATATGCTTACATTAATTAAATTAAACGAGTAGAGATCATCTTGCGTTGAAAAACAATTATAAATAATATTACTTTATACAACAACTCAAACGAGAAGCAAGGCTCCACGAAGTCCGGTACAATTTTGGTTGTTTTTTTCAACAGCACCTCCTCGTCTCGTTGGTCAATATCATTTATTATTATTTTGTTCGACTTTAACTTATTATTATTTGGCTTTTGTGCTCCCTGTGGCTCCCTGATTCGATGCACTTTCTTTCCTATTTTTTGTTTCTTTGTTCGCTTATCCGTTTTAATCGTCCTGCGTACTTGCCTCTTCGAGCAAATGATTGAAGCCTCTTTTTTGCGTGTGATCGGTACATACAGCGCCCTCTTCCGCGTCGCAGCTCAAGCCATACGTGCATGGACAAAATATGAAGTAAACGTCCGTCAGACTTATTTGATTACCGTCCGGATACACGAGAGTCGTGTTTAGCTGCATATTTTTCGGTCTGCAATTAGCCCCGTTCTCCAAAAGTGGCATACATTGAGGGATGCTGTATCTGTTTCCGCCTTGAATAACATTTCATTTATCAATTAATTATTTTCACACACAAATGATTTCTGTTCGTTGAATCAAAGTGGACATTTTTTTTTTGGTCTCATTCTCGTTGCTTGGACTCGATTCGATAGTGTGTTCGTTGAAAAATACGTGATTTTTACCTAATACGCAGCATTCTCCTGGATTACAGTCTTGATTGCTTGAACATTGACCCTCCATATAAACAACTTCGTTTCCTGTCGCCCGACCATTTATTCCGACAACAATCACGTTGATCGTTATCCCAATCAGAATTATCGAGTTAATCATTTTTTTTTTCTCCTTTCTTCTAATGCTGGATCTGAAATGAAATTCAATTTATGGACTGAATGAATATTTATAGGTTCACTCGAAATTCTGATTCTACACACTGTGAATCACTGAAATGATTTTATCTCTGTGCGAGTTTAAACAAAATGAAAATTCATAAATGTTGGTTTTATAGTTTTTCATTGTTTTTTATTCTGTCACTCGACGATCTTGTCTCACGACTTTTTTTCACAAACTTCAAGGTCACAGGACGCGATTCACGGTACAGATGTTTAGCAATAAAAATACGAATCATGTACAAAGGCCTCGTTTAATGGACTCCGCAAATTAATTTATCATTTATATACACGAATCCGGAAATATATTTCTTATCGCGTAACCTTCAACTTGCTTCTTGTAAGAAAACAATTATAACGAATTAATCGTGCATCGTTTGTGCTCGAATTCTTTGGGATGTACGATGAATAAAATTGCAAAATTAACATCAATAAAACAAACTTTTCAAACTGAAATGCAAATGCCTCAATTATTCTGATTTTCTAAACGAAAAAAATAATTCCAACGCTCACCGTTTTTGACTACAATTCTTCAAATTTTTTTGCCACTACTTCCAGCCTGACAATATTTTTATCACACTTCATATTTTCGTATCATCGAAACGGTTAAAAATTCACGTTAAGTTTGACTTGAAATAAAAACAAAAAACTTTTTATTTCTGAAAATAACATCGATTAAGTAATGTTCCAGTATTTACATCGAAACCAGATTATTATTCATTCGAATTATCGCCATTTAATCTCGTGTCAAAAAGCCGTCAACCTCTCGACAAAAATAAATCTGAATTCAGAGTGAATTGATCGTGGCACAAAAATTATAGCAGTAAAAATAATCCGTTTCCCCAAATTCTCACCCGAATCGATGGACCGTTGGATTTTTTCTCGACAGATTTATTTGGAAATCCTTGTAAACACTCGCGCCAATATTTTTCACCTTGCACTTCGATCGTCTTTGTTTTAACGTTTGTTTTACAATTTTTTAATTCACTTTTCGATAGAAACTTCGATCCGGAATGTTTGCTATTCGAAAATTAATAAAATTTTCGATTCGCGAATTGAAATGCTCGTTTCGATTGTTTTGTTTTGTTATTTTTTGTCTGTCGTCTTTATTTCGTACTTGAGTTTTGTATTTTTTGTCAAAAGTAAATCGTAACAACGAGAATGTATCATTCGATTTGACCGAGAGAGATGCGAGCTGTATAAACTCTCGGTAAAATGTGATTACGAGATCGGACAGACTTCTTCGTTTTATAGTGACTTCTCGCCCGTATTTTCTCGCGTAGCTCTTATGAGTGTTCCCAACGGTTTCCTCACACACGTATACATTGCGAGGAGCGGAGGGTGGGGGCGCGGCGGAGAAGTTGACAAAAAACTACACAACAGTGATCTTGAACTCTGTTGTCTTTCGTACCTCATCGAGTTCGATGAGGTTTTGTTACGAAAAAAGTGGACAATCGAAAATCGAAACGGTGAAATAATTAATGACGGGGAATTGTACAAAAAAATGGGTTGCAATTGAACTCTTTTTTTCGTTTGCAGTCCATATCGAGTTCAATTTAGTTCTTTTTCGAAAAAAGTACAAAATTAGCGATGTAAACGAAAAGAAATAATTCGACGATTTCTCGTTCCGATCGATCCATTTTGTTTTCTCAATTTTAACACTTCTCACTAAGTAAATCAATTTAAAAAATCGAAATAATTGTGATTTAATTTTTTTTGTGAATCTAACCTACAAAATTGTTGAAATTATTATTTTTTTTTTTAATTTCAATCACAAAGTTTGACTTGCGGAGAAATCTTCCTATTTTTTCAAAGAAAAAAATGATGAAATGTAAACCCGGAACGAGATACGAATCACGACACAAATGATTTCTGTTTTCTATTTTTATTTTTCTCGTTTGAATATCTCTCTCTCTTTCGCGAGTCTACGAAAGTTGGACGTCATTCCAAAACGACGAGATCAATCGCTTTGACAAATTTCGTTCCGAGTCACACGAGAGACTTAATACATATTTTAAAAAATCTCATTTTACATCACATGCATTTTAGCTTTTCCTCGTAGTTACGTGAGATCCATCGATTACGTGAATTCCCCGAAACTTCAATGGCGAAAGAGAGAATCTCGGGTGAAATTTTTTCACCGCTTCGTCGCGCGCGTCTTTCGTTATCGATTGATGTGAGAAAATTCGAATAACCTTTGCATAAGAAGCATAATAATTGATGGACGAGCTTTTAAAATAAATTGTTTATTTATGCAAATGCCTCTGGAATTATTTTCAATCTTTGAGTCATCTAGAGATGTTGAATTTTTTAAACTTATATTTCGGAACTTCATTTGTCATAAATTTTTGTTTTATAAAAAAAAAAAAGTTCATTTTACCCATGAAAATGCATTTTCATCTATTGAAAAATTGCTTTTCAGTTTTTATGAATTCCCATTTTTTTTTCCAATAATTTTTTTCGGAATTATTTAAATAAATTACAATTATAAAGTGTTAAAATCGATCGATATATTCACGATTGTTATTAAAAGAAAATCGCATTTTTATTACTTATTCGCGCCGGTTGCGCCATGAAAATTAATTTATCGTTAATTTTTTTTTTGCGAAAAAACAGTCGAACCGGATTTTCCGCTGATTTTTTTCTTCATATATATATGCTCAGACGTTTTTTTTTTTCAACGTCTCGTATAGTTTATAACCTCGAAGAGTGCGTGGGTCTCGTGGGGTTTTCCAACCGTTCAGCAGAGACTTCTCATAGTCATTGTTTCCTTCCCTATTGTTTTAACTGTCAACTAGAAAAAAAAATAGCAATCGAGCGACGAACGATACGAATCTCTTCAGCCGTTAATATGTAAATTAATCGAAGAAACATATAATTAAATGTATTTTTCTGACGATGAGCTTCGATAAAAAAAAATTGAAATCGAATTTATCATTTTTCATCTCTCATTCGTGTTCTCAACTGCGCTAGTCCGGTGGAAGGAAATTTCTGCTGAACCAATCATGTTTATTATGACCATTTTTTCATACTTATTGTGTGTAAAAATAATTATATCATCGAAACGTTCTTTAGTCCCGTACGTTCGATACAGGCCCGAAACTTTTGAACGATCCGGAAACCGTTGTGAAATTGTAACTCGTCCATTAATCGCGGGTCACGAGATATAATGATAATAATAATGATGTAATAATAACAACCGAGTTATCTGCGTATTCGTGCATATTTTGTCGCGTAAAATATACTCATTTCTCTCAATACATTGCGCGCATTACGATATTCGCTAATAATAGCGATCGGTAATTCCAAATCGAGAGGCTATGAAGGTCTTCGCGTCAGTCCACTATTCCGCTCCTCCTCCCTGCTCGACTGAGCACTTTTAATCATAATTTTTAAAGGTAACGAAAATAGGACGAAACGTTCGTGTTTTTCATAAAAACTGGTGAATCTTTGCAAAAAAAAAAAACAAATTAGTGGAACGGGTGTGGATAATAATAATAACTTTTGCACCCTTCCCAGTCATACGAAGTATGCATGGGCAAAGACCGAACTACTATGGATGTTTATCTCGATGAAAAAAATGCATGAACCAACAAGGTTTTGAAACGAACTTTATTTGACTTCGATCATTAAATTTATCATCTGAATTTTTTTGCACTCGTGACGTCAAAAGTTTACACGCGTCGATTACGAAAAGAGGGAATAGCAAAGTGCGCAATTGCGATTGCCATAAAATATTCTCATCATACTTTTTATTTACAAAAAAGCCCATAACCTTTTCTGGCCCTGAAGACCAAAACAAAAGGTCTTCGTGGTTAGAACTGTAAAAGAGCTCTAGTAGGCCATAAGAATACCGTGTAAGCCGAAGTTTTTCCAGATCAACGTTCGATAGAACGATCCCTCGTGTATTTCAAGCCCATGTAATGATAAAAGTTCTGATTTCTGAAAAATTACCGAAAACCAAGGAACTGCGATGTCGAAGATTTCGTTTCTTGTTTATTTCAGTTTCTATACTCATGTCTACAATGAGTTTATCATCGATACGGTAGATATCTGTGTAGCGGATAAATTATCCATTTCCTAAATATTGCGTCATATCAGCGGTATAGTAGTAATTCCGGTGAGGTGAGTAGTTCATCTATGTGGAAACGTGTTCGATGTTTTCATGCTGTGAGCAGAGAAACCAAGCAGAAGATTATTGTGTATTATCGGCCGGTCCCACCGTATTTTTAAAATCTTTGTATTCTTCAACAGGAAAAAATGTCGAAAAATTTAATAAACGTTAACAGAGTGTCACGGTTATTTCAACCGATAAAGGCAATACCAAAAGACGCAACTTTGAAACCTGACAAACTTTCCAAAGGTTACAAAGTGAGTTAAACCTCTGTTACCTCGTTATTTTTCTATCAACGATTTAATTGTTGTCATTGAAACATTATTCATAATTACAGTTGATGCTTGATATGGGTATAATTAAACAAGCTAATACAGGAATGTACACCTTGATGCCGCTTGGTTTGAGAGTTCTACAAAAACTCATCAACATTGTAGACAAAGAAATGAACAAGCTCGGAGCACAAAAATTGCTTCTACCTAATTTGACCAGTGCTTCCCTTTGGGAAAAAACCAATAGACTGCAGAATATTGACGATGAATTATTCACCGTTAAGGATAGACACAAAAATGTCTTTATTCTCAGTCCTGTGAGTAAACGAATAGAAAAATTAGAAAAAAATAATAATTTCATTCGTTCTTCTTGGGGAAGTTTCTCTTAATCAAACTTTTGCAACTTTTCCGCTAAAAGTGCTTGAAATAAAGCGCAATCATGACCTCAAAAAAACCTATTCTCTACCAGTAGTAAAATTTGATCACTTTCAAATGTTGTAAATAATAATAGCGAGGAAAACAACCAGGTGTGAAATAAACAATAAACTATTGATTCTCTCTAGACATACGAAGAAGCGATAACAGATTTAGTGGCAAGTATGGGACCCATGTCTTCAAAAAAATTGCCTCTCATGCTCTATCAAATATCCAATAAATGGAGGGATGAGAAGAAACCACGACTCGGTTTATTTCGAGGTCGAGAATTTATAATGAAAGATCTTTACACTTTTGACTCGAGTTTGGAAGATGCAAAAAATACTTACGCAGCTGTGCGTGAAGCTTATGAAAACATATTTAAGCATATCGGTATAAAATACACAATAGGTAAATATGGAAATAGTAATATCCCAGTATTATTTGGACCTTGTAAGCATCGAACGAAGGTACAAGGGTTTGAGCTTTGCAGCCGTCGGCGATACAGGAATAATGGGGGGAACTATGTCCCACGAATACCATTATTTATCAGAAATTGGCGAGGACAGAGTTTTGTCTTGTCATTCGTGTGGTTTTTATATCAATTCGACCATGTACAATGATCATCTTTGTGCCACCTGCCGTAGCCCGCTTCTGGATCACAAAGCCGTGGAGGTAATAAATCTCTCAAAATATCACTGCGTCTTCAAAAATATATACAAATATGTCTAAATTAATGCGTGTGAAGGTCGGTCACACGTTTCTTCTTGGCACTAGATATTCGGAACCTCTTCATGCCCTGTACCAGGGTGAGAATACCAAAGAACCCATGAATATGGGTTGTTACGGTCTTGGTTTGACAAGGCTCATAGCAACTGCGGTTGAAACTCTTTCCAATGAACAGGGGCTCAGGTGGCCAAAAAAAATTGCGCCGTACACCGTTTGCATTATACCTCCAAAGGTGCGAAATTGATGATTTTCATGAAAATTTCCAATGATTCTAACTTTCAATAATGAAAGATTATATTTAACATATTATTTGCTTTTTGAAACTTTCAAAAACATGATTTTATTTTTCAACTCTTCATATTTTTCGTTAAAATAATTTGAATGATAATACTGATTCGATGATTGATTGAAATCGTGTGTTCTTCAATTGCAGAAAGGCAGTTTCCAAGAGCCTGCGTCTCATTACTCTATGAAAATCTACGAATTTTTGGAAAACAACAATATCGACGTAATAATCGACGATCGAGTCGAATTCACAATCGGTCGACGTATTCTTGATGCAAACCGAACGGGTTATACGTATTTAATCGTAATTGGGAAGGAGGCCGTTGGAGAGATCCCCCACTTCGAGATCCACGATAACGATAATTCGAATCATTTTCTTTTCACCCTCGAACAGTTGAGAGACTTTTTCGAAACGAATTGCAGCAATCAGGAAACGAAACTCGAAGCTGTTATCGCTTAAAGAGAAATTTTTAATTATAAAAAGTTGATAGATATTAATGTATATTGCAAAAATAATTATAACAGATTTCCAGATTAAAAAAACTTTTTTATTCAACCATCTTTTCTATTATTATCATAATTCTTGTTGATTTTTTTATCATTTATAAAAATTTATGTGCACAGCCCTCACGAAAGTTGTGAGGATTTATTTTCCTACGTATTTTCACAGCTTCATTTATCCAATTGAACTTTAACTCTGTGATAAGCATTGCACAAAAATCCTCGAAGATTCCAAATGTTTTTAAAACTTTCGGGCTGCACATTGTACGAAGAATCCACTGCTTTTGCCCATATTTCTATTTCTTTAGCTGACGAATCTACGGGAACTTCCGCTTTCCATATCGTCCAACCCCAATGACGACCTTCTCGCGCTTTTTTATCCTGCGACACGAGATCAGCCTCGTGCCACGTCTCTCCACCGTCCAACGTTATGTCGACTCGAATTATTCTGTTCCCACCGCCGGACCACGCGTAGCCTGAAATCATTTTTTACAGACGTCGATTATCGGGTGTTGCAGTTTACAAACATTTTTCGCATTCTACAAGTGTTTGTTGAATCCTTCAAATATTTATAACCACGCGAAAATGTTTTTAATTCGTTCTCCATGAATTTTGAGTCTGTACCTTTTATAGGAATTTTCCCATTTTCTGCTTTGATCCGTTCTCCGGTTTGCGGTGTGCAAATCGCCGATATAACTGGCATTTCTTGTATAGCAGGTGCTTTTGAAAAATCTACGTTATGCCAATCAGTGCTCGGTGAAAAACCCTTGTAATCGCCTCGCTGAAATTGCGAAAAGCTTTCTTCTTTCGAAATGATTATTTTTCCAAGCCACTTCACGTTCCTCGCACCAACGACTCCGGGCACGATCGCGCGGATCGGATATCCGTGGTCCCTCGATATCGGCTCGCCGTTCATTTCGTATGCTAATATTACTTCGGCTCTGGGATCAAGAGCTTTGCCTATTGGTATACTGGCGCCATAGGGTATTCCAGCTGGATCCATGTCTAAGCCTTCGAACTAAAACATTCAATTTGAAGTTCAATATCATTTTCTAAATTTCATTGTTTATTTAATTGCCAAATGTTTTTGTTACCTGAACGTGATTCCAATCATCCTCGTTTATGTTCAAATCTTGTAAAACATCGCAAAGTCGAGCACCGGACCATGTTGCGTTTCCAACTGCACCCACACCCCAACTTAAGCCCTTCAAGGGTTTAGCTTCTGCCATTTCAGAACGACGATTACCTCCGCACATTATCGCCGTTGTTATCGTGTACTTTGGATATTTTTTAATTGCTGAAATATCAAGAACTTTTTTCGTGTCATCTTCGATCGCTACTTCGAGCTCGTAATCCTTGATGTCAACTACTGGGACTGGTAAGTGATTTCTCACGTAGAAAAGATCTCTGGAAATAAGAAAATGCTATTTGAAGTTCACTGACTTTGCGTTTTTGGAATTTCGAGTAATTAAGACCATTGAATTCTCTTTGAAGAAAAAGCCGAGAAATTGATCATTTCTTATTATTTATATTGATATTCATTTTACGATCTTTCATTTCGGTAAATACTTGATTAATTTTCCAGTGAAAAGTCAGTTAAATGGTTTTGTATTATAATTTTTGTGACTTAAAACATCAAGGATTCTCAGAAAACTGTTGCGAGCAAAATAAATACCATTCAAAGGCCGGGCTCACGTTTTCAGTCTATTCAATTATTACCCACTGAAGTTTCATGTTCACGTTATGAAATTTGCGACTCACGTTGGTGTATAGAAATTTTCAACCAATAGGGAAGAAGGCGGTTCAGCGCAGAAAGGTTTGGGTCCATTGATTTTGAGGGCTTTGTGTCTTTTTGGCTCGTGTTGGTACGGATCATTCGATTCTGAGCTTGAAGACTCTTCGTGAATTTCTTCCAAATTACCAATTCTCATGGACTCTAGGAGAGCATAAATTTCTTTGGAATTGTGATTGGCGAATATTTGCCAAAATGGCTCGATGGAACTGCCTGCAGCCATCATTATTTTGCTTGAACCGCCTGGATGCTGCGACACAAATTTTGATATGTCGTAAACTCCTCTCTTGTAAGTTATCCAAACACCGCTCTCCTCGTTGTCGTGCTTTCCCACTTCTTCCACGGTGTAAGTTTTTAAGTTTTCTTTGAAATCTCCAGGGTTTTCTATTTTTTCTTTGAGAAAAGCATAAACTTTTCTATCTCCTGGCTGAGTGTAGAAAAAGTAGCACAAAGCTCCGAGGCTCGAAAAGGCAGTCGCCGCTGCCAACTTTCCATAGGAGTTCCAATTGCTTTTTTCATCTTTACCTTTTTCACCCGATGAGTAATGGTCCTTCCTTGTGTAAAGAGTACTGTTAACAACTCCGCTCAATATTCTCTGGGCCCTGGAAAAAATTATTTATTTCCCATCAGAAAAAACGTACAGAAACTTGTCAATATTTTTTAAAATTTTTCTAATGCCTTATTATGTTTTATCGCTAGAATGCAAAAAAATGTCCATTTTAGTGTACGATTTCTTTTAGAAAAAAACGAAATTTTTTTCTTCCTTAGATTTGCGTATTCGATTTTAGTACCATGAAAAAGTGACTGATTCAAACAGCCACAATCAACGAACAATTGGTAAAACGATAGGACCAATTTTGTTAAACTCCATCGATTTACACTTCAAAAATATCCTTTAGAAAATAAAATATTAGCAAACGTTTTGATTATTCATATTAACTATTTCTCACGTTTTTTCACGCGGAATTTTTTTTGATAAATATAAAGTGGTGGATCTCCACGACATTTTATTTATTTATAAAAATTGATTTATACTTTAATTAAATTTGAAACTGCAATGTTATGAACGAGACTTTTTTTTTCAGACACCGTACGAGCGCAAGAAGGTTCCGAAAGAGAGTGTTTCAAAACAGCAATGAGGTTCGACGAAGTACCACGTTTCTTATTTTTTTTGTACGTCAACACATCTTATCACAACTTTCACATATTGTAGGTTCTCTCTGTTCGTCGGTCCGATTCGTTGTATTTTTATTCAAACAATCAGTATGCTATGTCTCGAAGGTCTCGAAGTAGTTCAAAAATTTATGGTTACATGTATTCAAAAATTGGTCGTTATATTTCTGTACCTGTATGTTTGTCGATGTGAAATTTCAATGGTGCGTCGTAATTGGCGCTCCCCTGTCAGTCTCATTCGTGTTTGGAACATCGCTGCGACAAGACGTACATTCTTCCATTTTTTTAGTTTTACCAAATTTCTCACTGTCAACTGATAATTTGCGCAGCTCAAATTAATAAAATAAATATTCATTCGAAATCCGTGTTTTTCCTAAGGCTGGGTGCGTACAAAATAATTTTTTTTAATGTGTTTACACGATAGGAAAAAAAAACACCGAACCTCACTTTTTCTATTACGCCAAGTTGTACAATTGAAACTTGTGTATATTACATGTCAGTTCAAGTTCCTCCTTTCTCGCTCGTTCGTGCCCTTATTCAGTTTTTTTCTGTGTTGTTTCGAATATTTCAGCAACACTTCGCTTTATTATCTTTTTTGGCTTCGTGATTATTTATTCAGTCATTTATTTATATGTTTACTCAAGTTACGTTTCAACGTAATTTTTTACGAATCTGGGGTTATACCGTAATTTTTAATCAGTTTATCTGGTCAATTGTACTAAAAAAAAAATTCAACTGACTTTTGCAATATTGAAAGAATAAATTATGGAATGCTACACATTTTTTTACGACAATCTCCTTAAATAAGAAATCAAGTGTCAACAAGTGCTGACTTCAAATTGCAAAATAATCTAAAGTGGTACTGTGGTATGCTTTATAAATTTATTTCAGATTCGAGACATGAAAGAAAGTATATAACAAAACATTTTGACTATGGCGATGCGTAAAAGAAGTGGTTCTGGCTCTAAGCGCCAACACAAAGGAAAGCTCGTCCCCATATACGAGAGTTTCTTCAAAGGTGAAGATCTCACTCTGGCGCATCCTAACTTTTGGAATGAATTGTTCCTTATCAAGCCTATGGTGAGTTACCGATAATAATGAAGTTTTTCTAAAATATTGAATTATAACACTTTAGGAATGTAATTTAAAGTATTGCAACCAATGGTATTCGAATTGAGGAAAGCTTATTTTACAATTCTTCTTTTATTTGTCCAAAATTCTCATGTTCATTTTGCTTTCTTTTTAGCCTTTATACAAATCGTTCTTCCGTTACATTCGTTTTCCTTCCGCGAAGACTCTCCTTGCACTTTCTTCTTTCGTCCCAACTGGAATTTTTCTAGTTTCTTCGTCAGCAAATTACTCTTTGAAACTTTTGCTGAACTTCCATCCCTCGTTTCAAAATAAGTGCTTTTTTTTTGCTCAGATCTTCTGTCTGCTGCCGCAGATACTTTTTCTTCACATTCTGCCTCACTTTTCAATCTACCCGGCATAAATTTCGTCATTAAGTTGAACCATGTCTCACTCGTTTGGATTCGATACTTGAGACATTGCAATTGAAACCAAGCAACACGACCATAATATTTCGTCATTTCCCAGGACGGTAAAGACTGCAAGTTGGAAAAAAACAACTTGAGGCAAGAAAATCTCTTATAAATGAAAAGGAAACGTGTTTTGATTTGTTGTTTTATTATTGAACTTTAAAATCCTAGACGTTGAAAGTAACAGCTCAACATGAATTGAAACTAGTAGAGAAATATCTATAGATTTTAAAAAAGGATCGCACAATTTATTGTCAGTTTTAAAAAATTGTTAACCGTTAACATTTTCCATATGATTTGTTCTCAGAGAAGAAAACGAGTGCACAAGCTCGTCGTGAAATTCTTCAAAAATAAATTTCAGTAATTCAGTCATTTCAGTAATTATTTTTATAAACCATTCCTTCAAAAATCTAACCTGCCAAAATCGTACCTGAACAATTTTCGACACAAATTTTTTGACCACCATTGTTAGAGTTTTTTTTACAGTCTTCTTTTTTAATTGCTCACTTTCAAACTCTCTAAGATCATAAAAATCGTCGAAGACGATTTTTGACTCACTTTGAATTTTTCCAATGACCCGCCATTTCAAAAATGACACGTGTCAAGTATTTGACAAGTTTCATTTAAAAATCTACAATGCAAAAAAAAAACACTGACGCGATAATTTTCGAATAATTTGAATTAATAAGAATATTTTTTTGTATTTCAAAGGTACCGCATATAGAAAATGAAATATTGCGAATGAACGTCGAGCAATTGAATGCCAGCAGAGAAAATTTGAATTCTCTCGTATCTCATTGCGTCGATACACTCGTCGATGAACATCCATTTCGCGTTGTTTACGCCCTACAAACTTTGGCCGCTGTCGTACAATCCATGTACAAAAAAGCTAGTCAGGGCGATTGCGGTTTCAATTTAATTGACATTCTAGTCGGCTTCGATTCCGTCGAAAAACGAATGACGACTCTCATGCAACATTGCAATACGTTTCTTACAGGCAAGCAACATATTTTTTTTTATTGAAAAATTCCTGGGTACAAAGTGATAGACTTTTTATTTACATCAATTTGACGTACTTGGAAAATATTGATGAATGATGTTCAAGTTTTTCAAATTCATTTCAAACGAGAATTTTTTGCCTGCAAATTAATTTTTTTCTCAATGAATTTCTTTGCAGTACGAAATAGTTCTCGTGAGAAGGTTTCAAAAGTATTATTTTCGGAAATTGAGGCAGAATTCCAAATAATTATCTAATGAAACGATTTTTTTTTCCAGGGGAATATCCAGACAGCTTAAAAGCGATGTGCTTAAAACTGTTATTAATTATTGTAACCGGTACAGATAATGTTAGTCAGAATACATTACTGGAGTATGTGATGATCAACGGAGTATTTGAATCTCTTGTACAGGTCAGTAAAAGACATAAATTCTATCATCTTAATTCATCAAATTAATTCATTGAATTGAATGAATTTTATCAATTCATACTAATATAATAATGTTATGATTATTTGACGCAGTTATTGAGGGATACAACAGCTCGGAATCGACATGGACATGATGCAGTTTTGCTCTTGACCCTTCTAGTCAATTATCGGAAGCACGAAAGTGCCAATCCATATATCGTTAAGTTGTCGATTTTAGACGACGAACTTGCTCTGAACGGCTACGGTCAAGTTATATCGAGCTCCTTGACTGAATTCTGCAGGCTTTTCGTTCAGCAAAAAGCAGGTGCACGAATGAAAGAAAAAATAAAATAAAGAAAATTTCAAATACAAAATTTGATTCTGGATGTTTTAATTAAAATTCATATTTTATTGTTGTCCATATAAAATTGATACGACAAATTGTACGAAAATATTTCGAGAAAAATTTAGTTTTCTTTTTTCTTATTATTTTGATTTTGATTTTTTTATTCTAACCGAGTAGAGGAATAATAACTATTATTTTTTGCAGAGGTTCAAGCTTCCTGGTTGTCCTCGTTTACGAGCATCGTAGGAATGTTCGTCGGCGAAGAGGAAGCAAACACGCAACAAATACGTGCCAATAATGCGTTGCTTCTAGCTCTTTATGAAGCTACGCATCTCAATAGAAATTTCGTCACTACACTTGCCTACACTCAAAGTGACACGAGTGCCCCACCCTCACCAAATAATACACTTGGCCCAAATGCGGTTGCACCGGGGTCACAGCCACCTGACGTTATGGCTCAACCGTTCAATTTGTTAGCAACATTTTTACAGTACTGGTGAGCTGAATTTCAACCAATATCATAAAAAAAAAAAAAATTGAAACTTTAAATTGTGAAAAATATTAAATTGTACAAAAATTCATGAAAAAAATATTGCAGTTTCGACAATTCTACATTTTATCTAACGAACAGTTAACCTGGACTATTATAAATGAACGATTCTAGTTTTTTGGGAAGTAACGAAAAATGATCCACATATTTTCTGTTTTCTTTTTTTTTCTTTTTTTAACCTTAATAACTTGATTTTCTTTGTATGGAAGGAAATAATTTTTTTCCAGTTCCATCGTAATGCAAGTCATAAGAACGGAAGCTATATTAAACAATGTCAAACTGTGTTTCCTCATACTGAGCTGTATCGCCGAAGATCAATACGCGAATAGTTTGATGCACGACGCAAATTTAGCATTCAGAGTTCAATTACACAGAGTACCGATGCATCACAGAAAACTGCAGGATAAAATTGCACCAACTCAACCGCTCGCAGCAACTTTGCTGGGTAACTAAAATATTTTATCTTTTTCAAATTAGTTCAAAACAAATGATTTGAAATAAACAGTTTTTGAAATTGTTTTTCTATTTTCAAGAAATCTATCGTAAGCATTGTAACTTTTAGAAAATATCTAAGGAGTTTGGAAAAAACCGTGTTAAATAAATGGCTAATTGTGCTAACATGATAATTTGATTTTTTGGTTTTTAGATCTCCTCGTCGAGTTTATGACGTCACACATGATGAAAAAGTTTCCTCTTGAGCTTTATCATCAATGCGTGGGTGTACTGCAGAGGCTCTTGTGTTACCAAAAACGTTGTCGAGTAAGACTTGCGTATCAGTGGAAGGATCTCTGGACAGCATTGATCAATTTACTCAAGTTCCTCACAACACACGAGAGTCATCTCGTGAAAAAAATGAATATTTTTCCATTGGCTATACAGGTCGTCAATATTCTGAATTTGTTTATCACTTATGGTGATACTTTTCTCTCGGCGCCTAGCAGCTACGACGAGTTGTTCTATGAAATTATCAGAATGCGACTTATTTTCACTAATTTGAATGCTATGGGTAAGAATTTTTTAGCGCCTTGTTCGAAAAAATCTTTCAAATACCGACACATTTGTTTAATTCGAAAAAAATTCTAACATTAAATATTCGAATTTTCAGCACTTAGATATTCGACAAGCGAATCTTACGAATACAAGGAGCACGCTCTGAAATTGACGAACTGTCTGGTGAATATGCGCGACATCGTCAATCACTTTCCACCAAAAATCGCCGCTTGGCTCGCGAGCGAGAGCCTCTCGACACCTACAGAACAACAAATATTGGCCGTAATAATACAAAATTACGACACTCTTACTCTCAAGCTTCAAGACAATTTGGATCAGTACGAAAGATACTCAGAAAAGCCGAATCACACCTCGTTTTTCGAAGAAATGGTAAAATCCGTTCTATCGGAAATTTCGTAAGATTAAAGAACAAGATAAAGCCTTAAATTATAAATGTGCATGATGATTGGGCAGAGAAAAAAATTTAAGTATCGTAATTATTCATGCAAATTAAGTGAAAATTGCTGAAAACTGAAAACTTTCATTTCAACGTTGTTTTTCTTAGTCGGTTCTCAGAATTAATACTCACGATTTATGTGGTTTTCAGGTAACTGGAGTGATAATCGATACTCGCGCTTCCATCGATCTCAACGCACTCGATACTCAAGCGGTTCTTCAGGAATTGTCCAATATTTCGTAACAAATAATTCCGTAACATAATCAACTCTTTGTCTCAAGTGCACGCGTTGCTTTCAAGTTTTTCGTACAACCTGACATTTATATAGAAATATATATATATGTCATTTTTGTATATTTTTCTGATAGATTCACTGTCGCTTGTGGTTGAAAATTTCTTTGGAAGAGAAATTATTCGCTCAGAAAGGCGATAAAGGTATTAGCATTTTCGAACAAATTAATAGCGTCAAAAAATGTTGGTCTTGACGGGAGAAAAAGGACGAAAAAGATGGAAAAACTTGTTTTTCGGCTCATGAAAAAGTAGCAATAAGCGTTGCGATCAATATGCTTGAAAAAAAGCACGAATGACCAATGATAAGGAAACGAGAAATATTTCTATGTAGTAATATATATATATAATTTTCAAATGACTCGCGTATTCGCTCGAGATGAAAGAAAAGGCTAACGAAAAATAAAAATCGTGTATGAATCTTTGCAGTATCAACTGCGAATATAATTTTATATTGAACACGGGTGAATGCTTAACGTTTGAAATAAATAAATGTGTCATTGATATTATAATATTTATTATCGAGTATTTTGTACGATTTTTTAAATGCAACGTAATTCGTTTCAGTCTTATGGATAACGGAAATGATTTTCAGTAGATCACTATTTAAATAAAAATATCAAAAACTCTTATCTATGAAATTGCGGTGTTTTCGTCATTGGAGCTTGAAAAAATTTTTTAAATGGTTTTATTTCTTTTGACGATCAATGCTAAACGTTCTCTTAAACAACTATAAAACAGTTGAGTTGTTCGTATCATTTTAATCACAAAATTTCCCTAGGAAATATCACGATTTTTCATAACTCACTTGAGCTTCTGATTACAAAAATATATTTTATTTCCTTCATTTACAATTAATACAGTGCGTTTCTTGTACTTGTACTTAATTCCTACTGTTTTTTACGTACGAAACAAAAAGATACCAAATATTCTTCGATCCGAATAATATTTCGATATATGTACATAATTTTTTGAACATTTTATCATTATTATGTATAGTATTTTATTATAATCGAATTTTAATTAACTCATTTGTTTCATTTGTTTACTGTATACGAAAAAGTATATATTTTCTTGAAGTGTTTATGGCCCCGAGAATGTTTTAAACATATTGATAGCCAAATATTTTATGCTGTTCGGTGTTCCGAAAGAAGACTAATCGTTTTTTTTTCTTTCACATTTGCATAGAACAGTTGGAAGCCAGTTGAATGAGCAAATAAAATATTTGGCTGTGAGTACGTGAATAAAATATTGATAAATTGTTGAAAGATATTTTTTAAAATGCATGTTTCAATGTTTCTGTCTCGAGAGCATAGCGACCCCGACTCTTGATTGATTGTCTCTCTGAAGTTGTTTACTTATCCAATCACCAGTGGCTATAATTTTATCCAAATCGACACCAGTTTTCATGCCCTGACCGTGCAAAAGATACAACAAATCCTCGGTTGCGACGTTGCCCGAAGCCCCGGCTGCGTATGGACAACCGCCCAGGCCAGCGACCGAAGAATCGAATGTTCTAACGTCATTTTCCAAACTAGCATAAACGTTGGCTATTCCTTGGCCATAAGTGTTGTGACAATGAATCGCAAATTCTTTCATATCGCTCGAAACGTTTTGTATTTCTCGCAGCAAAAGATGAAATTTTTTTGGTGTTCCCACGCCCACAGTGTCGCCAAGGGAAATTTCGTAACAGCCGAGTTCGAGCAATGCCGAACTGAGTCTAGCCACGGTCGAGGATTTGATTTCACCTTCGTAGGGACAACCGACCACACAGGAAATGTAAGCTCTCACTTTGATGTTGTTTTCTTTTGATTTTTTTATCGTCTCAGAAAACCTCTTGAGACTTTCATCAATAGAACAATTAATGTTTTTACGTGAAAACGTTTCAGACGCTGCAGCAAAAATGGCCACTTCTTCAACACCAACTTCGAGCGCGCTTTCCAAACCTTTCAGATTCGGCACGAGCACCGGATATCTTATTCCGGGCTTTTTTATTATTCCTTGATAAACCTCAGCATTGTCCTGCATCTGTGGAACCCATTTTGCTGACACGAAACTCGTCACTTCTATCACTCCGAGCCCACTCTCTGAAAGCCTGTTTATTAGATCTATCTTCAAGGATGTTGACAATATTCTCTTCTCGTTCTGTAAACCGTCTCGTGGACCAACTTCCACCACTTTAACGGAGTCACTCACGAATCTCGAATTTACTGGCTTCAGCCTCAGTAGCCTCCTGATTGATAGCATTTTTGTTTTTTTTTTTTTTATTCAATAAAAAAAAACTTACCTGAAACGAAAACACCAATTTAGCGGATTTGTTTTAAAAACTAAATTTCAGACATTTATTTACGAAATTACTCATATTATGGGACAACACCGGGGGAATCGGCGAATTTCATTTGTCGGGAAAAAAAATTTCCGATTCTTTTTGTAGTTAATAAGTTGATTAATCAAGGTCGTTGAAACGTTTTTGAACGATTGAAAATTTAATTTAAAAATGTCTATAAACAAAATTTCCCAATGTTTTTTTCAATCGTTTCATAATTGCTTATCAATGTGTGTAATCCAGTAAAAATGGTTGAGTTCTTCCAGATTTTTTACAAACTGGTAAATTATGAAATTACGGAATAAAATTACTGGCATAAAGTGTGTAATTTATTTCCCTTGTTCTATGAAGTTAATATTTTGAACAATTTCATGTTCACAATGTTCAAAAATAATTTGGGTAATTATAAACGTCACGTAAATTGTCCACGTGGTAATTTTTCTATATCTTTTTAACATGGTTGAGGAGTTGAAATTACGAAATCTCTTATCTCAAATTCCAGTCCGTGACGGCATATTATTCTAAAAAGGAAAATTTCAAGCCAGTAAAAATGTTTTTTTTTTAAACTTTGTTCATATAACAGTAATGATTTTCGACCAGGATAAAATAATTGAAAAGTGTCAGCAGTTTTCATTTATGGCCCAAAATCACAGTGGTGGTGGGTTTTTCGACGCTTACTTTCAAATTGTTCAGCGTTTTTTCTCTTTATATTCAGTCGAAGAAAGAATTTTTTATGAAATTCTTTACCTCTCTAAGAAGAGAATTTACTCACCGATATCGTGAAATTAAGTTTATTGAAAATTACTGTTCAGAAAATCGACATCGTTCTATTAGACTCAAATGTTACCGGGAGACTAGCGCTTTCGCGGCAATTCCACATACTAGAACAGCTGATTTAGAAGTAAGCCATCGCGCTGTGTCAGTTCTGTTTCCCATTCTTTATAAATATACGTATTGTTGTTGTGTTATGCGAAAGTATGGTTATCACTTACCCCGTGTCAAAAAATAACGATTGACGAAATGTTTCCGGCTTACGATTATCTTTCGGCTTACGACAGACACAAGAAACTGATCAACGATTATTTCGAGCTCAGAGGAGGCTCAGCGCTTTCTTTGCAACGAGACACGTATGTTGAAATTTATAAAGTACTCAATCGCCGGCACTGTTCCAGAGTCACAAAAATGAATTTACTGGAATCTCTGATCTTTGATTGGTTCACACACGAACTTTGAATACAGTAATCACTCGTCAATCGAGACAAGAAAAGTATACGCAGAATAAATGTTTTTTTTATGGTTTTGTACGAAAGAAACGCATTTTTTTAAATTCTTTTTTTGAAGTTTTGTTGAAAACAATTGTTCTAACCAATAAAAATATACTGTGTTTATTGGCGAACTACTGGCATACTGGGTCCACGATGTAGCATTTACAGTGAATAGTCGACCTTTGTCGCCAACTATTGACACGTATATTTGTACATGCATACGCAATAAACTTATACTTTTACATGTAACGTAGAAGATTATGAACGCACCGGCGCTTTTATTTCGCACAAGGGGAAAAAAATAAAAAAACGTCATTTATGATTGATAAAAAATATCGAAATTCAGTACGACAATTCGTCACAAACAGCTCTTGATGTTTTGAGGTCTCGGGACAAAACGGACTACGATGTTATCAGGGAAAATCACAAATTTCTCTGGGACGAGGAGACTGATACGACCGATACGTGGGCCACTCGTCTCGCTAAGAAATACTATGACAAATTGTTCAAGGAATATTGCATCTGTGACTTGACTTACTACAAACACAATAAGGTCCATCATAATTTTATTTTAATGTTTAAATTTCAAACACGACAATGTTGATGCTTCTCCAATGGGAAAATAACGATTTTTTCTCGGTTTTGCATCTGCCATGTAGTTTGACTGAATTTTATTTGGTTTTTTTTTTCTTAGTCAATGAGAAAATGGAATTTTTATAAAAAGTATGAAAAACTGTCTCAAGGTACATTTTTTTTATGCAAATTTTGACACCATAAAATCTTGAAAAAAAGACAAAAATTGATAAATGGAAAAAATGTTGATCACATTGAGAGGGTGCAAACTTCGATACCCTTACAATGTAAATTCTTGTTAACATAATTTTATTTATAGGTTGCTCTTAGATGGAGAACTGAAAAAGAAGTTGTGGTCGGGAAAGGTCAATTCGAATGTGGAAGTAAAAAATGTGCGATAAAAGAAAGCCTCAGAACATGGGAAGTCAATTTTGGATATGAAGAACACGGGGAGAAAAAAAATGCTCTTGTCAAATTGAGTGCGTTAATCATGAAGATATACTACAGAAAAATCATATTTGTTTATCTATTCGTCTGTCATGAATATCGATTTCTTATTTCCACAGGACTTTGTCCGGAATGTTCATTGAAGCTCAATTACAAATCTCAAAAAAGAGAAATTAAACGTAAAAAAGAGTTGAAGCGATTACAAAAAGATTCAACCGAAGACATGGAAAAGCCTTCGAGCTCGACAGAAGTTTTCAAAGCGGAAATAAAAATCGAACCGGAGAGTGATTCAGATAATACAACGGTACCTGAAAAACCAAAAGCGGCTGAGTCAGATATTTGGAAATCTAAGCCTAAAGAGGGTGTAGAAAAATCGAGAGAGGATGAATTTGAAGAGTATCTCGCTGATTTATTTCTGTAAGAAATCTCACGGTGACAATAAAAGTACGAATTAAATGACAATATATTAATTTATTGAAAATAAAACCAAAATCTATACAATTTTCCACAGCTTAAATAATGATAAAGGTATTTTTATCATATACGTAACGATGAAGTAATCATTGTTCAAATCATTTTCAACGAAACTTCTTGAACGTTTTTATGGCAAATTTGTCGAGTTCTAAAATTTGAATAATGGACGAAAGATCAGTAACGGGAATGGGATGAAAAATATAGATTAATCTCAACAATCCTTATCGTTAAAATTCTCCTCGACTTTTTCGTATACAGGAAATATTTTCCTAAGGAAATTTCATGTAAAAAGTTCTAGCCTACTATGCAAAATTCCTTCACTCGAAATGCTCAACTTTTTGAATTTTTCACCTATATTCTAAAATTACTCGCGATTTTATAACGTTGCCAAAATCAATTTAAAATCGTTTGGAATATCTAGCTATGGCCGAATACAAAACATGTTACATACAAACCTCTCTATGCGAAAAAAGTCAAACTATGACGCGTCGGTGAAAGGAGGTCTTTTGGAGGTAATTTATATTATTTGTATGTATATTCGCTTGTGCGACATCAGAGATACATCTTATCGCAATACTACATTTTTAATTACGCTTTAATTACTTTTCCAGAATGTACAATGAGCGTTTTCAATGCAAAATTTGAGAGCGAACGATTTGTCTGATCGTTATTATATTTACACAACAGATAACTTATCGTTTAATTAGGCGCGTTTGAAGGCGATTTAGAAAAATTTGGATTTGAAAGAAAAAAAATAGAAAACTATGCTCATCGTGATAATTTCTTGTAGTTAGTTTATTTTAAAAGGGATCGAAAAATCAGTAATTCATTAATGTAAAATGCAGCAGTTTGAATGCGAAATCTGTTTTTCCTGCTTACATGACCACAATCGTCGCTCAATATTATTAAAGTAGCCGACCGATAAAGTTTTCGAATGCAAACTTTGAAATAACAGCCTCAATTCACGTAACTGATTTTATGAGTTTCTTGATTAGCGTCTTGGGAAAATATTTTGATCCAACTCTTAAGTAAATGTGTTCCATTTACATTCATTTCACTGCTATTTTAGGTAAAAAAAATGTCCTGTTGCGCTAAAAAAATATTAGTGAAATCGAAGCTCTTTAATGAAAATTCGTAATTTTTTTTAATAACTAATTAACAGTTTAGAAAATCTCATGGCTGACTTTTCAATATTTGATTACAGAGTTGCCTTTTCACAGTATTAACTTCGAATTAAACTAACTTTCAACCTAAATTAACTCGTTCATTTGTTGGAGAAACATTTTTTGAAATCTTAATATACGTAGTATTTTTGTCTTTATACATATAGAAAAAGCTGATCAGCAGTTGTTGATGCAGGAATAAAATATATTTTTGTTGGTTTATTTTGTAATTTTTTCAGTCCTCTATTTTTGGAACAACTTGAAGATTTTTGATACATTAAGAAATGTGCAATCGATGAAAGTTACATCGATCAACAAACTTTTAATTCGTTGTTTGTTTTTTCGATAAGCGAAAAAGATAATGAAATTTAGAGAGAAAAAAATGGTTGAAGATGAAATTACATTTGAACTTTCAAACTTCGTCAAAAATATTAATAACTAATATAGAGGAAATAATCTCGAATCTCCCGACAAAATTGATCAACCTTAAGAAAATTCAACGACGCGTCGTTGTGTCACGCTAAAACCTTGACGCGAGACTTAATCGTACGTAAGAGTCAACATTTGCCATGTTATCATTTTCATGTTCTATTTTTTGATTAATCTATCTATAAATCATTTTGATAAACGAACAAAAAGTTCGGAATCTCAATCATTTGAATGTATTTCGATGCGTCCGAATAATCGAATTAATGATTCTTTTTTTTTTGGAAAAAAAATATTTTCCAACAGGAGGACCCTATTGTAATTCAAACGTTGCTGGATAAAAAATGGAAACAAACATAAATTTTCCTATTTTTGAGCCAAGAGTCCCCCGTTAATCGAACTAAATTTTTTTTTGGAATAATAAAAAATCAGGGTTGCATCTTAAATGTGTGAAGAGTGCAAAAGTGGATAAATTTCTCGAGTATCATGACGTATCACACTGCTATTGATAATTATCCCCTCGGATTTTTTGCCTCTGGGTGTTTTCGTTTATTTTTTGTTTCGCGAAGGAATATATTATGAGAGTCTTGAGGGAACGCAATCGTAGAGACGATTCCGAAAATCGCGGGATCATTTGCCCGGACAACTTCTCGAACACGCCCTCAGCTGGTTTCCTTGTTTTTGGGAATCGCTGTCCTCGTCGCTGCAATCTTCGTCGTGCGTGTGCGTCACATTTCGCGGAGTTTCTGGACGAGCGTGTGGAATTTGATTGTTCGCATTGACACTCTCTATTTCCAATGGTTTCTGCTAAAAAAATACAACAGTTGTAGTGAAAGAATTGAAATGGTAGGAAATTTGAATTAGAAATTGGTAATTTTCAAAGAATCTGAGATTTTTGTTGAAATTTCAATTAAAAAAAAATTTCATACACTGTTTTAGGTAAACGGTATGAAAATACCACGTTGAATCAAATTCTAAATGCCATTAGTACGAAATTTACAAATATTTCTATCATTTGAAACACTAGAAGAGAATTGTCTTATTTTTTCGAAATGATGATTTTAATGTTTTTTCAGGAGCTTTTTCAAAGTAATGAATAAGAATACTGGTGATGTTTTATAGTGAAAATAACGATTGATGGACACATAACTAAATTCCACTTACGGCGACTAATCGGTTTTGTTCTTCCTCCTCGTCGGTGAGCTTGAATGTTCGTGTTCTACTGATCATCGGGGTTTCCATAACGAACCTTTGTTCATGAGCCACCGTGCTCTCATGGGGCATCTGAGGAAATTAAATACATGAATAAATTAATTTTTTTATTAGAACCCTCCGAAACTAGGATAGTTTCGTTCGGAAGTACAGGAAAAGAGCACATTCACATATGAAATTTATTTTTCTGGTGGTGTACTTACCAGCATAGCTGGAGCTCGGAACATGTAGGAGAATGGATAGTAGATGAGATTGAGGAAAGTTGCAGCGTACAAATCAGCGTACCTAACAACTTGACTACTGAAAAAAGTTTGTCGACTTCCGCTTCGAAACAAGGATCCCATCATACCATATGCAAGATCCATTTTGTGAGTGACGTCTCTTATAGACGCACGTAGTTTCGATATATCAGGTTTTTCTTTGGTGCTGCTGTCAAGATTTCTGAAAAATATTGTAAAGCGTTTATGTCGGGAGTTCAAGAGAAAAAGTTTGACGTGCAAAAATGAGATACTTTCGATGATTTCCATGTTTCCCTTGAACTGATACGATTGTTTTCTCGAAAGAGTATTTATCAATGATGCAAATATTTATTTCACGTACTTGTACATCTCCCCGAGCATCACATCGAGGCTTTGAAGTTCAGCAAAAAGTTGACATTTGTCAGTCCAAACGTGTAATTCTTGCACGAGTTCCGGCACTATCAAGAACGTTCTCCAGCCACGAATTTTTTTGCTTTTCAGGATATCACCGAAAATATGATCTCCTATGTAAAGCACGTCTTTGCCTTTTGCTCCAATCATCTCGGTGAAAACATCGCACGATCCTCCCGAGTAAACTTCGCCTAGTTTACGAAAATTCATTATTTCAATGCTACGAGAAAAACACATTTTAAGACGACGAGCTTTGTTTCATTCAACAACTTTACGAATGTACATTCAAACCATTTTTCAACTTACGTTCATTCAATTTTTCTTCACAATCTATTGTAAAGGAAATATGTTAATCGGACGGAAAAAAATAATTTCATGGTACAAGCATATTGTTCACGCAAAATAAAAAATGTTTCTTCATTTTTTTAGTTCGATCGCTCCAGTGTCATCGAATCATTTTGTAATCATGCAGGATTTTGAATATTCTCTCAATTTTCAAATATTCATTATGTTTTAGGCTTTATTTCAGTTATTTTACGCATTTTCGTCGATAAAATTCTTACATCTGGAAAAACATAAAAATTACCTGTATGAAGAGGTCCTTTATGCGTGCCAAGTTTTAAAGCACCAGTTTTCGTATTGACCTGTCTCAATATCGTCCCTTCACCGAAAAACAGAGGTTTCGTAGCGTCAACGACAATCACGTCGAAATAAGTTTTCCAATTTCTGTGAGGTTCGTCGGGCTGAAATTTATAAATAATCGAAAAATGAACGATTTCTACGGATAAACATGGTGATTTGAATATTCGATGCAGATTCATTATTTTGATACGATTTTTATTATATTTTGAATTTACCCTAGCACCGTGAGGAAAATCGAATAAGTACGTCATTATTTTGTCGGTGAATACGTAATCGCTGTTTGTGAGTAAAAAAACTTTAGCTCCGCTCTCACGTATCCTGGTAAGAAACATCGGTAATCTGTCGTCCTTCTTAACGTATTCATCAATTTTCTCGACGGTTTTACTCTTGAGATCACCCTGTATGTGAATCCAGTCGACCGCATTTCTCACATCTTGAAATATACTCTTGAAGCTCATCGTCAATTCACCTTCTTTTACTCCGGTTTTCTCGCGCGTGTATTGTGGCGAATTCGTGAAGAAATCAATCAGACACGCGAGCAAATAAGTTTCCGGCAAATTGAATAGTGTATTGAGCACGTACACACGGGATTCGTCCAGTTGGAGAAACTTGTTCGGATAGAGCTCATATACTTGCGAACTGTAAGAAAAACACAAACAAAGTTCATTTCAAAAGTCAACTTCGATTTTTCTTGAACAAAGTTACTAAAAATTTTCTTTTTTAAGGTCATCTTTTATCAGATGGAAAATTTATTCTTGTAATTCATTCATACATTAATTTTTATTTTTACTACTTTGGAATGCGGTTTTTTTATCTCTGATTTTTCTTTAATTTCTGTATTATCGAATGTTTTTTTCATACTTACTGCTTCAAGAATTCGAAACCGTGAACACACACGAGTATATTTCCGTAGGCATCAACTTTTAAAAGATTCCCGTAGAGCGTGTCGAACCATAATCCTCTCACTGGAAAACTGGGATCGTATTCGAAAGCCTGAATCTCTCGTGGATAACCCAGAGAGACTAAACGATCCTTCAGGAGATTGAAACCGAGCTGCTCATACTGCGGTGATTTATACTCTGCGAATTTATCGTCACAATTTTTCACTCTATATTCCTATTCTTTTTTCTACAACTTCTATCAGCAATATTTTTTGTAATTTTGTTCATAGCTTTACATTTCGAAGTTGTGATTTTGAAAAAAAAAAAAAATTCTTTTCTATCGACAATATTCTGTGTAATTAACCTTTTTTCGTTATCATTTCTATCGTTACATTTTTTTTGCAATTTTCTTCGGTTTACCTGCCAAAGTGTAGTCCATATCGAAGCCATAGAACTTGATATTCTCCAGATGGAGACTTCTGTTGACGAATATTCTGCAACAAAAATTAAAAAATTTATATCAATAAGATGATGAAACATTTGTAAAAATTGCTATCAGCTATGATTTTTTAATATTTTATTCGTAAAATTTTATCGTAGGATTGTTTGCACGTAAAAATGTCAAAATCTGAACCTATTCAACCCAGTACGTTTCGGCAGGAGAGCCAGGACATCGAGAGTCGATTCGGTCCCCGACGGAAAGTAAGGATATCTTGCAAAATCAGATTCGCTCCATTTTCTTTGCATTTTTTTTTTCGAAATGAATAATTGAATCGTAACTAAATGTTTCGAGGAAAAAGTCTCGTTGGGGAAACGATCACATTTTATTCGATGCTCGTTTGTTTGTAGAAAATATTTTTCGACAGATTTATGTAAGAGAACTAAGAAGTCGAATCGCGAAAAGACAGAATAAAAAATTATATTGATTTCAGGCATTTTTTCTTTTTAGTATATTAAAACGATATTTTTGAATAAGCTGAGAAAAGAATGGTATCGATTTTTATTTTCACATAAAATTTTGTCCCGATTTTTTGTATTTCGTAATCGATTGGCACTCAATGAGAAAAATCATTGATATTACGAAACTCTACAAATTTCCTTTCTCATTAAGAATTTTTCATTAATCTTACGAAATAACTGATTGAAACCAAAGTAATTCAAAATTTCAATGACTATTAAGTGCGAAACTTACGCGTTGAGTGCATGACTGTGATGATTAAAGGGACTGCTGAAATCTCCCGCCGATAATCCGTCATCACTCATGTTTTTTAGCCACATTATATTGTACTTGAACAGTAACGCGTATTTTCATCCAAAACGCAAATTTTGTTTATAAGGAAAGTGTCTTTGAAACAATGACCAAAAAAAAATAATATCGTGTCCGATGTTTATCAAACACTCACTGCGGAAAACGCGTTAGTATGTTTGTACGAGGCACATTTACGGAGCACACATGTCCATCAATGTTTTTCTTGTAATTCTTGATCACCGTTCATGATAACAACGGATTTATTTTTCTTTAAATACTGCTATTAGACGATTCGATTGCACGTAGGACAAACCAAGTTTTTTTTTTTTTTTGTAGTCACAACGTTTAAAACGTTTGCTAGATCGAGAGAAAAATATCGATTGAAAACTCTTTGTTCGACAAGCCAATCGGTGCAATATTGGAATGAATCAGTTTGCGCGGCTCTCGCGAGATAAGAAACTCTTTATGATGTATTTTTTCGCTACTTTTCACGTCATCGAGTCATCAATGATTCGACATTATATAAAAGCTTTGACTCATGATTTCCACAAATAGAATAATTTTTACTTTTTTTTTTTTTTTTTTTTCTATTACAATCGATCATTTCCCATAAAAATATTTTCTTACTATTTTACCACTTCGAACTTCTTTTAAGAATGAAAATGAAAAACATGAGTCATGAACAAAAAACTGATTTGAAACTGATTTTCTATGAAATAACAATTTCTATTTTAAATTCCCGAAAATCTCAAAATAAATCCTCGCAGAATACGCGATCGACTGGATTTCAAAATCGCGTGATCGCGTGTGATAAAAGAAAAGCTTGTCTTCTCAGAGGCTTCTCTCATTAATCGTGGATAACGCGACGTGTTATCAACGAAACACCTGAATTGTGTGACGAACGTATGACGCACGAAAAATGTCATTCGAACAAAGTGTCTGAGAAACAATCTCCCGTGCACACAAAGAAGCGATTGATGTTTCGCGACCTTGCATCAAGTATTTCCTCTTTTTCACCGGCTCTATCTTTCTCTCTCTCTCTCTCTCTCTCTCTCTTGCTCTCTTTCTGAATACTTAGTGCACGATTTTGTGGTTATTTTTGCACAAAAGAGGCAAATGTTGCGATAAGTTACCGAGAAATACATTTTTTGATAAAGTGTCGTGTAATTTATATTTTGAGTGACTTTTCAAAGGCAGGTTCGAAAAAAATAATTACTCGTTACGAAAATGAGCCGACTATGGCCTCGAAATTTTTTTTAATTATGCCACAATTATAAAATGTGAAGAAAAATTGAATAATAAAAAAAAATTGAAAAATAGAGAACTTTTCAGCTCTTCGAAACTAAGATTTTCAGCGAGATTTTTGAGCAACTCTTCTGTAACAATGCACCTACACGTGACACTCAAGGATTCTTCAAATTTCTAGAGCACCAAGTGTGTTCTATGCAGTCAGAAAGAATGAGGGAGGGAGAGAGAGAGAGAAAAATGAAAAGAGAGAGGGAAAGAGAGGTAGAGAGAATGGCAGTCCCTGTGGGGTGTTTGGTTATTGTCGTCGTCACGTATTAGTGTTGTATCGTAGAAACATATATGTACGTTACGATGTACGAGGTATTTCGACGTGACGAGGTTCATTTTCGGCTTTTTAAATTATTCCATGCTTTTGAGCTACCAGAATATTGGCCTCGTTATGAGAGAGACTTCTCGAGACTTTCCATCCATCAAATTACCATAATCCGATAGAAAAACAGCTTCTAAATCTCTCAAATTAAAACGAGGTGCATATGCCCACCAATCTTTTCGACAATAAATACATGAATCAATGACGATTTCACACTGGCCATTCAAAATTGTTATAAATAATTATTATATACTTTAATTTTATAAAAATACGTCCATAATTTTTTTTTTAATTTTTATGTTATTTCATCAACAATTAATTGGTGTACAGAATTCACATTCAATCTATTTTTGACAATATTTTGTATTCACTACAATTCAGATGCTCGCGATTCACTTTTCGAGAAGCCATTTGACTTTGATCAGTTTAAAAAATTTTTTTTTAATTTAAAAAACAAATTGGAAAATTATTTTTTTTTAAATCGATTTTTATCGGTTTTCAAACATTTTCCAATGCTTGTTATTCCAAGATTACTGTTTCGTTTTCGTTATTAAAAAACAAGAAACCGATTCAAGTTCGAATAGAAGTAGAAATTTGAAATATTTTTTGTACCATTTGGGAACCAATTAATCAGCCTGAATAGGGAATTTCAATTTGAATGAAGTTGACGTTAATTTTTTAACATCTGAGAGAGAGGGTGAGAAAATTTGAAAATTTTAGTCCGAACGGCCCATATTTCGCTCGGATTAACGTGAACTTGTATATATGTGTTGTGGAGAGGAATGGAGCCCACGTTACCGGGTCGATGGGTCGTGACGTGAAAGCGAGTACGCAATCCTAAGTAACTGAATGAAACTGTTTCGTTCAACTGCATGTGGGATAGCGTGTTGCGAACAATTCAGCCTCTTAATAAACGGAGCCCTTCAAAATGGTATCACACTCAACAACTCAATTTTTCCTCTTCATTGCATTACATTAAAAATTTTTATATAACGCTGAATTCAGTTGGAAATTTTCATAAATTTTTTATGCAGAAGGAATATTGCAAATTTCTATGCAAATTGAAATATTTATTTGAATTTTCACAGCAATACTTATCGATTTAAAATGAAAAAAAAAACCGAAAAAAAACTTGGTCACTGCGAAATTTTCGTATTCTCAGTAGAGTCGAGTTCACTCGAATGATTTAATTATGAAAATTAATGAAAATGAGTTTTATGGCCACAAAAGTATTGAAATTTTGACAATTTACAGAACTTTAGAAAAATCTACCGCTTTACATCAATTCGTTCATTAATATTTGGCTCGATCATGCGAAATTCCTTCTTCTCCGATAACACTGCGGTACAACGAGCTAATTAGAATGTCGTGATTACGAAAGTCGGGTGTTTAAATAATTTCGAAATAATTAAACTGTCGGAAACTGAAGCTGGTCATTCAGTGAAATTTCAGCACGCTCCCGAGTCCAATCCGAATGAAAATGAATGGAATACTTCAGGGTTTAAAATTACTGTGATGCGAATATCACATTGAAAAAATGGTTACAAACCGAATAATTTAATGACCACACTGTCACTAGGATAATCAAGGTCGTTTAAACAAAAGATTGTTAAATCGATTGCCAAATTGTCACCGATTCACAATACGCTGAATAAAAATTGTCACCCGATTACAATTCGTTATTGACATATGTCATTGAATATTTCACACTATAATTTCGTGCAAAGCCAAAGTTCCCCGTAAAATCGTAACCGCGAATAATCGTTTCGCTTTTTATATTTTCAAACTTTCAATCGACAAAAACATTTATTCGATTTACGAAATTTTTTTTCCCCATACCAAAACCATTCACGTTTCTTCACTTTTTTTTTTGTTATTTCGATTTTTGTTTTTTATTTTTTTAATTCTCGGAACACTCGCTATCAGTCAATGTTAACACACGCGACATTAATGTTCACCGTTCAATGGTCGAACGTCGACTGATTCCTCCTCGCGCCGCGGGAACGATGTTAATAAGACTCTATATTGAAACCCAAATTCACGGTATCCTAGACCTTCAACACTGTACCACGAACTACGAATATCTAAAGAGCACTGTTTCAGACTCGTGCCTCGTGTCTGTGCGTGTGTATATTTATACCGATATGGAAATCGACATTTTCTATAGCTCGTAGACAAAGATTAGATACGTGACATTGAAAAATAAAGCAGTTTAATGACGACGAACTTACCGCGAAGGACAAAAAATGGCAATTATTATTCAAGAATTATTTTAGTTCTTAATGTTTCTGCAGTTGAAGTCATTTTATGGCTTCTTTCGATCGATTCAAAATACATAGATTTTTCATTTTTAAATCTCTTCAATTTTTTTTTTTTTTTTTTTTTTTTCCAAACATTTTACGAGGAATTAGATTTTTCATTCTCGTTTCCAGATGAAAATTGAACGCTTGAAAGTTTGAGTTCCTTATCGTCAATTAGAGCTCAACATCTTGACCAATTTCTTCGAAATGTTTCCTCAACTCACTTTTTATCGTACACTCTAATAGCTCGGATTAGTTTTATTGCGATAAATATCTTCGTAAAAGACGTCCAGAAACTTGTTCGACGCACAGGTCTCGTTTCGTTCATCAACATTTTTTCACGTTCTCAGATTCCGATGAATGAATATTCATTTCGTGAATATTTTGCGTGAATTTTGACCGATGAGGCCCGCGATTAATTAGATTATCTAATTTTCCTGCTGAATCTCGTTATTTCTTGAAAGCTGACGAAATTATATGATATTTTATCAAATTGGGCCTAAAATATTTGCTCTCTTTCGAACACCATTAACATCCAATTTTGTAAACTATCAACGTCCGTTATAGCTACGAGATAATTCATGGGGAACAGATAAATGAGCTTCGAAGGAATTATTAGAGCTTTTTTTTAGTCGAGCCCACTGATTGAATCTGCTAAAGCGACCTCGCTCCGACGCACTGCGGTACATGTCTGCCACGTAACCGTATGAGATTAATCATAACCATGAAGCTATTACAATCCTAATCAAACTCGAATATGAAGCATTAAATTGATAATACAAAAATTACAATAACAATGGAACAGGATAATCTGAGGTGCTTTTGTTTATAATTACGAAACGACTGAATTTTTTTACATCGAAGAAATCGAGAAATATTTTTTTGACACTAAAAAAATGGAGATATCAAGTGTTTCTGCATGCAACTTAATCGATTAACGAAATCATTTGTTCAAACGATTATTAAATTTTTCTTTTCCTTTAAGGAGTTTCGGTACAAAAGGCAAAATGTTAAGAAATTAATGAAATTTGGTGATAATGTTCTTCAACATCAAGTACGAAAACACAAATTTTTTCCAAATTTTCTTCTACTTAGTTATCGAGTAATTATGCATTAAAGCAGATTTCTTATGCCCGAAGTGTATACCTATATATATGGAAACGCTATGCTTATACACGTGAATTTTAGTCTTCAATTACTCGATAACCGTGTAGAAAAAAAATCTGAAAAAATTTGTATTGTCAAATTTGGCACTAAAGAATTTGTTGACCAAATTTTATAAAATTCTTAACTTTTTGACAATTTTTTGTGTTTTTAACATGATTTAGCATGGCAACATTGTATCGCCTGTACCGAAACTCCTTAAGATTTCAGGCAGAAAAGTTTTCTTGCAGGCTGTTTTTTTTTTCTTTTTTTTTGGCCAATCTACTGAAAGTCCCATTTTCTTGTTACAACAATCTCTTGACTTCATCCATTTTTTTCTGGACATAAATATGTGTTTATATGTTTGCCTTCGATGCTAAGTGTGTGCTGAAGGCAAACAGATCAACTTATGACATTTAATATTTGCATGGTAATGAGAGAGCTAAAAAGAGAGAGGGCGATAAGGAACAAGAGAGTGACTGTTTGTAATATCAGTAGAGATTTTCAAGAATCTTCCATCCAATTTCTATCGATAAAATTGATTTTTTTATTTCCTTTTAATTAGAATGAAATTCGAATCAATCTTTTTTTTCTCGAGCATATTCAAACAGGAATTCAAGGTGAATTCGAGTCGAGTTTGTTCGAGATTCGTTGGGAAAGGCGTGCTGAAAAATTTGGTGCTAAATCGAGCTCTACCGCGCAAACAATGCTATCAGCATCGATAATTTTCGAGTCACGCAACGCGAGAAAAATTAAACCGCCTTCCTCCTCCAGCGGGGCGAGTCACGAGAGCTCGATTCGCACGAATAAACGGAATATATTTTCCTCAAATTGCATGTTTTGCTTCGGTCGATCCCTCTGTGATATTCTAGAAACGAAGGTGAAAATGTATAGTTTACGAAAGTTCACGTGGTGTGAGAGAGAAGAAATTTCAGGTGTTGCATGCGATTATAGTTACACACGCCGACAAATTTCGTGAGGATTTATTTTCGTCGCTAATTAGCAAACGAACGCGACGAACTTCGCGATGAGCCTGAAACGTGTAATCGCTCGTCGATGAGCACAGGAATTTATGTTTTATGAATATAGGAGAGTTCGTGAAAGGACACGAGTTTGATGTTTCTTTGATAATTCTTCGTCCTGTTTTTTTCTCAGAGACTTTTTAATCGATCCGAGAGACCCGAGATGTTTTTAAATCAATTCTGCAAATGTTTTTTTCTTGTCAAAATAAGCTTCAGTAACAATAATGAGTTTAATACAATGAATGAAAAGAAATCAAACGGTTTCTTTCAAAGAATATCATTGAATTTCGCGTGGGATTTGAGCTTGAAAGAAAAATGAACATTTTATTTGAAAAAAACAAAAAGGAATAATAAATAATTCATAAGATCGACGTGGACACAAATCCTCTTGCGTCGAAAATTGGACAGATATTGTTCCGGAGATATATATAATTCAATCGTTCGAACGTTTCCGATCGATCGAGCCTTTACGAAAATAGAAGAAATTTTTTAGCGCAGATATTTGTTCACCGATTGAGACATTTCGTCTTGACAGGCTCGAAAAGTTTGTGGCTCTTACAACTTATTCGATTATATATAGGAGCGATCTGGTCGATTGATAAAATGCCACAAGTTGGACTGTTTCGATCCTCGACTAATCGGTGTGAATGAAAATGACAAGCTAAAGAAGAAGCGCTCACCCACACACGCGGACGCACGTTTGACCGATGAAACTAATTAATTCGTTCTGCTGCCAGGATTTCCTGCCAATTCCTGCTCCCACTCTATAAATAAATCTCTTAAACACATCTCTCGCGTTACGCAACTTGATAAACCAATTATTTATTTTTCCGATCATCATATTCGACCAACGACAGCCCATTTGAGGTTTGTGCCTTAAGAAAAAGAGATTTGCTCTCATGCTTGTTGGACATACTGAGAATTTCTTTAGAACTACAGACTCGTTCGAATCGTTGATTAAGTTCATCGATAATGATCGATCAATGGAGCGATCCAGTATCTATTTCGATGAGAGCTTTTATAATGAAACAATAATTATCGAAAATACATTTTATCATTGGTTTCTCGTGGTTATTGACTTCGATATCGAACGTTTTTGTAAACGAGAGATAAGGATTCAAATCTTTTGCTATGTTTGGCACGTAACAAAGGAATATTGGATTATCTTTTGATATTATTCTTGTCTGCACAACTTCTGTATCACTTTTTGGGATTATGCTATCGAGAAGTCTGTATCCATGACATCTAAACGATGCTGAATTATTCCAGGGTGTGTTCGAATCTCTGGACGAATATTGGAAAACTCATCGAATGAATATTCTTCATACAGATACACTGGTACACGTACATGGACACAGCTATGGACATAACAAACGGAGAAGCAGAGAGAGAGAGAGAGAGAGATGACGATGATGATGATAATATATTTCGTCTTAGTTTTTCAATATTTTTGGGCAATGAAGCAAACATAAAGATACAAAAATAATACAGAAATTAAATAAAATAAATCAAATTGAAACAACGAAAGAAACTACAGTACAGTCCGGTACAAGGATCATGCCAATTTGCTCAGGCCATGAAGCAAAACCAAAAAATAACTTTCCAGTAAACCCAGCAAACTAAGGAAAACAACTATCAAAAATGAAATGGAGACAAAGAATTGATAACAAAAATAACAAAGAATAACAGCAGAACCATAACCTTTAACAAATACACCGATCCAGACAATCTCGAGCATGAACCTAAACAAGAACATCGAATCCAGACAATATGGAACCATGACTTTGAACGAAAACACCAATCCGGACAATTCCGAGTATGAACTTGGATAAGGAGTCAATCCAGAAAATCCCTCACCATGACCTTGAACAAAAAGGTTAATCGAGACAATCCTGAATCATGATCTTGAACGAAAACGCTAGGAAAATCCGGATCCATATTGAACGAGATCGCCAATACAGAAAATTATGTACATGATCTTGACCAGTACACCGATCCAAACAATCAGAGTCTGAGAGCGAGCAAATTTTTTGTTAAAAAAAAAAGAAGAAAAAAAACTTGCCACCCGATGAGCTTTTTGCTCGTTTCTTTAAACATGTTTAACGTCCGAGATATTCGTCGTGGCACACTTAAAATTCGTACACCTCGGATCTAATAATAAATGGAAGGTCGAACTGATATTCCAGGAGCGGTTTCGTGTTCGTATCATTTATACGAGCTTTTCATATTATTTTTGTTAGCGCGTCTCAATTTCCTTGGAAATCATTCTTCCCATCGCTCCTCTCAAATCGAATAAGAACCCGAAAGTTGTTGACGCTTGTAACATTCAAACTTGCCATGAATATAAACTCGATCGTCGAATTCATCGGAATCTTTTTTTAATGAACGAACCAAAATCACGAGAAACATTTTTTTCTCGTTTTTCCATATTATTTCATTTTATCAACGTTTTTATTTTCATTACTTTTTATCGAGTTTTCCGCTTGTCAGTTATCCCGAAGTCTTCTTCTCGTCCTCCTTTCATCTATTGTCGGTTTCGAGTCAAAGAGGCTGAACAAGAGATACTTATATTATGGTACACTATTTTATAACTCAGCTCGCAATCGGTCTCAATTGAAAGAGATAATCGCAGGATGTTCAATGTAGATCATTTCAAAATTTCCCACCGTACATATTTAATAGTTAATTTTTTTTTTTTTTTTTTTCGTCGTGTATAGGGCGTTCAATCTGTACTAGAAACGAGTACAGTCGTGAGCTTCTTCAACGTTGTTTCCAGCTCATTATAAAAGAGGAATAATTGACAAAACGTTAAATTTTTTCAAAATATTGTTGGATCTAAACTGTCCCAATTCAAATGATATTTGGAAAGTGAATTTTCGTTGAATCGTCGTTTAAAAAAATGTCAAAATATTCTGTCGGGAATTCCATTTTCGGAGCTTGTCGCATTTGTATGAAGCTTTCGCGATTCAAATCTCTTTTTACATAAACCTGTTCGTGTAGGATTATGTTTTGGGAAAAATATTTTATTTTTGTACAAATTCTGGTTGATGAACACCGATTTTACATTCGCGGTGAGTTTACCACAAAATGACAAATTTGTTTACCAAGAAAATACAATATTTTCTACAAAATGTTATTTTACATTCGCTAAAAAAAAGTTTCAATCAAAAACCACTGGAACGATTAATTATTTTATTTTTTTTTAACCGAGTTATAATCGATCTTTGATTGGAAAGAATTTTTTAAATTAAAAACTATTATTTTAACAAGAATCAAAAATTGGAATAGGCATAAGTCGATAGGATTACTTTGATGCGTAGAAATACAAAATTACAGATGAAAAAGGTTCGGAGGTTACTGATCTCTGCTCGTCAACGTTGTTTCGAACTTTTGTCTCGTAGTACATGAATCAGCTCGAAGAATTCATTCAGCATTTCCGTTCTAATTCGATTAAATGTTTTGTGTCGAGAACTCTATCTCGAGAGCCTGTAGCCTTTATAAAGTGTTTGATTCAGATCTATCGTATCAAATTTTTTCATCGTCTAAAACGAACTAACATCGTGTATAAATAGGATTTATCTCTGTCTTGAATTTTCAAGACTGTAAAAAGATATCAGGGATCGAATTTCTAGCATTGAAACTTAAGAATCCGCTTGATACGGTCGCGATAATAAGCGATTCGACCGAATAAAAACACGTCGAAGATGATTGGACCGATGAAGAGCTCGAATGTAAGAAATTTTTTTTTTTTCTTCAAATATTGCATGAATCAATTAATTCTAAAAACGCTCAATATATTCAATGAAAACACCTTTTTTTTTTGCACATTCAACTGAAATAAAAAAGTCTGCAATCAAGATCACATTTTTCAATATTTCATTTGCATTTGCATTAGTTTATACTTCTAGTTCCGACGATAGTTTACAAGTGAAAAGCTAAAATAACAGGTTTATTATTGAACGGTAAAGAAAAAAGCTCTGCCAATGGTCCTTGTCAAACGATGTTCTCGTTTAATTATCGTATCGTAACATCCGCGAATTTCGCAGTCGGTTTATTGCTCAAGATCTTCTCTCTCGCGGTTTCTCTCATTCGAGGCGTACGAAAATTCGTATTTTCGGGGATCGCGAACATTCAGAATTTCTTAGTAAGTGATTTTCGAAGCTCGCGTTATTTATGAGCGATGAGAAATAAACTCCGAAGGTCCCTTCGCACGGCTTATTAATTATTGAGATTATTTTCGTATTTCTTATCGCCGGAATTGGCTCTAAGAATTATTAATTACGTCAAATCGTTCAGTAACTCTTTGTATTTCGAGGCAAAACATTGTTTCGTCGTTCGCTGCACATTTTTATTCTTATCGCGTTAATAAATCGTGGAAATTTTGTTACAACCGAGAAAAAAAAAAAAAAAAAACCAAGTGAATTCGTATTTTTGTGACGATCGAAGTGAATTATTGGAAAAAAAAAGAAAATAATAATGAAAATGTTAAGAAAATAAATAATCCCAGACTCTTCATCGATAAATCAGCATCGCAGACAATTTACAAGCTCTCTTTAAAAGGCTACATCGAAATACCGAAATTTCTCTGGTATTTACGAAAATTTTAAGCCTCTCAGACTCGATGTATAAACATTTTAAACTTTTTTTTTTTTCTCTACTTTGGCAGTTAGCCAGGGCATCGATAGCCCGCTAAGGATCGTACGAGACTTCGAATATTTGGCAAGTTCGTGTCACGATCCACGTGTATCCCACGGTGAGCTCGTATAACAAGAATTCGAGATAATAGTAATCCACGAGCACTGGGAGTCACTTTCGTAAAGAGAATTTTAAAAATTTTTATTCAAAACTCGATTTTAAGCATCGTCCAAAAAATATTTTCAACCAAATTCCGTATGATCGATTATGTATTTTCATGGGCCTCCGATCATCAAAAATAATCATTGATAAAATCGTTTTTTCAGCCCGATTCAAAAGCTTCATTCAGAACAATTTTTCGAATTCCGACAAATTCGAATGAACAGCAATGCGGAAAGGCTCGTGACCATGACCGTGAGGAAACACAAAAAAGTTGGACTTGATTTCTCGATCTACACACGCCTCTTGTATCCGCGTTTGGACAAAAGTCTGGTCCAACGCCAACTAGGGAAACAAAACCTTACGATGTCTTCGTAGTTACGAGATATTTTAACGTCCATGGCAACGTGAAAGATCAGAGAGAGAAAAAAAAGAAAGAAACATAAAACTTGACCCAATTCATCGAAGTTATGGGAGGATAAGATTTTGGATATTTGCCCAAAGAGTTTTTACTTTCTCGATGAAAGTGTGAAAGATTCAAAATTGCAGTAATTGATGTACGATGTTTATAGATTGATTTCAACGAAATTTTTCATTTTTTCGAAACGAATTTTCCGCATTGAATTTCGAAGAAACGCACGAGCTATACGTACCGAAGAAATTTATTTTCATTCAAACGTCGATTAATATTTCGATCATTAAGAGCTGTCATTGTTGAACGAAAAGCTTACTCGTAAGGGTGGCTACGAATTAGAACGAGTCAGCAAAAGTGAATGACGGCATCGATTTTGCGAAAACCAGGCTGAGGATTATTATCGTGCAAAATAAGAGGTCATGAGAGAAGAATAACGAGTGTGCTGGGAGAGACTTAAGGATGAACGAATTATTGCACGATCGATAGACTCTCGAGCACATCCATTAAAGTTTCTCGCCTCGTGCGCCAGTGAATGACGAGAGCTTTTCGATCGGATTTTCTTCCCTCAAATTCCAAGTCGATTCAGTGAGAACAATTTTATTTTTTCCATTCTTTCTCATTAACGTTAATTAAATTCGTTCGAATACGATCGATTCTTTGACAGCTGTCATTTAGTAAAGACATAAAAATAATAAAAAGAATAATTGTTCAGCTCGTACTTTCAATGTTTTTTTTTCTCTTATTCGCACTCGTTTCTCATGATCCAATCGATTAAAAGAACGATTTTGACTGCATAATTGTAGTCGTTGAAATCGTACATGAATCAGCTGTGCTGAATCGGACGATAAAAAATGATGAATGAATCACGATCGAAAGTGAACTTCATACGGAATTTCGTCGTCGATTTCATCGATCGATTATTATGACGAATGATCGAAAAGTAAAATTTTATTATTAAATCCGATGAAATTCGAAAAATAATTAACTAAAATATTTTATACCTGTGACCCAGTTCTCTTTTGTCGGTGCGTAACGCGTGAACACCTTCGTTATAACTGTCGAATTCAAGCTCACTCCGATCATTTCTTTTGAGACCAATACCCGCTGGCAATTGAAGAGCTAAATTTTCCATAGCCCGATGAAGACTTTGCTCCGGATTCTCATCTTTCGATAACCGCATTCTACAATCTGCTTTGCCACAAAATTAAAAAAAAAAAACGAAAAAAAAAAAAAATCAATATCTTCGACGATCTATGCCCCCGAAAGGGAACAGCCCCGGCGTTCGAATCGTTTTCACATTTTTCGCACGATTTACAAGCCGTCATGAAAAATATCGATCTATGAAAAATTCTTTCTTCCGCTTTGAAACCATTAAGGAGTTTCTGTACAGGCGATACAATGTTGCCATGCTAAACCATGTTAAAAACACAAAAAATTGTCAAAAAGTTAAGAATTTTATAAAATTTGGTCAACATATTCTTTAGTGCCAAATTTGACGATACAAATTTTTTCAGATTTTTCTTCTACACGGTTATCGAGTAATTGAAGACTAAAGTTCACGTGTATAAACATAGCGTTTCCATATATATAGGTATACACTTCGGGCATAAAAAATCTGCTTTAATGCATAATTACTCGATAACTAAGTAGAAGAAAATTTTGAAAAAATTTATCTTTTCGTACTTGATGTTGAAGAATATTATCGTCAAATTTAATTAATTTCTTAACATTTTGTCTTTTGTACCTAAACTCCTTAAATTCGCGATGATTTATTGAAAGAGCCGCAATCGTCAAAATTCACCGAAAATATTAGTCAAACGATTAATATTTATATTAATTTATTTAGTATTATTATTATTTTTTTTTTTATTATCATTTTTATTTTGCATTTATTTTTTTTTATTATTCAAAAAAATTTGAAAAATTTAATAAAATAAAATAAAATTAATCATCAATGATATAATAATACATAAAAAAAAAAATGGAAAGAAAAAAAAATAATTCAAAAAATATTTATTAAAATTAATTAATAATTATTATATTAATTTTATTTAATTAATATGACAAGTAAACGCGACAAGGATTGGTCAAGGACGCTGCGAAAGATTTGATTGAAAAAAAGAGAGATCGATATTTTTCACGACGAAAAGTCTGTTCGTCTTTGAATAATTATTCGCCCCGTTATCGATCGTCGTGTAACATTACCGCGATCGTTGACTGGTGTTATAACGAGGTCCACGTTCCGTCGACTCATATTGCTTCGAACCAAAAGGACAAGCGCGTCAGAGATCGACTTGAAAAAATTATATTCGCGAGGGAGGTCACAGAAAACACAAAAATTCGTTGCACCAAAGAATCCGAAGATTCGTTGAAGTTCCGTTCGTAAGCGATGAAAAACGACTGACTCAACCGAAAGTTGCTTCTCGAATGTTCACGACATTCATTTCGGTTATTATTATCATCGTTTATCGCACGACTAAAAATATTGCAAAATACTGGAGAGGGAAAGAAAGAAAAAAAAAAAAAAGAAGAAATAAAAAAAGTCCGATAAAAATGGTGTGGATCAACGAAGGTCACTGAGATTATAAAGCGAATTTGTTGATGCGTATTGTCACGTGATCGCGTTAGCCAGCGATCCAATTGGTCGCACTAATTTTCACTTAAAAACAGTTGAAATCGTTTCGAAAGTAAATGATGAATTTGAAAAAAAAATATTTTCAATTCGAATCGATCGAAACTCTGAACTCGATCAATTCGAGCTCGTTTCATTGTTTGCAAACTGTCAATTAATTCAATATTTTTTTTGTTTTCGTTTGATAAAAAGCTTTGCGGCAAATGGAAACAAACAAAAAAAAATTCCACTCCCAACTATGGACAAAAGGGGATCCAATCGTAAATAATATTTCGTAACGTCCTTGAGATTCAACGCGTGGTGCATCGAACACGAAATAAAACAAAAGATAAAACGAATTCCGTACGGGTCTCTCTCTCTCTCTCTCTCTCTCTCTGAATAATTGCGACAGTCGAGAGAAACGTACGATAGCAGCGCTTAAAAAAAAAACAACCGAAGTTCTTTGCCTTTTGAGCAAACACAGTGACAGTGACGTCGAATGTTGTTTCGGAAAACACACGTTCATTCCCAATTAGTGCTTGAATTATTAGCGATGCGACGCGAGATTGCGTCAGAAAAAAGAACGAAAAAAAAATGGCGGATTCGTATCGTTCGCTTATCGAGGAGAGAAGAAATATTTTTCCGAATTTTCCACCGATTTCAACACGTGTCAACGAACCGAAAACAAAGTAGAAGCTGAGAGTTAAATCCAGGAGTTCGAAGGTCAAAGATGTATCAATATTTGGTTGAATAACATTTGTGTATCGCAATAATTATGGCGTGATCGAAAATATTCGAGAATCCGGCGCCAGTGGTTTTTTTTTAATTCAAATTTATCGCAGTTTTGGTGCTTTGGATTAAATGTCGTCGAGTTTGCGGGGATCCGTATGTTATCACCGCATTTACGGGGCGTCAGATCGAACGCTATTGCGAGAAAAAAACGAAATACATTTCGAAACATTACGAAGAATGGACTTGAGTTTCGGGGAAAAAAAATAATAATAGAGCGTGAAAAAAATGTATGGTTTTGAGGTTATTGATACGCGTGTTGCATCAATTATATTGATGCAACTTTTATGACAGTTCTAGAACCTTTCGCTTTCTGTTATTTCTCAGGAATATTTGGACGCGCGTGTGTTAGCGAAATAAAACGGCCTTCGAAATAATCACTAAGAATATCGTGACTCACAGGTGGTACGAGGAAATTTCGCGAGCGAGAATGTTGTCCAAATTAATTCTTCGTGCGGATGACTCTTCTCGTTAGCTTATATTTAGTTCCTGGCAGGTTTATTTCCGCAACGAGAGAGAGCGAGAGAGAGGTGAGAGACGACGTGGAGAATGCAGGGACTCGATGCGCACACGTGGATCCGATCGTAAGATTCTAAGGGTTTTCGAGCGTTGTATAATCGAGGTAAACGGTTTTGCGTGCGTAAGAACGCAAGTTAAATGTCACTGAAAGCTCGATTTTTCGAAATATCCAACTCAAAAATTCCTTATTTATCTTCGCGAGTGTATTTTTTTGCAACGTGATTTTTATATTTTTCCTCGGTTCTTCTGACTCATGATACTGTTTACGTTTTTTGCGCTAGCACGATTGACGCACACGCTCGGCGCGAATAACCGTTTTCATTTAAAATTAAATATCTACGAAAGCAGCTTTTTTATTTTCTCTCCGGGGGAGGCAACAAAACGTGTGAAAAGTTTGTATTCGCTGCTCGAGAGGCCTCGTCAGTTTACCGGCTTTGCGGCCGAACTTGCACGAGGCTCTCGAGCGGCTATTTCCATACTAGCCGTTAACGCCGTTAAGTCGATAAACGGGCTAGAAACATTCCGAGAGGAAGTTCTCAGAAAATCTTTTCCCTACGTTCTTTTTTTCACAGTAAAATAAAAAAAAAAAAAGCCGAAATAATAAATACGAAGAAGTATATTGTCAAGAATATAAAACTATCCCAAAAGCACACAACTTCGAAAAAACGTTCATCAAAATTCCTCGAATCGTCATATACAAATTGAGAAAACAGTGTAAAAAAATGTACAAACCTTTGGCTGGCTTGGCGGTACCATTTTTTGTGGCCGCTAGGATCTTCGTGATGAGGCGAGGAGGCTCCCGAGCTCAGTTGCCCCGGATTACAATTTTCCAGTTCCATGATCAGCTGCACGCGCCCGAATAAGAAAAAATGAACGAATCCCGAAAAGGAAAGAAAACAAAGAAAAGATTCTACAATCGGTCGTTTAAAATGTGACGTCAAAAAAGAAAAAAAAAAGAAAGCCACAAAAAAAAATGGTCGAGATAACGGTAAACGAAGCTCGTTACCGAGTCACAAATTTATGAGAATTAGTTTATTATGAATAATGCGGATCAACGCACTATTCTTGACGGAGATTTACACACTCGACACATACCCACACACACATACACGCACATACACAAATATCGGAAATGTAGCCACTATACTAATGGATACGTCAGTTCTTTTTTATAAAAAAAAAACATATATATTTGCACGTATATCAATTGATTTTGGGAGAGAATTTGAAATCAGAGTATTTGAACACTATTAATTATTTATTTTTTTTGCAGCATGAACGAAATCTCTACTGAAACGATCGTAATGACGACAATTTATGAGGATATTGCTGCAAGTTTTAACATCGTACGATTTACTGTACTTCCTATAAAAGTATATATGTGTGTGTGTGTGTGTGTGTGGGTGTATGTATATATAAAATGACAGTATGTATGAGCTGGAAGAACGAATCGACTGCGACACTGTCTTTACTTTCCAGTTTCCATAGATATTCCCCGTCAGATACCGTGAGTGATAAAATATTTCGTTGATTCAATGATTCTCATCATTTTTTTTTCTACTTTCCATTGCGACACGTAAAATTATAATGTGAATTGTACAATTAAAAACGAATTATATTCTTCACCTAATCGTATACGATTTAGTGTGCTTTGTCCTCGTCGGTCCAAAGTCCTATTTTTTTTTTTTTTTTTTGTACGACGGATATTATTAATATAAAAATGAACGAAAAATGAAATAAAAAAACAAGCACAACGTGTCCGGTGTTTTCGGTGCAGTGCGTCGACTTCGGTAAGCGATCTACTTCTGATTGTTCCAACGATCGTCCAAGACGAACACACACGGTCTACGGTCTGTCACAACCAAGCAATTCGATAAATATTCCACTCCCTCGCACCCCACACCCACACGAACCCAGCAAGCTGAGTTTATGTGTTTTGTCCGAAGGTACAAGCGGCGGCTACGAACGTACACGCAGCGCCAGCTCCCGGTAGGCCCTTCGAACTATTTTTAGTGTTTCGTCGTCGCTAGAAAAACGCAAGCGCCCGAGTTACTGCGGTGTCAATATCGCGCGATGACGCCACTGCTCCGACGTTATTGTGGCGGGAAAATCTTGCTTTTCGGTTCGAATGAAAATTGAGGAAATCTAGGAAACTTGTGTCCAGAAATTCGCGAGAATCTTATTCGCGAAAATTATGTTATCGAGATTCTTTTTTTAATACATAAAAAAACTTCCTACGCTCTACGACGTTACACTTGAAAAAAAAAAAAAAAAAAAAAAAAAAAAAAAAAAAAAACAAACAAATATTTTATTACTATCGTATCTGCTTTATTCTTGAGCACACGCTCGAAGATCGATATAATGCGCGGATATTGATCAATGTGAAGATGGAAAAGATCGGAATACGCAGTTTATTCGACGACTCGATGACAAAGTGATTCAATCAACAAGGCCTCGTTTATAGATGGACCGTTGTCGACGCGCAAATGTTGATACACGCGAGCGAATCTCATTAGATGGCGATCTGACGTCATTTGAAGTACATATGCTGGGCCAGCGAACTGATGCGCGAGAGTCACACGAGGAGTTTTGATATTATTACATGACCATTTATGTATATAAATGTATACGAAGATGAACATGTGTTTGTGTACATATATATAAATGAGCTGTCTAAATAGAGCTACGTTTTGAGTGCAGCTGTACTCTGTGACAAAGTTTACCGTGGGGAAAGACTGGTAAAATCAAACGAAAGGCGCGTGGGTTTCGGAGGCTTATCAGATATTTCGAAAATCCACGATCTAGAGTGCGCGCGTGAGAATAAAAACGAAAGGAATAAGAAATCGGGAAAATTTCGAACGGGCTTGAATAATGAGTTAAAATAAATTGGGAGCACGCACCGATTTGTCATTCTCAAATACGAAGAAAAAACACACACACACAATACACAATGTGTTTTTTGTTCGTTGAGGAAGAATAGGAAAAAAGTTGTTGTTAATCGTGATAAAAGGTGTGAAAAAAGAAATGAGAGGAAAGAAAAATGGCGTGCTGCGTTACGGGAACGGAGGGTTGGATCTCTCGAGTTGGTATTTGATTTTTCTTCCTCCTTTTGTCATAAAAGAAAGAGTAAAAGAGATAAAAGTACGAGAGAATAATAGGAGGGAATGAGAAAAATAAATAGTATGTTGCACCTGCCGGATAGTAGAAGCGCTAATAACATGAGACGGTGCACACAGATTCGTCGAGGCTGCGGACGTGTACGTTCTTAGGGCCGTATGTGAAGCGTCCTTGCGCCGTTGTATCCCGTAATAGGTTGTAAAACGAGGTAAAAAAAGTCGAAACTGCTTCGCGAGTCCCGCGAACCTCCGCGCGTTCGCGACGTTCATCGCGCTCGAGCTTTTGACAGACGGTTAATAGACGCCAAGTTCTTAACCCTCGAGGGCCTCCTACCCCTTCCCCGCCACCTTCGTGTCTAGAGTTTTCTGGGTTTGAGCGACGGACAACAATTACAAGAGGGAGAGAAAAAGAGAGAGAGAGAGAAAAAAGAGTGTGAGAGAGAGAGAAATCCTGTCCTGTTATTGCGTAAAATTAATCCGATTTAGGTGACCTCGAGGCAGTGGCATATAACCTCGAAAAATTCTCGTATCGTTCGAACGATTTCGCTTCTTTATCTCCTGCCAGTTCTATCCTCCCGCCTACACATTATAATACGGAAAATCTGCGAAAAGTGTGAAAGAGAGTGACCTGTAAAGTTCGCGTATTATGAAAATAGCATGTATTCGGAAACTATGCTCGTTTATTCGTCAAAACTCGAGACTGAACTCTCGATGTCGAAAAGCATTCGTTCGGCCAAGTGCGAAAGGATTTCGTGAATTACCACCAGCGAATCAGCTGATCGTGATTCAAGCACAGTTTTCCTTGCTTGCGGCCCAACCCAATTTCCGCATCGTACGATACCTTTTTCTTTAGTTTCTTTATTTAACCTATATTCACCGAATTTCGAAAGTGAACGAACCATTTTTTGACAGGTGAAATAATTTCTCGAGCCTCGTACAAAACCAGTTCACGAAAACTATTCGTTACGAGAGTTTTCCATTTTAAAATCATTCACATTTGTTATTCCCGGTTCATTAAAGTGATTGTAAGAATAAAAGTGATCGACGAATACAATTTCAACAAGCCTATTTTCAATTGTTTTTCGTTTGCTATATATTTATTTATCGTTAAAGTTCCGAAGCCCGATTCGACTGTGAATTACAAACGGTGACATAACCTCTTTCCACCAGCGTTCTCGCGTTCTCGAGATCCCTCCGAAGCTTTATATTTTTTCGCGTGTCTCTGGCGGGAGTCCGAGAAATAAATTCTCCCCGCGCGTTAAAATCCTAAATAAAATACATTTTTATCGAAAACAATATACGAAACGAGCATCGAATCAGTTGGATTCTTCGACGATGTCCAAGTTTTGAGGTCGTTGAAACAAAAATCAGGAAAAATTTTCGTGCTTCAATCCACATCCACGAAGGCATGAGGAATGATTGATCGCGCTCATTGTTTGTGCTTTCTCTTCATCCACGTTACATCATGTAGAAAACATACATATTTTTTTTTTTCTCTCACTCACCCTCTCGCTGCGATACGACTGAACAATTGTTTTTATCATTTTTTACTTCGCTCGCACTTCTAGTTTACACGTTTTATATATACATTATTATATTATATGTTCAATCATATGTCAAATAAAAAAAAAATATATATATATATACGTATGATTTTATTTCACACGACCGAAACACGAAGTTTTATTTGTTTTACCATATCACCACTAATCACTTGAAATATTTACATTTTTTTTTTTTTTTTTTTTTTTTAACTTATATACGTATATAAAAAAAATTATATATACGTGTATACGTATAAATGATTTTTCCGAACTAACCGTATTACCTACCGATTTCGTCGAAATTTTCAAATAATTTAGAACACATAAGCGACAATGCGGATCGTCGTTCGATCGCTCTAACAATAGTTGAGTGAGCTCGAGACGAAATGGTCCATTGAGCGGCACACACGTGGCGCATATTTATATCCTGGGGGTTAAACACGAGTAAGGAAAAAAAAAAGAAAGGAAAGGAGAGAGAGAGAGAGAGAGCAGCACCGACGAAATGAACAATCAAGCGTTCAGTTTGGCCGAAAGGCTCATACCATCGACTTACGTGCAACAGGGTTTGAACGCAAAAAAAACACGAGAAAATCTAATTCGTCATTTTATTGAGCATGTAAGTTCAGATTTGTCATTATAACGAGTTTTTATTTTGAAGGGAAAGGGGGAAAAATGGGAAATAGATATTGGGATTAATGACGAAGGGAGTATGTCGATTTGTAACAGCGAAAATGGCCCGAAGAAGGCTGGGACGACGCCACCATCGAAGCTTTTCTCTCCGATCTATCACAAATGGACAGCAACAATTTTCCCTCAAACTGCAGCGTCGGCGAACGAGAATCTCGTATCGTATCGAACATCGTTGCGAGACGACATTTTCGCATGGGCCATGGTATCGGACGATCCGGAGACCTCGAGGAAGTACAACCCAAAGCTGCCGGAAGCAGCCTCATGTATAAACTGACTAATGCTCTTGTCCTTGAAGTCATTCGTTATATGGGTAAGATATCGCGGAGAAACAATTACGTTTTTATTTAGAACACGCTTTCTATATTTTCAGCACAATATCAAATTTTTTCTGCCTGGAAATCTTATTGAGAGCTAAAAAAAAAATGTTGCATCTTCGAAATTTTATAACTTTCATAACCAATTATTGAGAAATTTATTAAATGAAACACTTACACGTTGGACCGTTTTTTTTCCCCGAAATGAACTTCTCATTTCGGATTGATTGCACGAGTCGAAAATTCGCAGTTTTAAATAGATTTTTAAAATTCATTTAAAAAAGAGAAAAAATTCAAGTATTTTGAGGTTAAAAGATTTATCGATAACGCTCTCGTCGTATTATTATTGGAAAAATGATCGTTAGTGATTCGAACTTTGTTTTCCATCCTGTGGGAACAGGTGTGAAGAGCATAGCTGGTTGTTTTTTATCACCAATGGCGACTGGGATGAGTCTGGTGCTCTGTATGTTGACAATAAAACAAGACAGACCACGAGCGAAGTATGTTTTGTGGCCAAGGATCGATCAAAAATCGAGCTTCAAGTCAATTATAACGGCGGGCCTTGAGCCCGTCGTTATTGAGATGCAGATTGTTGGGGACGAGCTCAAAACGGATATGCAGAGGTTGGAGTCTCAGATGGCCGCGCTTGGCGAGAGCGTCGCTTGCGTTCTCACCACTACGAGCTGTTTTGCACCTCGAGCGTGCGATTCCGTAGACTCGATCGCTGCACTCTGTACACAATATAATATACCACATTTGGTCAACAATGCCTATGGGTGAGTGTTGAATAAACAGTTGAAGAAATCCTTCGAAAAATCGTCGTAAAAACATAAGGTAATCCTATCGACTTGACTGATCATACTAACAATCACTGAATTCAAAACTTGTGCCTATACCAATTTTTGATACTTGCAAAAATAAGTTTTCAATAAAAAAAACATTTGTCCCAATCGAAGATTGGTTATAACAATTTGTATACAATTACAAAACTGAAATAATAGTTATTTCGGTGATTGACGTAGTACTCGATCGTGCCGATACGCGCGGGCTTAACCTCTTCGTCTCTGAAGTGTCAAAACACTGTCCGATGCCGGATGCTTCGTTTCAACCTGCATTAAATTTGTTTCACGCTAATCCTAAGACCTAGGCACCGCGATAGGATTACCTTAAAGCAATTCATTAATTTTCGAATATCTCGGAGCGATTTGTCATCTAAAATTCTGTTTTTCGGGGATAATTATTGGGAGAGAATAAATTGACGACTGTTCAAATATTATTTATTTAATTAAGTTCACTGATATGCACGATTTTCTTCGTTTTTTTTTCATAACGAAGAGATTTGTCGGCGAAGAATCTGCAAAAGAAAAAAAAACTTCGAACAAAACGATTTACTTTATTCTGCCACATTCTTCGATCTCCCGTACGCAGCCATTTTTATTTTCGATCTATCGAACGTAGATTGCAGAGTACCAGATGTATGCACCTCATTCAAGAAGCATCGAGGAAAGGTCGCGTCGACGCGTTCGTTCAAAGCACCGATAAAAATTTTTTGGTACCGGTTGGTGGTGCGGTCATCGGTTCATTCGACAAGAACCTTTTGGACCGCATTTCAAAGATGTATCCGGGTCGAGCGAACGCGAGCTCGACGATGGACGTTATGATAACTCTGCTGAGCCTCGGTATGACAGGATACAAACAATTGATAGCACATCGCAAAGAAATGTACGCTTATCTTAAGGAAGAACTTGGCAAACTCGCTGCTCGTCACGGTGAGCGATTGCTCGATACCAAGGGCAATCCCATTTCTATGGGTATGACCCTTCAGTGTCTCAGCCATCAGCACGATCATAAACAAGTCACGATGCTCGGCTCAATGCTCTTTCTTCGCAATGTCAGCGGGTCCAGAGTCATCACGACTACCGATGTCAAGCACATAGTTTCACACAAGTTCGAAGGTTCGTAATATTTTATCATTCTATCTAGTTGTCTCGTCACGGTCACGTTCGAAACACTATTAAACTTGCGAAATAATCTAATAATGCTGGTTGGTCTGTCAAACGAACGAATAAACACTTTTAGATTTTTAATAAACATAACCTAAATCGTTAATCTCCATTCAGACGACTCGGGAAAAAAACCACGAGCTTGGGGAAAATAAAATCGTAGAAAAGACCTTTATCTCAATTACGTTCAACACTTTGTGATTTTTCTTGTTGAAAATAACAATCCTCGTAGCAAACAACATAAAGAAAAAAAGAATCAAGGCGAACGAAATGGAAGTGACAGGAAATGAAACGATTCCGCAAAGTTAAATGAATCTAATCGACTCACCCGTATCCAAATCGAGTCAATTGAACTCTTCGCTCGCCTGATCGACCGTTGATGCAACTAGAATAAATCTTTTGTAAATAAACTTTTCGTCGGAGAATAGTGAGGTTAAATGTGTGATTTTCAGGCTGGGGTGCTCACAACAGCAATTATCCAATACCATATCTGACAGCTGCAGCGGCTCTTGGAATGAAGAGGCCGGATGTAGACGCATTTGTTCAAAGATTGGACAAAGCATTGACGAAGGTTCGTCGACGTTCGGCGCCGGTAACGCCAACGGCGTCCCTCGCAGGTTCGAGCATTAACGGTGACGCAGGTGGCGCTGGTGGACCGGGAGAGTCGAGCACGGCCTCCACCAGCCGTGCTAGTAGCAAGGATAGTTTGAGAAAATGAACCGTAATCAACGCAACTGGTCAGTCGAATCAGCATATTAACATCAACTTGTAAAGCGGCCTTTGATAGAGTCGCTTTGCCGGGGATATTTATTGAGAGGTGCGTGTGAACCGAAAGCTCCAACAACACATGTGACATTCCAATCGATCGGGAATCAGCGGATCAAGATTTTTCTGAACTTGCTCGAATATTGGCAGGTTCGGAGAGATTTTCGATGTGCTGTTGCTCCATCGAATCGTTGTGAAAGCGTTCGATGAGCACGTGCTTTCAGGCTATCGCGAATCTCCGCCATTTTTTTCGTTACGTTGATCGAGAGCCACGAAAAATAATAACAAAGAGTCGAGAAAATCGAAAAAGAAGCTTCGACGTTGCGAAATCTGAGAGGATTTGAAAGGAACAGCGCGTTTCATGACAACGCTGCGAAACACGAAGAACGACATTCGTGCGATTCGTCATTTCGCCTCAATGCGCTCGATCAACGATATCGTTTCAATACAAATGAGGGAAATTCACGTTGCCAAAAATATGCTGATGCGTCTGCTCAATTGCGTTGAGATATCGTCGATCTTCTTATGTAAGTAATGATTTAAGGGGAACAACGGAGGTGGTAATAAAACACGAAACAATAAAAAAAAAAAACACACACACACACACACTCACATAACACACGAACACAAATTATTGTGTGAATTTTCACGGATCCACGGGGTCTGCCGGCGAAAAATTCTTCGATCGCTTCCCTCTGACCTTCGATTTATATTTCTATCGATATTTAGCCGAATGATCAGCGAATATGTCAATCATCCAACTTTCTCGAGTTCGATTCTCGTCAAAAAAAAAAAAACAAAAAGTTGCCGAGTACGATTTCCAACAGAAAATCACCGTAAAAAATCTTTATTATAAGAAAAAAAAAAAATATGAAATCAAAGGTCAGACGACGAAGGAGTTTTTACACGAACCCCGGAGATATTGACAATGAACTCCAAGAGTCGCAGGGCCTGGAGTGGGCGCTGGTCGCTCTGAGAACAAAAATGAATAACGGAACACAAAAGTAACACGTTTTGTTCCGAACCATGCGAGATCTTTTATCGTGCATTTCTTTGTTTCGTTCGTTCTCGTCGGTTTTTTCTACCGAACGTTCAACCCATCGATCGTCCGGTCATCGTCGTTATAGAAAAAAGTTCATGATAATCATTGCGTGAATGAATAATAATAATTAATATAATAACAAAAATAATAATAATCAACAGTCTACACGAACGAGGGTGACTGTTGCGTCGTTGACGTAGATATAAATGACAAATCGCCTCCGCGTTGCACATAAACGATGCATTAAATTTTTCCAATATTTCGCACACACACTTAGCTCAACAAATATATTTCGCTGAACCGTTCAATTCCGTTGCTTGCGATTTTTTCTCACCGGAATAACGATTTTTTTTTTCTCGTAATTATCACTTATTTCCGCTCGGCTCTTCTTTCAACACGTGCTTAACCTCCGAACTGCGACAGTGATTCGAAGCGTCGCGATTGACTCGCGCTGCTACGCGTTCCAGGAAAAAAACAAAATACGCATGAAAATTATGAACACGGGCGCGGACAAAGGTATTGAAATAAAAATAGTTCGAGCGTCGATAGAGCTTCGTTATAGACCGAGACAAAATCAAGGCACACGGGTAATCGGATAAACTTGCTAACCATCGATAATTTTATAAATTAGAACTTTCGTCACAATGATCGTGTAACAAAGGACAAAAAAATCATTGTAACTGGAGGAACAACAAGCTTCGCGAAGAAAATAATGAAATAGTGCAGAAACTCGTTGAATAATCAATCGTAAATATTAATTAAAAAGAATAACATTAAGTAGATTGAGATTCAAGGCACGCGAACGCAGCTTTTTTGACACACACACAAACACGAAAATAAAAACTCACATAAACCACACACGAGCGTACCCGAAGTACGTGAGCATAAAACGTAAAATTTAGAACTTCAAAAAAAAAAAAAAAATCTACCGTTATTTATTAAAATCAGTGAGTAATGAAAGGCCGATAATACAGTGAATATTTAGCCGGAAAAAAAAACGAAGGAATAAAGGAGCTTCGAAAGGTTAAGCGATATTCGAAATATTCCGTGAAGCTTCTACGATGATAATTAAGTTAGTGTAGATTTTTTTTACGTTTATTCACCACGGTAAACTTGGCGGTTTGTACGATTGACGGATAACAAAAACGAAATATTATACGATAACTCGAAATCACTAACAGGTATTAAAATAAGATTTAAACAGAATAAACAAAAAACAAAACAAAGATCGATGCGATCTCTGCGGCGGTTAGCTCCGATGTCACGTTGTTCGTAATCGTCGAGAAGGAAAAAAAAAACAACGCCCAACCCTCCCTCCTCCCTCCCCTTCCCAAAAATAAATAACTAAATGTAGCGTGAAATAAAACGTTTTAGGGGAGCGAATTAGGTGATTGCATCATTTAGATATCACGCGAATTAACGAGACGAGGATAACGCTATGTTAATAATAATAATAATAATAATAATAATAATAATAATATAATCTGAGAAAAATTTAAGGGCCTGGAGCCTCGAGAAGTCGTAATTAGGATACCGAAGGCTTTTGAATCTTCTAGATGCGAAGTATTTATAAATATAAATATGAATAAAATACGTATATATGAATATATAAGTATATAAATGTAAGTAAAGCCAGTATTTCGTTGAGAAGAATCGTTCCACTGTAAAATACGACCCAAAGCAATGTAAAATACTAAATAGTAGAAGAAGAAAAAAAAAAAAAATGTTTATAAAGTTTTCAAATTTTCTAAATACTTGATTTTATCACAGGAACTTTATGGCATCCGGGGGTAAAAACAAAAACCTGATTTCATTTTCTCGTCTATTCGATTTCGCTTCGAAAAATAAAATATTTGAAAAAAAAAAAAAAAAAAAGAAAAACAAAGCGAGGAAGAAGCGTAGTTCCAAAATATACTGGCTTTACTCACGCGTGGATGATTCCATCGAATTTTCAACGAGGATCGAAGAAATTTGAGTCTTCTGATCCAACGAACGATTTTTATGTAACAAGAAAATTCTCGTCGTTCTTCGCATAGCATCGATCTTGCGACGTATATTCGTTTCAATCAAATTCTCGATTTTCGATCGCTGTTGATATATCGAAAAAAAAATCGAACGTCCATTCATTTATATACGAATATATTCGTGTATATGCTCATGCATAGATCAATAGCGAATTTGTTATTCGTTCGAGACAGAGAATAGCTTTAATTGTTGTTAGAAATAATCCGTGCTAATAATGTTTACAGAATTTTGAAATTGAAGCAGAGCCATCGCATAGCTCCGAGGAAATTTATCGTCCGCAACGACACGTTATCAGATTTTCGTTGATGTTGAATTTTTTATATTTAACATATAAACATTTAGATATATGAACATATATATATATAGATATTTTTGTTTTTTTTTTTTCGTTGTCAAACGTTTGTTTTTTTAGAAAGTACGCTTTATCGGATCGTTCGTCGAATAGAGGTGGCTTGAAACTTCATAGGATAGACATAAATGTCCGATTTGAAAAGTGTTATTTGTCAGGCTCGATGAAACTAACAAGTTAGACGATGAGGAGTGAGTGAATTTCGTTTGAGTCACGAAATTTTGTGATAAAATAATTCGAGATTGAACCGAGGCGAAAACAAATAACGAAAAAAAAAAAAATATATATATATATATATATATCGCGTGCGTATATTTCATGTATTTTAAACTTTCAAACGAACTCAAAAGTCCAACTGGAAAAAAGCTGACGTAACAATCGCACGGGAAAACAATAGCTCGTGAATAAAGAACGATAATAATAAATGTATAAAATGTTACGATATTCGTATGATTTATCGCGAGACATTAAAACGAGTTTAACAAAATTTACGAAAACAGAAGAGAGAGAGAGAGAGAGGGAGGAAGAAAAAGCGATGAGAAAACGAGAGGATGAAAAAGTGAGAATCGTTCATCGTAGAAAAATACAAATACGAAACATTCCTATGTAAATAAAGAAGAAGAATAAAAAAAAAATGTTTTCTTCGTCGATAATTGAAATTGACTCTAAAAGAGGCGATGGCTTATTGCGATTTGAATCGTTTTTAAATAAAGCAATTAATAATAAAAATGAATGCAGGCAATTCAAATAAAGAATTAATCGATTATAAATGCAGGATACGTGCTTCGTCACGCATGTGTACAACGATCCGAAGACCTAACATTTTTTCGTTAGCTTGTCGTATCGTAATAATAATTAAGCGATTATATTATTCCGCACGATATTTACTTTCGATTCACTGAATTTAATAAACGAGTGGGAAATATGATTATCAGCGTTTTCTCACACAGAAAAAAACAAAACGAATAAAAGAACTTCCGGAATTTCGCTTGTGGCAATCATTACGAAAAACAACAACAACTAATCTTTTTTTTTTTTTCCTTTTTTCTCGCGATACAAAACATTCGGATATATTGTATATAAAACATGTTATTTGTGACATGAAAACGTATGTTGTACGTTTTTCGTTCATTTATTCCATAAGATTTTAATAAATTTGAGATTTAAAGAGCATTTAAAGCCCAAATTGTCGAGATGACCTTGAACGAGAAGTGAGAAAAAAACCAAAACAAGCGAATAATATTAACTGATAAAAACGACACACATATTGCACGATGCATTTCGTACTTTGATTCACACATCGACGACTCTCAATCGTTCAATCGTTAATAACATTTACGATTAACAAATAACGGATAAAATGAAAAAAACCAAACAAAAAAGAATGCTAGATGTACGAATTATATTGTAATTCGTGGCATATCCCAAATATGCATTAATTACGAATTAGAAAATATCTCTTGAACTAAACAACTTAGGAGCCGCCCATTTTTCCTTCCCCTTTCCCTCTTCCCCTTCCACAATCCCATGTTGTGATTGTACGATGTAATAGTCGTTTGGGTGCTTCATTTCGGGTCTGTGCGAATATCCCTTTTGCAATTCACGAAAGATTGAAGAAACGAATGAAATAGAAAAAAAAAGGAAAAAAGAAAACAAACATATAATTAATTATAAATTAGATGAAAATATTATTAATAATGACTCGTAAGGTCGAACTTTGTGGAGCGAGTGAACAATTTTGCACAACACTCAAAATTGTTAAATAGTTTTAATGCCTAACTCATAATATATATAAATACATATTCGTACGGGAGGCTTTCCATACCAATTCACGTGTTGTCCGTGACAGAAAGCCATTTTTATTTTGCTCAGTATTTAGTGTTAATCCATTCGGATTCTCATTGTGTTTGTTTTTTGAAATCGAACCTTTTTTTCGAGGATTTCGATTCTGGAGACATTTCAGTGCACCGTTTTCGTTTTGCTTTCAATTATATTCGAAGAAAAAAATATTTCGATTGTCAGCAACAGTCTATTTTTTTTTTTTTTTTTTTTTTTTTTTTTTTTTTTTTTTTTTTTTTTTTTTTTAATTCGGCAACAAACCATTCTTTTTCAAACGTTGTTACCGTTTTTGTATTTTTTTTTCCCTAAAATTCTTCACGTTTTTTTACAGAATTTATCGAAATAAATAGTCGCCAACGATGACGTGTGGAAGCTCAGTTTTTTTTTAACCTCAAATCGACGAAAAAGCAGCTACGAAAACATGCTGCGTAACAACGAAACCAAATTGTCATAACGACATTCGTCGGTGTCACTTAATTCCTCAAAAAATTTCAGGACGTTCGCAAAGTATTACAAAATTTTCAGAACCTTTCGACAACAAAAAATTTCACAGAAATAAACATTCTGAACGTCTTCAAATAAGTTTTGAAATTGTTGCGAAGGGTTCGTTCGAACAGTAAAAAATAAACAAAATAAAACGTTGAGCGATATGAGAAGTGATCGAGGTCACGAGCTCCGTGAAATAGTACGAAATGCCTCAAATCTATAAGTATGTATTTAAATGAAAAAAAAAAAAAAAAAAAAAAAAAAAAAAAAACCATAATATAAACACTAGGAATATGTATATTTTGGGCTCATACGATATTCGCACGTGATCCCACCTTATTTGTGATATACGCACTATTGAATAAACAAAATTTGGAAAATGTTGAAAAAAAAAAAAAAACAAACAAATCGTAACACTTTTCGTACCAGCGCCGAAATTTGTTGTCTTTTATTCGAGCGAGGCTCTCGCAAATTAGTCTGTGTATTTCAGGATTCCAAACAGCACAAGCGGGAAGCTTCCGGGAACGATTGGAAGATTCGAGAGATATTCACACCGTTTTTCGTGCCTCGTTATTCGCACTGACACAATAAATGAAAAAACAAAAAATAAAACATCAGTGGCCAATTGAAATTTATGTGAAAAATGATTTATTTTATTAATGGAAGAATGAATATTGAAAAATTTTGGTACAAAACGAGTCAGTGCCAAATTCCATCCTCTTGATCGATTCTCCGCTTCACTCGTCTGGCATTCTCGGAATCCATTGGTCGTTCCAACACCGCATGTCAGACTGAAAAAAAATATACACTATCTACGTAATAGATTAACTTCTACTGACTCAAATTTGCTTCGTTCGCATCGAGAAAAATGGATTTTTGTGCAAAAAATATACCAAGAATTTTGCAAAAAACGTACAGAGAAAAAAAATTGAAAATCCATTGTTCTCAGTGCAAACTTTACTCGGAATGAAATAACACACTGTCATTATTATGTTTGTGTTGCTGTTTACATATTTTTCCAAGAAATTATCGAGCAACGATATGCATTTTTCAATGATGAATTCGTATGGAATTTTACGAAAAGTTCACGCAAGGATAAATGAAAAAAAAAATGGCGATTGAATGAAATAAGATTTTAACGTCAACTTACCCGCAATGCCTGCGGTCGTTGCAATGAATATGAGAAGTGTTGATATCGCCATTATCGTTGGCCAACATCTCATCACCGATCGACGTCTTTGCCACGAAGTGTATCTGTGACAGGCAAGCAGATTTTCCAAATAACAGCATTTTTTTTCTACACAATTCACAGAAAAAACAGCAAAATTATGATTTTTTTTGGAAATGTGGAATTTTTCGGGAGTTACGGAATTTTTTTTCAATTTTATTCTCAATTTTTCACATATTTTTGCAGATTTTTCATTTTATAATTGATAAAACTTCATTTCTGTGAGTCATTGTTTTAACATTAACCTCAACAATCTTGTTTTTTTAATGCTAAAGTACAATTTTCGTATCCACTGGCTTTCAAATATTTTTGTTTTAAATAATATATGATCGCGGTTATCCGAATAAGAATTTTGATTTTTTTCTATAGAATTTTGAAAGGTTAACCAAAATATTAATATTAAGAATAAAAGATTTTCTAACTTGTACGAAAATTGGCGGTCGACCATGTATGGAAACTCCAGTAACAATTCGTATCGCCGATTGCACATACTGAATGATCATTCGACAGTACAATAAATGTTTCAGTTGCGGAGTTTAATAAGGTTCGTCGTAGCTCGGTGAGAATTTTGACTGAATTATTTTCCGTGACCCTATTACCGTTTATGTAAAAACCGATTGCGACACGTACAAACATATGTAAGCTTCATATTTTTCACATAAAATATAATTCTTCTATTTCGTAGACCGGAAAATGATTTATGCTCGTGAAAGGAGCATCAATTTATTTCAAATTCCATCTGTACAAACAGCAACCAATGATTCGCCCGGGAAGTTGGAACAATTTTGTTTTCCTAACTTTTTCTTAACGCCGCAGTCTCAGGCAAATAAATAAAGCTGATTGTCAATGGATTTTCAACGATTATGCTCTAATCTCGCGCATTCATGCAAATTAGTAGGTTTTCTCATCCGTTTTTGTGGAATTATTCGGTTCCGCGGGGATCTTTACATATTTTTCGTAAAAACTTGGCTGTAATAAAAATATGCACTTCTTTCTGCTACAGTGGAATAATTCACTATTTTTATCCTCACTGAACGGTAGAATACAAGGCTATTTAAAGAATTTCTGAACAGCGTTAGTAATCATTAATATACATTTTTTTTAACGATATATAAATATAATACCGATGATTCTTTACGATCCTCACATGCGCGCAAATGCATTAGGGCTATATCGTGTCTCGTGGCTCTGTGTACCGTGTAGCCTCGCGTTCAGACATCGCGGTTGTTCTTAACCAAACTCTGGTTTCCACTGTTACAAAAATGTCGAACAGCAGTTTATTTATGAAATCAGGGTTTCCACGAGCCCCTTTAAATAACGGTATAGGTCGATACGTGTGTCAATTGCAACGGATTACTATAAAGTTTTGTAAAAGTCATGGATCAAGTAGAGGAGCCAGGTAAGTGTTGGAATAAGCTTGGAAAACATTCGAACATAACCTTACCGGTGCGAGAATAATTTACGCATAGATGTATGATTTGTTTCTGAATTTCTTTTTATCTATCGATATTTGTCATGATTTTTTCGCCCTATTTCTTTCCAAATATTAAGATTTTTTTCCAAATTGTATTTGGGCTTCATTCCAAAAATTCTTTCATACAAATTTCAAGTTTTTATTTGTGAACAAAAGATTAGGTATTTATTCACATCCGCCTTTCTTAACTCCATTTACACAGAAATATTGGATGACATTGAAAAATTGTTTTCTAATATGAAGCTGTTTTTCATACCGGGATACCTATTTTCAGAGATTTCATTGAGACCGAATTAGTGAATTACGCCAAAGAAAATCCGGGAGTTGTTGTCTACATAAAACCGAGAAGACACAGATCACCAATAATCAAAGCGGAATATCGTAAGTTCTTGACAACTCATAATTTTTTCATATAGTGATATTTTTGAAAATATTTATCTGATACATCTTCATGAAAGTTACAATAATTTCAATTGATCCTGGAATTCTTTGCTACAACTTATAGTTTTCGATCAAACCTTTTCACATCTTGTTTCGCTCAATTTATATTTAGTTACAAACCTTGTGGCAATGAAAATAAAAATATTTTCTTTGAATTTGCGAGAACCATTTTTCAAACTGACAGATACTTTCGGATAATTATATATCGAAGCAAGAGATTGCCTCATACTTTTAATTCTTGCCAAATTAATTTGTTCGCCTTAATATACGTTTAAAAAATTTTTCAAGTTAACGGGAAATATCATTGGCTGAGCATTAAGGATTTTCTCAAAGAAGACATACTCAAGTGGATGGAATTAATGCGAACCCAGGATGACGATGGTTCTGAATTGAGGCTCAGAAAATTTTGGCACACAGATTTTCCATCGATCCAGGGTCCATGGACTCCGTTCACATTCAAAGATCCAGCTGATAATTTGGCAGAATACCCTGACGTAAGAAACGAGCATGAATCCTGTGGAAAACAAAGATCAAGAAAGAAATCAAATATTTTTCTGATCTTGGATTTGCTATTTGACTTGAGACAAATTTGAAAATAGCTCAAATTTCAATTCCATTTTTAGGCGGAACTCGGTGCTGTCCAACTGAAGACAAAGTCAGCTACAGAAAGATTGATCGAAATGTACAAGGCCGAGAAAGGGAGCCAAGCTTTGCCCGCAATGAAAGTGAAGCAAATATCTGATTGAGGTGTTTTAACTTGCCGATGATTTTTGGCTTGTAATAGTGTATTGTTTAACAGAAGAAATATGCATTTACAAAATATCTATGGAATCATGCTTATTTATCCAAAGATCCCGAAGCCTCAGGTTACGAAAATACAGAAAAACGAATACTTTATGTAGAGTGAGAGTGTGGTACGTTAACAATTACATTTGTTTGTTTATTTTATCGTTGATTATACATAACAAAACGTTTCGGATAGAAACGCAAATGGCATGGGTGATTGTTAAATAAACAGATGAGGTATATTTGAAAAGAAATGTGGCCCAAATACAGAACGTCAAATATACAAGAAGTAATAATTTTTCAATAATAATTCTTTATAAATAGTATTTCAGTTCGTGCGAGCGCGAGAAATCGCACTGATTGTTAGGAAAAAAACAAAAAAAATGTCAAGTACAATGCCCACTTCGCCAAAGCGTAAAAAACATCGCCGAGAGTAAATATTCAGGGCTAAAAATAGGGCGAAATACCCTTTCACGTTGTAGCACGTATGACTAGTACATTTTCTTACACGTATAAAATAATATATCTGTGGTTTGTTACAAAAAGTGACTGAGTTAAGATTAAGTCGTATAACTTACTGACTTTTCTTGTACCAAATCACAGACGTGTTAACTTGAAATAAAAATGCTCGTATTATGAATGAAAATGAGCCTTGCATTCCCTCAGAAAAATAATAATAATAAAGAAAATGCAGATGGGGCGAAGCTTTCATTCGTGTTTATCGGTTGTTCAAGCGATGCAGGTACATGACACTTTTCTCTTTTCTTTCTCATTCCTCGTCGTTCCTTCATTACGATACATACATATAGATATTATAAAAATATACTTGGCGCAGCCCAACCTCGGTAACAAAAAACAAGACAACATGCACCGAGTATTATTTACTTCTAAATCTCGTCGGTATTTTTGTATTTTTTTTTTTTTCTCATTTCACCATTACAATTAATATGTAGATAAGATGCGCGACAAGACTATTTTACACATGTTCCCCAGCGAATAATTTTATTCGATTAGCATTTCAATACTCAGCGATTCAAAAAAAATATAATTGTCTTCGAAATGTTTGGAATATTGATTTCAAATAGAGCTGAACTTTCTACAAAGATTAACAATTTGTCTGAATTGGACAGTTTTTCTTCGGTTTTCAATTAGTTCGGTGTCACGATTCTGTGAGCATTGTGAAAAACTGTCAATTTGATGATTTGGCAACTTTTTAGAGAAGTCAAACTGTCTGTTTATACGGTTCAACAACTTTTTAATAACTTTGGCATTATAATTATTGAAAATCGATGTTCACAACAGGTCGAATGTTTTTGCTGGGAACGTATGTGTAAAATATCCTTAATCAAAGGAAATTCGTGTTTGCAAACACATAATACACTCGTTTGTAGTTAATTAATTCTAAGATACACATGTCACATCACCCTCAAGTTATCTACAAATACTTGGTGCGAAAGTTGAAAGATAACGAAAAGAAAATACAATTGATGAGAGAAACACACTCTCGTTTGTGAATTAACTAAAAAATGCCCTTTGACATTTTCGATACGAATTTACATCGATTTTTAGTCACACTTTTGTATTGATGAAACTATACACTATTCTCTGTGTCTTTTTCAACTCACTAATTTTTGTGAACTTTAAATTCCCCTTTTAACTCGAGTAGAAAATCGACATAGGTAATGATAATGCTTTGGGTTGACGATTTACGATTCATTTTTATCCTGTATCGTCTCCTTCTTCAAACGTGGTAAATATAAAAGTATTAAAAATATTTTAGGTAAATTTTTGGCTTTACGGTAACCAAACCTAACGCCTAGAAGCTGTGATGAATGAATTTGTTCTTTTTTCCCCCGTTTTGTCCCCCCCCCCCCCCCCCCGCCAGCGTTCTTAGCTAAACTTAATCGCTTCACTACTTTTTCTTCAAACTTAATTATTTTGCATTCGTCAATGCAACGAAATATACAACAGTCGTGTTCAAGACTACTACGTGGAAAATATCTATGACACTTTTGAGTTTTACACGACACGATTCTGTAATTACATCATAATATCAATCTTGTTGCACTCTCTACTGTACATGTGTTTTCATTGAAGTATGAAAGTAATGCGACATTTTTTTTTTTTTTTACTACTTAAGGCTATTACATTTACGGAATCTCGATGAATTTTCGACGGGAGCGTATGTTTACGATTCTCCAAAAGAAAATAGAAAAGAAAAATTCGGTGATGATGATGGGAACGATCGATTTTGGTTGAAGTTTGCAAATTTGAGTTTTTTTTTTACTCCTAATCATATATATTTATCAAAAAGAGTATCGGAAATATTTTTATCAGAAATTCTCATTGTCAAAAACTTCGATTTTAATACGATATATTAGCGTATAAACAAATATACTTTAAAACCGTTGTTAACGAAATGGTTTGACGAGAAAAAATTTAGTTGAAAAAAATCTAATATGTTTGAACCGATTCAAACACCGAATTCTCGCCCATATTTTCGCAAATGGTCGAAACGCCAAAGACTGATGAATAAATTACAATTAATATGCTTAGAAAATTACGCTAATCGCATTTTTGTGTTAAGTTCAGAGCTGCAGAATAAGAAATTTGTACACATTATTCGAATGAAAATTTGTCGACAAATTCGATGTCGGATTTGGCGTGGAATGGCCTATTTATGTATAGATTCATCCTATTCGTTATGTGTTTCTTGAACATTTGAGAAGATTGGATACGTCGATGCGTTAAACATTGATTTTTTTTTTTTTTCGTTTCATTTTGTGAATATTTGTGCGCTCTCGAATGAAAAAAATTGTCAAATTTTTTTCATTTAGACCCTAAAATATTGACTCAATTGGTTTGAATGCGATGATGAATTGAATTTTCACCGAGCATTCTTGAAATATGAAAATCTACATAGTCGAAGTTGATTCGTAGGCCATTAATTGTTCTCGGAAAGAATTGTACCGCGGGAAAAAGTAGATCGAATCGTTTCAATCCTCACACCTCTGAACGAAAAAGAATCAAAACAATCCGAACGAAGATGAAATGTCGCGGCATCCACATATTCGCGCTTTGGCATTTCTCTTTTTACCGGATAATGATGAAAGTTGAAATTTTTGCATCGGTAACACGTTCTCATTGACATCGATTATACACTCGCGAAAATCGCGACCATTTTTACTTATTCATGACTAGAAATAAAAACTATTCGACTTTCAATCGTTTACTAAATTCTTCCTGCTGTTTTTCTCTCCATTCTTTCTTCGGCTTCATCCTCTTCAGTTGACCGTCCCTGAAAATGGTGAATGGGAAAAATTATTATTCTTTCTGAAGTTGTTCCGAAATTATCTTCGTGCGCATTTACCAAAAGCTATTTCTTTATCGAACCAAAATGCAGAAAAAAAACTTACCACTGCAGATCCACGAGACCACCTTGCCTCGCAATAACAGATTTCACTCTGTTCGCAAAGTCAATGGCACTTTCGCCCTCTTTTCTGTACATTGGTGGAAGATACCAAACGTCACATACGATCGCCCAGCTTGACATCATCATGTAGAGATATTGTAACATCGTGAAACGACTGCTGTTCCAAAATGCATCGCCGAATCTTGGATCGTACTACGAATGAAATTCATTCAACTGTTTTATTCATTAAAAATACTGCTACTTAATAAATTTTCCACGAGCTTTTCGTGTTTTCAATATCTCATTTTTACAAAATGTAAATTCAAATATTTAATTTTTACAGTTTATTTCAAAGCTATCTAACAGAAAAATTTTGAGAATAAAGTACGAGAATTTTTTCGCCGAATTTCCTTGACTTTAGATGAAGACAAAAGTCTAATCGATTACCTTTATTGCTACGGGATAAATGACGCCTCCAACTTCGAAGCTGCCTTTCTTGAACTGCATAACAGATGTATTATTGATGCAAGTGCCTTCCGGGAATATAAGGATCGGTGGATTCGTTGGATCCGAAACGTGTTTTTTGAGCCTGAGAAAAAAAAAAACAATAGGCGCTCGGCATTATTAAGATATTCCAAGATTTGTTGAGATTTCTTAGACTCAATAATTTCAATAAATGTTTTACCTTTTAGTGACAGCTTCACGGTCTTTGGCTTCGAAGCGCTCGAACCATATATGAGGCGAAGCACGAGCAAGAGCTCTTTGCAGAATTCCCAAAAATCCACTGTGTCGTTGGCCGATCTATCGGTAACAATATTTAGTGAGAAATTCATCTATAGCCTAAGTACGAAAGAGAGGCTGATAGTGTTATTGAATAATTGTGAATCGAAAAAAGAAAACACATGCACTCGATCAACTTTTGATTTTGAATGGACTAACATAGAATGATTGCAAATTTAGGATGAATTTAGCACTTTTCGAAGCATGACACGTCCAATAATGATATCGTTGAAACAGAATATTTATGACAAGCTCATTCTGCTCATTAGAAATAGCAATCGCATCAACAAATGCAATGACCATTGTTTTTGTGCTGTATGTGCAATCGCTCGTGAATGTTAATGATAAGAATTCTTGTTTCATTGGCCATGCACGTGCTTTTAAAATGTAGATGGTTGGACATACCAAAGAGTAGCAATTATCGCACATGAGGACAAGTACATCAATAGGTGAGGTGTGATTAGCCACGCAAATGCCTCGCACTGGTCGATTTTCTGGGTTGTGGTAGCTTATGACCGATGAAAGTGCGCTTGATAATACCGCGAAACACATTATTGAAACATTGTAGTTCAGCCACCTTTTGAAGCTACCTTCAGGCACATAGCCCACAATAGCGGTACAGACAGTCAGCCACATCACCTGTAAATCGAACAAGCTCCAAAACCTCAGTACAATATCCCAATCTATCTTACTTTATAATCCATTTTTCGAGTTTGTTTTTCCGTCAAAACACATTGGACGAAACAGACATAAATTCGCATTTTTTCAGTTTATGGTTTACCGTCCTGAGATTTTCTTCTTTCACGAAGCTCGAGAGGCAAAATGATAAGGATGTTTTATTTTAATTTCACAATTTTTATCCATTTCCCGAGAGGAAGCATGTGAAAACGTACTTAATTAAAATTTCTGACGAACATTTAGATTGGCATTTATCGCATTTTCTGTCACGAATAACTTGCCAATTTCTCGTTCATGTAAAACAATTCGAAAATTTGACGAATGGACCAGAACTGCAATCACGAAACATGAGGTTTCAATAAAAGTGTGAACGTTTAAATGATGTGCATCTGCAAAGACATTGATGACGACACAAGATGCAAGGAGCCACAAATGAAAAACAATCCCAGATGATTTTTGTACGAGAAAAAACAGCCATAATTTTTTGAATAATTCGAAGGATCGACGCAATGACGTAACTGACAAGATGATCCACAAACCGGGGGATAAAACAAAAAACAAAAAATGAACCGTTGCAAATCAGGCGAGACAACAGTTTTCTTTAGTAAACGTTTTGTTTCGGTTTTTTTGAACTCATACCAATGAAAACGTCGTCTCCGTCGAAAGAATGCAAACGTCGATCGTTGACGTGTGGTTTGCGGTACACAATCCTCCATATTTTGGCTTATGCTCTGGATTGTGAATGGTAATATTGCTAGACAATGATCTCGACATTATCCTGAATGCGGTTTTGTATATGTAGTCGTACAGACACTTTTTGACGGAATTGTTCGGCAAGAAACCAATGAAGAACGTTCCGACAAGAAGATACATTACCTAGACGGTGCTTTTTTTTTTATATTAAATCACTTTTAACTGAAAATATTGTGAATGAATGGTATGGTCTCGACGGAATTGAAATATAATTTTGACAAATTTGCATCGATTTTCGTTATTCGCTTTCATTTTTTTAACGCATACTATGAAACAACCCTGATTTAAATTTTGTACTTTGTTTTTTTTTTTTTTCGTATCAAGCTTCAGACTAATGAAACCTGTTCAAATCTCTCGAATTGCTAGAAAAATCATGATTCTGATTCAACGAGTCAAGTCCAATCAGAGCATCAATGAATTGAGTATTTTTCACACATTATTTCATACTGTTGATGCCAGTATATACTTACTCCAACGAAACAAATGAATATCCTCAATGGTAGAAGAAAGAAATATCTCATGAAGAATCCAAACATCCATATAACAGTCAATTTCCATGAGATGAATTCGTACCGCCTGTTTGTTCTCGTTAACAGATTCCAGTTCTGAAATTAATGAGTTTTGTTTTAGAACAAGAAAACATAATGATGGAACTAAGTTTGCAATAAATAAATTGGTTATTCAGCTGAAAGAGGTTAAGGTCGAAGATAGAACGAAGAAGATGAATAGCGTAAATTAATATAATATTAATGACGTTCCACCTTGAGTTCTTCAGCCTCGAATCTCGATGTGACCTCGTCCTCTATTATCGCTTCGACACCCGCTTTAATATAGTCCATACAGACTGCAGGATCGAATTCTCCTTTGATAGTCACCGTGGATTCACGCTCGCTGGAGCTATTCTGAAACAAGTGACGGTGTATACCATCCAGTTACAATCAAACGTTTTGAAACTTTTTTTTCTTTCCATTCATCACATTGAATATCTCCTTAAAACTCAGGCGAATATTGAAATCGTGTATAATGGAATTAGCGAGTATTTCGAAATCTGCATCTTCGGAATGCTTCGTCATTAATGCAATTTTTTTTTTACACTTCGAGGCTACGAAAGTAAGCCAAACCTTTGCTCAACTTCCGAGTACCGGTAGAACAAAAAGTCTGGAGTTATGAAGTTACAGATGACGTATTTAGAAAAGAACTTTCGGTTGTTTTTGGACAATGCCAAATTCAATAATAACAAAGTAGTATTAACACTGAACAAATTTGAATAGCGACTCGAAATATCGTTTCAACTTCATGTTTTTCAGTGCTAAATTTCTATTTTAGCTATTTGAGGATGTAAAGTTTTCATTTGACACACGGATAGTCGTCGGCCCAATTGTTTTCTCTGACGTCATGAAAAAAACAAGAGAAATTATTTTTCATGTTACAGGGATTTGAAAAATAAAATGATTCATATTTGCTCTCCTATGATGAAATTTAATTACTTTCGTATTAAAAAATAAATATTCTTCAAGCTATAAAAAATTTACCTCGTTTTCGTTACCTACGACCACGGGAAATTCAGCTCCTTGAGCCGAGTTTTCCGAATTGTTTTTGTGATTGGGTAGAGCGTCCGGATCTGGCAGTAAAATCAAATCTTTCGATCTTGCAATTACGGAATTTCCGACGCTACCATTCTGTATCTTAGTCTTCTTGTTTTCCAAGTTTTTGGATTTGTGATTATCCGTCATTCCACACGATGACCCACCTCCTTCGTCCTCGCTCTCGTTTTCCTCCTGTTCCCAAGTACCATTTTTCTTTCTGACACTCTCGATGTTTTGTCGTCCATACTATAATCAAAAATAATTATTAAAATTATTTAATTTAAACAAATATTATCCGCTGAGGTCGAGATAAAAATATAAAAATTATTTCAAAAGTGGCGTTAATTCGAGGATAAAATTTGGTCAATTGAATGAATATTTTAAACTTTTTTCAAAACCAAATAAAAATAATTCTTTTATAAAAAAAATCCAACAAAATTTTTGATTGTTTCGTGACCAGAACATTCGAACAAAGTTCATTTCCAATTGAAATGATGTAAAATCTGGTTCTACTTTCGAGTGGCCCAGGAATGAATGAAGATGGTGGTGAATATTCAAAGATACAATGTAAGCATTGACACTTTGACCTAACGATGACAAAACGTAAATGTTATTCCTCCAATATACTTTCTTACGTGTGCGGAGAAAGTTCTCGACGCTCTCGAATTTTGACCAAGATTATAATGAGACTGAAATAGTATATTCAGTGTAAATCGGAACACCTTTAATAATGGCATAAGTTTTTGTTTTGAATTGCTAATTTCTACCAGGGGAAACAGTTTTACGACAAGCCGAGTAATCATACGGTCGTAAAAAATTTTCTTGATTGTCTTTTATCGATCGTATCACCTCTAACATCGTTAAATACATTTTTTTAAATTGATCTTTTTTGTGTTCGATAAAAAATGAGGACAAGAATGAACGTTGCTCGTGGCTCGTCACAAAAAACTTTTGAGTTTCCCCTCAAACTCCGTAATGCAATTGATACGATTTAAAATCTCAAATCTAATCTTCATTTCATATTTAGTCGTCGAAAATGTGTGGGAGAAAAAAAATTCTTTTTCCATCAATTTTTCAGGGAGCGAAGTCATAAAATTTACTTGTCAAAAAGGACCGAAATGGAGAAATAGAAAAATAATATCGCGCTGGATAATACAATGATGCGAATAAAATCGAATTTTCGTGTCGTTGCAAAATAATTGAAAGTAACATAAAAAGCGACCGATTCATCGATTGACAGCTGAGCCACGTGGTCACAAGTCGTAAATATGAATATATCCATGCATGCATGAAAAATGGAATAATTATTCTGTGAGATATTATCCGATAGGAGAAGGCGTAAGAGAGGGAATCATGCGCGAAGGCAGAGATAATGGATGACGAAACTTTTCAATCGAATCTCAGTGATGTTGTTCGAGTAACAGCATAAGCTGTGCATCGCTATCGAAGACTTATTGGAGGGAATTTTTTTTCTTTTTTTTTTCAAAATGAAGGAAACACGTGTGCAAAATCGCGTGTTTTCGTTCAGAAGGAAAGTCACGACTTTTTCATACTCCACATAGAAAAATTGATGAATTTTGCATTCATCAGGATTATCGAAGATTGTGGAGTGATTTATTTTTTAAATCATTTCGCAATCGTGTATTGGCGCGTGTGGCAAATGTATATCGAGACAGTTATCGCGAAAGAAAGTTGAACAAGGGCGATTAGCAGTATCTTAATAATATGCATATAATTCAATATCGAAATGTGAAATGAGTTTGAGAGAATGAATAAACATGCGATCAGCACACGTTCTCCAGTCAGCTTGAATCATCAGAAAAAAAAAAAAAAAATGACACATCGAAGAGATTGCAGAATCGTGTATCGTGCTTGAGAATGTTACATTGTGTAATTCCTGATGGTGCAAGCGAGCATTATTATCATTTTTTACGGACGAAAATGTATTCAGAAATTCTTACGTATTTTTCCAAAATTATAGGCAACGAGCAAAGTTCCTTCTTTTGTTCCTGTGCGAAAAAAAAAAATACGAACAAAAAAAGAACAGAGAGTGTACGAGAGTTTCTGCACCTGATTCCTGCTTTTTTTTTTGACTTTCTGTCAGTACGTGCTTTATTGACACGTTCGTGGATGACGACCTTTGTTCGGTTTCGTCACGAACCGCATATTAGTCTTGAACGAGGCTCACAAGCTTCGAATTTTTTGCATTCTTTCTTTCTCGTATAATTATCCTGCCGTTAATTTATGTGGAAATGATACAAACTTGTATTCTCAATGTTTGTTTGTTTGTTTTTTTTTCCGCAATTTTTCTACAGCAAATGTAACACGATTGTTTTTGATTAACGCGTTGAATCATCGTATCCGTGGCAGGATGGACCTTCGGCTCGGACTTTGAGCGGTAAACCGATTTAAATTTTTCAGTATCTTGTACGAGAAATTATCGTTGTCTTATCGAACCTGGATTTATCTGTTGGAAATCTTGAACCGATCGATACATTTTTTTTGAGCACACATGGAATAACGTTTAGAGTGTGCGCTCGCACGCAAACGGAACGCTTTGCTTTCGGAAAAATTTCATAAGTAAAGAACTTTCGAGCAAACTTTATTATCATAAGCAAACGAAGAGTCTCGCTTTGGTTCTACTCTAAATGAATTTCGATCGGCAAATGATATCATGACGAATGAAAAAACATTTTGATGAATTTCATATTAAATCAAATTTCGGATTCAACGACAAATATTTTTTCATCATTTTTTCAAATAATATCATGAAGAAGAAGTATACAAATTTCGTTAAGAATGAGAATTCATGGTCAGAGACCTCGATGTCCTTGAAATTTTTTATCAAATCATGAAATACCAGGGCTCGAAATCGTTTCGAAATATATCGATAAGAAATTAATGTTAATTTGACGAAGTAATTGTTTCTTGGTGATTATACCCAGAAGTATGGACGTTAACGCAGATATCTCAGGAACTCGAGAAAACAAACCAGAAATGTGTTTTCTCTCTTTTTTTTTTTTTTTCTTTCAATTTTTCGTCAATTTCTCGTACACAAGAAATGCGAAACTGATTTACGTAATACGACGATCAACGGATGCAAATCATGCACAAATTGCTTTATCTCATTTTTTTCTTCGTTCAATTGGTTCGTGCACGTTACGTATGAAAGAAAAAAAAAAAAAAAAAAAAAAAAAATACAAAAATTCCAGAACATTTACTGATTTTCACATTGATTATCGAATGCAAATATTTATCGTGAAGAGTATAAATAATGAGATTAGAGAGGCGTCAAACTTCTGTAAGCGCAAAAAAAATCAACAAGTATTTCGCTCAACACGCGTCTGAATATGTTTTTTTTTTTCCATGACGGATTCGAGATATCGTAAAATTTTCAAAGAAAATTTACATACGGAGTTGCCTATATTTAATGTCATGCGAAATTATTCAAAAATGATTAAACGGTCGTTGAATTTTGTATATTTGACGTTCTTTAAAATCGTATTTATAGATTATCACGCCACGTAGTATGAAATTGGCACAATAACGAGGAAGCTATGGTTCGATTAACGCAAGGAAAATGAAAGATTATTTTTGAATAAATGACAGATGATCTAAAAGTAGGTGCGGCTTGAAAAAACTAATAGCATTGAAAATATTTTCGAGTCACATCTGTTTACACGTATCCCGTAAGTGATTCTTTCGTTTGCATAACCTGAATTAATTTTGAAAGATGCCGGTTGTTGAAAATTGGGCAATGTTTCATAAAAATGCGACTATGCTTGGTTAGCCTCTATTTCTTTCGAACCTTTCATTTTCTTCATTAATTTCGTTGACTCGTTGCAACTGAAGGTATTTTATAATCTTCTTATTATTATTGTTATTCGACTTGAAAAACTTGCTTATTTTGTGTATATTATTCTGTTTATGGATTTCTGCTTTGATTTACTCGAATCATGGTGGATTCGTGAATCGTGACAATTCGTTCTCATCATATTTCCGCTAAAACAACAAATCAACTCGAGAAGAATTTGTAGAATTTTTATTTTCGAGTACGTCGTTAGAAATGCACGGCTCTAAACACAAAAATCAACGCGTACGCACAAATAGACGCACTTAGGAGCCCACTTAGGGTTAAAACACACTGTTGAGTGTCACGCGATTTGCTTATAAGCGTGCGCTTCCGGCTGCATAATGTCAAATATAATAAAAGTTAGTAAATTCGGAAAATGTCTAATGTCGTGTGTACGATACAGCGAAAATCAACTTTCTCACTTTGTAGATTATGAAATATGGTGAGACAGTATCGACGAATAAAATAAAAATCCATTAAAGAATATTCCGAACCAATGTTTTCGGATTCTGAGTGATTTTATAACTGGAAATTAACGTTTTCGGCACTTTTGTCTTCTAGCCCTTCATATACCGTTTCGTGTGTCTATCTATTTTCAATCGAAAAGGAAAAATCAAAGGAAAAAAACACTTGAAAAACGTACCTCAAAGAGAGTAAGAAGAAGTTTAATGTAGAACTTTCGTATACCGAGAGATTTACCAATTGATGCGAGAAATATAATCGCAAGTAGAAACATTAGAAACGGCGTTAGAAGCACCGAAAATGCAACAGACAGAACCGACATGATTAACGCCATTTTGCTTACTGATCGTTGTGAGTAGTGAGTGGAACTTATGAATTCACTTTTTTGTTCAGCATGAATCGCTAACGTCGCAGAGTCGTAGAATGGGAGGAATCGAGGCGTTTCCAGAACTTGGTGGCGCCATCTTTCCAAGGTTATATGGTACTCGGAAGGTATTTTTCGGTCAATATAATATCGCTTGGGATTAGTCGGTAATGTTGGTCAAAATGATGTTGGTTTTTATCGACAAACTATTTTCCGTTTATCATGGTCGCATGCCGTTTCATAATAACTCCCGTCTTTTTGTCCTGATTCAGTATATCAAGAGACTCGGTAGAGTCTCGGGCACGGTCTTACATACAGGTCTGGAAACTCCCGTAGTGGGGGTAGTTCGCTTATTGATGCCAGACGTGTAATTCATATTTTGTCCTCTGTGATCGCTGCGATCTAAACTCCGGCGCGATGACGATGGGTGGGGGAAGTGAGATAGAGACAGCGCTAGCTTTTCAATCTCTGGTTAATCTCAATTTATATCATACTCGTATTTAATATTATTGTCGACTGGTATAACACGCAGTAAAACGGAAATTCTCATTTTACAATAGAAGAAGGGTTGTGTTTTGTATCAAATAAACCGTAAACCTCTGACCCCAACTCTCTGATCCCAAGCGGATGCGAAACACATGAAAGATTTTGAGATGGATATCTATGGATATGTCGATTTCGGCTCAGTGGCGAAGGTCCTAGCGTGTTAACAAAATATTTTGGGTTCGAATCCCCATGTCTTTCTTTTTTTTTTATTATATAAATACAGCCGCTAAGTATATTAGTTGCAACTGCCATTAATAATAAATAGGTAAGTATATTTCTTATTTAAATAATAAAAACAAATATTTTAGTAAACTCGTAGTTTTTTATTTTCCTTTAGCAGAGGTTCGAGGTTTTTTAAATTGAAATAATTAGAAGGAATAAAATGTGGAAAAATGACATCTTCGCATTATCGGCTTTGCGGCCGGTATTGCAATAAGGAACCACGCACCATCTTGGCATTTTTGCCAATTTTTCAAAAATCTTTTCTTTTTTTTAATTTAATAATATAATTTTGAGCACAACCGGAGCACAACACAAAACGTATGACAGCACAATATTCCGACACGGGGGTTTTGAGGTTGGGTTTGAGAATGCACAGTAGGCGGATAGATCGGAGAGACGACTAGTGACGGAATTAAAAACTACTCCAGTGCTTCCATAAGCGTCCTACCCCCACCACTTGATTTTGGCCGAGTTTCCAGACCTGTATGTAAGACCGTGGTCTCGGGACAAGTACATTGACAGCTCTGTCGTCTGCTGGTCCGAGGCTCGCCGAGATATTAACTTTTCTACCATAACATGATCTGGGAGTTCGACATAGGTTCTGAGGACGAATCTTACCAGATTCGAAAAAAACGTATGAAATTTGATTGATAGTCTTTTTTTGTTGCTACTGGCATTTTCATGCGTTGATAAAACAAAAGAATGAAAAAATGTTGAATATTTTTATTATAAAATATTACCGAACGAATATTCATTCAGTGCACAAAAATGTGATCGTTAAATATTGCTGAATGAATGTCGCTAGCTTGTTTGGTTTGTTTACATTCGTGGAGCCTCGACCCTGTACCTTGTGTTTACGCTTCACGCGCTCTCGCGCTTGGCTCGCTAAGCCGCTCCGTGGCGGGGATGGTGGGATGGTGGGGAGAGCTCACGCCGGGGCGATTGGAAGGGGCCGGAACGAGAACGGATCATGCGCGGGGCAAGGAGGGAGCCAGCGAGCAGCTTACCTTCATTATCAAAACCTTCATTATTCAAAACCATATTATCCGTTCTTTCGAATTATCCTGAGAAGAAAAATATAATTCTTTTTCAATCGCATTATTCGCAGCTGATACGATTATTTTTCGTTTCATTTACTGTAACTCGTTGCAACCGACTACTTTATCGATGTTAAAAAAGCGTGTGCCCTTTTTTATCGGTAGAGTCGCTTGAAAAATATGCCGAAATATTCATCCAGATGGGGCATCACTCGTAATGAAATGCTTCGAAAAATCCTGTGAAGTTGCATTTCGATCTAACGAATCGTTTCTTTGTTTCAAACAATACAAACGTTTTTATTTTGTTTTCACAATATTCTACGAACGACACATAAACGATTGGAATTAGAAAAATCCTAAAAGCGTGGGGCCAAATTCACATCGATTACTATCGTCACTGTGTATCTTCCATTGTGGAAAGAATGATTTCTTCGGTCGTGGTAGTCTGGTTATATGTGTTTGTTTACGTGGAAAATTCTCAAATTATGGGAAATTGGAATTTTTCAAAAAATAAGAAGTCTTTTGATAAAACGTTTATTCTTTATCCATTTACGTTCTACATTCCCAGCACTGAATGAAAAAGATAAATGACATATATGACCATCTAATCAACATATCGAGTGAACGAACAATTTTTTAATTCATTCAATGTGGAACGCGATTTTTCACATCTTTTCATTCATTTCAACATCGGTCTGGTTTCGGGTCGATACATTTTTTATTCTTTGGTTCATATATAAATATGTATGTATAGCAAGAGATCGGTACCGGTATAACGACTTATTTGTAGCTACGGAATGCCGCAAGGTTGCGTCATAGGGATCCTTGTGATGATTTTTGACAGTTTCGAATCCACTGTGCTTCGAGCTGAAAAAATATGTCATCACATCAAAATTAAAAGGTGAATTTAATTTTCAAAAAGAGCTGAAAAACGAACTGTTCTTTGTGCGTTTATGAACAATTTCAAAACTACAAAAAAATGTCAATTTTTCTACTCGTAGTTTTTTCATCCATTAGAAAATTTGTTCAAAAACGAAAAATACCTGTATTAAATTGTAGATATTGAGAACACGCTCCAACGGTGGGGTGCACGTATTCTCTCCACTTTCGGATTGCAAATTTTTGCTTCTCTTGCCCCAGCCAGTTGAGAAATTCAATTGACCCTCGACGCACAGAATCATCAACAGACACACGAAAATAACGAGGGTTCCATACATCGATGGATTTTTGCAATTCCTAAAAAAATCATGAATTTATATAATTCCGTACTCTTTCCACTTATTCAAAACGTGCTCGGTCCTCTATCAGTAAAAACGTTTTAAAATATGGCAACGGTTTAGTGCATCATTTCGAACTGTCAAAAGTTTCGTAAAAACTTATTTATCAATGTTATAAGCGTTAAATAAAATGATGAATCGTTAGTTAAGTGGAAGAGTATTTTTTCTTCTTCATTTTTCCACTTAATATTAAACGAGATTGATTGTTTCGTTTTTGAAGAAATAATAAAAACAACTCGTATACTCACATTTTCATTAAATTTAGATCTGTTGATTGAATCGACGTTATACACTGTGCGGATAGGCTCGTTGCTGTTCTAACGATTCAATGATTGCGTTTGACAAAAGAACTCGTGAATGCGAGGGTTTTATACCCTCGAACTTCACCCCTACCCTGTCGTAAAATTGAGCTTCGGCGAACGTCATAGAATAAAATGTCCATCGCTGCCTTCGACTTTTTAAAAAACCATTTTCTCGTTTCGAATGCATATTTAAATTAATAGCATTACTCAACTATTTTCGTTAAATTTTTTATGAAACTTTCGTCGACAATAACCAAACTCAACCCTCATTCATCCCATCCTTTTCATCCTTGTTTTTTGACTGAATTTTCAGTTGATCAGAACCATCAATCCCCAGATAAAAATTGCATACAGCTCGATTGTTGAATTATTCTCATTCACGGTAGATGGAAATTTATAAAAAAATATTGATATTTTATTCATAGAAAAAAAGAATATTATAAAATAAATTTTTTGAAATCGCACAACTTTTATCGCAAACTTTATCTCGTCCGAAGTGTATATTCCGAGAAAAAAAGTTGTCCAGCAAATTTTTAAACACTGTATATTAGGTATTCCACGTCAAACCGGCGGACTTTTTCCCTGACCCTCGCCGATTTGGTTAATTATTTTTTATATGATTATATGAAGTCCAAAAGACACCCTGGATTTTTTTTCAGATTTTTCTGAAGTCATAAAAAAAAAAAAAAAAATCCAAGAAAATCCAAAAAAAAGCCCCTTTTTAACAATCTGAAAAAATTCCAAAAAATCGCTGATTATATGCCAAACATTTTAAGCTACCGCCCGTAGTGGAAGTACGATTATTTCTGTGTGTTAATCGCCTAATAACGTTGAAAAAATTCAAAAAATGCCGAACAACACTTACTCTGGCCCAATAGTTGAATATTTGGGTACCTAAAACTAATTTTCGTCACAATTTTCGAACAATCAAATAAAAAATATGGACCTTGATCAGTAGTTACGAATTCCCAATATAATAAGATTATACGTACAATATTTGAAGCTATTATACCGGTCATGGAAGGATCTTTTTCTATAGAGTTGAAAAAAAATAGATTCACATATTATTTGATAAAATTGAATAAAACTATTGAATGAATACCTCAACTTTTTGCCTGGCTCATTTTTTTTTTGTTCTGTACTGGTCTGAAATATCCCAAAAAAATTTTTGAGAATTTTTTCAACTTTAATAGCTCATAAAAACACAGAAAAAATCGTACTTCCACTACGGGCGGTAGCTTAAAATGTTTGGCACATAATCACCGATTTTTAGGAATATTTTTAGATTTTTAAAAAGGGTCTTTTTTTTGGATTTTTTTTTTAAACTGGTTGTTCAGAAAAATCTAAAAAAATTTCAGGGTGTCTTTTGGACTCCGTGTATTCATATAAAAAATAATTAACCAAACCGGCGAGGGTCAGGGAAAAAGTCCGCCGGTTTGACGTGGAATACCTCATATATACGTAGTACAACAATAAAAATGAGTAGAACGTAGTTACAAGACTGTCGTCAGCTGCAATAATTAAATTCAACTTCTTCTCAATGCGAAAGGTTTCTTCTTCATTTGTGAGATTTTTTTTCGCTCAGCAGGACGCGCGAAGCCTGAACCATTCCGACGGCTACAACAAATCGAGTAGAACGTTTACGCGTTGGCGCTTTTGTCCTTTCGTATTTTATGAAAAAATAACTACGATTGATAATGACAAATTAAAAATGTAAAAGTTAAATTGAAAGGAAAAAGAAATCTGTGTTCTCGTAGGAAAATACGAAGCGAGCTTTCGTATCGAAGTTTCACAAAGTTTCAATCGATTAAGACTTTTCTTTTTCAACAGCATAAATGAGCAATTGTTACGAATTTTATCACAACACAATTTTTATAAATTTTAAGCGACAGTGAGGACGAAATGATACACTGTTGACACGACTCCTTACTTTGTACGTTTGAATTTTATTTTTATTACAAGAGAAAAAAAAAATATAAACAAAAAATTGGGGAGTTACAGTTGAATTGGGTGATGAATTCGGAATAAACGATACAGGTGCGTTCCTATAGCAATGATCATCGATTATCACATGTTCGATGATTTTTACATCGCATTTATTTGTTACTCTTTCATCGCTCATATCGACATTTAATGGAATTATTTACCCTCTGTTTTTCTCTTTCTTCATACATAAATACAAATAAAACGTAAGTGCCCTCCGGCGGAGTGGTTCGTGAAAACAATAATTTCCGCTGCTCATGATCAGCGAGATTTTAAATAACGAAATAAAAAATGGAAAAAAAAAAAAGTATACATATGAAGAGAAAGAAACGTTGGAAAGAAAATAAAGCGATTACATTTTCAGCCGCTTAAAAATACAATGATTCGCGACTCGTTCTCGCGCTATAAATCGCATGTTATTACATTATAACCTGTATAGGGCAGTGTCCTGTAAAACCTTATAGACGGAATGAAGATATGTCCTCTCTTCTTTTTCTAATTCTTCTCCTTCTCCTCATTATTTTTTACGATAAATTTATAAAAGCGAGATCACAGGTGAATTCGTTATAAAGTCACATCGAGGAAAATCTCCGCAAATAACACACGAAGAATTCCATGTTATCTTTGCTTCTATTTGTTCTTTTTTTTCGTAATTAGCATTGTATCTAACGACGAATTATTTCAACAATGGACTCAAATGTTTTTAACGTTTCGCGAAATAAACATTTCCTCGAATTTCTTTTTGACGAAAACACGTCGAACGATTTCTCAATTATAAATATTTCGTGTAAGTGTTACATCGATAGTAAAGTCGTGGTATCCGCACACGTCGTGTGTACAAATAACGTACCTCCTAGTCGCGTCAGTAACCGCTAAGTTTATGTACAACGAAATTGGACGATATTTGAGTTTCTTCCAAAAGTATCCTCCAACGAATTGATTTATTATTGCGAGTTGTTGATAACCAAAAATGATGGAAAATTACTAAAATTCATGGTTGAAATATGATTTTATTTATGAATGGGAAAATATCGTCCATTTTAATATCGTGTTTGAGGAATATACATTTATTTTTTATTTCAAATTTATCAATGTTATTTTCCGTGATACATAATGCAAAAAGTTTTGAGCTAAAAAATTCGTCTCACAAAAATAATGCATGAGAAGTTCTCTTTTTGGATATTTTTCAAAGAATTATCGAGCCAACATATATATTTTAATGTGTTTGACGATTATTCGATACAGCAATCCATACCAATTTACAAAGAAAAACCCTCAAATTCATCTTCGTCTCGAAGCTTTTTTTTGACTCGTACAAATCGTCTGGAATTTCTGGATCGACGCTTTTACTCAAAAAATGTCCAGTTCCATTGTACAATTTTTACAACATTGATTCACACGCGAAACATCGTTCGTTCCGCTCGATATACAATATTCAAGTCTAAATGATTTTGGTGTGTACATCTAAATCGTAAATGTCGCAAACTAAATGAAAAGAGAAATTCTCGATAAATGAAAATAAAGTCGTTGTTCAATAGCTCGCGCAAGTCGAGTTAACAATTTTTATCAATCTTTCTTCTATTTTGTATTACTTATGTATTTCGTAATCGAACCGCGGACGTAGTAAAATTTTGAGATCACACTCGTTCTTCTATTATTGTTATACTTACATTCAAATATATATATATATATATATTTATCGCTCATTATGTATTAACTTTTAAAACGCATCGTTGAGATGAATTCGAAGAGAAAAGTTTCGAGTAAAACGTGCGAGTTGTCCTCGAAATAGAGGATTTTCTCGATGTCATCGAAAAACGAAAAAATGTCAAAAGTTTTGCGCCTAAAAAAGGTATTATTTCCGTTGCAATAATTATTATTAATATTACTCTTGTTATCGTTATGATTAATATGATAATTGTTATCATTATTATAACTATTAAAGTCGGATTCATATCAACGAGGCCCTATTCGCAGGAAATACATATTAACGCAGTGACATCACTGCCTCATTGTACAAAAAGCTTATAAACTAAAGATTTATTTTATTTTTCATTATTTCATGAAAAATCGTAGTTGGTACAGTAATAGATAATAGTTTTGTGTATACATGAAAAATAAAACTTTCTCATAGTCCTACTTAAGCATAAAATGAAAACAATAATGGGATGAATAAAAAATAATACGATTATGGTAAATGCATTTCGTGGGGGTAGATGGGGGAAAGGAATGGTCTTTGTATCAACGAATTTCACGAGCTGGTCCATCATCTTTGCTTCTGAATACGGGAGTGAAAAAGCCGATGAACCAGTCGGCGATTAGAGCTTAAACATTGACGGGTTCGTAAAATCTTTAGTCTACGTTCGACACAACTCTTTATATTTATTTATTTTTCCCTCTTCTTCAACAATAATAAATTTTTTGAGAGCGTCGTGTTTACTCGATAACGAGAATTTTTTGCTTCGATTTTATATTCAAGTTCTCACAAATCCCTGCGTAAAAAACGAGAAATTGCTAATATTGCAATGGATCATTACACGATCATTGATTTATGATTTAGTTTTTAAGGGCTCACGTGTTACAATGATTGGGAACGAGAAAATAAAAAAAATGTAGATTCTGTAAAAGAAATGTTGAATTTTCTGACAAATTGTTTTTCCAGAAAAATCGACGAACGATGATTACTTAATTCTTCGGAATGCAAAATTTGTGTGTACTGCGGTACTGGAATTTCGAATCGGTAATCAAAAGGTAAAAGTGATTTTCATTGCTATTCATCTATCATTCATCAATGTAAGCCCTTTGAAACCTTTTTCTTTTTGAATCGTTATCGAGTTTGGCAAAGTTGGGATTGATTTTTAACGAGATTGCTTGAACGGCAATTATTTTTATGATATACATACTATTCAATCTTCGTAAACCGAGGAAATCCATCTGAAAATGTGCTTATTATGGCACTCGGTTTTTCCTCCATCTATCATATTTCTTTTTTATTTTATTTATTTATATTCATCATTTACTCGTATCGATATTCACGAATGTATATACTCTTATAGCTGTCCGTTTACGAAATAGTCTTGGAATACTTGTGAATCACGTTAAATTGAAAGGGCTTTTCAGGCGGAAAATGGATTTTTGTACGCTTGAAAAGTCAGCTCGTTAAACCCGCGAGTTTTTCAAAATGATTGGTCAATAAGAATGAGCCACTATGAATAAAGAAAAAGAGAAAAACATTCATTAAAAATGTACGAAATAAATCTCAATCGTCGACGAATCTCGAACGCTAACGTACTCGTGTTATTATGGTTTACATGAACATTATAATTTATCATCTCTCTTTCCCATACTAGCTCCTTTCCATTTTCATTCGTTTCGGGATTTATATACCATTTTTTTGCATAAGCACTTTGAACACGCGCTATATATATATATGTGTTAATGTATATCTATCTAAATTGCTACGTACGCATATTCATTTGCGTCCATCCGCGTTTTTTTCGCTCGCATAAACACGTACACGCACACGCTCATATACACACATTCTTTCTTTGCACATTTTTTCCACTGAGATAAATTTACAATTGAATAAATTGACAGAAAATCTATTTATGCTTTCTGCAACAGTTTATTTATTTTCGTTGTTTTACTACAAGAAAAATAATTTAGCTGCGCGGACAGAAGGAAGGAAATATTGAATGAAAAAATGAATGTTTAAATTCCTATTTGTTGCAGAAACCATAAACATTCTCATCACCGCTTTTATTCAATCACGAAATTTATGAAATATTGTTCTCAGTTCTGTATCCATCGATATATAATATATTTATGAATAAATATATGTATGTGTATGTTTTATCGCTTCCACGCCCCATGAGGAATAATCGATTTTTTGTTGACATATACATACATATACAGAAATATATTGACATATATTTATGTGTAATAATAATATTCACGTATAAAAAATAGCCCGGAAATCGTGTAACTTGGATGACCGTCGAATCGACGAAATTTTTCCATTTCACGCGAAGTACATTTTTTTCAATCTCCCCTCTCTTTTCAAACGATACGCTAAAAGTCGAAGTGAGAAAGAAATAAATGTTGGAATTTCGTGAGCCTTGACGAATGGAAAACAATAGAATTAATTTTTTGAAGAGAAAGCTTGAGGAAACAAAAAAAATCGAATAAACGAATGAGCGGGTAACTCGCGAGCTCAAAGTTACACGAGTTCTCACGGCTAGCGAGTTCCAAAGTCAGTCACATAGCATATCGAAGCCATTGCGCAGTGTTACAAATAAAAATGGAGAATAATAACAGTTTAGATCGTAACGTTGCGTTGTTTTTTCATTTCCGTGTCGTGTCGCGCCTCGATTTTAATGTAAAAGAGAGTAAAAAAAAGTATTATAGTTATTCATATATTTATAGGTATATTTATATCCTGCTTTTGTTTTCTCGATTAGGGTCGGAAAATCTGTTGGCGACTCCTGCAAATCGATGCGCAGATTTTTAAGACGTTTTTTCACACGTTCATGAAAATTTCGTTGAAAATAATATTTCCTCGAAGTTTCATCACTTCTGGTTTTATTTATTTTCTTTTTTTACGAAAAAAAATCCCTGTTCATACGGGTCCATTCCTAGGGACTTTCTTCCCTGGATCCTCACGATTTCTTGGCGTTTCGCTTCCTTGTTTCACTATCTTAAAGTACTTTTTTCCTTTTTATTCATTTATTTATTTTACTTTTTTTTTCATTTTTGTTGAAAATCCAGTCTCTCAACACCAACTTTCGCTCTCTCGTTCTCCAACGCCGTCGCTGTCCTCGTCACTCGGCTCTTCCCCGTACATGTCCGCCAATTTTCTGAACCTTGGCCCGAAGTTCGAGAGATAATTGAATTTTAAATCCCCGTCGTCCGTACCTATCGATGCAATGTTTCGTTAACTCATGTTTTTATTCAATTCGCTACAATTCCATTCAATTCATTTTCATTGATCGATTGAAATTTTCTTTATTCGCACACCAGGAGAATTCAGAAGGAATTTTCCCGTTAAAATCCACGATGAAAATTGCCGTTGCGTACTCGAACGTGAGAATTAGTGTACAGCAAATCAAATGAATTTCATTTCATATTCATGAAAATTTAAATTAAGTTCTGTATTAATATCAATAATTTCGTGACGTCCTTACGACTTTTATGATTCTCACAGAAATGTTTCAAACGCATTTCTTTTAGTACTTCTCAGTGGGAAAACGCGTGAAATTATACTTACAAGAAGCGAGCGACGACAAGGAACCGTCGGAATTTCCTTCTCCTTCGTAGGCATAATGCCTGACATCGTCAAATGGATTCGTGTCTGGATCTTTGTCGCATGTTTCTTTCTTGCTGTCCAAAAATCCACAAATATCTGGCACTTCGTCTGGAACTAGATCGGAAAAGAGAGATATTAGCATTTTTTGCGACTCTGTCTTTCATGATTGGCGAAAATTTGAACATTTTTTTTCAGAATTCGGGAATCATGGAAATTCTCCATACCAAGAAATACAGTATTGATCTTTCAGGACCAATTTGCTTAAATTTCACATTGGCTCCTGTTTGATAACCTTTTAATAAAGTTATAACAACAGCAGTCAAATTTGGATTCATTTCGGTTTCGTTTTTCGACAATGTTCGACAATTGGGTTTCTATTAAATACTGACCTCTTGTTTGAATTCCTGCAGGCGCAATTTTGGAATCTAATGGCGGTGCATCGTAAATTGTTCTGAGGACATTCAAATCGTATCCCGTGTCAACTTCGCCACCACCCTCATCTTCGTAATTTATGATATTTTCTCTTATGTCGTCCATGTCTTTGTACAAATCGTCACGTTTCCTTCTGTGCACGACTACGGCGAGTAATAGAATGAGGAGTACAGCTATACACACGAGAATAGCGACGAGGAAATTCGTATCGATTCCAAAAGATACGGCTTGTGTCGTTGCATTATCACATCCTGGATCAGCGTTTCTCGACAATGCTGGCATACCCAGATTGTATGTCTGTGTTATAAAAAAAATATGGAAATAAATATACATTCATGTTACCTCGAAAAAATGATTAAATATCGTAGATTATATCCAGTTCCGTGAAGTATTGCAAAACTTAAAAATTTCTAGACTTTTTGACAATTTAAAAAATTCTTCGAATTATCTGTAGCTCTGAAACTTCCTCAATAAAATTGAAACAAAAAAATTTCTGTCGCAGAATTACGTACGTTTCCATTGATTGTCATGTTGCGTATACATCCGACAAAACCTTTATTCGTTGGTGTGTGTTTCCATTCGAGGTGTGAAGCGAGTGTGCTTAAATCGCTCATCACACCACCGATTTGTAGAGGGCTGTTAACATTCAAAAATTCGTTCTTTCCAGCCGGGGCTTTGAGACTCATGCAGGCCGAAATTCCGCAATTGTCGACTTTCATTTCGATTGCCTGAAGATAAAAATATATGTATAGTGATTTGTTTGATTGTAGAATATTATTATCATGATCATTGTACCATTGGTATTTTACGGTGGAATGCCAATTACTTACGGTTTTTGTCCAATAAACATCGATCCTATGACTTTTTCCATCGGTCAATTTGATCAGATTGTGATCGAGTCTCACTGTTCCAGTACCGTAATTAACGTACAAAACTGGAAAACCTTTTTCGATTTCCAATGACATGAAATCGCTTATTCCTAATTTCGGTCTGTAGTTCATTGGTCCGAAATAAAAAACAAGACTATTGTCAACCTGAGGCGTCAACTCGAGACCTGGAAATGAAAAAAAAAAACATAGTCAAATTGAAGGAAAAACAATATTTACTAGCGAGTAACATCAGCACATAAAATGGAGTTATAAATCCGATTGCTGTGAGAATAAAATACACGAATTTTGACGTTCCAACTATTCTGGATCTTTAATCCTGTTTGTGAATTGAATTCATCATATGCGAAAATGTACGATTCCCAGATGACACAGATGCTTTTTTTAAATTGTAATTCGGTACGGAATATTTAGCGTGCTACAGTGGTTGACTGAGTCAAAAAAATTTCGATGAAAAGAAAAAGCATGTTGTTTGAATCTTACCTAAGTGTGAGTCATCGCATGCTTGTCCAGGTGGGGGCATAACAGCCCAACCATCGCCTTGAAATCCGATGCCTAAAACTTCGCATCTCGGACCTTCGTAATGAGGTGGGCATTCGCAACGTTCCGCAAGAGGAGTTCCACCGTTGAGGCAGACTATGGGTTCGGCAACGTGGCATGTGCATAGTGGATCAACGACGGCGCGTACGCCAACGAAAGAGCTGGTGTTGGTATAAACGGCGTAAGGTACGTTGCTGGGATTGAGATAGTTTCGACAGGAATTGTTGCAGTGAAGCTTTTCAAAAAGGCACTCATCGATGTTAATGAGCAAAATATCAGCTCCCATTTCTTTCTCTATTCTTTCAGCATTCTGAGCGATAATGGTGTTCAATTTCTCGGGAGCGTAGTAAGGGGATCCGTGAGCGGAAAATCGGACATCGAGAAGAGACATGTTGTTGTGATGCGGTGAGTGTAGAACAGTAAAAACATCGACATTGTCTATGGAAGTATTGAGCATTTTAGCTAAATTTTCTTGGAATAAATCCTTTTTACTGCCGCGGGGTTTGATGGGTTCGACAAATTCTTCGGCGGTTATACCGTAAAATCGTATTGAGCCAGATTTCATTACAGCTTCTTCGGGTATTTCTTTTACGGTTACATTGACGTAAGCATAGACCTCGTGTCGTGGAACGTCCGGGCTATTCTCGGTAACGAGGAATTTAAGGATAAAAGTATCGTTAGAGGTGCCGGAAAGAAGAGTTATCATGCCAGTGCTGGTATCAAGGAGGAAGCCGTCGTGGGTGGACACCCAGGCGAAATGTTTATCCGGCAAATCCCAATCATCGGGATCGTCGACGTAAACGCGTCCGATTTTCGTGTCTGGCGCTTCACCCCGATAATTATATACGAATATCGAGCTTGAACCCTCTTCCATCGCATTGTCATTTTTGTCACCGATTATAACGGTCAAAGTCGATGTGCCGGTTTGCGGTGGTGTACCGCTGTCGGTAATCGCGATCGGAATGTCATAACTCTTACGTTCTTCCCGGTCGAATTCGACACGGGCGTAAAGATCGTCTTCGTGAATGTAGAATTTTGTGTGTATCTCTTGATCGGCGGAGTCATCGATTCGATACTCGAAGGGTGGTCCGTTTTTGTCGGAATCGTAATCACGAGCTTTCAATTTGGTCACGTTACCGGGAGGTTTGTTCTCGTCCCATACTACCGGTTGCTGCATGTCGAGGAAGGGTGCATTGTCGTTTATGTCCTCGAGGGTTATGTTGACGGTTACGAGCTCTCGCAATGCCGTTGGAGAACCATCTTCGTCACGGGCCATCACCAATATTGCCCACATCGGATAACCGTTCGGTGGATCACGATCGAGAGGCTTTCGTAACGTAAGACATCCGGTTTTGTCGATACTGATCAAGGGCTGTTGCTCCTCTTTAACTATGAAATAAGCTATATGCTGATCGGCGTGACGATCTTTTATATCAGGATCATAGGCAACGACTGTCGTAACGCAACCCTCGACTAATTGTTCCTCTACTATTTTAGGATTTCTCTCAAAATCTTCGAATATAGGTGGATTGTCGTTTACATTTTCTATAAATATTTTCACTTGTGCCGTGTCGTTGAACAAACCGTCAAACGCTTTTACCGTTAAATTGTATTCGGTTATTTGCTCGTAATCAAGCGCGTTTTTAACACGAATTTTTCCGGTTGTACCCTCGATGTAAAAACTGTCGTCCGTGTTACCAGCGACGATACTGTAAGTCACCGGACTCGCTGTGTCCGAATCGATAGCTTTTACTTCCGTAACCGGTGCGTTTATGTTTGCATTTTCCAGGATCGAATTTGCCGTGTAAACCGCTTGAGTGAAGTGAGGCGCGTTGTCGTTCTTGTCCGCAATTTCAATACGGAAAACTTGTTGACCTTTGTTGTGTTCTCCAGTTTTAAAGAGAGCGCTCGGCGAATTATCGACTGCTATTACTTTCACGTTGTACGTATCCTCGGATTCTCGGTCGAAAGTCGTCAGAGTCGTTATGTTACCGGTTTGGTGATCGATCGCAAAGAGATTTTTGAAATTGTCCAGCTCGTAAGTGACCTTGAAAAACATTTTTACGATACATTATTATTTTTCTTCGATTCTATAACTTGTGATCAGAAAATTGAATAACTTGTTATTAAGAAAATGAATTATTGTCGAACATTTCCATAATAATGTACATTATATTACTTTAAGTAATTGTGAAAAATTCTAATGGAAGAATATATTTGAAACAGCGGGATTCGTGATTGAGAAAAATTGTTTCAATTAATCGTATTATTCGAGATTTGTGTGCAGTATTGAAGTGCTCAATTCATTCAATTTTTGGCACACAAGAAAAAAAACTAAATCTTGATATTTACGCTGGTACACGAATGTATGAATGTTTGCTCTCAACATACATATGACGAAAACGTAAAATGCCTTTCAATATGGAATTGGAAAAAATGCTGGTACATATGTGGATACAAAGAAAGTGTGTATTAATGAAAAATAAAAAGTATATTTGATCGAATAAAATAATTGACGAATGTACCTGATTGTGGGCGGATGTGCCATCGGCATCGATGGCTCGTACTTGCATAACCGGTACTCCGGCTGCTTCATTTTCCAGCACGCTTCCTTTTTCCATTTCACGAAAAACCGGTATATTGTCGTTCACATCCAATACTTTAACATTAATAACAGTCTCGGCGGCTAGCTGATATTTGTTTTGAACACGCACGATAAGCGTGTACTCGGTGTTGCTCTCGTAATCCAGATGCTGAGCGAGTTTTATGTCGGCTACGTTCTTCGTCGATTCCAATCTAAAAATAGAAGCGGGAAATTTGATCAAATGAAATAAGAATAATAAGAGGAAGGAAAAAAAAAAGCGTTCATTCGATATATCGTTCGATGTGGCGACGAGAAAATTGAAAAAGGAACGAATGGAAATTCAGGAAACGTACGTGCGCAACACTGCCGTATAAAAATTCATAAATGAAATTGTTTTATAAGTGATTTTTAGCTTGTCGTCAATATGTAGTTTTTGTTATTTTTTTTTAGTCATTCATAATACGCTCTACAGTCATTGAACATAAGATTTTTTTTCCAATTTAAATAATATTCTCATAAAGATATGAAAAATTTGTTATTGTTATAATGAAACGTAACGAAGTTTTATGAAAAACATGAAATTCGTTCGAAATTTGTTGACGTTCATGTACTTGTAAAATTGTACCCTTTTACCTGAAGGTATTTCCTTTGTTCGTCTGCTCGGTACGTCCGGGTACGAGCTCGAATATGAGATCTTGACTGTCGTCAATATTAGATACAGCTTCGAGTCTTACGAGACTCGTGTCGAAGTCGCTAAAATTTTCCCGTAGTCTGAGTGGTTCTAGTGGACGAGGTAAAAACGTCGGTGCCTTTTTGTGTGATTCGACCACTCGAATGTCCAAATCGATAACGCTGGCTTTCGGCTCTCTACCGAGATCCTGAGCTTTGGCTGTCATGCTGAATTTGTAATCGGGATTTTGCTGTACGAAAAAATATTCTCATCAGTGATTCATGCTTACGAAATTTCTGATTGAGTAACTCACATTTCAATTGATGTCATAATTATTCGAGACATAAAAAAATTTGTTTGTCAAACGGATGAGTAATTTTTTTTTTGTTACTCACCGTCAGCGGTTTTGTCAGAAAAATAACACCGGTGCTGTTGTCGATACGAAAGTAAGCACCGTCGTCGGGCCTCTTTGGAAAAAGACTGTAAACGACGACCGAATTATTACCGTCGTCTATGTCGGTAGCTGAAACCCTCATGACTTCTCCGGTCGGTGGCAAATCTTGCGGTACCGATTCCGTGTACGCCTATGAACACGAGAACAAGAGAAATCGAGATACCTCGTATTAAAATTCCGTTTTAACATCCGTGAGGCAAACTCACACAAAAAAAAAAACAAATTTTATTTTAGCAGAGTCCCATGCAGTGCACGGTAGAAAAAAAAAAGTCGTGAAATTCCTTAAATTTAGTAACGGCACTTTCATAATATTTCGTAAATTCGTTCATCGCATGAATTAATTATTCAAAAAATCATTATATTTTGCAACAATTAGGCGAGCAACTCGGAAATTTTTGGTTTGCTGTTTGAGATTTGAATAACACGTCTCTATCGATGAAACGAAATTTGAAATATCGTTACGCATAAAAATATAGAGAAATCGTTTTTTTTTTATTTAGCGTGCACAGATCGGTGAAAAAATTTCATGCGAAAAGTGCTGCATTCCTGTAATAAACACATGCAACTGGGAAATAAATGGTAATAATTATATTATGACGATGGTGAAAAAAAGATTCTTCAAAGTCTATCGATAATTTCATGTGATTTTTGTCCGTGATTATCAACAGTCCAATTTTTTTACCATGAAAAACTCACGTACGAATGAAAGACGCGAAAAATTTACGGATTGTCGTGCTTAAGAGTATGGATCAGTCACCTAAACTCACTTCGAATTTTCGAAATTGAAATTCTTCAGCATAGTTTGACCGATCATAAAACGGCTCTGTCAGCCCACGCAGGGCGATGGCAAAAATGGGCTGACAGGGCCATTTTCTAATCAGTCAAACCGTATCGAAGAATTTCAATTTCGAAATTTGCAGCTATCTCTCTCGCACTCACGGTGGCGAGATACGGACTCATCCATCCTCTTAATACGGTTCTGTTAGGCTGAATTGAGAGGAAAAAAAATGAATGAATTTTAAAAAGTAGGCAAATGGAAAAAGTATCAATCGATTGTTTTCACAACACGATCTTGTTTTTTTTTCCTTTTAGTTCGATGATGTTGTTTCAAATGGAAGATTCGCGAGTTAAGGGAGTTCATCTGGTACCGAGCAAGTCAAAACCCAAAACTGTCACGACTAGCGTAGTCGGCTCAGTATGTTTATAGTGTGTTTAACCTCCAAAGTTTAACCTCCTTCTTCGAGACAAATTAATTTATTCCGAACCTCATAAGTATCGAATGGATTTTGTGAAGTGGTAAAAAGATTTTTTAGATATTTTTTAAGCATTTATAAAAGTTTCGTACGAAACTGTTTGTCAATGCTTGCGAATTTCATGTTTACAGACGGGAAAACCACAGAAACGCATAAGGAACCGTGTTAAATTGGGAAATCTGTTTTTATTAATTTCTCTCAAACAAAGTATTCTAAGGACCTGAAATTTTGACAGGTGATCTAGTTGATATTGATAACTGTATTCAAATTTTTTAATCAATATCTGTTTGTTAATTCGATTGCCAGATGAACTCCCTTAAATATTTGAATGTTTTTTTACTCCGGTGACGATCAATTGGTGATTTTGATCCAGCAGGCCAAGATCATCGTTCGTGATAATTTTTTTTTTTTTCAACACTTCCTGTGGGGTGATTTTATGCATATGTTCAAAAAGTAATTGTTGGATTGTTGAAAAAACAAAATAAGTAAAAGAATGTAAATTTTTTGAAAATTTATGGGTACGCGATACGCAGAGCTTGAATCATGAAGATCACAGAAGTAACGACTGGAGTTTGAATGAAAAATGGGGGTATATTAAATTTTATAATAGAAAGTAAAGCGAAAAAAAAAAAAAAAACAAAAATGCAATGCTGCAACCGATGAATAATTTTGGTGCTGACTGAAACGAAGGAAAAAAGTAGGATTTCGTGATGGCTCGAGTGACAAATTGGCCTCGGTACGATTGCAATCGAATACGACACTCGGACGATTGGACAACCGGAATGAACTATGGAGGAGTAGCAGAAGCGTATGTGTCCACAGATCGTTCATTCGTTCGGCAAGATTTCAATACGTTCGACACATCGGCTTTTGTTGAGTCTACTGCGTGGTATCACAGGGACAAAAAACAACGTAAAAACTCGTAACGCAATACAATGGCGATGAAAAAAAAAACAAAGCTTTCGTCAAATACGTATAGATGAGAGTTGAAAAAAAAAAATAAAATAAACAAAATAAAATAAACAAAAATGAATCGAAAAGTGTAAGAGTGTGTGAGTGCGCAGATTTTATTTTTCTTGCATTTTGTGCTTCAATTTGTTTTCAAATAAAATTCCCTTTTCTTTTTCTTTTTTTTTCTTTTGCTTTTCATACACACGAGACATTGAAACATCGATAAAAACGCATAAAAACGTTAACACTCGACGATTCAAGACCAACCTTCCACGAGTGTCCACGTAAGACCTGATTTGAGAGAAAAATAAAAACGAAAGAAAAAATCGAGGCACAGTTTTGTTAGTCGCCGGATGTGATTGTTTCTTATTGTGAAATTTTGTTAGGTATTACATCAATTATCGATATTCTATGATCATAACATTATTTTCTCATTCGAAATTTTATCGAACGCGGTATGCAACTGAGCAGAAAAACTGCGCATTTTTCTTTGGGCAAATGCAGTTCGATTGTAGAATGAAATATGATTTTTTTTCTTCATCAAAAGAACCTTGAAGAGGGATCAACGAATACAAATGAAAACGAAAGACATAATCATTTTTCGATATCTAAAGAAACTATCTTCGTCAATACTCGAAATTGAAGAAATATGAAACTACAAAATAACGTTTCTAATAAATAAAAGAATTATTTACTTTGTTATTTTTGTTTTTCAAATATAACGATGCAACTAGATCTGTTTGTAATTGAGGATTTTCTCGAGTTCAAAATATGTAAATTCAATATGAATGGATGAAAAAAAAAAAAAAAATTGTATCATTGAAGGGTGGAATCGGTACGAGATAATTTGTTTTCGTAGAACTCACCACTTTGTCAAAAACCGGAGCATTGTCGTTGACATCTTTGATCGTAACTTTGAAAGTGCAAACGTCATCGAGTTGGGGTCTACCGTTGTCGGTTGCCAAAACTGTGAGATACGCTTCTTTCTCGCGAGCCGGCTCATCTCGATCGAGGACTTGAGTAGTCCTGATCAAACCGGTTCTGTTGTTTATTTCAAATTTGAGCTTTTCACCAGGAGCAGTTACAAAACTGTATGTTATTGTACCTGAAAAAAGAAATTTTATTTTCATCATCAACTGACAAACACTGTTTATACGTTAAAAAAAAATGTGATTCTACGATTATTTTATTTGAAATATTTTACAAAAATCTTGCTCACCTCCTTCCTCCGGCAAATCGCGATCTTCGGCTCGCACTTGAATGACCTGGGTACCAGCAGGTTCTTCTTCGTTTACCTCCGGTGCATATCTCGAACAATTCGAGAATACTGGTTTGTGATTGTGATTGTCATCTGTCTGAGCCTAAACATTGAAAACAGAAATAACGGATCAAACACACGAACGAATAAAAATATATTTCAACGAATAAAGCCACATTTATATCATGAAAGTTTCATTCGTCGTTTTGATACTTTATTAAAAGTAGAGCTTCGTCCTTTGAATATAAAAATTGTGTCACTAAGTCGAGTTTTTCTTACTATAAAATTCAGTAAATTTTTTACTCCATACGTTCAAATTCTCCTTCTCAAATTTGACCCAATTGAGACTAAATATGCATTTTATCTCATGTCGCTTCATTCATTATGGATAAATTCAAAATTTTAATAGGATAATTAAATAATTTATTCTCAAGGTAACAACGATACATCACGATTCGAATAATCCTAACGGTGCTCGAGTAAACAGCTTAATAATATGTACCTATATTTATTATTCTTGCATGAGGATAATGTACTTATATAGTTGCTCACGAAAAATATGTCTTTTGCATTTAACCGCTTTCGTTTCACACGAATGCCTTCTCTCGCAGAACATTAATATAATTTATTAACCTACTACCCGGCACAGACAAAGTCGCGTGTGTACGTATATAAATTCATCGGAGCCCGTTTTTCCCTCTCCACCGTATATCCACGAATAGGGTGAAACAAACTGAAATGAATGATCACTGTGTACGAAAAACCTTCGTTATTATTATTCTTAACGCTGGCACAATAATTGCAGTTAATTCTTATCTTGAAATCATTTTTATTTATGTATTTATTTATTTTTCGAAAAACACTCAACTTCATTTGAGCCTGAGCGATTATTTTTGCAATTAAATGTGTAATAATTCTTATCGATAGTCATTTGAATATGAGAAATTATAAATATTATTCATAATTGAATTGAATTATTACGATATTTATAGTGATATACGAAAAGGTATTGTGAGTATCCCGAGAATTTCACTTTCGTATTTACGCACGAGTCATACAATCTCGTTTCATCAAAGTAAATTGACATTCAAATATATATATCCGTCCGGGATTGGTTTTATTCAAATACTTGACTTGCTAGATATGAACGCGATAAAAATCCGGAATAGCTGATCCCCGAGAGAATAATCCTCCATATGGCAAAACGTACGGGAATAAAAATCCGTGAAAGTAGTAAATCGATGAGTTTATAAGAATCTTGGGATTATATAGAATACATTTAATTTTTCAAATCGTTCCTCGATCGGTATCCGCAGCTATGACTTAGTTGACGCGAAAGCATTAACGTCGTCTCGACCATTCGTATCAACGAATCTAGAACGATCCAGTTAAAAGGAAAATGTAAACATCCCTTTTGAACGAAAGCACTCAATTTTTGGTCTCATCTATCTGCTATCGAAATGATAAGCCCGCGAGAATGAAAGATTGAATCGTCCCAGTATTCGGTTGAATTGCTAAAGTTCTGAATGATCTTTGAGTAACGGCAGAGAATTTCAGAATGTTTCGAAAGATATAACGTACGAACTTGGGGAAATGTATATGTACGGTACAAACTATGCTTTGCTTCGATATATATATCCGGTGCAATGATTACTGCAAGTACTCCAAGAGAGTGGGCCACGTCTCCGGGAGTGACGGAGTGGTGCGGAAATTATTCAAGAGGCTTTTCGTAAAATATCTGGGTACAATTGGAGTCGTAACGTAGAAACGAGTCGGATGGTATAGCATTTATGGTGCAGGTGTGAGGAAGGGCTTGAAGCAGGAGGTTTTAGCACGTTGAAGAGACGGAAACGAAGCCCTCTCGTACCGAATCTCTTCAGTATACATATATAGGTATAATACGTGAAAGAAAAAAAAAAAAAAAAAAAAAACGAAACGGCGGAAGCAATACAGGGAAGTTTGCTACGGTCGTACAGCTGGTTTTGTGGGAGTTGGGTTGAACAAGCAGGCGCGCGGAGAGTCGAGGCCACGAGTTTCAAATTATTCATCGTCCTTTAAAGACCTCAACCAGGCCACTGCAAGATCGGAATTACAGATCATGAATCTGATTTGCCTCGTCGGAATCTCGAACCGTTACACTCGCTTGAGCGTGATTTTTCATTCGATAATTACATATACATATATGGGTCCCACCGCGACGTATATACGTTCAGTCGAAGCCTGCTTCTATACGAAGCCCGTTGTTCTTTTTTATTCGTTACTTTCCTGAACTCAATTTTTTTATATCTCACTTTTTATCGTTCCTTTTTTTTTTCGTTTTTTTTTTTTTTTCATATCCAGCGCTTGTGATGAGATCTTGACTCGATCCTATTTTTCTTACAGCTTCGTACACTATAAATCAAACTTGCAATACGTAAAAAAGAAAACTGACATGTTTCTTCTTTGTTTGTTTTGTTTGGTTTTTTTTTTGTTTTCGTTTGTTCCTCAGATTTGTCATGCTCCGATGTCGAGCTAGAACGGGGTTGCGCGATGTCCGATATTTATAACGCTATGGATAATGTAAAACCGCATTTTCGTACACGTGTGTGCGTGCGTGTGCAACTGTTTTATACGTATACGCGAGTTTTGCGTTTCCTGTTAAAACGTCACCACACCCGAGGCAGTCCCGAGCGCGGTTACACCTGGGTTGGATAAATATTTAAGCGAACGGGTAAAATCGCAGACAATTCCATTACCCGCAAGCCACAGCAGTCGGCTTGGAGGTCCCGGGACTCAAGGCTCGTACGAACATAGATATCTAGAGACGGGGCAGTGACTTTATACATTATATGTGTGTGTATATACTTGTGGGTGATAAAGAAAAGTATCAGACTGCGATGGATGTAGTATATAAGTCCAAGTATATCTTTTATGTATATGCTCTGTGTGCATAGATATATGCATGTTTTTTTTTCTTTTTCTTTCCGTTGTTTTTTTATTTTTTATTTCACTAGGAAACCAGAACGTTTTTCAGAGCATAGAAAAGTGGCCCTCACCGAAGTAAATCGAATGAAGGAAGCATTGTAAAAAGGTAGAAAAAAAAAATAAAGAATAGAAAAGAGGGAGAAATTCGAAAAACCACTCACCAGTAATTCCGTCTCGCTTAGAAACTGTGATCTCAGATCCAAGTGCCTGTAATGCCTCAATCTCGTACCACTAGCTGGAACAAGAAGAAAAAAGAAAATCAAACCGATTAGAGTTATATACACGGATTAGCTCGAGAGTTTTATTTATATTGTGTATAATTAATCCGGTCACGATAATGGAATTGACCGTATAACAGCCACACGCGACAGTGATTACACTTGTCATAAAAAAAAAAAAAAAAAAATTAAAATAAAAATCTAGATTAGGCGAAGCTTGTCGGGAAATGATTAAATTAGTTCGTAATTATACGCAAGCCGAAAACTCATCAGCCGAATAGTAAAAATAATGTGGATAGAACAAATAAATGTTCTCTCACCTCATTATGTAATTTTGGTTCCAGTTTAATATTCAAATTTATTATTTTGTTTGAATATGAATTTCAGCATCAATTATAATTCATTATTTTCACACGCTTCTCAATAGTTTCTTTGAATATTTAAATTTGGGGATGAATAAAAGTAACGCACGAATCTTGTCAATTTTTTCGGCGAAGCAACGATTGGTGCATTCATTTCGGTTCAATTCATTTGACGAAATGTGTACAAACACGTGAACACGATTATTCATAAATTATATATTTAATTATTGAGCGAATGAATCGTCTTGAGCCTGTTAAATTCTTTATCAAAGACTGAGCTACTCACAAGATAATTAACAAAACCGGAGAATGATACCAGGAATTTGGATGAATGGCGCGTTCGTTATTTAATGAAGACCTGATTGTAAAATGTCGATGATTTGTTTGCGTTTTCAGATATATTAAATGACTTGTATATTTACTGCATATTGGGGAGGATATTTGTGCGACAGGATTGTTAAAAGTGATTGCATTCGCGCGGGCAGGATATTTCTCTGAACCAGAAATGGACTATATTTTAATGGAGTTTATTTAAATGATCGGCATATGAATCTGAACAATTGTCAGTATCAGAAATCAATTTCGTTTATTCGCGTATACATTTGGTCAATTCATGTGTGCCTGAACATGCATATGAATCTATAAATTAAAAAGTTTTGTTCATGATATTATCGTTTTTATACACTCAAATGGCGTTATTCCGTGGCTCGTGATTGCTTTTTATCGAAATCGCGCTGGTTGACGTCACGTCAGTCGTTGCAAAGCACATTGACATTTATACACAAAATATGAAAAAACGCGGGACGAAATATTTTCCACATAAATCGCGTTGAATTGTTTCTTTCAAGTGGAAGCGTATATTTGTGCGCGTATCGCATGCACCAATAACGAGAGCCACGAGAGAATTCAAAAGGGCTTGCATTTCTCTGTCATTATAATATTTTTCATTGTTTTCGCGCGTATCGTCGATGGGAATCGAATTAAAAGTTGATACTCTCGTCTCTAGAGCATATACGTGTGCATCGACGATAATTACAAACGCGGCTAATGTTACCTTCACACTCTGCGCTCTCTTTTATTTCTCATTGATATTCGATTTTAACATATACACGAGCGTGCCAAAAATAATGTGTATTGAAAATATTTAATTTCCGTTTAAAATTGTTACCTATCACGTTGTTCCCATTATGAATGCCAATACATAATGGACTGTACCAGTCAGCGAGTACACACGAAGGAATTGAAGAGAAAAAAGCACGCTGTTCATACCAATCCGTATATAAAAACACGACGTTGACACAAATCCGATATACATAAAACGGAGGATATATTTCTCGCTTTTTTTTTTCTCATTTTTTATCATCGCCAGTGACGTAGTTTAAAATTTTTGCAAACAAATACGATAATTGAGGCGCTCTATCAGTCGTTCGATCGGTAAAAAGCCTGCTACGAATTCTCCTACTTCAACATGTTGAGTTTTCGAGAAAAATGAAAATTGCATGTTTTTCTCTATCCCTAGAGAATAAGGTATAACTGTTCTTTTTTTTTTCTCTGAAGTGGGTCTCTGTTTTGCATCTACATCTTCCGCACTCACGCAACAGGGTGGGAAGACTTAATTTGAAAGTAGTAATTTTAAAAAATACCCATAAACATATGTTACACAGTATATCTGTGATGCATGAAAATTAATCAAATTAGTAGAATAAAATCAATCGTAAATTATATCGATGTATTAAAAATATCAATATTTTTCATGTGTACGATTTGATGATGTGCAACAAATATTAGTGTTGAAGTAGAAAATAAAGAAAATATAGAAAGAGGATCGAGATCGACGATTATGAGTTAGCTTCATAAAAATGCAGCCAATTAAAAAAAAATACTAAAAAGAAATGTTTAAAAATGTTCGTTTATTAGTTTAGTATAAACGGATACTTAGAATTATAAACATTATTTAAATTCTCGAATTAAAGTTTGAACTGATTAAAATTATTTACATAATTTTTATTCCCGAATATCTCGATATTCGGTCTATGAAGATAATAATAAAAATGAATTCAAATTATGTCTAGGGAAAAAAAAAATAATTAATTGCAAGTTTTCTACATTCTTTCTTATGCAGAGACATAAAATTAATTCATTATTTTTCTACTCTTGGCCAAAATGGAAATGCGATTTCAGAGACTATTATAGTTTTGGTTTGAACGAGATATTGTATTTTCATTGGAAATTAAAAACTTTGTATAATGAATAGCAAAACGGTGTGTCATAGTGGTCGATAATGGGGTTGCAGCCTAAGCGTAAAGCAACAGAAGGCATTCCTGTGACACCGTCCAGCTTAACCTCCTGTCATCCTTCTATCGATATAACTATTGAGAGGCTCCGTCCTGCTAGTACATGTGACCGTTAGGAAATATATGTGTGGAGGGATATGAGAAAAGATATAAACGCTAAATCGATGAAACAAAAGTTATTGTAGCGTTGCTACTTGGTATACGAAACGTAAATGATCATGCATCGTATGAATTCGAGATGATCGATAATAGTATACGAAACCCGATATCTGCAACGACTTTAATCAGTTTACAGAAAATTCTGTATACTGCTGAACAAACAACACATTTTCATTTGTAATTAACACCGTAACCATAACTAATTAACAACGTAGAACTCGTAAATAATGACAATAATCGCTTTGTCGCTGAATATCGTTTAATTTGCCAGAATAAAAACATTTTCAATAGAAAAATTTGTCACTTAATTACAAAGCAGAGAATTGATGAAGAAACGATCGATGGTTCGGGGGTTTCGAATGACCATATTATTTGATCGAATAACAGTCCAAAATTGGTGAACAACATTAATCGAATGAAACGATTACGAATATGAGAAATGATTTCGTTGCCGATCGAATGGTATATATAGTATTTGATGAAATTTATTCGTAACTTATGGATGTTATTCGATGGTAAAGGGGGTTATGTGATTTATAACGCGATCATTCTCGGTGGTACGGAAGTGCCAACAGGTATAATACGTGTATTTGCATTCATATTGGTATACGTGTATCGACACTCGCGTGTTAAAAACGAAAAGGCGTAATGTCTCGATGCTTTCGCGGTGATAATCTTTGAATGTACGCCTTTTATGTTAACAGCTTAAACACATATCTACGTCTATATCTAGCGCGCTCTCCGATTCCGTGCATTAATTATTCCGAAGTGAAATGTCGAGTTGTGCATGGAGGTATGATGTATAGGCTTTAGAGTCGAACTACGACATAATCCTTCCATGGGGAGGACGATACGATGAGAGACAGCAGGATATGCGTGAACAACCCGCCTCTTCTATGGTGTACAATGCTAACGATCCTGGCACATGTATTGTATAGATATATATATATACGTACCATAAACATAGCTTACGATCAGAACATACGCTTGGCCACGTTACGATCGTTTCATCAATCGTGGGCTTCGCAACCGCATCAAGAATCTGGTGCAAAGCTAGAACTGCCCTTTTCTTCACACCTCTTATTCCCGCCGTGATATAAAATATGTTATATCACTTGTATTTATAACGTGAAAGCACAAGGAGAATGATATTTTATAAAGCTCATTAATGCTGTGATTGCGAGCATTGTTATAACAAACATTGATCGAGTTGAAACTCTTTCTTTTTAGTTCTTGAAGAGTAGCCGGTACGCCGGCTTTTTCTAAATTATTGATTCTAATACTCTGTAATAAGAAACGACTAATAAAATATAGCACCGAATGACACATCTCCAAGAGCACGTTTGCTCTTGGAGAGGACGTTATATTCTTAATTGAATGGAGAGAAAAGAGAACTAGAATAACCATTCGGGACGATTTCTTTTTTTTTTTTTTTTTCGAAGACAAGTTTTCAGATAACTGACAGTTTTCCCCAGTCCGATAACCGCATTTATGATTTCTAAAGAGGGAGCATTAAACTATATGAGCGTGCTAGATGTTTAAAGATGCAAGAGGACGAACTTGGCACATAGATTTTTCATGCAACAGACTTTCTGTTAACGACACGGTGGCTATTTTTCTCTCGTATAGAAGTTTTTAATGAACTTGTGTCGATGTGATCATTGTGATTGAATCAAGGCATTCTCGTTCCTCTCTCTCTCTCTCTCTCTCTCTCTCTCTCTCTCTCTCTCTCTTTCTCTCTTTCAGTTTTCGCTGTTTCCTCAACTCCGCGATCTCGTATCACAGAGTTTATCAGCGATATCGTACCGCAATTATGAAGAGGGAAAAATCTCGCCCCTGTTTTTCAATCCTTTCGCTCTATTTTCAATTGCAAAGGAACGGTGTGTCGGGAAATTATATACTTCGTTCTCGAACGTTAACGGAGTAATTCAACAAAATGTTGATTCCACCGGTTGGCGGCGGTGATGATTGGTATGCAGCTACTTTCATAGGTATCAGTATTCGGGATTATTCCGCAACCTTTTCATTCGAGAACGCTTGAAAAAATGCGTTGAATATAATTATAAAAGTTAAAAGTTGTTGACTATTGATAATACGTTTTTGAGACCTATATAATGTTGTCATATTTTCATTCAAAAGTGGTAACGAAAGAGAGATAATGAGAGTTGAATGTTATTCGAATGAGAATGTTTTTCATATATCCAAAGAGAAGTCAAATTTATGTCGCGAAAGAGTGCTTCGCTACTTTGTGATGCAGTAACGAAGAACAAATCCTATCGAACCGTAAAAGCGTATTTCAGAGACAAGAAAATCAGTATTCCCGTGACCTCGTTATAACACCGCGTGTTTTATTTCGCTCACTCTCCGTAGTTACTCGCAATCGATAATAAGACGAGGTCCATCATGATGTCAGAAATCCTCCGAGGATAAATATATATTTGGTATTTTCATAATAAACGTGAAAATATTCGTATCCATAGACATATATAACGACAAAGTTGTAATCGTAAATTCCTTTGTTATTTCGCATGTGGTACCTTCTCATTTACGTAGCTGCGTTGTTACGCTTCAACATTATTATGGCTCTCTTTGACATTACGCTTGAGGAGCCATCGTTTATAGTACACGGGGGAAAATGACGAACGTACCTTTGACTAGCTCTTGAATCAGACTCTGAACTATCCTCGAAAGAGCTCAGGCTCCTGTTCCCCAGTTTTTCACGTCCCAGACCGGCGGAGGTTTATTATTCCGGTTTCCACCATTTACTTTTTGTATTATACGAAACGTGAAAGAAGCGTTAAAGTTACACGACTCTAGAGCCTAATTGTTCTGGGACTCGGATCTCCGTCGAGCGCACTAGTCACAAGATTCATCATTATCCATGACTCTTTATTGGCCTGTTATCGGCTCATTTGACAAATGAATCGGAATCACTGGCTTTGCAATGTTTCAGCAAGGGATACATGCAAATATTCTCGTTATTGGATAAACATGGGAATAATTTGAGCCAACTAAATGAGCTCAAAATGTTGATGACATTTAATTCCAGATTCGTTTTAGTTCATTGAAAAACTCGGCGATTCGAACTTTCAAGTTGTTCGTTATTAATGACAGTGTCTTGTTCGAACTCTATTGAATAAACATGAAAATCCCAATTAAATTAGTTTTCATCCAATGATTTGTCTTGAAATAAACACAAATGAAATGTGATACAAGACCTATTTTTATGGTGGTTTTATATCCGATGGATACATTTTTTTCAATACATGCGAGATCGATCTTTCGTTCGTTCAAGTTAATTGGTAACGGTAGACCATACCCATTTACATACATATGTTTCCTTTTAGCTTTCGTACATTTGCTGATGGGAAATTCAATATCTATAAAAATAGTCCAACTGAAGTATTATTACGACGAAAAAAAAATTTCCATCTTTTTTTGTTCACTATTCGAAGTTCGATTTTGCTATCGTATGAGAGTTTAAATAAATTGAGAGAGATAAAGATAAATTGAGAGATTAAATAGATTGAGAGAGGAAAAAAGTTAAAAACTACGAGTCAAAATATGATAAATATCAGTGAAGAAAATGAACGGATGTGTTGAACGGAGGTGGTGAAATTTGATAGTTCAGACGTAAGTGGACACACGTTGAACATATTTTTTTTTTTTTTTTACTATTCCCTTGATGATAAATATGAAAACGTTGAGTTTGATAATAATTTCTGGATGGTTGGAGTAAAAAATTTCGAAATGAATTAATGGGAGTCAAAGAAAAAATTGAGCACAAGAATTTCGTGTCACAAGAAGAATATTGTGCGGGTTTCTGGCAGGGAATATTGAAGGGAATTTCCGCACGCAAATGGACAGGCGAATTGTGAAAAAAAGCGTATTAACAATCGATTTATTTCCTATCTCTCGTAACGAAAGCACTCGAAAAAGTCTTGGCGCGTATTATTTTTCCACGAGTATTTCCACCGTGAAAATACGAGGAATTTGAAAAAAAAAAAAAAAAAAAGAAACTGTTATTTTATTTTTCGACAAGGGCTTCGAATACACGAAGCACTCGTTTCGTAATACGTTTCTCTTTAGAGCGAGTATGTTCGATCACAGAAAATAGTGATGTTCTATATCGATAATATCTCTATATTCCAAACTGTGGTTATGGGACGACACGCGATCGGGAATATCAACTTGTATATTGATATTCGAGTGTTTCGAAATGATGGAAAAACCTTTTTTTTTTTACCTTCGAAAGTACCTGTGATATATGCTGCCAAGAATTTTTTTTTTTATTACGAAAGAAATGAAAATAATTTTTTTTTACAATTAGCAAGATGATTTTATACCAATAATGTATATTTTGAAGATATTTTTATTTCCAGCCTGTCGTGAAGAGCAGCCGAATTGTTTTATTATGAGGTACTAGAATAACTCGGTTCTGTTGGATACCAGGTCGAGTTGAATCTGTCTCGATAAACTTTTAATCCCAGACGTACGATTTTTACGTGTAATGCATTAATTATCTCTCATATATATTCAGCGAATAAAGCGAAGAGGATTGTCATTCAGATCAATTTTCATATTTATACCGAAATCATGAACGATAATTGATAAATTTCTTCTCATAACGAAATTTGAATCTCCATTCAATTTGCTTTTAATATCGAATTTCGTTAATGAGGGTTCTAGCGAGACCACGTTAGGTGGACTACGATTTAAAAAAAAAAGAGTGTAAACGATATAGAGATCCGTGTAAGTACAGAAGCTCACGTTTGAACCGCGTCTCTCTGTGAAATGTTTCATGTTGTTCACACGCACTCGTACCTTTTCTCGTACGTGTCTTTAAAAAGGTGTGCGTGTGTGCTAGAATTATGCGAGAGAAAGAGAGAGAGAGAGAGAGGGAGTGTGTAAAACTAGATAAAGTTATTAGTAGGTGCAGAGAGGGTGTGATAATGGACTCATAAATACAGAAACCACATTCCAACGTTAGCGACTTCGTTCTTCCAATCTTTGTTTCTACTGCATCTCCACCATGCATCTACCAACATGGCCCTATTGTGGTTTTCCACAAAGAAAACAATGGCAGAATCACATCTCTTTTTCTCCTAATTTCGTTATTTCTAATAATGTGGGTTATAAAAAGTAGAAAAAGAAAATCAAAATTAAAATTGTAGAGAAAATGTCGTGTTACTCAACGAGTATTCTCGTGAAAATTTTTCAGAAAAATAAACTAAACGCGAACGTGAAGAAGATACGCTGTTGATAATTTAGACAGCATATGTAATTTTTTTTTTCCATCATTGCGCTTTTGTCATTATCGTTATAGTCGAGAGATTTTTGTACTCGTGGTGTCACAGTGATTACATGAATATTCCAGTAGCGTTGAGCATTTGGACGAGTATAAAGTAGTGCAGAATTATACGATATAATAATAAAGACGAATTGATAATAATAATAATCGCATTCATAATCGGAATAAATATAGATAAAACATAATTCCGGCAATCGAGTCGGGTTGTATGGAAAGAAAAGAGAAATTGAGAGGGAGCAAAAGATATTACAATTTTTTTTGTAACGTTCCATTTTATTTTTCGCGTGATGAAGTTTATTTTTACCCTTCTACCCTTTTTACCGATACTCATAGTTGTATGTACGAATAGGAACATCCATTTGTATGTACAGAGTTTATCAATACATGATCGCTTTTGAATAGCGTCCCTCAAAGCCTTCAGCACGACTAAACTGCATTGAGTTTCATTTATACTCGATACTTCTATACTTTACATCCCATTCTATTTCATGCTCTTCGTTTTTGTTCTTCAAATAAACGTATTTCTCATCGATAATCGAAGTTAAACGAGGATGGTGGAACGACAGGATGAAGAGGCGTGCATCGAGGCTACAGTAGCACGGTCCAAAAACCCCACGAGTACGCGACCGCACAAAATTTCTTTACTTTTAGCGCTCGTACACTCTTTTGCTATTTTCTTTCTCAGTCCCTCTTTCTCCCTCCCTCTCGCTCTCTCTCTTTCTCTCATCCTTTGGCCTCAATGGGCTCGTTGGTCGAACAGCATCAGCAACGACTAAACTGCACGACCATGCAGCGCCAACCTCGCGGGGTTTCATATCGAGCCGGGCTAACACAGAGTGTAACCTGCCAACTAACTCAATTAGAGCAACTACACAGTTGAACGTTCGAGCCTGTACACACGTATAATTATTCAGGGATCCCCTTCCGAGGTGATTCATTGGGTCTGTTGGAAAACAAAAGTGGCCACTGGGGTTTTTCGACATTTAAGAGAAAAAAAAAAACAGACATTGTTATTGAAAAGAGAAACCAAAATGAAATTTATTTACCACGAGGCTAATGAGTGTCTGCAAATTGATCACCGTTAACATTTTTATACATAGATAAACTTCATTGACAAGAAAATTTTTCGTTCAGTTAAACCTTGTTCATTTTCCGAAGTTAACCTGACATAACAGTGTTACCGCGCGAATGTCTCGATTCACTGGAAAATAGAGTATAGACGATGAAAAACATTCCAAACGTCCGATAATCGGTTTCAGCACGAAGGGCCTGGCAACAGTTTGAGATTCATGGGCTTATTGGATTCCTGGATGCTGGTTGATCGAACTAATTGAAAATTGAAATTTTTCCTTTTATCAACTGTTATTAGGTATAAAACGATAACGAGGCATATACGCGCATTACTGTGCACGAAATCTCATCTGGAATTCTGTATTTTACGATACTTTTTCATCTGTAGCTACGGGATATCTTCAATATTTGGAGGTTACGTGCTCGTATACAAACACGTAAACATAATAGAACACATGCACATGAATATATACATGTATACGATAATGTACCGAGTTATAGACTATAGACGTTTTGTTTAGCGCAAAAGATCACAAAGAAAACGTAGAGCAGCTCCGTTATATTTTCTCTTTTGGTTTGTGATATATACGGAGAGGGTTGATACTATACAAAAGCAACAATAAACTCTTGACTCTGTATATTCTCTTCGGTGTTTGTGTATATATATATATACGTCTTTTCGTTTTCGCGGATCGCTCTCTAAAACTCACCACCCGCCTATCCTTTTGTTCGAGTCGTTAAAGTTTTACGAGAGACACGAACGAGTGGTGGAAGAACCACGAGTTCGCAAAACGAGAAAAATTTAGGGCTGAAACGAGAGTTTGGTTTTTTGGTTTTTTTTTTTTTTCCAATGTGCCGGTTATATAATGGGACTTTGACCCATTAATATTTCATATTTCGTAATTGCTACGAATTCTTAGTGCACGCTTTGACGACTTATGATCAATAATCTGTTCAGGTTTGTCTCGATTATTAATTTCATTCTGACGTGTCTCTTTCTATCTTTTCCTCTTTCTCCCTCTAATATGTACATAAAAATACGTTACGTACATCAGCAAAAGCAGGGAGGTCTAGGCATCACGAGTTGGACGCAAATAACGCGTCTTACGAATTACAGAGATTTTTTTTTTCTTTTTTCCTTAGACAGAATAGCAGATGTTCGTGATCGCTCGTGCGACAGCCCCGTCACATTTTAAAGATCATCGCAGATGGCTTAAGATCACGTATATGAACTGACAGATCCGGGGCAGTTCTCGTCACGTTTTCTTTTTCTTCTTTTCCCTTCAGCCAATTCGTTTTGCATCGCATAAATAGTCTGTACCAGTAGAGCATGAATACTCTATATTTATACTTGGTATATCTGAAACGCTGATATCATAGTTATGAAGCATGCAGAGCGTCCGTCGAGACGAGTACGACATAATTGATTTGCGCTGCATAACGGAGAAGACATAAGTGAATAACTATTTATTTATTTATTGCGTTGCCAGTGCCCAGGGTTCTTCCCTTTTAGTTCTGTCTCTCCCCCCCCCCCTCTTTTTCCAAAGATTCCTCTCCCTGTGCGGCTGCAGCCGACTTATCCCAAACTGTATCGCATTTGCCGAGGGCGAAAGGAAACTGCAGAAAACCTTGCCGATACGGGCCCTAGCTAATTTCTCCGGATAGCAAGGCGAGCACGCTCGAGCACGGCCACCAGAAGCTCTTAGAAAGAGCATCTCCTCGGTTGTGATGCAATGAACCAGCCAAGTACACGGCTAGAGGGCCACCATCGGCACGATGAGAACCGTCCACGGGAGGCATCCAAAGCCTCGTACACCGACCGCTCAGGCATCACAGCGAGGTGTGGACATGAATTTTATTAAGCTGGAGTCCAAACCACTCGGGATTACAGTGGAAATACGTGAAAAATTCTCAAATTTTCGTTGGTGTTTTGGCCGGGATTCGAATCCGGGACCCGCAACGTGCGAGCCCGAGCCTTTATCCAGTAGACCAACCGCTCTCTCTCTCTCTCTCTCTCTCTTTTTCTCTCTTTATAAGTGAATAGCTATTTTCGAATTGAAACTTTCGACGAATAATTGAGCTGAATAAACACCTGGAATTTGTATATTCATACAGCATTATTTACGTATGGTAAAGCGTGTAATTTTCCGACATAAATTCTCCTGATTAGCGCTGATTCAAGCGATAAATCGTATCACAGTTTCGTGTTGATGATCAAACGAATAGTTTCGGCCTCGGTTTCGGCAAAATAACGATTATGTGGTGAATCACCGACCGGTGAGCTATCTCTGAATAACAAAATGAAAAAATCGTTTTCGAGCGCGTTATCCATCTTCACCATCGTTTCGCAGCGTTCTTTGAAATAATATCTCATTTTATTGTTGCTCATTCCGAGCAATTTGATAAATGGGTTTACGTTAATCGCGCGTATCGGGGGCGTCGACCGCAAAGAACTTTGAATCTGGACAATCGTCCCGCGTTAACCTAAACATTGTTTATTCTTTCGCGAGTATCGACGCAAAAGTATCCATCAAAATTGACTTTTTTTTTTTGTAGCAAAAAGTTATCGATCAAATTTCACACGCGCGCGAAAACAAAACATTGAACTTTCGACATACTTTTTTTGTTTGTCTTTGTCATATTATATAAACAATGCGAAAAATATTAAACCGAAAAAAGCGAGATTGAACTAGTCCGCTATATAGAAATATGTGCGCGATACAGACCCATTCGAGAATAACGTTATCGCGTGATGTTCCAGGTTATCGTTACCGGTGCTTCCGCGATGCAAATATCCGGAGCAGTACCCGCATGTGCGCAAACTTTTTGCAGTATACAGGTGGCTGAAACGTTGCGGAGAGTATATAGCGCCTCATCGAGCATGTACGCGAGATATTACCAACATGCGAGTAGTTACGTGTTGGGAAAACGAAGTTAACCTCCCCGCGAGTACATAACGAGAAGCATGCATAATATAAAAGTACTTGTATATCGATAACTAGCAGCCCGTGTGACCAGGGTCGTTAGGCTTTTTTAATATGCGTCTCTATATATATTTTTTAGCGTTGCGTGTGTGTGTGAGCGTTACAAACAGGAAAAAGACTGCAATAAAAAGTGTTAAATCGATGTTAAATAGCACCGCGCACGGTACAGTAGTTTGACCGGTTGGCAAAATCGTCCATTGGACTCTGTGCACTTCGTCATGATTATTGTTTCACTTTTCAGTAGAAGTAACTGAAAAATTTGATTTATAAAACACTTTTTCGTTTCACCTATATAATAAGTCTGTTGATTTTATAAGTTGAACAAGAAAATGATAAGGAAACTCTTGTTATATTAATCGTGTAATCTCAAAATCACCGTAGACTTTGAAAACTGTACGTTCATTAAGTAGTCAATTTGGAGTTTTGTGAGGTTCCTGGAAGGAGTTAAGTATCCGGTAGTTTGTTTGACAGCTATCGTTGTATAGTTGCTGCCTATATATATCCTAAGTAACGCGTGAAACGAAGGACTGATTCGAAGCACGAACTTGCCAATGAGTCGACGACTGACGAGACGTCTGATGTGTAATAGAATAGAATAGTAACGGGGTGCAGATCATGCAACATCCATGATGGAGAAGAGCTCCGGGTGCATTTATAGTCGTCGATTCAATGCGACCTACATTTTGATCCTGATTTCATTCTGACTCTTATTCGATAAAAAAAAAATAAAACATTTTTCCTATGTTTATTGCGACGTTGAATTTTTTATTGGTTTCTTATACGCTGGGGATCAAGCTGTCCGCCTGTTCATCTCATTCAATTTTATGTATCGCGCGGGGGTTCAGTGCCCCCATTCGCAGCGCCTTTATAACGTTTGCTAATAAATTATTCAACAAATGAAATGCAATATCAAAAAACGTGTTTTTGGAGTGGAAATCGATTTTTAAAATCTCGATTAAATATTTTGTACCTAGAAATGATTAAATGAATTCGATGTGCGCGAGTATTATGCTCGAAGAAAATTTCGTTATGATGAAACAGAAATGTAGATGGCGGAGTGACCGAGTTTCGGAAGCAGTTTAGGATTTTCATTCGTGAACTTTTTATGTTATTGAATTGAAAAATTTATTTATTTTTGGCCGATAAAAAATGGACATCATAAATAATACCTGTATGGAATACAAAAAACTGTTTGAGTGCCATTCCGCTCGCGTGGAAAGGATTCAATCTTTTTTTTGGCGTTTTTCTTTCTGAGCTTGGACGCATTTTCCAGTAGGCTTTGTCCGACGAATTAATTTTTCATAAGCTCGTTTGTACTCGTATATGCAAGTTAATGTGTGATTTTCCTTAGCTGAATAAATTAAAATTCAGTGAATTCGCAACAATTTCATTTGGTTATTCGCGATGTTTTTCTCAATTTTTCCTCCGAGCCTGATTCTGACTCTACCAACAGAGGCTGGGCTCAAGTCGAGTAGAAATTGTTTTTCTCTCCCCTGGGCGAGCCGCTTCAGCGACTGCCACCCGAAACATGGAAAAAAAAAAAAGACTTAACCGTCAAAGGAGGAGAAAGAGGCAATTTAGTACCAATTTCACGATTTTAAAACTTCTGTCACAATCCATGAAAAACGTGAATTTTAAAAATGACATTTTTCGATTAAAAGTCGTTTCACGATCTACTCTAATCTCTATATTCAATTTCATTATATTTTTCAGTTTAATTCATCCATGACAGCTTCATTACTATATCAAAAGGTTGGTAAATAATTTGATCCAAAACTCAAATAATTTTTTCATTCAATATCATGGACTTTGAAATCGAGTTTTCATTTGCAACATTTTTCTAGGAGTTACGAAATTTCTTCCAACCGCCCCAGATATCGAAGAGTGCTCAAAATAATGGGAATCGTATTTTAGTAGCCTTCGGCAAAAAAAAAAAAAAAACGTTGAATGAAAATAAAAAAGAAAACTCTCGCAGGTAAGCCCAAAATGCAAACACTCGGAGCAGCACACTTCGGATTTGAAGATTTTCATAAAGAATAACACAAGAGATAGTGGTAAGACATAAGAATTGTATTGTAACTCCGAAGAAAACAGTCGCACGGATGTTGCACAAACATTTTTCAAAAAGAATGAAAAACCCTAGAAAAAAAAAAAGAAAGTTTTCATAAGTTATCAGCTCAGAACAACCGTTCAACTGTTATACAACGGTTCAAAGTTAAATTACAAACGTTTCATGACTTCGAATCGATACAGCACTTGGCCTCGATGAAAACTTGGACTGTAATTAAACAATATAAGAAAAATCTCGCAGGATGAGGGTCGAACATGCTGCCTATGAATTTCATACGGCTCTTGTCCACGAATAGATGTGCAGATGTCTCGTATATACCCATATCATCAAGCATTCAATGCTACCGGACTATTCAATATGTGAGGTGAGTGGTCTCCCCATGAATGCATCTCGTTACATATATACAGCGTGAGCAGGGGCCACTTCTCATCGACAAAGGCGTTTCATTTGCAAGGGACACGCTCAGACATGGTCCTTATTTCGTTAATATCACAGTAGACCGATATTCATAAGGACACACACACACACACACGTAGGCACGCACGCCTGCACGCATCGTGTGGGGAGAATGAAACGGCCTATTTCGCAGGGCAATGGCCCAGAGCCCTATTCTACTCATCCGAGGGCAGAGGGTTAATAAAATATGGTCAAATTACACAAGATTGTGTCGACCGTAGCGCCACACCCATGACTTCAAATCATTCCGATATACGTGTTACTTCGAGTGTGTGACTTTTGCGTACACCTATGAAAGGCTATTTGAAATGCAACTCGATTAAAGGCAAATCAAATATTCAACAGTGTTTTCTCTATTCTTTCTCGTACCATTCTATTCGAATCAATCTAATCTTATTCTCGTACGTCGCGTTCTTCTTCAGAATATTTTCGATTTTCTCGTTCTTTATCGAAAAAATAAAATGAAAATGGCTTTTAAAAGAAATTTAATGTTGAGAAATCTTGACAACTGACGAAACGACGTTGTTTCTTATTCAAAATTCGAAGATTTATCTCTTAGCTAATTCTCCGAATGAATGTCGGTCCCTTATTGACGGCGATCCGGAACTATCCGGAAGTTTCATGATAATAAATAAAATGGATACGCCTTTTTACTCCCAGCAGGCACTCGACATAGACGTATTCGATGTAGATCTATGTGTACTTACATATATAATATGCTCGTGTTCATAAACATACTTGTAGATACTCTTATGTATTTTGCCATATAATTGCGTGATTGAGGGCGAGCCCGGCGTTTGTTCGGGTCTCTTTCGATTCGTTCAGTCTGTGTGTATAGACAAAGGTAGGGTTAATCATGTGTACGTATGCAAACAAAAGTATATCACGACTTGGGGTAAATTCGTACTCCTGTGAGCGAGCGGCGGTGAAGCAGGAATTTTCTATATACATATATTCATATGCTATACATCGTGCACTTGCAAGTTAAATTCCAATTAAACCGCTGCTCAACAAGGTTTCGAACACTGGCCGAATTGAAATTTTACGATCAACGCGATCATAGGTTCAATGACCCACAAAATTGAAGAAAAAAAAAAAAAACAAAAACGTTGGATAAATATTCACATTGTAATAACCATTGTGAATTGACCTCGGAATCAACAGTATTCCATGGGGCATTGAAAGGGCTGGAAAATTTTGTAATTGCTTTGCGTATAATTGTTTTCAACGAACCAAAAGCAATGAACACGATGGTATTTGTATTTTTTGTTTTGAACCTTTTAACTGGTTAGCGCTCAAAATTCGAACTCATGAATTCGATCTGGCAAATTGATGGAACCAAAATTGTTTGAATATTCATTTCGATAAATACGCGACGAATTGAGGAAAACCCATGAACGAGGGGGGGGGGGGGGGGATTTAAGGTCGAAAAATTTCGTTATCGGTTGCTTTTAATTGGTCCCCGCAACGTTAATTACTTAACGACCACGTTCAATGGTTTTATGTTCATTTCCAACAAACAGAAAAGTTATTTTCACTGCATGGAGCATGGAGAAAAAACGAATTTTCTAAATCATTACGAAATTCGTCTGATCTATAAAAGAATAGCAGATCGTAATGGTCATTTTTTAGCGCAATTGATATCTTGGATTATAATTTATGCTTTGCTTGTAAATGAAATTTCTAGTCGATTATCAAACGTAATACGAGGATTTTCAAACAGGTTTATCTAATCTATTCATACGTTCATATATTATTGATTTGTTGCGAATTCGTAATAGAGTGAGAGGCGGGGGGGGGGGGGGGGGGGGGGAGGGAGAGAGTGTTTAAACGAGTTGGTGGAGAGTAGAGCTTGAACAGCTGCTGCTCAAAGCTTGGTTTACGTGAGTCTGCGGCTAGTAATGGTGAAGTCCGATTATCCACGGGAGCTTATCAGAGGACAAACGCTATCAACTGACTATCCCTTAGTGTATCTCCCGCAAATAGTACATAATGGCAGGCAACAAAGAAGAGTAAACCAAGCGTTAAATCGTATAAATTACGCCCTTTAGTTTGTGAGCCATGGCTTTATTCTACCAACTACAGAGTAGAATTCAGCACGCGACTGAAATAGGACGAGAGAATCCTGTTATACGTCTTGCTCCCGATTTTTTTTTTTACATCGCTTATTCTTCTCTTCCATGTTTTTTTTTATTTCCCTCGCTCACTTTAAGGTTCTCCAATTTTTCACCGGTCGGCAAAAATGCTCTTTCGAATTACTCATCGTTGTGTAAAACCGTAAAACAGGGAAAATGTATCGTGACGTTTCAATCTGCGATGGTGGACAGAAAATTGATTTCTGAAAAAAAAAAAGAAAAAGAAAAAGACCACCTTCGTCAAAAAATATCGTTGAATTGAGTCTTCGATTCAGCAATTGTAATGAGAAAAAGAAACGGAACTTCAATAAAAACGAGCACTCCACAAACGTAACCATCGATCGAAACAATGCATATCTGAAAAAAAAAAAGGTACGAAAAGGCAGAACCCTAGCACGATGCTGAAATATTCAATATGTAAACGGAGAGAATCGTATGAAACTAGTTTTATGTGAAATAAAGAGGAATAAAAAAAAATTGAAATGTGATATATCCACCGTGAATCAATAACAGTTCGAAGACTTGCACGGCTGTCAGTACCGGAACTCATGATGCTCCAACTTTTTACAGTCAAGTTCCGATGGACGACGGAGAAATTTGCCTGCAGCTACAAAATGTTTTCGAATCGAGTTAGTGGGTTGAATTTTTCTCGTTTAATAACTCTGATCAATCATTTTTACGGCTTTCGATCGATCAATTAATTATAATTAATTTTAATTGTGTTATCAAATATGAGAGAAGTAGGATAATAATTATAATCGATCTACATCTCATAAAAAATCATAAGAATTAAGGAAAATGAAAGGTAACTCGAGCTCAGAATGATGTTAGATTATTTCCGGAAACCAATACATCATAATGTAATGAAGGATATGAGGCTACGGATAATGAAGAAAGGTAAGTTGGTTTTAACGTATATCTTTGCTCGATTCCTCATTCCATTTCCCTTAATACACGCGATTCCATGTCGATAACGTCGACTTAATTGACATCCGATCAGCTTCACCCTTCAAGCTATAGGAATCATCACTCATTGTCGCTAGCAGGATATGAAATGAAAATAGCAATGTTGAATTAGAGTTTCCTAATTTCGGTGGTGGATGAAAGTCGAGAAGAAAGTTACTTTTGGATCCGCAAAAATTAGGGACTTTTTGTTATATTGATACGAACATGAATGATGAAACAGCATTGATGTGTTTTTGTTTAATATTTATTCTTCTCTTGAAAGCGTATTTAAAAAAAAATTACAATATCGTCGAAAATAGCAGAGCTATTCTACTCTCTTCCGACCAAGTTGAATAGTGAAATGTAAAATGGATTAAAAGTTTAATCTCTGCTGCATTGATGGTATAAACCAAATTGAACATTTTTCCTTTCATTGTAATCATTTATTCGGTGCACTTGAACCACGAAGAAGTGGAAATAGTAAATATTCAAAAAAGAATGGTACCTTTTGAAAACAAAGTTCGAATTCCACAGCAAATTTTCCATGTTTTTTTTTCTTCACAAAATCGGTTGAAACCCGGTTCTATCGGCTCATAAAGCTTTGGAGCGAACTCTCTTTTTAAATGTACTACTACTACTACTACTTGTCTCGAGTGGCTACCGCGATTTTAGACAGAAAAATACTCTTTTCTCGAGTGTTTTCAAAATCTTTCAAGTTCAAATACTGTTACGATATAGTTATTCAGATGCATGCACAGTTTCATGAATATCGATTAAACATCTTTCGAGTCATCTCTATTTTTGAAAAATATAGTTTTATGGAATTTGATTAATCGAAGTAATAGCAGTGTGTTGCAGCGCCGAGCGGATCACGTTTCTCAGCTCAAACCTGTCAAACTGCTGAAAATCTCGTTTCTTAACGTTTCAGTCATATTCTTGAGGCATTATACTATAAAGTTTAGTGGAAAAAAAAAAAAAACAATTTACAATTTTTCAAAGTTCCGAAGGTATTTTTTTCCCCGAAGATAAAGATTCCTTCGAATTTCTTCGAAGAAGAGTCTCGCGTACTAAAATGTTTATTCCCAAAGTCTAGTACTTTGTTAAATATATTGTTTATTGTTATTTTTTTTTATCTATCTAGCATTTCTGTTAATGGTTTAGTAATCTGCCTTCTCTTACCTAACCGAAAGAAAATTGGAAACGAAAAAGCGTCAGCTGGCAGAATATTCCGAAGCATTCACGAGCATATTGCACAAACTGAGCTAATTACTGTTTCCCAGCTCCAACGATTGACCACAATTTTCCGCGTGCATTTGATAAAAACTTTTTCTCCCTCTTCTATTGTAACAGCATACGTGTATATATGCATTCGTTTGTGTTAGCAAAAGTGAACACTGGTATTGCAGGTACAATTAATTTCTCGCCTAACTCCCGACTATTCTCCGACACGTATTCTCAACTCAAAAAGTTTCTTCTGCATTTTCAATTGCAATATCAGCGATATAAATTCTCATTGTAGTTGAAAAAACATTTGCCAACGATTGTTGAAAAGTTGTAAACTTATAATTTTTGAAATGACGAAATCATCGTTATTAAAATTCATGGGAAAATCATAATTTTCAAAAAAATCTATCGTCATTGATGTTTTTCGCAAAGTGCTCAGAATTAATTCTGTGCACGCAAGAAATTTATGAATAACATCGAGAATAAATAATTGCTTCGTATTTGAATTTAGTTTCAGAAAAAAATTGAAAAACAAAAAAATAATAATAATAACCGGGAGGTCATTTTTCATGAATTGTGAAAATACCGATCGAATCGAGGTCATGCGATCGACAACGATCGTAACTTCAAAGTAGAGATTATCTTTGGTGCTATCCATGGAAATCAATGTAAAAAAAAAAGTCTGTTAAATATTCCGGTTACGCCGCGGCTCATTAGCGCGAGCGAACCATTTCGGCACACGTCGAATTTCACGTTTCGTTTACAATTGTATTTTTTCCATTCGGAGAGGCAAGTTTTCGAGCGAAAATAATTTTGGACCTAAAACGCAGAGGTTTTCAGGTATGAATAACAGTCTTTGTTTTTCAGTGAATGAAATCTATTGTCGGAATATCTGTACACAACAAAGGAAAAACTTTATTTAGTGAAAATGAATTTGTCTGAAAATGAGCAATAAATCGAAAAGCAAAAATACATTTTATTGGACGAGTTGTGGGACTTGTCAGTCGTCGATTAACCCTTTTTTTATCAAGCGTTTTTCTCCCGCTCCTCCATCCCCTCATTGTTTCTATTCACCTAAATTTCTCGTGCCACTTCCGTGAAAATTCGACGGTCTTTACGTTGCCGCGAGGATTAATAGACGCCGAGGATTACACCAAATGAAATTGAATGGAGAAGACTGCGGTGCGGTTTTCCGTTTTTCGAATTTATCCTCATCAAGTGATAATAGAGATGGAGAAAGAGAGACGGTGATAGGGCGTTGCACGACTTTAGAAACAACGGTGTTTATCCTCGTACACGGCGAATACATTCGCACAGACGTACCAACGAACAAATAAAATTTTATGCAGAGAAATTCGAATCACGTACTATAATACGAAAAAAAAAAATCAACATTTTTTTTTCCCAGCAGGAAATCGGAAGATTGGAACATAATAGAAAATTCGGAGCCGTAGAAATTTGGTCGAAATTTAACCATGAATATTTCATCGAGATGATCCAAAAACGAATAATTATTTCGAACAATGTAGCATTCGATTTATCATCTTTGAAATACCCACAACAATTTTTTTCTCCATTTTCGTGGTATTCGAAAAAAGCATGCATTTTTTATTTGCATGATTGAATATAAAAACTATTCAAATAGCCCTTCACCAGTGTCAATCGAAGTGTGGATTTGGTCGTATGAAAAAAAAAAAAAAAAAATCTCGAGATAAAGATACTTGGATTTAGTGCTTTCTGGGTCTACGAAGTTTACGAGAGCCTTCTCGTAATGAAGAAGTTTGCAAACTTCTTCACTAAAAGAAAAACATGATGGTTATAAACTTTCACGGAGTAGTATGTTCATGGGAACTGTAAAGATAACGTGAAAGGGTATGAACTCAATAATTAAGCTTATGACTTGAAACTCAGAATTTCTCATGATCATTTCAAATGTCTAAACAAAATCATCATGATAATTCAAGAGTGAATGGAGTTTCGAATATGTTTGCCAGAACTGTATAAGCAGGAGATGCACATATAAATTCAGGTTGAAACTTATTCAGTCGTGTTCGCGTCAAGAGGAGTAGAAGGACCATATCGATGTAAAAGATGTGAAGGAGTGACATAATTTAGTTGAATATGGCAATAAACTTGGTGAATCTTCCTATTAGGCCAATACAGTTCGACACTATAATAAAAACGTACTAATTTTTCGATTGACAGTCTCCTGGTGCACATACGAACACAAATGTAGACCTTCTGATACATATTAAACGAAATCAACTTAGAGACGATTAGCACTGCCCAAGAAAGTGGGTTATCGTAGTTCTAGGCTAACCTCATACGCTCTCCAGTGTACGTTACTTATGTTTGTGTTTATCGCAAGGGGGTGGCGAGGTATAATTAGAAGAAAAAAAAATGAAACGGGAGAATATTTAACGAAAGTTTTTATGATTGTCAGAACGTTGATAAGTGTGAATAATTTCATTGCATTAGAAAAAAAAAAAAAAAAATGTAATAATAAATTTTAGGAGGTGGAAAGACTATGAGAATATGTAGGTTTGTGTAGGATGAATAAAAATATCGTCTGAATTTTGGTAGAACAAAATTTCGTTTGAAAAAGCGTGTTAAATATGTATTGATATACTAATATTATCGAAAATCAATGCTGATGGATTTTCAAATATAGCTGAATTTTTATTTCTATTCTTGCTGAACATGGTGGAGCATGGATGAAACAAGTCCAAACTTAATTTTGAATGGAAATACATCCAGAAAGTTTATTTCAGTTCCTATAGTTTCGTAGATATCTGGCTTAATATTTATAACTCAAACGAAAAACTAATGATCGTATTCCTTTTGCAACTGACGTGCTGAAAGTGTTCGTTCACTCTTCAGTAAAATGAAAGTTTGAATATTTGGAACAGAGCAGGTTATTTTAGGATTTTTTTACGTCTTCTTCAGTCTATTTTAAAAGACGATGGAAATATATCGATTCGGATTGGGAAAATTAAAATAAGATGTACAAATTGCAAATCATATAGGTTCATAAAAGATAAATTTGTTCGTTTATATGATTTACTTACAAAAAGATCTTGACGACCAAAATATTAAGTTCGGTCTCTGGGTGAGTGCGCGTTATCGAAAGATCAAGAGATTCGGTACAGTCTTGGCACAAGTACATACATTGACAGCTCTGTCGTCTGTTGTAATGTAATTAGTATAAGCATGATATGACTTGAGATTTTATTAATTAATGAATCATTGAATTATCAAAATGGTTAAATACGATTTGAGTTTTCATCGGATGAATGTATTAATTATCAGCATTTTGAAATACTGTTCATGAGTAAATATGGCATAAATCAAGTGTTAAAAGTGGTTAAACAGTAAGGTTTTCAACGAGAACTTTAACCGGTGTTATTTACGCGGAGGTCAACACAAAATTTCGTGTAGAATTTTCCGCACCGATTGTCCACGTACCAGCCATTTTTTTTACGACAAACTTCACGGTTCGAGGAGAACAGGCTGTAAAAAGCTGAATCTCCAACGCATTATGATGATGTAAAGACCAAGAAAGTCGTAGCCACGTTTCATGATGGTCTTGGGTGATCAATGTTGCACCATAAAAATTGAAGAAACGAGTGAGGTCGATAAGTACTTAGGTTTATGGTATTTAAAAAATTTTCGGTCAGTACTCCCGGAATATCTTTAACGACGAACACAACAGTTTTAATAGTAATAGTTCAACAATAATTAAGTTCGTTTCGTGACTATGTAATGAAGAGCAAAAAAAAGAACGATTTTCCATCAGTATTACGTTAAAGTAAAGTGATTATATTTTTTTAATATTATTATATAAATGAATGTTTTAAATTTTCAGAAGAAGATGAAAGATTCAAAGTTTTTGTACAACTCCCGAGTGTTACAATTATCATGAAAAATTCATTAGTTGGAAACAGTATTTGTAACGAGAGCAGGACTGGGGAGGAATATCGGAGTTGAATTTTTTGACACTATCTATAAACGTGTAAAAATTGAGCAGTAAAAGACTCACGTGTCGATGAATAAATCGATGCAAAAATATTTCCATTCAAATGTTAGAGTGATTGGTGTGCTGAAAGGGTATTATTGGCAAAAAAAAAAACAAATAATGACCCACCCTTTTTTCACTCGTGGTTGCACGTTTGCGAAAGAGTTTCGGAAAGTAACATTTCCTGCAGCAGCTATAAAAATAGCTCTGATATTACGTGATGATGTAGACCTTTGAACTGTAATGCGCATTCCCGATTAATGCACATCGTACTGACCCAATTACAGGTAACGAAAATTTTACAGCCCCTCGTGCACGCCGCAGAGCTTCTCACTAAGCCAGGAAATGATATCCCCTAAAGTATATATCATGCAACGACGTTTACCAGGGACTCATTCGTATTTTAAGCTCAGAACGAACATCTTTTGAGGCCACCTTGCAGTTTAGGTGAAAGAAAAAATAAAAAATAAAATTTTTTTAAAGCTGTGACGTCGTCGACTCGATGGCTTTAAATTTTCTTATATAATTGCTATTTCGAGGATTAAAAACTAGGTCCGATAACTCGGTGTAATTTCCGGCGTGTCTCGAACTGCTGTAGCGAGTGTTTGAATATTTCAAGACTCTGTTATTTCTTCAATTAACCTTTCTTCCGCTATCTTACGAGCAGCCACCGTGCTTAAACTTATTATCGACGAGTACAATCGATAATACAAAAAAATATTCACTGCGCACAACCTGCTATAAATTGCAAAATTCTATGAAACTTGTTAAAAAAAAAAGGAAAAAAATACGATGGAAATTGATTATAACTTTATAGAAATGTTTAAATGAGCGAAAAAGAAAAGCGGGACGGGGGGGGGGGGGGGGGGGGGGGGGGGGGGGGGGGGGGGGGGCAAGAAGGAGCGGTATGGAGAACGAAATACTCTGTTAAAGGTAGAGAAGTTACTAACGTCAAATAGTTACTACGGTTTCCAAGTTATAATGTAATTATGAGGAGAACAAAGATGACGAAAAGCTCGCTCTCTCACTCTTTTTCTTTCTCTCTCTCTTCCTCTCTAGAATTTTCTCAACTGCGACGACAGAATCGGATGCGAGGTGCACGACGGCCAGTTCGGAGATATCAGACAAGCAACTGTGCGGGAAATCTAATTAGAAATGTCGCGTCGCCCCTGGCACGCTCTTCCTTAGAGAAAAATAATACTATCCCTGATCGATGGCTGCACGCGCCTCTCTTCCCTCAGAAATAAAATCACTTTTCTATAAATATGCTTGAGAGTATCGAATTGAAGAGTAAAGTTCAGAGAACAAAATTCTCGTAAGATGCTCAGGTAATCCATGTACTATATACGTGAATATTAATATCGATCTTTCATCATGGAGTAAGTTGGAAACTAAAGAAATTGACATCTTGACAATTTCGAGACATAAAATCATGACAATTTTTCGTTATTTTTTTGTCAGTAAAAGAAAATCTGAAACAATTTACAGTTTTTTTTTTTTACTTTCGCCTTTCTACTTTTTATCTACAAAACAAAAAATATCATCCATCGATTTGCTCTCAATTGTTTTTTTCATACCCAAAATGCAATTTTGCTATCAAAGTTTCATCCAATTGTTTTCTTTCTATTTATAACTTTTCGATTTTCAAAAAACAATTCAATTTTTTTTTGTATACATTCAGTTTATGGATCCCACAGGAATATTGTCAATTCATCGTAGCAAAATACTGCATTCATACTTTGGTCTCCGGTACATATTGTCTCACATTTTATATATTTTTTTCTCTATCAATTGTTTTTTCGAAGATTATTGTTATAACAATAACGACGTTATTGCTGCGTTGATGTTTCTTGTTATAATAAAGATAGAAAGAAACAATAATTGTCTGATGATTGTCTGAATTTAGGAACTGCACGATTACAAGAAGACGACCCTAGTTTGCCCTCTCATTTCTCGTTCCCATTACATTGGGGTTTCTTATTTCCTGTGTCTTTTGTGACTCATTCTACTGCAACATAAATACGGCGTCCCTTCCATCCTGTACTGTTTTGATGATGCTCTCGTGTATGAATCGTCGAGGGAGTACGTGCCGAAAGATTAGAAATAATGGCACGAAGGAAATTATCACAGAAAGAGAGAGGAGGGTGCGTTGACGAGATCACCCCGGAGTTTTTCTCATCGTTAAGGCCTCTCAACATTATTGATATATAGAAAGCTCTGCTTATTCGACCGCGCGCAATACCGCTCAGCGCTAGCACTGAACAAGTTCTGAAACCGTTCCATTTTCCTACGAGAATTTGATGACTCAAACCCTCACTAAAATCGAGGGTTACGAAGTAAGCTGGATGAATGTACATGCCTGCATACACACACATACGATGATCGCTTGTATTGTTTCAACCGTATCTAAACTACTTGTAATGGAATCAGCAGAAAAAAAAAGAAAGCGAGTTACACGTTTGAGTTATTTTCTGTGAAAGCGCGTTGCAATCCAATTTGTTGGAGACTAATATGAAAAGGTTTATCCTTCGTAAAAGCTATATTTGACTCACCGAGAAAAAAAATTCATTTCGATCGAGTGCAGTACATTGGATCGAACAAAAAGTTCGAAACATAAGGGAACAACAATTTCTTTAAATTGTTTGTGCTCAATTTAACGTCGATCGGCGCATACACTTTGTTCAATTTTGTCAATTAATTATATTCACAAGCGTCAATTAATCACATTTACAAAAGTAGGGGAAAGTCGTCCAAAATGATCCCCCTAAGAAAGAATTCGATTTTACAATAAAAAACAAAACAATCTTCGGTCAACTGAAATCACTTTTCATTAGCCAATTTATATATAAACGCATTGACTAATAACAAATCATTTATTCATAATATTCTGTCGTTACCATTTATTTTTCTAAACGTATGCTAAAGGATCGTTTTAGACAGGCTCATGTCCAAAACGATCCCTGGGGATCATTTTACCCATTAATGAAAAAAAAGCATAGAATTTTCTCTAAATCAATTGCGTACAGTACTTCAAGTTTAATATAACACAAAACTGTGCGAAATATATTCAGAACGATCAAATATTCTTCCAAACCAATAGGAGAAAGAAAAAGCGCATTAATAAATTATTGATACGTTTACAATTGCAATTTCTTGCGAACATTTCTAAAACGATCACTGAGACAAAAATCACAGGTAAACTCTTCAATATCATCACTATCCACAGCAGCACATTCGTTATGGCCCCATTTTAAACACACACAGCATCTTATCCACTCTTCGCCTCCTTTATCCTGTGAATATCTGTGTTTGCAAAACATGCATTCGGCGTCCTCTTCTACTGATGTTGGTTCTAATTGCTCTTGGTCTTTACTCTTGTTCTCCTTATTACCTTTTCCACTGGATGTGCCATTACCTTTTCCTTTTCTCTTTTTCTTTGCATTTTGAGACACCTCCAATTTTTTTGATCTTTTTTTCGCACGTGATGCTTGTTTCAATTCCTGCTCGTTTTTCCGTTTCTTATCTTCTTCCAATTGATTTTTATAAGGAGAACTGGTTAAGACAGCCGTGCCTCCAGACTTTCTCTTTGTTTGATTTCTTGGGCCTATCATTTTAGGCAGTGGATTTATACTCTTCGGAGTTGCCTTTGAAAATGATGAGGACAAAATTTCTCCACTGATATCAACGGTGGGTGATACAGATGTAGTGGTCACATAAGGTAGGACCGATGGTGATGAAGTCGTTGGTGAATGAATCGCATCTGACGGTGATGGCGGAGTTCTACTAAGTTCTAAAGGCTGTTCTGTAGTGGTGGCTGCTACAAAATCGTCGTCAGAAAAAACATCTGGGTTGAAGGGTACTATCCCACATTTTTTGAATGCATTTATGCTATTTAATGGAACTGAAGCTTTCAAATAAGATTCTCCAAAAATTCTGCTGATTTGAAATACCGAGACTACTCTTCCTGGATTATTATTCATCCAACTCTCTAGGGCTTGATTGTGGTATACACTCAACGGGTACATTATTCCAACGTCAAGTGGCTGTAATTTGTGGGTGCAATGTGGAGGTAAACACAGAATTGTCACGCTGCTTTCCCTTGCTTTCAATATCACATTCAGATTTTTTGTATGTGATAGATGACCGTCTAAAATGAGGAGGGCAGGATCTTCGGTAGATGGTTTCACATGAGCGAGAAAATGATCAAACCATTTTGCAAACACATCCACTTTCATCCAACCTGAATTGTTGCAGGCGTACACTGAACCTGGGGGTGCACCATCCATCAATTCTAATTTCATTCGTTCTCTTCGAAAAATTAACATGGGGGGCACAAAAGTTCCTGTAGCTGACGTGCATATGACTGCTGTTGTTGATTCCCCTCTTTCAGCTGAAGTTACTCGTGCCACCTGTTTGCGTCCCGTTTTTGCCAATATTTTAGCATTTTTAGTAGGGACTGTACTGAGACTTGTCTCGTCAACATTGAAAATTCGATGCGGAGGAAACAAATGTGTGTCTTGAAGATTTTTTAATATCGAAAAGAATTTGTCTACGACAGGTTTATTGAATGCTCGAGCACGTGCTGCCGATGTTGATTCTGGCGATCGCAGAGAAATTTCTGGATGACGTTCACGAAATCCTCTTAACCAGTCATTGCCTGCTCTACCCTTCTCAATCGAAAACGGATGCTTAAGTTCATTTTTTTCCGCTAATTGAAAAGCAAGAGTGAGAATGTCACGAATGGTCAATCCATACATTCGAGACTCCATATCTTGGATATGCTGCACCAATTCCATCTCTTGAGGCAATGTGAAAACTGTTGCCTTCCCACCCAGAAATTTCTCATGACCAACGGCATGAACATTTTTACCTTTAGCTCTTCGTTTTAGGGCCATGAGCGGAACTTTAAATTCTCTGCTGGCTGTTTTATACTTTGCTCCGGCCTTCACTGCGTCAAGAGCAGCTGCCATTGCTTCTTGACTCCAGCTTTGACGCAAAGTTTTTCTTTTATAATTTTTTGGCATGGTATCTGCAATTTAACAAAATAGTTTGGGTAAAATGATCACGGGATCGTTTTACACCATCGAGATGGGATCGTTTTCCCCCAAATGCTCTTTCGAACTTTCGCAATGAAAAATAATCCCAACCAAATGTCAGAGAGTAATCAAACATTTCTTATCTTAACTTAGATGGTGTCCGAACACATTGCATAAAAAACTACATGAATTTGATGTTTGGAAGGAAATTTATACACTGAATCGAATTCGTCTTACCTTAGATCAAGACCAATATTTTCAATGTTTCTTTTTTTATCAGCGTCAGCGCGGTTTTCGAAAGTTTTCATTGATTGCCTGATGCTTATTTACCCAAGAAGGAATTAATAAGAGTGAATGTAGCTAAGTAATTCATGCAAAGGCGGTAAAACAAAGGGGGATCATTTAACCTGAAGGGATCATTATGGGCGGTTTTCCCCTAATGGTGAAAAAGTTGGCGAGACTTTTGCATAATCCACGACATTATTTATCGCTTTATCGGAATATATGTCACGAAGTTTTCGCTCACGATGAAGACTTATAGACGCTTGGGTATGACATATTTTTCTTGTCTGCAAAACACGTATCGCTAGGCGTGTTATCATATTTTCATGAGATAAAAAAAAAAGAGAGAGAAAAAAAACAGTGTTGCCGTGGGAACACTGACGACTGTTCTCCTCTCCTCCCTCCCCCCCCCGCCCCGTGCTCCCACTTCTTGCGTTCTTTGCCTCTCTTTTATCTCTTTCTAACAATGTAATCCCATAAGTTTGTCCGATACGGGAGCGAGTCATGAAATCGATCGCGTAAGGTCCGTGAAAAAAAGTGCAACCCGCGCGTATTGGCCCCATGTGGATTGACACCAGTAAACGTCGCGAGTTCGAATGAAAAAAAAAAAAAAAAACTGAAATATCGTCGATGACATTCATGTTTCATCGTCAAATTTTACCGCAGAACGACGGAGATCGAAGAGAGTATTCCGGCTAAGAATTACGTTTGAAATGGGTTTAATGATGAAAAAATTTATTGCTACTTCAGTTGTCATTGATCGAAATTAGTAGTTGAATGAAATCAGTGAACCAACAGATATACCCGCAACATTTTTGACGTTCAAAGTATTATTATTCAACGTCCGAGACTCGAGAGACGAAGACGAGATTTAGAGGGTTGATAAAAGTAGACTTTCGGCACTTTGGGGATTCGAATGGATCGTAAACTATGACGCCACGACGATAAAAGTGATACCATTGGAGATTTTAATGGAATAGTTAATTTCATTGGCGAATGAATAGAAGAATGAAACGAGGATTGCCACATCGTCCAATGAGCTTTCCAATTGTCTTATTTCTACTCCGTGATAAAAAGTATCTGTGATGAAAAAAGATATCGTTATTTACGAAGACAGGGTATCGTGATTCTTGACAGAATCAAATGATGACAAAATCTCGCCAAAGGATTCGTTCGAAGATGGAGAATTTGAAAAAAAAAAAAAAGAAAAAATCACTCAAGAAAATAGTCGTAGCATTAGGAGAAAAAAAAACGACGAGGAAAGTATTTAACAGAAAACAATGCGAAAAATCTGCGAATAATTGAATTGATCAAGAGCCGCGGTATAATTTCTACTTTGTCTCTCCTTGGCGAGATAATTGAAATCAACGAAGTGTCATTATTATCACATTATCGCGTCAGGCGACAGTAAGCAATGTATAGTCAGTGTACACAATTACTCATTTTTATCACATCCATCGCGACTGAGTGGAGGTGATACCGCTGCTAAAATAAGCTCACGCCCTTTACAATTAAATTTTCGATTTCTTGCGTTTTCCCTGTATTAATAGCAGTTGTCTATATACAGATGAGATGTCGAATGCAACACGAAGGCTATCGTAATAAGAGCCCAGCATATGTGTATATTACATGGTATAAAAGCTTGCATGCCATATGTACGATCGATGAATTTCTCCACACACATATCCAGCACGAATATCTTCATATACTCTTCTTGCTTCAGCCCTGTTGCTGTAAAGTATTAAAATAGCCCGAACTACCTACTGCTCCGATAATTTCAACCCAGAAAGCGAGTTACCGTACAACTTTGCGGATATATCTTTGGACAGAAACACGAACCCATATACGCGTATGGTATTATTCGATCTATACCAGTAACAATGCAGTACATGTGCTTTGTCGCGTCGTTGTGTTTCCCTGGTAAACGGTTCTTCATTTCGAAAATTCAAATCCATCGATCAGAATGAACCAAAATGCTGATGATCCGATCAAACAAACGGCAAAATTTTATACGAAATTATTCGAACTTCTGCTAAAACCGATTTAATCACGTAGCTGTGAAGCTGCGTTTGTGACACGTTAAAAATAGAATTTGCCTGAGCCTGATTAACCTTGCCATTAAAATTTATCGTGATTCCTATGCGTACAGAGAACAAAAGTTTTCTCAGACTTAGCAATATTAATGTTCGAGTTTTTCTTGGCCAATGGAAGGCTACGCTGTCAGCATACTTCCAGCCTCCAAGATTTACCTTAACGGATTGTGATACGGATTAGACTTGAGGATAAGCGGAGGTTCTTGCGGTACATTGTTAAGGACAGCAACAATATGGAGGGGAAATACGAGTCCAATTCTCGTCGTATAGTTTCCGGTCTGCGGGAGAAAATACGCAGGGGACAGGGATAGCGCTCGAGCCACTGTGCGACGAAGGTTATATTCATAATGATACGGGTACAGGCAGTTTCCCCTCATCTCAACGGATAATCATCTATGCGATTCAGCATACAACAAAAAAAACTCTCTACACCCCCATCCGACTATATGCAACTTCTATATATGACCCGCGTGTGCATGTCCTATCAAAATATAAAGTTACTATTTTGCAGATAATAATCTCCGAGTCAAAGCGCTCTTCTTGCGTGCAACAAACTTGTGCTATATATGAGATACCGGCAAGCGGGATAAAGGAGGACGCTTTTCTTGCTGGCATTGTCTAGTTCGCTAATGAAGCTTTTCGTGTTTCAGACCTGATTATTCGGAAGAAACAGCAAAGAATCAATCATTTTGATGTTCTGTTTATACCAGCGATTTTCGTGCCGATTTATAACTCTGCATATGAATTTGTCATTAGCTTCATTCATCATACAAACAAGGGTCGTAATTACCTTGGTTCTGTAAATAAAATATACTGTTCTAACAATGTGAACCCAGCTCTAAACAGCTGGGAACATGAAACTGCAGCTAAGAAGCGAATGATTTGTTTGTTGAATTATTAATAAACGAGGGGGAAAAAATGAGGATGTGAATATATCGATAAGAAATTCTACAAATCGTGCTAGTCTTAATAGCAAAGAGGATAATCCGAAGGCGTCCAACGAATGGACAAGAAGGGTCACTATATCCGATAACTTAGTGAGCAGAGGGTGGCTTAGATGGGATTGAAATGCCTCTTTATGCTGTAATATCGGATCGATTCAGACACGAGACCGATGTAGACACTGTAAGCTCGGAACTATTTATCGGGATAAAGTCAGTGAACCTTGCCGAGTCGTACTGTGACATTTTTTTTGTTATCACAGTATATACGAGCTAGAAATGTAGGAATTACAAGCGAATACGGAGGATATACACGAAGTTTTTTATGATAATATACACCTGGCGAAAACGAGTGTAAAGGGTACACTCGAAATTACATGTACGAAGCATGTCCATAGACAAGTATTTGCGCCAAACGAGATGACGAGGCTAACGAATAACTGAGTGTAGCGGGTATCCAGAGGAGCGTGTTGGCCATTTCGCGTATAGCATCAAAAGAGATATAAAACTCGACTAAAAAGGCAAAGACCTTGGGGCAGACTCATTTCAAGTTGAATAAAGCAGCTGTTATACAAAGCGAGACAGATACGAAAGAGAGAGAGAAGAAGAGAAATAGTAGTAGGCAAAGCTATGGCATCGAAGTTCCGGAGCTCTTTCCGCATTGTTTATTCCCTTTCTGTATTTCGAATCGCTCTGCTGTGAAATTTCGATTCGACTACAGAAAAAGCTCACTTGGAAGGTTTGTGATGGATAGAAATAAATGAGCCCGAGATATAGGATTCTACGATGGTTGGATCTGCCTGTAGTATGCGTTTCAGTGTTTCTTTATAATGCGGCAACATGAAACATCGCGCGGATGAACATAGTCCTGGGCTTGATCCGCCATAGCATTGTCGTATTATTTTACGTGGTGTCGTCGAAAAAGTATTCAAAGAACGAAACAGTGGGGTACGGTCCAGGTGAATGTGTTGGCAGTGAAGCTCCTGCAAATGTTGTACCACGGTGTCGGTAGGTGGTCAGAGGTCAAAGGGAATATGGACACACAACCTGGGTCGTTTGGTTAGTTCTCTCCCACCAAAGGTGGCGCGAATGACAGGGTAGGCGACAACGTAAAAGAGTTCGCGAATAATTAGAGACCGACCTACGTCCAGCGAGGTGTGCCGGTGTGGTAATGCTGTTGGCGTCCGCAACCTCTCTTTTATCTTTCTCTACCAGCATGCGCATTCCTTGTAGTTGCGGGTATGCTCTTCGATTTCATTCTCTTTGCAGCTTCCTTTTTGAAGTGTCAGATTCTTATTTCCTTTGACAAAGGATACAATATTTTCTTTTAAAAAATGAATTTTTTCGTCTAGATTCTTAGGAATAAGAGTATCGGTTCTGCTATATTTTCGAGTTGAAGTCATTTAATCAAGACGATCTGATCTGGAGTCGTAAGAGCTTCTTATGATAAAACCGCACTCTTTAATCTTCATGGCAATTGACCGATGCGAAAAAGCAGGTGGTGTTTATCTGCTCAATAAGTCATTCGTGCTTGAGTTTTATCACGATCCTCTCAATGAAACGCTTACTTGTCTATCTTTTTATTTTACATCCACATGCCCAGCCTGATTGCTATACGTTCAGTATATAAAGACGTTCGATATACGAACTGAATATATTCCTATTCTTACTGGCATTCGCTCGGTCATCACGCAGGCAAATTTCTCCGATTTTACCGCACCTCATAGGTAGCCGATCCCTCGTTCCTCTATCTCTATACTCGGTTTTCCAGGGAAACCTTTTTCTTACACTTTTAGTTTCGTTATCTCCTTCGTACACTTTTTGCGGCTTTATTCCATTCGCGTGTCTTCATCTCTCGACTCGGCATTGATCGCATGTCTTTCTGCATTTCTTGTATTCTTATCTGTGGTATATAAAGCCATGCTTCTGTTTCATGTTTATTTCGATCCCGCCTCTTTGGACAACTTCCTCTTCGACGTCTGTACCTTCCAGTAGTTTGGTTCCGTTCGGTAGGTTCAACCAGCGCTATCCACAGCTTCGGACCTATTCGAGTTACATTTGAAAATATAAAAGTATCACGTGCACGCGTCGTCTCATGCGAATCAGAGACTAGCCTCGCGTTCAAACGCGATCCTCCAGGGGCCGCATTGGTCGTGTTTGCATTACCACCCCGCGTACGAGATTTACAAGGAATGAAAGGTTGAAAAAGGTGAATTGCTGAGAGCGACTCAACATTTGCATCCTCGTGCGCATAATTTGGCAGGTCTCGGGGTACACGGTTGTTAAGCGCCTGTCAGAAATACGGAACGTAGGGATAAGTATACTTTTTATTACGCGTGTATACCTAGGTGCACCTGTGTTATTCTACATGGTAGACCGCGGGCACCGTCTGCAGTTAAACATAATCCACGTGGCTGAAAAAAACCTTCACTACTCCAACACTTATACCATTACCCTGATTTCGCATTGCCACCTTAATACTCCGTCTTCTACCATCCTGTTCTTTTGTTAGCTTTACTTTTAAAGTGCCGGTGTTCTCTCTTCTTCGACTCTTATCCGAAAAATCGATGTATACCGAATGGCAAGTGTAAATGGGTCTGGTTAACTATAATTTTCTATATTCACCTGTGCCATTCGTAGATTAGCGATCTCTATGTAAAAAAAGTGCTTGTATTTATGGCCTGCACAATTAGCGGAAATAATGTGCACGGAAAATTGAACTAGGGCGAGAGAGAAGGATAGTATATCCAATGGTTGAGGATAATTTCTTACGTCAATGTCAGCAATAGGTTAGGAGGGTTATGAAACGATTGCCAAGCTGCCATTATTCGTGATATATATGCGTTGAGCCATTCTCGGTCATTAAAAGGATTGATATACCGTCGCAAATAAGAACCGTTTATTTGTTCGCTTTCTTATTTCTCATTATTTATGTCAATACCTTTTTACGTCATTTCATTCCGTTGAAAACTTTATTGCGGCGCACGCAGCAACTGTTTTATAGTGGAACAAATGTTCGCCATTACGAACGAGGGACAATCGGCCCTAAGTTCACATCGACCATTCCTCTCCATTACGTTAGCACTTTTCTCAGAGAAAACTTGGACTCGATATCTTCTTGACGGCCTCTTTCCAATGATGCGTTCGCTGGCCTGAAGCGTTTTAACGTCTCAACTTGGATTTTCTATCCTTTTCTATTCTGGTAGTAGGAGAGTCTGATGCAATGATATAGTAGAGCCTTTACTTTTACGAATACAGGCACGTTCCAAAGGACACATCTATATATTATTTCTGTCAACAAAGTTTACGAGAAACCTAAACCAAGTTTATTGGCTGTTGGTTACTCGTGTTGTGAAGTTTGTAGTTCATAGTTCGTTTTCTGATATTTTTTTTATCTCTCTTATATATTTAGTTACTATAAAGATGAACGAAGCTTGGGTCTGGTATTTTGATAATGTGGTAAATGTTATCGGAATTTATATTGACTTTTGTATCCATGTTGGCATTGCAACCGGCTGAATATTGTTGGAGGAAATGAGAGGAAAATAATAATATTATGTACCGGCAATGATACTCCGATAAAACACCATTTAGATGTGAGTGGGCATCGAGCCATCGAATTCTATATTGATCGCATTCACAAGCGTGCTGATTGTAAAACCACCTGTTCCTGCTGGAAATAGCTGGGTTTCCAATAGCTGCGATCTTAATAAAAATACCCAGACATATATGTGGATGCTTGAGCGTAATAGTATATTCGGTCCAACTGCGATACTTCTGTAGCAGACACGAATCCACTTGTTTCTGAGAGGATTAAACGTTGTGACCGTCAAATCAAATCGATTGGTATTCTACATCGAATAATTTGGAAGGAAGATAAATCAGTAATGTGTGAGTAGCTCAACGCATAAAACGCCAAATGTTATGGAGACCTGAACAAAAAAAAAAAAGATTTTTTTTTCAAGCTTAGGAAAATAATTTGCCAGGGAAGGCTCTCTCGAACTAGAGACCAAGTACCAGCAGCGCCAATTTGCTTTTATTTTCTTCATCTATATGTTTAAGAGGGCTTAGAAAGTGAACGTAAACGAATGTCTTTCATCGGCTAACGCGCACACGTGCGCATAGACTTCCACGCTGCATATACGTACCAAATTGGGTAGCATCTAGTCCAATCCAATAGCACATAAAACGCTGATACATACGCATCTATACGTGTATACTTCACATGCGTGGGGCTAAAGTTTACTGGCACGCACGTGTGATAGCTGACGTTAATAGGGCCCTGGGTGATGATTACGGCCTTTATCCGTGATTACCACATCCACGGGACCCACTTTTAGTGGAACATGAACGTTCAAGCAAAAGAACGACTAATGCTATGACTAAAAGGACAAGCAAGCACGGCTACGTGTCGACGAGCTTTCCGTGCACCTAGTGGTATTAGCAAAATGTTTGCGAGAGCAGAACAGCTGCGACGTCGATGCATTAAACCTCAAGGGGATGAAGCTGGAGATTGGATGAGACGTTGTGGAAATATCGCAAGAAAAAAGTAGGATAGATAGGGGAAGCTGGAGGACGGAATTGCGAATAAATCAAACATGTCGATTTTCATCGATCATAAAACATTTTTTCGAACAGCTGTATACTTATTTTGAGAGAAACAATGAGGATTTGACAATATGTGATGAAACTATATTGACGGGAACTTGTTTCAAAAAATATCGAAAGCAGATTGTCTCGGACGCTATTTACTAATGTGATGTGCCCTCTCTGTTGTGCTGCAAAATAAGAGACGGTAAATAATTATGCGTATGCATTTCGAGCACCGAGCGATCTGACATCAACGCCCACAAAAACTTTGGCGTGATATGAACGGGTTTCTTTCTTCTTATTCGCATAGAATATACGACTTTTGGAACTCAAGTGCAAACTTTTTGTCTATGTCTAGAGGGAGACTTACAGTTTCAACTGATGTTAAATATGCAGTTTAAAGTTGGGGCTCGACGAGTTAGTTATAGATCTTTGTTGAACTTTGAGTTCGAGAGTAAATTTGAAAGGACCAGGCAAAGATATTTGATGGTTAACAACTATAAATGAAAACTTATGATAGTCTTTTGACAGCGCACCCGACGTTAATAATAACGCTGACGTACCAAACGGGCAAAAGTTACGCTGGTATCAATGCCTTTTTCGGAATGACGAGTGGAGGATTTCAATTATTTCGTACGAAATGCAATACACGTCGAACGATTAATATCGCATGCGGGTTAATCATCAATTGTCACTATTTTCGCGATATTTATTTATTAAATGAAATTCGATAGGAAATATTCATCGTTGTTTGGGTTACTTATCAAGAACTCGCGTGTAACTGTCAGGAAAATGGGATATAACAAAGACGAGAGGGGCGTGTCACTGATACTGTACATGATCGGAAAAGGGAGCTAGAAAATATGATGTAGAATGTACAAACAGAACATCTATTGCTTTTACGAATCTTTGCTTACATTCGCCAGTACCATATATTTTTCTCGTCAACGAAATCCCTTTCTATCATTGGCATCCATATGTGCTGTCCACATGGTAACTACGTATTACCGTTTTTCCATTGAATGGAAGAAAGGGGGCTGTTCTCGAGTGGGTAGAGCGCTCTTCCGCGTTTACAAGCGAGGGGATTCGGTGATATTCTCCTGTAGCACAATGCGCGAACGCACGCTTTTTTTTTAGACCCTCACTGCTCGAATCGTAGTCACCACGCGGCGGTCTTTCATTTTCGTGAACCCGTCAACCGGAAGAACATATAAAATATACGTATTTGTGCATGTGTATGTACGTGTAAAACCTTTGGTTTGCATGTGTGTGGGGCGAAACTTGGATTCAAACTTCAACATGTATAGAGATTGGAATAAAGAGTTCTAAATAGAAATAGACACGAGAATGGAGTAGGGGGCGTTGCCGATTTCCAGATCCTTTGTATTAACGTCCGCCATTCAAATTTACTGCTACTGTACAGAACTCTGAAAAATCACTTCCTAGGAAGCTTGTTTTTTCACTGATGTGATAATATTTAGAGTTTTCTTAGTATTTTACACTTTTATATGACTGTATGGTAAGGATAGCAAAGAAACCCTGTCGCTGAATTCGAGAACTTATAGATTTCTCATCGTAAAAAACGTATCGGATATTGGGGAATTTAACATCGTCAAATATTTCCGCGCTCCTGGCATGCCATAAACTATTCATAGAAAGTTTACAATCGCACCGGGAAATCTACAGTTCTTTCAAAATATCAAATATTTATGGGTAAGCTACGTTTTCAACGAATTTATAAATTGACTGTGCAATGTATTTTTTTCATCGTTTTGTTGGTAGCGTATTTTTTAAGCGACAAACAAAGTTCGAGTTTTGGAATAAAATCATGTCCGAAAAGAGATTGGCATATGGAAGCTCAGACAAGATTAGAGTGATCATTTACAGGTTGTGCAATTGGTCAGCAAGCAAATTTTTCAGGAACATAAAAATGGTATCGATTAGTAGAAGTTTTAAAGACGAATATTGTAATGCGGAAAAGATAGTTCCAGCATGTTCGTTCGAAAAACATTCATTCAAAGAAAGCTGGAATACTAAACATTGACGAACGAACCAAATCGATATTTCGATCCTTGGAGTGATGACCGTAAAATTGCTTTCAACTAGGAGCCAATGTGTACTCATCCATTGTGGAGCGTAAAATCCTTTATCTAGATAAGCCTCTTATATATTTTAGTGCATATAGCGTAGAATGTTGCTAACACACGTACATATATCCAAATGATGCATCGCAATGGTTAGACCACTTTGAACGACGTTTATTTATATTATGCATAGCACCGTAGTCGACCTACTTCAATTTGTTGAAACACTCGTTTCGTGTACTGCTGCTTTCAAATTTATTCATAGTTGGCCGGTTGTTCCGTGCTAGCAAGATCTCTTGAAGGGAGGGAGGGAGGTCGAGAGCGAGAGGGAGAGGGATGAAGAACGATGGAGCATGAGTGAAACGGGGTAACTCGTTCGAACGGTCGAACAGAAAGGGGTTGAAGCGCCCCGCGACTAGGAAAAGTGGCGGGCGTCGATAAGCGGAATAACTAATCCCAAGAGTTATGCCGAGGAATTTAGTGAGAGTAAGAGAGATAGCATTTGCTCGCTCCCGAAGTACATTTACCTGCCAACGCGGGGAGGAATAGTGGACATAGTATGTAGTCCTCGTGGCATGTACAATCCACCAGTCCCGGTGGAGCGTGAAAACTTCGGCACCGATGTAGCGAACCGCGACCTCTAGGCAGTAGGAAAACCTCGCTTCAGATGCCATCCAGAATTCCGTTGATCCCCTCAAAGTTGAGGATATATCAGCGGCAAAGAGTGCTTTGCCAAACGGATTAACCCGAGTAACGACTACCAGAAGCGCTGATCCAAATGGACTTAGACACTCTTATAGCTTCCCACAGTACGAAGCTATACGACGTCATTGGATTGAGGCTACAGAGTATTTCCTCGATATTATCCTCGTCCAGCCCAATAGCGCTCCAGTCATACCACGTCAACACCGCATAGGGACTTTTAATAGGGTCATTCGACTTTGTATCGGATTGTTGGAGTTAAAGTTATCCAGACTTCATCGTCGGAAGGCCAGAGATGCCACTGTTATATTTATCATTACGTTGAAGTAGATAAAAGTAATAAAAGAAACGAGTAATGAAGGGATATGTTTTGATGACAAACTTAATCAGCAATAATGAGTTTGTTGGCTCTTATTGGTGCCCAAGAAGGAGAGTCTCGTTCTGGGATAACTTGAGCTATGATAGTTCGAATAATCACGTTCATAGGTCACACTAATCCCCTGACAATTGACTCGTCACTTTGAGTGAATTTCCCTTCGGTATGGACCAAGGTAATATAAGTTTCTCAGGTGATCGAAGGAATGGTACGCGAATGGACGACCTCGACCTGTGTATACCCCTGTGTATACCCCAGTGTATACTTGGTGTATACACCGACACATATGTATACATATGCAGAGAGCGTATACCGTAGTTTTGCCTACATACGTTGCCTTCGTGTGCATACACACGGGAAGGCATAATTTCTAAGATGCTAGCAGTAGGTTCTGCAATGGTCGTAAACTTATATACGTTGTATGTAGATCGCGCGTAGGTCATGAACAGTATACATCGAACCTACATACAGGCCTTTCTCGACTAAATCCGTGTTTCTACTAGTACAAGGAATTATGCAGTACATATCGGATCCGCACTCGGCCGGATTTTATGTTTTCTGGCTTGTACATCGACTATCATCGTTTGCGTGTGTAATACATTTATGTACTGCAGTTGTGGGCGCAATGGAGTGTTATGTGAAAGGATCAGCTCGGGAGAGCGACGACGTGGCTTTACCACGCGGCATGAAGGCCGAGTACCTAGCGCGTTCGCTACTGTACATGAGTAGTATCAAAGGGGGATGGGGAGAGTACAATGAGTGATATATGCAAATGAAATCAATTTCGACAACGGGGAAGCGGAGCAAGGCTTACTCGACGAACCCCCGCAGAATGAAAACAGCGCGGCCCTCCTCGAATCGAGTAAAAAGGGATGTATGATGGCGCCGGAACAAGAGAGAAATATTGTAAATCTGTAGCGCGGGTATAACTGAAAGGGGAATGAAACGATGTAGAGGAAAGGATACATGTGGGGGACCAGCAGCGCGACGCTCCGTTGGCGTGATTTAATATCGTAAAACAGGCCCCGTAACATCCCGCAAAATCTCACTTTGGTCGGGGCTGCCCGTTTGAGAATGCATTTGGTAAGGGGATCCATGCGGTACACTAGGTACTTTGTTTCGTTACACGAGAGGGCAAACGTCTGCGTGAATCATTTCTATCTTTCCAGCTGTACCCCCCCCCCCCCCTCACCTCTCTCTGTCTTCTTTCCCTGTCTCAACAGTATGTGACGTTTGGGAAGGGAACATCGAGAATAATATACAGTGAAATCTTGCAAACTCTACATGGTCTCTGCTGTAAAGATAGAAGGTTCTAGTCGTAGAATATCAACCTGCAACGTGGATTGACGTCTCCATTTAATTCAGGATAGATGACACATTGCACTCCAACAGTGGTGACGATGTCAGCCAATTTCAACACTTTATATGATTCTAATAACCTGATTTCCACGTGCTGTGACGGAGACAGGGAAGTTTATATTTAAATATAAGATCCAACCTCATCATGTTAGTGGCATCCAAAAATATTCTCCTGGTATATTGAGATTCGAAAAAATTCGTCAAGTCTAAATTTTTCATGGAAGTTCTCCGTGCAAAAGATGCAGCGGAGTTCCAGTGGTGCCGTGTATTAAGAGAACCTCGAATTGAGATGTTACCTAGCAAATAAGGGAAGCGAAATTATTATGGTAGTTTTTTTTATTACTCAGGTCCCTAGAACCCTCAAGTTCTTTTCATGGAGAACAGCGATGAGAAATAACGAATCAGGTCGACACCTTGATCGTATACCGATATAAAATCGGACAGGCTTATCAAATACGTTACTGTGGTTTTGAACAAACATCAATAGCGATTTTCAGAATGTGGTCCACTTTTCCAAAAGATTATTTTTTCATAATGACGGGATATGCATGTATCGGATTCGTAAAGAAATGTTTGATACAACGTTCTTCTTTGAATGAATATATTCAAAACCGGGAATCCAACTCGAAAGTGTCAAAGCTATCAGACTTTCTGCTTTTCACGTCTTTCAAAAGCCTGCAACCAGTGTTCTTTGAAACTTCGACTAAGGTTTACATCGAGAGCTTGACAGAGTTTGTTTTACTTATCAAGATTTCCTTATTAAGGTTTAATCTTCATTTTCCGAACATCAGATATCGCTTTTATAGTTACGTCACCGGTCTAATTACAAGACTTGGCATTTGTATGTGAACAAGTTGCAAATGAGTCATTCGGACTCATTTCCTTCATTTTTATTTTTCTTACATGCTCCGTTCAAAAATAGCTCATTCAAAAGCATCATTTTGCAACTTTTGAGACGTATCAACACGCACCTTTCCCCATATTATTCGTGAGAAGCAACAGTGACAATTAGCCGATCTTTCGGAAGGGTGTACAATGGATTTGCACGAGAAGCCATGAACAGCGCGTGTGAGCACAATAGGGGTTAGATTGAATCTTTGTTGATAGTTCTGCTAAATACATGCACTGCAAAATGCACAAGAGTAGAGCATAGCGTCTAATTGACTCGAAGCAAACAGCTCGTAAATCATGGGCGTATATCGTCGGAGAGAAGGAATTAGAACTGTAGCACGCGTGTTGGCTCTCGTTCGCTTCATATTCTACGTTTTATCTCGATACGTGCAAGTCGCAGTCTCTCAGATATTTGTCGTTTCATAGAATGGAGTCTGGGGTGCGATCACTGCGATCACACATGTGCCGACGGAATCTTTGTTACCCCGTGCGAATGGTCTTGCGCGTTTCATTTCATATCCGACAATATATCTCGCTATGAACTGCCAAGGGCTTTAGTGTACTTTTCTATTTGATATATGGGAAGGCACACACCAAGGCGACGCGATTATCATCACTGACCACGTCTCGCTCTCTCATCAGCATCATATTAAAGCCATATGTATTACGACGTATGCCACGTGCCAGCTCCATTTACATTATAGAGCTGCACTACTGCCGTGTTATTTGTATCAAGCTAACGATCCATTGTAAACTCCCTCGTGCTCGTAAATATTCATCGTACAAAAATTGCCAGATGTAATAATGTTTCTGGAATAAAAAGCCATCCGATGCCTGCAGGACATTTTTCGACCTGTGGATACGAGAACTCAGTCACGGAGATGTGTGTGCCTTTCTACTTTTTTTTTTTTTTTAAGTTTGTCGAGTTTATTACTGTATACCGATAAATATGTTTTACTGATTGCGTTAGCCGCTTGCATGCATGTGTGTACGATTTCGTGGAGTTGCCAGCTGTATACACACACTTATTATTCTCCTATAATAGGCAGGTGGTAGAGGCTGCATACGTGTGCAAATGTAGGACTAGGATCGTCGCCAATATGTACGAGCATGCTTGCGCGCAAAGATAACCGGGCTTGGTGCGTGCCTCCAGCTAACTTCGCATCTAACCCAGTCACGAATGAGTTTAAGCCCGATGTATTTCATAGCCCATTTACCGGATCATTCTGGGGGATAACCGAGTGTGCTGTTGTATGTAGGCAAAGATTAGGAAATGCCGATCGTTTAATATTTCGATGAGGATTACCGTTAATGAATAATCGACGAAATTTGCTGATACACCTATGTTTTGATTGACGGAGAGGCACACACCTTTCGATAAATGGAAATAAGAAACCGTCGATGAGTTAGCGAGGACAAAGTTTTTTAAGCAAATGTATATATTTTACAACTTTTTCGTGCTTCAAATTTTGAACAAAGATAAATCTATAATTACAGCACGTCAATCCCAATATCTGATGAAAATTTCGAACAATGTTAGGTCCACGAGCTTCGGCAGAGACGGATCAATGACCCTTCGATAATCGAGTTTGTAACCTAAACTTTTGTACCAGCGAGATTTTGCAGTTACCAAGAGTATCGCGCTTCGACCCCAAAATAATTCGACTTTCCCCACTATCCTATATTTTCGCTCTGTTCGCGAACGATGGAACAGACACTGCAAGCAATATATATAAAAGCATCTCCTAACAAAACTCTGCTAACCTTACGGCGGTCAATATTGTATCATAAATTTCATGCTCGGTGACGGTCGTCGGCGAATAAGAGAACTAGCCGCTAGGGATTTCGAACAAAGCGGTATACATAGGAAATTTTAGGCCAAGCTGAATAAGGCAACCTCGCGTTCTCTCGGTTCGATCCTATATTTCGGCTTTGGTTATCACAAACAACAAAGTCCTAAAATTCATTTTGCCCACTGTTTTATCAGCTGTTCTCAAATAATTAACTCTCGGTCAAGAATGTAACTTTTACTAAACATTTACTAAACGTTTCATATAAATATTACTCAGAGTTAAGAGGATTGAGGATGAAACGCGAAAACATTTCAAGAAACTACATCTGCTTCATATGGTTCGAACCATCGACCGAATTCTGGAGAATTCTAGAGAATGACGATTACGGAGCTTTTGACCATGAGGAATTTTTCATATCCGTATCAATTCATGGCTGAGTGTGACCAGAATATTTTTCAGCTTTTCGCAAGAGGGAAAAACCGGGAGTAGTACATTCCCCGAGGAAACCTGCGCTTTTCATCGGGTAAAGCGAATCAAACTCTTGCAACACCATCGAGAATGCGTGCACGTGGATTTCAGGGTAATCCCTTGATTCTCAACGGGATCCCGAGGGAGCGAGGGTGAGAACGCACCATCACGAAATTGAGAAGAGAAATTGCTGACCGAGTAGAGTAAACCGTAGCAGCGTGGGTGTTTTAGTGTATGACTAAGAGGAAGAAACAGGAGGCGGGGGTGAGAGTCTAAAAGCAAGATGGAATGCACAAAGACACAAAAAAAAGAGGGAGAAGAAGAGAGAAATGAAAGAGAACGGAAATCGGTGTTTGTATTCAAGCGATTAGAAATCGCGTGACGAAAAGAGGGTTGGTTTGCTTTCTTGCCCCTTTTCTCCATTAGCAGTTTCCCTCCTTTCGTAAAGCTCTGTGACCAAAGCCGGTAGTTCGATTCATCCTTCCACTGCCAACCTCCCTAGCGAGGGAGCCAAATAAAAGGGTGGCGAAGAAAGAGCCGGAGAGGAGCGGAAAAGAGGATGAAAAAGACGGAAATGTACTCGAGAAAGTGTGGTCTCGATTATTATTGTACGATTCCGCACGTTCACTCTCTGCACTATACCATCCACGCTTTAATTAACAGAGATAAGCGAATTAAAATTCAATTTAAGATGCAAAACTTTCAATTCCCAGCACCCTCGTTCCTATCTCCACCTGATAATATTGTAAGCGGATAAATAATTCATCGAGGATTAAATACACCCGGGTAAACTTATATTCGCGAATCTCGAGAATTACTGGATTTTCTAGCATTCGAGTCCGTAAAAACAATGCTTCTTCAATTTATCAAACTTTCGGTCGTGAATATTTATTTTTTGTTCTTCGTAAACAAAAATTTGATGTATTACCGTCCAACTTTCTCTGGTCTTTCATTTGAAAAATTAAACCGTGCCAGGCGATGGTCTTCATTGGCATTCAAATTTGCATCTTTAGAACTTAACGAGAAACTTTTTTGTTGGTTCATCAATTCTTCAATTTTTGAAATCGTCCCAATTTCTTTTTACCGATTCAGTTTTTCGGTTCCAAAAAATCTTGTTGAATAACCGTAGCACTGCAATTAAACATTGTTTTTCGTAACAATGAGTAATATCGCTGTATTTCAACGAGGCAAATTTCTACATCATAATATTCAATTTTCTGGCTAGAGCAGATCTCTTTTGTTTTTTCAGCTATTTCTCAGAGAGCTCGGACTGACATATATTCCTTGTCAAAATGATCGCGTATTTCATGATTGTCTTCGGTAACATCATTTGAGAAAGATTGAATCGCACATTTTTTCGTGTCCTTTGATGAACATTCTAAATACAAAAATGTAACTATGTCTCTGTACAGGTTTACGATTCTCGTTTATTTCCACTGAGTAAGAAAGTGATAACGGACGTTTGTCATACCGGAGATTATAGTCCCGATGATATTCCCTTATGCACGTTGAGTGCATGACTCGTTCCTGTACTTTGAACGCTTAGCTTCAATTCCCGCGGTGAAACAGAGTTTCTTCTTTCCCCTTTTTTATTTTTTTCCGCCCAGCATGCTTCGTTCATACCATGCTGCTTTTGCCCTCTAGGTTTCATCTATTTGAGGACTTATAATGTTATGTCGTAGAATATCACGTGTAAAAGAAATTAGAGACACGATGGCGGGTCATGATGCAATGCACTTTGCGCGGTACAAATTATAAATTCTCGGACACTTCGATATGAAAATAATTCAACAAACAAAAAGTATATCCGTAATGAGGTCAGCGATGTTATTTATATCAGATTGCATATCAAATATGGAAAAATATGGGTACTTAAATGAAGTCTGTATAACGAGAGATTATTTATGGAGGCGAAGAGTTAGTGACATCTTACAGATCTCGTTCAAGATTTGAAAAAAGATTCAACGGGGTCGGGAGTTAGGGTCTCGTACAGGTGTTAGTTTTTTTTTCTCGATACTTTTGACAAAAAATAAAGTCTTATTTCTCTGCTTATGTGAACCGAGTACGATTGAATGCAGAGACACCTGCTCTTTGGTATTCATGACGCTGATTTGAAATTGGGAGAAATCGTTCGACCACATGGAAAATACATAATTCTACAGAATGCTAATAATAAACATGCATTATTCGTAATTCGCTGTATCTGTATGAATATTTGTTCATTCGGATCAGTTCATGTAAACCTTTATGTATGGATATTATCAAGACAAACGTATAGGACAAATACAAAACTTGTTAACATTAAATTAATTAGAAATTAATCAAATACAAACACACACACACACACACACACACACACACGAGCATCCATTGAAATGGAACAGTTTGTTGAAATTCTTCAATAATAAAATTGATAGCTTTTTCGTTAATATTAACGCGGCGTGTATACAAAATCATGCATGACCTGAAAACCTCATCACGAAGTAGACAGAGCAATTGATGAATCTATGTTTATCGTTGCAGCAGCATTGATTATGCATAAAATTTTGATTGATCGTCCTGCAAATTAGAATATTTCGTGGCTCTTACTTTAATAATCAATGACCTCGATTATGCAGGATAGGAGAGAACACTTTGTCGCTGATACGCTCATTTATACAAATTTTTTCACGCACTATTCATCTCCATAAAGGCATGTATCGACAATCACTACGATATAATGGAAACGGACCAACGTCGAATTCACAAGTTGTTTTTTTTGTTATCATTTGACTTACTTTTTGTGGTGACGAGATCGATTGTACTTTTTATCTAGAAATACGGCAGCGTCTCGAGGCTAAATGTTGAATCGATAATTTCGAACGTCTAGGACAAGCGCCGGTTATATTATATTCAATCTTCACTCAAGATTGGCCGATTTTCGGTACTTTCGAACGTAGGTCGACGCCACACGAAGACTCGATAACTTACTACAAAAAATTTGATTTATGCATAAAAAAGCATAAAGAACGGAATGCTTTTTAAAAAAACTTATTTCATGGTTCATTGAAGCAGAAATGAAAAAATCCTGTAAACAATGATTAAAATCATTTTTCAGTATCTTTTTTCTCGATACTCAAAGAAAAATAATTCGCAAATACATGTAATATTTCTTATAAATAGACTGGAGGGTAGAAAAAAAAATTGGTATAAAGCTGTAATCCAAGTGTTCCCATCATCGATCTTGTTAATGGACAGGCGAACAGTTGCTTTTATGATTAATGCATCAGTGATAACGTCTTTGATGTGTTGGATATGAGGGGAATGTAAAATCTGTGATGCCCGCATCGCTTCGATGTTACTCACACGTATTTACGTTTATAAACAATCTATGCATGTGTACGTGTAAGTACGGTTTCGAGCGTGTCAAAACGACACCCTCAGCTACCCCCTTCTCTTATTATATTACGGGCTTTCCCTCGGTGCCGCTTGTCTTACGAAAAACAGTTTCAATCTCGGAGAGTAGGAAGTTCGAACAGCACGAGAGAGAATATACTCCATCGAGATGAGAGCGGGTATTATAATGTTTCAAGCTCACTTTTCTACAGTGTCCTCTGCTCACTCCGTACCGAGTTGAGGGATATATATATATATATTCTTCGTCATTCCAGAAGAATCTCCAATCCATCATTTCTTTTATTTCTTCTCCTATTTCCCCACCTACAACTTCCATTTCGTGCGAATTGACGCGAATCTCTTCGTGTGTATCAGTGTTTATCACGCGTAGCGATTTGTGGAGTGTTAATTGCTCGATATTACCTACAAAGTCAATTCAATCAGAGCTGTTTGTCTGCGTCTGCGTTAATATTCAAGATGCATGTACCAAGAACGTTCTTTCGTACGTACACCTCGTTCCAGGGTATATACATAAAGATCTTAAGACGTCGATATAGTTACTCCGCCCTTATTGCTCTGCTCTCGACAATTTCAATATCAATTTAGAGAGTAGGCGTATCTTCAAGTTTCATCTTCAACACGAACACTTCCGAGTACATTACGAGCATACACAATTTTCAATGGCTCGAATACAGCTCGTTGATGTTGATTAAAAAAATATATGCGTTCGAAAGTCATTATTTTTTCTAAGCTTCTTTATTCAACTTTCGAATCAAACTTTGTATATATACATTGTGTGTATATGAAGTACCCACAGGTATATGCAGAGCGGATAAAATAATAAATTCGCTTATTAAATCATTGACTAACGTCGGTTCGCCGGCGAATAAATCTCTGGATGATTGGCGTCGCGATAGCGCAAGAGGGACCTTAGGACGACAAAGCTTTCGTTGACAGAACGTTATACATATATATATATATAATATTATCATACATTATATCTATATATGGATCTATATACACCATAATATATTCGGTGGAAGCGCAAATGTCATTTTCCTCGTGACGCGTGGGTCGCAACGACACAAAGGAGGAGAAGAGAGGGGGGTGGGGGAGGGAGAGAGGAGAAGGTAGGTCGACGCAACGGATGGTCCAGCGGTTGACAGACCACTGGAAAGCGTGGCGGCAATTCGAATTGACAGGGGCACCGGGATTCCGTCTAATAAATCACGAACGAATCTATATAGACGTATATGAAAGTACTAAAATTCAAAAGGACAGTAGTTGAGCCAAGCTCATATTTAAAATCTCTTAGTTTACGCCCTTTCGACGCGTATGGATAATATATAGGATGCGCATAGATATTGCACTTGTATCAAGCTCGGACAGTAGACTACACACGCACTTGGGTGGACACAGTTCACGGGTCCAACAGCTAAAGCGAATACCAGAGTGCGGTGATGCCTCGTTAATATAAAGCGAAGCGAGGTGCGGAAGGGGGGGGGGGGGGGGGGGGGGGGGGGGGAAGGGATTCAAGCAAGTTGGAAATATTTTTCCCGTGAAATTGGGTGACATTTTGCTCGTGAATCAGGAAATTTCGATGCTCCTATGAAATTAACTCACACCTCCGTCATTATTCACCCCCAAACTCTCCCGTAAAGTCTCTTTCTCTGTTAATTGGGATCATGCAAATTTAACCTATCCCAAATATTATTTACCACACGGCAACTTTTTTTATCGCACGCGTATTCGCACAGCATTTGGTGAGAATATTAATTGGATATTTTACTTATAATAATATTACTGGAAAACGAGACAAAAAAATCTATTCGATCGCAATGTCGAATTAAAAAAAAAACGTTTATCGAAAAGCCTTGATAAAACTTGGTCTCTTCACCTGTTGAGAAACCTCCATAAAGACCACTTACTCGGATACTTTTTATCATCATTCTTTTATCAATGATCGGTTTTACCTCGAATAATATGCAGTCAGCGATTAATATGCGATATATGCGCGCGTATTTTGATGTAAATATACTAATCTATATTGCGTGAACCTCTTCAGTCGCAATGTTGCACTGATAGCTATTGTCTAATATGGCATCATAGTGTAATGAAGATTGCCGGAACCGATGATATCCCGTTCGATTCACTGCGCTGCTCGAGAGTTAGATTCAAGTGGAAGGATTCGAGAATGGTATAATAATCGTTAACGCAGAGCATTCGCGAGGGATCTATATCTGCAGATATGCCAATCGTATCATGTACATATCGTACAACCTAAACATCATAGTTTCTGCAGAGGGTTTCTGATATATTCGTGAGTGTGTGAAGAATAGGAGCAAATAGGAACAATATAACGACGACGACTGAGGCTCCTTCTGGCTAGAGCACATGCATATTACATATTACACATGTATGTGTGAATGATACTCCCTGATGCTTGAATAATTATCGAGGGTCGGTATATACTCCTCAATTCCCACGTGGAGCACGTACATTATATTCAATGGTTGGGTGTGAAGTCTCGAGAATACTCAATTTCGCGCCAAATATCCTATTCGTCCTTTCGCTTTTCCTCGCCAATACATAAAAGGGGTCCGCGAATCCGAATTTGATACTCGCAAAACAATGCGGATTCACGAAATTCTGAAGTTAATGTCTTAAGCGTTTTTGGACGCTTTACTGGCTACATTTTTTATTGTTTGTGCACAGAGAATGTTGCTCCGCTTACCAGCCGCATGGAGCGGATTTCGCGTATCAGGGCCTTGCTAGTTCTAGTTTTCATCGTTGCATCGGTTTTGATAACGAGTCAATTTTGAATGTTGCATCAAGGGTACAACCGATATACAAATGATAAGAGACTCTCGTCGATTTCAGGATTTTCCGACGTCGTTACAGGCACGTTTTGAGCCACCCCGTGTATGTACCATAGCTAATAGTCAAATCAGAAACTTATCCTGCGGAGAGTACCAATGGCTTGAGAACGGCCGGTACACAGAGCGGAGCTCTTATGAACGAAGCTGCACACAAGTTGCAGCGGGGGAAGAGCATGGACATGGCTGTATTCACTTCGCCCACGGGAATGGATCCTAATTCGTCGTTCAAACGCCGAGAGCCTCTCAAAGTTTCTTGTCCTCAGCGGTGGCGGTCTAATATATGTGTCCTCTTTATTTACCGTAACCCTGTGTCGATCCATGTACAAAGACGCCCCTATGTACGTTACATGTCCGGGCTCGTATTATATACAAGTGTGTTATATATATTTAAAGGGCTATCGTAGGGCCAATTTCGTTAGAGAGTGAGACAGGCACCCCGAGCAAACCCGTTAGCTCTCGCTAAAGTCCACCAAACTGTGAAGACTCTTCTCATATCCGTAAGAACGAGAGGTTATAAATTCATGACTACTGGGATAAGAGAAGCTTTGGCAGAACCTCGAAGAACTTTGATCGGGTCGAAACAATTTAGGACTGTAACGTTTCCCGTTTTCAGCAGATAAATTTATTAATTCTTGCTGATTCGTATTTGAAACGATGAGAATTCTTCGCTTTATCGAATAGCGATATATTTTCTTTTGGAATTTTGTTTATATCGAATATTACGAAAACCGAGATGTATTATCGTAGCCTGAGTTCAAATTATCGAAATGGATTTTAACCAGCGAGAGCTGAAGTAATGAAAAATTCATTGCATTTTTCATCATCTCGATTGTGCTTTAAAGCATCTTAATATATTTAATGGTATGCTACGGAATTATGATTCCCATTGAACCATATTTAATTATCGGCGTGCATATATATTCTGAGCTGGTGAACGTTTCGTCGCGAATCATTCATCCACCGTTTTATTCTGTAGAGTTACATTCTCAAATACTCGATTATTTGATACTTGATCGAAACGAAGGGTAACCAATATTCGAATAATTGGCACGTGCGGTCAGGGAAATTTTTTAAATAATCAATTGATTGATACTTGATAAAAAATAAAGTATCAAATATTCGTGGAATTTGTATTTGGCCAGGGAAAAGTCTAAAATACTCGATTATTCGGTACTTGATGAAAGTATCAAATATACCCGCGGAATAATTGGTGTTTCTCGTGCAAGTATATTGAAACACCAAAATTTGAGGACACTAGAAACGATTGAAGTGTAGTATTAGTGGGTGGGAGAAACGCAATCGGATCGTGAAAAACCGGAAGGGTATAGAAACGAAGTATATTGAGTGTGCTCCAAAAAGTGATTTAATTTCAGCAAAGTGACGTGATTGGGTTTATCTGGAAACTCGTAATGAACATTCCACTGCTGCCGTTACCCAAATTAATAGATTTTTTTAAACACGAAAGAGCGCACCGATGCCCACCAAGTCTCCGTATGAAAAAGTTAATTTTAATTTAAAAACTTCTCCAAACGATCGACCTGGATAGATTTATGATTCAAAGCATTCTTTTAATAGTGATGATGAGAACGAGGCGTAAACAATTTTAAACTCAACATTGACGTCGATCATTCAAGTTTGCGGAGGCTCGAGAAACGAACGAATTCTTTCTTCATGATATTGCTTCGCGTTGAAAAATATATAGTTTTTTAGTTATTGCATTCATGTTGAAATACCTATTCGAATGAGTGAGAACACGGACACGTTTTTCAAGCTCGATTCGAAATATTGATATTCCAGTGCGGTGTTTGACCGAATTCTTCGATCAGCGGTAACAGATAGTCCCGAAATACGTGCTTTTTCTCTTCTTTGGGGATATCCTTTTTATTTTCTTATATCCGTATACCCGGAACTCTCGTGGATATCAACTCAAGGGGTGCGAAAACCAAGGAAGGAGAAAGAGAGAGAGAGAGAGCGGGAGAAAGACTCCGGTCGTGCAAAAATTCGGTGAGAGTACACCACACAAGCGTACATTCATTCGTTTGTTGGTATCGGTATGCATTATTTTCTTTTATATACGTAACCAATAAAACTTTTACGGCAACCGGCGAAATTGTATAGGCCATTTTATTTCCGAAGAAACTGTTGTTTGACTGAAAACCTTTTTCAGAGGTGTATCAAGGTTACAATTTTAGTGTATAAGAAATATGGCATTTAGTCTTCGTAGTTCTACTCGAATTAGAATAAAAAATTTTTTTTTTTTTTTTAATCTCGCTACTTGGAATTATTTTTACTCGAAGTGAAATGTCCAGTACAGCGAAATAACGATGTGATCGTCAGAAGGAACTGTAGTTCCATTAAAAAAAAATAAAGAGGAGTTTTCGTCGTTAAAAGAAAAATCATGGGGGTCGAATTTTGATGGAAATGGAAGAAATAACGAAGTCAATATGAAGACTGAGCACACACCCGTACAAGCCAACGCATTGATATACAAAACGTCGATCGGCAATACTTCGGAACATGGTTCGAGGATAACATTCCCGATTGACGTGAAATCAAATCGTTCGACTTTGCAGGTTTGGCCTCATTACGTCCATGTCTTGGCTGTCGACGAGAATATTGAAGAAATCGAAGAAGGAACCATCCGGCGAATCACTGTCGGTCGTGAGGATGGGGGTTTTGAACAATCGACAGTTTTCGATCGTCACTGAGAGAGAGAGAGAGAGGGAGATGAAGAATAGCATAATTGACAGTGTTGCCTTTGAACGGGATAAAAGATCGCGATAAGTGACAGTGATAAATTGAGACGCGATGTAGTTTTACCTTCTGATGTTCACGGTTATTCTCTGTTTCACACAAAAGTTGACGTGATCGGCCATCGAGATCGTTTTTTTTTGTCTACAACTCTCAAATTTGTCATTTTGATATTTCAAAGTTGTTCAATCAATTCTTGAAAACAAAACTCTCCAGCTTGGATATCGATTAATAAATTCGTCCCAATGAAACAATTGAGTGATTGCATTTCACATCGCAATATTTACAGCGAAAATAGGTTACGAAAGAATATTTCTATAAGAGTTTCATTCGTTCTTGTTTGTTTTTATTTTACAGCAAGTTTTCTTGCAGTGGCTACGAGAAAATATATGGCAATGTTGAACATCCGGTATTGTGTATACGTGTGTACACGTTGCAGATAATAGAGTAGATCCGAGGAGCTAAAAAACTGTATTAAACTCGGTGAGAGTAAGAAAGATGGAGGGTCGTATATTAGAAAGATGTATGGTGAAGTTATGGGGCTCGAACCCTGTAGCTGATCGGAGGATGAGTATACGAGAGTTAAGAAAAAATAAAAATCGAAAGGAAAAAAAAAGGTGAAAATAGTGTGTGGATGCTGCTAGTAAGTCCGCGGCGGTAACTCTTTTGGGACAGGAGTAAATCGTGTACCTCGGACTGGCGGTATGATTCCCTGAACGAAAATCGAGATCTCGTAGAGTCCCGAACGTGATGCCCTCGATCTACTTGTGCTACGAATTACTTCAAAGTTAACAACGTTTGAAACAAACAAAAAAAAGTTCATTGCCTTCAGCTTCCCGATTTCTCGATATAAAAATAGTTGAATAGTCTCTTATAATTTGTTTGTATTTCCGAATGAATAATCGTCAAATTTTTTTTTCTTCAGTTCGAAATCTTGAATAATCGATTATTCGTATAGGGGAGGGCTATTTTTTTTTCGAGGACGAGAGCACTTGAATGAGTCATACGTTAAGTGTGTACGGCTTGAGGAAGTTTGCGTACAGAGTTTGAGCATCGTCCGACGTCAATTCATTGAGGAGTTTTCTACAAGGACCCTTGATGAAGGAGAAAAAGTGAGATGGAAGAAGGAGGGTAATTGGCAGAGGAAGAGACAGAAAAGAGAGAGAGAGAGAGATGAAATGAAAGGCGGACGTTTGGGCGAGCGAAATAGCATGTCGCGCGAGTAATTACGACAGGGGTGAAAACGCATCGGTGGCTGCCTTTTCTCTTTCTCGTGATGTTAGTCGACCTTTCACTCTCATATGTGCCGCATGTTTCGTACTCCCGCTATGGCTTTTCTATAGAACAAACGCACTTGTGCAATAGAAGCTTACAAGAAATGCCTTTTACTGACGTTACTAGCGTACATATATGTGATATTTTGCCACTCGTTGCCTTCAGCGTAACAGCACCAATTTCCGAAGACTAAAGGGTGTGTCAGATCGTTGAAGCGATGACTCAAAGAGGAATCGAGGCAACGGTAGCAAAGTGGAAAAATAAAGATGGTTATTGTTATATTTCTGTACAAAAGAAAAAAACTGATAAGAATCCATGCCAAAATGTATGAGTTTCTAATGCGATTTGATCCAAGTGTTTTATTTCCTAAAAAGAGAGGGACGAAGCCGTTGTTAACGTTGAAATCCGCGTAAAACTTGAATACCGAAATCTAATCAATTCTGTGGATTGACCCAGAAAACGTTGAATTCATCGAAAATATCGGATGAATGAACAATCTTAAGAATAATGAGCACATATTCTGTAAATTTCGACACATATTCGATGAACAATCTTAAGTACATCTCGCATCGATGGCTCTTTCAAATATGTATCGGGTACAATATTTATCGACGTAGGTTCATATATTTTCGAATATAACACGTATATATTTCTCCGGTCTGAAATGGGGTAGGGGAGCAGGGAGACACCATCGCGAGGGGCATGATGCACAACAAGCCCTTCTATATCGGTTTTTGTTTTGCCTTTATTTTTGCTACGATACAGCCGAGCTCGTATTTCCTCTCTTCTCGTACTTTGCTACGTACACCCCATACACCCTCTGTCTGCATGCCCAGTTCCCATATATCTCGCACGGTTCTCTTGCCCGCTACACACGTGCTTCGTCTCTCTTCACCGCACCGAGTTCATTCTTCTCGACTCCCTTCTTCCTGGTCCACTCTCGCTTCCAGTCCCTCCACACGCTCTCAACCAACGCGAGCCCATATATATATATGCACGCCGTTTACGATCTTGTATACTATGTAAACTAAATATATGGACTTGAAGACTGTTTCGTGAAAGTGACTCGATTATTGCGAAACGTACGAGAAATATTCGGCAAGGCGTATTCACCGAGTCAGTCAGTTTCACGAAAAATATTGACTTCGAATGCACGCTACGTATATACGTGCATGTCGCTATACCTATACACACGATTTGTCGATGACTCATATATTGAGAATCCACTTTGTTCGATATTCTGCATCAGCAGTCTGCCCCACGTTCCCATCTCCAGTTTTATTTTATTTTTTTTCTTTTTTCAGTTACAAACTACGTATTTTGTATGAAAAGAGAAAGAAGGATAAAAAATGAAAATCTTGACGTTTTCATAGAGTTTGATATCATTGAAAGATTTTGTTGATTCGAGCGTTCTCGGTGAGGATACAAGCGAGTTGAAAAAAAAAAAAAAGAAAAAATATAGCAGATTGGTTCGAAACTTTATGATATTGTGATGATTTTATAACATCATTGGCAGCCCGTGATGAGGAATTTAATCGAATCAAGGATTTTCTTGCTGCGTGTGATCCTGAAGGTAAACGTCAACGATTATTCGACTTTTCATGTAAAATATGCTAAATGCTGAATGCGTGATGATCAATTTTTTGCGTTCGATACCTCTCATATCGCTCTGTAGCTCGTTCCGTAATTGTAAAACATGGCAAAACACACCTGGGTAACCGCCACCACCGGAGCTCAAACTTCCGCAGGTATTCGCGTGGCAATGGTTTAAAATATTATATCCAGACGAGGATTACGGATTCAGTCTAAATTATGAACGGCGGTTCGTGTTGTCATAGAAGAGCAAAATATATTTGACTGTAGTTATTCGAAAAAATAGCGTTTTTGGGGTTGTAAAAATGTTTACCAGAATCACGTGTGTTTGTGTCAAGGATAAAAAAAGAAAATAAAGTGGAACGGGGATTTGAGAGTTTGCGAAAATATCTCAGTGAAATCCGTTCGCGAATATATTTTTGGATAAATGTATATGCGGGGGAGCGTGCTTGGATCGTAAGCCAGAAAAACTTGAACGGTTATATCCTCGAGATAACTTCATCGATTACCCTCCCAAACTTCGCTCACATTTGGAGCATCGGAAAAATCTTTTTTGTCTCGAGACACTGTTCTCGCGCGAAATTGCCCGGGAGTTGTGCATTTTATGATTCAGTTTGTGCGATCTTTCGTTAAATTCTTCGGTCTTGGTATACTTTCTACCCCCAATAACTATACTTTCATATTTCGGATGTATTAAAGTCACAAACTTATCATGATACTCTGTGCAGTAATAAAAACACTTCCAGAAGCATTTATGAATCGTCGTACTGTGAGGGTACATAAATGTTTTAAAAAACGTACAAATTTCGGTGGCACATAACGGACTCGCAGTTATTTTTTTAATAATCCGTTAGTAATGCGAAAGTTTCGAATGTACTACGCTTACCATCTAAACACATATCGTAAGCATTTTCGCGGTTGTAAAACCGCTGCAAATCGATTATGTTTCGTATACCTATGGATATAATGAGCATTAGAAGCTAAAAAAAAGTTTAGATTCTCGTGTTTCATGTTGTACGTGCGATTGAGGATAAGCGCGATGGGAATCAATGTTGCATGGAATAGGGGAGAGTTTGTGAAAACAGCCATGAGATAAGACGAGTCGTTGAATAACACAGGTCAGGGGCAGGTTATATACCGCGGCGTTTATATTATGCGGTAACGCTTATTTCAGTATATTTCGATGGCGTTGCTGCAGTGGTAAGGAGGCGCCGCCGGAGAGTGCGGTTTTGTAGTACAATGATTTCTAAACACATATGAAAAGGGGCAAATAAGGAAAGACGGAGGAGTTAGCGAAGAGAGTGGTGAATATGGGGTAGAAGAAAGTGGATTGTATGTGAATATTATGGCGGTGCTGGCATTACCATATAAGATGCGGCATAGTAAAAGCTGAACAATGTTATACGTATGGGAAAAGGAGTTTCCCTCTAGAACGATTAGATTTTCCGGCTCGTTGGTTAACCAGATGTCGCGAAATCTCAGCATCTCATTCGCGATCGTGCTCCCCCCGCCTCCTCTCTCTTCCTCTTTCTCGTACAATCGCAATGTCTGCGAGTTGGTATATTTGCGAGGAAGTAGTTGCTCTATTGCTAAGATTCACCCTGCGCTATCGTTTTACAGTCCATTCCAAACGGTTCGTAGAGAGTTGGTTTACCACTTTGTGGGGATGAATTCAGAGCGATGCTTCCTTCCTTCTCCCTCTATTTCTCTTTTTCATTCTCTCTTCTTCTCTCACTCCTTGCCTAATCTATTGTTAGTCTCTATCTCTCAAACTCCCTCGGACTCTCTCTCTCTCTCTTTCTCCCTCTTTCACTTTCTGCCATGCATCCCGGTATAATAGCTTGGGGAAACGACATTGGTGCAGGCGACGTCTGAAAGTCCGTGACTTCGAAGGCGGGCTGTTAATGGCCGAGGCGTGTGCATTGGGTCCCAGGATTACGTATATATTTCTATAGGTATATATGCAATGGCACGGCACGACTTAACTCCCTTATTCTCTCTTGGGAAAACGAGAGGTTGGAGAGGGGGAGGAGGCATCGTCAGATTCTCTCTCGTGTATTGCCAATAACGATCACCACGGGGATGTTCGCGCCTCCGCAGTATTCCTTTTGCGAAACAACCAATGTTCGGCCCCATCGAGACTCTCCCTGCAGCATCACCCCCCCCCCCCCCCCTCCTCGCCCTCTCCCTATTACTTCCGTATTCGGCAATTTCGACAATGTACACATATATACGTATGTACAGCGCTAACCGGAGGAGAGTATAATATATAATGAAATGTCCATGAGGGAAGGAAGCGGCAGCATCCCTCTTACCAAGAGCTGAGAGCACAACAGCCTTGAGGAACAATGAGTCGATGTTCCGTTTGGCAAGCTCAGCATCCGAGATAAATGAAGACAATCTATACTATGAATATTATATCAACACCGTGTATAACTACTCGTGCTGGAGGGACAATATCTTGAAGATTACGTATGCATGGCTATATGCATGTTGTATAGACGATCATTATGGGCTGTTGACGTTGCATGTTGATGCGCCTTTCCGTCTTCGAACCTTTCTCCCCCCCCCCTCTTCGCGTTAGTTTAATAAACGATAGAATTACTGTATATGAGGCATAACATAATATGAAAAGTATTATTGAAAGTTGAGATTCGCGAAAAATTTCTTGGATGACATCGCGATAGAAGCCTTCAAAGAAAAAATGTTCTACTTGTGATGGAACATTGTGAAGTAAGAACATGAGAATAGAACTTTGAAGAGAAGTTCGAACGAAAGAAAAATAGAACTGTTGGATGGGACCGAGGGAGATTGGAGAGTGGAAAAAAAAAAAAAAAATCCACGTTGTTCAATGGATCTCGGTCAAACTGAAATTTGACACTTCGCAAAGTTCGCCTCCCGACGCTCCACTCACCTATTTATGAATCTGTATACATATATTTTATTTATTCACTCAAATTCATAGATTTGTATATCCGGGTATATCTGCGAGTTTCTAAAAGTAGTTCAAGGTGTATTTTTCCGGGGTAGACTGGAAAATTCTTCGGACGATCAATTGTCAGGTTTTATACAGTTCCTTTAGTTTGTAGGGGTAATTCGAGCACCCTGTAACTAGAATGCACGTCCCACGCAGGTCCTAACGGTCGTGGAAACGATTGCTCTCGCTCGCTCAGGTCGGAGGTCATACGGAGTTGTTCATTTCTCGCTCGGGCTCGAGCTGTACTTGCAAGTACCGCGTGTGTAGTCTGTGTGCGCATGAACGTTGAATCTCGGTGTAAGTATACAAAATTGTGTTGTTGCTTTGATACAATCTGGCTGTGGCCTCGGCAGAGAAGTATGTCGTAAAGAGGGAGAGTGCCGGTCTCTCGATCGCAATGACTAAACAGCATAGAACACAACAGTGGCAGAAGCTCGCACAACAATTCGATGTGCATTCCGTTTGAACGCGTGGCTTAGTAGGGCTCTCTCTCTCGTTCGTGAATTAGGCACAGGCTTCTCTCGTGGAGTTGTATACCAGTCGTTACAGTGGGTTTCACCGACTAAGCACAGCGGGATTATTGCTTGTGTGGACTTTTGTCTCTACGTGTCACGTGACAGCGGATCGTTCGTGCCCTATTGCTGCAGCAGGTCTTCCAGAATAATTGTTTCAAAGGAGGAGAGAATCATAGACAGACGGGGAGAGGGAGCAGATAGCGGAATGCGAGAGAGAGAAAGAGAGAGGGAGAGAGACAAAGCAAGAAACATCTGACAGCCGGACTTGTGGATCTGTATTCATACATCCCCTCTGTTATTATACGACAAGAATGTCTGGAATTCTTGCCACTTCGAAACGTTTAACAGGCATGTGTAACGTTTTCAACGGAATAAAGGTCGTTCGTAACGAATATCCTCTGTTCAATTTTTATATCAAAGACGCTTGGAATTTACGTTGCAGTGATACATGACAATTAAAATATCGAGAATTATTAAACATTATAGCTCTGTATAACTTGACCGATGGTGCTTGAGTTTGCCCAACGCCTACAATATACGCTTCAATGACTTGGCACCTATCAGCGGATCGTGAAGCAGAATGAAGTGCTTTCAACTATCAACCTTTAGCGATTGGGGACATGCATCAATGACACGCACCAAAAGTGTTGCATTTTCGATGAATACTTTCTTTAAAATGATATGACAAGATTCATTCATTTCAGGAAAACTGAATATTTTAAAAGTGTGTGCAGTTGTCGCTTTTACGTCCACGGTAAATCAGTTGGAACGACACTTTCTTTAGGTACTTGAAAAAAAATCGATGAATCGAACAAATCATTCACCAATTTTGGAGCTCTTTCTGAAAGTATTTTCTTAACTCTTTCAGCTTGTGAAAATCCTGTTAAAATGGCTTATAAATACGAACTCACTGTTGCAGCATTTCGATTCGCCTTTTCGATTGATCGTTCATGACAAAATTCTTGTACTCACCTGCAACAGAAATGAAAGAGGAAACATTGGTAAATCATTCAATCAATTATAGTTTCGATAGCACAGCATATCTCCATAACTCATAAATTTTTTTTTTTTCAACCAAAAGCATTGTTTTAAACGTATAAAAGTAATATCCTGTCGGGAGAAATTAATTTTTGTTTTTTTTTTTTTCAAATTTCGATTTTTTCGTTTTATTGTACATAAAAATTTATTAACGCGGCGTTCGCTTAGTCCAGTTTAATATGAATTTAAAATACTGGCTCGGGAAAGGTTCAATCCGAACGGGGTGATATTCGGGCTTGCTAACAGAGTCGATTAGACCCCCACTATGCAGGATCGAAGCTGATAGGAGTTAGCAGTAAATGTAATATTTCAATTTTATAAGTGCGTTTGTGGGCGTGTGTACGTATAACTATGGACGCACGCTGATCTATTCTATATTAACCAACGGGTGAAGTGTGGTTCAGCTTACACCGACGTAATTTCAACTGACCTGTTTCGAGCCAAGACCATACTCCGTTTCCAAACTCCGCTGTACTCTCGAAATACTCACTTAAAATTAACGCAAAGCACTCAGGAAAATGTTTTAACGTAGACACGTTACTTCAAAGGTAAAGATAGTTGACTCCGTGCAATGCGCTAAAAATGAGATATTTCATCATGAATAAAGCATTGAATTAGTTGACAGTAACGTACGAGAGGAGTATTTTTTTTTGTCACATTTATTTTTGTCCCTCGGAGGACATTATACATTGTGGATGTATAAGAGTTGAAGCAGCTATTATACACATCAAAAAGATTGCTTTTCTGCACCAATTAATAGTATCTCAACGAAGAACTGGGAATTAAAAGCTGAATAGTGTGCGACTTTGTCTCAAATAAGCTCTTCCAAATGACTGGCTGGCAAATGACTTTTCTGTGGCGTGAGACCTTGTTCGCTATTGGAAAAGAGCTTGTATTACTTTTCAAAATGTTTTTCAAAGAACCTTTGTAGTTTGGTGTACAGCAGGTCAATCATGAATGTGGATATCAAAGGTTTATCGGGGTCAAGTGCACTCATCGAGGTTTCATTGTTTGTGAACGTGACATTAAAAAAAAAAAAAAAAATCCAAGACGAAAGGATTTCACTTATGAGGAAGAGAGAACGAGCGCACCCGTGACGCGATCTTGACTAGAGATTTCTAATATAAAATCACGCGCGGCTATTTTTCTGTTCTTTTTTTTCGCCGACATGTTCACCGTTTATCGAAATAGGCGCTCGAAAACATTTTCAAGATTCCGAGTTCCTCCATCGTACCTAACAACTTTGGGAAACTTCTAAGCTCTTCAAGACATTTTCAAGAACATGTACACTTTCTTCGTCGATACTTCAAGGATCCGAATTACATTCGCAAACATCCAAACGATAGGTAAACGCGATGAATTCTCGAATTGAAAATTCGAGAAAGCAATGAAAAAAAAATGAAAGAAAAGCAATGAAAATTCTTCCACTTAAATTTCGATTTGTCAATAAGTTTTTGCAAAATTGATATCAACGGGTGACTAGGCTGATCGCTACTTCAGGAAAGTTTTTTTTTTTTCCTCTGAAGTTTAAGAGTTTGATGTTAAAATGCTATAGCCATGATCCCAAATGGACGAAACCAATCAAATCATTGTATCCCGAATGAATCTTGAGGTAATAGTCTATTTTTATTTAAAAAATGTAAAAATCAACGTTCAACGCGTATATATTTATAGAAGAAATAACGTGATTTTATCTAAGCGATTCGAACATGTGTCATTCCAATTGGATCTTAATACTTTTTATATTATTCAGATCCCTTCAGATTTATTTAAGTTTTGGAAATTTTCATCGTGGCAACGTCAAACGTTCAGGTTCCCCAACAGGTTTAATATAAGTATTCAAAAACTTAAGAGCAGTTCCACATAATTCGTTCAATCCCTAGTTTCTGTTTTTAGCCATTAAATATGATTCGATTAAGGTTTGGGTCTGAATTTAAAAAAGTCGAGCAGCGAGATTAAAATAGACAATACTTGACACTCGCTGTCATCCGAAGTTAAATTCAACGATGTACCTGATTTAACTGTGTAAACTGAGATAGCTCGTATTATTGAGGATCATGGCTCTTATTTTAAAAGAACGAAACGACACTCGATCCATCACAGGTTGTTACACATATGACGTATGTCGCATACGTTTTTTTTTTTCTGCTTCAACTCGAGACAATTATTCAATCATGCGTCACTCACAGTTTCGAGCCTAATATGAGATCCAGCGAATATATGTATGTCGATAAAAGGTAAGTCAGAGATGGTATATAGTCTGGCACATGCACAAACATAGTTTTAAAAACAAAGATATACTAACGAACTGTCTCCGTCCGCGTGCCATGACTGAAGTATTCAAAGAGTATAAAAGCAGCAGAAGTCATGTCGTTTGTTGCCACTAATAAGGCTTCCTCTTAGGTTCGAGCTCGCTTTAACTTCACGTCAATATCGTATTATGGTGACTCTTCCGGTTCAACCAAACGTTTAATCAAATGAAGGCTTGTTCGTCATCAATCGTCACTCGAACAATTGCACAGAAAAACATAGTTTTATCCAAGATTATAAACTGTGGACTCCGTTCACGTTTAACACCGGAGCTGCTCATGCGGTGAAGTCATGAGTTACTTAAATCTTCAACAAGCAGTTTCTTTAAAATAAAATATACATTCTTATTAAGAGTAAACTCTTATTTTGACTAGATGAGAATCTTGTTGTGTGCATTGATTATAAACAAGCAACGAAGATCTTCTATTTACGGCAACAATTAATCCACCACCGAAACTATGAGAATCGTGAGAGCGGAAAAAAGAGCACGGGACTTGATTACTAGTGTGCGTGTATATGAGGTACCGGTGTACGGCTTCCTTGTAACGAGATAACGATCGTGAACGTTGAGCGTACGGTGTCGATAAAGCGAGCGTTAGGAACATCGTCGGAGTATGGAGAGACTTTGCCGAGGCTCATCTTCCCTCTTGCTCGGTAATCGACGGTGTCGCGTCCCTCTCATTGCGGTCGTTACTTTCGTCATCGTCAGCGTCGTCGTCGTCGTCGTCAACGAAGACTTCGTCTTGGCCGACTTTGCCGGTGGCCTCACTTCAGGCAAGACATTGCTCGAGGTCACCCTCTTGAAAGTGCAATCAAGGAGAGGATGAACACGAGTTATTCGATGCTCGAGTTAAACTCGACACTCTTAGGAATTATGGTGCACCTCTGCAATGCCGAAAAACTGGATTTAATCGATGGACTAATTTATATTTTTCGTAAACAAGCAAAATTCTTCGGATATCGCAGTAGAAGGCTAAGAAAAAGTGAAGTAATTCCTGAGTAGTTTTTGTTTTCAAGTAATCTCTCGAATATTGCACGGTTTAGTGTATTCTTACGAGTTAATCAGCGATAAATCAAGTTTGTCGATAAACCGAGGGTGTATTTCGCGTAAAGCGAGATAAACGATCTTCTTCGAGCTAATTATCATATCGATAAAGCCCCGTATAAATAGAGACAGAAAGGAGACTAAGATCAGGTTGTGCGCTTGTTTTATTCACACGGATATATACGACGAGCTATATAAGATAATAGCTTGAGGTGGGTAAATATTTAAATGAGCATTTCCGCTTGCCTGAACCGTTCTCTTGGTCGGTTCGTCCGTCACTCAACCACACTGATATGCCCTTTGTTCCGGGCTTCTCTCGCGATCCTTTTCTTGGATGCCACACGAGCCACTCGGGTGCAAAAGCAAGACGCTTTGTTTGAAATTCTCGACACGAAGACGATAAGGGCTCCATACAGATATACAAGTTTAATCGAGAGGGGTTGAAAGAGCGCAACCCCATCGACGAGACGATGAGTTCCATCGTGTTTCTCCAGACAGCATTCCTAAGATTAAGCCCTTCATTTTCTTTTTTTTTCACATATTATTCTTGTTCCTCGTTCTTTATCTCCCCTTCCTAAAAGTAAATTGGTTCGATCGTTTTTTCTCGCAGCTTTTTCGCTGAAGTTTGCTAATTTTAATATATCGATATTCAATGCATTGATTCTTCAACATCGTTATTCATCAACAACAAATTATCTCGAGCAGTGCTTCATCTTTAGGGAGTGGGATTCTGTTCATTTTGTTAATTATTTTATTTCAACATTATATTGATACGAAATTGATGAATTATCGACTGACCATAGTCCATAAAATGATATTCAATTATTTGGATATCAATTGTTTTTTTTTTTTTTTTTTTTTTTTTTAATGAACCGAACAAAAGTTTAATCGCGGCACGCATAGAGCATAGAAGATTGAATGAAAGGTCACTCGAGTTTTGTGCTTATATTGCTTGCATATACACGATATCACGTCGGAATACAAACTAATAAACTTTTTATAAGTAAATATTAAACGTGGTATGCCGAATGAAGGTTGAAACGTTAAATTTCGTAGCGCTGAGGGTGGAACTTTTGTGTAAATTCGAGCGAATGAGGGGGGGAAAAAGAGAGGAAGAGAGAGAGAGAGAGAGGAGTGAGGAGGAGAAAATGTGGGCACAATTTCGTGTTGGTGAAGAGAGTGCACTCGTGCATTTGGCCAGACGCAATTGTACAGAGGGTGAGTGAAGGTACAAATGTATATCCATGTATAGGTACACGAGCTTTGGTGTACCAAGACCTAATTAGATTCGAGTCGAAATTCGCGACCCACATAGGGGGAAGATGAGAGAGACGGAGAGGATCGAGGGTTGTAACGTGACCGGAAATGGCCCGGTAATCGGGCTCTGTACTGTCCTCGTGGGGGTTTCATCGGTCTGCTGCAAATGCCTAGAGAGGATCTCTGTACGCGTACCGTGTAGTCCGTAGAATCGTGGACGACATACGTTGTACCGTGTACCCATGTGCTTGCACAGAAGTTAGTGAAAATTTGGACCATTATCTTAATTTTAATGATCTTCCGTGATCTCGCGGTGACTATCGGTGATTGGCTCAGGAGGATAAAAGTTATAAATTGAATGCGAGCTTCCGGGAAAGCTTCACATAGATCTCGAATTTCGCACGTTCACTCCAGAACGTTTCAGGCGCCAAATTGTCCCAGCGTTAAAATATCTGGCGTCGGAACGACGGGCCAAAGCTACTCCCCCGAAACAACTGATCGAGTGTACAAAGTCCGGTGTATCCAAAACGATGGTACTCCGAATCATTCGAGAAGATCAGTTAAATTTTCAACATTTGGTAATGCTACGAGCTGCAGTGACGAATGGCCCATGGACCGTACACCCCATACAATCCGCTGCGAAATTCAAATCTGCCTCCTGGTTCAAATTCACACCAAGCCCTGCGTACTAAGTACACATGTATATGTCAAACCGTATTGTCCCGCGCTCGTGTTACCGTTCCGCACGACTGGAAACCTATTGAGAGAGGGAGAGAGAGAGAGAGAGAGAGAGAAGAGGAGAGAGAATCGCAGCATGTAGTTGTAGATGTGCGGACAATTTGTCGAACTCCGGAACTAGGTGAAAAAAATGGGGACGGTTCAACATCGTAGGGACGAAGTGATTGAAACTATGGCGTACGTGATAATTGAGAGGAATTTATCAACGCACCATGATGAAAAATCACGAATGCAATATCAACCAGTACAGGGCATATGAGATTTTTAAGTAGGTTTCACGAAACACTTCAACGAAGGGGGTGATCGTAGATATTTATGCGATTTGCTCCAGCGTAGGATACTCGAGTATCAAGTATATGCGACAAAAATGAAAAAAAAAAGATCCTACGGATTGTGAGAGACAAAAAAGAAACACAATGTTGCTCGTCGGGTTGATGAGGTCGTACAAATGTCATTAGATTTCGAGGCATTGCTTTTTTTTATATATATATATATTTCACTACACACCTGAACCCATACATACTCGTGTGTCGAGAACATAGTGATGAAACGAATAAACGGCCTGAATACTCGTAAAAGCTAATGAAAGATAAAAGTGTGTGTCTCGGAAAGAAGTGGTCGTGGGAGAAGGTAGAAAGAGAAGAGGAGAGAAAAGTGAAAAAAAGGGGTTGGGTATGACCGATTCGGGACCCCGCGGTTATACGGAGCCTCTATTCCAAGCGAACGCCTCTTCGGAAATCGGATTACAGAAATTCAATTAGAAGTCAAAGAATTTCCTCGAGGCATTTCCACGGGCCTCAACGACGATGGCAGAAAACGAAGTGTAGTCGTGTGTGCACGTTTGTAAGAGAGAGAAAAAGAGAGAACGGAGCGCGAGAGCAAAAGATTCGGAAGTGAAAAAGAACAATGAGGTCAGAATAACGATCAGCTCTGTCACGAGGAAACAGGGGTGGAGCACGATCGATATCGAAGAGAATATTTTTACGTTTCCAATTAAAAAGTCGCCCAGCAGTTGAAGAGCGAAAATTTGCGCTGTTCGCGGATAGGCGGATAGCTTATTGCGACTGCTTCAAGAAAATCTCATCTGAACGAATAAAAACGGAATATGAAGAATGTTTCCACTTCGTTAGGCAGTTATCAAAGCGATTCGAATGTTATACAGAGTTTTTTGTGATGTCGAGAGTCAGAGATCCGTCAGGTCATAATGAGAAATCAGGTGTTCAGTCACATTAGAGCAGAGTTGAGTAACCGGAGCTCTTGTGTGACGAAACAGGATGTTGACGAATAAGTCAATAACATCAGGTTTATATATGATGCGTTTCGGGCTCTTCGACTTAGGACACCGAGCAACGTTGCACATATATGTCTTACGTATGCTCGAACTGTTGCTCCGCTAACAATTCTAGCTTCAAACTTAAGTTCTGAGCTCGAGTACGACTCCCGTCTATTCTCGTATTCCTCACTTCTGCACCAACGTACATATCTCTCATCACAGCACGCAACATTCTCCAATTCCAAACTTCCATCAGCATCTACGTGATCTTCATCAGCCCAAGCCTTCATAACCAAGATTGGGACACTCCTCGGAGGTTATTCCACACACATGCATCGTGGTCGTATGATCTCTCCTTCCATCATCAAGATGCCAAGCGGGGGAGTGATTCTCCGGAAAAGATAATCAAGATACGTTGGAATATACAGTGGACAACACCTAGCGTGGGCGATATCCTTCCTGATTCATTTTGGACCGTAAACATATCTTTCTGCAAAGGTGTCAATCATCCGGATTTTTTCCTTTTTCCTCTTGGGAAAGGAGCTGTCATTTTCAAACGTATTTCAATCACTTACGTTGATAATTTAATAGCTAAGTTCGTCAGTAAGACAAGAGGTTGAACAACATTCGATTTCTCGTTTCTTTCGAAACAACTATCTCTCTTGCGTAACAACTATCGAGCTAAATAGAGTAAAATCTAGTCATTATCACTCCAAGAAACAGTTCAATCTTCTTTTTGATATGGCAATACCAGGTCTTTTTATACCAACTGAATTCTTCTCTAGTATCAGCCCTATTCCATGATTCATCCATCATGGACCGCCCAAGCCCACGTACACGCGAACTTTTGTTTCTACAAGCTTTCATCAAAAGACATAGTCGCCAGGAGCATCACTCTTCGGTCCTTCTTTGCTTTATACCTTCTTGAGAAGAGCGTGCGGACGAAAAACGCAGTAGGAAGTTGGGCACTGGTGAGTTAAAGTTTTCACTCGGACGGAACGGTGGATCGTGGATCAAGGTATAGTGTTTCGGTACGTCTATACAAGTGTTTACTCGGTTGTCTTTCGTATGGCGCATTGTGGCTGAAAACCACCAAGAGACAAACAGGCGAGGAATCCTCCGCGGTGCTTGGTTATCACCGTTCCTTGCTTCTGGCTCATATATGCCAGTGAAACGAGGCTAGCAAGAGGAAAGAGATTGTCGCAGAAGCCAACGGCCATACAGATCTTGGAACTTGGTAGCAGTGAGCACCAATCTCCATTACTTTAGCTCATTACTGTTCGCACCGGTGATTCTCGTTCTCTATATATATCTTTCCATCTCTCTTTCTCCTTCTCGCCCCTGGCAAGCATGAGGAAAACGAGGAACTCAACCACTCCGTCTTCTCGCACACATTTCTACCCTGGTATGTGGATGTGCGTGTTTAACTGCCATTTCCGCGGTGTGAAAATGACCTCTTCTCGGGGAAGACACTGTTAGGAGATTCGTTGCAGTCGCGCGACATTGCAAGTTGGCCGGCTTCGCTTGTGTAGCATTATGGTTCTGTGCACTATTCGTATATATGTATGTACATATCTTGATGCATACTATGGAGGAGCGCATCTATACAGTCGTAGTTGGGTACAAGAGTATAACAGAGTGTAACCTTGCCGAGCTAGCGCGTATCAACTTTCAGCAGTTCCGGCACATCCTTTAAGCTCATCGTGCTTTTCTCTCTGGCTGTACGTCATCGCGAGCTACTCCGAAGACAACCAACACTCGGTGACATCTTAAAAGTTGCCGTTTCCAGCACCTAAGGCTGTTTACGTTGGGAGCGCATTAAGTTAAAGTGTTGATGAACACGGATACTTAGTTTCCTATGCTCTCTTTGCTATCATTACTTTCCTCTTATTCTCAACTTACTGTAAATGCGTTTTACTGATCGTGCTTATTCAACAATAATATCTCAACCTTTCTGAGCTCTTTTGATGAAAACGAAGTACGAAGTACTTGTACCGGAAAGCACTTTCTCTGTACAAACAGTAACATACACTTCACTTATAAATTTCTTAGTCATTGCAAATTTCTTAAAAAGAATGTAACAACAGACGTATAAACGAGTCCGAGAGACAACTCACATCCGGATCGAACAAATTGAACAGCTAATCTGCGAGAAAGCTTTTAAAAATTGTATTGGGACTCTGTAAAAAATCTTTTGAGAAGAATGTTGGACGTTTGTGCCGACTCCTGCAACGTCAGCACCGGCAACGACTTCAAATCTTTCTTTTATGTACTTTTCTTCGGATATAGTTCGACCAATGTATTGCAGTATACTCAAGTATCCAAAGGTAAGTGTATTGCTCTTTGAGACTCCGAGCTCGTACAAGTGTAGAAAAAAAGAAGACCGACAGACGGAAGAGAGGGAGAGGAGGAAGGAATAAGTAGGGGAATCGTTGCATTATTACACTTGACGAATCTTTCGATACACAAGTAAAGACTTGATGCGATGCTTACACGAACGTGAAAGAGAAGTTACGTAGAAAAATTTCAAGTGGACGAACTGCTTTCGGTCTCCGCAGCTACTTTGACTTTTATCCTTTGAACTTTTTCCTCCTGCCAAAAGACCAAGTGGCTCTCTGATCCACTGCATAACGAACGTGGGTTCGATTGATCGCACATCGACCGGATTTCAAGTAAAAAAAAAAAAGTATATTTCTTACCTCTATTGGGTACATGTGAGCATAGGAACTCCAATCAATTTATTAATATCAATCACTCAACTGTGCGGTTATTTAGCATTTTTTATCACGTCGGACAAAGATTCAAGTTCAAGTTTTTGGCAAAAAAAAATCGGGTATTCCGGGAAGTATTTCAAGTCGTGATATGGGTTTTGATTCACCGGTATTACTGCTATGCCATAATACGATCGAGCGGCGCTGACCCAGTTTTCAGTAAAACCGTATATTATTTTTATAGCGATTGAAAGACGAATAGAATTCGCGATGTCGATAAATGAGCCGAGAATTTTGTTCGATAGAGCTTTCATCAAACCGATCGTAGTCGTTTATTCACACCTTCGAATACTTTAGATGATGAGTTTCATATCTACATCCATAAATTCAAATATACTGTAAGATCCTCGAGTGTATTTGATAAGCAAAGTATATTTTAAACCCGTTGCCGAGGGTTTGTTCATCGAACAACGAAGATTCAGGTTAAAAGAAAAAGTTTATGAGTTCCAATCCACAATGTATTTTCATTTTGAAAATCGTTTAATAAAACTCCATCCTTTCCAACTCCTACCCCACTTTATCTTGCCATTCTTTTGTACGACTGCGACCGAGTTTTGCCGAAGGCGAAGGGAAACTGCAGAAAACGTTGCAATCAGATAGTAATGCGAACATATACTCAATCCCGGCCACCAGAAGCGTTCAGTAGGTAACTCCTCAGCTGTGATGGAATAGACCAGCAAGCGCATGGTTAGAGGACCACTATCCACACGATGAGAACCGTCCACAGAAGGCCACCAAAGTGGTGAACTGACCACACATGCATCACAGCGAGGTATTTTAGCCACGAATTTATGAATGCGGAAATTTCCGGGATTACAGGAGAAATGGTTGAAATGTTTTTTCGAAATTTCATTGGTATTTTGGTGGGGTTTCGAATACGGAACCCGCGACTCACGAGCCTGGGCCCGGCGGACCCAACATTTTTTCTCGTTGAATAAAACTATTATTTCTTCATGAAATGGCCATTCTTTTTCGATTTCTCCAATACAATCTTTTCAATCATTGAATTGGCTTAAAAATTATGATTTGTAAGTGTAAAAAAGCATAAAAATGGGAACGCAAAAAAAAAAAAAACTCGTCAATCTTAATTTACAGCGTATCAAATGTTGAAATATGATGGGAATTTTGCCATTGGCTGACCTATGGCATATGAAAAAGAACAGTATAGAAAGCTTCCGATTCAAATATTATTCCGATCCTGATTCGATCACGGTTGAGGGATTCGGGATAAACGATAACGGAGAAACTCCGTGATAGAATTTCTTCGGTTTTCAATCATCGACTCTGTACTGCGATATAAATATAAAACGCGATATTAACTCCATGTATTGAAAATCAATGTTCAAAGTCAAGATTCGACGTATACTCTTTCTACAGCGAAACGAGCTATTTTCGCTTAATCGTAACCTTTGCCTCGACGTCACATGAAAATGTTGTATCGATTGATTGAATCTATTTATGCATGATGAACCAGCTGTGCTCATGACTTAATTGGATACGAGACACCTGTCATCTTTGAACCATCTCAATTTGTACTAATTCCGTTTGAATGCATATGTATGGTATAACAAAACCATTCGATAAGATTCAATAAATATTATACAGCACAATTGTTAATCGTTAAAACCAAAAATTGTGCGAAAAAGTAGTTCTCAATGAATCTAATGAACTGTGAGCTATTAAAAGAAGAAAAAAACGAATTAGTATGCCAGCAGAAAAGTTTGTACTGCAGATCAATCATTTTCATCAGTGCATAAACATTCAACAAACACGGCAGATTCAGATTAATAATTAGAATGGCTCGATATAACAGAAAAGATGCTCGTTAATTATTGCACACCGCAATTTTATCGGAAAAAGAACGGATGAGTGGATAGTTCACTTTTGCAGCATGTGAGAAAGAGAGCGAGAGAGCGAGAGAAATAATGCAAAGAGGCAAAAAAAAAAAAATTGGAAGTACCGTCGATGCATCGTATCAAGATTATTCATGCAACAAGCCTAATTCCCAATGCTGCAAACTATTGGATAATCCGTTTATAAGCATATTCACATGGGTCAATATTTTCCTCGTTGAGATCTAGGGACTCGGGTGCTGGGCATTATGCTAGCGAGATACAATTCCCGTTAAAACGTGAATGGGAGATATTCGAATATCTGATGTGGAAATAGAAACCGAGATAAAGGGAGAAAGACAGAGAGGGAAGAGAGAATTGATGAACCCGAACAGTACATGAGTCCGCATCTTCCTAATAATGATGAACCCCGAAGCTTTTGTATATGAAAAGAGGCAAGTAGCATCACATTGAGCTTTGAAGTATCGTCTATACGTACATTTTCGTAACATTATATGTGTATCGAATAGACGCATTATCAAAGGTTCAACAACGAAAGTACCAATGGAAATCATTCTATACGCATCGAATTGTTGCGAGTACGCTAATGGTATTGAGCCAATACTGTTCCAGCTATTTCGAGTGCTCACAAAGCCCAGTTTAATTGATTAATCAAACTAATTAATAGTTACCAAATTTACAGTACTGGAAAGCGTAATTAGAGTGACGATATGTCACAAAATGTAAGAAACTTTGAAGGCTATCAATTTTTCAATAAATTTTGGATTCCTCGAAAGCATTTTACGTAAACAACGATTTACACGATGATAATAAACGATACTGGATTTCATTCGACACAGCAAAGTTTCTCGTATTCTCGTCACGCATGAAAATGTGTAGAGGTAAACGTAATAAAAGTCGACATAGAATCTACACAAGCGTCAATGCTGTTGACCCTCAGGCCAAAAAATCGTAAAGTACACTTTGCACACAAAAAGCCCCACATATAAATGCTCCTCATATATATTCTCCACAGTCAGGGGCATTTATACTCGCGTCGATGAGACACTGCTCCTAGATTCTCACGAATGTGGTGTGCGGTGGCCCCTGCTTGATGCGGCACCTCTCCATTCTCACATTATGCTTGAAAGGTATGGGCAATTAAGTGTGGTTGTTTTCCCCTTCGTTTGTAAACGATACTTGCGCGTTATTGCGTTCCACAATATCCAGAAAAGGGGAAAAGTAAATTGTTTAGTCGTGTGTATCCATTTTGCGGATTCACACACTCGTAACATACACACATTTACGCTGATATACAAGCATATCCATATGGATGATGAGCACGTATTCACGAGTGCTCCCTTTACGTGCCGGGGTCACCGCAGTCGCCGCTTGTTCTTATTCCCTAGCACATTCCTTTATTTCTTACGCCACCAAATGCACACGAATGTAACCACGCTCGACCGAAAAAAAAAGAAGGATATTACTACCGCATTTATGCATATTCATCGATGAGAATGGCCTGGATAAAGAGGGGACGAAGGATCAAGAGAACGAGATTACGAAATTGAAAATTGAACTGGTGAAATACTCATCAATCGACAATGGCGAATTGACAACTAGCCTGTTCTATTGTACCTTCCTGGATAAAACAGACAAAGCATGAAAAGAGAGGAAGGAGAAAAGCGGAAGATTTAATATCACGGATGAGCAAGATCCTATCAATCGCGAGATTCTCTTGATGGAACTTTTCTAATAAAAGTATTGATAACTTTGACCCAGAAAGAAATTTTGACATTCACCATGCACATGACTTCGTGAAATGATGTTCATAATCAGATGTGAATTAGAATCCAAACTTCCTAATATAGGAGCAAGCCAAAATGCCGTTATTGTATTTTCTTTACAATTCCCAATGACTAATATATATCCGAATTCCTGTTTCAGGTAACCAATCACATTCGATCAAAGTCTAGCCGTGTATACGAAAGCATCTATTCATTGATTTTTGAATGAATAGCTTTTTGTTCTGTCTCAAAGCAACACTTATCACTGTAAAGTCGTTGAAGTAGCGTAGACAAAGTGAGGTCAAGCTACACCACTTAGTCTAATAAACCTAGAGCGGTTATTTTGACGAGTCTCAGGTTGGTCAGAGCAGTGCATTCTTTGATCTACAAATAAAGCTTCCCTTTTGGTGTATTCGCTTTCTGCGGAAGTAGATCGAAGAAAGGATATAAGATACAAGTGTGTATGTGTGTGTGCGCGCGCGCAATTGATTGGCCACCCGAAGTAAATTCGTCTGAACATTGCTCACTTTCAAATGTCTCACAGACATCGAGTTTTGTACAGTTGCAGAGGCCTAAATTACAATTTTCACGTGAAATCTGGTAGCCAATCAATCATTGATTATGAATTTGATGATTTCGTTTCGTAGAAGAAGATTTTAACGTTTGAACAAAACAAAAAAAAAAAGTATAAACCTGCATATACGTTTTACGGTTAATTGGATAACGACGAATACTTTTTATGATCTTCATGCATCAATTTCTTGTCGAACGAGAATAGATAGATTATCCACTGATTTATTTGAACTACATACCGAAAAACTATGCCACGATGATTTAGTTTATTTTAAAGCCTGCGTGTAAGGGACATAATAAAACGACATGTAAAATCCATCAATATGACAAGTACGATAAGTGTAACGTGAGCTATAAATCGTACCACGCGAGCCATGAATGCCGATGATAAAACTGTACGTAAGCCTCTATATCTCATAGTTCCTTACTTTGACGGTGGGTTTTCAGGCTCACGTGATGTCCAGTGACCATAGCGTCGACGATATATGAGCTACGTTTCGTTTTCCCACGTAACGCCTTCCAACCCCATAAATAATACATCCAACTTCCTTTTCAGCGCCATATTTACCATGATTTCTTCTTGCATACTATAGATTATAATAACGAACAATTGAGCGTAAAACTTCGACCGTACAGATACGGATAACAGAGGGCTACGATTTCATACAATCGTATAAACCCGACGTTACGGCTCTCTCGAAGTTTAATTATACTCGTTGAATTAAAATCACCGAATGTCGATTCGGCGCCATACGATAACGATGAGGCGTTGTGAAAATTAGTGATCGTTCGAACCTCAAACTGCTGCATCTCCAAACAATTAATCTCTTGTACTGCATTTTTTAATGACATCTAAACCAAACAAGCTTAAATACGCTGTCATAGTTCGTAACCAAAATTGATCAATTTATTAGCTTATCAGCAAATTTGACTAATTCATTTATCCAAGATGTGAAATTTTCATAAAAATGAAGAAAATAATGGGAAAAAAATGTATGGACGAGTTGATAATGCTCTCATTCATCATTCAAGCATCAAAAGCCACGCGATATGTTTGATCCAACAGAATATTATCAGATAAAAATCCATTAATAGAATTCGCGTCTGACTCAAATCGCGGTGCGAGTATGAGCTGGATGTGTACGTGAGTTAAAACAGCAGTAGAGTGCGTAAGAGGCATTCGTGACGATGCTAAGAGACGAGGACATTCATCGACAAAGTCCCGGAAGTTTCGCAAGAGTATATACTTAGTCACGTAGCACGTGACTTTAAGACCTCGAGGGGAGTTGCAATCACGCATACGACTTTTGCCTTGTCAGATTGAAATGAAAAGACGCGTATAGAGAAGGAGGCTTTGGGCTATTTGTTTGAGAGTTGAATCGACCGATAGCGGAGGAGCGAGAATATCAGTGGACGTTTTTTTTTTATTCACTGTCCAATTGGCAAATAAGGGACGACCTAAATCCACTTTCGCAAGGTGTAATATCGACTGGAAATGCACGACTCTTTCGTGCATTAGAACGACCCACATTGGTGCAGCGAAATGACATGGATATCTTGTTTATCAAGAGCCGGGACAGCGGCTCGTACTGCTCATGCTCGCGCATACACATTTATATCTCAGACTGAATATTCTGATACGCAGATATACATATTCCACTAAATATAAATTTATCGAAGTAGCAAGACCTTCGATTTGACTTGTCTCTCAGTTTCAAATGCATATTCATGAGCCCCTCAATGAGAGACTTGTCTTCGATCGGCTAACTGTGGAGTTCTCAATTTACAAAGTGAGAACTCGTACAACTGAGACCGTAGCTCGTACGGCTCAACGGAGAGCAGCCGTTGCTGATTCTTTCAAAGACTCGTATGAGTCGACGGTGAAGCCAAGAATGTATGACGTCATCGCGCCTATCGTTTTACTACATATCTCTTATTCTTGGTCATTTTTCTCTCCCTACTTCTCGAAACTTCCACCACTACCACCGCACGGGGCTATGACAAAGCCAATAATTTATATCTCCGTCTCTCGTTCTCCTTAGTTTACCCATACCTGAGTCAGCCACCAACGAGGTTTCTGCATCAAGAGAGAATTACGTCACGATGCTTTATCAATTTCATGACTCGATTTTCAGGCTCCCCTTACTCCACCGTTCTTCCATTTATCATACTCTTTAAGCCTCGTATGTATTTTACGCTTCAAATTTTAGGGGCTACTGTTTAATATTGAGGTTGGTCTGTTTGACCCAACAGAAAGTGGCGCTTCAGGCCAATTCTGCAGTGTAACTTGACATTTAATCTCGGAAACAAAATTATCTATATCGCAACAATGAAGTGATGAACTGCGCTGTTGAATTTAGGTGAGCCACGAAACCAATGAAAACTATTCGAATACTGATATCAATCGTGTCAATCTATCGTACGTCAGAAGAAATACAATAAAGGGAAAGCCCGCTGCGATGCCAGAGTGTAATGATCATTTATGCATAATGGAAATCGCACAACGGGAGGCAAGCAGCGGTTATATGATTGTTAGCTCAACTGGAAAACTATGTTAAGAGCAAGTTTCCTAAGGCTTACTGTAGAAACTTCGATGAAAGAGTCTATTCGCGTGTGTACCGCTGGTCGGTTCATACTAAAATCTAGAGCCTGGTATTATAGAAACAGTGATGGGATAGACGGTCCCGCGACCCATGATACACTTTACATGCGGAAACCTCTAACAGATTTATGCATAAAACTTAGTTGTAATGTTTGTGTCACGTGAACTGTGTTATATATTCAAGAGCGCGCAGGTTGCTGGGCATTCTCGTCAGCTCTATCATCGCGGCGTACTTTAAAATCGTACAACTTCAAGTTGTAATTCTCGATAACAGTTTGGAAGTGGTAAAAAAAAGGAAAAATGTAATCGGTTAACTTTTCAACGACTCTCGTCGATACTCGCTGCGTGTATGGATCATTCGATCTTATACACGGTAATAAAATGTCCGAGTGTTCACATTGCCAAAAGTCCAATGAAGCAAGACGTAACGTTTCATTTTTCGTGTAGCTCATAGCTCAGGAGGGACTGCGATTATTCAGCTGAGAGTAGGAGACAAAATCGAAATATGATTAAATACGACGAGGAGGTTATCGAATCTTCTCCTTTCGATCATGCGTTCCCCGTTCGAACCTCGTTCATACGGATAATTGAGTTTAGTGTGCAAGATCGATTTTAGGCACTAGCAGCAGCAAGCGTTATACCGAATTTCGGTAAGCTATATATTGCATCATCGGTAGGTACACAGCAGCACATCACTTTGTGTACATATGTACCATTGAGAAAGAATTGATTTAGTTCCATTAATAATGAAAGTCTGATGAAACGTTTTAGATTCGAGATACCAATTTGAATACAAGATGAAAGAACAAGCGGACGGAGGGGGGGGGGGGGAGGACGAAGAGAAGTAGCTAAATGGATTAAGGTTTTTATTACACGTGAATTCTGTAAATCCTATTATATCGAACGATATAGAAAATGTCCAGCAGCCGTGATGATCAAGAAATCGATTGATTGCAGCTGACAGAGTGTATGTGAGCATTGATAACCGCAAATTGCTGTATTCATATTATGTATTTGTATTTCGTCATTGCGCGAATCATTAATTTTGCAAAATCGTTTTAAACATGCACTGTTCACCGTTATTAGCTCGTAATTTCGAATGAAAAAGGGCAATAGTTATTTATTTTCAATGTTTGCATGATGGAAAAACGGACTCAAAGGTAATCCTTATCGTTTATTTGAAGGGTAGCAATATGTGCAGCCACCTGCACTGACATGTATTCTCTGATGAGAATATGATGCGTCAAAATCGTATATATGAATACACAAATCGATAGAATTTCGAAGGGAAAATTGGCTCGTACAGTCAGTATAGTCGGTATCCCGTCATATATTGGCCCGAATAGTCGGTATCCCGTCTTGAGAGATTTCGTCTGAGTCGACGTGTTTGCCTGGGTGTTGTATCGGAGCGTGAAAATTGCTGAGGAAAGCCACGAATAACATTTCCATGTATTATAAGTATGTATTCATAGTTGATGTGAAATATGTTTTAGTTTTATAAAAGGAAACGTACGATCGTTTGACCCGTCGTCACTAAATTCCAACACCTTTGTACATGTACGAATACGCCTATAATATACATGAGAGGGTTTAAGAAATTCCGTGTATACTGTAAATAGCACGAATCTGACAAAGACTACTTAATTGTATGTGTGGCAGTGGTCTGATATCAGATTTTCTACACGCCCGCTTTATCAGATATGCACACAGATTATGGAACAGATATTAGGAATGTATTTATGGGGTGTGCGGTTTTATTTATTCATTTTTTCTATCGTTTCTTCTCGGTTATCAGCTTAATAGCGGGTCTTTCGTTGAGAAGGTGAGAACCGCATGAATTTCGGTTATAAAGATGGAGAATTGGTGTCAACGATTGCATCCGATAACCGTGGAAGTAGTACGATAACCTCTTGGAAGATATTGATTCTTTTCTTGCCGGAATGCGGTGGGTTTTATGGTTTATTCAGATCGTGAATCACTGGTGCGCAACGGATCTATGCACGAAAACATTTGTCGTCGGATAGTAAAGTGTCAATCAGTTTCAATTTGAAATTTTCTTGCAGTATCTTTCACCGAGAAGAGCGAGCGTGTCTCTCGTCAACTGGTGCAAAGATAATTCGCGCTCTGGCGGCAACGGTCTTCTCGAGGACGTTCACGTTCGGTATAACAAAACTCCCACAGGAAATATTTAATTCTTCGTGGATCTTTCTTCTCGTTGGTTCAGGCCACGTTTGCGTTCTAAACACGCGGTACGTGTCATCACGTAGTGAGAGAAAGAGAGAGAGAGAGAGAGAGAGGGGAGTGGGCTTTCGGAGTTATACGTCGAGAGAGAAAAGGTGAGTTGGTGTGAGAGCTCGTGCAGGTGCTGGAGTTCGAAACACATCCAACTCTGGACCTGGCCACCAGCTATACAGAAATGGCAGCTAGTGTTATGTACGCGGAAGGTAGCTAGAGAAAGAGCGGGAGAGAAGGAAAGAAACACTCGCTAACGACGACAACGACAACGACGATGACGACGACGAGGAGGAGGCCGAGGAGAAAGAGACAAAGGAAAAAAGACCAGGGGCAAGTTTCGTAGGTAGTACGAAAAGGCGATTAAACGCGTCGAGCAGCGAGAAAGGTGAAGAGAGCGTAACCAACTGAATTGAGCAGTGGCAGAAGCGTAAAAAGTCAGTTGGAAGAACGAAGAGGAAACGCGTTTCAGGGATGCTAAGGGTAAAGACACGTGAAAGTTTTGCAAAGCCATGCATTTCCCGCGGCTCCACAGTTACTTTCTCTCCCTTCCGCTTTTTGTTTTTTTTTTTTTTTTTTTTCCACGTTCATCCCGTTCTCTCTACTATGTCTCTGCTCGTGCTCTTAAATATATCGCAGAATGTTGAATCCAGAAAAGAGGATGAAAACATAGGCGAATGAAAAATAGGGGAACCGAGTTGAGGAAAGAAACGCGAGATAGTGGACGACGAGAGGGACCCAGAACGCGAGTGCAGGATCGCTGGCCATTTCTCGAGATTTTCACGACTCTCTATGAGGATGAAAATGCTCTGACATATAAAGGAAAGTAAAAGAAAGAGGGTGGAAAAATGTGAGCTCCTTTGGCCCGAGTGAGCCGCGCTATGGCTCTGCGAATGACTATACGGGCGACGATGCGCCTTTGTGGTCTGAATTTCTTTTTGAGAAGAAAGCACATATTATACTACTCGAAAATTTGATAAGCTTCAACCATATTAACGCGTAATAGACTTAAAGTGAAACCATATGCGGACTATAAAAGAAACTATATGGGGTCAAACTTTTTTCGCTGCGCTTTTTATCTTTTCAGCAGCAGCATTGAATTTTCGTTTCCACATATGTATATCATAATCAATGTTGTTTGGTAAAGAAGATCAAGCGAGTTTTTCAAATGCAAAATGTCGCAGCACGGATGAAAATTTGTATTCATTGATATTTACGTTAGCTGCGACAACTTCGTGAACTTTGTTTCTTTTTCATGCACTTTCGACTCTCTTTCTCTCTCTCTCTCTCGAGCAACGTGAAAATTTCAACGTACGCGAGAAGAAGTCGGTGCAAGAAAGGAGAAGAAAAAGTTGTCGTTGATAGGGGATGGGATCCATAGGTGTGCAAATACCTCACGGGTGTGTCTTTGAGAAGAGAACATCGTCACGGGTAAAATGTTGACGGTGTGTATTATTCTTTGTAGCAGGTTGGATAAAAAGCGGGAAAAGTGGATGGCGAAAGACAAAGAGGAAAAGGGAGGAAAAAGCTCAACGAGATGCCGATGCTGGAAACACGATGGGGCAGTAAAAACATGCTGGAAAGAAGTCACGAGATGTGCACACCAAGTTGAGGAAGAACAAGAAGTATACGACGGAGACTGAGTGAGGGAAAGAAAGAGAAAGATTGAGACCTTGGGGTTGGAGGCTGTATGCGAGTTTGACAAGCGAATCTCGGAATGACGACAAAGACAACGAACTGTTGAAGCATAAGCCGAGCGAGGCATAGGAATGATAAAGATAAAATGAAAGGTGAAAGGGAGGGTCGAGAAAAAAGAAACGAAACAAAATACGAGGAGAATGGTGGTGCGCAGCAAAAGGATGGATAAAAGAAGACTTTCCCGTGAAAAATAGTTCATGGCTTATTATATATACCGAGAGCAACAACAACAATAATGGAATAGTTGGCAACGCTCGTCAAAAGAACTCGGTTTCTTCGTGTGTACTACTTTGATTGAACGGAGAGGCGATAACGAGCCAACGACTGTGATAGAGAACAGGATCAATCGTTGCACTTGAGGATGTTCTTCGGATCTTTCCAATCAGATATATAATAATGTCTTTTTACAAGGGATTTCCTACAAAAAAAGTCATACAGTGTGTGTTGAAGAAATAAAATAGAAAAGAAAAAAAGCTAATGGGTATGGTGGATTCGTGAACGTGAAGCTGGATGGAAAAAAAAAAAAAAGTATAGAATCACGGCGCAAGGGTTGAAAAACCAATTGACCGTTCAGAGATTCTCAACACGTCAACCGGTTGAAAATTGGTATCGGTATCCTTACATGGTGAACCATGTAAAGGCATATAAATACATGGCGTCTATTGAACTCACGGAATCTTGTCTTCCTGATAAAACCATCCAAGAAATAAGGCAAAGGGAGGATAGAAGAACGCGAAATCCTATAACCCACTTTCGCGAATAACACCCCAGAGGATCGAAAAGTCGTAAGACCTTGCACGATGAAAATGGTGGATCCGTGTATATAACCAGAAAACCGATCCTGACGAAATATAGAAGATAAAAGAGCAGCCAATCATTATCTCCTCATGCTTTTTTCTGCTTTTTTTTCTTCCGCTTTCCTTGTATTGCTCGAGGTTTCAGCATGCCAAAAGTCAAAATATGCCAGAAGATGTCAGCATCGAATCTTACATACATTGATGCAGCATAACGAGAACCAGTTCAAGCTCGATGAATTAAGAGCGTCGCGTTGTTTTGTGTAATTTCAAAAAAGAAACATTCGCCGCATATACGTATATCTATGGGTGTTCGTCGTTGGATGGAGAAAAGTACAATTTATCGAAAACCCTTTCGTACGTCACATAGCGGTCGGCAAGCGCTAATGACAAACTGCCACCATCAGGACCTTTGTACTTCTCTTGTTCATTGGATCTTGCCATTGTGTGCGACGCGGGATATTAAGCACTCGTATTCGGAGGGCCGTGCATGTCATTCGATCCAATGTAGGTACGAGTGAACTATTCGACCGAATAGGACTACTGCCGGTATCGAAGTTGAACCATAGAAAGAGGAATCAGGCAGGACATCGGACTCGAAATGAAGGCCCTCCACCGGAGACTCCAGGAACCAGTAATAATACCCTTCTTTCATGCGTTTGTTCAGCACTGATTAAATGAGAGCCAACGAAGCTCTCTACAATGGTCATCACAAATTACAAAGTTCGAAAAGTTCACTGTATTAAATGTGAAGAAGGTAAAAAAAGAAAGATAGAAGAAAAAAACGCGTCGAAGCTAATTGATGGAGCGGGATGGAGGATTAAGTGATAACCGACTCGAAGAGGAACTACTGACGAGAAATATTGAGCTGGTGTGCAGATAATTTTCGTTCCAGTCTGTGGTTACTTCCCTCGAAGTAATGGGAAACGAGTAGATCCCAGAAGTCGAGCAAAAGAAAAGCAATAATGCAAACTCGAATTTAACTGAAATTCAGTCACTTAAGTAGCTCTGATATTTTTGCCTAATAATATCCAACCACGTCTATATAAGAAAGTAGCATAAATGTCAGAAATTAATGGCTAAATTCTAGAGACTAGTAGCGTACTTCGTTAGTCTCCTCTTTATGATGAACCGAGTCCAAGAGATAACGATGAAAAGCGGAGAAAGAGAATGCGTTGCGACCAGCAGCCAGCAGAAACGACAAAAAATTGGATCGTCGGTTCAACAATGAGCGATGCATCCTATGTACCGGTTATTATAAGGTTTTGTACGAAACAGGCTCGGTTGCGACTGTATTCTTCTCGTGTGCATGCAGCAGCGGTCTCGATGGTATACAAGTTTTACTGGTTTTACTTTTATCTCGACGACTTCTATACACACAAGTTATAGCATCAAGGTGTAGCCGACAAAAAGCCTCTCATAGATAATAATTAAAAAAAAAAAAAATTAAAATAAAAAAGAAACAAAACGAGCCAAGAAAGAGTTGGTTTGTTTAAAGCAGATGGATAGCGGAGTAACATGTCGCGTATAAAGAGAACATGGCGAGAGTTTAGCATAGCAAAGAAGTATACGTTTGTGTATGCGTTAACAAAGTATCGTACGATTCGTGAACCACCGGGTGGACGACAAGAACGTCGAGGACACGATGCGGGCTTTCTCCGCACGCTATATGGTGGCAACGTTGGCTCCCCATCACTCCTATAATATCTGTAGTAATGAAGTGGTATACCGAAGCAAGACCAGGACATGAGATGAAGGTAATGGACGGAGCGATACAGCCGCGAGCTTATATTCCTATAGAAGCTTATTTTCCTCGCGTATAACTATATATACAGCTTGACGAGGCCGCCAACACAACCGTGAATGTATACCAACAGTGTACAAACTCGTCTCGCGCGGACTATCCAAGTTTTCGCCATCATGCGGGGGCAACATAACCGTGTATTCAGACTCCCATGTTCTCACAGTCCCGACATAACCTACTGCGCGCGACTAGATTAACGATACGATGATTAAGAGCCAGATTCATACTGGCTCGAGTTAATAATTGTTCAAAGTGCCATCAAGCTCAATTGCAATCTCAGCAGAACTTGACGGATATTCTCAAATTCGCGATTGAAACTGGAGACAGATCATTGCACGTCTAACTCGTAACCTAGAAATGAGGATTTCGAGGATAGAAAGTTTTGACGCGGGTATTAAGTTTTCTGCGTTAGCTCATGATTCAATTGAATTTTCATCGCGACGATGACGTCATTTCAGTTAACACACTGAAGGCTGTTGATGAACAACTTACCGACATCAAGCGCTCAAACAAAAGTTGATGTGATTAGAGTGATGAAATTTTTTTCGTTTCATGCTGTACGATCGAACCTCACGATATTGGAAAATCTTATGACCTTTAAAAGCTAAATGCTGAGACTTTACTGCTGTATTTGGGATTGCTCTAGCTGCTGCCCAAGTCATCCATATGCTATATATGCTGCATGTAGTATTTCTAATAGCACAGTCTTACCTGACCAAAGCAACTTCTCTCATCAAGAACCTACGACTTGGCGAGCAGTTTCTCTTAGAGTCTCGTACCATACATATCGGGCTTTATATAAGAGCCCGAGGACTAGCATCAATCGCTAACGATCCGATTTTCCCTTCGGTCTGCTCTTTCGCAGACATCATGATCCCGAGCTAACAGTTTCTACCCTGGCTCCATGAGAAAGAGGGTAATGGAGAGATAGAGAGGGAGAGAGAGAGAGAGGAATAGGATATGCGCTGGTCGTGTGGTTGTACACGGTGCTTCGGTACTAGGGCCGAATTAAAATCGCCGAAGCTGCAATATTCCATAGCACGCCCTTCGGCCAAACTTTACGAAAGGCTCGGAGAGAATAGTGAAATTGTATCGTGACTGAGCTCCTCGAATTCGAAGCTCGAAAATAGCGAAGCTTCATTCCCAACGGTACTGAGCTATAACGCAAAACTTTCGAACATCGATTTCGAACTCTGAAGGTAGCGAAGAAGACTTTTTCGAAGGGAAAAGATACATTCTCAATTTAAATTTCGTATTGTAAAAAAATAATTTGAACCAGAGAGATCTCTCGCGACTTTACCAAATTGAGACGCAGCCCATTTACTTTTTTTTAAGAAAAATATGCAACGAACAAGACATAAAAAAAAAAAATACCAAGTATCCGCAGGATCTTTGCAATATTCGTGGTAATATTTCACTTTTAGCTTTTGAATATGCCGTAGAAAAGTTTCTGTAGGTTGGGCTATATATATATATCACGTGGTAATCTCGGCGGTATATTCACGGGAGTGTCTCGGCAGCGAATCTTTTGAGGCTCCAGGCCGGACAAAAATGAGCGACCGAGTTTTTCATTGTTAATGCGACGAATGCCGAGGGAAAGCTCTAGAGTCGCTAGTGATATAACGACCAAGAGTGACCCGTGCCATGCGACTCGTTCGTTTTCATCCAAGCTTTGTGCATCAAGAGCGTAGACCCCTGTGTGTAAACCAAGTACCGGAGAAGAGTTTTTCTCGGCGAGTCAACCTGAGGCTCGAATATCCATTCAGGTTCCATATTTAGTTTGACGAAAGAGATTCTTCATCGCGAATTTGACAAAGTTTCGCGGAAAATTTCATCACAAGAGTAAAATATTATCAATGAAAATCTGCTGAGTCATAGAGGGCATTGGTGATATACCGGGTGTTCGAGGTCTCGATCGAATCATCATTACGATCGGTCACCGTATGGTCAAAAATATGCATATATATGAACAAATGAATATAAATATACGAGTAGATAAAAACTATGTGATGAAAAAATCGACTAATCGGGCAGAGGGCACCTATCAAAACGTGAGGTGGCAATGTGATTTTTTTTTTTGTTTTTTTTTCCCCCTGAAATATATCTAAATCGCAAGAGCGGGCATGGACGACGGTATAGTATAGTAGTATATACGTATCGTGGGTGTTGCGAATCGAGGCGAGAAACGAGAATGATTGAGGCAGCTGCACACCTGTCACATTCCAAAATGACTAATCGTTCGATGTTTCCAGCTGACGAGCACGCACAAGCGCGAAGTGAGAGGATGGGTGTAACGGAACGAGAGTAAGCGAGAAAAAAAGAGGAGACAATGTGAAAAAAAGAGGTGGCAGGGGGAGGTTCGAAGGAGGAGGGAGAAAAGGGGAGGGGGGAGGGGGGCGGGGGCAAAAAAGAAATAAAAATCTGTAAACCGCCAGAAACCCCTGAATCCCGTTCACGATGTGTGAAATGAACAAAAATAGCAGAATCGTGTCAACGAGATTTCCCCGAGAGCTATGGAAAGCCGATGCAGAGATGAATGAATAGAAAAGAGAAGAAAAAAAAAAAAAAAATAAAACCGAGCGAGAGGCGCATCGGAGATTCACGGAGTCTCTCGGGGTCCCGCGTGCTCCGCAATCCGGGTTTGTTTTTCCGTACCATTCCATTTTCTTTGTATGTATATTCGTAGTAGTACATCTGTGTTGACGGATATACAAGTGGGTCATTATGGCACCAATTGTACAGGTCATCGAGAGTGTATTAAATATATCAGGATTTTCTAAAACGCGTGAAACGATAGCATCAAATATTTATATTTTTGGTATAGTACACTGAGAAAAGAGAATAGTTGAATCAACCAAATAGCTTCGTGTAATACGTCCAATATAATATTCTGTTATACTAAATATCAGTTTCATTAAATGAAAAATATCTTACGTTGATCCAACATAATCCACGACAACAAATCTCATTTGGTTGATTCAATTGGTATCTTATTTGTTTAGTGAAATAAAATTAATAATTCGTGCAACTGAACGATTTTTTGAATGAATGAAATATTTCTTTCGACGTATTCTACGAAGCCTTGGTTGATTCAACTAAACTCTTTTCTCAGTGTACCTTTATTACGGGTTGTCTTACGAGAAAAGAAACGATCGATTCGTTGCCTCAAATCTCATCGATCATTTAATTGAAAGCCAATGTTTCAAAGTCCAAATATAATTTATGTAGGAAAAGAAAAAAAAACGAGAGTCCGAGATGATATTTTTTCAGTGATTTTGACAGTAGAAAAAATTAACAGCGTTAATGAGCGATGCGTACTGATATGGAAATGATGAATAAGTGTTTCGAAGAACTCGCCGGACATTGCTTTCACGACAGTTATTCCGATATTCCATATCGTTTATCAGGTCTTCATACGAGCTACGTATAACGAAGTACTTGATATCGAAAATGTTGTTGAGCTGGATCAACATTTTACAGTTTATTAGTTACGTATGAATGGAAGAGCTACGTACTACAGGTGTCCCTCTATATATAAAGCTGGTACATATAATATTCAAACGGAGAGCAAACACGCCGGATAGAGTCAGCTTACATTAATATGTCTGTGCACGTTGTTTAGCGACTCATTCATACGGATCTGTCAAAAGATACAAAACTGCCTCAGAAATGAATATATTATTAGTATTTATGAGAGATTTTGATTTGAAGTTTCCATTTCAATATCCCAACTCTTATGATTGAAAAAAAAAATACAATTTTCAAATTTTTTTGGAAAACGTTTCAAAGTACACTCCAAAAAGGGCTGTTTGAAGTAAAAACTTGGATGAGATGAGTAAAAGTTGTTCATAATACTCGGCATTTCATCACGAGTGGATTTCACATTTTTCGTGACAATCTTTGAAAAGAGTATGCTCATTTATTATTTTCTCATTTACAAAAAAAAAAAAAACTGCTGCAGATCGTGCGAAGAAATTTTTAATTCTGTGTAGAAAGTAATATTTTATTCGCGGATGAAAAATTTTTTAATCAGTTGTAATTCGGTCAGAACATATGTGTATGCGAATTGTAAAATGGGCTATTTAGCTTTTGAATGAATCTTGTCGCCTCTTGATTTGAGAAAAAACGGGGATAAAAATGGTACCGTTCTAAAAAAGATACGCGTACGCGCGCGAGATAAAATCCCTCTTATTCCAGCGCTTTTAAGTTCATACAAGCTCGTTAAAATCTTCTACTTAAGCAGGTGAATTCAAGAGGGTTTTATGAAGCTTCTGTATTAAGGCTTTCGCTTGTTCTCGTCTTTCTTTCCCGACTTTAATACGTACGTAGATATATATAATATAAAATACATAATAATAGTGGTTTTCGTAGTGCCTGATACAGCAGCAGCAGCAGCAGCAGCAACACCGAAGGTGCCCAGAAACCATAGCATCGCCCCGTCATTGCTTGTATCTCGCTTGCGGTAGTTGCATTTTTATCGCGCTGGTAACGAAAAAAAAAAGAAGAAGAAGAAATGTCTGAGGCTCGGTGAGGAGCTTGAATCGGAGCTTCTCAGGGTCCACCATGGGACACGGCTTGATTGGGGCTCTCCAACGCGGTGTAGTTGCCAAGCTCCTCTGAAGCTCCAAGATATTTACACACGCTGTTTCGTCCACTGCATTATGCGTAAGCTCGCTTCCTCTCTTAGTTTCTCCTCGAAAGATCTTCGCGTGCATTATATTTGCGGTTACACTAACACAGGGATTATGTTCCACGAAGGATGGACGACGTTGTCTTTCCTCCTTCATTTCTTCGTGCAAGGGTAGCAGGTTTTATCCCCGTATATACCAGACCGGCTGTAGGTTGATGAGTGTAGGGTTGGAAAAAGTGAAAAATTGAGGGTAAAAAAGTCTCGCGTGACTTTAGGCTAAAAGAGATGAAGACTCGAGACGCTGTGTATGCGACAAGATGTCGTCTCTGGTACTCCTTTTTAGCCCAAACGTGAAGGGCTTCTGGCCTCTCCGCGCGATAAGATTATGGAAATTACATCCAGGTCCATGAACCTTTTTGAACGAGCATGCACACACATATACACACACACACACGCCCATACACATTACCATCTTAATACACGTTCTTGAGATAATGCACCACTTTGATTTCTGGGTCGCTTCAATCGCTGACACGAAACTCCAATGGGAATATAGCTGTATCGATGTAACTAACAATTGCCACCGAGGGGCCTCTTTTATTCATCCGTCATTATCACGAGGAGTACTTAAATATCTGTCAATGGGCTTGAAAATTTTTCGGCAATTATATCCCTTATCAAATCGATTTATCGATGCAGATGGGTCTTAAAGAGAATCCATTCGACGATTTTTCCGTAAGAAATAACGGGAGGAAAAAAAAATTGCCAGAGAATCCGTGAACTTTGGTACATTCGTTAGATTTTATTTTCGTATACACAAGAAACGAAAGAACCGAGAAAAAGCGTTTTTTTTTTTTTGAGAATTTCACAAATGTATTTTACACAAGGGAAATAGAATAGCGAACGATTCTCAATGGTGGACGGTCAAAAGCTCATGATTTTACGACCCGCACTCGAAAGAAACTTGTGCATACGCTTGGGAGAGAGAGAGAGAGAGAGAGAGAGCGAGAGTGCCGGACGAGGGTTCACAACGCGAGTCGAGCAGAGTTTCGAGATTCCTTTTTATTCTTACTTTCTTCATCATTCTCTCTCTTTTCTCGCTTTCTTAAGAGCTAAGAGTATCGAAGCTCACTCGCCTTTACTGCCAATCCCAAGTAGGGCAAATTCAGTGAGAAAAAAATCGAGAGTTAACGAAAAGAAAATAAATGAAAAAAAAAAAAAAAAAAAATTAAGAGAGAACATAGAAGTATACGGTTCGCCGATCGAGCGTGCGACGCGACGAGACGTTGAAACTTCTATGGAACAAAGCTTCTTTGTGACGGCTACTTTTTCTCTCTTTCCCTTTCACGTTCTCTCTGCTGTCTCTATGTCTTTCCTTTGGGCTCGAGCAGCGACGTTGACGGCGCCTCCGCGTTACCAAACGATAAAAAATCTCGCTGCTCCCCTCCTCATTTCAATCGATCAATTCGAATGTGTACGTGATTATAAAGTAAAATGCGAACATTATGTGCGCATTTAACTTTCAACAATAATAGCACGTTGTACGTATGCGATTACTAGAAATAGCGATTTCTGATAAACTTCCATTAATACAATTTCGATCGTGTTAAAATTCTACCGAAACAATATTTTGACGTTTCATATTTAAAAAAATCACATGTCTGTAGATTTTCAATTCGATAAAAAGAAAAAAAAAGGCAGGGTGTCAGCTTGTTACCGGGCAACTGGACACTCCGTATTGAATACGGGGTCCGCTTTTGATCGGTGACGAGTTACGAGTTACGATCCTACCGAAAAAAAAATAAAAGTCGCGGAGTCGCCGAAGAAGAGTTGACGCCAAATTGTACCATCAGAGATGCTAGATTTCAGCAGACGTTTTACCTCTTTTTGTCACACTTTAAATCCACATATAAATGGTGACCCATCAGCCTCTCGCGCATGCATAATCAGTGTACGTGTTAACTGCGTTGAATTTGTAGCCGGCGACCGGAGGATTTATATTATACGATTGTGGGAGTGGGAATGAGAGGAACGAGGGAAGAATTTCGAGGGAGGGGGGAGAGGAGGGGAGAGAGAGAGAGAGAGAGAGTGAAGAGGTCGAGAACAATTATGTACGAGATCGGAGTAATTTCATGTCCAGTACATGGCAGCGTAAACACCATTCTCTTTTGTTTGTACATATCCAACAAATCGTGCGGTGTTATTTGCATCACGAGAGGCTTCCTATAATTTTCAAACAAGGCAATGATTCGACGGTTAACGAGCGAGTAACGTAAATTTCGTAGAATTACGTTCAAACAACTATTCGTAATAAAATTTTTCTGCTGCTTCTGTCGCGCGTCGAAAGAGAAAAATGAAAATAAAAATTTGAACAAAAAAATACTAACAGACGCGTAAAACAGTTCCCTGGACTTTATGATCGCGTCTATTTCGGTATATTTTCTCATGTCAGTTTGTTATTCCGGGATTAAACATCAGATTTAACAGTTCGAGGCAAATAATTCACTCTTTCCACCATTCCCAATCATCGGATTAATTGTTGACACAAGTATTGCATGCAGTATGCTACTTCATATCTATACTATATATAAATAGTATTAAGTTCAATTTTCACGGATAATCTGTTCGTTGAATCAATCAATATAATCAGTACACATTGAAAGAGCATGATATTTTTTTCAAATCATCAAAATCGATCGAAATCAGGCAATTTAAAGGGGTAAAATCATTGAATAAATTTGAAGGAATACTTTATGCATCGATTGCCGGTTATATTCGCATTAAAATTCCAAAGTCGAGCATTCTGGAGGGACTGAAATACGTCATCTTATGAAAACGATCGACCGGAAGTGTCGTGAACACGATTTTTCTTCACTGAAATCCAAGATTGACCGTTGAAAAATTGAATTTTCATACGCAGTGGTCATAAGAAATATTATAAAAAATCATACCTCATCGGCCAGTTGGAGCGATGATATTACAAAAAAGTTTCAACTTCCGGTTGAAAAGGGAATGCCACTGACAGATTTGCTATGGTCCCGGCAAACCTAACTTTACTTTCCTTTGACTCCGAATAATCATCGAGCATCTAATTGGTCGCACATCAACGAGAATGAAAAATATAAATATTCGACACAAATCAGAATGGCTTCGAGCATTTTTTTCTATTCAAGTTCTTTCTTGACCCCGAGGAAGTCGTCAATATAAAAAAGAACCAGAATTCCTGTAAGGACAATAATTAATTACTCCGAGTTAACCTTTCGCTTCGCACTTGAAACAAAATCTCAATTGCTAGTACCTTCAATGTGAATCTTTGAATCCGTATTGTACAGATTTCAGACTCATACGTATCACATTTGATAAATTCTTTTATGTAAGTTTTGAAAAACAAAGTCTGAGATTCGATAAATATAATGTAAATATCGACAAGATAAATAAATGTGACCGGAAAATGTGAACATAGTGCAAAATAACATTGATTTTTGAAGTTTAAAATGAAATTGGTTGGAATAGTTTACGGTGTGTCACGTAACGAGATAAGCTCGTGAGTTATATGCATATATATGTATATATATATTATATATATACGCGATAGAAAAATTTATTTGCACGCAAGAGTGTACGACAACACGGACACACATACAAATCCATGGATCCAAAATGGGTTTCCTATCTCTGGAGGAACGTCCCGACCAAAGCGAGTGTGTTGCCACGTGAATTATACATAAACTTGGTATCTCGAAGAATTCCCTGGTTGCGCATATTACACGCGTGTCTGTAGAAAATTTAAGGGTGAATATCTTGCAGAAACGGGACTTTATCGTGACGACGAGAAATCTCGTCCGGTTAAAAAGCTTGTTTTACGATGTTAGTAAACAGAGCAATTTTCATCGAAATTCCCATTGAGGATGTAATTTCAAGTAGCAGAATTAGCTCAAGAAATAAATGACTCCGAATCAATAAAATTGAAAAAAAAAAAAAAAAAAGAAACATTTTCCTACAGAATTGCACTAATTTGCTTCGAACTGACATCGAATTCGGTTCAAGCTAAAAAAAAGAAGAAAAAAAAAAGCATAATCAATCGACACTCAGTGGGGAAGATACTTGAAGAAAAAAAAAAAAAACGAGCATAAAAAGCGAGTACAAAAATCGCTAAGATAAGCAGACTCTCGAATATATACTTGAAAGGTTAATGGATTTCTTTTTTTGCCTTGGCTTAACGCGATATTCATCCCTCATCCTTGAAGCAACTTCCATTCCATTCGGAGTCAGTCGTACGGAAATGGTCCGCATGACGTGAGATCGTTCAGGAAAAGGAGTCGATACTTTTTCGTCAATCTGAATATAGATATATATATGTATTCATTTTTTTCGGGGTTTTAACCGACACGTTAGCCGAGGTATTATCGCAGTGATACATGCATTTTCAATACTCAACATTTCATATACATATGTACATATTTATCCATCCTATGTATAATCTATGTATGAATGCCTCTATGTGGAATACATACGTGTATTTTTTCAGAGTTTTATCCCCGAGCCCTATACATAAACGAGTTTGCTTCGGCATCGCGGGAGCGCGCGCGGCGCGAGGGCTTTTGCCACAAGGGACACACAAGAGAGTTCTCGCCTCCGGGAATCGATTTAAAACCACTTTTTGATACGGAGTCGATTCACGCCGCATACATATCCCACGCTGTGTATGATTGAACCGCACGTTGATAGGGATAAGCACGACAAAAGAAAAAAAAAACTGTTTCAAACTCCACCGTGAAATACCACTTTTGTCATTTTTTTTTCATCTTCATCTCTCGTATTTCTGTGATTTTTATTACTTTGAGATTCGCTTGCTTTTTCTTATTAATCATTGCGTTATTTTAGACATAAGAGATGCTCCGATTTCTCTCATGAGAAATTTTTTTTTTTTTTTCTTTACATTTTCTCGACTAAATGGATGTCGAAGTCGAGATATACTCGATTCAGTATTAAGCTACTTAATAATCATGAGAATATAATACGGAATAATAAATTCAATAAAATTTTATCTTTAATGTACTTTCGAACGATATGAATAATCTCGTTTATTTGGCAACGAAATTTCCTTCTTAACATCTCCGCACGTTGAATTTTCAGAGAACTCAATTTAGTTTCAACTCATAGAACAAAGGACGGCGATGTTAGTTATTTCTGTTCAGGATTTAATTTCGCGGTATAATATCTCCGGTAACTCTGAATAACCGCAGCGATCTTCAATAATTATGAAGAGCTAATCCCATCGCTCGCTATTTTTTGTTTTCCTTTTTCTGATGGCGGAAGGGATTCGTCAATAATATCGTTAAATATTAATGACATCGCGAGGAAAAAATGATTTCGGTACAAAATTAAAGTGCAATATAATCGGATTTCACTGTTTACCCGTCAGTAATGTCTCGAAACATTTGTTAAGTTGAGACACGAATAATATCTGCACGGAAATTCATTACGGAGAGATTCAACTTCCGTTCGTCGAATTTATACAACAATAATTAGGCAAAAAAAAAAAAGAAAAAATTGTATTACGCGAAGCATCAGTTTGATAACCGAAGAAGAATATAAAAGTCGCGTCCGCGAGTTAACCCATTTTCCTCGTACCAAGTACTTCGTCTTGTTACGATAACTTTTTATCCGGTTTAAAAAAAAAAAAAAAGTTTAATAATAATCGGATTTAGCTTAGCGAAGAGTTGTTTGCCCCTTTTTTTTCTCTGGCCTTTTGTTTCGTCCGGCAAACCTGAAGGACCAAGAAGAATGTTTACGATGGACTCGAGTGCGGCAAGGTCCACTCTTCAGTGGTATTAAATGCTCTTCCTCAGTTATCAAAAAAGTACACGCAGACAGTAATATGAAACCCAAAAGAAAGAGTGAAAAGCAAAAGGATGAGCAAGGACGAACAAAAATAACCGAAAGAGTTGGAGTATACACTTGGTATTGATTCCGGTTGAATTTTCGAGAAAATGACAGAGTGGCAGCTTGATAGTACAGACGAAAGTAGGTTGGAGTCCGATAAAAAAAAATATTCCTACCGGTCGAATCTCTGTAATAGATTTTAAACGGAACTCAGCCTCTTTTCTAAAGAGTGCATGTCTCCGCGAGTATCATTCAGAGGGTTCATGTTTGACAGAGCCTGGAGGTACTACATGCGCGAAAAAGTGCGATCGAATTACTTTCAACAATTCGGAGGCTTGAGTGGCACAAATGTGTTTAATTATCCTCGACATAATCCAGCGCACTTCTGTTCAACTGGATTATCCTTTCTCGCGCGAGGACATATACATGTTCAACGACACAAAAAGGAATAAAGAAAAAAAAAAGAAACCAGGGGGTTGTGAGGTATATAGAGAGGGAGAGAGAGGAAAGGGATAAAGTGAAGAGAATATTCGGAGACGTGAGGACCCGCGGCAACCATGAAAAATGCTCGGTACTTCTTTTCCTGAGAGAATGAACAAAATATACGAGGAGACACCACGAGAAAAAGAGAGTTTTCTCGTTCAATTTGCCTGTGCGACGATCCAGAGTAATTAACTAATTCAATGTTGAAAATCGCGACAGTACCACTGTCCAGATTATCATAGCCCCCCCCCCCCCCCCGCCCCTCCCTCGTTTTCCCGTACTTTTATCTTTGCCTGGCAGAACTTGCTCTTCTAGCGCCGGTGTGGTTTAATCGAATTAACACGAATTACCGAATTAGAACGGTGCCCTCCCCAAGAGAGAGAAAGGGAGAGAAAAAAAGAGAGAGACAGAAAGCGACTCGTGATAATTGCTCGAAGGGATCGCGGCGGCCATTCGTACCATCAGAGCCAACAGCAAGAAATACTCCACTCCGTTCTCCAGCCGCCATCTTACGATAAAACGCGGTATACACATATATAAATACACACCGAGAGCCTTCGTTCCTACGTACGTCTGTGCTATTTCTTGGTTAAGATACTCCCGCTAATCCCAATTTTCTTCTTTTATTTGTCCCTTGCTTGTTTTTCCGCTTTTTTCACGCTCGTGACAAAAAGCTTCGTGTACTCCAAGCAAAAACATTTTTCAATGCCGTTTGTGGTCACTCGAAGACATAACAAATTTATGGTGCTCTAAAAAGTCATGTTGCGTACACAAACGTTACGTGCACACATACAACCGCGTTGATATATTACAGCTCCGAATTATATTTATCTTCTCCTATCTTGAATAGAATAATTTCTCATTCATTCAAGTTGATAAACGCAGAAAATTGGTATAACAAAACATATTATAATTGAATTTTCATGAAAATATTAAGTTTCATCGCGCCACATGGATCAACTGACAATGAGATGAAAAACGGATCTTCCGCTGGATAAAGAAGGCGCGTCGGATCTGAAAAATTTTGTTACTTTTTGGAACAATTTACACGGGATGGATGAGGATCTTATCCGTGGTTGCTCGTGCTACGCCAATGTCAGAGACGCGTTTTACCTGGTCGTGCCACGTACGGGAAGTCGTGGCGGCGCGACGAGCGTCTCTTTTTCTTGGACGCGCGCGGTTGTCGTTATACGGCGACAGAAAATGCGGCAGCCGAAGATTCTCTTTCTCTCCCTCTCTCTCTCTCTCTCTCTTATTCACTCTCTCCCGAGGATGATTCATTCTACGAGGTGAGATGGTTCTCGGTTTTTACTAACAGATTGCCACAACCAGGCGTGCACTTCTTGCTGCTCAAGGGCTCCGAGTACGCACAAGCCTTATTCAACTGTATATAAACATGAATTATGTCTGCGTGTGTATTATAACTTTTATAAGTATGTATATGCATAGCCCCATATAGACTCGCAACTGTACATTCAAGTACAACATATTTACGTGTATATATATATATATATATATATATATGGGTGCGATACTCACACCACTCGAGTGATTCGATCTTTCTCGTGAGAGCATCACGTGGCCTTTTCCCTTCGAATTTTCTTATCAAGCAGCTATGCGTGTATAATATACGAGTGAGAAAAAACACGCGGGACTAACGGTGATAAGGAACACCTACAAATTCGTATTTTTAACCATCCTCGTGTCTGTTAACCCTTAGAATGTTGAAAAAGATCAAAAACTTTTTTATTATGATATTTAAAAAATGTAACTTTATATAAAAAAAAAAAGGGTAACTAACTAAAATGTGAAAAAAAAGTAAAACGATCGATTGAATCGTTTATTTATACTGATGTCAAAAGTGTGAGCGAGATATTAGAGTAACAGGAAATGTTTTAATTGAAACGTTCTAAGGAGTTTAATTTGGTCGACGCTATTTATTATTTTTCTTAAATTTATGTGAATCAATTATTTTTCACGGTAGGTCCTGCACTGGCATGCTAGTCAAACGAGTGCCTAAATTTTCACAATTGTTTCAGGCCAAGTCCGATGCGCCGATAAAACGTAGTTTTGGTTGATCGCTGTCACAGCATGTCTCATTGACGTAGAAAAATATTGAAAGCGAGAAATTTGCAAAAGAATCAACTGATCAAGGCAGATTTTCATGAAGGCACATTTTCAGTGGCATTTGTCAAAGAATGATTGGTAAAAACGATTGTGATGCACACCAATCTCATTTTTTTCTCAATCGTAGCAGCCAATTGTTTATTTTGTCGAAAAACTCTTTTATAAACATATCAAAAAAAAAACGAACTTAGAAAAAATTCGCGTGATGATTAATATCTGAAAAATCCCGATGAAAATACGTCATGCATATGGAAACTTGCATTCACCATTTGACGATTTCGCAAATCCGTAGTTACATATTCATAATTTTCTAGGTTAATAAGGCAAGTTTGCCTCACAGATTTACCTTCACCATGTTAAATTAACGCGTTAAACTGAGTATAAAAACATAGTGAAATTTCAGCAATCTTTTGACTAGCATGCAGTAGTACAGTAGTTACTTTAAACACGTCGAAGAATAAGAATCCAAGTTGTAGTTCTCGAGTGCTAGATAAAAGCATCTCGCCTGCTCTCGGCGACCTTCGTGAGAGCGCAAGCGACGAGAGAAACCAGTCCTCTTGTTGGGTTATGTCGTGGTCATCCGGTGGTTTCATCTTTCTTCAGCATCTTCTTCGAGAGCCAGACGAATAGGCCCGTTCTCTCTTTCTCCCCACATAAATGTACAAATGTGTGGATATAAAGGCCTCCGCGAGGGATTCGCGTGTGCGTCACGCTAGTGAAGATTCTTTGCGCGCGTTCGATGAATCTCCGCGAGTTTGTGCGAGAGAGAGAGAGAGGGAGAGAGAGGCGAATGAGATCGTAAATCGGCAGATGTATGAAAACTCTATTGCATTGCATTTTCATCTCGCAGCATATCGTTCTCTCCGTAATAATACACACGAGAGTTCAAAACTTTTCATTTTTTTTTTGTTATTTTTTCTATATTGATCGTTGCCACACGTTGGAAAGTAAATTTTTCAATAAATTTACAAATCCAGTACTTTGCTTCAACAAAAGTATCAAAAGACTCAAATATCTGGAGTCTTTATTGTAGATTCAAGGGCGAATTTGAAAAAAATAGAAAAAATATCGTTTAATTCCAACAACGCGAGATTCACTATACCATCAAACAGTTCAAAATTCCTTGGTCACGATAGGAAATTTTTTATTTTTCCAGTTGCTCTCATATTATGTATTTAGCGTATATGTACTAAACAAGATGCACTTTTTTACGTTCGGCGTCGTATTTTTATGACGTGCTCTCCTTTTTACTTCTCCTTCTCGCTTTCACTTACTCCTTTCGTCTTCTCTCTGTCTCTCTCTCATTCTCTTTCCCACCCACACTTCCTCGGTGCATTTACAATCTCAACTCTTTCATTCTGTTCCCAGAGACAAATGTTTCCGGGCAGACATTCTTGTATTTTACGAAATACTGAGGATACTTTTGTCCTCGAAATGCGAACTTACGTGTCCACGTTCCTGTGTACATGTACGCGTGGATATATGTACACAGGCGTAGATTTCTTCACAAATTTAATGCTCACCTCGAGCGAGCTCAATTTTTCTACAGCAACCGCGCTGTGACTTACATTCCACATATATAGACATTTAATGTATGTCTGGCGTTCGCTATAATGCACGAATGAATATGTATAAACGGGTCGTCGTCCGGTGTTCCATGCTTCATCGAACCCCGGATACACGTACATCTGCCTGCCTTTTTTTTTTCCAGCCTCTATTGTTGTGTTTAATACGCGATATATATATATATATATATATATATGTGAACTCGTACGAGGCATATTTCACGTCAGTCACTGGCAAATTTCTTCTGACGCTGCTGGTCAACATGATTTTTCAATCAAAAATTAATTAGCGCACGAAAACAATTTATTTCAGCAGGAAGATCGAAAATCCTAATAATTTTTATTCGTTTTTATATCGCGATTGAATTAAAATTTATTCTCGTCAATTTATTATTTCAATCGAGAAGATAATTGAACGATAATTTCATTGCGGTATATTGCTCGAAAGCTCATTGTCGCTCGCGTAGAAAAAAAAAAAATACCAAAATAAGGATAATAAGAGAAGAAAAAAAAAAACGCCGCACCCCGATGTACTTACAAACGCGAACGATATTTATATTCACGATTAGTGAACAGGGCAAAGGCGTGGCAGCGCATCTCACAGTAGTTTGAATTCTGACGTGTGAATATGCATAGAATATCGAGGTAAATGGATTGGAAAGAGTAAAAAAGGAAAAAAAATGCTTGTAACCCTGTGCCGGTACATGTAGCGTGTTCATTTCATTGGAAAAAAAAAAAAAAGAAGAAAACTATGATCCTTGTATAGAATTTTAGACATTGAATTTCCGCCGCGCCCATACTTTTTACGAGTTAACTCTGCTCTCTCTCTCTCTCTTTCTCATCCGTCCGAAAATACGCGTGATTTTCGCACGCTTGACTTGGCCAACCTAGCCGATAAGAGTCACTTTTTAAAGAAGAACGGGGGGGGGGGGAGGAGGAGAGCGAGCGACTGATAAGATTACGGTTTCTTTGCGGCTCGAACGCCTAAAAAGGTGCGAGGCACTTTCTTGGATTTTGCCTCGTCACAAAGAGAGCTTTATAGTCAAGAAAAAAGCAAGCCCGTCATTCTCAGCTACTAGATACGTCCGGATCGTCGAGAAAATCGCATTAAAATTGAAGAAACGAAGAAAATGATAAATACGCGTACGTGAGCTGGCACAGTATTGAAACATTCATTTTCCCATATTTTTTCTCATTTTCACAACATTTTTATGATAATAATATAAACGACGAAAATTAGTTCAATAAAAAGCAAAAAATAACATAAAAACTAATGGTTAATAACAGTCGAATAAATACTAGCTACTAAAACGATGTATTAAGTATCAATTTTGAGCTTTATCCCAACGACCATACAACGATAATAATTAGCTACTCTATAGAACACGACACCCAAGTCTTTAATCTTTTTTTTTTATTTTATTATTTTTATTTATAACGATAACTTCAGTGATATATTTAGATTCCGATCGCTAGTTGAACTCGACGACACGACCACGCCTCTCTCTCTCTCTCACTCTCTCTCTCTCTCTCGCACCTTCCGTTATCGTAAAGTGACACGTAATCTTGGTGCGCCGATAAAGATTTTTAAAAATGGCCTGAGTACCTACGTGTGCTTTTTATGTGACCGTACGAGTCCGGGCTGGTGAAGCTCTGCTGGGTGAGACAGAGAGAGAGAGAGAGAGAGCGTATATGCGTATGTAGGCGTATATTATAAATTTATCGATCGCAAGACTCATCCTCGCTTGTCACGAGAATAATCTTATCAAAGACTATAATATTTCTATACGTATACATGATACAGATACATACGCGCAACGAATCGATTCTAATATTTGTGCAACACACAAAGAGTCATGTACAACAGCAAAACTTTTTAAACTCATTCATTTTTTTCTCTTTTGCTTTTATATGTATAATATATTGAAAATACTTCGATGCGATTGACTCAGAAAAAGATATTCGAGGTGAGGGTGAACATTTTTCGTCTGAAAAAAAATTTAAAAAAACGTTTTGGAGTAGTACTTTAGATTGAAGAAAATTCATCCGAAATAAACGTCTCCGAAACATCAGTTTGAAAATTCTTCATTTTTCTCCAAACCTAAATTGAGTTCTCTCTCTCTCTCTCTCTCTCGGAGAATGGCTACGAAGTCAAGATGCAACCAGATTCCAGAAAAGTTCATTCTTTCTCTGGCTGCGTTGGTTCGAAAAAACAAAACAAAAAAAACAGAGTGGAGAAGATTTTTGTTCTCGGCTTGGGTTAAGCAGTTAAAAAAGTAATTTAGTGTTCGTGCTCTTTCACGTACGTGGGTAACGTCGTGTTCGTACGTACGGAGCATATAGAACGAAGCACATTGTTGCGGTGTATCGCCCGCTCTCGCGCTCGCCGGTGGTCATACGAGCTGCCATACAGTTTGTGCGCGCATCGGTTGAACGTTTCAGGAACGGGAAACGCGAGTGGCAAATCCGCAGGAATAGTATAAGCAAACCGGGAAGGGGTTAGGAAGGAAAAGCGTTGCTTTCTTTGTCCTCGAGGCAGTAGAGATTCTCTCGTATATGTGCGGAATTCTCTCGAGCAGCGCGCTCTTTGAATTTAACGTTATTCTTTCGGTTTCTGTGTCGCTTTAACATTTCATTGCGCGTTTTCTTATTCCATCCTCTTCGCCATTCATTGTCATATTTGTGTGTGTGTGTGAGAGAGAGAGAGGAGGGAAAAAATGGCTAAAAAAGTCAAAGCCACGAGACAACATTAAAAACGTACGAGCAAAATAGATCTCGAGAAAAACCATCGAATTCAACCAAAAGATATTGGATCAAACATTTTTTTTTTTTTTTTCCCTACGAGATCAAAAAGTCGTTAGCGCCATTACGATCAGAGCCGAAACGCTGGCTGCGAGGATATAACGGTAATCGTGGAGAAAGATTCTATCATTGACGGAGCAGAAAGTTTTCGTCATCACGAAAAGGCACTAGGCGACAGAAAGATGCCCACTCGCACGCCGATCTTACGACAGTTTTTCAATTTCCAAATGGAAATTCGGAAAGATTGCACCGCCAGAGAGAGCAAAATGTTATGAGCGATTTGAATCGAACATTTTTTTTTTTTTTCGTTCAATCTCTTGAAATCCCAAAAAATATATGACAACGAAATCGAATGAAAGTATAAAATTTAAAGAAAAAAAAAAAAATACCCAAATTCGATACGAATTTTTATAAAAATATGACAACGAAATCGAATGAAAGTATAAAATTAAAAGAAAAAAAAAATACCCAAATTCGATACGAATTTTTATAAAAATACATTTTTGTTCTTTTGTTTCGTTTCGTTTTAAAAAAATATGACAACGAAATCGAATGAAAGTATAAAATTAAAAGAAAAAAAAATACCCAAATTCGATACGAATTTTTATAAAAATACATTTTTATAAATAAAATGAAAATTTTTATAAATTAAAAAATTAAAAGAAAAAAAAATACCCAAATTCGATACGAATTTTTATAAAAATACATTTTTATACGAAAATACGAATTTGGGTATTTTTTTTCTTTTAATTTTTTTTTTAATAAAATTTAAAAAAAATACCCAAATTCGATACGAATTTTTATAAAAATACATTTTTATAAAAATTCGTATCGAAAAAAAAAAAAATACCCAAATTCGATACGAATTTTTATAAAAATGTATTTTTATAAAAATTCGTATCGAATTTGGGTATTTTTTTTTTTTCTTTTAATTTTATACTTTCATTCGATTTCGTTGTCATATTTTTTTAAAACGAAACGAAACAAAAGAGCGTGAGTTTTATATTACAATGAATGTTTTACCGGATGCAGTCAACGTTTAACGATAGCGCACGTAAAATTTACTTTGTATATACGAAAAAAATGAAAGCAATGAAACGTTATATTTGGTTCGATTGATTGAAATTAATATTTATAAAAACTTTCCATGTATACCTGCTCCACGTGAATTCAAATAATGAAAGAACATTTTTACCAAAAACAAAATACCGAGAGTATCAAGTAGTATTTCAATCCACTCAAACGTGTCGCCTAATGGTAGATTTTCTTGTAGTTATAACGTTACGGCTTAGAACGTATGAAACTTCATAGTTTTTCCACGTATGTTCAATTTGCATAATCCGTTACGGATCGACGTACACACACACATTCTCGTTTCTCCCAGCAGCAGTCCCACTAATACCTCCACTCTTTCTCACGTCCATGGCTTCGTTAACCCGTGTATGCTGTAATTTACAACGTATATAACACCACCGTCACCCGTATACTAAGGATTCACCACAGAAAACACGAGAATATATTAATTCACGTTACGAAGCACCGAGGAAATTTGTTTATTTTCTTTTTTCTTCAAAACTTGTCAGTTTTGTTTTTTTTTTTTCTCACGTAACAACAAGAGAAATTTTTTGATTGAACCAAAACCATTTTGTTGGACAAAAATTTGGCAAATCCAACAATTTTTTCGTTGAATGACTAATAATGTAGTTTAAACAATTGAATCATGAAAATTCTTTATAGATGAATCGGTCAAATCATCGAAGCCAAATGATTTTTGTTCGAACTAATTGTTTCGATAAATATTTGTTTGAATTTCAATTATCGAATTAACCGAACGGTGATCATTCGGACGAACAAAGTAATTAGTTTGTTTAGATGATATTTTGCCGCATCAACTTGAATTTGTTTGGCTGCATCGAAGCTCCGTTCGTTCGGCCAATGACTTTTGTTTCAGTATTTCCAAATGATTTTTTCTCAAATCAAAAATGTGTAGTTGAAAAAACGAAATTTTTTTTTCTCAGTGTAAATACGTTATGAGAAGATAAATTTCATCCAAACGGTGAAAATTTGAAAAAGAGACCAGCCCGCGATTAAAAATATAAGTGTATGAAAAAAAAAGAAAAAAAAATTGAGTACGATAAGCCCGGGAAATTAACCGGCTTCCACTTAAATTCCAAGTACGTACCCATGGACGACGACGAACACGTTCAAACTTTTCATGTATAACTCGCTAACAAAACAAAAACACGTTCGTCATCCTCTTAGCACGGAATTATAGCACGCCCGTTAAGCTGCAGATACCAAAGGGGGTGGAAAGGATAACGCCGAACACAGTGAAAGGAAAGGACAAAAGGAAATGTATTTCCGCTCGGAATCTTCAACGATTTTCGTGTACAGTCTACACTTCTCTATAAGCCTGTCTCGGGGCTGTAGATGAAATTTTTTCGGTTATTCCGGTCCCCCCACTATAGCGCGATCGAATTCTTGGCCGGACTACTCGCTGTGAGCCTGAAGCAATTGTTGTGTTTTCAGCGTCTCTACTATAGCATATATAAGCTCAATGTTGATTCGTTTGTTTACGCAAAAAATTGTAAATTTTATAAACAATTTTTTATTATGGCTATTCGTGAAAAAAAAAAAAAAAAACAAAGCAAAGAAAGAATCTATATTTTGCTCGTGGCCACGTGTAACGGAGGATCAAGTGCGATATTTGTTCAAGGCTTATAAGAAGTAGTCAATCGTCAATCTCGAAGACGCTTCAGGGTGGGGGTAGCTATCCCGCTGCAAACGGGGAAGAGGCTTATAGAGAAGTCTCGACTGTACTACCTTTCAAGAATAGGGTTACAAAAAAAGTCTGCTAAATTAAACTAAAAACTTTGGGGAGCACACGAGCATAGAATTGTAAAGAAAAAAAAAAAAAAAAAAAAAAAAAAAAAAAATTTCAACAGAATAAGTTCGAGAGAGATGAAAACTGTAAAATTAATAAAATGACGATTGAATATATGGTACCAAATGAACAGAAATAAATAATAATATAATGACGAAAAAGTAATTTGTTCGAATGGAAGAGTATCGATAAACAAACGACAAAAAAGAGAGCGACTGACAGAGAAAAAAAAAGAGAGAGTGAGAGATGTAAATACGAAGGATGACGAAGATTTTGCACAGTGCGACACCCACGTTCGAGTTAATCATCAAGTGGGACAAGCAGGAGACCTGGTGGGGGAATAATTCGTTATGGAACGATTACTGATACATCAATGAGGTAGTATTTCCCGGTAAATTGTGGAAATGGAAGGGGCTGGTAGTGCAATAGTGAATGGGAAATTCTCTCTCTCTCTCTCTCTCTCTCTCTCTCTCTCTCTTTCTTTTCCTCCCGCACTCATTTTCCACCTTTCCCTCTCTCCTCTCAGCAGCTCTTTGAGTTCCACAAGGTATACCTCAAGAGCGCATGGAATCCGATAAACGTAAGCGGCGTCACGTCGGAACAAAGCACCAGCTTCTCTCTCTCGCTCTCGATCTCACGTTCCCCATACTCCATCTCGTTGCAACGAATTCTCGTGGGTAACTATTTTCTTTTGTAATATCAACTTTTCAATGGCCATTCATAAAATTATTTCATCAATTAATCGAGTCCATTATTTCGTAACAATAAACAGTAAGCCTTGAAACTTCTCATTTCGTTGAAAGCCAGCATAATTATTTTCTTAATAAAATAAACGAACGAGAAAAACGAAAAAAAAAAACGAGCTGATTTATGAATGATAAGGATTCACGAACAAGAACAGTTACGGAGCTTGTTAAGTGGCTTAGAATTTTTTCGGAGTCAAAGACGAGAGAAACTGGAAAAATTTAACGAAAACAAAAACAATGCTGATTCTGAGATACAGCGATAGAAATAAATCTTAAGCTTTTATAATTACAAAAATTCTTTGACGAAATGATCGATGAAATGACATGTGGAACGAAACTTCGGTGAGACGAACGAGGTCATTAGAAAAATGAAGATGCAATATGAACTGAAAATGATTACAAAAGTATGTGTTAATGACTGTTGAAATGTGTTTATGAAAGTTCTTTTGTTTTTTTTTTCTCCTGCTCATATTAGTCCGACGTAAAAGCGAGTTAAATATTTTTGCGAGGGGTTTAAAAGTAGGATTGAAAAATGCATTTGGCTGAAGACAATGCTCCGCTGATAACTCTTCGTAAGCCGATTTCACCATAACAAATAATGGAGCAAGATAGAATTTGTTTTCACAGATTAATCTCTCAAAAATTTATCTACAGGATGAAAAAGAAATGAAGTAAAAAGAGTAAACGTACTCGAGTATTTTTTTTTGCGGCGGTAACCGAAAATAAAAAATTTATCCACCACGAAAGAAAAAAAAAAGTCTTGAAAGGAGTTTATTGGCTCGTTCTAGCAGAGCGAGAAACGCTCTCGAAATTTCGATCTTTCTTTCGAAACGGTGACCTCAATTTTCATTTGTTAGAGATAAATATGGAAAATTGGAAACAGTAAATGATCGATCTTGGTAACGTGATGACGCAGAGTAAAATATTTCAGAAATTACGATGAAAAATCTCTGAGAATTGTAGTTTCGAATTTCGTAGCAAAAAAGAAATGAGAAGAATCTTTGAAATTTCTCGAGAAATAACGATTTTCAAAGAGTAATGACGAGGAGAGTAGAATATTTCAGAAATTATCATCAGAAATTTCTGACAATTGTGGCTTCGAATTGAAGAGAAAAAAAAATTTGAAGAATTTTCAAAGATTTTGAATATTTTGATAAACATTTCCTTGAAATGTCACGAACGTACGAAAATGTTTGGAAATTATTCCTGGAGCATTGCGTCAGAGTTGCAGGGGACGGGGATATCCGTCATGAGACAGATGGAACAATAGCAGTCGTGGACAGCGGTATAAAACGAGCAAAAATCTTCCATAAAATGGAATAAGCTGGAAAACGATGTACGCACAACATTTTAAGCTCTTTTTCCATCTCTCCGGCATTCGTCTTCGTCTCTTGAGTATAAAACTTGTCTACTAATTGATAAAATCGAGGTTGAGCAACGCAACACGGTTCTTATCTATCAATCATTCGTTTTCGTGTCAAATCTTTTTTTTAAACCGCCGATGCTTTTTCTAATTCTAAAACTCTTGTTTTTATCGCAAAATTCTTCTTCGTGTTCGGATTTACTTTTTTTTATTTCTCCTTTTTTAGGTTGAGATCAAACGTTTGTTCGAATCGGTCGATAATATAGTTTATCAGCCCCGGTCCACTTCGAATTCGTAAGTGACTTGTTCGTTGACATTTCTAACGACTCATGAAGAACGTTGAAAAAAAAAAAAAAAAAATATTTCGCTCGATCTATGGACTGACTGCAGAGACGAAGTGTTTGTTTGACGTATTTACCGAGTTCCAACTGTAAAGTTGAACGTTTTGACTGTTTTGAGTTTGCTCCAGGTCGATTAACCTTCGAAGAAAAAAAAAACACTGCAAATTCTGTCGTTAAACAGAGTCGCTCTTTTGACATATATTTTCGTGTTTTTATTTCGTGAAACTTCATTTAAACGAGAATTCGGTTCATCAATAAGCTTCAAAAAAAAAAAAAACGTTTCATTTTTTCCCGAAATCCCATTAAGTATCCAATTTTTAGTGTTCTCATAAATATTGACAGAGGAACGTCAAAAAGTGTTGAACAAGTTCTTCGAAAGAGTAAAAAAAAAATTCAATAATCGAAACTGAACGTCTGAGATAAAGAGCCATAAATTAACCGCCCAATTTTCGAGGAATCTTTCGAGTGCTCAAGGGCCTCCGTGACTATTTATGAATATTTAGATACAAGAAAAAAAAAAAGAAAATATGTTCCGCTGCAATTTGTCATGTTTCTTCGCTTCGACACGCGTCACAGATCGTAAAGCCCTGAGAGTTCTCTCCCCCCAGCCCCACAACGTTACACATTCTTCGAGGACTCGTTCCGAGCCAGTTGCTCAGAGGGTTTAGAGGGTTTAGAGGCCTTCACTCGTCACAGAACTCTCTCGTACACACATTTTCCGTGCAATCTCCTTCGTTTCAACAATCTCCGCAATACTATATCAAAGAAAACATTTTAACGCTATAAAAAAGCTTTATTCACGCACGAAAACACATTATTATAATTAATATTGGTTGAAAAATATTCCACGAAGTTACTTATTTACCGAGAATGCTCGTCTCTTCGCAGGAAACAGAATCTTCACATTTTTGTGTTTTTTTTTTCCTCCATCGTACAGAAGTATCTTCAAAAGAATCGATTCCTGATTTAAAAATATATATCACAATATTTTCAACTCAAAAAGACAAGAACTAATGTCGTTTGTGAAAAAAAAAATATATTTTATTTATGCTCTAATGATCCGAGTTTTTTTTTGTATAATTTCAGTAATAAAATCATGTATTTTGTATCTCGAAATCCTTCCTATTGTTCTCTCTGTTCAGTTATTCTTCAGTTGTTTCGTGCTGCCGTTGGTGGGCTGATGGCGCTACGTTCGCGGAGGTTAACCGACCTCTGGCGTCCACCGAACTCGTCCTATCCCACCACACGGTCGCTGAATCAGGGCCCTAGTAAACCCGTATCGTTAAAAGCCGCGGCGCACCGACACACGTATATAAAATTCATACGTATACTCCCCCACTGGAGAGCGTGGTACTCCGTTGAAGCTTGAGGCCCAGAGACGCTCACCTACGCGCATGCGCGCCATCTTTGACGCTCCAACGCTCGGGACCGCGACAAACGCACACACTTCGACAAACATGCATCACGAATTCACATGTGCGCGCGCACACACACGCACGGATGACCAGGGGTACGCTAAGCACCTGAGGGCAAAAGCTGCTCGAACTATTTTGAAGGTCCATGCACAATACGAGAACGATTCGAGATTTGAAGAAAAAAATAGAAAATTTATATGACACTGAAGGAACGAGTGATGAAAAGTTTGAAATTTTTCCGAGATAATAAATCACGAATTAATCAGGCGACAGCGATGCTCGATCTCATATGACAGCTGTCATTGCAGCTCGAGTCGACGTAATAATGAAAACAAAGGGGTCATCAAATTCCATTCCGTTGCTGGATCATCGTACCTTCGGAAGGGAAACAATGGCTGCTCTGCTTATTAAAACCATTGTAATGATTCCAGCGGGATTCACGTGTTCGGAATTTTCACTATAGGACGATATCTATTACGCAATTTTTACCGTTTCACCATAAAAATTTTACATTGGCAAAGGTCTTTTGTGCTCTTTATTTTTATGAATAAAGTTCTGAATAAAAACATTCAAAAAATATTGTGCCGCAACCTCTTGACAAATGCAGCATTCAAAGAGGTCCATTAGCGAAGAAAGTTCGTTGATTTTCAACGATATTTATTTCAACACCCTCACGAATGTGTGTAATGAAATAAAAAATAAAGGTACAACTTTTTTTAACCCTCAACACATCAGCTGTGCAGTTTTTCCGGGGCTTTTATACACGACACAAATTGTTCGTAAAAACCTTTAGGCTACACGAAAGGAACAATATATATCATGATAAAAAAATAGTGCGTTTGAGTAACTCGAAACGAAACGAATACGTGTTCCCGATGATCTCATTTACAGGTATTTCTTACTTATACCTGTCAGTGTGTATGCACCTTGACTTTGGCTCGTTGTAAGAACACAGACGAGTATGTACATCTATAAAAACGTGTGCGTGTGTGTGTATATACGTAAAGAAAGGTAGAATCGACTCACCGAGAGTTCCGTGAAGCAGGAGCAACAATAAGAGTCGTGTCTGGGACCTCGCCCAGGTCCACCGGTAGCCCGAGTCTCCGTGGGACCGTCGCTGCTCCATTCTCTCTTCTTTCACGTCTTCAACCTTTTCTCTATATCGTTTGCCGTAGCCCGTGTCGCTTTTTCGCGCTAAGAACTGGCGTCTTTTCTTTTTTTTTTTTTTTTTTTTTGGTTACTTTTCCTCAAAGTTGTTTCGGACACTCGAGCACAATTACACAAACACAACACACGCGGAACACAGACACAGGACGAAGAGACACTTGTCACAAAACACAGACACGTTTTTATTTCTGAAGTATATTTCGATTATTTTACACTACGAAAATTTCCCTTCTTCCTTTTACCGAACAAACCGAACATTCATTCCGTAATGCCAATTCGGTCGTTTACCGTATTTGCCACCAACGCCAGCTTGGTAATTCCCTCGTTTTCCGTATTTCTCACCAACGATATATTATTACGAGATTCGAAAACCCGAGTAATTTTTAAAACAACCGATTCCTCCACCTTCTCTTTTAACCACCACTAGTTGCGACCTCGCGCGTCATACCGAGCGAAAAAATGCTTGATCGAGAAAACTTTAGCGCATGATCCTGAATTATATCTTATGCCCTGTTCGATCATTTATCGTAATCTTTTATCGTGTTTTTTTTTCTTTCAGTTACGTACACGCTTTTGTTGCACATTCTCGTTGCTAACACTCGTTGAATACACGATAGATAAATGACAAATGTATAAGAAATAAATAATCCGCGTTCGCCGGTTGTTCAGTCGTGTTATTGTTTTTGTTTTGATCCTTTTTTTTTTTAATCCGTAATTCGGCGTTCCTTGTCTCGTGATCCCGAGAAACGCGTTACAGCGATACAAGGATCGACGCCGACCAAACGCGCTCACCCAACTGAACTCGTCGAACGTGCGATGCCTTGCGATCGCTCGCCCCCACTCTTTCCCTCTCTCTCCGCTCTCTCTCTACTTCTCTCGGCTCTCACTCGCACGACGGTGTACGGCCGCGCGGCAGTTCGTAATCCTCCCCCACCACCTTCCACTCGCTCTCCTCGTCGCGGCCAGCCCGACTCGGCTCTCGGCTCTCTTCGCACTCTCGTGGCTTCCCCTTCCCGCCTCGTGGCATACAAACAGATCCTACTACCCCCTCCCACCGGCTCACTTTAGTGCCGTAGAAACTACTTGTTGAACGTCCAGTGCCGTACCTACGCGCACATTCTCCTTCAGTCGCTCTCGGTCCGCGGCGTCAAACACGTATTTCTTTTGTTCATTTTGCTTCCTTCGAATTCGGCGCTACATATTTCAACAGTTTCGAAGAAATTCTTCCATATTGTTTCGAACACGTCTTTAACTTTAGCGAATTCACCGAAATCGAGTTGATTTTCATATTTTTTCAGAAAATATTTTTATATCGCTGAGAAAACTTTGAAAGTTTGATGAATCGAGTGATATCGACGTGAAACTCGGCGTCGATCACAATTGATTTTATTTCATATATAACCGTCATTGGGGCCATAAAAAATGAATATCCCTTCGCATACATCGATCGAAGAACTGACTCCAATGACAGGGCATTCGTTCCAAATCGTAAAAGCTGTTCAGATGCCACTGGCATTAAAAATAATACCAGAGATGAAATATAATCACAGAAAAAACGATTTCAGCTTTTCGAAAGCCGATCCTTCGTCAAAATTTCGTTAAAACAAGAAAACTTTGCAACGACATTCGTTTGTATATGAAAAAACAATGAAAATTTGACGCTTCGATAAAAAGATTATGGACAAAGTGGAATAACCGAGAGCACTCTGCCTCGGAGGCGTCATTCGTGTACCGGGAAAAGCTTTGTTCGTCGATCTTTCCATGCATACGAAAAATTCTGCCCCAGGTCTATCAAAATTTCAGGCTCAAATGATCGTTAATAAAAGAAAAGAAACGACTCAAAAAACACATCACGCGTCTCGCTTATAGATCGAAGAATTTTACGTCAGTTCAATGACATCGATTCGCCAAGTTTTGCTGCAATTCTTCCTCTCTCGTCGACACTCAACCACTCTTTTTTTCTTTTTTTTTATTTTGACTCCGCATCGCCTCGTAGCAATCGCAAAGAAATTCCTTCGTCTCGAGATCATGTCCGAATCATCTTTAACCGAGTGCTCTCGCTCTTCTCAATGACCCCTTATCGTTTCTCGGGCGACAATAAGCTCCTCTCAATTTACAGCGTATCTCCTATACGCCATTGTTCAACGTTTTCGTATAGCACACATAGAAAATTGATCGGTCATATAGACGGACGTAAAATTTCATATCTCCTTAACAATCGATATCGATCGGGCGATAAAGTTTTTCTAATAAATGTCCAAGAAATAAGGCGGTTATATAAATAGACATTTTTATGTAAACTTTTACATTTTTTTTTATGCTTTCTTCATTCGATGCTAATGTCGGATGGATGTTGAGAGAAAAAAAAAACGGGGATTAAAAAGAAATTGGGAATTTTAATGTTTTTCGTTTTTCGACGACGACGTAAAAGCTTTTTTCTTTTGTTTATTTTATTTTTACAATATTCACCGGTATATAAATGAAAATTTCGAGCGAATAAAATCATGGATGATATTTATTTTAAAAAAAGTCATAATGACATCGAAGAAAATCTCGTCATTTTTCGTATATGTTCGGGGGGGGGGGGGGGGGGGGGGGGAAAGATATGTACGAAGTAATTTACGATTTCGATCACGATTTGTGAAGGTCGTATAACACTGTCACAATCGCGACTATTACAAACTAACACACATATTTTATTCTTCATATAGAAAAGCAATCGAGGGGAAAAAAAAAAAATCCATTGTGGAATAGGGCATCGCGTATATACGAAGTAATAATACCTCTTTCTGCGCGAATACAGTCGCAAAACTCGATCGTTTCGAAATTACATTACCTCGCGCAAAGTTATGCCCCGTACGTGAGACTTTTCCGCGGTGAATTTCGCGATAAATGCAACCTGCCGGAAACTAAAACGTTCTTGTAGAGTGTGTGTTGCAGAGTCTTTCGAAAATCGTATACCGCACGAGAAGGTACGAACAAAAAATCTCCATCGATTGAAAATAAACAAATGAGAAACATCGATTCAAATTCAAATTGTCAATTAAAAATTCTCTTTCCGAAATCTCGATCAACGTTGAAGAATTTTTCATTTTATTTTCAACGTTAAATTTATTCGCGTATGAGAATGAGATTGGAGATGTAACAATGGACGAATTCGAATAAGAAGAATCGAAATTTTACGAATCCTAAAAAACATCAATCACTTTGTTGGACAATGGCGAGTGATGTAATGAGAAAATTCTAAAAATAAGAGCACTTCGAAACTGAGCTTTCGAAATGAAATACTTTCTATCATCACACTGCCGTAACGAACGACCGAAATATCCTCATCCGCACTTGCCTCTGGTCCATATCTGTTTATTTCAATCAGTCGTCACGACTCCGATCTAATTGAGTTCACGAGCTACTCGAATCAAGTACAACCACAAGAGATTTTATATTTTTTCCTCGTTCTCCCTCTTTCTTCGGCTGTCATATCCCAGAGCTTTTTTTTTTTTTGTATATCAAGAGATGCGACGGAGGCTTAAGCGCCTAAGATCAAAAAGATGAAAATGAAAAAAAAATGAGAAAAGAAATATATATTTTATCGCGCACACTCATTCGCACTGCAGAAAAATTTGCATCACCGATCCTGAGATCCATCTGATGACACGAATATGTTTTCTTTTTTTTTTTTTTTTTTCTAATAAATGAAACTTATCTCAGCATCAAACGCTTCATTAAAACAGAGTATACAAACCTGATGGATTAAGAAACACGTAAACACGTGATTCTGCATCTGCATCGTTGGCTCTTGAATATACTCATTAAAATATTGCAGCGATAATTAATCCGATAAGAGCCACACGAGATTTCCCGAACTTACGTGAGAATTCTAGAATTCTCCAGACAGCACATGCAGCCTCTCAACTTTAAAAATGATTGACCAGGCTTCAACGATGTGCATGAGCAAATAATCACTCCTCTTCGATCCTTTTTTTTTTTTTTTTCATTTTCTCTCAGGAAACTCGAATTTTTAAAGCAGCACTGGCTCGATCGTTGCGCTCCGTATACACTCCCTCCGTTAGCAGTACGATGTCTCTTTAAGAAAAAATGAAAAACCAAGAAATACGGTAGACGATGAAAAAAAAAAAAAAAATTATTTAACGTTTCCAATCATTTTATTCAGCGATAATAAAAATCGTTTTTATTGAGATTTTAATAATTAATCGTTACATCAAAAAATTAACGCCCATCGAAGACAACTCTTTTTGGTAATTTTCGTAACTTTCACGTAAAAGTTGACATGAAAGTTAAGAAAAAAAAGTCCAAATGTGTTTCCTCGATCGTAGCATGCTGATTTTTTTTTTCATCCACGTTATTATTTTCATTAATCGAAAATCAGATGTATATTTTCTGTAAATCTTCTTCGTCGTTGTGTTTTTGTTATAGTCTTTCAGTGTTCATTGATATTATAGTTTTACCATAATTGAACATTAATTGAGGTTAAGGTCGATGATCTACACATAATTCTGTGTATTAACCTCCGACATACGATGTTATATAATATCTCGTATATAACATTTTACATATGATATGCGAAAAGCTATTAGTATTGCAGCTTGCAGCCGGGAGTACCTGTTGCAGGCTTGAGAGGTAGCTGGCGGTTTTATCAAAGCTCAAGCGTGTGCGATATCACATACTCTACGAGTGTGCTCCCCCTAAACTGATCCGGCCAGTTACTGCACGTATGTCTAACAAGAATGCGTCAACTCCTACCAACGATTGGCCCGAACTCGATAAAGTAATCGTGAAAATTGCAACAATAATTTGGAGCCATTTTCCTACTCGAGTTTAGTAACTCTCGCATTATTTCTTTCAGTTTACATCATTTTGACACATTTGAATTTTCATTTTTATCGTTCGTCTAACAGCGACGAAAAAATGAAGTAAAAAAATTCCATTTTTGTTTTCAATCTCGCATTCAAATCATTTCGCTGTCTATTTGAATCTGTCGATCGTCGTATTTTTAGAAAATACTCTCATGAAACCAACGCAGTTTTAACGCGTTGCGGCATCGGGGTGTTAGGATTCAGCAGGTGTTCCACGAGCAGAGTCTGTTGCAAAGGAGGGGAAAATAGCAGGTGGATTAGAGATGGTATCGAGCCACTCCGCAAATTTCAAGAGTCAGTTTTCAAGGCTGAAGTATATTGTTCGTTGCGTGTATGCTTGCACAAAATGCATAGATTTATTATTCACAGACGAATATCCCATCTAAATAACAATGCGGAATAGTTCGCATTATTTTTTTTTATTCCACAAAAATTTGTCGTTTTTATCAAGAAAAAAATAAAAATTGAACAGAATTTTAGGAATTTTATGAAAAAAGTATAATTCTATGGGAAACTTATGCATCGAGGAATCTCCATTTCAACAGCATATTATTTTTGAAATTATTATTAAAAATATGTGAAAAAAGGTTGTATGAAAATCCATCAATCGGAGCAATCAACGCTGCTCGATACTCCAATACAAAAACTTCGTGTTACACACACACACACACATTTGTGTATACAAACTCGCGTGTCTTCAAATGTCACGTAACAACGTTCGTTAACAGTATTTCATTGATATTGTCGACACTCGATTGGAACTACCCGCACGCGTCAGCAGGCGTTTCTATTCTCAGGAAAATTATACATCACAGATATGTCCTGATTCCTTAACGATTCATCCACGGCGTAGTATAAATGACTCGATAAATGAAGCAATGTTGATGGAACGTGCGTTCTGCCAGAGGATTATTTTGTTTCTCGAAAAATCTACGTTGTTCGGAGATTATTAATAGCGTGTAAATAATCATCAATGGCTTTGGCCATACGTTCGTAGATTAGCTGCGTAAAATATAAAAAAATAAATAAAAAAATCCAGAAACCATCGAAACATTTTATCTCTCGAAGCTCTCGGAGCTTTATCGAATTTTGTTATTATTCGTTGTATTTTACGGATCTATAAATATCACAAAAAATGTATTTGAGGATAAGTATGATTTTAGCTCTTTCACGATATATTCGTTGAAATAGGAGAACATAACGTTTGTTTTCACTTCCGGATATACGGCGTGTGTCACCCACAAGAAATTGTCAGACTCATTGATTTCCGGAATTCCTCGTGTCACACATACAAATATACAGATAAGTTTACACATGTACTCCGGTAAACTGCTAACCTGAGAGTATCTGTATATAGGACACTTCAGCTCAAGAGCTCGCCACGTCATACGCAGCTCACGACACTCGGATGTAGTTGGAGAAGGGAAGATCGAGTCGGGTGCATGAATCACCCAACAATTTCGAATCTCATATTTCGTTTTTTCTTTCCTCTCGCTGGAATTTCGTTGGCTGTTGTCATTCTTCAAACTCTATTCTCGTTTCTCGTATATACAAAAACTATTGTAATTAAGGAACGATTCTTAATTGATTTTCAGATTTTATTTACAAAATTATGCGAGGCAAACATTGTTTAATGAATTGTGTGTTTCTTTGAATTTGTGTTATTCGATAATATTTCGAATTTTACGTTGTTTCGTAGTCCATCATAAAATTTTTATTCAACATTTCAGTTGGATATTCATATTTTTATTGTCAGCAGTACTCAAGTATTATAAACTAAATTTTTATGACGCGTTCGATTTAACGTGAAAGCACGGAAAATAATAGAGCTCTCGTTACAATCTGTTACCATTTCGTCGTTTCTAAATTCTGATGTAAAAACATACTATAACGTTTCAGTAACTATTTACGAGAAGCCTATAAACATAGATGCAAGCCAACCGATCAAAGCCATTAATTACGTTAATTGTCATCGATAAATGATTTATGGTTACGATCCTACTGTAATTAGCGTGTAATTATTACATGGACGGGGGTTATCTGTAGAATTTCATTTGTATCACGTGTATAAATCGCCCGTGTCAACATTTTGACGAATAACAGGTGATCAATAACGCTCAAATTTACTTAAAACGTCAACCGTTGCGCCTCCCTTTGAACCTTCCTTCCCTGCCTCTCCTCATCTCTCTGCTCCCAGCTCTTCAGCGAAAGATAATTATCGATATGCCTGAATTTGCATAGATTTTTCAAACATTACCAATTTTTTGGCATGATTTTCTGGCAAAAATACACTTTTGACAGGTTCGTTGGATAAAATATCATCGAAAATAAATATCTAAGTTATCGATAATCGTTGATAACAGTTAGGAAGATAATCGAGTTGTACAGAGCCACGATTTTTCATTGATTTCATGTGTGTTACCGCGTGTAACGTTTTTATCAAGTATCCAATACGTTTGATTATTGAGAAACATTGATGAGACGTGAAGAAAAAAAGTCTTTTTGACGGGCCAAATAATAATATCAAGATAATTTATTTGATAAAAGCGTTTCTAAGCTCTGTGACGATGATATGCATAAAATCCGTGAGAATGAAGCGTGACATGTTGGTTTCTACGAGAAGCAATGTGTACATGTTATGTTTATTATTTAGAAATGTCAGAGTAAAAGAGACAGAGGGAGGGAAAATCTGACACGAGGGAATACAAGAAAGCATAACGTTAGTTAAGAAAAATAAAGGCTTAGTTCTGCACGCTACGAGGAACGAATCCGTTCGATCGTACGCCCTTTAAAGCGTTGCATGTTGATTTCTACAAACACGTTTCATACATAAGCCCCCTAGCGAAATTGTAACCGAGGCCTGCTCGTCACGAGCATTACAAATGTCAATCTCCTGTCTCTCTGTCCCTTTTTCTTGTCTCATCCCTCGGTAAATTCGATCTCCATCCCTCTCTAATATTACATATGCTCGAGGACAAATTCTCCTATGTCACAATTCATTCCCGAAATGACTTTTGCCATGGAGATTGCTATGTGTAGTGAGTAAAATCGATATTTACCACAATCGAACTAACGAAGCTCCGATGTGACCCCTCGAGTATGCCACGCGACTTCCTGCCACTCTGTTCCTCTTTTCCCAACTCTCTCTCCCCCTTTTTCCACCTTCCATAACCATCCCTACACCGGCCCAATGGTTACTTCGAGCACGTTTTCGATCTATCAAAATGAATAATTCGAAGAATCCGTTCGAGATTCCACAAACTTCTCCACCCTCGCAATTTGTCACATAAAAAAACAATATATATGTATAAATATATATAGACATATGTGCAATCATCAAGAGCAATAGTATTGGAATACAAATCGAACTGTTATTTACGGATGTGAAAAAAATTCGATTGATGAGGCACCAATAGCTCCCACAATCCAACAACTCCATCGATGCACTCTCATCTCTCTTTCTCATGACTCTGTCTTTCTGCCTGCTCTCGATCTCTCCCTCTCTCTCTGCTATGCAAATTCATCATTTTTATTCCTCTTTTTTGTGTGAACTTTTTTTTACTATTGCAACACGCGAAGCTAAACTCTCGGCAAGCTGAAAAGTTCATTTGGCATCGTAAACCTTTTTTCACACTTCAACTCCCAGCACACGCGTTCCTTCTGTACCAATCACGAGTCCTGTTCATCTGTTAAACGATACATACATATTAGCTAGACCAGACCTACATTTACGCTCGTCTCTATATACGTAGAGACCTGTTTCGAGTACTGCAATGCGAAATTTCAGGCCTCCTACCAGAAACTATCGATACATATACATACAGAAGTTTCGTATAATAATTTCCGAGGTTGGTTTATAACTGTCCTCCTCTTTTGGGCATTTTTAAACGATTTGAAAAGGCTCTCGCACTCTTTACGAATTCGCTCCGGATTTAATGCTACTATTTCACACATGAAATTTTAACGTTCGAGTGAATTTGCCATTTTTTTTACCTTTGAAATGTAAAGTTTTCTCGTAAAAAAAAAGTCGAAAAATTCTATTTCCTGATTTTATGGATAGGCAGGATCGATACTATGAAAATTTCTCCAATCGGGTATTCAAAATTCGTATCAATTATTCCAGAGATGGAAAATGGCACTATAAAAGAGTTCGGGGAACAGAAAAAATCTTTAAAAATTGTTTCAAGCATGCAGGACTCGTTTATTTATCCGGAAACTCATAACTCCCTCTATTCTTTCTCGATGAATGTTCAACGCATATACTATTTCCATGAATTTATAAAATTCCGAGACTCCATCAAAGGATAATTCATTACGAACTTTTGCTGTGCTCTAGGGCGGCAACATCCCATTTTTTGTCTTTTTATCATTTTTTCATCGCAAAAAAGCGCGTTGGGTACGACGTTGAGAGCGGAAAATTGAAAAATAAGCTATACGAATACTGCTACGCGCGCGAGAGAGAGAGAGAGAGAGAGATAAAGGAAAAGAGCGACAGGAAAAGCGAGAATAAAATGACAAAAAAAAATTTAACAAAAGGAATGAAGCAGATCAAAACAGAAACAAAAAATGAGTTCAGGACCAACGAATGAACGTTCGCGAGGAAGTTGTCGATGAGCGCGGCCCGGTGTAACTCGAATAACGGACTCAACCCAGTGATTGGCCAGCAAAAAGTACATTTAAAAAAAAAAAAGGCAGCTATTCACCAATTCGAATCTCTTTCCGTTCCAAAGAGCATACTGTTGCGAGTGCCATTTAACGGGAATGTCCAATAGCTGCGTCGTTTGGGCTAATAACGCCGAAAGATCTATAACAGTATTTCGAGGCAGCTATTATTCATATATAACTTCCTGGTTGGTTCTATATTCGGCCCACATGTCCTCTCTCCTTTCACCCCATCGTTACATTTCTCTCGGCCCCTTTCTGTCTCTCCCATCCTGGTATGTGCACAGGTGTATTCATGCAAGGGACATTGCAGCCATGCAACATCGGGCTGTCGATAAAACATAAAACTAGTGGAGAAATTTCAGATCGTTCGCTTGCCTGGAAAACATCGATTTCCATACATATATATGAATGCCAACACTGCACATCGCCGCTTCGTTCCATTGATCTTTTGTGTAACCATGGACCAGTCGACCAGAAATTTCACCCATCCTCATCAGCAGCTTATCCTTCTCAGTTGAAAATCTTATAAAAGTCTCCAGTGTATTACGTTACATTTTGGTAGCATTATGAACTCGTGAGAACAGCTTTATCAGCTCCCCATAGAATTCTTATTCAAATTTTTTAATCACGAAAAAAATTATTCATCGCTAAATTTCCTTCATATCTAATGCAAATTAAAATTTCTCAAGTTCGGCTCACAATCTTCTACAAAATTATATTCTTCAACAGTTGGAGTTTATTCAATCAAACGCATGGAGCTGTGTCCTCAATGAACCAGAATACAGCGTGCGACGAGTTAAGTACAATTACTTAAGACCGATTGCTTGTATTGAATCTGTCAGAGCGGAGAAACTATTCCGGGTTTCGCAATTAATGCCCATCGCATTGGATCGCATCGTTCGATATCGACATGAGAAACTATGGATGAAAATGCTCTCAGTTATTTTAACTATAATAATTTGAAATAAAAAAGCGGAGAATTTAAAATACTCTCAATGAAGGAATTTGCTGATTCAACGAAATTGTTGTTGCATCAACAAATCGTTGGGAACAAAATGAAACTCGTTAACTCAAACAAAAATTTGCTTCATTCAGACGCTTTATTTGTTGGTTCAAATAAAAAATCAGTACGACGAAAACAGCGTTGAATCAACAAAAGTTTTGGTGCATCAACAAATTTCATTTGTTCCCCATGATTCGTTGTACGACAGAAACTTTATTTTCTCGGAGTATCAATTAGGTTTGGAAAATTTGAAAATATGGCCGAACCGTTCAACTCCGCTTTAAGCAGGTTCTGTTTTTTCTTCGACCCTCGATTTGCTGAACCGAGAAGACGAATCTCTTCACCGCGATCAGTCGATTTCAAAGATTTTTCAAAGCCGAATCTTCTATTAATAAAAAAAAAACATACAAAAACTTCTCGCACAAATGAAAAGGGCCCAGCCGGCCACAATTACAATTTGACTTGAAACGACTCATATTAGATACATGTATATAGGGGATGATGACAATGCTCATGCTCGATGGTGGTACCTCGGTGGTATACCTATTCCGAATTTGCATACGCTACCGCAATGTTCCGTCGAACGGTGAGACCACTATTTGCCTTTACACTTGTGCAACCTCTGATCTGCATACCTCTCGTCCATATATGGGCGTTTCTACGTCTTGATCGAAACAATTGTATTTCTTAGCCCCAAGATTTCGGAGAGGTCGAAAGTTCCATTCAAACATCGACTTTTGTTTGGAGTCAACATTTTTGCAGCTTCAGAATGTTCAGAAGTTGATTCGCGCGAGTAAGAATCGAAAAATTATCTTCGAATAGTCTTGTCACGCTCGATCTTTATTATTCATCCGTTTCACATTCGTACCCCTCTCGTTCTTCATTCGTCATGATTATTTTATTATTCTTTTCTCAGAAGGATATTTTGCTCCAGTGGCATGAAGCATCGTGCCCCTGCGGCACTCTGTTGGTTCGAAAAAAATAAACAAAAACTTTTTTCAATTCATAATTCCGTAATTGGGTTAGCGACATCGCACTGAAAATTTGATTGTAAATTCATTCAACTCGGGAAACGATTGGATTCACGAAAGCGTATGGAATTAGCTCCCGTTCAGATTTATACGTATCGAGAGACTCGCGAAGCTCCACTTTATGCGATTATATTGTACAGAGAGTAGGGAAAACCGGCTTAAAGAGAGGCTACTGCGAAAAAATATTATTTTTCTAATGACTATCAAATGTTTTATTGCATGCATTCATAATTTGAAAATGTACTGTACTTTGAAAATAAAATTCAATGCGCCTGCTTTCTTTTTTCTTTTTTTTTTCATTATCCATGCGTCATCGATCCGGTATGATGCTTTATAGAAATAGTTCAAAACGTGCTGCCAAAACATGTGTGATTCTCACAAGTTCATTACATCGTAATAAATTGATAAAAAAAAAGGAGCCCAATCCGACGAAATGTGTAAATCTAAAGCTAAAAACAAACGTTCAGCTCCTGGAGAGTTCATCAACGTAAACGGTGCTGAAATATTTCAATGCTTTGTTTCACAAAACGAACTATTCTCAGAATCCACCGTATTTGTGAGCAATTAACTGAAAAAGGAACGAAAAGAAAAAGGTATTGTTTGATTTTGACACCGAAAACGATCTCTTAAGTTGAGCAACCTCGCGGGCGAGGAGAATTTCAGAGTTTCTGATGACCCCGACCAGCTGGAACTCAGTAAAAATAAAGTCGCTTGTTTCAGCCAGATTTTCCATCATTTTCCTTGACCCTCGTGCGAGATTCTCTGGGAGGGTCTCGCAAGAACAGGAGCAGAAATAGTGAAGTGGGGGGAAAACTGGTGTTAAATCGATGGAAGGAGCTCGCAGGAACCGATAAAAATGAAAAATAAAAAAAAAACTTAATTGTTGACGTATACTTCGCTTGGCCGTAAAGTTTCCCTGTCCGGTTCTGCACACGAATCAAAAAACCTATTTTCGTAGATAATGATAAAACGATGATATGATGTAGTTGGAAGAGTTTTCATCTGAAATTGTACTGCAATTTTGCAAGCGTAATGAGGTCATGCAGTTTTCAGGCATTGATTTTGGAGCCAATTTTCATTCACATGTAGCCTTCATCAATACTCGGTGAAATCGACGGATGCGTGTCTTTTTGTTTTCTTTCTCGTATTTATTTTCCATTGTTTCAGTGAAATTATCGATCTATGCGCGGAGCGTTAATTGATACGAAATCCAACGGAATCGCAATTTTGTCTTTTTGCACAACGTTCGTTCGTTGGCTCCGTTCCCTTTGAATTACCTTCACTAATTACTCAATTATAAAATATTTTATATGAACGATGAATCGTTTCGCAATGAGCGAAATTCACAAATGAATCATTAGGAACAACGCGGATTCATTCAGCCAGTTAGATTGGTTAGAATCATTAAAATTAATTTCGTTTTCACGGAAGAAATGCCAAAAAAAATAGTGTATCAAGAAAAGCGGTAGAACTTTTCAAAAAACAAGCAAGAAACTAAAAAAAAAAAATCCTTTTTTATGGACAAGATTATATTGAATATACAAAAACTTAATTTGATCGATAAATGTTTAGTCAAAAGCACTGAAACTGTAAGTTTTGACGTATAGATCACTGTTCAAACAGTACGGTTGCATGGTATTGAATGTGTATTCCTGCTGGGCTTGTCCAATGTTTCACAGACTACTCTCATGATCAACGGGTTTCGAACTAATCGAGGCACGCTCGGGACCCGCAGATCACGGGTCTAAACACAATTGTTGACCGGACTATATCTATATACATATGCTGTATAGACGTATATATTCTATAAATAACTTTCTCTCTCTCTCTCTCTCTCTCTCTCGTTCACGACGAATAGCCTGCTGTACGAGCGCATCGTGAAATAATGACAGTTCGAATTAGCATAAGCCGTCCGCCGAGCCAACAAGGAACAATCGAATTTTCTCTAACGAGATTACGAGACAGGATTATCAAAATTTCCTCATGATACATTTCTCCCCTTCAATGCGGTCTCACCCCTCTTTATAACTGTCTATTCGACATCTGACTAATTTGACAATAAACTGGCCACTCTGATGCACTGACACACATGTACAGAAATTCACGTGGATCATTAGAAGAGGTTTTAGATATATAGAATACAAATGCCTGCCAGTTATATCGTGAGTTCTTAATTAACAAAGCAGTAATCATTTCAAGAATAATCGATTCACTCCAATTCCTTTTTTATTCATTTCTCGAGCGTTTGATATGTTCGAGTAAATTCGTCAATTGTTTTTCTTTCATTTCTCTGTTATCTTGAACTGAAACTTCTTAGTAAATTTTTCAATTTGGAAACGATGCTTCAGAGTTTAACTCAAGAACATGACGAGTTTTCTTGTTTTTTTTTTGGTTTGCTTCGCGATGCAATTACGAAAACGCACATATACCGATGCATCCCGATTACATAAAAGAACGAATTTAAAAACATAACAAAAATGTGCAGGCATTTGAATAAATATTTATAGATAACACCTGAACGGCAGTATATTCGTGTTTTTATGCAATCGATGGAATAGTGCCTCCGTTATTTCTGACTGCGACGATAATCCATCACTCTTTCCAAGTACTCAATGTCCATTCAACCCCTCCCCCACCCTCCGAAATAGCTCTCCCGCTCTTTGTGAGCAGCATTTTTTGTTCTTTCACCTTGATAAATGCCTTTCGCAAATTTTTTTTTTTTTTTCATAGAGAGATATGCTCGTGTGCGGTGTAAGAGTGGGATCGTGTGTTGTACACGTGTGAGTGCTCAATACCAAGCCGTAATATTGGTCGATACGCCGGGTGAATCGCGAGAGATACGAGTGGTGAGATGTGCTCGTGGATAAACGTGCGTATCGCACTTTTGCAGTATTAAAAAAATGTACCTATAGCTATATTATAACATCGAGCTCGAAGGGATGAGAAAAAGAGCGAGTTAGAGAAAGAAAGAAAATGAGTGAAGCACGGAAATCTATTAACGTCAGTCTGGTAATGACGCAAGCCCGAGAGAGAAGTACGAGACAAACCATCTGGGGAGGCCCGAGCGAAAGGGAGAAAGATCGACACCAATAATTCTTCCTCACCTCCAACCCTCTGTGGATTATGATTTATGAAAAAATGGTTGGTTAAACCGTGAAACCCATTGCAAACTGCTGCCCTTATTTCTTCTTTTTAATACATACATATACACGAGCCTATAACTCTTGTCAAACGAAGAATTTTCGAGTATTTTCCAGCATCGCTGTTCTTCCCATTCCCGTCAAATTCTTACCGGACACATACCTTTTCTGAGATTTTCACATTTATTATTTCTCACCTCGAAACTACACACGGTTATAATACTCCCAATCTCATGTAGATGTTCTGCACTATACACTCAAATAAAATGTCTCCGAGTCACAAACATTCGAGAATAAAAAGTGAGAAAATTCAATACGACTCACATATTTATCCTTGTCTACGTCTCTCTCTATATATATATATATATTTACGTACGTATATGCACACGAGTGGATTTCTTGTTAGAATCTTGTACCTTTTATCATCGTCCAAACTTCGGGCCCAAGTGTCATTCTCTCTGGTGTTTGCAAACGTTCTCGGTGCAAGCAAAAGAAACAATGAATTATGAGCACCATCAAATTCGTAGTGTGCGATGATATATTTTGTAATTTACGTAAACAAAAAACAACCCTTGCTCAAATTGCAAATTGTTATTATTATTTTTTTTTTTTTACTTTTCGAATTTTACGATTGGGAATAGAACAAGTTTAAATAACGGTGCGATTCATAATTGACTCGTACAACGATTAAATAGAGAGGAGTTTTTATTTATTTTTTTTTTTTTTTTTCATGAAAATGGCACACTTCCGATTATTATAGTGGCAAGTGCGTGTTTCAGTTCCATGTAGTTATCAGTCGGTAAAAGAACGAGCAGGGAAACCACGTCACGAACTTTCTCTCTCTCTCTCTTTCTTGACGCTTTAAATTTTCTCCTGTCCCCTGCAGCAAATCTCTTTATGCTAAATTCTTTATTAACATCGCGCGTTCGCCCTCCGCTTCACGAACGGACATGTCCAACTTTTTTTTTTTTTTTCAAGTACAATTAAATGCCCTTTATTATGCATTTTAATCAGCTTATTCTATCGTCGCACGAGAATTCTTCCACGGTCCAAGTCCCCCCCCCTCCCCTTTTTTTCCCTCGGTCCTCATCTTTTCTCTACTGCCGCCTCGCTGACCCTCGTATGATACGGCTAAATATATACGTACCACTGAGAAATTCGATTATTTTTATTCTAATGGAAAATTTCTTTGAGATTTAGCTGACAAGAGGATTCAACGGAATTTATATTTCAGAGCAAACTCCACCTTTTCATTTCGAACGTGTTCTTCCTCAAATGCTTTTACTGAGTAAAATAATTCGAAAAAAAAAAAATTCATCTCAACGTTCCGATGGTTCGTTCTAAATAAGTAAAATAAACAACACTGACAAATACAAATATTCTTCAACAAAGTTCGAACTGTTGAATAAATAGTCAAAAATTTACTTCACTCCGCAACGAATTTTTGTATTCACTGCAGTCATTTAAAAAATCCTATAAAACTAACAAACTGCTTTCGAGCTCTCTAATTTTCAGCCAATTTCAGCTTTCTTATTTTCTCACTCATTTCTTCGCGCCCGATTTTTCAACTCGAAAAATTCCAGGCCGCATAAATTATAATTGCATATGAATACACACACGCGAAGGGCTTGCGAAAGTGCACATATCGATCGCGGTGGATCGGTTCGTTGTAAGATATATTGCATGTCGAGGTGAACCCAAATGAAATGTGTACGAGAGCCAGAAAACGAAGCCCTTCCATGCTCCACGAATGATTATCACGATAGATAATTTTTCTTTATTACTCTCGTAAGTGGTAACGAGAGTGTTCGCCAAATGTAATGTTGACGAGATTTTTTTTTTTTTCGAATTACAGGAAAATTCATTGGTAGCATCACTTCGGAAATATCGTTACGAGCATTTTTATCCATGGGTTTTCTTTTTTAAAGTGAATATGAAAATAATAGTAATGATAGTTTCTTCCTCTCATCGTCATAATGTGTAATATCATTACGGAGACTCAGGAATGTATAGCTCATAAATAATTCTTCTTCGTAGCCTCGACACACGCGCTTTTGTAATGGATACCTAACGACACTTCGGCTCAGGGCTAATCTACATCTGTAATATCACTTAAATCGCACACATGTATTCATCAACGTTAATAATTTACAGTGAAAATATACAAAAATAAAATAAAATTTGACTTCAAGGATAACACAGAGCAGAATGTGTATGATAATTGAAAAAAAAAAATTTATTACACACGTATCAGCCTAAGGTAACGAAAAAAAATATATATATATATATATTACTGACGATATCGGGATTAGCAAAATCGTCGTTCTGCCTGGAATGTAAAAGACAATGGCGCAACTTGACAGTAGCAGCGACACACGGTTTACATATTGCGAAAGAACATTGAAAAAAGAGGAAAAAAAAAAAAACTGGAAAAAATGTCAGACTGTTGCGCGAACCCTCGTTTAAACCGCAAGTCGAGCTCTCGCAACGTCAAGGGGTTGTACGACGGACAAAACGTGTCATTGCGTTGCAACAATAGAAAACTGCGGTGCCGCTGCGTGTTTGCATCCGTCAGAATAAAAAAAGATAAAAAATACGATTTGAAGATCTGTCAGTGGAAATACACGCGTGTATGCTCTTTCCGATGCAACGCTTTTTTCACTGATCTTTATTTAAGTCTGTTTTTCCCAGTTAACAATGACAATGTACGAATAAAATTCAGTGCATCTGAGTTCCCTCTTCTTTGGCCACGCGTGGGCGTTCCTTGTTGTCTCAGACCATAAATTATGTTCAATATTACTGAGGCTTATACTTCAAGTATTTCATTAATAAATTATCGCTCATAAATTCTTCGGAAAGCTTATTTTTCCTTCGGGACTTTGTGACAATGTTGTTACGCTTTGCACGAGAAACTAAGTACACAACGGACTTGAACTCTTACTTAAACTTAGGAATAGTAGAAAGCATTATTCTAGGTAATTAGTCACGATATTTTATTTTTCATCGTGTTCTAATTATTCGATAAAGGATTGAGTCGTTTCTTTCTCTCGTTAATTCCGCTTCTGTAATGACGAGTCAATCCACTGATTCATTTTTGTTCGATCTATTGTGACGTTCGACAAAAAATAAATCACTAAATCCGAAAAAAATTGTGAATCTTCGTAGTGAATTGACTCGTCAATGTTTTGACGTTTTGTCGAAAAAGACTTTATAAAGTCTATGCCGGCAAGCATCGATTTCAATATTACTCGCTAGCTTGACAATGTTTCCGGAGTATTATAGGGTTGTTATCACGAAATAATACATTTGGTTCGACGAAGGTGACGGACAAATGGAACCAATCAAATAGTCTCCAGTCCTTGGAGAACGTAGACGTACGAGAGATGGACGTTTGAATCCTATTTCCCTCGAGGTTTTCATACACAGAGCCCTCGAATTCTGTGACAGATTATTATTAGTCGATAATGGAATAACTAATATCCAATCTGTTTTAGTATCGAGCGTTATTCTCGTATCAAAATGATGAAGATGAGATTATGAAAAAAATTTTAAGGATCGTTGTCCCTGAAATATTTTCGAAAACATTTAACGACGATTTTTCGTCAACGAATCTTTTCTCGACGATATTTTCACAATAAATACATTTCAAAGTATCCAGCAGCACTGCTGCTTCGAAACTTTACGAGTTGGAATATTTTTTTTAGAAAAATAATCCGTCCGCCTCATCGCTCCGATATTTTGCGCTGATGCCACACAGAAAATTCGATAAATGCCATTTTCAATGAAACTGCGATTCGCCTGTTCGTGCATTTGAAATTCAGCCTGAAATCAATGCATATTGGAAGAGAAAAATCTACTTCTAACTTATTGACAGTGGTGAGACGTTGTTCACGCGAAGATGAGACCATAAAGAGGAAGAAGAAGCCACGAGAAATAACCTGTAAATACGGAAAAATGTAACAGGATATGCATAGTTTGTATGATATTCAGACAATGCGCTTGTAATATAATGTATATATATATATACTAAAAATCTGTTCTGTATTGCACGCACGTAGTTCTTCCAGCCACGACGTATACTTTTCCCAAGAAAAATTCGTGTCTACGGTGATTCTGACTTCCTTTTTTCCCCATTTCGTTTCTTCCTTCTCCGGTTCCTCTCTTTTCTCGCATATAAGAGACAGAACGTGGTTCCTGCAACAATATTAAATTAGAGCACTCCACAAATGCGCGATCCTCGTATTTTATTATTTCGCAGAAGAGAAATGCGTTGAAACGGCCAACGAATTTCAGATTGTAAAATTTCGATTTAATTATTCTTATATCTACTTCGCGGTTATACGATTTTTTTTTTTAACTTCACAAAAATTCGATAAACATTTTATGCGGAATATTAATTTCTGTAGCTCGCGTATCGATCGCATGAATTTTTCAATGCGTTCCATTTCAATGTCTAGAAATTTGTGAATTCTTACTCTTTTATTTATATATCAGTCTCTACAAATTGTAGGTCAAATTAATTAATACACAACGGTTACCAACTAATTGTATCAACAATCGAATTTCGATGAATAACTCAAAAACCAATCATTCGAAGCCTCTTGTTTTGACTACTATGCTCTCATACATGGTTCAGGTTTTGCGTGTAACTTAACATTTTTTTTTCGTCTTTTTGTTGTTTTTTTTTTGTTTTCTGGATCTCTGAACGTTTTGTTTTTTGAACAGTATATCGAGGTATCGAGAACAAAACGTTCTGCTATCAGCTTTTTTACATAGAGCCGCGCTGTGCACCGAGGGAATTTCCATAAATTTGAATAAAACTATCGTATCGCGTTGATGCACACGTCCGATGGATGCGACCACCGCAGATATTCGCGTGGGCCGCGTGATGTTTTCTTCTCATTTTATACTCGATATTTTTGGCGAATGCCGAGAGGATGCGTTTTTTGTTTTCCATACGCGTATCGACGCATACATCGGTATCGGAAAACCAAAGCATCGATTCGGCGCAACTCACTTGGCCCATCACTTGTATCCATCACTTCACAGACTCACGACCACGACTAATTGCCAGCTGTAAACGTTGCTAACAGTTTGAATCTAGCGACAAGAAGTTTAACAACTCGTTAACTCTAAACATTATCAACTAATTATTTCATTTGTTTTCCCGATTTATTCATACATTGAAAGTAGTTTGAAGGGAATTATTTTCATTATTTCACAAATTGATATTTCTTCTCACTCCTTTTAGCCGCATTAGATTAAAGGTCAAAATTCATGTAAGCAGAAAAAGTAACTTTGCATGCCAAGAGTGTACGATCAATAGAAAATATTCCTGCAGCAAGGATGTTCGTAAACTTTTTGGAGCTATTGTACAAACTGTTTACAAAGCTCTTGCTTCGCACGCACTGGTGTAAACATACACGGAGTAGCTGCGAAGTGAAATTTAATTGCTTCGCTCGAAATTCAAATGTATTCACCAAGCACACATTCTTTGTGCCTCGGTTTTTTTTTTCATATTTCCCTATGGAATGTGATGCACCCTCATAATTGCAAATCAAAAAGTTATCACGCTTCGAAATGTCATTAATAAACCTATGTACTGCTCGTAAAAAAATTAATGAAAACTTATTGATCGTAATGATCGTAATAGCGATTTCGGAAAATTAATTAAATCAAATCGACGTTATAACTCCTGTTTCAAATAAACGTCCGACCAATGAATCATGACGTATACAGTTATCGATTCATGTCGTTTTTAATGATTAAAACAATATTTATTCGTCAAAAATTTATAGGAGAGATGACACTTCGGGGTATCGAATAAATTATTGTGGGGAAAAGTTGATTAACAGAAAATTTATGATCATCGAATATCTGGTGTCGTAGAAAAATTAAAGTAGTATTTATTATGTTGTCAAACATACGGTGACAGTATTTTTCGTAATAACTTAATGAAATCACATTTTATATATACAACGCTCGATAAGAAAAACCAGTTTTTAAATTGTCACACAATTAAATAACGATAAAAATATGTTACTGAAAAATAAGGTAACAAAATTTTGCACTTTCGACGTTTTCGTACTCACTGGCCTATCTCGTATTTAAAGTGTTATTTGATAAAGCCAATTTCAACGATAGCTCAACATTGATATCTGGAGTTGAGAAATAATCGAGTCTCTCAGCTAACCAAACATTTTTTCGTCTTTCCCTTATTTTTATTGGCTCTTTTATATCTCATCGAGCACAAATCGTTCGCGCACTCAAATAATGTGGTACTACATAAATATTGCATTCGTGACGATAATCATCGGTGATATCATAGCTTTTCGCCACTTAAATTTAAAACGTTGTAATACGAATGATCTGGGAACCTATCCAGCTCGATGTAGTCCGTCTCATCGAGCAAAAGACCCTCCGCTAGATTCACAAGCTCACCGAACGATGGTCTGCACGCTGGATCTTTGTCCCAGCAATAATACATTATATTATAAAGCTCACGCTTGCAGTGCTCCGGTCTGTCCAGTCTGTAGCCCTCTTTTATCCTCCGCATTACCTGAAATTTTGAGGTTAAGGATTCGTTATCATGCGGAAAGAATCAAAATTTAAAAAATCACGATCCAGGATTAGAAAACGTCGAACATTCGTTATCTTTGCTGAGGGAATCACAAATTTCCATAAAAATGAGATCATTTTCTTTGTGTAGTAAAAAAAATTCCATTTCATTTCCACGGAGATTTGTAATCTGATGTAGTAATATCCACAAAAATAAAAAAAATCTCCCGTTCCTGCTACTCCGTGGTAAATTTTCGATTTTAATTCTCTTCTCGAGTTTCAAGGGAGAAAAAAAAACAGTTTCGTGACAGTTCTCTTTGAATTATTTGTTACGATGATATCGAACAGAAAAATTAAACACTCGCATGACAAGTTCGCTTTTTATTTCAATGATTCGGTCTCGATTTAGAGTCAACGAAACGCAGAGATCCTGACGAGCCCTCGAAATGCTTCAGAGAATGTATGGGAAACCCAACAGGTGGTAGAAGTGATTGGAATTCGAAAAAGTGTCGTTGGATTTTCCAATAAAATTTATTGCGCGTATCGAACTCGTCACGCTTTCGTAGCTTTAGTATTGTCCAACGAAATCTTTAATTCTGTGTTATTGGAGCTTCAATATTACTCGACTCGGGATTTCCTTTTATCGAATATAAAATTAGCTTTCGACTAAAATTAATAAGCTCGCGTATCGTTGGTTCCAAAAAATCAATGATTTCTTTCAAACTTCTATAAAATCCGGATTTGTACAACAAATATTTGATGGAGTAAACCTTGATGCAGCGAGTTCATGATCTAAAAAAATTACAAAATATAAATATAATCGAAGGGCGTTGCAAAGTCAACGACAATCATACACGTTTCGAGTGCATAATCGAAAAATGAAAATATTCCAACTGATACGAAGAGAATAATGAAATAAAATCATCTTTGAAATGTATATTTTCCTAAAAACCAATTTTCTCTCTACACGAGATTAAAATCAGAAGCATATTTAAATTGGACTTTGCGTCTGTCTACTTGATTATCTCGATATCGATAGCATATTTCGAAGATAATAAACCACGAGAATAGATAAGTGTGTCACGGGGCCAATTATAATTTTGTCCTGAGTCCGTTATAGAGCGAATGAGAAAGAGAGATGGATAACGAATCGAAATAGCCAATGTGATTTTCGGTGCGAGATGAGGAACGAAGAATTATCTAATATGATTAAATACCTCAGCAGCAGCGAGACCCGGATACGGTGTAGAACCTAGTGTCACTATTTCCCAAATGAGAACACCAAAACTCCATATATCCGATTTAACGGAGAATATATTGTCGTAAAGGCTTTCTGGTGCCATCCAACGGATTGGCAAACGTCCCTCAGATTTTCTCTCGTAAATTTGATTTGCTGCGACGTCGCGAGCGAACCCGAAGTCGGCTACCTTACAAGCACGATTCTCGTCTATCAGAATATTTCGAGCTGCTAGATCTCGATGAATTATACCCTTTGAGGCTAAATATTCCATTCCTTTTGCGACCTGAATAATCCGAAACGTTAAAACAGACATTAAATGATAATAAATCATTAAAAAATATTCATTTTGATGTAATTGCTAGTATAACTCGCAACTTTTCATGTAAATTGATATCATTTCGGAAACTTTGGGCCCGTGAAAATTACCTGATAGACGAAACTCGTCAGATCCCGTGAGGTCAAACCTGGTCCGCCATGATTTCTCTCTTCTCTCGAAGCTCTCAAAAAACTTTGAAGCTTTCCACCGCTCACGTACTCTAAAATAACGAACATCGGTTCTCGTTCTGTACAGCAACCTAGCAAACGAACGACATTCGGATGAGGCTCGAGGCTCTTCATGACCTTGAGCTCCTGTGCGAGGTCCAACCGCTCTCGCTCGGTTGCATTTTCCTTCAGGGTTTTTACTGCCACTATCGATGGACCGGGCTTATCGTCTATGTCGATAGCTTCGCTCCGCCATACTTGACCGAAACAACCCTCTCCGAGAATGTTGAAAACCTGCATCGATTCAATTTCAACGATTTATCAATTATTTTTATACTTTTTTTGTTGATCTATTATTAACTTATAATTATTCAAACCAACAGCGTAGATTTTCGTACTTCAAAACTTTAGTTATTGAAACCAATTAACGTTTGGCACGAACTTTGTAACGAATTAAATTTCTCGAAGGGATTTTATTGAACTTATTTTTCAAGAGTAGATGAAAGAGTGAGTTTTAAAGTTTTATCAAAAAATGTTCAAGTATCAAGAACCATTATTAATGTTTTCCGAGTTTTTGCTAATTACAATTATAATTAATAACATACTGATACAATTGTTATTATTTGCAAGATGCAAATAAGATAACCATTTTTTAATTCATCACGCGATGAAAGTATCAAGTTTAAAATCAACAGATAAAATTCGTGATGCGATAAAATTTCATTTGTTTCCGGCTGTGAGAGCCTTGTGAATCGAAATTGTCTAGAGCGAGTGGTTTCGTGTTGCCTCGTTGACCTACTTTTCAATAATTGGACTGAAATTTTTACTCCTTCGGCCGTACTTTTCGAGCCCGCCTAATATTTATTCGAGAAATTTTGACCCTTTCGAATGATGTTCCAAGAGCTTTGATAATTACAATACTTTCTTATATTCGTTTAAAAAATTCAGATTTTTTTGAAATATTTGCATTTTTTTCGAACACTCTAGGTAATTCTATTTCCGTTTTTGTAATCTGCCAAAAAATACAAATTTGCCGATTTTCCTGTGATCTGAAATTTTCAAAAATGTATCTCACTGTCTGCTTTATGAAATGTTCGTTTTGGAATATTCAAAATATCTTAATTTCTAATAAATTAACAAATTAAAACCTGAAATTTTCCTTTCGTTCTCGTACTTGCGAATGTTTCTTTATTCCACAAGTTTACGTGTCGAAATAAAAGGTTTATATTTTTAAATAAACTTACCTTAAGTCTGTGTCTCGGAAATTCCCACTTGTCACTCTGAATCTTTGTTTGCATGCCAGCCTGATTATCCTTATCCCAAGGCTCGTATCTGTTGCTTTTAGCTTTTTGGCCTCTCCATCTTTTGAGGACGAGAGAAGGATCGTCCGAAAGGTTTGACACGCTCACAGAAGCTTGTTCCTTCTGAGAACATTTTAAAAATAATTACTAAATAAATGATCGACTTTGCATTGGATGGAAAAAACGGATAACTGCAATTTTGTTATAATTTCATTTTAATAAGTGCATTTAAATGAAAATTTTGTTCGACTTATTCGAAAAAAATAATTGGTTTTTTCAACAAGTCTTGTTTCCGATGCAGCCCGGAATTTTTCGTCTCCGTACGAGTGTCAGCTGCCATAACTTTGTATTATTCTGTTTTTTGATTTTTTAAATTATTTACCGTATCCTCCTTGCACTTTCGAGCGGTGCAAAACTTGTTTCTGATGGACCAGACGCCGAGACCAAGACCAAGTAGCAAGGCGCAAACAGCCGCTACCGGTACCAAGGTTATGGCCATATCCTGACTGGGTGGTGCCTGGCTCGGCGATATCTTGGACGTAAGGGCTGTGCCTTCGACCTCGTTAGCTTCGGGAGATTCTTCCGGCGCGCCGTTCGTCGTGGTCGTACGACGGGTCGTTTCAAATTCCGGTCGAGGTGACTCTGGCTGAAGTTTCGTAGTTTTTTGGCCGCTGCCAACCGGCGACGAGACCATCGGTGGATGAACAATCGAGGGCCTTGGATAGCTTGGCAGACTGGGGAAGAGCGGCGGATGTATTCGTCCACCGGAGCCGTGTTGATTCGGAAATGGAGATCTGCACGAGGGGAACAAATTATTTTTCATTTTATTACCCAATAAAAAATTATTTCAGCACAATCAAAGTGTTGTCGTGTCAAACAAATTCAATGGAAATTTGACAAATTTTTCCTCCAACGAAATATTCTTTGTATTCGCTGGAATAAAAAATTTTCTCGTAAATAAACTTCATTGCGAGTATGCCATAAGATCTGGAACTCGAAGTCGAACATGCGGATAAACGTTCGTCGATTCGTGGAAGTAATCCATCAAAGCACTTGAGCAACTTGAAGAACAGTATACTGCACCTTGTGTGTCCTCCATTGGGCACCGAGGTATTCTTTATGTTGACGTAAACCTCGGTCTTCGCAGTCAGTTGACCATCGGAGACGGTCACGTATAGAAACAGGTTTTGGCCTCCCTGGAACCAAGAAACAAGAAGATTATCGTAGTTTACAGTAGTCGCGAGCCTTCCACATTGATTTTTCATTCCATGTACACATTATTTCGACTTCAATATTATGCGTTGTTGTGTATAATGATGCTCATGTTTAATCCCGACGAATACATCAGCCGTTCTCAGTGTCTAGGTCAAAACGAATTCCTAATGCGCTGCAATTTTTTTCTGCACCACAAATCCCACCGCAAGAAGAACGTACGAAAAATCGCCTTATAACTGTGACGAATCGTTCCATTACGAAATTCTCATGACGAACAATCTTTGGAATTCTTTCTCTCTGACGCAATGTCATGAGATGTGAAATCATTTGATTATGATAACAAAATGAAACGAATAGGCGTGACCGACAAAACGTCTTTTCGTGCAAGTTCATCCGCTAAAACCTGAAGGGCTTGATGCGCTTGTCCCACTCCAATTTTCCAGTAGCACCTTTTTGAATTAGTCCTCACTAATTAATAGAAAGATATTTCTGATTTTTTTTTCATATTTTCATGAGCCACTTGCCTCACTATTTTGGAGACACTCGGTATGCTTACGAATTTGAAATTCAGACAAAAAATTGAGGAAATTCAGAGTTACGAATTGCTACAAATTTATGACATTTTCTGGGCATTTATATTCAAATATATAGGCGCTCGATTGCGCCACATCCATCGCGAAATTACTCTCAAAAAAACTTGCCCGCCCATTAAATCTTCCAGCTTTACGAACCAGCGAGAAATGTGTGAAAAAAAAAAAAATGATAAATAACAAAAAAACGTGAAAGAAACATTCCGGATTTGCGACCCACGATATCATAAAATGTATTCGTCCAACAGCGAAATGTTGGGTTTCAAGAACCTTCTTGCAAGATTCTTTGGAATCTCGATGGTTTCTTAATTGGACAAGATATCTTGATGACGTTTTATCTTCGCCACATTTATATCGAGGAGTAATGACCGACCAACTTTTTCCTCGTAGCTTTAATTCATCAAGGAATCATGAAAAAAAAACGTTTATTTTTCTTTGCTTCTGTTTACCCTTTCTTTGAGGGTCTCATTGAGAAAAACCACGCCGGTTACGTTGTTTATGAAGAATGGTAACGGCGGCTGGGGACTGTCATCACCGTTGTAACTGTGGCCGAGAGGCTCCAAACCAAATGTCAAATCGTCCTGCTCGTTGTCTTCGGCTCTGACCCTGTCAACGATGCTTCCAACAGGTTCGGAATCCGGCAAAACCCAATTACGTTGAAGCCACATAACTGGCGGCGTATTGTCACTGAATTGACCATCTGCGAAACAAACAATCGTTAATCAGCATTTTAGAACTGGAAAAAGAAAGCTGCATTTCATCAACATTCTTTTCTTATTCGAAACATTTTTTCTTACTGAATAAGAATTTTTAAAAAATGTAAAATGCGAAGAGACAGCTTTACTCTATATTTAAAAAAACGGAGTAATTTGAAAAATAATGGATTCGTTTTACGAACAATGGTCTGAAATTTCTCATTAAAAACTTCACGAATCACTGTTTTATCGATTTTTACTCTTCGATTTCCTCGATTGTGTTCAGTATTCTTTGGCAAAATGTAAAGAGCTATCTTGTTGTGTTTTTTTTTTCTCTCCTTTATAATGATTTCTTTCATGGTTCGTGGTTACGCTCGGTAGTGCGCTGAGTTCCAATTAGCTATGGACTTCACGATATGATAATAAGAGAGAAATAGAGGAAGAGGAATAAAGGAGGAAGAGGAACGAGGCTTTTCTTTGCTATAATCCGATGGATACTACATTCGTGTGTACATCTATATACAAAAGTGGTTTCCATGCACGAGGGAAAAGAACACTGGGTACAGTACACCATGAGAGATCGGCCTTGATACGCATCTTACTGGCATTTCGAGTTCATATCATCAAGTAGAGTGTGACCCTGGGACTTGGTGCCTGACCTTCGCGCGGCTGACCGATCGAAATGAACCGTTTTTTTTTCTTTCTTTCTTTCTTTTTCGTTCCAAATTAACGCATCGCGGATTGTGAAATTAATGATTTGGTATCCTATTTAAATGAAATCTCACAATCAGTCAAACGTAACTATTATTCGTGCGATCCAAATATATCAAGCCCCAAGTAGGTAAGGATTTATTCGGTATATTTCTTTTTCTTTATTCACCAATCTCGAGCAATGAAATATTTTTCGTTCGATGAGTGACAGTATTTGAGAAAAAGCTCAGTCTGATATTTTTGAACGATTCCTCATGCCGAGAAATATGTTTGCATGAAAAAAGTGGTTAATTTTACTGGATCACATAAAATAAACGACCGCAAAATGTGATTTTTATTTTTGGCAACTCGTTGGATTTAATCTCTTTTTCAACAAATCATCCCGAATATCATTCAGGCTATCAAATTTTATCGGATTCATGCAAACTTCATCAAATTTATCCAATCAATTCGAAAATATTTCAATCTGCTGTTATCAAATGAAATAATTAAAATTGGCTTTTGGATCGTGAATCTTGATCGATTCACGATGAAAGCCTGAATCGAGTTCGAATCTCCAATTAAACCGTCGCATTCGGCTTCGTATGCAAGAAGAAAATACCAACGAATGCGATTTTTGAAAGTTACGTTACAAAAAAAAAAACAGGCTGATCTTTGTGAATAATTCTAATGAAAGTTTCTACGATGTTTAACGACATCATAACCCTTTTAAAAAGTATAATCACTTGGGAATCATAACAATTATGGTCTCTCGAAGGAACGCCATTAAAAAATTGATTCGATATATCTGTGCCTTGAATTATTGATGAGCAATTAACTCCTTAGAATTCGTGCGAGAGTGAAAAAATGTTCGACGACGCGACAGAGAGCACGAGCTCTCTGGCTTTTTTTTTTCGGCCAGTTGCAACCTACCGGAAAGTCCAACCTGGCTCATAATACATTCTCAAGATATAATATACAAATGACTGTAGACTAAAAGGCCGCATGGTGTGTCCGGCACCTTGAGGGACTTGGAGAAAGTGGGACGATGAAAGTGCGACTAAACGAGAAGGGAGCCTTGATGCTCACTCGACGAGAGTAGATGTATACTGAAAAATACGTGTTCCGGACTCTTTTCTGTCGGTGGATAATTTTTTTCAGACTTATTTCGAGGATATTGGTAACCACCGATTCGAATTTCTTATTTCGTCGACTATTATTCACGCGTCATTGTACTCGAAATATTTTCAACGAAACAAAAAAAAAAAAAAAAAACGCTTTCCTCGGTGAAAACAATGAAGACAAATGAAAAATAATTGACCTCTCCGCGCTCATGTCCATTTAGAAATGATTTTCCGATCTTTATTCATACATTGACACAACGGTATCATCACCGTGTCGTGCTCAAAAGCAGATAGAATGACTCTGATCGAATAACATTGATCAACAACTATTTTAATTCAATAATATTCGAGCAAATTTGACGAAGGACTTTGTAAGACCATCAGAAAATCATATTTTAATTAAAGCTCCGGATTAACCGAGCGATCTTGAACCAACAGTATACCGTCTCTGATGTATAAACCAGAAGAACTTGCTCGTCATATCGTGGTCGCAACTCACGACCATTCACTTCTTATTCACCGCAATGATATCCATTATTCAGACGGTCTTTACCAGTTGGAGTGCTTTTCTCTCTCCCTCTCTCTCTCTCTCCTTTTCTCTGTCTTTCTCCTCATTTCTTTCTGTCCTAGTCCCTCTCCCAAAGCATCCCACAATGTGCCCGCACATATCGAAGGCTTTTATACCGTTTTCTCGCTGGCTCGAATATCTCTCTCCGTTTCTACCATACACATAGCCGCCTTTTGTCCATTTTTCTTTGCTGGCCTGTACATCGCTTTACAGGTGTACCTCGCTTGAGAGTCAAACAACTTTTGGCTAACGTCCAGACGGCCTTATAAAATTTAACGTTTGAAAAAAAAAATAAAACAGAAAATTCTGCGGTTTATCGACATCCGCTTGAAGCAACTGGTATCTCGAGAAATTTTTTTTTTTTCGTTCTTACGCACGCATTCTCATTTATCGTCGAAAAATTCGAATTTTATTTGTTCTTATCGCCAGTTAACGATATTAACGACTCGATATAATCCACGCGAATATATTCTAAATCTCTTCTCGACTCCAAAGAGAGAAACCTGAAGAGAAAGCAAGAAAGAAGTTTTTTGTGGTGCTGGTACACCGAGCAACTCCTGTATCACCTCCAGTCAAGAGACACGATCCCGTCCTGGTCTTGTTCCATCGAGAAATATTTTACGATCCCGCAGACACATGGACATAGACACGAGTATACTTGATCGTCGATGCTGCATGTAAAATCGCGCTCGCGGATCTTCTATCCTCGGAGTTTCGAGATTACGAGAAAAACTTTCATTAAAACCAAGCACACACCTTTCAAACGCTTGCCAATGAGCCTGAAAGAGTGTAAAATCGCGCGTTTTTCGTCAACAACTGTTTGTGCAGAATGTTTTGATGAAAAATGGAGAATAAATCATTGGATAATCAGGCTCGTTTATGAATTGACATTCAATTTCTTGTAGAAATATCTTCATTTACAATCGATCTACAAAAAAAGGTGAAGTCACTCGTGATACACCGCACGTAAGCCAACTTCGAAATTCTTATCTGGTCCCAGCAATTTGAATACTCAGACATTTGCAAAGTATCAAGTTTTCGATCATCATCGATTTTTCGTATACGAAATGATTGAACAAATATTGCTGAAGCTTGCATCAGCCGCGAAAACCTTTTTTTTTCTTCTTTCTTTCGCCCATCCGTTCGCCTTCTTCCAAGTCTCTCGCTCATCGTGCCTGACCTCAGAATTTCAACGAATATAATAATTTATACTGAAAATATAAATCTTTATGAAGTTGAATTCATGAATTTATTATTTTCCTATATTCAGGGCTGAATGACTGGCTCAAAAGTAAAATTCCAATACAACAAAATATTTGGCTGAGAAATGAACGTACCTGTTGTTCAGATTGGATTACGTTTGATTAACGAACTCAATAATTTTGAATGATTAACGATAATTTTATTGATTTAACTAGGTCAGAATTTGTTCATGCAAAACGTGCATTGTGTATCACTGAATTGTGCAGGCATCGACGTAATAACGTGTGACAATGATCTCGCGTAAGAATTTATAAACACTTTCGAAAAAGTTTACGAAGACATCTTGCCACTCTCGTTGCACAAGGAAGAAAGTCCTTCGTGGAATGTGTGTATTCATTACCGGGAAGGAGCCGGTTCGTTGAACCAGAACGACCGAATAAGCATTCGGAAATTCCCAAGGTATATTATACATGTGTTTATTGAAATTCACGAAAGGAAAAGTAGTTATGCCGTTTGCTATATAAAAAAATATTCTCGCTTGAATTTCTCAAGCAATTTTATAATCATCAATCCATTACCATTTTCATCCCTAAGAATAACCAAGTTTGTTTGAATATCTTCACAAAAGAAAAAAGAGTACTAAGCCGTGGCTCATCTTCACACCAATATCATACATCAAGTTTTCTCATTCTGTGATGACGTTGACAAAAAGAAAAAGATATTTTTTACTTTTCAAAGTAGGTCTTTCATTTTTTTTTTTAAATATTTTTGTTCAACTCCGAAATGGAACACCGAGTCAATATAAATCATTTAAATAGCTTCCAAGAATCCTTGATATGGCTTTTAATTATTTAGATCGAAGCTCGGCTTTTAAGCTCCCCGAATGATCCGAAACAGGAATAATTTACAATTCTGCAAAGTGCCTTTTGAAAAGTTCGATAAAAAATTTAGATTCACAGCTTCCAATCCGAGCAATATTTTGAAATGTTGCATCGCGAATAAAACTCATCGATTTTTGATGAAAATTCGATCGAGCGTTATTCTTTCCTGACAGGAGTTCGACTTTCATTGGAGACTTCTTCACCATTTTCGCAATCATGAGTAAAAAAAAAAAATTGTTTCGGTTCATTTTTTCTTCGTAAATTGAGGTTCGGTGTCACGAAAAGCACTTAAAGCAGCGGAATCTTTTGAAACAATTATACGTGACCGAAGGCGAACAAGTAATTGAGAGAAAAAAAAAGTCTCAAGGGAAAGAAACGAAGAGTAACGAAGAGAAAGACGTTTTACATTTCTGCTGCGGTTGTCGCTGCCACACCGCAGGACTCTCGCGTTTGTCGTGATAATCTTCTCTTCGCTTCACGACTCTGGGTGTAGAATATTCTCATGTCGAATGAATTATTTAAATTTTTGTTTGAAACTCGCTCAGAAAACAATTTGTCACGATTTCATTGCTCGCAAAGGTCAGTAACGGAATCGAGAAGTAAACAATGAGAAATAAATTCAAATTATTTTTCATCTTTCTGCTTCTTTCATTTTCAGTCGCTACAGTATAATATTTGAAATAAAATAATCATCATTTCATGTAGCGAATTCGCACATTCGTTTATTAATAAGTTGAAGCTTTGGAGAAACGTTGAAAAAAAAAACGAGATGGAAAGGATTACTCCAAGAGGATTTTAACCCATTGAAGACAAACCCATAAAAATTTAACTGCATAATAACCGCAAACTGATTCATCGCGTTTATTACGTACATTTTGAAATCTCGCATAAGTCTTGCTTCCATTGAACTTTCGTTCGTTCAAAAAGTAACACAGATTTCAAGAATTATTTATGCGACTGACTGCTTTTTCTTATAATTAATCAGCCCCAAGTAAATCAACGTTCCTGTTTATTCCGTTGATCGAGATTGGTTCATCTATTTCGATTCCCAAACCGTGACGATTTCATAATTGTCTCTGAAACACAGCATTTTGACCATAAAATCGTGAAAAATGGTTTTGCATGATGCATGCCTCCGTGAAGTTTTCAGCCTGCGTAGACTCTCAAAGTCTCGCAGTTTCCAAAATTCAAGATTTCGAACGAATCGGACAAAAATTAAATGGAAAAATTCGACTCGATCTTTCGATTATTCCCAGAATTATCGCGACTTGAGAAAAAGTATGCGAAAAAAAAAAATCTTATGGAGACCTGTTCAAGGACGTATATGGAGAGATCGAATAAAATTGCTGTTCTGGCAGTGTTTCCGGGAACGAAGGGTCCTCGAAACGCGTCTCCACGTGTGCGTATATCGAATTACGTGTACCTTGGCGATCCGAGAGTTCTCTTTCGTGCATTAACACACACAAATACTTGATTATACATAAAAAAAATATGAATGTACAGGTGTGTATATGAGCGTTGAAAAAAATACTTTTTTCACGAGTCCGGCAAGCAACAAAACCAGTCAGAAACTCGCTGCCTTAGAGCCAAAGTAGAAGAGAACTTTCACTTCGTTGAGGCCGCATGCACATAACACAGTGAACGACGATCGAGTCGTGCTGCCGCCACCCCACCGCGCCTCGCCTTCCTCCTCTCATAATACAATTCTCTTAAATATTCCTCGAGACCAGCACGCCGGCAAAACGCTTCACTTTCATGCGCAAGCCTCGAGCGTTCTCCATATGCCCACACATATATATACGAGACTTCCCTACGAAAACGATCTTTCTCCAGCTTCTCATTCCTAATCGAAATCATTATTTATCTCGTGTGAATAACACGCTCGTACATCTGCACATATAATCATTCGAATACGCAATCGACGCGCGTTTTAATACGCCGAAATTGCACGTTTGAATGTCCTCAAATTCCGGTGAAAATCTGTCTGAAGAGAAGAAACATTTTCATGAATTATTGTCTCTGTATTTGCTTTTCTCCTTACTTTGTAATTATCGTTCATTTGACTAAACACTGAGAAGCTATTTGTTGATTCAACAAAATTTTCGTTGGATCAATAAATCGCGACGAAGAAAATAAAATTTTTTGATCCAAAGAAGAAGAATTCAGGAATATTCTTGTATCGGATATGGAGAGAATACTGATTTGATCGAAAACTTTTTGTTCGTTGGCTGAAACAAGCTGTTCTCATTACGAAAAAAAAAAACATCGTTGAGTCACCAAGAGTTTTGTTGGATCAAAAAATTTAATTTATTCACCGCGATTCGTCGATCTGACAAAAAGCTTCGTTCAATTAACAAATTTCTTTTCTCCGGACTTCGATCGTGCAGGCACTCGAGAAAAAAAATGGTCGTCGATTCTCGAGAAAATTTTTTCATAAACGTGAAAGTAAATCAGGTGAGTAATAAATGGGACCAAAAATTTGGCTCGTAAAATCTCGCGGAAAGGAGCTCTCACGTTGAAGGATTGAGAAATAGAAAAATAAACGATTCTGAACCGGTTTACAGCGAATTTGTGTGCAACTTGAACGTTTTTGTAATAAAAACAAAATATTTATGACTCAGATTAAAAGTCGAGGAAATGAAAAAAAAAAAAAAATGGTCAGTCTCATCCACGCCCGCGCGGGACCATTGGTTGTCTCGTTGAGAGATGGCCTCTCTCCGGGCGCAGATCAACATTGCTATTGATTAATCATCAAATCTGTATCGCGTATGAGCGAAATACCGGAACGCCGTTGGCTCTCAAACGACGAGTCGCTAACGGACAGATAGATCATTGTTCTTGTTGATCGCACAAACTTCCTGTTTCACTCTGTGTGCGCGCCACAAGCGTATACAGACTGAGTTATGTGTGCTTTAAAAATATTGTGAAATTACTATTCAGTTATCTCAGTTTTTCGTCATTCGGTTCTTATTATTTCATGATTTTTTTCATTTTTTTTTTTTTTTTAATTTGTTTTTGTGCAAATTTATAATAAGCAAATTGAATAAATATTCAATGAAAATTTTACCGATTTATATCATGAAAAACAGAATGCAAGAAAAAATGTCACCGAATGGGAGTTTTGAAGAAAAAATTTATCGATTTTATCGTGCAAAAGACACCGAAACGATAAGAATAAATCAATCGAACAGCAGTATGAAATAAAATTGAATAAAAATGTATAAAAAAAGTCATTAAAATCGTAAAATAATTGTAAATTCCATGATTTTTGTATCAGTAATGAAAATGTAATGACAAAAAGATTTCAATGACCTTATTTCTGGTCGAATATCAAATAAAAACGGGAGCAAAGTTCAAAATTATGAAATTATATTTCATTCTGACGATGCAACAAAAACCAATTGTTCTTAAATACCGTTGCTGCGGGCTCTAAAAAGGATAACTCGGTGCATCGCACTCTCGCGATTATAGAGATTTACTATTTGTTTGTTACAAGTTACATTGGCACGATACATTTTTCGCGGAATACCCCCCCCCCCCCTCCTCCCCCCAGCCCCTCCTTTCCTCCTCGTTGTACCAGACCGGTAAAAGATCCACCTCGGTTTCTTGCGCGATGTCTCGTGACCCGATTCAACGCCTTTACGCTCGTCCCTATATGCGAACGTATATAAAAACGAAAAAAAAAAAAAAAAAAACAACGCTGTATTTTAACAATTACGAAAAATCAATGAATCTCTGACAGCATGGAATTTCGAGGACGTTAAAATGACTTATGCGCGTTAAATTTCGAATTTTGGAAGTGTAAAAATTTGTATAATTATTTTTTTACTGTCAATTTTTGCAATTTAAAAAAATATTTTTTCCATATATTTCTTCGCAGTTTTCTCGATGTGATTAGATTCGCTCTGTAATTGTTTCGTCGGGAATAGGAGCTCGAGAGACGTCAATTCATGCGGCAAAGCATGCACGAAGCTCAAGAATCATTCGAAAAACGAGGAATCGTTCGCGACTTCTCAATATTTAATGCTCCTCTTTCCGTTTCAATCACAGCGCGTCCCGTTTTTCAATCTTTTTTTTTTCTTCTTCTTATTACTCCTGAATTCGTTTTTATTTTTTTTTTTTTTTTTTTATTGTCGACATTTAACGCTTTAATTACGTCCGCTCTGGATTCTCTTAGCTTTTATTGCACATCGGAATGTCCGAGGAAAAACGAATTGTGCATGCGATCGAGCTGCACACGATTTCATCAAGTGAATTTACTGTTTTAATTTTTAGACATTTTTCGCACGAATATTTCGTCATGAAATCAGTACGAAAAGAATTTTTTAATTATAACATTTTTATACCAAAGAAGAAATATAAATAGTTGGAAACAATTATTTTTTTTTTTAATGCAACTTACGTCATGAAAAAATAGTGCCGCAATAACTTAACGGAACACATTCTCAGAGGTTTATCAATAGCACAGAATCCTTAGAAAACGTATACACATTTTTTGAATAACGTTACACTGCTTTTCGAAGGAGAAAATATTTTTCATTTCTAGGAATCCGAATAGGATTGTCAGGCAAAAGAATTTTCGAGCGATGTCTCAAGGTCGTTATACGATCGAATATATTGACTGGAGAAAAATGCATAAAGATCGCGGAAATTCGTTCGAATGATGAAAAAAATGCGAAAACAAGTGAATCGAGTATTCGAACTTTTTTTTATTTAAAAATAAAATTAAAAAAAAAACAAAAGCATTCGAGTAATTTTATCTTCGAGTCGACGAAAATTCAACAAAATATGAAACTTTTTTTTGCTCCTGACACTTGAACGTACACGAGCCACGAGCGAAACGCGATAGTCACCGACACACCGGCGAGTACAGTTTCATGAAAATGATCAAGTTATATTAACACGAGATGTGCTGAATAATGGAACCGCTTTCGTAAATTATGGGCGATATGGTGGAGTCCGCAATGTACCTGCTCGACCACATAGTCGCATCGTTGTACTGTTTAGAAAGCACTATCGTTGTAGCTACCGCGCACAGAATACAATTTAGGGCGAATATTTTCTTCGTTAAATTAAAATGAATTAATTACGCTTGAGAACGATGAACAAAAAATTGATAAAAGTCGTAAAACTTTGGGAATGAAAGAATAATTTGTTGCACTAAACTTATTCACGTCGAAGACAAACACAATAATAACATCGTAATCTTAATTTTATTTCGATTGAATAATAAAATAATAACTAATGTTTGAGTTCGTTCAATGAAATTATTTTCAATTTGGTTATTTCGTTCGTGTCATTGAAAATGATGCAAAATATACCTGTTTTTGTTCGTCCGTTGAAAATAGCTACCGCTTTTATTTTTATTTATATTTAGGCGAATTAATTTCGAAATGAAAAAATTGAGGATACGGTTTGTATAAGTATGATAATTAAGAAAAAAAATCTTACCGGCACCTATCAGCAGGCAAACAGCCGCCGCCAGAACGGTCCAACCAACAAACATTGCGCTACATCAGCCAACGTTTTTTCTCAATAAACTTCGATCCTCGTGTTGACACTGTGCCTCCGGTAGAGAGAAGGCCTCGTCGACACACTTCGCGCGAGACGAGTCACCTGCCAACGATTCTTTTTTTCTCCCAACGAATTTTCGTCACTCGAAAAAACCGAGATTATTCTCGATCATCCCAGCTCCAACTTATGGCTCGTATCGTCTCGAATCATACAAATTTTTCACCATTTCGATATTTTTTTGACGTGCGGCTTTCGAGAAAAAAAAAAAACAGTTTCTCACGAATGCTCTTTTTAGGTTATGATTCGATCCGAATGAATCGATTGAAAAGTTCGAATTTATTTAAGCGAAATCTATCGATTAATGGATTTTCTTTTCAATAATGGAAGAAACATCATCACAAAAAAAAAACAACACTTTCTCGATTGGCAAACAAGGAAGGGTGTTACTAATTTATCTGATTAGCGACGTAAAAAAAATGTAACTCATTATTCAGTGTCGACGTGATCGACAAGGTTGACCCCGAAGCGACTGCCATGGCACGTGCTTCCTACCTCGAATTTTTAAACATCGGCAGAACTAGAGTATGCCAAGTGACCGATTGAAATCCGAGGATACGAGGTTAGTCGAATATTATGATTTAATTATGACGTTTGGCCAATAGTGTGCTCTGGCTATTTTCGAAATTAACAAGGGGCTTATCGTGTGAGATTAACGACACTGAAATTGACCGCGTTTTTGCGGGGAAACTATTCACTCGTCGCGAGTTTTCATGCGCGGAACGTCGCTCGTTCGCGCGTTGAAATCACCAAACATTTTTTTTTACCGACCGCGATTAAATTCGTGATTATTTTTGTTTACGCAAATTCACTCGTTCGATTCGACTGCAAATTCTCGTGAACGCACAAAAAAAAACCTCGACTAATTCCGCATAAATACGTGATTTTTCATACAAAAATCAAGTTTATTCGGAGGATCGAGGGACCCGGCTTGAACGAGCTGAGCAACGGCTCACAAGCGACTAGCTCGATCGCCATTACACAGCCATGGCCGTCGTGCTTGGGTGCTCGGTGCCTCGGCCACTCCACATAAGAACCTTCACTTTCCGTTCGTTCCTCATTCTTTGGCCAACTTGATGTTGCTATTGGTCGGGTATCGCGAGTTTGCCTCATTTTTCATATCGCGTATAAACTTTTAAATACACTGCATTCAACGGTCGATATTATCAATGACTTCTTTTGACTTCTTTGGCGCGATTCGCACAGCGGCCATTTTTGTACAGTCCGAACGTCCGAAAATGTTCGAACTCGAGACAACGGTAAATAAACATTTTGCATTGAAATGTGTTCCAGCGAGAATGATGGAGAAAATCGTTTTTATTTATGAACGTTTATTTGGGATTTTACATATTCAATCAGTATTTTGACCTCGGGTTTTTCTATGACGTCATTAACGCTTCATTACGTAACTGGAAGAAAAGAAAATGCGGAGGTGAACCGGATCTAGAAAGTTTGTTCAAATAAGAATATATGTTCCCCCGCGAGTCCAATTCTCAATTATTTCCCTGATTATCACGCACATGAATTATAATTATTACAATTATTTATTAATCCGTGATTATTATCAACGATTCTTGCGAGAATGGGAAATCTATGGTTGGTCGTTAGCCATATAATAATCGCGGAAAAAATTAAATTACGAGTTTTTTGTTCAAATATAAATATACAAATAATACATATGTATCCAGATATGTATATACAAAACCGGAATAAGAGTGTCCTGTAAACATAGTCATAGATGTTTTTCGTCGGATTATCGCGTTTACTGGACTGCGATAATAAAGTATGGAAACATTTCGATAGATAAAACAAAATGAATTACTTTGAATTTCGTTATCTTCGAAGCATTCCCGTCTGAGTTATCCGGTCGGGCAAAAAATAGTGCCCAAGTTGTTTCCGCGTCTGTCGGCATTTCGGGAATTTCTTTTATCAGGTCTCGATAAATAGACTGACGTGAAATCAACTGAATTGCGAATTTGAATGTATTTTTCTCGGAGAAGACCAGCCTCTGGTGGGCAATTGCGAACAACTTCAATTTGCATCGCGGTCCGCGGTGTTCGTCATGTAACCTCAAAATTTGTCCCAACAATATAAAACAAGTTTGAGTACGAGATTTTTGGATTCGTTAAACTGAATCGATTATAAATCAAAATTCAGTGCAATGTCGACGTCAATCAGTACCTCGAAAAGTTGGAAAGAGCATAATCGTCAACACAAAGAGAAACGAAAAAAGTGGCGGGAAGAGAGGTTAATAAAGAAAGTGAAAAAAGAAGAAACAGAAAAAGAGGCTCAAGAGGAGGCGGCGGATGAGAACAAGAGAATTTCGGAAAAATCAGCGATTTCGACCATTAGTATAGCGGTGCCGGGTTCGATATTGGATAATGCACAATCGGCTGAATTGCGAACTTATCTCGCCGGACAGATCGCCCGAGCAGCGTGTGTTTACAAAATCGATGAAGTCATAGTTTTCGACGACAAGGGTGAAGTAACTGAGAGTGAGAAGAAGAAAATTCGTAAAGACGAGTCTTTGGGCGAGGGAAGAGTGGCTTGTTTACAATTGGCAAGAATTTTACAGTATTTGGAATGTCCTCAATATCTGAGAAAATACTTTTTTCCTCTGCACAAAGATTTGCAGTACGCAGGAGTTTTGAATCCTCTTGACGCACCCCACCATCTGAGACAGCAAGATTCAGCGATATTTCGAGAAGGTGTCGTCACGAATAAACCCATTAAACCTGGAAAGGGCTCTCAAGTTAACGTAGGTCTACTGAACGATGTTCACGTCGACAAAGTCTTGACAACTGGCCTCAGAGTCACTGTTAAAATGCCAGAAAACCAAGAGAATTCAAAAAAACTCAAAGGCTGCGTAGTTTCTCCTCTAGCGCCGAGATTAGAGACTGGAATTTACTGGGGATATACCGTAAGGTTAGCGGCTAACCTTACAGAAGTTTTTACTCAGAGCGCTTATTCAAAAGGCTATGACCTCACTGTAGGGACTTCCGATAAAGGTCAAACGGTGGATGACCTTGAGCCTCGCAGCTTAAATTATGATCACGCCCTAATCGTCTTTGGTGGACTCTCTGGACTCGAAGCTGCTCTGGAACTTGATCCAAATCTTGATTTGGATGACCCGGCCCTTCTATTTGACAAATACATCAATACCTGTCCCCAGCAAGGCTCCAGAACTATACGCACGGAAGAAGCAATTCTCGTCAGTCTTTCTGAACTTAGAACTAAATTCAATGCCAATAATCCACCTCTTTCTCATCCTCAATTTCTATCGGTACCTCCAAGTAATCAGAATTCCAATACTATAAAGAATGGTGGTGACAACAACAGTACTGCAGAAAAAGTGTACGATTCGGACTCGAGCGCAAGCTCGAAAAAGAATTAAAAATTCTGAAATTGCTGTACAAAACGAAATAATCTGTTTCCATTTTCTTCTGTACATTGATTCATAACGTTTTATAAACATTTATACAAAATAAGGTACAGAGCAAATAAAATTCAGTTATTTCTTTACTCTACAATTTTGATTCATCTTTTTTTTGCTTGAATTGAGCTGCATGATCACAAGTTCTGTGTATAACATTTGAAAATTTTTGCTTTTGAAATTGTGCTAAATTTCGAAAGCAGTTTTGATGCTTTGCAAATGTTATTTTCAGTTTTTTCTATACATAAAACAAAAATGCTGGTCCTGAATAGCAGTTGAAATAAAATGGTGATCTCAGTTTTTTTTATAAGAATATAATTAAATTTACACAAATTTTGTATGTAAATAGTGTGTTATGAAATAGTTAATTTTTATTATTATTTTCCGATGCAGTTATTCACAGTGTCCCTCAAACTTCTGATCACTTTGGCTGGTTCATCCGAGCCTGTCACAGCTGTTCCCGACACAATCATGTTGGCTCCGGCCTATAAAAAAATGCAATTTAGCCATAGAATTCTTCAAGTTCATTGTCGCTTTATTTATAATTTTCTTTTACTTGTGCGCAAGCTTGAATCGTGTTGGGACCCACACCACCGTCAACTTCGATGTCTAACATAGGATAATTTTTTCTCAACCACGCAACCTTTTCCATCATCGATTGCATGAATTTTTGACCACCGAATCCTGGTTCCACTGTCATTACAAGAACCATGTCGGCTTGATCAACGTAATCAACTACAACGTCCACAGGCGTACCAGGCTTGAGTGCAACACCCACCTTAATTTTCACAAATATTTAAAAGTTAATATTTCTATTTGATTATTCAATACGATTTTATAGTTTTTTTTTTTCCCAATTATTTATAAGATGGATCCCATTTCTTATCACATGTTATTATTTTTCGAAACAATATTATTAAAAAATGGATTGTTCAATTTTCGAATATATCTGACAGATAAGAGAACCCTGATTTCGAGAAAGTCGGAAAATTTCATGTCATAACTTCTTCTGTGACAAGTGTTCGAAAATAAATCGTTGAAATTATTTTTTTGATTAACCATTGATTACGGACTTAAATAACCCATTTCGCAGAATGACGGTTTTTTTAATCGGATTCATTCATTCAATTTTTGATAATAATTATTAATTTTGATTTACCTGCATTCCTGCCTCTCTGACTTTTCTACATAACGATGGTACATCCTCAACCGGCTCTACGTGAAAAGTGTATTGATTCACACCTGCATCAGCCATTGGTTCTATCCACTGGTAAAAAAAAAAGATCAAATGATTATTTCGGAATCTTCAAATCAATTTTATCGCTGCTACTAGATAGGAAATATGGAGTCGTACTTTGCTATTCGGAGCAAAAAAAATCAAGAATTTTCAAAGATATCGTAAACTTGAAAAGTGTTCAATTTTTACTGTCGAGCTTTACCAACCCTTTTCTAATTCTAGGGGAATCGTAAGTAAGAAACTATTGGCTATTACACATGTGTTTGGATATTTTCGAAAAATTTAGCAATTTCTAGTCAATCGATAAAGGCGACGGGGAAAAGGGGGATAAAAATCAAGGGAAGGAAGGGACGATGAACCACGAAAATCAGAATTGAAAAAAAAAACTATTCGTCTTTAATCAATAAATGATAACTCATAAGTAACGATTTTTTAATATTTTCGAGAAATCATGTATCGAATGATGTGTCTATTTTCGTAGACGCGATATTTATTCAGTTACCTCATGAGTAATTTGAAATAGGAGGAAAATTTATGTTAGAATTTACAAAAATGTCAATTTTATTCAAATGACGTTCATTTGAGAAAAAAATATTATAAAAAAATGAATTTCGATACTATTCAGAAAGACGAAACAATTTTTAAAGCATAGTGCAAATATACACCTGTTCTGGATTTGAAACCATCATATGGGTCTCAAAAAAAGCATGTTTGATCTTGTTCCTCAAACACTTGACGATAGGATGTCCAAAAGTGAGGTTAGGCACAAAGTGTCCGTCCATAACATCGAGATGAAGATAATCAGCACCGTTATCAACTAGGCGTTGCGATTCCTCGTAAAGTTGAGCTAAATCGGCGTTCAGGATGGACGGTCCGATTTTGGCACTCAAAGTTTTCGCCATATTTTTTCGGAAACTTTTTGAAACGTCACTTTAATAAAATTAAGGTTGAAAAGATTTGACGGCAGTTCGTAATATCTATGGACTCGTACGTGCGAATAAAACACGTGGAAACAGCTTAGAAATGTTAGAGAAATTATATAATTTTTACTGAGAATAATCCAGCTAATTATTGAAAAATCGAGAAATACCCTCAAATGCACAAAGTTGACGATTTTTCAAGGAGACTAAAGTTCATATACAACAGGATTTACGAATCGGGAAAACTAAAAGCTCATGTCGTGTGATAATGTACAAAACCACGTGGTTGCGTCGCCGCCATTCGACACACATGCGTCAGAGTCTGCACAACAATATAAAAATCAATTGATCGTTATATATGTTGATTTTGGCATTTTCAACCATATGACTTTGCCAAAAATTTTAGAAATGATCTTTTGAGCATATAAATCCTAATGTGAATATGATAATACGATTGTTCTTAGAGCAGTCGTATATAACAATTGCGCGAATTTCAATCGCGCCGTAAAATTCAAGGTCGCGGAGAGAGCGCAGGCGTCAAAAGAACAATCTACTTTGCTACAGCCAATGAAAAGCAAGAACTAGTGAGTTTTTCTTCCCGGCACCGTACTGGCTTGGTCCAGTCCATCAAGTGTCTGGCAAGCATCAAGACTTCCGTTATTGCTCTTCGAACAGTCGCCATTTACATTGCGAACGAAAATTATTGTGAAAAAACGGTATAAATCATGAAATACATTTTGGTTACGGGGGGCGTGATAAGTGGCGTTGGTAAAGGCGTCATTGCAAGCTCTTTCGGTACCATTCTAAAGCACTGTGGCATTCATGTGACATCTATCAAGATCGATCCGTACATAAATATAGACGCAGGCACTTTTTCACCGTACGAACACGGTAAGATTTACGCAGTTGAACATGAGGATGAAAAAAAAATTCGTGACGAATTATTCTCGATTGTCTGATCTTTTTTTCAACGAATTTTTTTATTTTGCGATGTATGAAATATCAGAGTTATCGTCGTTCAACGACCATGTGGCTTCGGTAGCCATTTTGTGTGTTGAGCGCGTAGCGCGCCGTTTCTGTACGTCGTACGAAGTACGAACATTTTCTGGCGGTCGTTACTCGTAACACCGCTCCATGTTTCCGTCTGCCATCACCACAATGGTTTGAAAAAATTGCGCGGCCTTAGCTCAATCCACTCTTGACCAATCCAATACAGTATAACGTCGTTCGGCTAACTCCGAAAATTTTCGCGGAAACGTCGTTCTTTTTAGTCACGTGGTCTTGAAACAGAAGCGGGCATTTAAATGTTCTTTATGCGCTTCGTATTTTGCGAAAATCGTTACATGAAAAAAACGATTTTATTTTTACGTCTCCCTTTTTTTACCGCACATACCACTTTATACCAATTTTTTCAACAAAGGCCTCTGCTTGAAAATTCATTCGAATATTCAGTAATGACATGAAATGAAAAAATTCCACGACCTTCTGGTTTCCTTAGGAACTATTTTTTGACGAAATTTTTCTCTTTTCAATTATCTCTCAAGTTTTACGCAATGTACGCAATTACTGAAAAATATTTACTGTTAAAAATCGCCTTTTTTCGAATTTCGTTCAGATCCATTCGATCTGAATTTGTGCGATACGATTATTCTGAAAATTTCAAACAAAAAATGACGCGCTCTCGAGTGCGAATTGTTCCGAGTAATTAAGAAAAAAAATTGACGTGATAAATTTATAAAATTGACCTCACACAGGAGAAGTTTACGTACTCGACGATGGCGGCGAAGTCGACCTCGATCTTGGAAATTACGAACGTTTTCTCGACGTCACCCTACATCGGGACAATAACATAACGACTGGAAAAATTTATCAAGGTGTTATAACAAAAGAGAGGCAAGGCGATTATTTGGGAAAGACAGTTCAAGGTAAGTTTTAAACTGACATTGAAAAAAAAAACTATATCATTAATAAAAGATGTAACAGGATACTATAAAAAGTTTAATCTCTTTACAGTTATACCTCACATTACTGACGCTATACAAGAATGGGTCGAAAGAGTGTCAAATCAACCTGTAACGGAAGACGGTGATAAGCCGGTGGTAATATATCTAAACATTTTAATTATCTCTCCTCGAAGAAGCTTAGCACAATAATTCTTTGCGACAAATTTTATTTCATCAGAATTTCGCTACTGCAGATTTTACAATATTAAAAAAAAAATTAATGATCAATTAGATTGAACAAACATTAATTTTTTATTCCTTGTAACGTGCAAATGTTGAGACCAATTTTTTCCCATTTTCGTTCCTTTGGAGGACCGAAATGTTGATGAAATTAGAAAATATTTGGCGAAAACGAACGTGTCAATGTTTATTTGTCTTTTGATATATTTATTCAGGAATATTGAATTCATTTGTAATCAGGTCTGCATTATCGAGCTGGGTGGCACAATTGGAGATATCGAGGGCATGCCTTACGTCGAAGCTTTCAGGCAATTCCAGTTCCGAGTTAAAAAGGAAAACTTTTGCTGTGCTCATGTATCGCTCGTACCACAGGTTCGTTGCAAAACGTAGTATAATTAGTTTTTCGAACGTAATGAGAAGATATGAGAAAAAAAATAATAATTTTACTTGAATTCGAGGTTTTCGATAGATTACATTTACAACATTACATCATTTTTTTGGCTCAATAAAACATGGAAAGTAGAGAATCTTAATTGTAACATTTTCCAATGCTAATAATGAAAGAAATGAAAAAAATTGAGTGAATTATAAATTACAGCCTCGTTCGACGGGAGAACCAAAGACAAAACCAACACAGGCGAGTGTCAGAGAATTACGAGGTTTTGGTCTCTCCCCTGACCTTATAGTTTGCCGATCGGAAAATCCAATCGGGGAAACAGTGAAGGAAAAAATTTCCAATTTTTGTCACGTTGCCCCTGAACAGGTGAATTATTTATGAACTGCAAAAAATCAGTGAAAATACTTTGAAACTATTCATCAACACAATATCCGCAACGTTTTTTATTGCTATTTTCAGGTCCTCACCATTCACGATTTATCATCGATCTACAGAGTGCCATTATTGATGGAAAGTCAGGGTATCATAGAATTTTTGAATGACAGGCTTCAGCTGAACATCAGCATGCCAAGGCCACGACCATTCATGAAAAAATGGCGCGATCTCGCCGAACGCATAGAACATCTTCGTAAAGAAGTTAATATTGCACTGGTAGGAAAGTACACAAAACTGGAGGATGCTTACGCCTCAGTGAGAAAAGCTCTTCAACATTCTTCCATCCAAGTCGGCTATTCATTGAACTTAACGGTGAGTTCAACAGTAAAAATAATTTTGAAATTTTCACTACCACAACTCAACGCAGCTCCATTTTGTTTTTGTGGCAAGAGATATACAAAATTGATGAATTCCATATTGAAATACTTTAAAAAGTGGCTGAGTAAGAAACGTGCAAAATTCAATCGATCCCAGTTCATTTTCTGATCAATTTGCTCATTTTCAGTACATTGAGGCTGCAAATCTCGAGCAGGAAACAAAACAAAGCGATCCTGTTTTGTATCACGAGGCTTGGCAACAACTCTGCAAAAGCGAGTAAGTTTTGATTTAATTAATTCAATTTTTCCAGTTCAATGCCACTATTTCCACATTTTAAAAAACATTCAAACATCTGAACCAAATCCACATGACGAAAGTGAATTTATTGATTTTTTTATTTTCACGACAGTGAAACGAAAATTTTGATCGTTTTCAAAATTCGCCTTAATTTGAAATTGTACTGTACGGAATAATTATTTTCTTCGTAGTTGAATACTCGTAAAAATGCGATGCTTTAATATTTCTAGCGGCGTTATTGTACCCGGTGGTTTTGGTACTCGTGGTATCGAGGGTAAGATCGCAGCTTGCAATTGGTGTAGAATAAAAAAGAAGCCGTTCCTTGGCATATGTTTGGGTCTTCAAATGGCTGTGATTGAATTTGCCCGCAACGTTTTGGGTCTCGAAGGTGCAAATAGCACAGAAATCAATGCCGAATCTCCGTATCCTATCGTCATTGATATGCCGGAACACACTCAAGGTCAAATGGGTGGAACGATGAGACTTGGCAAGAGATATACGCGTTTCAGAACCGAAGATTCGATCATAAGTGAGTTTGTCTCGAATTATTTGACACGAAAAAAAAAAAATGATTAAATTGAATGTGTTTCAACGAAGAAATATAAAAAATACGAAATAATTTTACATTGAACTCCAAACGAATGATATAAACATTCATCATGATTTAGAATACGATGAATGTTTGAAAATCCCAAATCTATGTTTACGGACGAATTTCCTTACATACTCTTCAACAATGAATTATAAAAAATTTCGTAATATTTGAGACTTAAATTAAAGGAATTTCTAAAAAAAAAGATCACATCAAAGAAAAATCGTCTACAATTTTTTCGAGATTTTCTTCAAACATGAGGCAACTTGCGAAATATTTAAAAAATGTATACTCGCATGTTAATAGACGAGACCAGTGGAATGTTGATCGCATTATAATTTTTTATTTAAAACGCCTATTATGTTGAAACACGTTCGTATTATCACGTTACGTGTCAAACTTCTAAGAATCGACGAATTACGTGCATGTGTGGTAAACCATCAAAGAGACGCATAAAGCGTATGTTTTTTCGAGTTATGTCAACTTGATATGTTGCTTCGTGTATCGACAGAAATAACTTGAAAACCGTAATTTGCTGCCGTGTTCATTGTCATTAGCTAATCTGGCTTATTATTGAACATTTACCTTGAAAACTAGAAACGAAATAGCTATGGAACATGTAAATTTCCGCTGGTGAATCATTTTAGCACACGATAGAATTTTAGGTATTTAAAAAAAAAAATTCCTAGAGGTTATTGAGGTTCCGGATATCCTGTGATTGAATTTTTTCGATGACTGAATATTTAAGATTGAAAATGATGCGGTACGTTTGATAGAACTTCGAATTACAATTTTTCTTTCATCCCTAGAACAACTGTACGGAAATGTTGAGGGTGTGGAGGAGAGACATCGCCACAGGTACGAAGTTAATCCCGAATACGTGACGGACTTGGAAGCTTCTGGTCTCAGATTCGTCGGTAAGTCTGATTCAAGCAATTATTTCAACTCATTACACATTGTCCGAAGTGGCCAACAATGAATAAAATTTCGTTCGCGGAACCAAACTTGTCTTTAAAAAAGAATTCTTTAAAAACTCTTTACAACGATCTTTTATTTATTATAAATCCGGGACTTCAGAATGACCATTCATTGATAATTTGAAAATGTAGGTCACGATGACGAGGGTCAACGTATGGAAATTATAGAGTTGGACGACCACCCGTACTACGTTGCAACGCAATATCATCCCGAGTATTTATCCAGACCGTTAAACCCTTCGCCACCATTTTTGGGTCTCATTCTTGCAAGTGTTGGCAAGTTGAAATCTTATTTGGCCAGAGGTTGCAGACTTTCACCTCGTCAAATGAGCGACAATGATTCTGGTACGTAACCACGATTTCTTTTCCTCGAAATACAGATTTCTCGTTTATTCATTGTCACGGATGTGTAGGAACCTTTTTTTCAGATAGTAATCAGCCAAATTACGTAAATTTTTCACCTCAAAATCTTATTCATCGAAAATAAAACTAGCAACAATGCTAAAGTATGAAAAATGATATTTGGATTCTACGTATGAACGCAATTCGTATGAAAATATTTCTTCCTCACTTGAAACCGTGTTTCTCATTTTTCTTGCCACTAATATCGATAAGCGAATGTGATTTTTACTGTAATTTCGTTTTTTTTGATTTTCAGACGAGGAGTATGTCAAAGTGAAGCCTAAAACACAAGCCTTGCTCAACGTTAAGAATCAAGAAACAAAGGAGACTTCGTAAATTTATACACACACGTATATAAAAAATGTCATATGATTAATATGATTACACGTCGTATGGTATTAAATTACTGTTTTAAAATGTTTATGGTTACGAAATACGCGTGATATCGTCAGTGGCTACTCGAGACAACGCGATACTCGCGATGGTTTCGAATTTTTGAAGTCTCACTGATTGTTTATTTTATGTTGCATCATGCTCGAGACTTTCCTGACTTCTCATAATTGATTATTTCTTACCGAATTGTACATTTTTCACCATAACCGAATACGTTCGTGATGGTCCATTTTTCGAGTAAAAATCGACTGATCGATGTTTTTTTAACTGCCGACCAGCAGCATGATTTTCGAAATTTATCTCCATTTTCGTTGACATGGAATGGGAGAGTTGGAAAATCAGTTATTAATTGATTGATTGATTCGCCGTACGTTGCTCTCCATTTATTAAATATTGAATATTTCCTTTTCTCATTTCGAGTATTCGATCGACTCGATAGTCTGTAAATTTTAAACGGGCCTCGAATGAATTTTTTTTTTTGCGAAAGTTTCGGCGATGGAAGAGGAATACGTATTTTTTATTGAAAGCTCCAAATCCAATGTTGCAATTCAACAATGCACAAATTTATAGGAACTAGACCGTTTTTATTGAAGAAACAATTTTTGTTTATTTTGCAAATGTTTTTTCTACGAAGAGTCCAAGAAAATGGCTAATTTTGCGAAGGCGATGTTTTCTACGTTTATATGAAAGGCGGTCGTTGGTACACGACACACATGACTGGAAAATGCACATAGCAATCTTGCGTTAGTCCGTGAATAACCACAATAAAAGCACTTTTTTCAATAAACTTGTTTTATATTTAAAAATTGTTCGAAATTTTTTATTAAAAGATGTTCGGTGGTTACAGCGTCCTGTAAAACATTGAAATGATTGAATTATTTTAATTTTTTCGGTAAATAACAGTTTGTTATTTACCGAAATGATTTCGAGTTGAACATTTTACGTCTCGTTACTGTTCGGTGCGTCATTTGTGTAATGAAATATGTAATTGTTTCTATTGACTAAGAAATGAAGAACGTACTTATCTTGTAAATAAGAAAACTGATGATCTACATATTCTAACTAATTTCTGATCTCAATTTTCGTTCGATTATCTCAACAAACGCTTCATTTTATTTTTGCTCATCCAAATAGCAAGTTTTTGCTTTTAATCTGCCCATTTTGTAACCGTTCGAATCTCGATATCGATATGTCAAAAGGCACATCCGGAAAGACCCACTCGAATTCACCGCTTATTTTTATTTATATTTTCTAATTGGTGCAATTTTTATATTTCACTTCAAGTATGTATTAGCCGCGTCAGGACGTTTTATATGTACGTTCCCAGCCAACATCTTATTCCATTAGAATGTTGGTACTTGATATTGGATAAAAATCCGAGTATAAATTTAGTCATCTTTGACAGTTTAGGAACATTGACTTTCGATGATAATAATAGAAAAAAATGATTAACAAGTTTTTGGAACAAAAAATCGAGGAATAAATCAACAGAAATTTTGTTCTGCACGAAAACGAATTTGTTAATTAATGTTGAATTTGAAAACGTAAATCTGTCAAATTAGGTGAACGAAGCGTAAAAAGTTGTTTGAATATCTGTTCAGCATTGCAGTGGTTATAAAATGAGTCAATAGCTTTTGTGTATTATTATCATTGAAAATGGTCATTCACGATATCTTTCGATTCCAAATTAATGACATGGCTGGGATAGAATTAACTTAAACAAATGCCCCAGTAATAACTGGCATCAATCTCGAATCTTCTGATGTACAAGTATACGTGTTAATTAATCTGCAAAAAAAAAAATGTATCGATGTAAATAAAAAAAATAATAATAAAAACGAGAAATAAAACTGCGGAGTCTGGAATGTATCAGAATTCTGTACACGTTTATTTGCTCCCTTATCTCTTCCTTTATCTGGGTACAAAATAATCATGTCTGCTTTTTCGCTCATTGTACAAAAGTCACGTATATATTATATATACATTCTCAGTATTACAAGTGTTTTCATTTTCAAACTATAATTAGCTGTGGATTTTTCCTTTTAACATCGTCCACACTGTGATTTTTTGGGAGAGCTCCACAATCCCTTCCCATTCATCGTATAGAAAATGGTGAATGGAGAATTTGGATTTGATTATCTAATTGCAATAATAAATATTCAGATCTCATCTAAAATCATACGAACGCGATATGAAATTCTCGAATTCACATGCACATTGAAAAGAACAAGTCGGAAGTCATTTTTTTTCATCAATTGCAACATTGTTCAGGACCGTTTTACATTCGTGACCGGAAGTTCCAATGCGATTTTTTTATTCTGTAAAAAACATTTTTTGCTTTTGAGTGTCGAGCTCTCCTTTTAAAAATAAAAATGATGTGTAGTGGCAGGGTTTGAACTAAAAATACACGTTGCAAATTAAAATTAAATCATTAAAAATAAAAAATAACACAATTGCAAAAAGAAAATAAAAAATATTTCGCAAAATGCAGTTTGGACGGTAAAAGTTACGACTAATACTGTGTAAGTAAATGAGAAATTAAACGAAAAACAAAAATACACACTCGCACATGTACCAAGAAGGTTCTTTTGTACATGTTTATATGGACACACTCATCAACCTTTGGCTGACTATTCTCTGTTCTATTTAGTTTTTTTTTGTTAACTTTTCATCAAGAAGTCCGTTCGCGGAATGGATGAAATTATAATTTCATCCTCGAATAAAAAATATATTATTATACTCGTGATAATTTGTTATTTCATTGAGTAACGCGTTCAATCGTTCTCAAATGTTATCGAGCAAATGATAATAAAAGTACATGCTACCCTTGTTGATTGGCACTAAATTCTAATTCGTAAAAAAACTTCATCGTTTGTGGGTCAAAAAAGCTGTATTATCCGATGAAGATTCGGTCGAAAAATTGATCACGCTAAAGTATACGTTTTTCTTGGTTTTTTTGAAAATAAGATAAACTTTTTTTTTTCCAGATTTTATGTACATATGACGAAGCATCGGAATAGGGAGTTGTATGACTTTCAACTTCCAATTTGAAAGTTCATTTATGTAAAACATTAATTTCGAGTATTTGACCGAACCTTCTGAGTGTTAAGTGTTGCATCTATGTAATTTGTTTTGTGACAATATTTTTTATACTATATATCAAAAAAATTAAAGAAAAAAACGAGATTTTTTTTCTCTTTAAATTGCTTCAGTGAATTAGAAATAACGATGAGATGCAATCGTTACAAGCTCTCTGACTCGTGAAACGCGTCATTTGTTTGACTTTGGTGAAAAAAAACGTTTCGTTTCTCGATTTTAAATCACGAATAAAAAATGAAAGAATTGAAACAAAATTCTAAATTATAAGAAAAACGAAACGTTGAACGTTTGAGTTTTTTTTTTCTCGTAAAACGAATTTAACGTTTTACGAAACGTGAACGGAACAAGTTCCGTGTTTTTAAATTCACTCGACTGTATCATTCGTTCAAATCGGAACAAAAAATGAACATAGATAAAAAATCTTTTCCCTCACGGAAAAAATTATTGGACCGTCAAAACTGTTCCAACGTTTTTGCTATAAATAATTCGACTCTAATTTTGACCAAACTGATGTGAATAATTCGAGATTTATCCGATCATGTCCAAGTTGACCGCAACAGCATACCAATAAAACCTAGTCCTCGTAAGAGCCATTTTAGTGAACGGTATAAAAAACCGTTACGTTTGAACCATGCAGTTATTTTTCTGGCACTCACAGAGGCGCGATCGATTATAATCATGAAGGCAGTTTGGAATTGCTTATCGGACAATTGAAAAAAATGATCCAAATGGAAATATGAAAGGATCTATAGATACTTGGAGTATTAAAAAAAAATGTCGAAGTCGAATAACATTTTTCCGTAAGAGTAAAGCTGATGAATGTATAAAAAACAGAGTCTTTTTCTTCGCGTCTTTTTGTCAGTTTTTTGGTTTTTGGTAATCAGATGAACCACTCTTTTCGTTTTTGAACTTGATGTCCGGTGGTGGAGTGAACAACGGCGGAATCGGGATCCAGAGCTACTTCGGCACCTTTGTCCTCTTGAGTAAGATATTCGCCTTTATGTCTGGACATGTATCTTCCAATGAGGATGGCCATGATAATGAGAGCGATGAGAATGACCGCAAGAACGCTGCCAAGAATCGCAGTATCGGTTTCGTTGTAAGCAGATCTTAGGATATCTTCGTCGACGCGCGGAGGTGGACGAGTTTCGACGATATTTGGTGGATGGGTGACGGGTTCGACTCCACAAAAATCTTCGAATACAGGTGTGCCAAGCGATCTTACATTCGGCGGTCCGTCCTCTTGGAAAAATAATTTCAACGGATAAATATCGTCGAATTCAACCCTTGAAATACATCCGATAAAGCCTTCGGGCGTCGATTCATTTCTTCCAATATACATGTATTGAATATTATTGAATTGAGCATCCGCCGATTCTTTGATGTTGAAGTTGAATTCCTTTTCCTCGTAATTGTCAACCTGCATTACGAGGGTCGCTCCGGAATTTTTACGACTGATCCGAAGATCGTGGTATTGGCCAAGTCCGAAATGTTTCGATGGGAATATCACTTCTTGCCTCTCGAATCCAAAATCGAAAACTACCCTCAAGTGACCACTGTTCGACACCATTATTGTCATGTACTCTCCGGATATGTTCGAGAACAGACCCAACAAAAATCCTCGTGGACTCGTCGTTGTAAATCCAACTCTTATTTTTTCCGCTATTGTTGAACGCCAACTTCCCATGAAGTCGTACTTAATCATCGAACTTTGTTGCATGTTTACTCCGATTTCTGTAGAAAAGAAGTACGGATTTAGATTTATTTTTCAATCGTCGACGATTATTGAATTTGGTATATTCTGTTCATAACTTATTTTATAAGAATATTCATTTGCACCAATTTTCCGTTTATAAATTCATTTTTAAATAAAATATGTTTTTCTTTCTCTATTAAACTCACCATCAGCGCAAATCGGTCCCTTGAAAGCGGTCCAACGACAGTCGCAGCTGTAAGAATCGTATCCTTCGATACAAGTGCCATTGTTCAAGCAAGGATTACTTTCGCAGCGTCCAGTGCATCCTTCGCTTACACCATAGAGTCCACGTCTCGCGTATTGCCTCAAATCTTGGAGTTGTCCATTAAGCAACAATCCGCGTATACAACCGACGAAACCATCGCGATATTGGGTCGTGCCACCGACAACAAAGTCGGAAGTTAAATGCAGAGCTCGAATTGGTCCGGGAGGCTCTCGTATTTGATTTTTAAGAGCTCCATCGATTACGATTCGGGCTTCTTTTCGATTTCTCTCGACTGAGACAGTATGCCACATGTTATCAGCCAAACTGTAAGACGTTTGAACGTTCACTGTGTTCGAGCCATCGCCAGCTTGATACTTGAATTGTATCTTAGTGCCTGTCACTATTGACACTTTGATCTCATCCGTTGGTCCTGTACTGTGTATCAACGTAGCGTCTCGAAGGGTCGTTTTGAATTCGAAATAAATATCACCGCTGTGACCCATGTCAAAAGTGGGTAAATTTATCGTCGCGTCAGCCACGCGAAATGTTACTTCGTTATTGAACAAATCTGATGAACAAAAAAAAGGGATATTTTACTCGAGGGTAATAGTTTTTTTTAAATCGGTACATAAAGTGGGGAAAAATACTTTCAAGCCATTTTCTATTTTTGCTGCTTGATATAATAATTACAGGCAACTTTTTAGACTCGAATAATAAATTTCTATTTGCTAATTTTTCAGTTAATTCCATCGATTGCCGAGTCAAAATCAGATAATTTCGATGCAATTTTTTCTGAACTCAATGAATCGAGGGAAATGAGTCCTAAAAAATAAGTGGGCAAAAATCAATAGTTAAAAAAATAGCCTACATATAGCGCTAGTTTTTTCTTTCGATCTAATAATAATTGGGTGTTCTGCAGTTTTGAAATAAGTGTCCTTGAATGAGTAATTTATAATTGAATGTTACCTGGGGTTACCCAAGGTAATATGAATCCTTGTGAAAAATATTCAGGTTGCGAATAGAAAATGTAATTCTTAGTTCAATTATAATCCCAAAAAATATTTTCGCAGTTGAAAAAATGTATCGAACCAGAAACAATGGCGGAGAATGAAATAACATTGATAGATGTGTAATCTCAAAGACTTTGAGATTGATATTTACCATCACCCTCGCAGATAAGAGGTCCCAAAGAGTATCGGCCTTCTTTTTCGTCGAGCGGAGTGCCGGTATCACCGAAATGTAATTGCTTGACCGGGAGATGTTCCTTTTCCGTGATATCTCCGCCATCTTCGAGCCAGCTTTCTAAACCGCTGTCGCAGTTGCACCATTTTGTTGGATCAGCGCAACTTCCGAGTACTCCGCACTCGCATTTGCGTGATCCGGGTAATGCACCGCCCCAATAATCCATACGTTGATTATGTCGACTGACCCACCAAGAATTTGGCCGGAATTCCGCATTTTGGTCGACTGGAAACGAGTAATTTGTCATTTGTTAAATTTCACATCGAATTGCAATTTATTTAGAGTGGAAAAAGTTCGATTTTTCTTATAATTTCGATTTTTTGAGGGTAGAAAAACTATTTATAAGTGTCACAAAAATTGTATAACCCACTGCAACGTTTTTTTTTCGCACAAAGTTCTCTCATTTGTATATTTGTATATTACCTGGAGTATTGAAAAGACGCGAATTTTTGCAAGCGTAATTAATTCGCTGCCGGCAATTGGTGGATCGATTGAGCAAGGCTTCAATCTGATCGAAATCAGCGTCGTACTTGATGACCTGTACAAAACTTCCTGGCTCTTCAAACCCATCGACAGGCGTGGAAATCTCGTTGCTGTGTCTGACAACTGTCATAACTCGATTGTCCGAGTAAAATTCGCATGTGACTGGGAATGGATCGAGGGGACCACTGCCATCGACGTCGATCGTTATGTCGGCTCTTTGACTCACTGCGTTCATGTGTTTGTGTGCTTCGCACGAAAGTGGATTTAAGGCTGTGAACATTAAATGCAAAAATGTGTTCAACGATAATAATAAAGATAATTACGTAAAAAAAAAAAAAAAATCGTATAATTTCAATTCTAGATTTTCTTAAAAGTATAATTAAAGTAATTTCTTATTTTGTTCAATTTTATTTAATTTTTGAATTATTATTTTATCATTCGTTGGCACTTACAGGTGTGACAAACAGCTCCGGAATATCCAGTCCCGGTACAGTTGCACGTAAATTCATCGGAATTTTGTTTACAAACTCCGGAGTGTTTACAAGGATTGGGATTGCAGCGATCCAACATTTGACAGGCATCGAAGACAATTTCATTGTCGCAACAGAACTCGTCCTTTTTCCAGTCGGTCGGTAATTTGTAATTGCCATCGACGCTTATCATTCTCATGCAACCGACGAAGCCGCGATTCGTGCCCATTCCCGTAATTCCACCACCGATAAGATATATTGGTCCGGTCGAAATATCCAAAAGACGTTTCGTTACCATAGGACGACCATCGACGTTGAGAACCAAACGATTTTTCGATATTGACAGTATAACCTGATGCCACTTTCCTTCGTTGAATCTCTCATTGAAATTGTCCAGTACCGTACGAGGATTGTCTTTCGTTTCGATCTCTACTTTGAGTTTACCGTCTTCCAAGAACAACTATGAAGACGAAAATTAAAATACGAAAAATTCCTTTTTTATCATCAATTTCATTGTAAATCTCTGTTCCGTTAATTTCTCGAAGTTATAATCACAGCTTTCTTTATTTGAAAATTCAATTCTTTACCTTGACATGTCCTCGAGAAGTAAATTCGTGAAATAGGATCAATCCTCGCTCTTCGTAACTACGGAACGCGAGTGAAACATTCAGCGAAGCGACACCATCGTATCCCTCGATACGTGCATATGTCCGAGGCGTCAAAAACGTGACGGGTACTATGGGAGGCTCCGGACAATTCCTCATCGTATTAACTCGGTAATAATGCAGATATTCTCCGGTATAATCAGCTTCGTACAAATCTCGTATTACACTTGTTTTATTCAGATAAAAGTTTTCTATGCAACCAGTGAAATTTTGGTTGACGACCAAGCCTTCTTGTTTGTTTGGAACACCACCGATGTACAGCTGAAATAATTGGTAGGACAAACACGTTTAATTATCATTAATTTCATCGTATTCTATAGATAATAATTAAATTATTCAAAATACGAGGATTTATTTTTGTTTTGTTTTGTTTTTTTTTTTTTCATTTGACAAGAGATTTTGATTGTCAGGAACAGACGAAACTTACGTCTCTGTTCAAATCGAGTCTGTGGTATTCTCCTTTGATTCGGCCTTTCACCAAAACTCTGTCGACCGAAAACGCAATGTCTTTTCGGTTTCGAGATATCAACACGTCGTGCCACATATTATCGTCCAAAAGACTTCCCACCGAGAGGCTCGTCGTGATTCCCGATCCGAGATCAATATTCAATAGCATGCGGTTGTCTCGCAATTGGACAGCTATAAAGTCACCTTGGGTACCTCGGGAATAGAGAAGTACACCGTCAGCCGTGTTCGTCTTGAACCGAAAACGAAGAGAGTGGCGATCGGTCTCGATTGGATCTCGCATCAAATTCAGTCGTACGAGCGCCGAACCGTTGAAGGACAACACATCGGAAACTGTCATAAAAATAATCACTTTAGTCGTTCGATTTTTTTCAAATATAGGTTCAATAGAAATGAATCAAATTCCCATTATTTATTCATCTCCATGAACATCGAGATCGCATTTTTTTTAACAATCATAATCGATTGTTTCATATAATTATTCAAATTAGTTATTTACAGAAAATTGAAAAACTAATTTTTTACACTTGAATGTTAAAACATAAAATTGTCACTCGAGAATGATTTGAAATAAACCTTGAGAATAATAGGAGAAAATTTGAAATAAAAAAAAACAGGAACAGAGTCAAAATCAGTTGACATAATTGTTAATACGTTACCGTAATCGCAACCATAAAGCTCGAGCCTGAGAGATATTCGATCTTGCCATCTCGTTGGATTTATTCTGATCCATTGAGCGATGATCGGTACTTCGAATTTGTTGAGTTTTATAGATTCCGCGTTGGTATTTCCTTTGAACATCTGTGACGAAATATTTTCACAATAAGAAACGAATCATGAAGCTTCAAAAAAATTTGTGTTTGATTAAAAACCGAATCATTATTGTATTTTTATAAGATAACTTCTGAAAAATTTTCATGCAAAAAATTTGTATTTTTATTGTTTTAAATATTATACTAAGACTGTTAAAGTGACGTCGAAATTCGTTAATTCATTGCACAGATGAAAAAGTGCGCACCGTATAATAATGTTAAAACAGCGAAACCATGTTAGTAAACGCGAAAAGAAAATTAGATTGATGCACGGTGTAGTGACAAAAATGGTCAACTGTTGCCATTTTCATGCCTTTTGTTGTAAAAATATTTTTTAAAACTGAAATCAATCTCGATGAACTTCGAGTCACATTCTTGGGGAAAAAAATTAATTGTTTCGTTGTTTGTTTAATAAAAACTGAAAATTAGATGAATTTAAATTTTTGTTTATCATTGATCTCCTCGCGATTTTCCAAATGACTTTCTTTTTTTGTTTTTTTCATCATTTGTGAGAATGAAAATGTACAAACTCGCGAAATTCTATTCTTGGCAAAGGGTGAATTTTATTTTTTCAATTGTTTTTTTTTTCTTCTCAGAATACCTCTTCGACGCCATCCTGGCTTTCATAACTAGTCCAGGCCTGGCCATCGTCCGAGTATTGAACGATATATTCCGTCACGAATTCTCTAGTGTTGCGACGACCGCGGGTTGCGATGCTCCGTATTTCGCATCTGTTTCCCAAGTCCATAGTGAGTAGTTGATTGTAAGTGTTATCTTCGGGTGACCACGCGCTATCCCCTGCAAAGCCCAGCCCCATATCCGTGTGTAAAGAGATAGAGAAAAGGTGACAAGCGAAGCAGATAAAGTGAAAAAAATAAATAAATAATTTTTTATTCACATAAAAAATAAATAAAAAATGGCACATTTATGAGTTTTGATTCGTATAATGTTAGAGGGATCACCAATATTTAACAATGTCAATAATCGGGTGTTAAAAGATTGATCACATGGATTCATCCGGTTATGAATTCCATGAAAGATATAAAACACCATTCATTTAATGAACATCATATTAACTACAATTATATACACTTATCAACAGCTAAAAAATCGCTCACCCATGCATTAAGACTGATGCGCATGTTATTGGTACATAAATTTTCGAATGAATAAAGTGCAAGAGTTTGTCGATCAATTCTTCTACATCTACATCACTAAGCAGAGCATGTGTTATCCATAGCGTTCTACTTGTACTAAAAAGGGTACGAAGAAAAAGTTGCCACGTGCATTCCATTTTGTGTAGAAGTACTCTCCGGGTCATCCCTTTTTTTTCTCAACGAAAGGAGGCAGAGTGCATCTTAATTAGAGATTCTTCGACCATCAGGATATGATTGCTCAATCTTATCACGTCGTTCATTTTTTTCAACACTGCTTTTTTTTTTTTTAATGTATTTTTAGCACATTCATCCACACGGTCTTCGGCCAGTTGCTATGGCATTAAATTACCTTTACGTTGCCTCCAGCCTCCTTATAGTCCACATAGTCGCGGTTATTGGTGCCATAGCTGATTGTATATTCCTTTACGAATTCGGCATAATTCGCTCGACCCTGGGTCTCGATCGAAGTGACGTTCTTCACTTCGCCCAGGTCGATGATCAGGTACTGATAATTGTCTGAGCTCCCAGCGGTCCATGCCTTTTCGCCTATGCCACAACAACACGTACTCATGCATGCAACTCAAACTCAACTTTTTTGTTTTCATGGGGCCTCGGGAAATAACTTTTCTTTCAATTCACCTCGTTAAAAATCAACATTTCTAATGGATATCAACGAATTTTACGTTTTGTCGCTATTTTTGGATTGGTTGGACGATAAGTAATTTAGACTGGTCGGGACCGTGATAAAAATTGATTTATGAAATTCCTTGTTATCGATCAACTGATTTTTATCATATCAAATTTAAGTACATTTTTTTTTTTATTCGAAAAATGAGAGTTCTCGTTGTTATTATAAGTATTTTTATTCTACCACAGCGCCATTGCAATTCGTATACTTCTGGGCCACGACGTAGTAAAATGGCAGATTTCCCCCCTTCCGGCCTCAAGATTGACGAAAAATGTCAGCCAAACAAATTTGAGAAATAAAGAAATGTTTAGTGAGAGCTACGAAACCCAGCGAATCGAAAAGTTTTGTAGGGATAAAATAATAACTTAGCATACAGGAAGCAAGCGTGACAGAAGATATTACACATCACATATAGTTCGTACATTCTCGTCAAGCTGTGGATATATCAATAAAATAACATCGAGAGATTTATAGTCAGAAAGAGAAACAAAGCATATTCTACAAGGAATTACTGAACTTTTGTAGTTACATAATGCAAGAGCTGAAAGTTCATTGAAGTATTGTATACTCGAAAATTAATCGAGGAATTTGAATTCGTGATCGATTCAGAGTTCGCGTTAATTCCAACACGTGGAAAAATTAGGGTCTTTTTTAAACTGGACGCCGAACAAATATTTTTCAAAACGAACAGAAGCTTCCGAAGGATTCCGCACGTGATATTTTTTGAGGTTAGGGATGAATTCATACACAAGTGCATCAATTGATTATCCATGTCATTTATTAGCCCACTGACTGTTACACGTGTGTGAATATAAATGAAAAGGAAAATTTATTCAAACGATATTCGATACATGACGAAAAAGTACAGAAAAAAAAATGCTAAACATATTTCGAACGACGCGGTTTTTCCTCTTTGGCAAAATAGTTTTTCGCGTATTGAAAATCCTCAGGATACAGCGGAACAGCGTTAACAATGAGTTCGTCAAAGTCTAATTCTTTGAATTTAACGATCGTGGGATTTTTGTATTCTGGATTGTCCACAGGCAGTGCGACAGCCACGCAATGATCTTGATCGAGTAATGTTTCGTGAAATATCCAATTTTGTTTAACCCCTTTAATCCACAGGGTGGTGTCATCGACATATTCGTTAATCGTCAATTCTGTTTTTGTATGGAAATCGAGGTCATCGAGAACAGTGTCAATGCCTGAGCCGAGAGCTTTTGTATAACTCTCTTTGAGTGCCCAATGCCTGCGAAACATGGCTAACTGTTCGACCTCGGATTGCTCGGAATTTCCTCGGATTTCCGTCCACTCGTGGGCCGAAAAAATTCGTTTCATTATACGGAAATATTCATTCAAGTCTCCGATAGTCTCGTACTCGAGTTTCATCACATCAATCCCCAAATTAATATTTCTCAGTTCTCCCGCAAGTACCGTAAAGTTACCCTGATGAGATACATTGAAATTCGCGAATTCGGGCGTTATACAATTCCCCAAAATCGGCTTTCCCCTATCGGTTCTAGAGAGCACTATTTTTTCGTAAGGCAAATTGCAATACTCGTTTATGAATTTTCGCATCATTAAACGTCCTACCAAAGATGCTCTCGCATCTTTTCGAAATGCATATTTTTCTAGTCTCTCCTTTTCATCCAATTGTATAAACGATATGGCCTGACGAAATTCCGCCTCTGTTGGATTCCAATCGCACCAATTCATAAACCATCTCGCGCTCTTGTCGGTCATCCTTATCGACTGAGCAGCAATTTTTCTTATCATTCGTAGCAACGATTAAGATGTTTCTTATTTAATTCTCTCGTATAATATTTTTTAGCCTTTCCGTAAGTCTCTCTTTTCTGTTTATTTAATTTTTTATTTTTCTTTTGGATTTGTCTTTTTTCTAGTGTCCACCTGCTGCAAACAGAAGCACTGTTTTACTATGACGAGGTTGACATTTTGGATGCGGAGGGCGCTCTCTATAGGACGAATCGCTTAAACATATGTACGTTGCATTTTCGATACATTTTTCGTGAACTCTCAAAAAGTTTTTCTACCTTTTCTACTTTACGGACATTCATTTCAAAGTTTGTTGTTAACTCCAGTTCACTTCGACTTTTTTGAAATTATATTTTTTTGTCAATTATTGTTCATTGTGCAAAAAAATTCTACCAGAAAAGAGATTTGTTTTCCTAGATTCAAAACTGATCCTGAACGCCATTGAACAAAACGTTCAAACTCGAATTGTTGAATGTTTTGGAATCTCGGTAAAGTAGTAAGTTTTTATTAAATACGAAAAACGTTTACGAGATTGTTTATTTTATTCAGCTACAAGCGATCCGCCATTTTGACTTTTGAGGGTGAAACTATAGTAAGTACTTTTTCTTTATCAAAGTGACTTTATCCCTGTGTATACCTACCGCGAGTTTTCCAAGCGTATTTTTCCGTCGTTTTCGTGGATATAATTGATATTAAAATAAACGCGAGAGGTCAAAATACCGATTGTGATACGAGTCAGTGGGTTACTGGTTAAATGCTTCAAACATGGATATAATTGTATGTGGGCGCGTGCTTAAGTGGGGTAAGGGGCGGGGCGATAATCTGTTCATTTCTTCGCATAACCTCTATCGTAACCGGTCGATTCGCTGTTTTTTAAAAATTTATCTATTTTACTTTCATAAAAGGGTAAGAATATTTATGATCCATGAGTCATTATCTATTTGAAAAATGTTGTAGTTCAAATGAATCTCGGTGTATGAATTTCCTACAATTTTTAAATGCATCAAATTTCTGGAATGAAAAAAATGGTCAAACACGGTTCCCATAGTTTTTCGATTTCAATGGATTCTTTCGATATAGTAATAGAATTGAGTACGAAGAAAAGGGCTGTTTTTTAAAATTCTCTGTTGGCACAAAAGTACGTGAATTCTTTGGTCGAGAGTTGAAAAAAGATAGATTGCAGAACAGAAAATCAATGCGATTTGATAGCAATGATTTGTTCTGTGTCTTTCAGAACAGTTTCTCGAATATTTACATAGCATAAAAAGTGTATAAAATAGAAGAACGACACAATATTGCAAATCAAAATAAATCATAATTTGACGTCTTTGAATGGAACAGAAGTTTTATAAGTTCGTCGATGGACGTGCGAAAGTCGCATAATAAATCCTAGTTTATATCAAATTCCGCTATTTCCATTTGCTTTTGCAAACATTACGCTATCAAATTTAACATTAATCTCTATAAATTTTTGCAATGCAAACTTTCACGATCCATAATACTCAACGATGCAGTACTTTAATAATTCGAGAGCTAATGAACTAGGAGATCGGGTGAAGGTGCTAAATAATGAGGCATTATGAAAAAATTGTCAAAAGTTTACCATTGAGTCTCGCTTGAGAGGGGCCTCTGTCGGACGCTGATGAAGTCGCGCTGAGCGCAGCTTTGTACATCAATGGTAAATTGCATTCATAGTCATCTGAAAAGCATCATTATTCGTTTAATTTATTATCAAAGTTTTGCAGAGTATTGCGTGAAAAATCAATTGGAAAAGTGATTGACGTTAATTCCGAGCAAAAACAAATGCTCAGTAGCGTTTAATATGGATAAAAATGGTTTTTCTCTGCAATTATGTACACGTTTCTAGGAAATGTAGAATAAAAGAACAAGAAAGAATTGAAGATAAATTTAAAAAAATATATATCAAAATAATATAATTTTTGATATTTTCTCTGGTATGCAAAAGATTCTAAGGGCAGAGCAAAGGATATTTTAGGGTTGGATTTTGTCTTCCTTTTTCAGAGTGTATATAAAGTGAAATTACAGTATAATCATGATAATGATACCAATAATAACAAAATCATGAACACTACATGTGTCATACATAATAAGTAATTCACTGGCTGATGGGAGAGAAAGAATGACTCATTGTCCCAGACTCCTAATGATTTTTCAGTTGCAGTATTCTGTCTGACAAATAATTTGTTGAAATTCAAATGGAAACATGATGTGTAAACCATTCAGTTTTGTTGGGTGAAATATGCAGAATATAGCAGGAAATCATGGTAATAAACAAGGTCCACAGAGGAATTTGTTACATGGATAGTATGGGAAATTTGAAAGTCATTTTCATGCTTGATTTCGAGTTAAATTGTGGAGTTATTCGAAGTTTCGATTATGATATAATAGATGCAGACTGGAGCAGTCTTTTTCTTAATCGAGTTTGGGGTATTTGTGCATCGTAACGAAAGACGTTTGCATGAATAAAAAAAAAATATGGTTCGGCGTGATTGTGGAGATAAACAAAAAATTAACATTCATTTGACAACTCGATATAGTAAAATTGCAGAAATGATAAGTTTATCGATTTAACAATTGAAAGTGTGTATATCGGAGTGTACGCCATGTTGATAGAGTGGGCTTGGTCGGGAGGAGTCACGCTCAAAGTATGTCGTGCTTCGTTACTAGCATCAAATGAAGCGTACGATTTTTTCGCTATCGAAATAATCTCTATTTCCATTCTAATACTTACAAGCTCTAGTAGAAGGAACGGCCGAAGCCGTTAACAGTATCAAAACACACTTGAGAATTCTCATCGTGACATTTCCTTGGATATTTCGTGAAATAACACCACCCGACTCTTACGAAACGTTGCAGGAGTTTCGCCTTGATGTACAATTACTACGAACTCACGGGGTGGCAGACCCAAGCCCAACTCTATGACTGTGATGAATGGAGACGCGGCGCAGTGCGACCTCACATCTCGCCCCATCTGACGTTGCTGTCAGCTTCTAAAAACAGGCAATGGTGTTACCGGACGAGTAAAATCTAACGGCGTGAACTTGGCCCCACGACATCAACTTTTCGTAAGTTTTCTAATTTCAATAGTTCGTATGTCGTTTGTAGAGTATTGTGAGAATAATATAAACATTCGTGAGATTAGTTTATCGCGAAAAAATGAAAATTAGCGTGGAGTTAACCCGCCCATTTTATTTTTATAGCTTTATGAATTTAATTGTACGTATACCAATGCGAAATTTCAATAAAAAATGTTTGCAGGACGCCCATTCTCATAAAAAAGGAAAAAAAAAGTTTGCACCAATTTTTCCTAACCAGACAAGGAGTCTAGAGAGAAGGAGTTTTGCTCTGTGGTGTTGGCTAGTGGGTAACGTAGGGCTTGATTCGCTCGGATCGTTCGTCGCCCACTGTCGATACTGTAGTTGACTGATGAGTCTTGGCTGCTCTATTGTATCCGTATTCCAAAGCCTGCTGCGAGTACTGCGAGTACGTGCTTTGGTAGAGGACACAGCGCTGGCAGTAGCTTTGAGAATACAGGGACAGGCCCCGTTTATTTTGGGCTCAGCTTGGCCGATCTGCCTCGGCGCACGGTTCGGCCGAGAAGAAGCAGTACTTTGTCGCCAACGCGGTATTCTATGTTACCGGCGACTTCTTTTTGTTTTTCAGTAATTTTTTTTTCTTTTTTCTCAATTAGATTTTTTCTGCCGACTTGTCAAGTCTTTCGTAGCCGTTTCCTCGGCTCCACTATCAAGTCGTCGTATGTATATCTCTTTCTTGGGGCCTGTTGCAGAGCTTTTGGTAAAACAGATTTTTTCCCAAAAATTAAGGCACATCTCTAACGAAATTCCATTTTACCTGAAAAAAGAAGTCCCATAAAAATTCTACCACGATTCAAAACTCCGTAACAACGCTACCAAATGTTGAAACTCAACCTGAAAAAGAAAATTAATATTCAAAAAAATATGAGGCTCAATAATCCGTATCACAGAAAAGTTCAGCCGTAACTTTCACTTCAAGTCTGTACAATCGGCAGCTCATCGAAGAACGTAAACTTTTCTGTTGTATAATTATTTTACTGAGAGTTGTTTTTACTCTTTTTTTTTGCTACTGAGCTCGTTTTGTCCCGTCAATTGATTTTATCTCTACAAATTTAGTAAATGAAAGAACAGCAATTTATATTTACACCGAATGAAAAAATGACTCGTCAATTTTGTAGTTGCTCGTGAAAAGTCGATAGATCGCGATGAATATTATTACGAAATTATCTTTCTTTAATTGAAATACTAAAATCTTTATTTTCAAAGCAAATTTATGCTCCTTTTGCGTGGAGTATTTAGAGGTATTTATCGAGAGCATTTGCGTTAGAGGGCATCTAGGTTCTGTACTCGGTTCTTTCGTAAGGTGTCACAAACTGTTTGACCGCAATTACGTTCTGCAATAATTAATGCAGTGAAACGTTTGGCCCGTTTCCTACTTGTTAGGATGTTTCGAAGCTTCGTCGTTACCATTTCGCAGATTTTCGCTTGATTCATTACGAAAATTGTGGCAAATTATAGTTCATAAAAGTTTTTCAACGTTTTAGAAATAAATTCATAATTTCATTTGAGGCTCCGCGCTATTGAATTAAGAACTCGTCATTCTCAGGTAATTTTGATACATGGTAGAAAACGTTCTCGAATAAAGGTTCACCATTTATTCCAATTAGTCCGAGGATCATATATAAATGATGAAAAGTCTTCGTACACGAAAACCTAAAGCTTTACGTTCATTCCTCTCTAAAGTTGGCTTACCGAATCGTTTTGGAGAACTTTTCCATAGAAATTTTTTTTTTTCACCGATTGTTCCCAATGAGCATAGAGGCAACCATCTGCACTGTGGACTCCAAAAGTCTTTCGTATTCGGAGGAAACAGCTCTGAGTAATGATGTTGAAGTTCGCATCGTTTGAATGCAACAGAATTTTGAGGAACTCACCTGTGTGATTTTTTAAAATTGGATCTCAACAAATGTATTCAGTAGGAATTATAAAAAATTTACATTCTTTTTCTGCATCATCAACTCCCCAAAAAATTGAGCAAATCGAATGGACGAGGGGTGAAAAATTTCTTATCGAAATATTATTTCGTTTGAAAATATATTCAAAATTGTTAAATGTTTAATTTAATCTGTTATTTTCGATTCTGAGAATAAAATCGTTATTTCTACAGTAATTTTCTCCTTCGATTTTCTCGCTATTTTTTCATGAAAAGCCCTTATTCATCTGATGAACTTTGAGCCCAGTAGAATCGTGGGCGAATCTTTAGTTCTCTGTAATCAAAACTCATCATTCAAATTCATTTGAGTTTAGTGCACGAAAATTTATTTATTCCGTCACAAATTGTGAAAAAATCTTGGGAAAAAATCACAATTCGATTCTCGTGTGAATCGTGATCCTGAATATTCAACATTTGTCTTGTCATATGTGAGCAGAAAAAAAAACGAAACAAATATATTTTTTTTCAAATCTTCAAATACACTGAGATGGATTTGAACGACATGTATTTTTTTCTTCGATCGTACATCGTCATCGGTGAACCTCGAAATTGCTCCAATTTCCTCAATAAATAGATTTCCCCACAGATTCCAGTGAACGTAGAATGAGAATTGATTTAAAAAACGAAAAAAAAATATATTTGTATTCATGTCAGAGCTGCGTCGATTTCACTGCTTCACTATTTTGCCGTTTTTCACCACTTTTCAAGTTTATCGACGACGATTTATCACGAGCTTATGGAAAAATAAAAAAAAACATCATTTGCATCAGATATGTGCAGCGAGTGCTGGACTGCACGTCAATCGTCGACTCTTCCACAGTGCCCTGTTATAGCGACGAGCAAACTGTTCGATATATTAATGTGAAAAAATTGATCACGCCTACATTAAATACGCCTCAATACGTTGAAAATAAAATGGTGTCTCATTTTTTCAGAAACGAATTATTCGTGGGTTCTACTACATGATTTTTCATCGGGAGTTCATCAACTGAGAATTTTCTTGATGACCATGAAATTTGCTGCTTTGCTCGATTTTCTTCGATGCCAAAGTTCCCTTGAGAGTGATGCTCAATGCAATGAAAGAATAACGAAGTATATTAGATGTGTTCGACGGATGTTCGAAAAAAATAGGTTTCCACGATGCGAATAGAACTTCAAATGGCTTTATTCAAAGTTGAATCGTTGCTATTTTGGGTCCTTATCTAAGGGAGCGTTAAATTTGAGTTTGGCAATTAATCATTCGCCGGGATTTGAACTTGTGAAAGCCAATATCAGAGTGAATGTAATGCTTTTACTTTGAGGGCTGACAAAGACGCGTTTCTCCATTGAATGCGCAAAGGCAACTGTTTGCTTCATGGCATCGTTCCTATATATTCAACGTGTATATATGCATGCGTATATGTGTTTCAGAGACACCAAAATTTCCTGGAGGTTTTGTTTGTCAGATAAACTGCATCCTCGTATTTCGTCTCGATCGCTTGTCGCCAAAAGTTTGCTCCAGTTATGCACCAGTTGAAATAAGTAGTTATAATTGCTCGGTTATCCATTCGCAAAAATTCGGGATATAAAATTTGATTGTTGTGCAACAAGGATATTTCAGGTGCGAATTCAAATGATTTTTCGCTATTCACAATTTAAGAATAACATTCGAATGAGAAAAAGAGCTTCACATCGCAAAAGATTTTGCCTATATTCGTTCGAGGACGCCTTATTGATTTGTTTTCCGTTCACAGCTCAAACATGATCAGTTAAATGGCACCATTTTATTGAACTTTAGATTACTACGGTTTTGTCATTTTCATCCACGCTGAAAACGTCTTTTTTCAACTAAATTAGGATGCACTTAAAAAAAGAAAAAAAAACGATTCAAAATTCCAATTTAGCCAAGAGTTATGAGCACACAAAGTTGACTGGATCATGAGAAACCTCCGGTAGTAACGGACTGGCTTGAAAAATGGTAGTAAAACGTAGGGTTAAGATGACGCGGTGAAGTTTATCAATTTTTTTTTTTTTTTTCACACATTGGCTCGTCGCGTGAAGATACACGTTATAAAACGAAGCTCGAGAGTGAAGTGATAAGACGGTTTTAGTTTTAGGAGAATACGATGGTTTTTTTTGCATAATGAACGCGGTGCACTTTGGTAGTCGCGCATGTTCGATCGGTACACGTCGCGTGACTGATTCGTTGCGCTGTTTCAACGAGCCAGAAAAAAATAAAATAAAATTTAAACCTGATACTACTTTATAGGAGTTCAAACGAGGCGCATGAAGTCTTGAACCCATTTCTTCGGTACAAGAGGATCTTTTTCACTAGGGAATAAAGTCGTTTTATTTCGCCATCGTTCCGTAACTTGGTGATATTATTTGTTTCAAATCTTAGAAGTCTTAGAGTTTTGATCGGATTCATTAATTTGTACAATTTGAAGAAATTGGGAAACTTCTCATCTCTGTTGTCTGTTAGATACGATGATTCATCTTCTGATCATCGAAACTGAACAAACAAAACTGTTTGAAGATTCAATGAAATAGTAAATTAGTTTGGCCTAATGAAGAAATTCGTCGAAAATCATTGAACGTCGAAGCGTAATAGACCACGAATAATTTTCTTGTTCGAGTTAGTTGCGAGTGTCCTTACTGGAAGAGAAAATGTTCATAACAGCCATACTGTTTCTGGGTCGAGTCGAGCACGAGTGATTTAAAGCTTCCAAGAGCTGAGATATTTCACCGTACGCGGAATGGCCTCAAGCCGAAAAGCCGAAGCATCGCTTGGCCGTGTGGAAGCGCGGCGATAGCACAAAACGAGCCACCAGGTGGCGCCGGCAAACTTTTCGACCAGATTCTTGTTGGAAAAGCTTTGGAGAGGAAGAGAGTAAAGAGATACGGGGGGGGGGGGGGGGGGGGGGGGGCATGAAAAACATTTGGCCGAGTAGCTGACAACCCTAATTTTGGGTAGTTTTATACTTTGCTTACATCGAACTGCGATAAAACATTTTCAAAAGCTCATAACGATGTGACAAGGTGACATTTTCCAGAAAACTTCGACATCCTTTTTTATTTCCTGCTTGTTTTGAAATTTTCTGTCGTGTTTGATCAGGAAAAGAGTAACGCGCCATTATTAAACAATCGAACAAAAAATGTACTCCGCGCGACTGCGAATACCATTATTTTCACGTAGAAAAAAAAAAAAAAAAAGAAAACGACTAACCCTGTTCCTACGTGCGGCCAATGAAATTTGTGTTACGAGAAAACTTTCGCACTGAAAAGCGAGCAATAAATTGTTCTGCAACGAGCTCTGCATTCACTGTTCCGAATTCTCATTCCCACGAAACGTTAAAGAGTTAATGTTATTACCGAGTGCATTGATAGTTGCAACGACCCAAACTTTGTTACGTGACTCTCAGGGAGGTTGAAATGCCTTTGGTGATTGGTTTTTTTTAGTATTCACTGGTCCAACCGATTTTCTCTTCGAAAAATCACAAAACGAGTTCGCTCCCGGAATAATTGTATACGACAAAGAAGAATAGATTCGTATTTATTTTATTTTTTGGGCTGTGTGAAGAAAATGCGATGTTGGTCGAGTGTGCGAAGTTGGATACCGGGGGTTATTCGCTTCCCACGGGATTCACATATGCTGACACTCTTTTTTCTTTACTCGTCCTTTATCTCCTGTGTGTGTGTATACGCGGTTTACTATTCTTGGCCGACACGAATACTGCACTCGATTGTTTCACTCCGAGATTGTGAAACACGAGAAACTGGCTTAGAGAAAGAGAGAGAAAGAGAGAGAGAGAGCTTTGCGCTGAAACCGTTGAGGCAATTTTCAATGGTACCAAAGGGCTGGTTTAAAACATTGAGTTGGGTTGTACTACGCGTATAACCAAGTATTCGATACAGAGGCGAACCAAGGAGAAGAAGAAGAACAAGAAAAAGAAGAGATAGAGCCTGTGTGTATTGGAAAGTTGTGTGAGTTTGTATGTACAGATACAAAAATCGCGCTAGTTTTTTTTTGTTTTTGCAGAAGAACGCTTTTAACATTTTTTATGCAACTTGTATACGCCTTCCTGGCGTCCAGCAATCAATGTGCACTACCATTTTTTATCCAACCTCGTGTTTCATTGTACGTGGACGCTGTACACGAGAGTGTTGCGTATAGTTGGTTGCGGGATGTTAAGAGTACGAGGGGGGAAAAAAGGCTCCTGATGGAGCTGACTGAAATCCGTTCGGTGCGAAAGGCTATTTGCGCGCTCTCGCCTTTGCTTCCGAGAACGAGGAAGAGGAGGGTTTTCATGGGATATAGCGTTACATACGATATGTACAAAGTATTCCAGACGCAATTGACAGATCCCTGATGCTTTCCGAAACTACTTTACTTCATCGTTTTAATTCCATTGATTCTTTTTATCTTTCAAACAATTCTGTTCTCTCCGAAGCCCGGTTGACGACTACGAAAAAAAAAGTCCCTAACTTCACGCTTCTCAATTCCTCTGATCCAACCTCAAAATTATCTAATTAAAATGGATTATCCGATGCCAATATCGCAAAATGATGTTCCCAACAACAAGAATAGTACGAATATTAAATAAACATATTTTTTGTTGATAGGAGAATAAAAACTGAGAACTTGATTCGAGCAGATTAGAAGATCGCCTCATCTTTTCACATGGAATACCTCATATGTCCATATACTCGCATGTGTGGGTTAGTGTATCGGACAATATATACAGACATAGAGAAGCACAAGACCAAGCCGAGTAAAGGAAGCGTAGTTTTCATCCCTCTAACCGGAATCGATCCTCCGAGACAAGCCAGTACAGAGTTTTTCCTTTTTATTCGGGTTTACACTCAGACGAGTGGAAAGAAAAAAGGACTAGACCACGTCGAGCGATCCTGGTCACGCGGAGACACATGAGGAACCCCCGCTAAAGATTCGATGTACTCGGTGCCCTGTTCTATGTAGTACGCAAAATGTAATACATTTTCCATCTTCCGTGTATGTATGTATCCAGATATATATCTGCGTGCGCGTGTGTGTTCGTGTGACGATAGAGACACGGTCTTTATTCGTGTGTGCCTTCGCTGGTTCTATTTTCCTGACAAGACCGAACTATCACTCGCCTGAGAGATGAAAAGAAGAGCAGAAAGAAAGAGGGAAAAGAGAAGAAAAAAAAAAAATAGTAAAAAGTAGGAAGATCCTTTTTCAAGTCTTGTCACCTCGAGAACGTTTTCCAGGGCTTTTTCTATCTCGGTGTTAGCATTGCTCGTCTCACCTACGCGCTTTGTACATCCCTGCTATTCCTATATTCATGACCAACCAGTAAACTCGCAACTTTTCGAGCTCTTTTTCTAGACAGTGTATATTCACCCGGGAATAAAATTGATCCCTTTACCCCCTGATATACCGTGACAGATTATACGTTCGCGACGAATACTGCGGATTTTTAGACGAATGCAACCGTAATGCATTGATCGGTGGGGGATAGTGTTTTGGGAATCGTATTTCAACTTACTGCAAAGAATTGCTAATTTGCGGTGAAGCCGCGTTTTTCAATCTGGCGAACAATTCTTTTTCTGTCGAGAATTCGCCCTTTTAGTAAGATTTTTACCTTGATAGAATGGTAAATATATAAGCCGCTGAGCTTTTGCGAAAGGTGCAAAAGACAAATCGGCAACCGATAAAAGTATATTTACGCCGGGAATTAAGAGAGATTAGATATTTTTTTATTTCATCTCCTGCTTCGATTACCTTAAACCCCATTAGATTTGGAAACGATTTTATTTTTTTTACATCCATACAACAGCCTCGATTATCGAGATCGCAACAGGCTTGAATCGTTTTCGGTTACGTTGGCTTTTGGATAAGATCCGAAACGTCCGGATTGCGAAGGAAAACTGGCTGACACAGCATTTATTCATCCTGTAATTACGGTTAATCGAGCTACTACGTGCCTCGAGAATGAGCCAAAAAGAATTTGTAACCTTCCGTCGACTTTTTACCGCCACCAACTTTATCGCTGTAATTCAAGACCGAAAAAAAACACCCTCGTCTTAAGAGATATTTGACTGAATGAGGAGACGTCTGATGAAAAAAAAAGTACTTTATCACTGTTATCGATCACTGTTTATTCGATCGAAAGGTTTTTATATCACAGGCTTTATTGAGTAACTTTCATTTATCTATTTATTTTTTCTCACCAGTTGTCACGTCTCGAAGATTTTTTTTTTTTCGAGCCCTTTGCTATTTGGTTAATTCCTTTCTGTTGGTTGATTCCTTTTCTTTCATCCAATTATCTCGAGGACAACTAGAAGCAAAGGAAATTGAATATAGTTCAGGATGGTTCGCGGCTATAATCCATGTTTCTCCAACTTGGGGATGTATATAATTCTATACACTTATATATAATATAATACATATATATATATGAGATTATGTATGTCTTATATATGAAGGATCCTATATATAAATATTGTCTGATGCCACTGCCGCCTGAAACTTTTCCAATCCGTTTAGATCTCGTCGCTCAACCCGTCGAGATTTCTTTTCACCTTTCGAGGACTCAACGCTTAACCTCGAGCAACTATTGTCCTATCACACCGAGTTATTAATTTCCTTCTCAAGTTTGCTGTCTGATTTATTTATCGAATTGAGAAAAACCCGCCAAAGACTTTATGATGATAAATATTATCGAATGCTCCTTCGAAGAAGGGTTCCGATGATACCGGAAGAGTAAAAGTAATTTGAACGGCTAGACCCATCAATTATTAATTTCTGGTCTCGAGAACGTCGTCGAGAATACAAGATTTGAATTGACATGAATATTAAAAGAAGGTTCCGTGGACTCTGATGACTATCTTATATCTTCTTTCACAGATGATATAATTCCGTTGTTTTTTTTTCTTTGTTTTACTACTTTCCTTTTATACACGAAATTCACGGGTGTTCAGCAACGACTCGAAACAATTTTCGACCAATTTTAACGACTTCAATCAATTAGAAAAATGTGAACACTGCGTTAAGAAAGAATATTTGCTGCATACAAACTGCGACATCATGCAAATTCGCGCGGTAATTGATGAGTTCCTCTACTACTTCGGATGAACTTCCGAATAGTAAAATAAAGCGTGTCTTGGGTATATAATGAAGTAGATTCACGCGGTGGGGTAGAATAAGAGGAGGAAGAAGGTTTGTCAAAGACTTTACAAGGGAATGAGAGATGACTGCTGTACTTTCAAAGCTTTTGACGGTAAAACAAGCTGAAACAATATGAGATTTCTGTTTATCTGCCATTGATAAATACGCATGAGGCAAACGTGGCCTTCTCTGAGTACGTCGAAATAAATGCGGCTTTGCATTTAATTTCGTTTACACGCATCTTCAATAGCATTTCGAGTTATCGAAGTTTCATTGTCTCTTTCTCTTGTTTATTTATTTTTAATTAATACCAATAGATATAATTTTTCTGAATCGTTGTAGCTACGTTTTTGAATCAGTTTTAAAGATTCGTAATTTTTATAAAATTACTTTCTACTGGGATTGGCAGATTGTTTTTTTGCGTTTACCTCAACGAGAGGTTTGGTTTATTTATTTTTCGTTAAATGAAAATTCAAATGATCGTTGCGAAGTTAATTCAATTATTATGATTGCAATTATTATAGTTATTATTACCAGCTCACGGTTATCATGATTTGAATTTCATCGACGAACCACAATGCATTTTTTTCACTGCAACGGGCAATGAGAAAAGTTTGAATCTACTTCTCCCTTGGTGTAGTTATATAAACGCTCTTTCTCTCTCTCTCTCTCTCTCTCGGTCTGCTGGAGCTTAATTGCGCATACATTAAGTAAATTCTACTGTTCCATACGGAGAACGGGGATCTCAGTTTTAATTTCTCTTCTTTCTAAGGTAAAGGAAATTTCATCTGTTCTTCCTTGTACTTACGCTCACGAAACAACGCGAAATATTCAAAATAATTTCATTTTGAATCACAGCGGACCAGACTATGTGCAATTTTACAATAGCCGTAAATATTATTTAATGAATTTATTAAATGGAGTAATTTGAAATTTTCGGAATGAGAAAGTTTGTTCAAATAACTCATAGACGCGTCTATCATAAAATTCAATACTTCATGTATTATTGATAGATTTAAAAATTGTTCGATAAACAGGGTCCGAAATATTTTATGTTCAACTAAGAATTGAACAAAAATGAAAGTTAAAAAAGTTTATTCATCTGAATCATAAAAATTTCTTGTAGATAATGAATCAACGAGCCAGATTATTTTGTTTAAACAACTGTATAGGCATCAATGATATATGTGCTTGAATCTCAATGATCAAATTGATTCGAGCATAATTCTTAGGATGAATAAATGATTTGGTTCATTTGAATGATATTTTAGTGCATTTACAAGCATTTGTTTGGCTGTGCCGAGGTTTCATTAGTTCGTGGCTAATAACCTGTTCCAGAATTCACCAATTATTTAGTCTGATTTGAAAAATATTTTTTTGCCCGTATCAAACTGAATATTTTGGCTGGAATGAAAGAAATTAGTTTCAGTCAACAACATTGTTTTCTCCACGTAAAGTCTGAAACGAGTATCATGTTTCAAAAGAGGCTGACCTCCATTTCATTCTACTCTTGGGAACAGCTGCCCACATAAGACGATTTTTCGCAAACATTATTCCGTCCGAAAAAAAATGAGTTATTCAGGAGCAGACATACGATACGCGGCTCATATCAGCTACATGGTTTTTAATCAATGATCCGACTGGTCTCCTCCTTCACCGCATATTTCTTGCATGAGATCTCTTAGCCTGTGCTCCATAAATTCTGTCTACAAAGTAAAGCTCCTGGTTGTAAACGCTTCAAGCACCCCGTTGTATTTCATTTCCTTCCTCTTCCGTTTTCCCCCCCGTGCGATACGAGACCATCACGCCCAAGTTGAACGAGCTGCCCCTGTAAGGTCTATGGGTTCTTCATTCCACGTGGATATAATTCAAAAGGTGAAGGACTCTATAAAACATTGACTTCGGCTGTTCTAACATTTATCAATTGTAATCAAAGAATCTTCTAGATTTGTGTATTCTGCGAGGAAAAACGATGGATTGCGATACGTCACAAACTTTCAAATCCATCACTTTGGGCTCACGTTAGATGCAAAAACATTGCATTATTTTTATGGACAAAAACCATAATGGAATATCTGTCAGTTATCATTGCCGGTATTACTGATTCAGCAAAGAAATATAATCCCTTGAGAATGCAACGCATTAACTCTTTGAAAAAAAGAAATAGAGGAAAAAATTATTGCAATATGAAAACATCTGGAATAAAAAAATTGTACATTTCAATTTCCGCCGTGATACAGTTCCATCAGATGTTGACTTTCATCCCATCTGCCTCTCATCAACCCTCCTGAGCATAATCCCTCGTGAAGAATAGGAATTTATTGCGATATGAGATCGTATACGAGGGGAAAAAATAGTGTGGTGTCGCTGAGTAAAATCGAAAGCTCTCTTCATTGAGTGCAAGAAGGTTTGTCGTGTGTGGCTGTATGTCATTTTTATATAATGGATACCCTCTCAACGGATAATTTACTGAAATCACCTCATTATCCTTACATATTATGTCATGCAGATGAATGGGTACATAAATAAACGGTGTGTACGTATTTTGTGACGATAAAGAGGATCGAAGTTTTGTGGACAAATCACTGTAGCGAGAATCCTTGTTCGGAAGTATTCCCTTGCGAGGCAAGTTTGTCCCAACTACGAGAGTATCCGTTTAAGTACTATGGTTTGCCCAAAAGACAGTTGGGAAGAGAAAGAGGGCTAGAGTTAGGAAGAGAGAGAGAGAGAGAGAGAGAGCAAGTGGAAAGAGAGGAAGTGAGAAAATAGACGAGAACCCTAACGTGGGACGCGTTAAAGGGGATAGTTACGTAAGCTAAGATTAGCCGTGACGTACATCGTAGGATCATCCACCTTTGCAAGCACTTGGTTTCGTTGGTTTTCTTCGGCGCCAGCGAGAAGGATTTATTTATATCCCTTTTCAGTGGCTGAGAGGAAGGACAACCGTGCCCTATTCTTCACATACATACAAACATATATATGTACAGGATATTCTATCGCTGGGTTGGGAATATTCCTCGGCGCACCCTCCTAACCATTTCTCTTTCGTTAACAACAGCGCCGCTATCCTCTTAGGATGTTTTCTCGACGAGGGGTCTTGCTTAACCAGTAATAAAAACAATGTCAAGGCAGCGCCGCCGTACGATCGTCGCCACTTGACTTTCATTGATAGATGGGTTAGCTATCATTCTGGATTCTCTTTTATCTCTTTGGTGACACTTCGATTTCTGATCGTGTACGGGAAACAAGAGGATATTCATTTTATTTGGATAATGCGATAGTGAGGGGCTCTCTCCCGGATCGTGATTTATTGTCTCAATTTTTTTTTTTTCCTTGGCACACTCATACAGAATCATATAGTATTCGAATAGTGCAGCTAATCTAATCTGACATTCAAGAAAAAGTATGTACCACCGATATCTATATATACAAACTTTCGTCTGTTTTTTTCTCCCCACGAAATTAAATGCTTGCTACGAAAGAATCGTATAAATTATGTACATAAATCCGCTACGTTTGACCATTAAACATTCACTTGGACTATGGACTATTATGATTATCAGTAGCCGTATCTCAATAAACTCGACACTGAATTTACTTCGTTCATAAAGACTCGAAGGATAATTTAAATTACTCTTGTTTAGGTTGCACATTCGTAGGCTCCGCAATAGTTTGAAGCAGTGATGTGAAGAACGTGTCTTCGTTTCAATTTCCTACAGTTGCAGTACAGCGTCGTTGGCTTTGCCTCGTTGGGCTGGTTACATTATCGTGTACATCAGGATTCCGGATGTTGCACTAAGAACTTTCGGTCCATCTCCTATTGTCCGTATGAGTTTCGGTCACGTTTCTCCGGTGTGCGCATTAAGTTGAACGGCAAACGTTGCGTCGAGATTGCTCAAAACTACTGTCGTTAAACAACTATTAAACGAAAAAGTAGTGTGATGGTTTGGGATGGTACCGAAGCTCAGTGCGGTTTGCACGTTTCGGGAAAAAGATTTCTTACTTTAACTGCAGGCTGATCCGAATCATTTTCAACGCTGCAGAATGGTTCGACCCTTTACTCGTCCATATACTATTTAAAAAATCGATCGCACTCACCACATAGTGATCACAACAATTAGGATCTGGAGACCGGGGTCAAATGACAAATTTTCTATGATAGTATCCGAGAGGTCGAATCGATATCGATATCGATGTGGTGCTGAGGGTTATTCGGTGTTAAAATATGGGTGCGCGACCGAATTTCCGCTTCATGTTTCCCCCATTTTATCTCCGTCTCTACATCGTTTTTCCCCCACCATAGCTGGTATGGCTATAGCTCGTATGAGAAATCGACCCTTTTTCGATATCCACAAAGCGAAAGGGATTATCTCCAGTGTTGCGGCTTTGGGTATCGTAATACCTAAGCGAACGGGCGACACAGTGATCTTCTTGATCGTCTGTGATGGTCGACCGATCGAGAGCGACCTCTCCACCCCAAGGGCCCTGTTTCGTCGTCCGGGTATATCGTGAACTACCTCTTTTCTTAGCCCTTCGAGAACATGGAAGAGGAAGAGAGAGGGCAAGAGAAGAATACGGATTCGATGGCGAAAACGTGACCTCCAGAACCATTGGAAAAGTAGATCCTCAAGCGACCTTTATTCTGAACCGGTCCCGCATGGACAATAGTCCTGACACCTTTGCTCGACAGGATTGGTGACTTCTGACCGATAAACGTCAGAATCCGACGTCGGTATATCGAGCTACCTGGATCATCATTCTTCTGCATTGACTTTTCCTACTTTGCTTATTCATGCAACAAGAATCCAGTGAATATGGGTTGAATGATATTTTTTTTACAAGTTTAACCGTTGGCCAAACTCGTGCATTAAATAAAAATGGAGGGTTCTTGATGAGTCCCTGAGTTATTCAGACTTTGCTATGATGGATTCTGGCGTAGGTCTCGTGAGCATATGTCATTAGGTTACTGACGTATGAGGGGCCACGAACGGGGGAGACACCGTAGAATCATAAAACAAATGAGATACTCTAGAGATGTGCAATCTGCCTTCACCATCTGCCAAGTGACTAGATGGATTGGTTGGAATAATGCTAAAAAGACACATATGTCATAACTGTACCGACTATATATAGCGCCTCTTCAATCATAGTCCTTCTTTGCTAGAGACGAAGAAAGTGGTAAATCAGCTACTGATGAACACACCGACCCTTCACAAGACGGTTCACAATTTATAACATAATTTTTTTGGGGTCATGTGATCGGGTCGGATATTGAAAAGAGTCGGGACAGAAGGTGTCGGATTCGCATCTTCACCAACGGTCCAGAACGATCTCAATTTTTTCGACATTTACTTTATGAGGTGGCACAGTATGCATTTTATGTATGTACTTACTTCGCTAATATTAAAGACAGTCGAGATGAAAATATTTGATGAAGTATTCAAGGATTCCTTGATGTGTTTTTCTTTCGTCTATAAATTTATAATGTATGTGCTGGCGGCTACACTAACCACGAGTGAAAATGATTCAATAACTTTCTCATTTTTTCGATTGAAATCATAATTTCCGAAAAACTGTGTCATTCTTTTCTTCAAAGGCAGCCCGTTGTCGCTTTGATACGAGAATTCTGAAATATCTGAGGTATACCCAAAGGCATATAAATTTGGCATCCGTGAGGGACATTGGAGCTCTTGGGGCATTGAACTATTGAAGACCCAATGGAGGAAGTTTGGATAGCGGAAGCGGTGGTGAGAATTTCGCATCCTGAAGGAACGAAATAGAATCGGAAGGGTTTGAGAGAAAGTCTAAAGAGAAAAGGAGTGATGGCTGCGGAGTAGCGAGTGTGGAGAATTGTGTTGAATAGGGGGGGGGGGGGGGGAGAAAAGACGAAATTGCATCGGTGCAGTTGCAGCAGCGCCAGGTGCTCTCAGAATCTCGATAACGTCAAAGGATCAAACGGGTCTAGGGTGCGGGTGGCAGAACGGAAGGAAAGAGACTATAGGCAACCAAGGACTCTGTGGTCTCCTTTCAGAGACTAACTCTCTTTCCCTCTTTACCTCTCCTTCTATTTCTTGTTTTTTTTCTTCGTTCTTTTTCATTTTCGCGCTCCATAACGCGCAGAGTTTTAAGGGTGTGCATGAGAGCAAACTTCACCGCATACGAGCCGTGAAATATTGCCCACGGCCTCGTGCCTCTCAACAACGAATATATCTTTTGAAAATACTTAAAGTGCTGGCTCGCGACTCCCATCGACCGACCTCTTCTGGCAAAGCCCAGAAGGGTACACACCACTACCTCGTCGGGCTCGTAACTCTTCTTACTGGCCCATTGCTATATCGAACTATCCTGGCCACGTACACCGTCGGAGCTCGTGTGGAATTCGTGGATGAAAAAGCTTCGCACTCACAATGCTTAGATGTGTTTGGAGTCTGCCTGCTCCGGTCTTTCATCTCGCGAAGGTATGACACGTATGAGTTCAATAATAAACGTGTACGAGCAAACCCTTCTCGGAAATATTGCATATCAACGCTGCTTCATAGAATTTTCTTGATACTTCTCACATGACGGGGACTGGACCTAAGAGATGGATAAAACAGAACTTGTCGAAATTAAAAAATCAAGCATTTATTCTCGTGTTCAAGTGTGTATGGTTTGAGTGCTGTTAATAACCTCAAAATGAATAAGGAATTACGCTTGCATTGAATGGAATCATTATTGGGTGTACAATTGTCGGCTTATTTGAAATCGACCGATGTCACATTTTGCTGAAAGCCGTAGAATTTCTTCCTAGAGGTATTCGATGCGATATCTGTATAGCGTCAAAGTACTTTTAGATTTCCCGGGAGCTGGAAATCGGTTCTACTTCGAACACGGTTGTCGAGTGGCGAAGGTCGCGAGAACTTTGCCAAATGGAAAATCATATCAAGGACAAACTTGTCGAGTCAACACATCTCCGCACGAATTCTCCTCATTCGTTCGCATTTCTAACATTATTTCGTAAAACGCAATTACAAGTTGAGCGAATGATAACTTTGCGAGAGGAATGCGGTTTGAGAAGTCAGGTTGCTACGGTTACGTCTTGTTCTTTTTTTTTTTATAGTTCTCCCACAGTTGAGCTGAGTAATTTTGTAGACTCGGCTTGTGTACCGAATAGAGCTTAGTTTGCGTTTTGGAGACGCGTTGGAAACTCCCTTTCTCCCATTTTCCCAATCTCATCCCTGAGGTGCGAACGATTTCTCGCTGCCGTTCCAATTCCCGTACCGCTAATAATACACATTGAGTGTAGGTGTATACACCTGTAGAGGGCTTGTCGGGCTCAGTGAAGTTGCAGACCGGGAATACTGGATAACGAAGCCTCCGGGAGCGTTTCTAGCACTGTCTCGACTTCGTTTTCTCTCACCCATTGGATCGTTATATGTCACTTTCGTGGCTGTCTGATAATTGAAAATAGAGCTTTGTCTGCGTTGTGCGTAGAATTCCGTATTTTCCTTGCATCACGTGTGTTGTTTGTACGCACCGAAAATTTTAGAGTCTGGGAGAACTTTCGTCCATGGTCGTCGACCTGTTTAGGGGGATAATGGAGGACTGCGATAATTAAAGATAAATGGCAATTATTCATTCATAAGCTGCTTATATTTTTCAAAAGCATATTCGTTTCTAACAAAATGTAAATTAACAAAAAAATATTTACGTTTCCTCAACGAGATCCGTGTTTTTCATCGCTATCAAACTTTCACACTTACCATGCAATACTCGAGCATAACTCATCGTAATATGTGTTATTTGAATTTATCTTGACATTTAGACAAGTCCTTCCGATGTCGAGTAAAACTTCTCACATTTCGTGAGACAAGCGGAAAATACGGATTAGCATTTAAAGTTAAACAGTACATCTGCGGTTTTCACTCTTGCAGCAGTGACTTGACATTCACCCTTTTGTACATTTGCTACGATCTCAGACATCTGAATTTACGTTTTCGCTTCTTCTAGCCCGGGCGCTTTTTCGTTAGACAAGATCATGTCTATTCGATGTTATGAACGTACGTACATGAACGAGAAGATTTTTTTTGTTGGTTTATGATTCTTTTCAGGATACCCAAAAAAGAAAATTTTGTTGTTGCGTCATCGTAAGCAATAGACGTGTTCTTGGAAACAAAAAAACATTTAAAATGGATGTGGAAATGAAGCTTTTTTGAACTTATACTTTTCGACAATAGACTAAATGCTTCTGAGAAGAAAGAAATTACCTTTCATGGATCTTTTGCAGGATGGAAGATATGAGGGAGGAGAGCGGTAACAATTTCTGGCAGGCGTAGATATTAGGACGGAAAGACATGAAACGGTATCGGGGTAGGATGATGATTCACCCCGGTGCTGTTAGTGTTTAACGTCGACCTGGTTGCCGTAAATCATCAACAGTGATGCAATGCCTTCTCTCTTCTTATTTTGTGCGAACCTTTGTTAGAGTGCCCTATTTCCTGACAACAAACGCGGTGCTTACGATTTCAGCTTTCGGGCTTTCTTTGATGAATGAATCCGCGATATTACGGTGATTATTTCAGAAGAACGGTTGTGCGTTGTATCAAAGTTTTCCTCGTCTGAAATTCCAAGCTTTCGGCAATCATCCAATGAAATCCAATAATGGGGTTAACTCTGTGAACAAGTCACTCATTGTCAGCTGATCGCTGTGGTTCCCAGTAAATAGCGAATCTTTATTGTCCGTTAGTGGGACACAACTTTTTGCAGCCTTTTCAACCTCACGAGGATTATTTACGTTGGTATAATTTTTTTCTTTTTTTTCGTCAAACTCTTTTTGGCTGTTGATCTCAGAGGCGGCCATTGACATTGGAAGTAGAACAGGAACCATCAGAATTACGGTCGAACAGGAGGATCCATATCGAGGAAAATATACTGCCGCCAATTATTTTAATGACAACCCCGATTCAGGTTCTCGTGATCGGACAAAGCCATCCTAGATATCCTGCTTGATCATCCTCGTATAATATCGTGTATATAGATCTTTATATATAGTGCAACTGCGACCGAAAACGCGAGACCAATCAGTTATGAGCGTCGATAGCACGCGTTCGTAAAATATATTCGATATATCCTACGTTGAACGGCAGCGTGCACGAGGCAGCCCTCTATTGTACAAACGTATGAGAGAATATTCTCTGCCCCTAAAACCGATCCTTCCTCTGCATCTCCTTTTCTCTCTCTTTCTCCTTTATTCTCTCTATTTCTACGACCATTAACGCTGACTCATTCGATGGCCACCAGAAATCAGCTAACCGAATACTCGTATTATGGAAAATCTCCGGCACGACCTGTAATATCGAATGGTACATCGTCGTTCCTATTAAAATTTGTTGGATGTTAGCATCAACCGAGCATTTACATGGGGCATTATTTGTTGGCAAGCGAATAAAAAAAATATGACCTTAAAGATATCAGATTCGGAGCCTGCGTTTTTATTTCGCAATAAAAATTCATCATTAAATTTCAGCTCGATAATTTTCAGCAGAATTGCACCTTTTTGGCCAACAAACATGATTAAAAAAAACAAGATTTTCAATTCCATTAGACAGAGTTTTAACAATCTCACTGGCTCAGCTATAGAAAGTATTGAAACAGTATAATATAACGAGCTTTTTGCTCTATTCGTTTGGGGAATATCTATTGTGTCTCAGACAAATATCGAACTTCGTATTCTTTGTCGAAAAGTGAATTATCGATGAAAATAATATTTTTGATTATTTATTTTCATTGTTTTTTGATACGCTTTAAATTGCAAGAGTCTGAAGGGATGAGCATTTCGAAATGTGGACGTAAAGTGAAATGTCTACGTATAAATTTGAATTGCAGATCGTGCAGTAGCAGGTATTTTATTTGTAAATATGTATAGGATCTACTTCACAGAATTAGAAATCCACTGAATTTGTGCTCTACTGTATCCCTGCATTTTTTACGAACAATTTTTTAATCTTGTTCACATACATTCATACTCAGATATTATGTTTTTATAGCAAGAGTTTTCGGTGTCCCATACGTTTTATTTATTTTTTTCTGTAATCGTTGCTGCGTACCGCTAATGACCGCGTCACATTTTATCGGACGTACTATTCGGACACCCGATGGAGTTCGCCATAAATTGAGAATAAATTGTGCAAACATACCAAACCTGCGAACGCGGTGCAATATGAACTACAAAACTCTACATATACACGAGAAAATGTGATCTAATTGCTCCATAAAATCTTCTTTTCCTATTTTACCCCGGATGAAGAGCGAAAGATTACATTTTCTGTGCGTTCCTCTGTTTTTCAGGAATTCGCTCGTTATTCAGCTTGATCTGGTTCTATTTTGATTGAATAATTTATTTTATTTTTTCTCTTCTTAATTTAAATGTACCTTCAACTACAACTGTACCAATAATCGGTGGTGCTGAAGCTTACATATTTCGAATACTACATGCATCTACTGGAAACTGCGTGATGCTAGTAATTTTCCAGTTTCAATTATAATTCCATTTTCTATTAACGACTGTCTGTCTCGTATGTCTGTGTCTGAAGCAAACGCAGGAAATCATATTTTTTTCAACTGTGGTAGATTGAAAATGAACCGGAGCCTTGACGAGTGAAAAAGATTGGGTCTCTCGGAAACTTTCCAAATGATCTTACGAATACGTACGAGCAAGTCATGGAAAATCATAAATATGGGTAATTTTTTATCAACGATTTAGTCACAATTGATGAAAAATCTATGAAGGTTACTACAAGCGGGATGTTGAACAGTGAGCAAGCTTTATCAATTTTATTGTTACATCGAAAAGAATTTTTTCGGCTGAATGACGAATCATTGAAACTCACCGAGAATTATTTTTTGTTCAATGTAAACCCACCATGATTCAGCACGTACAAACTTTTCGGATTTTAATATAAACAAGCGAAAATCTTCAAATGTATTCCGTAAGGAGATTTAAAAATTTCGGCGAGACGAACAAATGAGCCCTGCTGTCAAGAGGTCGCTAATTTTAATAACGGTGTTTCAAAGGTAGTCATTATCGAATTTATCAAGGTAGATGAGGGTTCGTTGGTGAAGGGAAGTAGCGAGTGGTTAGCCAAGTATAGTCGGCCTCATGTTGACGTAGAAAATACGGGAGAAAGCGGAGGAGGAGTGATGAGGTAGAGAATTGGAGCCTCGAGGGACTTGAGGGGGTGTGGGGTGCAGGAGGAGAGGGCTGTTAACGCGAAGCTTACGTCAAGTTGCTCGTCATAATCACGACGACGGCAGAATGGATCCTCTGTATCCGTTATTATACGGCCAGTGACTTTTGCTTCGACTACTGCTCGCTCGTTGACTTTTCCATTGTTTCTCATTCTGAAAGCTCGTCAGCACTAACAATTGTTTTAGGCTCCTGTTTCGTCCCTTGCCTTTCTTTTGTTTTTCAGCGATAAATTCTCCTATGACAAAAATCATTTGGAAACTATCCCAGAGAAAGATGTTATGAGCGAATGTTATCCAAAATTCGATTTACCGGAAGTAACATTCGATTGGACGACAGTTTTGTGAAGAAAAGTAGCGATTGACGTAGAAAGGGTTTCCGCCCTTCCCTGCGCGATTGGGAGTAATTAAAAAAAAAGCGATCCACATGATTGAACTATTAAGTAGTTGAGTAATGCGTCATTGATCATTTGACTCATCACTTGTTCTGTACGTCATTGACAAACTTGTATTCAGGAATAATCTCATGAATAAATATTGATGTTATTGCTCCGTGAAAGCTCATGTAAGTTGAGCACCTGAATATCGATATACGTTATAAGCAATGAAAACCAAGCTATTTCGTATTTCATACGTCGCTTCTCCTGTTTCTTATGCTTATCTATTCCTTTTTCGCCCCAGATTCCTAGTAAGCTAGAGTTTTCTTTTACCCTCTTTGCCCGCAGGCTTGTGTTTCGTGCTTTTCATTCCTTGCTTTTGTTGCTCCGCTCATTTGACCTTGGCCACTTGAAGGACACTATTATTGCTAACACCGGAGCTGCTCAGCTCGTTTTGCCACAGCGAATAAACGCCATTCTTTGCTCCTTTTTTATCGGATGGACTTGCCAATGGACTTACGGGGAGTGGGGGGATGGAATTCCAGGCTGCTTTCTTCGTGAAAGTCGTGAAGCCAATTAATCGAACTAGTCGGGAGGAAATATTGTGAACGGGAGGTGGTTCGTCTTCTTCTTCTTCTTCGTCCTTTCGTTTCTTCTTATTTTCTTTCGCTCTCTATATCGCTGTCTCTCTTTTCTCCTTCGTACTTTCTTCTGTGTGTTGTCTAGCAATGACGCGACGACAACAGCGATTTTCTTTCGACACATCCCTCTCGATCTCATTCCGGGCGAGAAAATACACCAGCAAATTCTCTCTGAATGGACCATTGTCTCGCTCAGAGTAGTTTCGACACAAAAACTCGATATCATTTTTTTTCCGCTCTTTCTCAACGTTTCCATCTGCCAAAGTTTTCTCATTCATGGCAATCGATAATGGTAGAAAAAAAGGAACAGTCCTGCTATTAGGGGAGATCATCGAAATATTCAATCAGTCGCTCCTATTCGGTCGAACTCTTGTGTTTTTTTGTTCGTGGCATCAAGGTTGAGGGTTCCTCTCATGACTTTGATAAGTTATTGAACCCTGCGCAACATTCACTCAAAATTATTATTGAAAACCATTCATCTGGAGCATCAAATCATGCGTTCAGCTGGAAAGAATGTTCAATTTTTGGTTTACATGACTATGAAACCTTTTTTGTTAATCACCGTGGACTCAAATTCATGCGCAGATTTTGGATAGCAGTTCTATTACGTTCATCGCTCTCAAAATTTCTGGAACATTTTTTTTACTGACAATTCAAAATTCCTTCCATGTTCGATTTATAATTCGAACATTTGGATAAATTCATGGCAATTACGGATTTTTCGATCTTCTCGAAATTTGAATAGCCATGGATGGCAGGCGTCACTGGATACTTTGAGTTTTGCCACGTATACCCCGATAGAAAAAAAATAGTAAACAGACTTTTTTGTTCGGTTTTTTTTTTTTTTTTATGTGTGCTTACAAAATTATCGAAAAATGCAAGCGTCCAGCGAAGTTATACAGATTCTCTGTACTATAAAGTGCACATCGCGACTTTCAATCGAAGTCGTCAATTCTAACAATCCAATACAGTTTGAGTCGTTAAATTTTTATAATTGTCGCATGAGAGTAGAATTTTGATGGGGGTGTTAAGGGACCAATCATTTTATCGAAGATCTTTCGTTATCGAATGGGTGTAACGCTATTTCCGTGAGTTTCACAATATGGCAATGTTTACGATAGGATGTTTACGGACGAAACAATGGTTAGATTGAAACACGAGATGACAGGATTTCACGTGCTCTCATTTTCGAGGATTGTCCGATCGAAGTCGTTCCATTCTGTGAAACGTAAATGTGTGTGTGTGTGTTGCCTCGGGTAAGAGAGCGGATCAAGACGTTCCTTCATGCTTTGTATACCTCGGAGAAACATTTTCGTGGATCTCAGTGCGAATTTACCAATCAATCCGAATGTCTCGTGACCTTTTTTCCACCCTCGAAAACCTTTCGATCAAACTCTGATTCTCACATTTACTCAATACATATACAAGGATGTATGAACATATGGATATATTGGTACGCTGGTAGAATACAAAATCAACGATACACCTAACCGGAATCGGAAGGGTCAAAGTTTACGATTATCGATATATATATATCCGTGAAAATGCTAGGAGCAGAAGATTGGCAAGTCATTTTACGGCCTTTTTTTTTATACATACACGTATGTATAACCCGCTTGAATAAAGTGGTCCCTTGAGTCGAAACAGATCTTCTTGATAAATCGCATTTTTGAACGAAATTCGGAATATTATTATGAGTTGAATTTTTCGAATTATTGGAATGCATCAACGAAAACAAAGCTTATATACAAATCGTGGGATCGATTACTATCTTTTTAAAATTAATTTTGTAAAATATTAATAAGTAAGTGAAGGTAATGCAAATTTTCAAAAGTATTAACGAAATAATATATTTTTTTTTTAAATCAGTCAGTACCGTTACGATGTTTTTTTATACATCTTGAGAAAATGCAACGACACAAACAAAATCCGATATGTAAAAACTTTTCACAGAATGAAATTCAAGTTCGAGTATTTTCATTGAAAACACTCCAGTAAACTTCCTCAAAACATGACCTTTTTTGGGGTATATTCTCGTATTTTTAAACCTAGACAGAGACCGAAAAAAAAAAAAAATAGTGATATCGATTTATTTTTATATAAATAATCCACAGTCCAGTGAAACTTCATTCGTTGTGGACATTAAAATCACTCACCGGTATTACTACTGCGACAGTAACACGGACGTCGAGTCCACGGCATTTTAATTTTCTATCTCTTTTTTTCCATTCCTTTTTTTTTTTTTTTTTTTTTTTTTTTTTTTTTTTTTTTTTTTTTTCATAATGAATATATGCTTCCCGTGAGTCGTCAAAAAATGTTATCGCGATTGACGAATACCGCGTGGAAAATTCGATCTCGCGAAAAACCTATGCGCCTCCCAGCTCTGTTATTTGCCTCGATTTCATCCCAGCCTCGTAACACCGTTGATCCTTCTCCTGGAATATTCGAATGCATTTCATTTTTTTTTTTTTTTTTTTTTTTTTCAGCCACCGATTTCTCCCCATCTCCCACTTTTACATATCCACCCGCGGCTAAATTTTTGTTTTCACGAATGCCGAAGAGAATATAGCTTGAAAAGCCGGTTGAAGAATAGTTCATGCGCAAGTATGAATTATTTTTATTTTGCATATTTTTCCGGGATGTCGATTGTTCATAAAATCATGAACCAACCCTATCTTATCAAACTTTAAAGGTGTTTTAAGAATTTTTCGCTTTCCTTTTGATTCAATATTTTTAATCGAATTAGTTTTCGTTAAAGTTCAAGGAACAACTGAGCTGCGTTAACGTTTCCGCACGACTGGCCTTCAATTCAAATCTCAATCTGCGAGCATCATTAATAAACTTCGCACGAAAACTTCAGGTTTTTCCGTCGAGTCTCTTCTGGCCTTGTTATCGCGGAATCCAGTCACGAATCCTTTGGCTTCGTTTATTTTCACTTTTTGTTCTCAGGCATTCGTACTGGTACAGCGAAATTATTTTCACCACCGCCATTGTTACCTCGTCAAGCTCTTAACGTTGTGTGTATAAACAGTTAATCAATGCGGTGTAAAATTGTCATTTTTTCGGAGTGAATCTCATTTAATTTTAAGAATCGATTAAACTTCGAATATTGTCATAGTTTCGACGTTTCGATATCTTTCATCTTCTTGTACGAAGAGGCTAAAGGTTGGCAGTAGAAAACAATAGAAAGAAAGTGTCCGTACTTAAAACTACACTTGAGAAGAAAAACAGTGCGGCGAGGATTATACCCGCAATTTTCCGCGGATTCAAGGCATTGTTTCGTCTTCTCCATTTTACTCGACGAACGTAGTACAGAAGTTGTCTGCAACCCATTGTTCCTCGGGACGACAAAAATAGAAAGTCATCCCCGTCGTAAGTACATAGCGATTTTTTTTTCAACAACTACGAGTCTTCGAGCTCTCGTACGAGCCTCAAATAATCGTTTCTCATATTTAACTGTAAAAGCATTTTTATGGCAGATGTGGAGTGCTCAAACTTATCCATCGTGATAACGGTTTGCGAGTACGTTTTGACCCACTCCGCATTGTTAAAAATAGTCGTACGAGTATTATTTGTGTCCATTTATGTCTAAGAGCATGATTCATTTCAATATTTATTCTCTATTTTTTTAATGGACATTGATTGCACAAAATTTTTGTTTTCACAGTGCAAAGCGAACTTGTTCCCGGTGAGGATTTACCGAGAATAGAGATTGGATGACATTTTTATTGGCATTTTGTACATCGATGGATTCTAACACGTCAAAGTTGTCAACTTCGTTTTCCAATCCTGACCCATTCGTCCTGCATCATTCATGTCCAGCCTCATTTGAATTTCTCAAAGATTAATACAAAACTCGTCATCTCATCTTAGCTCGTGTCCATCTCAATTCTGGAGATATCCAAGCGCAGTGATGTAGATCAGAGACGACCCTCATTATGTAAATTCCTAATAGAGGTTTTTTCGTACATGTTGATTGAACGCAAAACGGGTCGGACACGAATGGGCAAAGATGTTCAAGTCTTCCGGCATGAGGTGCCAAAACCGTGTTAAACTTGTGAGAATATTATGAAATCGTACGCGGACCTGGGGATGGGGAATCCAACATTGTTTTCTGTTGGTATATCTAAGAAATGGAAATTTTGGCTGGAGAAACAACAAAGTTTCTAAGCTTCAAAAGAGGCCATTCGGGGAATTTGAAAATATCCTGATACATTCAGTTTAATTGGATAGGTGCAGAGTCTGTTAATGAGTCAGAACTGCGTAAGAAACTGTCGACAGACAGACCAGCCTGCTTATAAATCAGTTTGTCCTCGTCTTATCTAATTCGAGGGAAAACCAGAGTCGAGGCGCGTGGCATTCAGTTGTTACCGGCTTTATTCGAAACTGTGCGCATAAAGCGGCAAAGTTTGAGCGTTGTGCGAGGTTGCCGTGTATATACGATGTGCTCTTGTTAAGTTTCGGGCAAACGAACTACCGGAGTTACGCCCACATCTTTCCCCAATACTTCCGTATTAGCGCGCTTACCTCTTCCACAGTTCTTCGTATGGAGAACATTCTCACGACATCCCGTTGCAATTCACTTCCCCTCGTCGCCTTCTCGTATTTCTATTTATCATTACTTGTACCACTGTGGACTTGAGAACATCTAGAGTATTTATCTTTAATCCTCATCCCATGTATACAAGCCCTTCTTGAGAATCAATCGCGTGATAAATCCATTAAGGATTTATCCGATCTCAAATTCCTGAAATATTGGAGAGTTGCGGAAAGCTGATATTTTTCTTAACGTTCTGGAAAAAGTTCAGGGATTGATTACTTTTTTAATACCGAGTGAGGTATCAGATAATGGCTTCTTATACTTTGATGATTTTCATAACGTTTTTCAAAACTACTATTTACTGGGCTGAATAATAATAGGCACTGGTGAAAAATTATGAAATTGCTGAACAAACAAATTCTAATTAAGCTCAAACTGATTCACACGGGGGATTCAACTGTACTCAAGATTTGAATTCACGTTTATTTTACAAGAAATTTGAAAATGTAGACTTACAATTGCTCAATTCTGTAGATGATTGTCCAATCATCATTTCTCTAAAACTATTTTTATTTTTGAAAATGTTCGGTGTATCGATGAAAACATGAAAAAAAAATTTCACTAATCTTTGAAAAAAATATTCTTCACGCAAATAAAGTTAACGGCAAATCCCGTTCATCTGAGTTAACCGATTGCTAAACAAATTCCGGTAGAATGTTGTGTTTGCGGAGCGTTGAATGCAAATAGCGTAAACGCCCCCATGTTTATGTACATTATACTCGTTGGATTCCTCTCGCTAACCGATCCGAATGTTTTTGGTCACCGATGCTCTCATTGTCGACGAGGGTTAATGCATGCCCGAGTTTAACGAATGTTGCATCATTACGTATTCGCGTGGCCAGAACGTGTGCCGTAGAAAACGCTAGTTCGTGTGTTATAGCGGAGAAAAAAAAGAGGCCTGAAGGGGAAAGGGGATGCGTGAGGGAGGATGCGTCACGCTGCGTGTACTTTAACAGGTGCACTTCAGTCTGATGGTCGATTTAGGTATTGTAGGTCACCGAGAGAGAGTTTGTCAGAACTGTTTGGCCTAGTATAACCATTTGAATCTCTTTCTCAACGAAAATATACCACTACGATTTCTCATCAACGATATTTCATGCAAATTACAAGGGGCGTGATATAAAAAAAAAATGATATCACGTCGAAAAATCCGGGCTGCGAAAAAGACTCGTTCGAGTAGAGTATTCGAAGAATTTTAGCTCACAGGTTTTCGTTTTTATTTCATTGTAGACGATTACATATTTTTTGAATGACTGTGGCCGTTCTCACCACGACTGGTTTTTTTTTTTTTCATAAAAGACATCTCTCGTGAAACGTTTTAGTAAAATTTCATCGTCAAATAAAGCAGTAACGAGATGCTTGAAAATTGGAGTAGATAAAGTTATACTCTTTGACAGAACGGTTTTTTTTTTTCAGGAAATATATTGATCAAACGTTTACGCCGGACGTGATTGATAGAGTAGTTTTATGCCGAGTAGGTGCGGTTCGATCTCTCAGATGTATCCAGTGGAATTTAGTGAGATAATGAAAAAAAAAAGCAACTCACCGCATTTTCCACTCGACAAGATGGTCTCGTATAACTTTATGGGCGCGTCTTCACAGATTTAGCTGTTCGCGAGGGGGGTTAACTCGCGGCTTGAAGATGCGGCGAGAAACGCGTCTATTTAATTTACGAGGCGATTGCCCATGGCTCAGGCGAGCTTCACTCTCGAACGCTTCACCGCAACTCATCCGCTATGGGTAAAATTGTGACTATAACGTTTCGTCTTTCCTTCACGACCCCTAACGATTCTCTTCGGCAAATAAGAAGATGATACTTTCGTACACACAGACGGTGCAATTGCGAAAGAATCGTGCGGCCGCTTCACGTTTTTCTGTACTGCAATCGCAATTCTGTTACCGCTTTCACATCCGTACATTTTCTCAAGCAAGCTCGTTTTCTTCAACGTATATATATATATATATATCGCAAAATGGTACCCACTACAGTTCTCTATATCCTACCAATTTATCGTTACGTATCGTCATTGAGAAAAACCCTCTTCCGCTCCACCACCTTCGATCCTTTAGATATCACAATCGTGCAAACGACTCTAGTCTCTCCGATGCCCCTCAACGACCTCAAATGCTTTCATATATTTCTCCCCTAATTCCCTCAAGAAGCGATACAAGCGCATCAAATTTTACAGATGTTATCCAGAAACGAGAATCCTTCTCGAACTCTGGATAAGATATACCTCCGTTAAGAATAAAAACATCCAATTTCAACACGATAATCTTTATATTTTTGTATCATTCGTTCTCGGTATATCGATTATTTTATTTTTATTTTTAGTCTCTGATAATGTTTCAGAGTATCGATTTTTTGATATTCTCGCTTATTTTTATTGAATAACATAATATTTGATAGTGTTACATAACAAAAAAGTGATTGCAATTCACGTCGAAATGGTTCATGTCAACGGGAATTAAAAGCTGATGTACAGAGCTATCAATCCGCTATGCGTAACACGTTCGAGATGAAACGAAACGAAAAAGCCTAGCATCACGGAGAGGGGTCTCCGAACGTGATTTAAACGTCCCCTAAAGGAAAATGGATTTTTCACGATCCAGTGAGTTGCGATCTTCGATGTACCACTTTTCCATTCCATCTGGTTCTTTTTTTTTTTTTTTCACTTCCATGAGTGGATTACCTTGTTATACGCTGTGCTATATAGAATATTGAAAATACACCGCCACATCGACGAGCGTCGATCACATCGCGTTATATGTTCGAATGGAAAAATATATACCGAGACATTCGAGCTAGTGCTCGACTTGAATGATTCAATTGAGGTAATTCTTGACCACGGACTCTGGCTGGTTAGGCGCACCGAATTTTCAACCGCAGCTCGCCGCAAATCCTATTGGCACTCATGATCTTTCATTCTATATACATTTTGCACGTACAGAGCTGCCTACCGGTACGATATAACTATAAAATCTATAGACTGCAAATGTATTGTGTGTATTTGACAAACGATCGATGCTTACCCAAAGCCTCATCGTAACATTGATCAAATAAGTTTTATCCATAATCCGATATTGAAACTTGTACCGACGAAAATATCGTGTTATTCACAACTGTTGAAAGACACGAGTTTTCCTATGGAAATTTTTCTCTTTGCTCTAACAATAACGTCGCTTTTGCTCGTGGAATACTTTGAAAAAAAAAAAAAAAAAAAAAATACAAGCAAGTTGTTGGTGAATGTGCAATTCCTTCATTAGTAGGAAACGATACGCAAAAAAACGGTTTTGTCAAAGTACATCTCAGTCAAAGCCTCTCGTTCATTTTACTTAAAAGAAAAACCTGAAAAAAAAATATAAGAAAAAATGTTCGAGCTCGTAATATCACATTCATAGCCTAACGAAACACGTAAAATCCAAAATAGAGGCGGACCAGAAAAATTGATGCACGTTAGTAATTCGCATCTTTATAAATTAGAAATGAAACATTACTTTTCAGCCGTTGCTTGGTTCATGGAGGTTTGGCCGCAGGCAATTTAGTGATGCTTTCCCTCGACATTGGTAACAAATCCATTAGAAGGAGATGGTTCGCCTCGTATTTCGAAATGTCAACTTCCCCCTGGATTCATGCTTGTTTGAACGCATCGCTAACTAGCCGAATCGAAAATATGTAACTTTGGCCCGAGTGTGCTCGTAATCGAGATTCGAGACCGTATGGTATCGCTACCAATAGCTACACCGACCTCATCATATTTTCTGCCTTTTATTTGTGCGAAAGCCTTGAGTATCGTGTTACCCACAATTTCGCACCTGACTATGTTTTGGTCTGATTATTTACTAGGAGTATAAATATCATATCCTCGAGAGAGATGAAAGAGTGCATAAATCGAAAAAGATCGGATGATACTGAGAAAAAAAAGTTATTGGAACAACAAAATATTGTGTTAGAAGGGTTCAACGAAATATATGATAACCACAGTGCTATAAACTTTGAACGAACACACTCGTTTCGGTTGAAACTGGTCATTCATTTTGAGCGTGAACATTGCATCAGTTTAATCGATCGACGAAACTCTTCCAATAACATCAATTTCTATCGAATCAACAATTTTTTTTCTTCTCAGTGTGGTTATGAAAGGGAAAGGAGGGAGACGACGAAGGTTTATTTTCATCTACTGGTTTTCAAAGCAGTTCAGCATATATCCGACCTCCTCTTTTCCTCTTTGCCCCAGGGGGGTCCAGACGTTTTCATTAATATATCGCATGGGAAAACGTGGTCCACTCCGGGTCCAATAATTTACGAGGGGAAAAGGTCGGTTTCGCGCGAGCGCTCGCGGATTTGCCTACGTCTATATATACGAGGGCACTGTCGCGTCTGCCGCATTAGTTCTCCACTCGGACAATGAGTATGTAATCCGATTGAATTTCCAACTCGAATGGTTCACCCAGATCCTCCGACTCCCGGCTCTCCTCTTCACTCCCTCATTTGTATATGGCTGTTTATATGAGATTGTACGTATGTGTGTCCGTGTATGATCGCGAGTGCTTGTTTCAATGTGCAAATAGTATCCGTACCATTAGTTCGTGTGGGCTCTCACTTCTCCACCATAAAATTTAAAACTCATTACAGATGTTGACTTAATTGTCAAAATTAGTAGACCTTGCTGGAGAGCGCGACAGATAGGAATATACAGTGACATGAGGGTGACGCGGAGAAAACAAAAAAAGAAAAAAAGATAGATAAAAAGATCGGAAGGAACGAAGCGACGTTTCTGTAACTCGGTAGAGCTCTCGCGTTAACACATGTAAATGAGGACTGAGGACTATCACGATGAATGTGTGCACTGCTGCTCGCTCTCGTTGCATTTTATACCTGTTCGTATGCGTCGTTGAGGTTATCCCGTATCCAACTGATAATGAGCCCCGACCATGTAGATAACAAAATGTAGAGCACGATCGCACGACATACAAACACTCGAAAATTTTACTCTGTCTGGTTAGCTCGCGTTTCGCGGCTAACGCAGAATTCAAAATGCTTCCTGTGGACTCAAATAGCATTCAACCAGTTTCGATTCGTTAGTTTACCTCTAGTTCCAGATTACATACATATATATATATATATATTTTTCAAATGTGTGCAGATGTGCGCAACTCATCGATTCATACTCGGCATCACTAATATTTTCTAAAGCATTCCTCTCGTAGTAGTACTTTCCAATTATCTCGATTCAGCCATTAGCCTTATTGCACGTCGCTCCATATACCATTCTATTATCTTTACAAACTAGCCATCAATACTATTAGAATTTACTCGGCAATGTGTTCTGCTACGGATGAATACAAAAATATGCTTTTCCAGTTCGTTGCTCGCTGCTTTGGAGTCATATGATATCAATTATATTCAACCTAAGGCTATTTCATTTTAAAAATGGTATCGGATATGTATGCTCGTTAATGTTTTGTACCAAAGTGATTCGATCGTGCATGAAAAAGCATCGGGATAACCAAATTTATCCTGAAAAATTTCTCTCTTGGCTCCTTTAACTCGAGTTTTTTTTTTCTGTTGAAATTGGAGCGAAAAATGAATTGCATTTCTTCAATGTTTGTACGACTATTTCTTGCGAGTCAAAGAAAAGTCAGAAAGCTGGAGCCCAGATATATAGACATTAGCCGCCAGGGACGTCATCCTTCGTTTATTTATTTATTTTTTTTTTCATGATCTGTATCGAGTTTAATTCTGTCGCCTCTCATCGAGTCACGTCTCCATTCGAAGATCGATGCTCGCAGTCGTTCTTGCAGAAGCTCCAGCTTCAATTCTGTAGATAGCATCTTCAAGAATCACCACTTCATTGAGTTCAGGAAATTTTAAAGAGCGAGTACGAATACGATGTGACGATAATCAACGAAGAATTCTTTTTTGTATCGAACTTCCCTGACTTGAACTTTCTTGAAAATGTCTGTAATGAAAATGATTTAAACAGTAGTCTTTTTTAGTTTAAACATTGTACTCGTTCTTCAATCATTTTTTTCATCTCTCTTGCTCCCTTCCGTTGTGAAGTTAATTTTTTTTTTTTTTTTCAGTCTTTTCAACAACTCTATAAACTTGATGTAATAGAAAAATACGGTGGAAAAAGGTTCCCCAGGGTTTTTCTCAATAAAATAATACCTTTTATCGGTTTTTAGAGCGACAAGACTTTGCTGCTTTTCGAGATTTTATCGCAAGGATTTATATTCTTGAATGAAAGTTCTATATTCGAGCTCTTGCCACCTTTGATTGCGTGAGTTTTACGGATTCACGGCGTATGCACCGCATACATACTCTCTATCAGCTTCTATATCTATATACATGTACATTCTATATATATATATATCATACTTCCGTTCGAAGTGTATGCACTCGTCACCTAAATTTAAAAATTCCAAACTTACACACCATTCCAATATTTGCCAGTTCGGCTTTTTCTTAGATTTTCCAGCTCGTTCGCCTACACACTCGGAACGTCCTTTTCCTCGTCATAGACGTCGGCTTTTCTTCATGGATTCGCCGCGAGTGCACATCGTTGAGCAAGTTATGGTATCTCTCTTGGAATTTCCTTTCGTTCTAGCTGTGCTCTCGCACTGGGCTTTTTACATGCACACGTTCTCTCTCTCTCTCTCTCTCTCTCTCTCTCTCTCTCTCTTTCTCTTTCTCTCCATTGCTTGCTTTTTCGCTCATGAATGTCCTGTATACATTCCAAGTCGAAACGCCCGATGCGAGAGGAAGCTTTGCGTTGGAAATATTTATTCAAGAAATTTCTGACGACATAACGCGCGTGGTCCAGATTTTCACTTGTCGCTTCCCCCATCTCTCTCTCTCTCTCTCTAGCTCTCCTTATATCCGGTCTTCCGTCTTATCCGTCGTCGTATGTTTCACACTTGGATCTACTACATCGCGTACGAAAATCTCGGGCATTCCTTTCGCTATGAACGAGAACAAACGTTGAGAAAAGAGTTTTCCGGGACACACACACATGCGCATATCACACACAAACGCACAGTAGAAAAGCTCAGGCGTTTCCTTGCTTTTTCCACTTCTCCATCCTCCTTCTTCAAACATATATATATATACATACCCATCTCGTTGCTTTTCCCTCGTTTCCACTTCGCGCCAGAAACTGAGACTCGGGCCATAAACTTTATGACAAGAGATTTTACGGGACTGCCATGGAAAATTCCCTCCCTCTGCCCTCTGTTTGCCGCACCACCTCCGCGTCGCCCTGCTCGAGGATAACAACGTGGCTGAGCTGCAGGAATTGGCGAGAACTAAAAGGGACACCCTTTACGCGGTTTTACTTTGTTTTCCGGCGCCAAAACAATGGCCACCTTTCCCGAAGAGAAATGCGATAGAAAAAAAAAAAAAAAAAAAAAAAATATGATAAAATGAACGAGCTGTGAATTCAAAGAGGAAACACATTTTCCTGAACTCCACATATTCGATCCGTGACGTTATGAAATCTTATTGCTCTCACACATATTTTACCTCAAAGGTAATATTGCGGATTTCAGTTTTTGTTCCCCTCGTTGTGACGTTTGAAACTCAGTGGATTTTCAAAATATTATTTTCATAACTCTTGTCTCAATGTAGCGCTCACGTTCGAAAGCTCCAGGGATTTAGAGAATGAGGATAAAACTGGAGACTCCGGAAAAAGAGACGAGCTAGAGAAGAAGCCCGCGATGTAGAAAACTGAGAGCTGAGCGATTTATGAGCAGCTTTGAAGAAAATTTATTAAGCACCGTACAATAAATAGTAACGAGACTGTTTCGTCTCAACTCTCGAGGCTAAAAACGCCTCCCGCAATGACACTCTTCTGTGCTCAAGATTTATTTCGTACTCGGGGACGACTTTCGTCCGATCTTTCTTTTTTGTAACCTTAATTATTTAACATAGGGATGACATTTTGTTTCGTCGTTTAATCTTTGTGTTTTTATTAAGATGAAATTAATCTAAATTAAGAAGCCGCAACTTTGTTTTGGGAAAAAGCCAGAAAGGCATAAAAAACCCAATTTATTGAAGGAACAATAACATGAACAGAGAATGAGTAATTAGGTGTGAATAATTGTGTGTGTGTTGGTTGTGTTTTCGGGAGGAGCTGATGCTCGACTCCTACGGACGATCGAGGAGATCGTCGCGTTCGTTAGTGAGGATCTGACCTCAGGCGTTGGATCGGTTGGCCAGACCGATCGCTGCCGATTATGAGTTTGATTTTGTGTGATTGTATTGGAATGGATAATCTTGAATTATCAATACGATTGCGTTACAGATTGACTCGAAAATTGAAGTTATCGCGAGATGATTCTCTTTTTATCCGAGACGTTCACGCTGGTTCAAGATCTCCGAGAATACTGACTCCTTTTTTTTCTTTCGTTGCCACAACGAAATCTCTCTTTCTTTCTTTCTTTTTGTTTCAACGCCTTCCAGATGACAACGTTTTCAATGTTCATTTTTTCCTACTATCGTTGTCTCACTTCCTACGGAACACATTTTGTTTGCCAAACGTGCAGACTCGTTAGCATGCGAAATAAATCAAAATAATCAATTACGTGCTTTGTTTATCACAGTTAATTTATAAGCTTTTTGCTATCCATTTTTTGTTTGTTTCCACGAAACTGTGCACTTGCTTGATCGCATTACAAAATTGTATGCACCAAAAAAATTTTCACCTAATAAGCTTCGTCGATGTTTAAAAATCATACACAAAAAATGATCATGCAGGCCAACCGTGAAATACTTTTAAATAGCATTCTGAAAGTCATATCGAAGAATATCCATTTTTTTTTTTTATTGTAACAGTAATTTATTTACTGATTTGAAAAGCAAAAACGAACTCAGACTCTTTTTTTTCTATTTAAACGACGATGGTTTCGGATTATTTCTTCTTTTTTCATTCACTTGAATTGATGCTAAGTTTGTATATAGGGGCTATAAAACTGCGTTAATTCAGTAGTAAATGATGTAAACGGCACAATTATTTATATGACGTGATCAATTATCGAGAATGCCGTTTAAATAGGATGTCGAACGAATTGATAACGGTTATATCACGCTTTCCTGAATGCGCAAACTTTATCTACTTCGGTTGGTGGTGAATGGAGACTCACTTAGTCTCATGAACACATAAACAGTGCCGGTTCTATGACGGTTTGTTTGGGCGGGGGGGTGCGAGCGGTGCGGATCGACCAAAAGCTGTTAAGATGCTGGCGTTCCGAGGTAGCTCGGTCTCACTACTTCCGGTGCAATACACCGGGCAATGCGATCACTGACAGCAGCTCCGCTGCTTCTGGAATATATTCAATTTGAATCCTGCTTCGGATGAAGTTGTATAAAGTGTTTACCCCGTCGACGTTCTTCGCCTTGTTCCTCGATTCATAGACGAATGGAAATTGGTCACATAGTTAAATAAAAGCGTGAATTTGGTCCACGATTAACCTAACGAAGTCGTGAATATTTATCACGATTGATGATGAAAAGTTTTAAGGAAAAGGCACCGAAAACTTTCGTACATATTTTCCTAAATATTCATTTCTGTTTATTAGCAAAAACAAAATTTAATTTCATTTCCATTGCACAAACTTTCACGCTAACGCATTCGAAACAATAATTTTTTATGATCACGCGACTTTATTTGTAATTTTAATTTCTGCAGTTTCCCGTCAATAGCAGAGTCATTTTTCGAATCAAGAAGTGGTGTTTTCCTGTAGATAATTCGTGCACCAGCTGCGAGACTCTTTCGTTTCTCTGTTCGCTTATTGTTGAATACAAAAATATTGATAAATTCGTCATATCGTTTTATGTTTGAGCGCAGCTGGCTCGAGCAAAAGTTTTTCGAGCTGCTTTTTCACATGCCTTTTCACCATCACGTTTATGCAGATTATCGTCAGATTTATTAATTAACATATTTATGCGTTATTACATAATCGAAAACGTCCTTAATAAATGGCCGCAATTATGACGGATGAATGAATACCGATAAAATGTAATTCCGCCGATAAAATTTTAGAGAGAAGCAGTCATTCAAAATTTTATGAAAAAAAGATCAACGCAAACGATCATCTTTCATCCTCCTCGATTCCGGACTACTAAATTTTTTCCACTCGTTTTACATTTTGCGTACTCACGAATTCTTGGATGGCTGGTTCTCGCAATTTGGACAATAAATTCAGATCGGATGGTGCGAGAATATCAGACGACAACGTTAATTTCGGAGCATTTATCTGTCTTGGTGTCTTCACCAATACCACCTGAGTATAAGCGTCGATGAATCAATTTCTGGGCGCGTAGTCTGTGTACGAACAGAAATCCGCCCAGTTTGCATTAATCTCGGCTTATATCACGGGTACATGAACCCGTTGCAGGTTTCCTTCGTTTCTGCAACTTGTCCCTCGTCATCAACCGTACCGCGTCCCATAATTTGTCGCTTGATTTACAATTTGTCTAATCGCTCAGTCGATCAACAACTCTTACTCTCTATTTTTATCAACCAATTTTTTTTATGGTTTGAAGAAGCTTCAAATATTAAAAAAAAAAAAAAAAAAAAAACTCACGATCATAGAATTTTACATCATTTGAGCTCGATTCTAAAATTGTTTACGAACGAAAAGTTCATGAAATATGAATTCATCGAATTATCAAATTTTGTAGCAGAAATATCACGGAGACTGATCGTCAGAGAAGTTGAATGTTGATTTGCAGTAAATCATCAAGAAAGAAAAAAATTATTATTATAGGAAAAGCATTGCGCGGGTTATTTGATAAACTGAAATACAAAATGATCCCAATTCGCTGATATTGCACGTCATGTCAAGAAAATCGAGCACTTTTGTGCCTGATTTTTTATAACTTTGTTCATCGTTTTTATCGATCCATCACAGCTCGACCGAATGGTCGGGTCGACGTATAAATCGAATGAGTTGACAACCCGAAAGATTCCGATGGTCTTTCGATTAAAACTCGTTCCAGTCCATGGACCCATTTATTCGGCCGAGTTTGAAATTTTCAAGTTGTACATACACACACGTATATTGCACATGCATAAATCCACACACGGAGAAACTCAAATGTGTATTTGAGTGAGTCTGCGAACGTATCACTGATTTTTAGTTAAATTTGTATTGAACGTTTTTTTGTACAACTGTTTCGCAAATTGTTTTTCCAGCCCGCTCGTCGTCGTCGGAGGTTTTGTGCCAAATCGAACACAACTCGCGATGTATTTTCCGACAAAATATCTCGTTTCTACTATCGCAAAATGTTCATTTTTATACGGATGCGTGCTGTTCTCTGGGCCAATTTTTTAAAACTTTCTTTCTCGTTTATTTTTCGAAACTCTGTATTCATGTAATCTATATTAAATCGACATTGTTCACGCATGAATCGAATGAAGCATTCGGTGACAAATTCCGAAGTTATTACAGTATACGTGAAATCGTCTCGAAAATAGGGAAAAAACACAAATATTGATCACGTCTACATCGGAATTGAATGAAACACGAAATTACAGTTGAGCTTTTTTAATTCTATCGATTTCTCTCCGTACTCCCTATTTATATTAAGTGCTTACAAATTAATTGGTACACTGAGAGAAAAAATGATTGAATTCGAAAACATGTATTTATTTATTAAATCAAAGTATTATTTCGATTATTTATTTGTTGAACCAAGACAATCACTGTTAATTTATTTATTAAATCAAAGTATTATTTCGATGATTTATTTGTTGAACCGAGACAATCACTGTTAATAATGAAATAAATGATTTTTTTGGTTCTAGTTATGTTTTTTCTTAGTGTATGGAAAAAAAATGAAACAGTTTTATATTATCATGTGATTTTATGGGACTGTATAGATTCCTACACAGGCTTTGAGTTATATTGATGATTCGATCAGTTGTCGCAAGAAATTTCTTTCAACTGAGGCTGCGCTTTTCAGTCTGTATGCTTGCCTTGGTATTACCATGTTCGAGTGCATCATTCATCGTTGTCTCAATTCGTTTATGTTCGGATTTGTGGACTATTGGCACATCAGTCTATATCGAATGCGGATACAAAAATGAACTCATATTTTCTGAAACGTGCATGGAAGAATTCTCGAAAATATCATTCACATTACAGAAAAGTGGTGAAGTAAATTCGTTGCAAGGAGTCCAATGTCAGTTTCAGTTGATTGTCGTTTCTTATTACTTTTGCTTGTTTTTTTTTGCAGTTTCTTTTTAATACTTCATTTTTATTTTCTATTATGAGAAATACTTGTTATTCGTACCATTTTTAATTAACGAGATGTACATTTCAAGCTATGATAGCTGTATCATTAGGCTACAAGTAACTCAACAATTCGTTGAACATGCTGCGATTCGGTGGTAAGAAATCATCAACATCTCACGAGCAGAATTGCGCGGCTTACTGAATTTTTGGTCAACAAATTTCACGAGTATAGTTGGAAGTGTGTCTTATCTCATAAATGGTCGCATGAATCTATCGAGAGATAATGACATTTTTTTTTGCTACTTTATGACGAATCCAGAGAAAGAGATTTAAAAAAAAAAAAAAAGTTTCTAATGCAGTTTTATACTGATCAATTAATATGGAAATTACCTGAACTTTCTATACTAAAATTCTGTTTTCGCGTTACAGTTTGAATTAATGAAATCGCCCTGAGTTCTCTCGAACAGTAAGAAAGTTGGAGCATGGAATCGGCTACTGAATAGTAGCGAATGTTTCTGTCACATTCGAATTTATTTTCATCGCGTCGCGACGCCAAACTCGAGTCTGAACTGGGAAAACTTGTAAAACTCTTTCGTCAGCTGTTCTTTGAGTCGTGCACCATTTTTAAATCGTACTCTTGCTTCCTCATAGTAAAAAAAAAAAGTGAGCATATATCAAATGGTCGAACGAAAGACATTCCCAATATCAGAGTTCATTTTTTTTTCTTACGTATTTATCTTACCTGTGATGAAAATTGGCGTAATTAATGAATCGACTTTTTGGGGATTTTATGGAATATCATAGTTCAGAGCTCATTTTTAGACAAATGTGATACTTGGAGTTACAGGTTTTAGAAATGTATACGGTTATGTAGAATTGAACATTGGATCTCATTTTGAATGGATTTAGTTTGGGATCCCAAATGTATACGTTGCCGAATCAAAAGTTTAGTCTCTTAGGGGCTCTCGAGAGCTCTAAACGAACACAGAGTCATTCGAGGTTTGCGTTAGAAGCTTCATCTCAATATTCGTTTTGACGTTTTGTTATTTGTTCCGAGGCTTATAGAGTCCGTTTTGACTTCGTATCGAGAGTGATCGATCATCGTCCTCTTATTGATCGTCTGTTTTGTTGCGTTCCAGAAATCAACGAAAAAAAAAAAGTAACGGAGATTTGGGAAAAGGTGATAAAGAAAATCTGTGATAAACATTTTGGTATTATTCCTTTTTTTTTATTATTAATCGTAAGCCTAGACTCGTAATGTACAATGCTTCATTGTTATCTCTAATTATATACAATATAATTGTCCCTCCGCAAAATATCTTTGAACTCGTGTCTGTGTGTGTAAGTTTCGTCGTATTATTGACATACTGTGTAAATATCTTTTCTTTACTTCGTATTTTTTTTTTTGGCAAATTCGCGAATTCGATTATTTTGGCAGGAATCAAATTTGGCTTCGATAAAGTGTCGACTTGTTCAATGAATTACACCTTCCCTCCGAAATTCGTAGCGAGGGAACTCGAACTAATAACTCGTTCACTCAATTACATAAACATGGATGTAAGACGATTAGACTATTGGGTTAAAAAATTGGGTTTTATTTTTTTTTTCGTTTTTGAGTATCGTTTGGCAGAATTACAGGATTGCGATGGATGTTCAATTGAACAATGTTATTTGCTTGTCTTCCCCCCCCCCCCATTTCTTCTTTAATAATTTTTCCTCCTTGCTTAACTCTTGACCTAGCTATGTTATTTACAAAAAATTGTCTATCTTACAACGTAATGTCAATGGTTCAGCGAGGTTCGAACTGAAAGAACCTATGTGTATATGTACGAGTGTGTGTATCTGTTGATCGTTAAAAAATCAGTCTTAAATGCGGATCGATACGAGGATCTGGGAATTTTGTTAAATCGTTGTTCAAACGTCGTTTTTTTTTTGTTTTTTAATTATTATTTTTTAAAATTCTATCCTCGTTTCATTCGTTTCCATTGCATACCAGTTAATATTTGATTAGTAGACTCATTCACTTCGAGGCCGTGTATCACACACGTTTACCCCTTTGAAACTTCAAAACTGAGTCTCTCCGAAACGATAGAACTGATCAATAAAGAGAGTTTGAAAACCCTTAGAAAAATGGCAAGTACGGACTCGGTGTTTTTTCATCTCGATCGATCGTGTCGTTTCGGAAAAACATGAGACTTTTGAAAATCTCAGTCGGTGTGGCACATTGCCTTAACGTCCAACTTTAATAGCGATGGAACATCTTTTTTGACGAAGAGATCATGCGACACACGCGAAACATTAATATTCAATCTTGAAATCGAAGCTAAATACTTTCTAAAAGTTTTTTTTTTTTTTTTTATTCAGTTTGTGATGTAGATATAATATATATTTCGTTTTTTTTTGTCACTTTCGAATTAACTATAAAACGTTACACGAACACTTAACTTCACGGATTCGATGGCTTCGATTTATCCAACAATTCCTCCAATCCTTTTTACTCTTTTCTACTCGATTCAAGTAGCCCTTGAAACTGATTATATTCAATTTGCTCAATTTCCACGAGTGCCTTCTGACGTTTGAAAGCCATTGTTCTATTTATTTCCTCTTGAACCTGCTCTCTGGGCATTTTTCATTGGCATCATCATCCGAAGATCCCAGTACAAGTGGAGACACTCTTAAGTTCGATGTCCTGTTGCTCGATTGTTTTTCGTCCGGAATTTATTTTGTGCTACGAGTTTAACGGCGTTGTGCCGATATTACTGATGAAACTGGGACACGCGTTTTCGGCTCTGTCGCCACCTTGTAACGAGAAATGTCTGTACGACATGTATTCAGGTGGATTCGGCGGAAGGGGTTGTTCCCTCTTCATAGCGGCGCGTTGCTTTTTCATTTTCATATAACCTAAAACCGAAACCAATACGATAAACACGACAAAACCCATACAACTGCCAACGATGAGACCCAGTCGGCGAGTCAATATACTCGCTAATCCGCCTCGATCCCCAACTGATCCTTCACCGATCACTGAATCCGGTGCGTCCAGGGTTCTAACTTCTGTGCATCGACTCATCGGTGAATTAATCATCATCGGTGGCACTGAACTCTCGATAACGTCGTCGTGTGAACCGTTCATTTGCCATGAATTAATGCTCTCTGGTATTGGCGTTCCCCAACTTCCCAATCCTAAAACGCAGATGAGATACCGCGTGTCCGAAGCCAACTTCGATAGCCGCACGGAACGAGATTTCGGATCCAGCAGTTTCCCTCGTACCTAATCCGAAACAGGCAAAATCATTTTTTCTTCTTCAACATCTTTTTAACACGCTCGTTACTTTTTCTTGTGCTTCCATTTGCCTCTTGTACTTGATACACCCCATTCGCAATTATATTCTTCACCCGAGTTCCGACCAACAGGAGCTTGACTCAATTATATCGTTTATTTAAAGAAAATTTTCCGGCTGTTGTTAGATGGCAAACAAAAAATTCTCTATAGCCTGCGTAACCTACGTCTGAGTGTCAGAAACTAAAAACCATCGAGATGACTGAAAAAGAAATTTTAATGGATGAAATCCTTCCACGAAAATGTTTAATACTCAATACCTATTGGTTGAAAAAAGTGATCCGCTGAATATCTCTCGAGCTTGAAAATTAATCAGGTATTTCCCTCAAGCTCTCCGCGTCTAACGACATGCGCGTGAAGTTTGACTACAAAGCTATCGGGAAATACTCGATAATTTCCCAACACTCGGGCTAATATACCCAAAAATCCGATTTTTTATAGCCTCTGTAAAAATCTGGTAATTTTAATTACGAACCCCACCACCAAATTAATTTTCCAGTCAAAAAGTCATTCGATTTTTTATGTGTCTTTTCATGCACGATTGGAATTCACTACTTGGTGATGTGGAACCATATCGGATTGGATGAATATTAATTCGATCAAACGTACTGAGGTGAAAAATTGTTGCATCAATCAAATATCACATTACGCAGTACGACTCGAGTCAGGGTAATCATCATATTGGTATGGAGCATTGAACAAATAAAAGTTTGTTTTCGATCGAACCGCACATTTATTCTGACCTAGAGCACTGCGATTGAAGCAATAAAATTTTTCTGTAACATCGGTTGCTATCGAATCGACGATTATTCTACCTCAGTGCGGAACATGATAGAAATCTTGAGCCCGTGCAAAGTTTTTTCTCAGCAGTTACGCGACCGATCGTGTTAAATTTGGGCTCAATCGAAAGATAATTTCTTAATTAGTTTCCAGTTCAATTTTCAAGGCATCAAATGGCTCCTGAATTTCGTAATTAATCGAAATGACGTGCCAATTTTAGCCCCACCACCGCGAATCGTTTTATTCAGAGAAAGACTCTACCGAGTCTCTTGAACTAATATTGTTGTCAGCTAAACATTTTTCTGCGAGGTATCATTTATTTTCAGGTTCACAAGTTTATTGTTAACTGTTGATCCGATTTTGATATGAATTTTTTAATCTCATTGTTAAAATTCAGACTCGACAGAGAAAAGTAAATTAAATACGTACCTCGTCGACGTTATCGAGTGCGTGATAGGCGACCTGGTAGCCGTGCAATCCTGAATGATTTCGGCTCTGCCAGGAAACCAAAACTGAGAATGGTTGAATGTCCTGAATAGCGAGTTTTAGGACAAGCGGCGATGAACAAAACGCGTGGGGATCAAGATCAAGAAAGACGAGTCCGCGGAGTTCCGGTGGCTGTTCGCATCTGAGTAAGCCCGCTTCAACGTCACCCACTCTGACACCGCCATTACTTCCCCGTTCACGATCCCGTCCAATTCCACCCACGAGCTTTTGATGATCGCGTAACCATTCCCACAATTCCTGTGACTCGCAACCGCAGTGTAACGGATTCTCTGTCAAACGAGTAAATTGCAGGTGTACAAGAAGGTTTGAGATCAGTGTTAAAACTGACGGTTTGCGGTTCAGTTTTGAAGCGTTATTTCGTTCTGCTATTTATGGCACAACTGTTTATTTTTCTTGATGCAATTATTTGCTGAAGGAGGGAAACAAATTCTCTTTATATTCCCATTTTCAGTTCAGCATTGAAGCGTTATTTCGTTCTGTTATTTATGTTTATATACAACTGTTTGTTTATCTCGATCTAATTATTTGTTGAAGCATAGGTAAACGAATTTTTTTTTCATACTTTTATTTCATCGTGTAAATAATCGAAAGTTGAATTCGCGAAATTATCATAGTAATTTTCTCGTAATGACGCTGTATCAAAAATATTTTCTGAAAAACTTAAAATCGAAGAAAAATCTAAATTAATTTTCTGAATTATTAGAGCCAAAAAAGTTAAGCTCAATTCGTCTGAGCTACGTGCTCGCAAATATTCAACGAATATCAAGCATGCATCTTTTCATCGAATAAACTTGCTGTTGTATTGATTAAAATACATTATTAACAACACGTCGAGCTTATAATTAATCGACGCGTGAGATTTTGTTCATTAAAAGTTTACCTTCGGCTCGTAGACTTCGTATCTGAGTTTCAAGTGGCCGAAAAGCGTTCAAGGGTAGATTCTCGAGATAGTTTCTGCTAAGATCCAATAGTCGTAGTTTCTTAAGTGGTCTGAAGGCTTCGCTCGATATAGCGCTTATCCAATTACCGTAGAGATGAAGCTCAACCAGACTGACGAGGTTCTTGAACGTCACCTTGCCGACAATGCCAATCTGATTGAACGACAAATCGAGAATCTGCAATGATTTAAGATCGGCAGGAAACTCTTCGAGTTCTTTGAGACGATTGTGAGTGAGATTTAATATGCGTAAATGTTCTATTCCCTGCAATCGTTCCTTCGGCAAAATCTCGAGACTATTCATGCCCAAATGAAGAGTCAAAAGATTGGGTAAACTTCGGAAAGCTCCTGGTGAGACTCGGAGTATACCATTTTGGCTTAGAAACAAATGAAGAAGGGCTGGAAACGCTTCGAAATCCTGAGAAGTGACGATACTCAAATTCGTGTTGGAAATATGAATTTCTTGGAGTATCGGATATTTCGCTTCGGCGGGTACATCGTGTATACGGTTGAGTGGATTTTTTGTTAGATTAAGCCAGATTAAACCGGGTAGATTTTGACCGGAAAGGGCCATAGCTGGTATCTGTCCGAATTTGTTTTCTGATAAATCGACTCGACGTAGCATCGTCGATCTTGCGAAAAAGTTGACTGGCAGTGCTTTCAAGTTGTTGTGACTCAAATCGACGGATAGCAATCGTGACATATTGGCGGTGGCGAATCCTGTCATGGTCTCAATCCTGTTGTGACTAAGATCAAGCTCTCTCAAATATCTTAGATTCGTAAGATTTGCGGCATTGACCGAGTCAATCTTGTTCCATGACAACGATAGAATCTCGAGATTCGGAGCAAAGGATAGAGCCGTGTAGGGGATGGCGGTCAGTAGATTTTTGTCGAGATGAATCTCTCGCAACGAGTGCAATCTTGAAAATACTCGAGGTGGCAAATCTTTGAGAAGATTACGGCTCGCTTGAAATTTAGCGAGATTAGGATTGAGGGTAAATATGTTTTCAGGTAATTCCTCGATTTGTGCATTTTCGAGATAAAGCTCTTGAAGCGATTGCAAACCGTAAAGGCTGTATTCAGCTATTTTGCTGAAGTCGTTTCCTGAAGCTGTCAATGTTCGCAGGCTCGAGAAAGTAAGTTTTCTAAGAGCAGTGGCTGTCAGACGATTATTTTCGAGATTAAGATCAAGGAGATACCTGAGGCCACGGAAAGTATCGGTTTCGATATTCTCAATTGAACAGTTTCGCAGATTCAAGCTCGTTATTGGCAAATTTTCTTGGAACATAGCGTTCTCGAGAGTGGTCAAATTGTTGTTCGCTAAATCGAGAATACGAAGTTTCTTCAAGGTCGTAAGAGCGTAAGGATCGAGCTTACGAAGTCCATTGTTCTGGAGATAGAGTTCCTCGAGTTCGTGCAGTTCGGAGAAAGTTCTTGTCGTAACGTGACTCAGTTTGTTCATGCTTAGTTCAAGAAATTTTAATGCTTGCATCGGCTGAAAAGCGGTGTCCTCGATCATCGATATCGAATTGTTGGTCAAGTAAAGACGCTCGACGAGCAGAAGATCGCGAAAGAGCGGTGCTTGCAGATGGGTAAGCTTGTTGTGACCGAGCCACATTATTCTCACGGATGCTTGGCCGCGCAACGAATCGTTGTGTAATACCTCGAGCCCGTTGCTGTCCAGTTGAATGGAAACTAGTGAACTGCCACCGCTCGAGGAGTCCGAAGTTGACAGCTGAAATACATCACCGAGGACTGACAACTGGTTACCTTGTAGATTTACGTGTTGCAGGGCATTGAGCGTTCTTAAAGCTCCTGTCTCTATGTTCGTAATGGCATTGTTCTGTAGATGGAGTTCGAGGAGGGATGGTAACTGGGAGAACACGCCCCTCTTAACTTCACCAATTCGATTATCCTGTAGTCTGAGTTCTCGTAATTGATGAAGCTTCACGAATGTGCCGGCTTGTAGATTTCGAATTTTGTTACCGTCCAGTGAGAGGGAAGATAGATTTTCGCTGTGCTCGAGAAACTCCATTGGTACTGTCTCGATATAATTGTTGCTCAAATGAAGTTGTCCAAGTTGCGTCAGGCTTGATAGTCCTCTCGAATCTATCCTACGAATTGCGTTTTGCTGTAGATATATAACCGCGAGAGAAATACTTCCGACAAAAGCATCAGTCGGAATTTCCAATATGTTGTTTTCCGCCAAATAGAGCTCTCGTAATTCTGGTAGTCGTGCGAAAACTCCGCCAATGTAATGTATATGATTGTGACTCAGTTCTATTGTTCGTAGTCGCTCGTTTCCCTTGAAAGTTGTTACGTCAAGAAAGACTATTTTGTTGTGACTAAGATCAATAGATTCGAGATCTTTCAGAGATGCGAATGCGTCTTTATGAATTGTTTCGATGGAATTGTAATAAAGCGAGAGAGTATGGAGTATCGGGCATGGTCTGAAACAGTCCTCGCCCAATTTGTCAAAATTGTTACTGCTCAAGTCTAGTACGAGTAGGGAATTCAGTTTTGAATATCCGTCGTCAATTATTTCGGATATTTCGTTCCAAGCGAGACGCAGAGAAGCCAAACCATCCAGTCGACGAAGGGCAGTCATAGGAAACAATTTGAGCTTATTCTCTGCGAGATCAAGATCGCTCAAACTGTCTTCGAGGCCAGTGAACGTGTGTTCCGAGATCTTCGATATTTGATTGCCCTTTAAACTAAGCTTTATGAGCTTCAAACCCCAGAAACAATAGGAGGACAAGTCGTGTATGAGATTTGCCTCGAGATCAAGCGCAGCGAGCTTGTGAAGACCGGCTAAAGATTTTTGTGGCACTTGTGGCAAACGACCGGACACGAGTGCCAGCGATTCTAGATTTTCCTTTAGATTCGTAAAAGCATTCTCGCTTATCTCTCGCAACGACGAGTGCGATATCTGCAGATGTCTTATCTGCGATCCCATTGGAAACGAGCCCTCTTTTAATTTCTCAATACTCTTGTCCAACTCGTACACGCTCAGCGATTGAACGACCGTCGTCGAACCTGTTGTAACAAACGAATTTCAGAATTAAGTTACTCCGATCTTTTATTACTATATTTTTTTGTGCAGGAGTTGTTCGCGAGAAATTTTGATTCGTTATAGTCGCCTGATAGTTTTCCATTGCTCCTTATCAATTCCAATAATCTTGACCCATCAACGGTCCGTCGCTACTTGCACCCCAAAAGTTACTTCTCTACACTAATTGGGAATTTCAAACATTTTTATTTTCCCGAACAACATCGTCGTCAAGATAAATATTCCGATTTTATTCGTCGCTACTTTTATTTAGAAAAAGATTATTGATTTCTAGTGTTCAATTTTCAAAAATCATTTCCCCACTATAAATGGGCATTTTAAATATTTTCATTTCTCCAACATCATAAGTCCTAAGTTTGTGCAAATGACTTGAACAAAGAATTCCGTCCGTTTCCGATGGACAGTTTTCTCAGTCATGCATAAGTTATTATTTTTTATGGGCTTTACATTAATTTTTCGAATCACGGAAACCGAAGTAGCCAAGAGAATAAATCACACAGTGATGTCACTTGAAAATGGATAACTTTTTTATCTATCCGGCACATTTAGTTCTATGAATCCGATTGTAAATAGCGTCGAGTTTTCTCACGTGGAAAAAAACGATAACGCTTCGTGTCATCGTGAAGAATCCCCTTCCCCTCCCCCCACCCTCGAATGCGCTTTCATGCTCACCTCCTTCTGACAATACTCCGAGCATCGTGTTCCTCAGTGTGTCCTCTGTCGCACCAGGACACTCGAGGAAAAGTCCATCTTCAAAATTATAGCATGGACATCCAGGAATGGCCTCGGTCGGAGGACATTCAGATGTTTGGGCTCGAACTTCCGGTGTTGTGCCAAGACCAGGTATAAGAAAGCTCAGCAAGAAAAGTCGTCTCGCGCACAAAAGACGTGGGACCTTACTTTTTCTACGATCTCCCTCTCGTTCCGAATACCCCGTCATTGTAACGTCACATCCGAGACAAGAATTTACAGAATTCTATGATGAACACGATCTGTAACGAATGAAATGAAAGTTTGTCGTATGAAATTGTGAAAAATTGTAAATATCGGATGCCATCGTTGTCAAATGACATTTTGCATGCGTCGATCAGGTTTATAGAGACTAATTAAGCTATACGTGGCTGTGTTGTTTTTTCGGCTGAAGGTTTTAATTGGATTCTGCCAATCTGAATTAAGCCCTTATTTATCGGTGTTAGTTTATTCAAGTGCAGTAATACTGCAAGGAAAAAGTATCCGGTCTCGTTTATAATTAAATCAAAGAATCTTTAATCATATCTCATTCGTTTCAAAGTGTACGTGCTCTATTCTGAATTCCCACTCGATCAGATATTTTATTAATATTTGAACGTGAGAGGAAGGAAAAATTGGGTTATCTTATTAAAACATATTTCGATCAATGAGGAGGTCAAAAAGGAAAACCATTTTTTTATCATTTTCGATTTTACTAATTTGCTACCTTTTTTTCTTTTTAATATACGAAGATCCTTTCAATTGGTAGCTAAATCCTTCAATTTATTATCAACTTTCCTGGACTCGATCTAATCCGGTATAAACGAAAATTGGCTGAAAATTGTATGCGCGTGGTAAAATCGATCAGAGTTCGGAAACGTCGTCAGAGTGTCACCATGACCAAAGCTCTAAACGTTTCCTTGGAGTATGGTTTGTCACATGAGTCTGCGGAATTTGGAAGAACGTGGTGAGTCGGCGAAAAAGTTTAAAGGTCATTATTGTAAACAGGCTTTTGTAAAAAAAAGTCACGGCTAGTGAAGCGTGTGTTGACGGTTTCGGTGGTAGAAAGCAATTTTCTCCTTGACGTTGTTACTTCAGCCAGAAAGCTCTTTTAACCGAATTAGTTTTAATGTTTTAGGTCAAGAATGGACTAATGAAAAAATGATTGTTGCGTATTTAAATATTTGTGAAAATTGATGATTGATGGATATCGTTTAACAGTAACAAGGAGAAATATTACATATTATTCAACTCAACAGTTCGATTGCATGAATCTTGATAGCATCGTGATTCTGGTTTCGAATATTTCGACAAAATTTATTGAACATTTTTTCGAAATGCATGATTAATACGAACTAATTCAACGAAATTTCGAAATGCTTTCGCTCCCTTTGAGCACCAGCTATTCAATGTACCGTTAATAACAACAATAAAGCGACCTTTAAATCGATATACATAAAAGCTGGTTTAATGTGTCCACCCCGATTTTCATTCCCGCCTGTATCCCTGCTCCCTCGTTTCGTATTTTCAACAAGTTTTCCGCTGCGAGGCATTTATTTCTCGATTTCCGAGGCTTAGCTGTGTATCAACTTCAGTCTGGGGCGATACGATGGAATCAATTAAGTTTGCGAGGGGTCTCGACTGAAATCCTTTTTCGCTTACCACTCTTCGCTCGGTTTCAACTCCGACCGTAAACACCCTTTGTACGAAAAAAAAAAAAAAAAAAACAAAATGTTCGGAGGTGCAGACGTCATTAGTAGCTTGTATTGATACGGGCAAAATGATTCGTTAAATCGTTGATCAAATAATCTTCAGACAGCTTTTAATTGCGTGTAAATTCATTAAATCAACCAGCAACCTTCGACTTGGCGCTATATTTCACGGGTTTTATTTGATGGATGCTTGATTAATTATTATTTCTGTTTATTCATTTTTCGTTCGTAAAAAAATTTATAATGACATCCATGAGTTTTATACCTCAGCGGTTATATATTTTTCACTCTTTTGGCGTTTAATAATATTCCACAGATTTTACTCGCCGAGTATAATCTCTACGCGCTCCCCGTCAGTCTCATTAACTCGAACAATTTCCATGAAAATATTTTTCGATTGAAAAATAAAAAATGTATCGCGAGACGTTATTTTTTTAGGACGTTAAATCGTCATATTTCGATGTGTACATAATGCAGGATAATCTACGTTGGGTTTTTCGAGCGCGTTTACCATTAGAGGGCTCGCCGAGAAAATCTATATTTAGTGTCTCTTTCTCGTCTCTCGTCGAAGCGATACGAGATACCCGACATTGCAAGAGTACAGGAGCATTATCGTTAAATGTACGCTGAAACGGTTTACATTACGGACCATCGCGGCTTTCCATTTTTTTTTCTCTTTTCCATTCTCGCAAAGATTTATTCGATAATTTGTTTCAACTTTTCTGCCAAGCAACTTCGATTTGAAGCTGCATTAAAAAACAGATTTAAAAAGTCGGTGAAACATAGAAGACTTTTGTAGAAAGCTTGGCAAAAAAATACATATGAGACGGCGCGGATTGACATTTTTCCTAAAAACAAGTTCACGAGTTTATTCCGACAACACGGAGGTGTGGGAGGCGAATCTACGTCGGCGAAACCGCACCGAAACAGCGAACGAACGAATAGAGAAACATTGATCTCTTGGATACATCGAGGAGAATTGACACAGTTCCTAAATGGAAGCGGAAATAGAATCAGCACGTGTGTTTGTGGACTCGGGAAAATAGATTCATTCGTTTCGAATTGAATTCAGATGTCATTGAATGACAAAGTATGCTGTGCGCTGAAGGATTCATCACATTATTACTACGAAGCTGAGTCTTCGTATTAAAAACAACAGAAAATAACAACCGTGAAAAATTCAACAGAACAACAAAGTGAAAAATCTTTGTGTCGAAATTCAGTAGTTGTGGTTTCGTATTTCTATTTTTTTTTTTCAATAGTTTTCCACTATTCTGATTTGAGTGGTTTTCTTCGCAAGATACAAAAATTATTCAAACGATCTCAGTCATAGTTCAGGAAATGCTCAGTACGTTTTAATCACAATGGACATGCATTACTTGAGTGCGAAAATATTCCTGTTCAAAAAGTATTTTCCTCTGATTTTCTTGGGATTTGGGATTAAGCGTATAGTGAAGAAAGTCTCTTCGCTACGTTTTAGCTCTGTCAGGAAAAAAAGCAATTATTAGTATATTTCCAGCAGTTTCGATCAGAAACAGGAAGAAAAAGTTTCATCGTGGATGAGCGAGTGTGAAAAATGGACAAACATGAAAAGAGACAGGAACGAAGATAGAGAATGTAGTCACGGAGTTGAATATGTCGTATATCTGTAAGGAAGATGGAAAAGCTTTGAATGCTCGTTGAGAAATAAACTGAACATCAGTCGCTACTTTTGTAAGAGCAATATTTTTGCTTCTTTTACAAGTGGATAAGATGTTTTTTTGACTCCATTGGGTAATCGGTCATAGCACAGACCGACGTTACGCGGCATGAAAATTTCACGTTGAGTAGCTCCTTCTCTTCGTTTTCATGAACCTTCAAAAGCAGACGATACGTTTATACGAAATCGGGTAAAAAAGATAAATCTGTATGTTTTGAAAAGAAGTATTATTATTATTCCGTATCGTTTTAATGGCATAAAAGTTTTGAAAACAATTATAAATGTACTAGAAACGTTGAGCCATGAGTGCCATGACGACTGCTGTTTAAATAATTAGGGTGATCACTGATGAAAAACAGAAGGCGAATGACTCGATCTTAAGGAAAAGAAGCAAGTTCTCATGGTTGTCCTGCTTGTATCTAATGTGTACTGCAGGGAAATGACGAAAATAGACACGGAAGGAGGAAACTGAGAGAACACAATTGCGTCATGAGGCAAAAGACAGATACGGTTATGTAAACTTGGAACATTTCGTTACAGTTGTACGAGCGAGACGCAGAGAACTCTGCCTGGAAATGTCATTAGGGTGTAGACCGAGACAGTCACCATATGCGTACAACGTTTATGTCAACCGTCAATTTCCTAATTCAATTCTCCTAACTCTACGTTGGTAACTACGAATGTTTATTTATTTATGGAAGTAGGCCAAACTCCGATGATCATGGGATCGAAAACGTCTGTATTTTGTGATTCCTAAATAAGGTTGTTTTTTCTTTCTTTTATGGTAAACAATTCAGAGTTGTCACCTTGTTTTTTCATCGTTTCGTAAGAATTTAAAAAAATCGTCTTTTATTAAAGAAGCTTTCATTTGAAAGAACTCTGTAAATAAGCTATGAAATATTACGTAGCACGATGACAGTAAATCCACGGGAGGACCACAGTCGGAGTGCGTTTCACATTTCATTTTATTTTCCGGCCTGAATTCCCGTGGGCACGTCGTAAAAAGGTAATGGCAGATTATCCTCGGTAATGTGAGATAACTGAGCGTGTATATAGAGATAGTGAAAGTTTTCGAGGGTCCTATTAACGAGGCGTAACGTTGACGGAAGGGATGATAGGCTTGTAGAGACACCCAGAGATCGTTATTGTGATCGGTTACGGTGAAACTGACCGTTGACATATCAGCTCTAGTTAAACACGTCGTTATTTTATAATAATGATAATGTTGAGAAGTTTCACTGGTCCTCGAAGTGTGTAAATAAGAAATTCAGTTATTACCGTAAATGGGTATCCAGAGATGACGAGAATTAATATACTAATTAAGATTAGACCATATTTTGGCTAATGGAGCAATGAAACTTACTTCTCCTCGCTCATTCCTCCTCCGAATGAAGTTGAAAAGAAGTTAAGTTATCAATTCCGTGCCTTGGTCCGGAAAATTCGATCGTTTTTTAAATTCTGACTTTTGACAGGCTGCCGGGGGCAAAAATGGCCCAAGAAAAATTTAATCGGAGCGAAGTGAGTAAAAGATGAAACGAAACGTTTGAAATTACAAATTACTCAAATTTAATTGGAAAGGATTCTGTTAGAAATAATTTGACGTTGAATTAAAAATAAAATTATTATGGTGCTAATTTAAACATATGAATAGTTAATGAACTGATTACTCGTACAAATACTTGTGTTATGAAAAGATAATTATGAGAATTTCAATGTTCGTTCGGAGCAGAATTAGAATACAAGTTAGTGTATTCTTCAAAGATTTTAATTGTGAATTAAAATGATCAATTATAGCGCAACTCGTGAGATTACAATCGTGCATGACGAATATTCAATGACGTATGAATAAAATATGAAATTATTAATATAAAAGAGATTTAAAAAGAAGAAGAGAAGCAACTAAGTGCATTGGGCCAATATTTACGTATCGACTGTATTTTAAAATAAATTTTTACATGTATCATGCGAGACTTTGAGTGTAAACGATAAATGTAGTAAGAAGGAAGCCTCTGCCAGACCACGTTTCATCGTTCAACATGGCGATATAAGCTGGATGCGCTTGGTACATAGAGTGTAGGAAAGAATCTCGATTTTGTCCGATGGTAGAGCAATGTGTTGGTTACGATGCCTCTGGCATTCGGTGCTGTGGCCGTTTAACGATTCAGCTGGCGTTTTCAATTTGTACATTAATCTACGATCGACGCGCAGACCGAGAGCCTTCAAATGCCTTCGAGCTTGTACATCACGTAGAATCTCAAAATCCACACCATAGGCTTGTAGTGGCGATTCTGTTCGGTTCTTGCACCTTTGGCGGAGCAGGAAAACGTGCTTTTGTGCGAACCTTTTTTTTTTAAACCATCATCGACAAATTCTTCTAGTTGCCCTAGCTGCGAAAATTCTGACCATTTCATTCTCTCTTGTGGACCAAAACGCACGAGAACGCCGCCATATTATTTCTGACACGTGGCGTATCAGAACGAGTAGCTTTAACGAAATTCTCCACACGATCGCCATATAAACGCGTTACGTTTGTCTCTAACAAAGCTCTTTAAAACTTAATCAAACTTTACGGGTTTTTTACGTGGTGCTCTGACCGTACCATTCTGTTTCTTTCATTATGAATTGCTCTTCACTTTGAAGCTACTCGATTACCGCTGTTTTTATTTCTCGTTATAACCCCCTATTATCTGCACCATGAAACACACGTTCAAAACGATCTCTCATTTGCTTCTTTGAAAAGCTCTAATGAGATTTTAACTTATTCTGTTACAGTCTGTAACTCGCCTGGTTTTATTTGGTGAATCTTGAGAGGTACAAGCACTGATAGAAAATTTAATGGAAATTGAATATCTCAGTTGATTCGCGTCGAAAACATTAACATCGAATTCTACATTGGACTCGCAGCATGGAATTTTTTTGTCAATGCGAGCGCGCCTTCACACGGCAGAAATTATTAGTTTTTTCCTTCTCCTTTTTCCATGACTCTTTTCACATGCAGTATCTCTAAAAACCGTCACAGGATATTCCAAACTCTTCATTAATTCACTCGTTAATTAAGTATAACTTCGTCACCTTTTCGCTTCTATTTTCGTCTCGTATATTCATTAGTCCGCATTTATTTCGAGCGTTTGCTCCGTACTGGTCGTAAATCACGATCAAATAAATCACAGTGTTACAAAAAAATCGTTGAACGTCTTGGGCAAGATTGAGCATCTTGTTTAAAGTATTTCTTTCATTATTCTGCATTTCATCGTATTTATTCAAGAAAATTCGTGATCTCAATCACAGCATTCCTCAAAGGAAATGCTATTTTTGTTTCTCTCTACTTCTCTCTCTTTCTCTCTCGTATCAGAGGGTGCTTATTTTTAGTCCCCAGTTCACGTGCCCCATAAATCACGATTGAACAAATCATCGGGTTCACTTCTCTTTTATTCTGCAGGTCTGTTAATTTTTTTTCAGGGACCAGTCCTAATCCATGTTGTTGTTAGACATTTTTTCTTTCGCTAAATACAAATGTTTTTTAAATTGATTGAAAAACAAAGTTGGATGAAGTGACGGAAAGGCAGCTCTGGCTCCACCCGACTTTCTATAAACAGTGGAAACGTCGATATTTTTTTTATAGTGCAGTAGTGAAAAAATTCGCAGGGAAAAGAGTTTCTGAAAAAAGGGGCAAGAAAAAAAAAAATTAGAAGACATCTTTGACACATTCAATTCCGCTGGTTGTTACTCTTATCTCCCTTTCCGTGTTCTGGAATAATTCTCATGCTTTCCTGTCGAGCTCGACCTATTTCTCCTGTCGTGACGCAGGCAAAATGAAAACTGTTCTATCGGGAAGACGTGGCTTGATCTTTAAAGGGGTGAGAAGCATCACGAAGAGTGTATATACACTTGCCGCTAAAGCAACAGCGATGTATAGTTCAAACCGAGTCTTCGTCTGTCCTCGTGAACAGGAACGGATGAGACCCGAGAGTGTGCATCAGTCTTGTTGAGACACCGGGCCAAAGTTTCAGTATCTTAGTCCCCGAGTCATGGCACATCTATGTTATATATGTGTAGCATTTTACATGAAATTTTCATTCCGGAATCCTGACCATTTTTTATTGGCATACATTTTTGTTTTTTACTTTTTATCCACAAGAATCGGTGGAGCTTTATTTGCATTTTTTTTATGTTCGTAGCCAAAGGAGTCTCCTGTTTCTTTGAACACTTCATCATCTCTGTGGGTTCGGAGCAGCGAGGACTCAAAACCTGTAAGTATTGCTACTCACTAAAAAGGAATCATAGAATTTTCATTCGATTTTCACGCTCGTTTCACCGAGAGCTTTCGTTCACTAAAGTTCACAAAAAGCGTTTGTTAATTATTTTTATATTTTTTTTTGGCAAAATAATACCGGAGTTTTTCTGGGGCAAAATTTTTGGGAAATAGGATAAACATGATCTGGGGAAAGATATTTTATCGGAAACTGTAAACAGTTGTTATGCAATTTGATTGAATTCATTTACGCTTCATTTCGACATGCTGTACTCAATAAATTTCACTAGTCCATTATTCCTCCATTATCTATTGGCTTAGTCCATTGAGAATACGGTAGAGGGATGTGCCAATGGGTTGTGAGTAGCCATGTTAGCTGCATGTAATGGTCAATCAAACTAGTACGTCCACACTAACCAAAATTCGATTCGACTAATGCCATGAACATCATTGCGGAAGCAGCCAATATCGGTTTCTGGAGACGATGGAGGGGGTCACACGATACGATAATTGATCGGTACTTGCTCTGCTGACCTTGTGCTAAATGCACGATATAAAAATCCATCGCTATTTTATTGCTATTTATTAATTGCTATTTTCCATTAAAATTGAATTAAATCCCTTTTGATCGACGAAACTTTGGTAGATTCAACATTTTTTAAAAATTATTGACAAATGATTCAGTTTATTCAACTAAATTATGAAAATTTCTTGTGAACGAATTAACCAAACGACCGAAGTCAAATGATTTTGCTCGAACTGGTATTGTCTGATTGCTTACGCATACTTTCATTCCACTTGAAAAATATTTGTTTCAAATTCAATTATTCAATTGATTGAATGGTATTCGTATATGATATTTTATCACGTTAACGTGAATTTAACCAATTGATAAATTGATCACAGCAGTAACTTGTTTATCGGTCGAACCCATATTCTGAGATAAGACAAAATAACTTGTCTTATCTCAGAAATATATTGTTGCCCGTATCGAACTAAATATTTTGGCTAAGAGAAGCGAAATTTGTTTCGATCAACAAATTTTTTTTTATCAGTGTGACGATTAATTACAGTTTAAATACTTCTTCAGTTGCTTATTAATTTTAATGTATTTGATGCCTAAATCAACATATTTCGATAGGAAGAGAGAGAGAGAGAGAGATCCAATATTTTCTGTATATTCAGCTATGATTCAACTCACTCAGAATTCAATATGTAAATTTCGATATCATTGGATCTTGTTCTTGCTTATTATTTTAACAATTGTACATTGTTCACGAATTGTTGATAATGGATTTCGACGAGATTTCAGGTGGTGTTTCTCATCGTTTGTATCGTCCCATTCGCTCAGATATTTGTCTCGAGCGTTTAAGTGAACTGGAAAACTCGATACGCTTTAGTTTTCAAACGATTTTCCCCTTGCGCATTTTTTATTTTGCACCATATTTATCTTTTCTCTTCTCGTTCTGTCAGCTGTCTGAATCGCTTATTCAAGCCAAGCCGTTTCGCACACAAAGAGAAACGAAGTTGAACTCTCCGTCTGTTTCTCTCTCCCTCTCTCTCTCTCTCGGTCGAATACGAGCGATAAATCGAAGCTGGACGTTGAATTTTTCGATTTCTCGAATGGTGAACGCAACGGAAAAGTAGTTCGAGCGTCTACCAAGCTCGCTTCGTTGCGCTTTGCGCATGGCAGTGCTTGCCGGGCCTCTTCAAGAGAATCGCCGTCTCGTCTACCCCTCGACGATATCGTCCAAAAGAACCATTGAGAAAGTGAGAACGAGAGAGAGAGGGGGGGGGGGGAGTTCAGAAGAGAAAATGAGAAGGATGGAAACTTCGAAGCGTTTCAGGAGAAGCGATTCTGTAGTTTCTGCTTTTTTTTTCTCATTTTATTTTCTCTGTTGGCTTCGCTCGCTTTCCCATCTTTCGCTCCAGTCATTCGACGTCCCGAGATATATAGTCTCGAATCCATTAAAGACGTCCTTTAAACTTCTTCGAGGATTTATCGAGGACCGATCGAGGCTCGGCTGTTGAAGCTCCTTTCAACCTTAGCCTTATCGTCCTACGGATTTTAAAAACTTCCAGCCAGAGTGCGAAGGACAGTGTTTCACCTGGCAATTTCCTTCAAAATCGCTTAAAATTTTGATTGCGTTGACTCTCATGGCACACCGTTCAACCTTGTAAGCCCAGATGATGTTTGAAAGGATCGAACATGTCAACATGCGATGTTTGCCTGATTTAGAATTTATTTCACCGTTTACATACTTTTTTCGTACGGTGTTTATTCAGTGGAAGAAAAAATGCATAAGAATATAAATGAGCGGAGTAGAAAAAAAAATGAGAATATAATGTTGGAGGGTAGACATAGGAAGTGTGAAATGTAGTCAGAAATAAGTAGATGGAGTTCCAGGAATGGGGTCGGCCGTTATCTCTGCCTTTGCAACTTTTCCTTAGAAGTTAATACTGATAGGTGCCAATGTCGGTTTTATCTGTCGGGCCGTTGGTTGGCATGAATGTCTGGGATGGAAGTGTACCAGCACTTTCCTTGATTGAATGTCTTTGCAACATTTTCCGATGCTCCACATTTGTTATTCATCGTTTGATCGGCTTTGTAAATTACATTGACCTCGTAAGGAACAATTTTGATGTCTTGTGCAATGAATTACGAGAGTAAGCAGGATTGGCATAAATTTTGTGAGGCCATATAATAAAAATAAAAAAAAAAGAGAAAATTTACACACAGCAGCTAGAATGCCCGTAGAGTACGTTGGCATTTCAGTGAATCGTAGAGCCGGTTTGGTGATTTTCAACTAGGTCAGCCAGATACAATTTATTGAATGACTAGAATTGAGTTCTGCTCATCAGCTGTAAAATAGCCTGGAGCAATTTTTTTTTTTTTCGTTCCGTTTCTCTCTGTATGGATCGTTGGAGTTTAATCAAAGCGATCAATCCGTAATGTTAATTCCACTTCTGACTCTGTAATACACCGGAGGCCGTCTTATTCCACCTGCGACCTACGAGTGATTGAATAGGAATCCTTGATAGACCTTTCTTTCGTGCTCTCGCACTGCGGCAATATGGTTCCCGCCCATTGCTCTATCAAAGTGGACTTTTTGGCTTTTATTCACAGTTCCTATACATTTAAATTTCATGACGACGATACGGTGGAATGGGCCGAATGGAAAGTCTATGGAAATGGTATAAACCGTGTTCGATATCGTTCCGGTTCTCTTTTTTATCTTTTGATTCTTTTCCGAAAGTCTTTTCCCTTTGCCGCATTCTCGCCAACTTCGTTGCCAGCTTCGACATATGTGCGGACTATCAGTGATGCACAAAAGTTGTGTGTTCTTTGCTAACATAATGCGAACCGACCTATCTACCAGGATGATCTACATTCCACTTCGTTGCTTGCTCTCTTCTTCTCTCTGCATGCCGACCGAACACTTCACCGACAATACCACATCATTGAGATTTGCATAGTTGCTATCTAGCTGCTTCCTATTCCTCTTTCTCTTCACCGAAATGCGGTTGTCCCAATCTAAAACAGTCAAACTGTCCTCGACTCTCGACCTTCGTTCGTGTCCCTCTCGAGTGCGGGATGAGTTCTTCTATCCACTAAAGTATCCGTCATCCTATGAATCACTCTAGTGAGCTCTCTTCGCCATTGATTCGTAACTGGACCCGAAGACGAGAGCAAAGGAACTTGAGCTCATTGAAACTTCAAATTGGGTTTTTTAAAAGATTTTTTTTTCCCCAGAGAACGAGAGTTCTCTATAAAAACTAGTATTTTGTATCATTTGTCCACACAAAATGGCGTCCTCAACAAATACTTCATTGACCGAAAGATGTTCAAGTACCGCTCGTCGCAGACTTACTGTTTCGAACAATCTTTTTCGATCCAAATTACTTCAACACTTTCATCTCGATGAACGACTTTTTCAAGACGAGTATCTCATAGAAGATGAATATATTATTCGGCAGTTTTTTTCTTCCTGCATGAAAATTAAGTTCATAAAGAAATCGATACGAAAATCGAGTTAGTGCAAAAGGGTTATCGTATGAGATACAGAAGTCCCTGGTGCAGGGGAGTTTGGTATGTTTGAAGAAATATCGTTAAACAGAAATGAGCTTCTGCAGGCTGAAACTTAATTGCCATGTGCATGTTGGGGAAAGGAAGAACATCGGTGATTCGAAGCGGGTTTACACTGAAGCAAAAGGCATGAAAATTAGGGTCTGCATTTGAGAGTAGTCGAGTAGTCTAAGCAGATATTGCGGGCTGATTTTCCGGTAGCAGTCGGAGGGGAACGAATAAAAGGGTAGCCAAGTGTTCGAGTGCTGGATATCGATTCCAGTATAACGCGCTGGAGCGCACCCTTTCACTATTTTCCCCACACTCTTGAACGAACGTCCCGCTGGTGCTAGGTTCGCTCTTGCACCCGACCAATTCGAAAACTCGAATGTCTCCTGTAGGGGGTGATCCCCTACCGATGCTCCGAGCTTTCGTATACGATCTGCACAGTCAACCTAACAGCTAGCTCCGTCCGAGTGTCGCTCGTATATAACTCCTGCATAATTTTGCTATGACAAATTTAATGCCCGTTCATCTTTCGCGGCCAATTTACCGCTCCCGTTCACCCTTTCCATCCTCCAGCATGTCACGTGAAATATTTTTACGATGCTAAAAGAGCGCCACTGTACTACGTTTCATATGGAAGTGTGGGTGCAACGAAGTTGTCTGTATCCCGGTCTGTTTCCTCTTCTCTCCCTCATCGAAGCACATTCCTCCCTCAGCCTCCAATGACTTTCCATTGTCCGCAGCTTTTTGTGCAATTCCCGATGACATTTCTCACTCTCTTACTCCCCCAATTGGTTCGCTCTGTTTTGCCCTATGCTACCTCATCTTCTGCTCGCTATTATGCTGTTACCGCGTTCTCATTTTTTTTTCTACCTTTGGGCTGTGCTTGTACGTACATATTATTCTCATCTCTTCTTTTTTTTTTTTTTTTCATTTCCATATATGTACATTCTTGCATTTTTTTCTTTTATAGAGAACGCATTCATCCTCTATGTGTATACGCTGGCGGATGGCAATACGATCTCGAGTAATGAAAAACAATATGGCGGAAAAAATCTTTAGCTGCAGTGAGCAACGAGTTTATAGTTACAGTAGCGCTTGTCGTTCTCGGTGTTTCACACCGATTGTCAGATTAGTTCTAAAATATATTTCTTTATATGTCATCTGTCTCTGAGAGCTACGAGGCACCGTAAATGGTGGGATAGTTTTACGTTCTCCTTCCCTGTACTGTCATGCAACCACTTGACTCATAATATTCTGTTCTACTTTTTCAGCGTTTGGAACTTGAGAGAAAAGAACATTAACAGGGTGCAAAACGTGCTCGTAACATCTTATTCTGTACGAAAGAACGACATTTTATGTCGATAGTCTTTAATGAAATATAGTTCGTCTTCTATTGTATTTGAAAAACCTATTAATTCGGCTTTGAGTTCAGTCAAGTGAGAGGAGTTGAGAATGTTGCGAAATCAACCATCTGCATCGTTGTAGAGTTAAAATTATGTATATGCGCGTCGTTTTGCGTACAAGAACGTTGCGTCGATGTCATCCTTTCCAGGAGAATGAGGTGAAGCGTTAATTAATCTCGCTTGACGAGCTGCTACACGGTACCGCAATATAATTACGATCGATAAACAAAGTTGCCAGGTTCGGTCGATGCGACTAAATTATATGGTCGCTTTCCTGTCACTCATAAAAGAATCGTATTCCGCTGACACTCCAACTAGTGCCTCGTCGCGTATCACTCATTCGCCACTTCGGGTCGAACGTTTCTCTTGGAAAGGAAACTAAGCGCCAATTGCTCGCTGATGAACGCAATATCGTAATTAACTTCAAGTTTGTTACACGGAAACTATTTGGTGTCTGTCTGGTAAAATTATATTCTCCCACACTCCTGTCTCCCAGTAAAGTTAATAAGATTTAGAAGGTGGTTCAGGATTTCTCAGTCATTTTGAACCTCGTTAATAGTTCTTGGGTGAATTTGAGACTTTTTCTTGAATACTCAACCCGGTCGGTAGTACACGTTCGACGTACACGAACGATACTTATACGGGCGCTTTCCAGCATATATATTTTGCATCCCAGAGACAACATTTATGGCTTGGTTCATAGAAAAAATGATTGACCATGATTTTTCTTCCGTATCTTCACTTTTTAATTCTCTCCTTTTCCGACCGTGTCTCCAAGTCAACGCTCTACTTTCATGAAAAGTAAATGAAGGGAAAAACCAAAGGGGAGATGGGGAAAACGGATGACCCTTCTGGTTTGAAGGGGCCATCAATTCTGTCACATTACCGTGATAAAGCAACTAAAGAAGGGTAAAACATTTGCGAAGTGAGATCACGAAGAGATACTGCATATGAGGAACTGAATATTTAAAGTATGTGGTATCGTGTCCCAGTGGCTTCTTACCAAGTGAAATACCGGTGAAACGAGGAAGGCAGAACCCGTGACTCTTACGTACGTACGTATGCCGAATCGCATATACGGTAGAACAAAGCAGTCGGCTCGTTTCTATCTACCAGGAGGTTTCCTACCAGCTCGGTTTCAAGCAAGTGTTCGCGAGAGAATGTTGCGCATATAGTCTATCTGCATTCGCCGCAGTCGAGGATCGCAGGAGGGAGGAAACCCCAATGTCCTAACCCATCTCTTCTCGTAACTTTCATGTCGTGAAATTCCGTTGTTTGCATATGGTAGAAAAAAAAAGCGACAGGCGTTGTTGAATGGAATAAGGGTTCAAGTACATCATAAAATATTCCTTCACCATAGACAGGAATTTATATTATGATGAAAAATGTTTTGAAACACTGATGAAAAAAAATAAAATCTGCCACGATGCAGAGATTCGTCTCGAGTCAACAGCGTTTACCTTATGAGATTATCTCAGTAAACGTTATTGCGTTTTTGCAATAACCCGATAAATGTGGTGACTCCTTATACTTGGTTAATATACAGGAATTTCCTAAAGTGTGAAATGCCGAGGATGCCATAAATAGCCATAAAATGCAACAAAGGGAATTTGCTACTTTGGTTTGCTTCTGCGTTACATGAAAACGCATGAATATTCCTGGCGAGTTATGTGTATTTGTCAGAATGACGTGGTATGTGGTTTGCAACATCCACTTCTCGATATCTACCTTCATCCACGCCTGTTATGGGGGTTATCCTGCACAGTACAGGATAAATTATACCCTTGAGTTCTGATGAGAGTAATGCCAAACAGTACTACTCAGAGATGTCTCTCTATTCCCACCGCAATTATAAACGGAATATGCGACAGACACATTTAACGAATGAGGAATCCGCTTAAGAAAATTGAACTAACAAATCATTGGTTGTTACTACAAGCACTATCCCTTGATAATCGAAAATGACCCTCTTCTTTGGAAATTTTTTTTTTCAACATAACGAACTTCGTTCGTCAGATGACCAACGGAGATTCTTAAAAAGGCATTTTCTATGAAAATTATTGAAAATTCGAGCGATCTCAGCATCACATTTTAGTCGACCAGGGCAGTTCCACCGGCAATCAGAAAAAAATACCAGAACTCGCTAATGCCTGTGGTCAAAAAAAGCAAGGAAACAAAGAGAAAGCCGCACGAGTTGAAACCTGGGCTTTTACAAAATTTTGAATGAAAAGCAAAGTGGCGATACGCCAGTGCTTACAAAAGCACACAGCACTCGGCTCATATTTACTCTCGTTTCATTCGTTGAACGAAAGAGAGCCATTCCGCTACGTAAAAACATAATCTAATCCATGTATTCCTTTGCCGTTGGGTCACGGTTTTATTCCTTGGTTCAAAGAGCCTCAAGGGAGGCAAAAGACTAGCGGCGGTTTTTGATGCATAGAGATTGAAACGCGTGTACCAGGATCCGCAGGGCTGAATAAGGACGCGCTTTATGCTCCGGGCTCATTTCATAAAGTCGGTGTATCCGGTCTCGTGATTTTGCGTACATCGTGCCTCGAAGAGCCGCATGCGTAATTCAATTTAAAAATAATCGATTTTCCGGTCACGCCACGCAATACACACATGTACGGAATTTTTTGAAAACGACATTTTTTTTTAGATATTGCTTGATATTCGGATTTCGCCTGAAACAGTAGCGTCTTCGAAGTGTTGATATGTACCTGAAGACGTATTTTCTACGGCACCTCAAGCACAAGTGTACCTGAAGCAAACATCAGGGATTTCAGATCCCTGTTGCAGAGAAATGAGATATGTCAGCAACCTATCGCGCTCAGAGTGGTTTTACGAGTTCCCCAAGGGAGATCCTTTCAACTGCATTATATGTCACTTTCGACGTGTCCTACACGTCACGACGGACGTTCCATCGACTTTTAATCCTGTCAACCCCGATACGAACCGTACCGGTGTCCCTTCAGAATTGCTGGGTGCACGATTATCGTTATACGCATTATTTTTCAAAATTTATCTCATACAATTTTTCATACGCGCAGCTTAGTAAGCGATAGCAACGGTTTGTAGATGTTTTATCAGTCATATTCAGTTCCTTATTTTGAGACCAAACGACAGAGAAGCTTCAACAGTTTTTTTTTTTTTTTTTTTTTTTTCAAAACATGTAATTTCTCGTTGTACCAAAATGTTCGTCATCTCTGTTTGATAGCATTTAGCAATGGGTAAGATGGGAAAAAGGAATTGATCGTTGAACGAGCTGGGTCAGAGGAAACGGAAAAAAAAAGTTTTTCATTCCTGTCAAGCAGCTTATTTGCTGACCAGGATAAACAGTACAAAGATGTTTTTACGCGTTCTTTGTCATGACTGGAGTGCTTTAGCGTCATTTTAAAAATACGGATCTACGACGTGCGGTATTGATTTCTCCACTTTTTAGAGATTTGTATTCTCGCGTTCTAAATAATTCGGAAAAATGTTTTCGATGTCGGAATTGAAGAATTTAGATCGAGGTCGGGAATGACACACTGACGAAAGGCACGATAGAAACCAGCTTCGACAGGAGGACACGGAATGACGCTTAATCGAAAATCTAATACGATGGTAATCAGACCCAGGGTTTCACTCGACTTTCACTTCCATACTATTCCATCCCCTTATCCACTTGAGGCCCCGCCTCCAATATACCCATCGCCTTCTGGTCCCTCGTCCATCCCTTCCCCTTCCCCCCCCCCCCGCTCTTTTTTCCCTGCCATCTATAGGCATTACGAATTTATCGAACTCATCCCGGTATCTTTTTCCGTCAAGGAAAGCTCTCGTTGAAGCTGCTTCATTCCATGATTCGTGGACAGACGAATTGCTTTTTTTTTCTGCCTTTTTCCATACTCTTTCTTACGAACCCTTAATAATCTACCAAGATGGAACGAAATAGCGGGTGAAGCTATTGTTATATATCGATATATGTATATATATATATTTTTTTTTTCGGCCCGCAATCTTTCGACGTTCGAGTCGTGGGTTTTGTGCCCTTTATTCTCGACCTCGTATTTCTTTCCTTCAATATAACGTTGGCCTATCGAGCTAGATCCAATACCAGTCGCGCTCTCTCTCTCTCTCCCTTCCTTTTTCTCATCGATTATTCCTCCAGAAATATAGGCATCCCAAACCTCTCGCAAAATATACATATTCTATCTGTATATAAGATTTTTGTTCGCGTGCGTGTTTTGCAATGTGTACTTTTGCAAATCGAAGTCAGTGTGATGCTTTTCATACAAGTGTATACATCCGATGCATATATACCTTAGGAGCATCCAATTTCCAATACAATTCGAAATTTATTCGATACCAAGAAACTATGTAGCCTATCCGCCCAGTGAAAGCTACAAAGGATAAGATCCAATACTCGTGAGTGCGGAGATTTTTCTAGTTCAGACAAAATTCCTTCTGTACGCGATCACTTTTATGCAAGTAAACTAACCATTCACAGTCAATGTCATTCCTTCGAGTACTTTTTTCTTTTTTATGAATAACTTTGGCGAGTAGGTTAGATTTTACAGGGAGATGAATACTCAGTGATTCGGTTAAAAAGTATTTCAAGAGGAGTGTCTAGCGAGTACTCGAAGTTAAGATCTGCCATAAGCACGAATGGGTCTGAATAGATTTTTCCATCGCATCAAGATATTCTTTGAAAACTCCGTGAATCAGAGAGAGAACAAAGTTAGCTTCGGTGAAGAGAAAAACCAAATTGTAATTTTTCGTCCAGTTGGAAAATTGGAACTGTTGAAAATTCATGGATACTTATTGACATACGTATAAACATTGAAGCAGTATCGCTAGCTGTTTGCGTTTGAGATCGTGGATGTCTTCAGTAAAATGCTCGAAGTTCTTTTTTCGTTTTGTTTTTATATTCTTCTAAAGGAGATCCCCTCATTCCGGACTATTTTACCAAGTTCTATAAGCTTCTCTGAGTGTTTTTCTTCTTTTTCTTCGAAATGAGAATCCGCAGACTCTCTTTCGTGCAAAATCACCATCTCTCCCTCGATGTCTTTTCCTTTCTATATTTCTCGATTGCAAAAGTGCTAGCAAAAAGATTTTGAAGAAAATGCTGCTCGCTTTCATCGTACTCGACAAAATAGTATTTTCGCGAAATTTTTCTGCTTATGTATACAATAGCCGGACTGTATTCTACTGAAAAACGTTTCGCTGTTACGCTTTAATGGCTAAATATGGATCGACTCCGTTTTTTCTCGAGCCAGCAATGTTGGTTCGAATGGAAGTTATGATAACGGGTCAAGCCTCATTAAAAAAAAAAAAAAAAAACTGTATACGCTCGCAATAATTTGTAATATGGGTAAAATCGGTCGCATATTAAAATGGATTACAACATTTTTTCCACATAAATAAAAATAATTGAAGTTCACAATATTTCTTCCAAATGTTCGTGAGCTCTCGAATCTTGTACGAAATCAAAAGACTTCGACTAACAATTGATATCGAGAATGCAGTATGCTTCTTCTCCAATTCAAAATTAATGCACTGATACGAAGAAAGAGCGTTTCAATCAAAAATTAAGATAAAATGTCTGATATTAGTTTTGCCATAAATTAAAATAACGAAAGCAAACATTTTCGTACTAGTTATATTATCATAAATCATACATGAAAATTTTGAGATAAAATGTAAAAATGGTGAAATTATTATTCAACATAATTCAGAAAACACATGTTTATTTTACTACTTGCACCAGGAGGGAAGAAAAGCAAGAAATGTGTATCTGTGAGTGCTGAGCACATACGCGTGCGTATGATATCGTAAATGATGCAGAATACTTTCAGGTCGTAAATATAGACACAGGTGAAAGTACAAAACATGTATTAGTCAAAGTACAGAAAGTTTACGATAGCCATACGCGTATACATATATCAATGTATGCTCGATATATACGAGAACGACAAAGTTACAACTTCAAAGTACAAACACACGTACAGCTATAATAATGAAATTGTACTCTGTTACGTCCGGTTCGTCTACGTGCGACGATGTTTTGGAACGTTGACGACTTTTAACCGGTTCGCGTTGATTATTCTAACGTTGGGTCATTACTATCCGTCGGGAAAGATAAAAATATGAAACTGTTGAGTATGGTTATATTTAAACTTCCTGTCTGCGAGGTCTTTTCTAGCTGTATTTTAATTATTTTCATTCTTACACATTCTGTCACCGACATCTACACACGTCTTCCTGCTTTTTCTGTCTGCTTGTTTACTTTTTCATATTCTACCTTTTATCACATCGTTGCGCATATTTTTCGTATCTCTCGTTACACGGATTTGCAGCTACATTGACGTAAGTTCATCCTTTTTCCGTTAGCAACTCCCGACGCAGCTCTTTGTACTTATATTTCTTCAGTTTCACTTTATTTCGTTTCTATTTGTTTCGACGCTTCATGAGCTCTCTTCAACGGCATAGAAAAGTTTACAATACTCGCCGCGTTAACTCTCATTCGGTCTTACGTCCAATGGAAATGCGGAGACCGATATGATTCGATTGTAGAGTTTCTGATGATCGTGGAGCGGTGACGTCCAACTTTTTCAGAGAGTCTTCTTTACTCTCCGGCAAGAAGTTTTGTTTATCGATTTCTTTTCTCACTCACTTTCTTTCTTCTGATTTTACTTTTCGCCCCTTTAGCTCTCTCTCTCTCTCTCTCTCTGGTTTCCGGTGCTCAAATAAATTGCACACATCAACGATTCATTACTTGCAAAATTCGTGGTATGGATTTCAATATTGCGTGAAATATTAAATGAAAATCAATGAAGGATATTGAAGAAAAAAAAAAAACAATCTCAGTTGTCAGGCTTTCTTCAACTATTGACGGGTATAGTTCAAAATTATCTCGAAAGCTGATATAAATAATATTCGAATCAAAGTAAATGCTCTGAAAAACGTTCTAATCAATTTGCCAATTGTGAAAAGGTTCGAGATCAATGTACTTGAGCAGCTTTATATAATTAAAACGTTTTTCTAATAATTCAGTATGTTTTCTCAAAATAATATAGTTCACGAACAATTTTTTCACAGAGTCGAGAATATTTTTTCAGGAAGTAGAACTCATAGGTTTTTACCTTTTTTAACTATGTTTATTTTAAGCTGGTGGTGTATTTCCTTCGGGAGGTTATTATAGCTCACCTCAAACCGTCTCTGAATGTAGAACGAACTTACGAAAATATGAATTCTCCCATTAATGTTTCGTATGTTTCTTTTTTACATAGTCGAGCCAGCGATATGAATTTCTTTACCTATACGAGTCACTTTTCATCTACAGATATTGGGCTTTTACTTTTATAGTGTATGCGATGCAGGGTCACAAAACATTGATAATTTATGGTCTCGAGAGTCCAGGATGAGAACAAAGGAAGGTTACCTAGTACAAGCTCAGAAGTTTAGTAGGTTAATGTTATTTTGCTCGTTTCCTGGTCTTGTAAAAGCTCCGAGCTTTTTCCTTCATTTTCCGATGTACAGTGGTTATTTTTCGTTTGATCGATTGCTTCTTTTTTTAATACTCGGGTCATTGCGAATTCAAACGTGTCTCTAGAGATAGCAGGCAACGCAAATATATTATAGGTGAACACTTATTCGGCAGATTCGCGGTTAAATTCGGTCTTGCTATTGAATTCGACGTGGGAAGAAGAAGAAAAAAAATAAGATTCTCTGACATCGTTATCTTGCAAAAAAATAGCATACCTACTGTGAAAAGAGTTGAGACTACTACATTTACTTCCTTCAAATGGCAGTTCCAAACGATCGAAAATCGAGACTTCACAAAAACTCATGAAATAAATAAAAACTTCAAAAGCGTTAATAGCTAAACCCATTAAAATCGATTAACGAAAAAATCTTTCAATTAATCTAAAGTATAGTTGATCTACGGTACAGTCGTTTTACACAACAAGAATCGAAATGAAAAATCTCGAAATGGAATAAAATTTCATGCGGAAAAAAATTAATTGGATAAAAAATTTCGTACTATGAGTGATAAATACGCAACGAAAATTGGACAAAAGCTCGGACTTCGTTTAATTTTTCTTTTTCCAATTAAACGTTTTTTTTTTCACAAATCCGTTCATCAAATTAAATATTCTCTCGCTCGTCATAGTTTATAATTATTATTGCGTGAATTTCAATACTTCAAATGCATTTTATTTTCATCCGAATATTTCTTCATTACTTATTTCCTAATTAGACTTGTGAGAGAGACAAATGTATCTCAACAACGTTAGCGATTAAAACATATTAATGGAAAAAAAGTTTCTACCGAATAGAGCGTTTCGAAATATAAAAAAATGAGCGAACCACTTTTAGACAATTTTATTATTTCAATGAAAAATATTTTTGCTCATTGCCATGTAAAATCCCCACTAAGCAGTCATGTCAAAGTACATGAAAAATCACGAACTGGCTCTTGTGTTTTACTTGAAATGGAAATTCATATAATCGATTTGAAAAACATTGGTCAGCTATCAGATCCATGATTTTTATAACCGTTCTACGAAATTCAAAAACAAAAAATCACAAATAGCGGTCTCACACATCACCAGAATATTGCTCGTTACAACTGGTGCCACTAGACAGCGACCGCTAAACGTCGAAAAATGTGTACGAAAAATGCCATCATTTATTGATGCCACGGAAGAATGAAATATTGATATTTCCCATATACGTCCAGCTACAGAGTTCTAAATAGTCACAATCGAAAAAAACAAAAAATAATAATAATAAAAGATACCCGCGACGTTTTTCGAAACGCTGTATTTCATTGAGTATCGCCGAAATAATTTTCGAAACCCGTTTGAAACCGCTCTGCTTCCTGTAAAATAGCGATTTATCTTCGACATTATAGTAAATGTACTTCTCTCGAGTTGTTACCGCGACCTTAGATCGAGACAGAAAAAAGATGGGCTCGAGTGTACGAGTAAATAATGAAGTATTGAATTCGCACATGTTCAGGTTTCAACTCTTTGGAAAAAATTAGATTTAAAATTGTACTACCTAGTCTTTTGTTCAATTTTTACTTCTTGACGCGAACACTGTAATCACGGTAATGATACCCCGGGGGGTTTGGCATGAATAAACGATTGTGTCGTCGGCAAAACTTGGCATGAAATTTCGCTTTATTTTCCTGAGACTTCTATCGCTTTCACGCTGTTTGATGTCGCGTATGAAATACATTTTTTTGAGAAAATACTAACCGCTGTTGGACAAAGTATAGTTGAATGAACGTTGACGGGTAACTAAATCTTCGCTCATTCAAAAGTGTATCTGTTTTTCGTCGAATATGAAATATGGAGGTTTATCCCTTCACTGACATCAAACCGTGATCAAACGAGTCGCAACTCTGAGCACCGTTTGCCTTCAGTTTTTTTTACCAGCGAGTTATTAGCTACTGGTGTCATTTTCGTCTGTGTTTGATGACACTGAGACACACTGGTGTGATCTGAATTTAATACATGTTACAGGGTTGAATTGGCTTGAGATTTGATAACAACTCTAAGAGCGTGTCGAGAAAAAAAAAAAATGATTTATTACGTCGCCGGGTTTACAAGTTTTTATGTCGTTGAGATTTTTTTTTAGGCTTGACATTATAACGCATTTTCTGTCTCTGTTTTATATGCTCCATCTCCTTATTTGTTCTGTTTCTTTTTTCTTTGTCTTCCTGTCTTTCCCTCTCTCACGCTGATAGCCAAGCGAATAACCGCGTTGATAGGACGGATAACGAATCGTTTCGAGTGGGCGATTCGTTTAAGTTGAGTGGATGAACCCGGTCGAGTGCGGCTCTCGTTCATTCTAATCTTATTCGAAATTAATGCCAAGGACATTTATCAGTGAGCCGGCGATGTTTGAATCGTTGGGAAAAGAAAACTCGTGTGCGTTGACGATATTTCGTAAAACCTTTTCGATAATAAACTACGCCGATCTGTTCTTCAAACTGCAATTTCGTACGGATAACTCCTATCAATGAATTTACGTGGAAATAAAAAAAAATTGTAACATTTCTCAATCAGAGCTCATTCGCATTCATGTTGATTTCTTTGACGTTGCCGATCAGTCGACGCAGTCTCCATTGATCAACCATTATCCACTAATTTGCTATCAATTACTATCGGGAAACGATTTTTTTCAAATTCTTCGGTAAATCATTTTATAATGTTGTTTACAAAAATGATTGAAGTATCAAATACTGTACGAGAGTTTAGAAATTCAGATGAAAGAACAGGGATAAACTTGGACGGAAGCGAAGCTATCCTCGCACAAGGAAGGGGGCGAGAAAAATAAAATTCAGTGTGGTTATGTATATATGCGTGAAGGAACTTTGAGATCGTGTACAATGTGCGAGCTACTTTCGCAGTTGGTTGACGTTCAAACTCGTCTCGCAATCTTCGCTTCTCGTTTCGCTCCTTAACGCCTCGAGAAGTTTAGCAAATTTGAAGGAGGCCCTTCGGCAAAAGGCAGAACAGTAACCAGCGAGTATGCTAGCTATAGCGAAAGCGGCTGATTCGTGGCAAATTCATCCTTTGCCCCGGCTCTCAAATAGCCCACAATCCCTTCATCCACTATGGGCCCACATTCAATAGGTATTTTGCTGAGGAAATTGCTCGCTGAGCTGAAAACATTCTCCGCGTTACGGTATATGGTGGAAGAAATTTTCTGGCCGTCGAAGATCAGACCAAGTTCTTCATCCTTCATCGACGACGCCCCGTTGCTATCATCCCTTTCGAAATGTTGACACAAGCTTTTCGAGACTTTTCATCTCATGTAATTAACTTCATCGCAATTTCTATGGCTTGAAAAATCGGTTCATAACGAACGCTCGGTGGAGTCGAAACGAAAAGTTTCGAATTTCACAGTAATAATGAATACGATTGAGGTGATAGATTTAAAAAAATATTTCAACGAAATGAAAGCATCGGTTTTGAATTTCGTTCGTCTATATTTTTGTTACGAGCGTGTATATGAACTTTAATATTTCACCAATGATAATGATTATCGACGACCGCATTGACTGAAGTTCCCCACCTTTTTCCCCATTGCATTTTGTCGATATACAATTGCATACACTAATTACTAAATTTTCACGAACCAAATTCGACCGGTTTGTAAACTCTTCTTGCTCAAAATACTGGTAATCAATGAGAGTAAATAAACGAATGGATGTATAAAGTTGGTAATTAAACTACATGAAATATCATTTTGATTATACAATGTCATTCTACACATTTTTAAATATATCTAAAAAAATATCAAAAATTATAATTATTCTACTTTTCATGTTTCCCGCAACGAAATTTTTAAAGATAGTTTAGCTTCGATAGTTATCTTTTTAACTCTTACGACGGTGTACCAGATGTCGCTTTCTGAGCGAGTGTAAAATGTTTATGTAATCAGTCACGTTTTACGGCACTTCAATCCCTGAGTTCTTTCACTCCAGCGAAGGGGTAGCATAGAATTCGCTCGCTCTTTTAAATCTCCCTGAATAGATTTTGTTTTCAATGAGCAAATTATGAAATACTGAAAAATAAGTATTTATTAATTTATTTTTATTGCTCCTGTATATACCCTTTCGGGTTTTTACGAGCCGATTTCATCGCTCCAACCCCACTTTTCTCCTCACTTTATTGTTGCTAAAGGCCAAGAGAAACTATGGAAAACGTGGCCCATAAAGTTGACTATGTTTTTACTGAATTTTGGCTATTTGGGACCATCAAAAACTCATCAGAAAAACTGACACCTGCGCAGTCGTCATTGATGCGCAAGGCAGTTCTCGCCAGAGGCTTCTCGCTTGGAAGATCGCCGAAACCATACACCGACCACATACTCATCGTTGTTGGTTACTGGGAAAACAACTAATTAGAGCTTGATTTATTCATGCGAAGTGACGTACTAATGAGTTACATTTTATACAAATTTTGTTATGAAAATAATGCAGCACTTTTAAGGCTGGTTCGTTGTGCGAATTAGTGTCAGAAGTTTGTTTTCACATATTTATGTATATATCGTTGCAATTCGTTAAAGCGAATCGCCAGGAATCATGATGATGCCAGACACATGATAGACGTGGCCAGGTCAAACAAGAATAGTAAATGATGAGAGAAATGAACAAACAGGTAAATAATATTGTTCGATTAAACAAAAAATAAATACTTCCAACGAGTCATTAATTGGAACGAGAACATGATTTATAACGAAGCTGATAGATGGAGAGTACGTCGAATCCATCGTGACAATAAATCTCTTCGTTTGTGGATTTTATAAATTCTTAATACTCTTGTAAGGTTGAGTTGAAAGTATATGTAGACTTTATAGACATTGTTGCATGCTCGGTAATATTCCAGGGTAATCATACCACGTTCATTAAGCGACTCTTATCTCGTCAAGCCAGGATTACGTGGTCCTATCTTCACTAATAAGCCAAGATTATTTTAATTAATTTTCGTGGTGCACCAGCGCCAAACCGAGCTGCGTTTTACCACACTTGGATGAACTGTTTTGACCATCAAAACAGAATATCTCGACCTCGAATCAGCTTAGCGTGCTGAAGCCACTGCCGCGAAAGCACGATCGGTCGAACCAAGATTTTAGCCAAGATAAAACACAACGAGATCGTATCCACAAATTCAAATAATATGAAATTTCATACACGTTTCATCGCGCTAATATTTGATCGCCTGCAGCTTTATCATTCATTTATCCGAAGTGAAATTCGTTGGCGATGTAAAGATTTAATTATTTTCATGATTTTAAGCTGTTATCAGCCGCTTCAATCGCATGATCAAAAATCATTAACTCTGCTTGTTTTTTTAAGTATAATTTCTTTTTTTTCTGGACCTTCTTATTTTAATTCGTGACAAGAACAAAGCGTCGTCGATTTGTTCAATCGTTTCGGGATAACAAACAAATACTGGCAACTATTATATCACTCATAAGAATTTGGATACCGGCAAAATTCTGTAATTTCTGAACAAACTGGTTTCTCCCAAGATAAACTCATTTATCCTAAAATCGGCTTCGGCTGGTTAAGTGAACTCGAGGATCACTTTGCACCGCATTCACCATTCAAATGAAGGTAGAGTGGCTCTCGAAGTTTTGTCCGCCAATGAAGAAACTTTTTTTTTCTCTCATTCGTACTTACATCCATTGTTGAGAGAAGTACGCGACCGGAGAGCGCTAATTTTTCCTGTCGAAGAATGGAATTTAAGTTTTGATGTAAAACATGAAACTTTTTGCGTTACCGTGGATTTCGAATGACGCGAATTTGAGCGTTTTTTAATTTGATAACAACAAAATGGATCGAAAAGAATTTTTTCAAAATCGAATAGAAAAATGTTTTTAATTTGGGGCTCAACGATCAGCTCGATGATCAACGATCATCATTGATAAAATCAATCGATAAAAAAGTAAATACAAGCAAATTAAAGTGATCGGAGTACATGAATAATTACGATAAAAAAAACTTCGAAAAAACTCGAAACATTTTTTTCGTGCTAAAATTCGTTCAACTCAATTCGGAATATCCCATAGATATTTAAATAAGAGAAGCCCAAAGGGTGTGTCATTTCCAGCTCGATTGATATTCCGCACGCGAAAATATCTTTCTTGCCCGGTGTGTTTGTCACGAACGGATATAGCAAGCAACACTTGTTTCTCTAAAGTTCCTTTCATTCCATCGCGGAGTCTGTGTTTGGAATGAAGAATGACAAATTGCTACTCCATACCGAAACGACCGGGAATTTTTTTGTTCGTGAAATTATTTATTAATTTTCATGAAAAATTGAAGAAGAAATGCGAGTAATGAGAAAATAATATTGAAAAAAATGTAATATCAGACGTTTGAATCGCGATCGATTCATCCTTCTCTCCTTTACACGCATTAATATCTACTTAATTCGAGAGGAAACGTTGCACCGTAGAATAGCGCACACTCGTATACGGGTGTTACATGTAAATGTAGATTTCAGTTTTGTTGCTCTAAAGTTTAAGGAGGGGAGAGAGAGAGGAGGCAGAGAAAACTGCAGTCAAAGTGGAATTATCGTGACGGTAGTTGAGTCTGACTTATCGATATACCGCGCGTGAACTCTCGTGCGCGCTCGCCGACTACAAAGTTTGACCAAGCCGTGGGTAAAGTTTAGGATTCCCGTATGTATGTAAGTGTATTCGAGGGATACGGTTAGCAAGGGCAGATGGAGGGGGGGGGGGGGGGAAGCGAGAGGAGGAAAGCTGCACGGATACCACGGAGAGGAAGTTCAGTGAAAGAGGGAGGCTGGTGAGGTCATTTTGTGAGGGTGTACCAGCGTCGAACTGCTATAAACGAGAGTGGTTCTCTACTGTACGAGAAGCATGAAACTATAAGAGAGCACGAGAGAGTATCGTGGCTCGGAGTATCTCTCGTGTTTGCAGAAAACCTTCACTGAAGTTTACCAACTTTCAAAACAATTTCGAGGCATCGCGGTAACGTTGTTATACCTTTTTTTTTCTTCATTTCTTTGTTGATATAATTTTTTCTTCCTTATTTTGCATGCGACCGAGAATGGCAGGATTTTTTGCAGGAATTTTTTCTTGTTTCATAAAGGAAAGGTAAGGGCTGCGTGCAGAAAATGTCGCTTCGCAAAGATCCGGAGATTCTTTATTCAGCTCTACGCTTATCACGTCTTTTTCTCCCTTCAATTTCACAAAAACGACCTTTCCCCTTACTTCTCCCTTTTTCTTTCTTTACACTACTCGAATATGAAGGCAAAAAGAGTGACAACTTAAGGCACCTTTTCTATACACCGCGAGTATACCGCTGCGTATAAAACTTTCGGTTTAACGATGATTGCGACCAACTCGTCCGAGCGTTACTCTTTTTACGGGAAAACACCGGACGAGGCCAACCGCAATGCCCCTATGAACAATAGCTATTCCGGTGGTGTGTACCGAGGCGAGAAAACCCGATGAGACCACCGGAGATTTGTGGAATGAGGGGTCCGCCATTTCCTGTAGCAAATTTCGAGACAACTCGCTTATTCTCATCTTCTTATCCGAACTTTCAATTTCATCTTACGGAAATAAATCCTCTTCCCGAGGTCGAAGAAAGCTTAGATCGTCGAGCTCCGAGCTTTCTTCGATATTGGATACAGAGATTAGCTTGAACCGAAATTAACTTTGTTTCAAGCAAATTTAATTGCTCCGGGCTTTGAATTTGGAGCGCGGTCATCAAATAGGAAGGATTTGACATTTTTTTTTTTTACCTCTATTTTTGAATGCGCCTTACGCATTGGTACTTTCAATTCCGTTACCATTATTCCATACCAATGCACCTGCCTGACGTGGCATTTTTTGGCATCATACTGCTTTTCTATCTGGAAACGCATCCCTTCCGCTCCCGTAAATCGTTATTCGGTATACGAGGAGGATACGAGATTCATTCTATTGGCGTCGGGTATGATGGATTCGTCACGTAAATCGTGCTACCCGATTGCTGACCCAACTCTCTCTCTCTCTCTCTCTCTCTCTAGCCGTTTGGTTAAATAGCTGTGACAGTCCATATCCGTTCCGGTCTGGAATTTGCTTTTATTTTTTCCGCCCCCTAGTCAAAACCAATGAGATACGTGAGGTTGTTTTCGGCTTTTTTTTTTTTTTCCTATTGGATCAGCATTTTTCTCGTTGAGATTGGAGGATCAATTAATTATTTTGTTGAAGCATTGGAAGCGATAATGTATAAATAATTCTGTAATCGATTTCAGTATTCGTTAAATGCTGCAAACCGTTATTGGACTGATAGAGACTCGGCTTGAAAAAGTAGCACGTGGAATAATTTGCTGTGCAATAAGATGAAAAATGAGACATCGAATTCTTCAACCCGCCGAAGTTTTTTGAACAAATAGCTCGTGTTCTATTTCACTGTTCTATTTTTCTAAATGGTTCTTTTGTGCAAACGAAAACATGCCGTATATACTTTAATAACGTGAAAACGTTCGGGAGTCTTAGTTTTTGTTGGATTTTTTCTTCGCAAGTTTGCATTTTCATCGTGGTGAAATAAAAATTGTATGGCGATTAAAAAGTAAACTGTGCCACGAGTTTCGTCGTCGAATTTAAAAGCAAACGTTCGAAAAAAAGTTTCGTTTAAAAAAAAAGTAGTCCGACGTTTTTTTCCCCTCAATGTGAGATCGTCATAAATCATGAGTCATAATTATATTATTCGAAAAAGGACTCGGAGAAGACTTTTTCAGAAAAAAGCGAGTTTCTCCGTCGCTACACCGCATTTTCAACAGCAAATTATCATTTTGATGTACACTGCGAGACTATATAGTCGCTGTGTGAAATAACAACCTACTGTGTTCCGAATGAGAAAAACATAGTAAATTCCATCGAAACAACGACGAGGTTCCGGACTGCATCGTCACCGTTGTAATTTTTCGTGCGAAATATTTTTTTTCATGTACAAATCCTGTACAAAAATGCCAATACTTTGATACGTCACGAGTAATCTTCCTGTTGTTATGTGTTGCACGTTTTATGTTGTATCAGTTTTTGACACGAGCTCAACTGAAGTGAATTCGGTGTAGTTGCAAATCCAGAAGAAAAAAAAAAAAAAAAAAAAAAAAAAAACGAAAACGAAAATGTGTATCATGCTAGATACCAGATAAATTTCAATTCCAGCAGCATAACGAGCCACTGTGTTGAGAATAAAGCGTGTAATTCGCAGGGCTTATATTATCATGATTCCGTTCCATATACGAATATGATTCTTTTTCAATTTAATAAATCAATGTGTCCACTCAAACATGAAGTAATATTATTTTTCAATTGAAATACATGTTTGTACACACAATGAAAAATCCATCATACTATATTGATCCCATTTTTTGTTGTTCATGTCGTTTGACCATTAGTTGGACCGTTAGGATGATTGAATTTAATAAACACACCTCTACTGTGTGCATATTCTGTTGACGATCGAGAAAACGATTCAATTAACATACATTGTATTTTGCCCCAATAAAAAAATACATCCAACTCTATGTGCTCCGATTGATTTATTCAAACGAATAACAATGTTGATCTCGGATTCTCGTGTAGGCGCGTGTAATACTTTTCTATAAAGCTCGTTTATCCGCGTTCATTAAGGATTAAAGTGCTCTAAAATCTGTCATTCGGAATAAGTTCCTCCGATATTGAGTAGAAGCGAATGAGAGTCGAATTCGCATGGTGCCGGGTCAATATTTTAAATAAGATTCCTGTTTTTACTATTGATTTTTGTACCCCTCCCTCTCTCTCTCTCTCTCTCTTCCTCTTTTCCCTGCGGAAACCCAATTTCACCCAATGACCTACGTGTGCATAAACAATGCGCAATTCGAGGACGTATGACGTCGCATGAAAAGAAAGTGATTTGACGGTTTCGTTGGGTGAAAAAAAATTTCGGGAATCCGTTGCACGAAAATCGAATAGGAGTGACAGTTCGGTTGATGCGAACGAAAAGCATCCTCTCTTTCCCTTTTTTTTTTTCGCTCTCCTGACACTCCCGTTGTCCATGGACACCGAATCAACGAAGCGTGCATTTTAGCGAACATGTGCATCGAATGTGTACCTCGCGTTCGTCCATAGATAGCTTCGAAACACATAGATACGTGTGTCTCTTGATGTCATATTGTTCTCATACCGTGAGAGGAGAGTACAATCTATCAATTTTTTGTTTTCATTTAGCAACGGTGAAATTATTTTGTTTGGTGTAATAAGGCTTTTCTGCGGCGTTTGAAAAATCAACGAAACTTATTGTTTTTCATGTTTGACAAAATGGCATTGTCAGCGAAGAACTACCGATTTCCATAAACGCGCTGAATTTTCCGAGTCCGTGAAGTTTTGGATATAAATTCTATGGTACGCCATAGGTAACCGAGTTGGAATGGAACCACGAAAAATCGTAAATAAATTAATAGAATGGCTCTTGAAATATACTCGGGAGCAGTTTTTTTTAGAGAGTAATCTCTTCGCGAAGCCGTAAATCTCAGCTGCCCACAGTTTGTTAAAAAAAAAAAAAAAAAAAAGGAAGCATAAAATAGTGCTGACACTTGTCATGGTGCATATATTAATCTACGAGAAATCTTGATCCAGTCGCTCCAATAGTTTCTCAAAACATGCGTTTTTCATTCTTCGTCGAATAGCCCCGAACAATTGAATTTAGATGAAATAATTTTTTCAGCAGTTAAATGAACGCCAAGTTATCGAATTTATGTGCTCCGATGTTTTCGATCTCTCCCTAGGAATCCGTGGCCAATAAAATCGAGTGTGGCGTTTGATCGGGCACATGCCTGGAGCAACGAAAGGCAGATTTATAACGGGAGCGTGGTTCCCCATGCATGCTTCTCTCATCCTATTTTGCTGCATTCGTGGACATTTGGGAATATCGATGCCTCGCCGCCCAGCTCGAATTCATATACGTCTCCGCGTTGCATTTTTTATTTTATTTTTTCGGCTCGTCTCTTTGGGCTCCCAGGATGCAGCTATTTGCATCGTTCAAACCGATTTAAAGCTCAAAAGGGTATGAGCACACACGTTCTCCATTACCGTGAGTGTCGGCGAACCAATAAATTCTTAACTCACGAAAAACGTTTACGATCACATATAATCCGCCATTGTATTTGTAAAACAATGCTAAATGTCACGCCGCGTAACCCAAGAAAGGGCGTAGTTCGTTGTGATTTGTGAACAATGAGGCATCATTTGGGAGGTGCAGTTTATTCCAAAAGTCGAACAATGATAATAATGAAATCGCGTCATTCGAGTTGTCGATGGAGATTTTTTTTTTATTGAAAGGTTGAAAAGTTAAATGATAAGTTAGTCGTTAGTGTGTTTATTGTATTGAATGTAGGTCATCTCGTGAAAGTATCATGGTGTAAAAACTATCCCATAATCTCAACGATTTCATTGTTTAATTTAAAAATTCGAGTCAAGTACAATTTAATCCAAGGACATCGGATATCATTTGCTTCGATAAATTAGATGCTCTTTTTCATTGACTTTTTATCGTTCTGAAATCTTTCCCCCAACAAAAGTCGTTCAATCTCGCACTAAATCTCCCATAACTATCGATTTTTCCAGTATTACTCCTTCGAGAATATTCTTGCACCTCGATAGCCGAGCAACGTGCAAAAATCATTTCTGTCAGGATTCAAACTTCGTTAAAGTTTTAATCCTGCTTTAGCCTGCGGTCGAGAATAAAATTGAGGCCTACTACTTATGACGGTGCGTCATAAAAGCCTTTGTAGATTGAGATTTTGCACTGAATTACTCTCGGCAGAGATTGATGAGAAAATTTGCTTTTTTCAACGGCATCGAATAAAGTTTTTCCTTCGTCTGGATTATTTCTCGAGGTAAGAATGAGATTATTATCGTAACTTTTAATCATTGCGTCTTACGTAATTAAACTTTTTCATACAAGTAAGGATATTGTTTGTGAATTGAAGACGTTTTCAATTATTTGAAAACGAATTGATGAGAGTCTGTCCCCCCCCCCCCCCCCCCCCCCCCCCCCCCCTGACAAATGCGAGAAGTTAATCTCGCCATCTCAATAAAAGCCTTTCAAATGTCATACCGCTGATATGGTTCGTTCGCAATAGTGAAACAAGAACATTCGTCTCAATTCCGTATTTCGAGAATTCTAACTGCAACATTTTGAACAATATCTGTATGCAAAAGCAATTATACGATGTTACGATGTCGTCTAATAATTCTAATTGAACCAATTGAATCTCGATTCCGTTCGGTGTACAGAACAGATGCAATAACTAGTGCATTATTTCTGATCAGGAATCACGGATCAAAGAAAATGGCAAATGTGGCATTGAGCGAACATCCCAATCATCAAGAACTTCTGCTTTATTATTTCTCTGATTTACCAATTTACGATTTTCAAAAAAACTTTCGATCTAAGACCGTTGAGAGTTGATGATTTATTTGCCAGAGTTTTAGATCGTCTTGTTTTACAATGGATCATTACAGGTCGTAATATTATCTCATTATTACAGTCGTAATATTATTCGTTCATATCTCATACCGAAGTTTATAGACCATCGACGAAATACTACGCAACTGCAGCTGCGCATGTAACAGTCGTACGATTTTCGTAAATAAATTTTCCCATTACCAGATATAACGCTCCAACGAAACAATAACGCATGTTTTGCAGTGGGTGTGGATTCATTATTCATAATCAGACCTTCGAATATCGAACTATTATTTGTGAGGGTCCCATACCATGGGCACGGTAATCGCCAATGTAGTACTGTTATATAATGCAATGAGTATAAATCTGTTTTAGTATATTCGAAAATATTCAAAATTAGAGCTGCTGATACTTCGTAATTCCAGAGATTAGAACAAAGCCTAGTTATTTATATAAAATGAGTGAAAAGTCAAAAGAAATCTCGACGTTTTTGATACTGAAAATCTAGGATGTATTTTTTCATATAAATAGTTCGATATTAGGTATTTTATTGAACTATTTGAATTCATGAGAAAACACAAACAGGAGGCTTTGTTTCATCAATTTTTCGACCCTGTCACCATCTTAGTTGATTTATAATTTTTAAAGTAACTCTTATTTTGAACATTTCGAAAAAGCTGATCAACGCGGGAGACGATAACGAAAAGCTGGAATATCATGGTTATTGAGAGAATCAAATGATATTAAGTGGTCAATATAATACTATTATAAATGTAGTTATTTTTGCTTGGAGTCCAGTGAGTGTGTAAACATTGGCCTTTGGACGTTGTGTCGGTAATTAGAGGGACGATAACTGATTAAGGCCGTTCACGTTTCCTTCATCGTCTATTTCTTGCTGTCGTTTTAATTTTTTTTTTCTTTCCCTCTTTCTTTCTTTCTCTCGTTAACTGTCTTCTGCAAAGAAGCCCCTTCACCCTCTTTCTTAGATTTGCGCTGTATCCTCTTCGAGCTGCGTTTTCCGCATCTTCGCGATAAAGCTCGTTCTCAAGACACGATAAATAATTGGCCTTGCTACAGCATCGCACGCTCCCGGAGCGTTGTACCCTTGCTGCAACAGAGTGGATGCTCTTTTTCTTTCTTTATTCACCGTTACATAAACGTCTATATACGTAGTTATGTATTCATTAAGGGCGTGTTACTGTGTTCGTGCGAAAACCGAAGCTGAAAAGCTTGCGACAATGTTGGAACGAGCTCGTCGCACAATCGAGCAAATTTATTCCTGTCTCGGGAGAGAAGAAACTCTCAGTTTCTTGAGACATCGGGAAGACATAATTCACACCTCGTTAACAGTATCAAAGAATGGTGCTTTTTTCATTCGGTTTCAATATGCTCTCACGGTTATTGTTTTTTTTTTTTTTTTTTTTTTTTTTTTTTCATATTCTTTCTCAAAATTCTATCCCGAGGAATGGGATTGAATATTAGAAAAAAATGAGAACATTCGTCGTATTGAATTTTTACTGAATTCTGAATTTTCTGAATTTTTACTGAATTCTGAAATTTCTTTGCTCGACAATGATCATAAATGAAGAAAAAAGTGGAGTGGTGTGGGAAGATGAGATAAAGTAGAAACGAGGGTGCTAAAAAATGAGAGATCTACACAATTCAAAGGTGGGGAGATGTTCGAGGCGAGAGAATTGTGGATATTATCGCGGCTGCAGGTAATATTGCTGATAGGCGGGATCATTTCGTTCGGTGCGGTTTTAATTCGGAAAGGAAAGGGCAATAGAAGAGAGAGAGAAAGAGAATAGGGACGATAGCAGAACCACGAACAGCGCAATCACAAGTTGTAGCCCTGACGAGACACGTAATGGGGGATGAAGAGCAGAGGGTTGCATACATCGACCGAACATTCAGGCATTCCCAATGATTCGGACAACTCTCGCTTCCCTCTATTTCCCAGTCCCTGTTGCGTTTTCATCCCTATGTATAACGTAACTGTTGATGAAACTTGGAGTGCTGTTTCGGTTATCTTTATTAAAAGAGAAAGAAACAGATACAACCGCAAAAAAAGGTATTTCGACTTTCTCCTCTTTCTCTCTCTCTCTCTCTCTCTCTCTCTCTCTCTCTTTCGGTCTCTACGTCTCTCTCAGTGGTATGATCTTTTTACTCGTAAAGCGACGGGCGTGGATCATAACGCGAAGGCTACTCGGGCTGAGAAGCGACATGAAATGTCAAAGGGGAGATAGAACGCCTGCCATGTTATAATGCCAGTTGTAACGTTCTGTAATGGGGAACCCGGTGGACGCTCATGAAACAAAGTGGACGAGCGTCATAACCCTGCAGACTGTACAACACAGAAGATACTCACAAGCATACACGGTATTATGCGCGCTTGTGAACATTGCGAAATCATCGGCCGTATCGCCCTCTTGACCCATAGGATCGACCGGTACTCGTCCAGACACCCAGCCAACACTTCCTCCGCACTTATGTTCATGCACATTTGGGGCACCCACGGATCATTAAACTGAAACACGAACTATTTGTCTCTACACTCGGAGAACTGTAGAAAAAAGTTGCTTTTGAGAAATCAGTTTATGTAGAGATTAACGTAGTTAAGCAGACTTTGTGGAAATTCAATTTAGGCAATTAGAAACAGAATTTGAAAGAAATTTGTCCATTTTTTACTCCTCGCTACTTCCAGTACGTTAATCATGAAATTTTTATGGGTACTACATCGCGGTATAAAGGTCACATAAATTGATGATGTAATTGAACATTCCGGAGAATGATATTACTCCATATTTAATAATTACTCGAGAATTCTCCTTAATTGCAGAAATTTTTTTTTTTCGTTACCGTCGATCATTGTCTGCAGCTCACATGATCGGGCTTATGCCACGATAAAAGCAGGCTCGGTTGTTTTCGATCTACATATATGAGAGGCTCTCGTTAAGATAATCAGAAGCAATAAAAATTTATTTAATCACAGAGAAATTGGAGCTAGCGAGCGTATCTTTTATACTGGAATTGCTTGATCAGTTATTAGATTGATTAGGAGCATCAGATAAAATCGAGACGGAGAAACAAACGACAAGTGGATGAGGGCGAGAGAAACGAGGTAGTAGCTCAATCTAATGATGAACTTCGGTTCTTTGCTCAGGGAATTTTTTCCCCAGAATTCGTATAAAAGAATTTTTGCATAATCGTAATCAAGTTCCATTGTAAAATGCACGGAGTTGCTTTGTGTACCGGTATTTCAGGGAAGAATCGAGCTCTGTGGAAGAAAAAAATCGAAAGGTAAGCTTGTAATACGTTGGCTCCGTTGCTTCCCACTCGAACTGAGAAAAAAAGTGAAAAAAAAAATGTTCTGCTTTTTTTTTTTATTGAGATTTATTTTATTCAGTGTTCCGGTATGAAGTCGAGGTTGTAGACAATCATTACAAGGAGCAAGTTTACTGTAGCACACATTTCTTTCTTCAAATATTTTTTTTTTTATAATTGCTCCGCAGAAAAATACGCGAGCCTTTTTTTACGAAGTATTCCATGGTAAACCTTTGGTATTCATTTATTTACAGTGCTGATTCATCTTTCAAAGAGGTGAGGTACGGTTTTTGAGGGAAATTGAGAAGAGCAAAAGGCGTCTGAAAGGTTACAAACTTATGAGAAATGGCATGAGTCGTGAGGCATCAAAGAACATGCCTTTTCACTGTAAAAACGGAATGAAGGGAAAACTGGACCGCTGCGATAATGCAGAGTTTACTAAGGATTTTTTCTTTTCCGTAAAATTTTTGTTCAACTCTCTGTAATTCAGAGATTTACATACAATTTTCAGATCATTTTATTCGAAAGATTTTATTGACTTGCTCCAAGCGACGTGTCAGATTACCTATAGAACTTTAATGGATATCTTCTGTTTTTTTTTTTTTAAATTAAAATCTGAAGAATGAAGCGTTGCAACCGTATAAACGAGAATATATGCGATAAAAAAGTCATAAAGAAACGTAGAAAAGCGTATTTAGAAAGAAACGATATTTTCTTTGAGATTGATTCAACCATCACCATAAGTGGTTTCAAAACTGTTTTTTGCGTATCTCTTACGAATTTCCTATGACTGATTTTTGTCGTTTGAAAAAAGTGTCTCTACGCCTTGCTGGTCGTACTTTTTATCCTCGCGTTATCGTTCTAATTACCATATCCACCGAGGCCTGACTTTATAGGAAGATGAAAAAGTCGAGAGCCTCTAAGGGTGCGTCGAGGACATAACTTTCGAGCACAAACACACGCACAGATAGAAGAGCAGAAGTAAAAAAGCTTCGTCGTTGACGTTCTGACGCTTTTCACATTACGTTACGCTCTCGATTCTATCTGAAAACTCGAACGCCCTCGTGGATAAGGCACGAATCGCCCGTCTTTTCATAAAGTTCCCTCGTTATTTAAACGCTTGCTCTTTCGTTCTAACCCTCGTGTCTTTTACCATCTTCCCGTTGTGGAATATCCATAATACCCAGGAGAAAACCAGGTGTTCACTATCACGCCTTCTCATTCTCTCTGTTTTCTCTCCTTCCCTTCTTCCCTCCCTCTCGCTGGCAGCACCACATTTTATAAAGTATAAACTGTGTAATAGCATCGTGTTTTTAGGCTTCTACTTGTACGTGAGATAGCCAAAAGATTCGCTCGTTTTTTTTTTTTTTTTTTTTTTTCACTGAACAGAATGTAATTTACTTCAAACCAGGAAAAAAGGATTCTGGAAGGGTTTCTACATTCTAGTTGATAATACGCGATTTCTTATGTATGTTTTGTGGCAACTTTATACGATATGCATAAGCAGATTAAAAATATCACTTATAATCAGCTTATGAACAAATATAGTCGAACGATATCTTCCAGGATGTCGTTTATAATCGTCAAATCATCATGCAACTTCTATTCAAGTTATCCCAACGTCGAGTAGACATTTTCTTTCATAAAAAACAATATAAAAAGTTCGAGCCAGTCGAAAATGGTTTGAACTTTGGAAAGTACTTTGACCTCGAATGCCAATATATATTAATTCTATTTTTGCAGTCACGATATTTAATATCTTCGTAATGAACTCATAACAAACGGTTGGGCACTTCCGTTCAGAACATCCTTTAAATTCGTCGGAAATTGACATTCTTTTTTTTCAATCGCCCTACATAAACGTGCATGGATATTATTATGTGTATATATATATATATACATATATGTACACATGGGTGCTTGGATATGTGTGAGTATGCATGTATAATATAAATGTAAAAGGGGCACGATAAAGCTAATAAGCCATTGACTAAGCCGTCGTCGTTGAGATTGGTGCTCATTGGAACGCGTTCGAGTGCACTGGCCTCTGAATGTGATGGAACTCTGGTGTGGACCGGCGTTTCGTGCATACACCGCGCTCGAGAAATGCGCCAGCGGTTCGTGTCTCCCCTCTTCAGTCACGATCGTACGTCTCGCACTTGCTGGAGGAGATATTCATAGACGAGGAGGGCTTCAGAGAACTTACGGGCTATTCGTGGTTTCCCCATAAAGGTACGGGAACGCGACGGCATAGAAGCTTCTCTTTATACATACAAAAACGTTAGAATGCACGCACGAAATTTTAAACTTGTGTGTAGTAAAATACACTTTGAAAATTTCGGATGCTCCCTACTGGAAGAGTCCGTGCTCGCGTTTATATATCGCTTTTTATTTTTAACGGTAACGCGTGCGAAAAGGATTTGTTTTATTTATAGATGCTCGATCCAAGAGCCTATAGTTATTTCGGCGTGGAACGGAACTCCGGCTTACTCAAATGTTTTCAGGCGAACGAACGGTATAATCCGACATAACCTCGTAAGGTGAACCGATAAATTACAAGGGCAAAGACACTTGCCTATAAATTGTTACAGAGTCTTGTCGAGATTCAGGCTCGAATCTACGCGAATGGGACACGAATTATTGAAACAGTTGTGACTCGTGACAAGTGACCAATTTAATTAGAACGTTTTGGCAAAAGAGGCGCATCGTGAAAAAACTCTTCCGTTTGTTCGGTTCTCACGAGATTCAACTGTCAGACTTTTCACCATTGAGAGATAAAAACATCTATTCCACTTGATGTAAAAAAAAAAAAACAAAAAAAAACACGCTTCTGTGTGTCTTGGAGTTTTTTCATAAATCTAGCTTTAACGGATTTCTTTTCGAATAACGAGCGATTCAACTCTCATGCGTTATCGATCTATTTTTTGTTATTGTCCGGTCAAGTGGTCTCTTATTGTCCATCAGTTTTTTAACAGCAAAAGTATTATTTTCTCTTGGGTGTAGCAACCGCCGAAACATCAAGTTTTTCATTTCACACAGAAAGCGCAGGACAAAATGAAATATGGAATATGGAATCGCGACTCATCCAAAGTTGCCTCGGTCGCGAGTGAAAAAGTTGATGCAACACAGCCCTCGTATTTGTGACGAGACTGGCAAAAATAGTGCGAAAAATAAAACAGGGAGAGACGAATACGATATGAAAACTGTACTTCATTGATGAGACGATATTGAAGCATCGTTAATTTATTTCGGAGGTTTCATCTTGGAAAAGATTACTTTTTTGATTAACTGTTAGAAAATATTTGAAAAGTAGCTTTTATTTAGAAATAAAAATCATGTATATTTATGAAACAATTGACGCGTTATCAATGGAATTGATGTTGATAGATCATTCCGTCCACGACATTTATCGAGGACATTAACGCTTGAAATTCTTGGGATTACATTGACGATGGAATGAGATGAAACGCGATAGGAGAAAAAGTGCAAGTCAAGAAAAATTCCAGAGCACAGAGTGACGAAGCACTAGATGGGATACCAAAGGGTGTTTCTCGTTGATTGCAGCTGACAGTTGAGAAAGTTGAAAGGAGAAAGAAAAAAAAGTATTTCAATTAGCTCCATTGGCTAATTGAGTTTATGGGTAAAGGCAGGAACGGGCTTTCTCTCTTTCTCTCTCTTCAGTAGCAATTGCCGCAACGGGATTCTCCGCGCATTTAGAATTTTTCTCTTCGCGTTCTTTAGTGGTTAGCAAGGATGTTGAAGGGGTAAGGGGATGGGAGAGATAAGTATGGTAGAGAACGAGGAGAGAATGAGACGAAATAGGAATTCGGTGGCGCGAGTTACCAAGAGATCTCGACGCTTTTATTCGTATTTTATTGGCCCCTTCTACGGCGTGCATCGCTTCAGATCTTTCTGTTTTGCCACTGGTAAGCACGAATTGGGGATTCGCCCACGGTACACATGTACATTTTTCTTTATATATAGTAAGAATAATACTCGAGTGACCCACCATACCACACGCCTTTACCCGATCCATAGACGATATCGCATCGGAGACTTCGAACCAATTTCCGTCTCGGCTCCATTAACGATAGCATACGATCGCTCCCCGGCGACACTCTCCGTCGAGGGGAAGACGACGAAGAATCGAGGGGCGAAGATCGGTTAAGGGTAGTGCCCGAGAGTCGAGCTATCCTCCGTTTGGCCCGTGATGCCATTCAATTTCTTTTTCCTCCTCCCCCTTATTCTCGTCTGTCCCCTATCGCATATACTCTCTTTCTCTTTTCATCCCTCTTCCTTTTTCATTACACACACTTCCTCATGCTTCTACGAGTTTTTTTTTTTTTTTTTCGCGGATTCACCCCCGAATTTATTTGACCAAGATGCGTTGGTGGAAAACATTCGACCATCGGAGAGCTTCTATAACGGTTGCCAAAAAATTTTGTTTTAATAGCACGACGATGGGGACGATGACTCGAGTTCCAGATAGGTTTATCATGAGCGAGAAACTCTGCTCGGCTTTATTTTTTACTCGTACTTTATCGCTTCTAAACTCGCGATCAATGGTGCTCTGGAGGTCTATGACAGAAATGGATATGAAATAAAATCGGATGAAAGTAGAATTGTTGTACAATGAATGATATAATCGATTGTACATCGAATCACATCGATTTTTACTGCCTTATGCAACGACGAATGAGTGCTGCTTGAAAAATGTGGTACTATTTTCATGCTAAGTAAGATTTCGTGTTGTCGTTTTCTTCCAACTCGCCGAATTAATGCTTCTGACTGATCCTCGACAAAAACGGGACTTTTGTCGGGAAGTTTATCTTTCATCTTCTTTAAATCTAACAGACGTTCAACCCTCCATTCGAGCACAATTATCAGGGTGAAATACTATCAAAGGAACACTTTTAATAATTCACGCCCCTACGTTTTCCCCAAATCTCAACCGCGAAGTCTGCCAAGTCTTGCTTATTCATTCATGTATTCATTAACTTAGTAATTATGACGGCCCGAACTTCAGTTTATGTGTTGCCTTATATCACTCGATGAATTATTCAAATGTAATGCGAGTCTTCATGTATAGACTCATATAACCAACTTCATTGTTACGTTCAAGAAGCAACAATTGAATTACCCACTAATTAAGTTTCCAAAATGACAGTATAGAGTTTGTCACGACATTGTAACTTTTCAATTTCCGAAAACTGAAACATCAAAATATTTTGTTGTTCTTCTGAATGCAAAAATTTAAAACTCCTTCGGTTAAAACTTTCTCTCGCATACTGAGAAAAAAAAGTTATTGGATCAACGAAATCTTTCATTACGGAGTACCAATGGAATATACGATCATCATAATGTCATAAACCATTGAACGAATACATTAATTTTTTATCAAACTGCGCGTTCATTCTGACTGAGGACCGCGCATTCTAACTGACGAAACTCTTCCAATAACATCAGTTTCTATTGAATCAACAATTTTTTTTCTCAGTGCATCTAGAAGCAGCCTTTCGGTCTGTTTTGAAGTTAGCTATGCAAAACGCGAATCCTCGATTCGTTGGTATATTACGGATAAATCCAATGTGGATATTCCATTGGCACTATGACTGGCTGAGCGCAATCGCGTCTCGCCGGCGCCCCATCAACTCTCACTTCACCATGCGCACCTACCTAGTTCTGGGGTCTGATGAAGATGCGCGTACGCTTCCCAAACCCCGTCACATTCAATCAACGTGTCGTAAATTCGTGAGCCCGTAATCTATCACCTAGCAAATATTTACATCCAGCCACCCCCGTGCTTTTGCGCATCCTCCTTTTGCAATATTCTGTTCACTTGTCTCGTTCATTTGCGGCTTGGAACGCTGGGATTCAGATTGCCGTATTTCTCCACATTTGTTGACGGAGATTGAAGGCGCCGAATAAAAACAGCGATTGCATAAAAAAATTGACAACAAACTATTTATTTTCAACGATCATTTTCCGTGAAGTTTTAGGTGGTTAATCAATACGCTTCACCATAGAAAATGTTTGCTATTAGAAGTTGTCACAGTTTTGGGAAAAACTTGATATTTAATTATTTTCTCATTGATAGCATTTACTGTTCATTTAAAATCTCTTTCTCTCTTGGCGAGCGTCTTCTCGAATTCTCATATTATGAAGTTTGAAGTATGAAATGTACTTTTAGCTTCGCGATGGTTATATTGGAAACGTGAAACTCACGTCTCATGGAATCATTCAATGAAACGTGAAGCGAGGATAGAAAAGTTGAGAGATTTTTTACCCGTGACGTCTGTGGAAATTCTCGGAGCTGCATGGTCTCAAATGTATTAGCTGTCAAAGAGCGCTTAATGAGATTTCATTTGATCAAAAGAGGCTCGTGACTTCAGTGAGGTTGGGAACTCTTAAAACACACGAACGAAAAAAATAAAAAAATTTGAAGAAGACATCTAACGACGTTAAATGGGAAAGCTCATTACCGTACGATACTTCATTAAATGTGCATCTATGTATGAACAGAATTAGGCGAATCTACAATAATTTGCTGTTTGTAGAAGTGCGAAACCAGTCTTCTTCCTATAAAATGTCATGCCAGGTAATGACCTCCGTTGGTACTCAGACGCAAGTGCGATTTATGTGCGTATATATAGTTTGGGCTCGAACGGTTGAACAAAACGTCGCAATTAGAGGAGGGTAATTTTGCAGAGAATCTCCAACAGTGGACTGAGAGCAATCATGGTAATTACTCTGGGTGATTGTGTTTGTTACTATATATGTATATGAGATACGACAGAACATCGTGTGTTCTATATTTTTACAGTACTATAGACAAAGGGAAATTGGGGAAAGAGGCATCTGAGTTTCGTCTCGGGCTACTGCATCCCCTTACGTCATCGGTAATTCTCGAACGAGATCAATATATGCCCACTGACGTATCCCCCTTCTTTGAGAGTCACGGTCACGCGAGACAAACACACCCATCATATTTTCCTTCAACACCCGCATAATTCAGAATGGAACATTCTTCTCGCTTCGATTGTAATACCATTGGCGCACTCGTATTAGAGCTCATGTAAGAATTTATATGCGATTCATTCCTTTAACGTCTTTTAAAAAGTCCTGAAAGATAGTACGTGCTGGTCAGAAGGTAGGCAAAAAAAAAGGATTCTCATATATTCGTGAAGACAAGAGTTATGGGGATCGGGGGGTCAGCCAAAGCTCACTGATTCACGAGCCTTTTGGCTGAAACCCAAAGCTTCGGCCAATCGACTTTTACGCTTCCGAACCTAAGCTGATCTATACTCATGAAGAATACGGCGCACAGGAGGATTACGAGCGACTTTTTATGCACCAATATTTTACAACAATGTTTTATAACTCTTGGGCATATTTTTCGAAGTACCATTGAATGATGGAACTTGTTTATAGGAAACCATTAATCAATATCAAGAGACCGTGATGTAGAGATTGTTTTATCTAGCTGTATCTCCAAAGAATAATGTTCGCTGAGATGGTGCTTGGAATGTTTTTTTGGCTTGGCTTGGCTCATCACGACTCGTCGCTGTACTTTAACTCGTGTGAAATATAATTCGAGGCACATACATCGAGGCTTTGAACTTTAAAGACAGCCAGGACCGAACTGAAGAGAACCACGAACTTAAGATGTGTTCAAGAGGCAAAAGTTACAGAGGATAGTGCCAGCTAGTTGAAGGATGGATGAATAACGGTGTTAAGAGAACGCCCGAAGGAGATTGCTGGATTTGAGAGGTGCTGGCAGTTTCATGGAAGGGAAGAGCTCCGAGCGAGGCTATGAGTGTAATGGATGATAGGCTCAGAGTGTCACATGCAGCGGTCCAAAACCACGCCGTCCACACTCTCCAAGCTCTGTTAATCAAATAGCGTATGAAGTTGGCGAGGGTTTCCATTGCTGGTCAAGCCTGCCGGTATTTCTCCGTGATGCAGATCCTGTCAATGTTGAATGTCGAATGGGGGAACGGAAAGGACTTGTTCAACGTTAACGTAAGAGCTTGTAGGAGGTGGTGGCTGACACTGCGTCGGAGGCTGGTCGTCTGATAAGGGATGAGTCAGGTTGTGTAAGATGAAATGCCCATAACAGAGTATACCAAGAAGCAGCACAGAGTGATGACATCCGGTGGCACGGAAACGTGGAGGGAACCGTTTCCCGTGTGTGTCCATTGTCATATGCGAGATATATGCACAGAGTGTCTGAACTGTACCTTCCCCTCAAATCCCTCTCCGTTAAACCCTCTTGTCCCCATTCAGCGCCCCCGGAGGCGGCTGTTCGTCCCTAATTTGAGGCTTCTCGACAAGATCCGGCTTCTCTTGTGTGTGATCAGCGGCTGCTTCCCCTATAACTGTATTCACCCGATACAGGTACGTAAACTGGTGTTACGCGCCTCCGAAATCGAGATCCTCCAGATCTGAATCTAATACCATCTCGTTGTGGCGAGCCGATAGCCCAAGGCAACTAGGACCATGGTTAAGTCCGAACTCCGCGCGTCTGTCCCGACCTCCCAGTTTCTCTACATCGGAATCCTCAATCACAATCGGATAGGTATAGCGAATTTGCTGTACGATGCCACTACTGTAGAAACCGCGGGATTTCTCGACCATACGAGCTTTCTACCAAGTCCAATTTAGCTACGACTTGGCTCTATATCTGCCTGTATGTTTCATTCCGTGTATCCGACGTGCGAGATAGATTGAGACTAGTTTCTCGACTTCGTATCGTACACAATCATCAGGCTGCATCCGTTGATACGATAAATGTTCTTCAAGCTAACGAAGGTTTGGGTTTGATTTTATTTCGACATCACTCCTATTCACAGCTCACATAATTCTTTAGATGCTGTTAATTGCTTTTAGTTCTACTAGGCATTAGGTCCAATAAATTTAAATACGAAACTACATCTTTTTGTCCCTTTTTTTTTAACGCAAGCTCGGAGTCGGCACCCTTTTGTCAACATCGTCGCGCCGTTCACGAAATGGAAATTGCCAGCGTTCTCTATAAGCTACGCGTTTTATAGCGTCGCTTTATAATTACGTAGTGATTAAAATTTTTATTCCAAAGTACTGCAAAAACTGTGGAATTCACCGGGGCAAACGTTAATCCCAACTTATAGTGGTAGCTCTGAATTAACGAGTAATGTATGAGTAACTCGGCATGACTCTGCGCCAGAGAGGGGTAAAAAAGAGCAAAAACAAAGAACGAGAGGCACTCGTTACTGGGCAGTTACGAGCGTTATAAAAGCTCTCTATGCTCTCTCGTATTTGCTCCCCAATCGTATATTACTTGAGTCATAATCGGATTTCGAGGTAATGGACTATAACGATAAATAGAGGAACTATAACTTCCTACAAGAAACCTTCGGCGCTCGGACGTACAAACTCTTAAGACATCAATCATCACCGAATGAGTTAAGCGATAGCCGAGAGTTGCGATACATTTTTTCATCATACCGGCCAAGATTCATTCGTGCATAAGACAGAGTGTGTTAAATTTTTTCATGGCAGAATAATAAGATTGAAGATATTTATGATCAATGCTGAATATTCAAATGCCACTCCGCATTGCGCTGATGAAGACGATCGTCATCGAGATACATCACGATACTTCGAGATTGCTACGTGCTTGCCTTTAAACCATCGGAAGCTAACTCCAACTGTCGTAATTACTGTTGCTGAATATGCTAGATAGCTGTACCGAATGTGCATGCCATACATGCGCTGTAATTACGATTATATGGGTGGATTTGAAACGCAAGAGGCCAGGTCACGATGAATCTAGGTGGGACTTTCTCACTCTCTCTTCCCTTCTGCGTCTTTCTCTCTTTCTCGCTCGCTTGCAATATGTGCTTATGATGTTCTCGTGTCGATACTCCCAATCTGTGTCTAGGCTTCATCAACTAGTACAGGTGGTGATTATTGGATAATCATGATCAACCCTTATGCCCTTATGCACTCGAACGTTGATTACGCTCAGTGAGGTCCCGATAGTCGTCTGCTTGTATCTTGTTTATTGACGTTCCTCTATCCTTCTGTCTTTTTATAACTACTCTTGGTCATCGCATTAATCTCACCTTGCAATTATCCGTTCTGGAAACGACTGGAAATGCACCCACAAAATTTTGAAAAAACAACGATCATCGTTCTCGTTACCTGGTTATAATGTTTGTCTTCTTTTCGAAAACTGTTCACGAACGATAATGGAGTATAGTTTGGTTATAAAGTATTACCACTGAAGTTCAGTAATCTAGTTTGAAATACGAATTCAATGAAATGCCTTCTTGCTTTAATGTTTCTGGCTAGTTCGTTAAGTATCATGGTTGCTTCAGATCTTATGGTTGGAGAGTCCACTTCGATCCTCAAAGCTGGTTATCTATATTGTTTACAAACGAGTGTTTCTTTGAACGAAGTATTCCTGAGAAGAAGTCACGAGGTTCGAGTAGTATGTTGTTCTCAACTTATCGCTGAAGCTTATGCATCTTTGATAGTGTAACAAAAAGGCAGTAGCTAACTTACCTGTGTTCGATGCTCTCCCTCGTTATAAGTTTTCCTGTCAAGCCGCAATGTTCCGTAATACCGTTTTTCTAATCCGTCCAATGGAACACCAAATAATTCGTTTCTTTTATCCTAATATTTTTAGTCCATCGACACTCAACACTTGAAATTTTAGTTCAATCGCGTTATTTTTTCACACTATAGCTGTAACGATCCACTCAGGCACCAAGATATTCAGATGATATATATAACACGATTTATAGTCGTCGATCGGGAGCAACAAAATCTTCGATAACTTTGTCCCTGTCATGCCTGTGGAATTTCCAAACGCGATAGAGATTTTTGGGGTCATATGAATAATCCAATTTTGATATACGTTTTTCGTTCAACTTGAACTATTCTTTGAGTTCCATCTCGCATTTGACTCCCAAGAGGTTTGAATGGAGCCACGCCTATCAGCGATCGATCCCACCTGGGCTTACATCCATCGTTTGGTCGGTCGAAGCTTTTCGCTGCTTTAAATATATGTGACGGCTCATCGATTCTATAGGCTCGTGGGAATCACGAAACGGCACCCTTGCACTTGAAACGAATCGGTCCAAAGTGACTTGGACTGACGAAGATTGAGGGCGCAGTATGCAAAGGTCATTACTTTGCAAACCTCTCGAAAAACTTTTACGTTTGTTCGAGTATAAATGTACTTGGAGTACGAAGGAGATATTCAGGAACAAAGAATCACTACTACCTCCGGTAGGCGATGCTTCGGTGTTTGACTTTTCTCGCCCTTGCGTGTAGAACTTTCCGTTCTTCAGACGTCATTGGCGGAAGTAACTTACAGCTTCTAATGCTCGTACATGCTTTCCTTCCCCTTTTGTCTTGTACATTATTATAACTTTATCACTTCAAACTTCTTTGCCAGTGAGCGTGCTAACAGTCGTTTCTAAGCTCACACTCTGAGATTGAAATCGAACATATTCATCAATCATGTAATCCGGTTTCATTTCGTTCGTGCGAGAACGGGTCGTGAATCTGAAAAAAAAAAAATATCTGGAGATTTTTATACTCCCTTTTTTCGTGTTACAACGAATTATTATTTACAGAGGCACAAATTAACCGAGTCTGTTCGCTGTTACCAATCAGGTGTAATTTGTATTGTCAGACCGATGAAAAGGGGCAGTTAAGTATCATAGAACCTGACAGGGAGCAATACATGGTTAACAAAGAGATAGAGAAGAGTGCGGAATCCAAAGTAAAAGAAACCAGACGAGAGGTAGAAAATTCATTCGAGTCTGGTTGGCTCTATTTGGACTGGAGTCGGAAATTGCTCTCTTATAAATGAACTTCACACCTGCAACACGTCGTTAATTTAGATCTCCCGGTAATGAAGGATTTCAAGGATTTCAACAGAAATCTGGAAACCTAGAAACTTGCTCATCGGTACTCAACATATTTTCACACCTTTGTACGTACTTTATTCGTTTCTTATTTCGTGTGTAGAAAACACTATGTAAATCGTTGACCGATTGAAAGTACAGGCATTTTTAATTCCAAAATTTTATATTCAACATCATCGTTCGATACGTAAGCGTTGCTCAATTAAATTCTGCATTCATTTTTCTTTCGACTGCAACGGTTTTCCACTTCATAATGAACTATTTACTCATACACAGTTGAAAATACATAAAAAATATATAAATTGATCATTATCATAACGTTAGACTGTCATGATTGATTCATTATGTTCAGAGTAAATTCTGCGAACGAATGTTTTATTAATTTATATTTCTCATGAATATTAGGTGTTCACAGGTTTTCAAGAAGTTTCTTCTGTAGATCCTAAGCTTAGATTATATGTACTGTACGTTTCAAGATAGATTTTATTGCGATTTTCACTGAGAGAAGAGTTTCCACACGCGTGCACAATTCAGTATGGGAGTATCAGTGCACAAAAGATTTCTTGTGCTTTTTTGCTCATCGAAAGGAAAGGAAACTTTGGTCCATTGTTCATGGGGTAATCAAAAATATTTGCTGTGTCGGCTACTCTGAACGAATCACATTTAACGTCGAAATACCGAACTCTCCTTTACGACGTTAACGAAGGGATGAGTTATAGAATTTTTTTTTATTTTCTTTTTCGCATAGAAACGCTTTTTGTCGCTCTAAGCGTATGATAAAAATGTTGAAAGACGAAATAATGAAAAAGAGCGAGGAACGAAAGAAGGTACAGAGAGCACTGGATAATACGCATTTTTACTGTCTTCATAAAACAAGGACGCATCTCAACAAAACGATCAGTAGTTTCAAGAATATAACAAAGTCTTCTATATTTTCGAAAACTTTATGATCGACCAATGTGGTACTAAAATTGTTTTCTTACTGCGTTTTAACGCTTTATGATTTCATTGAAGCACCGTTATGTGCGGTATTCGCTCTGGTAGGCGAACTCGCAAATGAATGAAATTTATGAAAATCGGTGGGCGAAGAATGATACAGAGGCCGATCAGGAAGAGACGGAGTAGAAGAGAATGCAATTCATAGAATAGCAGGTGGCTGAGAGAACGGATGAGCTTAATGGCTCTGGTTAATTTCATCGAGATAATTCGTGAGAGTTTTATCAGTGAGAAAGAAAGAGAGGTGTGATTGCTAAATTATTATTATTGCTATAATTATTATTATAACGATGGTTAAGTTTACACTCGAGATAATTCCAATCAAAACCTCAATCGGAGCACGCTGACTGCATGCTTCATAAAATTCGAATATCCTCTATACTTATTCGGATAGACTCTCCGAAGTTCTTTCCATTAAACGATTATTCCCTCTCGAGGTTCAGTTATCACAACGAAAATAGTATTTTCCATGAAATTTTTTATTCATGCCGTAATAAGTGGTAGAAAAATCCATTCACGTGCTTAATGGACTTTTAAATAGTCGATCGCGTATCCTAAGAACCCGTTCGTAGCGTTCAGACTATTATTTTTCAGTGTGCCTGCGTCGAGAATTAGGCAAATTTCAAAATTTTCTTTCCCCATTAATACATCATGAAGATTTTCTTTTTTGATGTTCGAAAGATTCTATGCAATTGGATCATCCCATTTGGGTAGCATTCGTCAAAAGGTTTTAGGAAAATGCATTTCGTGAGTTCGTTACCTACACAAATTTTTTGAATAATCCGTGGAAAAACTTTGAGAGAGTGCAAAAAAAAAAAAACTTGATATTTTTTTTCCTGAACGTGTACGACTGGCAGATAAATTCACTCAAAGGAATTCTATTATTTGATTGTACGCTTTCCAAATAAATTTGTAAAAACATAATGAATCACTGTGCTCCAACGCTTTATCGTATAAAGTAAAAAGCGTGTTTTCCCAAGGAGCGTTTATTGGATCAAATTTCAGGAGAGGTCGTGAGTCAAAACCATAGTGCTGAACGAAAAAGTTGCGCGTAGCAGGGGACAAAGTTTAAGTGTACACAAAGTTAAGTTAGAGTTTTCACTGGGCGTCATGCACTTTTTTTTCTCTCATCTGTTGGCAAGGGGCAGACCGACGAGGAGGCTAGCCGGCTCGTAAAGTAGTGAGCATGCCACAGCTTTCGACTCCTTGAGCACGAGACGCGCCAGCGAAAAGGGGAAAGAGACCGTGCAAAGCAGACACAGGCGAGTGCTGTGTATTCTGGAGTTCCGCTATACATTCACATATGTGTATATATGTGGATGAATGTGTTTATGTGTATGAGAAAGCTTCCCCTCGGTTCGCGAGTGTGCTTGCGAGAAGAAAATACCTAAATTACAGTCTGGTAGTCTCGTCTCTCGTTTATTTCAAATCTAAAACGTAAACTCATGCATAAATCCCATTGATATTTACCTTTAGGATTTTCCCTTTCTCACTCAGTGTCAAACATTTTGCATTTATTCGAATGACAATCATGAAGTGTACTATTTATCCATCGGCGATTCGTCCGAATGTCTTAAATCATTGTCGTCGACTATTTCCCCGATGAATGCATAAATTAATGAGGGAAAATTCCTGAAAGTTCTACCACTGCACCAATTACAGTTTAATAAAACTATAATAAACAATTTCCGAAATGCGTATATCCGTTGATAATTGAAATTGTTTTTCGACGAGTTCTAACTTACTCCGACGAGTAACTTCACTTGATGGATGGATTACACTCGAAACACTCGTAGAATAATTAGCTTGCAATGAAATTGTTTTCAGTTGGTAAACACGTACTTGGGGAACGTAAGCAAAGTAATCGAGGCTTTAGTTACAGCGTGTCGTCACTCGTCGCACGTTGTAGTCTTGGCGGTAAACACGATAAATAATAAAAATCACACCGATCATTCCGTGCTCTTTTTTATCTGTCACTTATTTCTTCCTTTTTCACTGACATGCAGCGTACGTACACGCGCGTTTCCGTGTGTCTGTTTTCATGTGGGTAACATAAGAAGGAGCAGCTGTTCCTGGTGCGATCCAAGAGCGCGTCACTCCCATTGAAGAGTTGCCGGCAGACTGGGCGATCGTGCGCGGTACGAGAGATGTGCGAAGCACACGGGGGGACACCCACGAACTATGGGGGAGAAGCAGGAGGCAAGGAGCGAGGAAGTAAGCGAGGAAACGTTATGGTGTGCGAGAAAGACACGAAGTGAGAAAAGAAGGCGATAGAGACATTTATGTGCACGGGTGCGAAAAAGAGGGAGAAATACATGAAGCTGGCTATTCCTGACAAGGAGAGAAAGAAGGAAATAACTGTGCGAGGAACGGAGAAATGAAGAGCTTTAAAGCTCGAGCAGGATGGAGAGAAAGAGGGACGAATGCATACATAAAAGCGGGAGAGAGAGAGAGAGAGAGAGAGAAAGCGCGGCCAAGGTGCGCACAGCATCCAACTCTCAAATTTTCATCTCACAGGGACTGCGGGAAAGGGGTGATGCGGGTCAGTAGGTAAAGCAAAGGCTCATCATGCGAAAGAAATGTGTCTCTCCTGGGATGTTCGAATTCTCTTGTTCTCCTCAATAGTTCATTGAGACGAAAAGATGACGAGTCAAGGTCACGTAATGATCGATATGTTTTATCGAAACTTTGCACATGTGCAATTTGACGAAATCTGCACTTTTAGACCTTCGTGAACTCCGAAGGTCTCAGTGATTTTTTAAATCTCATTTTTTCCAGCAGCTAAGATATATCTGTAGCAGAAAATCTTTCCTTCGTTGCACTCCTGTTTGATGCACCTGAAAAATGACGGTGCTATAGTACCGTACAATTTCTCATTCATCGAATACACTGCCAGCAAATCTATGCGGATTTTCTTCTCGAGAATCGATCAATATTCAATTTCCAAGTGGAGGATATCACTCTTTCATGCCATCGTAAAATTGCCTGTTATCCTTTCTCGACAAGTGTTTTGTAGTATTAGGCTGCATTCAAAGCTCCTCCATAACCAGTTTTTTGCTTGTTTTAACGAGCTTTAAAATTCACCGGGAAAACAGAGCATTACTGGAATCGATATATGTCTAAGTTAGCAGCAATATTCCGTTGAATCCACTTCTCAATCGATCTTTTACTCATAACAATATTAACGAGTTCCTGCACCAAGTGTATCAATTATTTATTTCCGTAAGAATAATATATTCGTATAAAGAGCAAGAAGGAGCTCTAGAAGTTCTATCCAAATAGCATATGGCTCTAACGATTCCTTGAATTCAGTGGTCTCGAGAGAAATCAGTATTTGGTTGGGTGGCTAGTTAACCATATCACGATACATCACGCTTCGTCCGTGAAGTTTATTGAAGTAGGCTTCAAAAAAGGCATTCAATATCTTCTGGTTATTTCTCATTCTGAAAACCGATTTCGATTTTATAAATCCCCGATTTATATTTGCATTGTGAAACGTGGCCAAACGATTTGAAATGTATATGCTTTCAGAAACTTCTCATCAATTTAGTTCATGAAGTATCTATTGAATTTCGAGGGGGATATTGATGAATAAAAGATAAAAGGGCGAAAGATAATTCTACCATTTTTTATTCTTGGATCGATCTTAGTACTTAATGATTGCTTAAGCTTTCTGAGTTTCTAAAGGTGCTATAACCGATGGGAGCACAATGTAAAAGTGGCCGGTGAATCGGTCGTGTTTTTCCCAGTTTCCCTTGACCCTCGTGCAAATCCGATACAGTATTACATCGGAAGGTCTCACAGGAACAAGTACAGGGAGTTGGTGCAGTCAGGTTGAAGTAATGGGATGGGCTCATAAAACCTTGCAAAGGTATCGCAGGAACATTCCAAGAACATTTATATTCGATCATGGTAACGATATATTTATATCCTCCAGGAATTGTAATAAAAAATTAATGAAAATTCATCGCTTCTCACTCGTATACTTCACTGTTTTTATAGTACAGTGAAAAAGATTGAGTTTGAGATCGCGGAGGAAAATTTTTACATTCTCTTTTACTTTGGAATGAAAAACATTAAATTAATTTAAAAAATTTTTCTGGGAAAGAAAATATTAAAAATTTGTACCACAATAAAATGTTTGCAAATATTGAAGTCGAATGTACGTATATTTATTATCTTCATACATGATGAAATACGTGCTCGAGTTCTCTCTTCCGCTTTAGCATACATCGTCTCGCATAAGGTCTGTATAGTTTGACCCGATATAACATCATGCTTCGTCCCCGACGTTCATTAAAATATGTTTCAACGCAGGCATTCAATATCTTCCGTTTATTTCTCATTTCAACATCCGCTGTCGATTTTTTACATTCCTGATTTATATTTGCATTTCGGCATGTGAATACACGTTTTGAGATACACATCCTTTTAGAAAATTCTCATTAACTTTGCTCATGAAACATCTGTAAGCTTTTGGATATGACGTCTATATTTACTACGTATTAATAAATACAGAATATTACTACGCAAGTCTCCAACAGGAGAACAGGCCAAGGGAGCAAAAAAAAAACCCAATAATTTTATGATTTATTGACCTTTATGATAGTACTGATAGACAAATTGTTGAATCAAAATTTGATTGTGTCTCTTCAAAGCAAAAAAAATCTGTAGTTTTAGGGAATCTTTGTTTTTCTGTTTTTCATTTCTTGCTAACATTTTACATTGAATATAACTGAAATTAGAAATAAATATTTTCTTCTAGATAATCGGACAGAAGAAGTAAAAATAATTGATAAAAATGCAATCGATGAAATAAAAAAAATCACGTTATTCTCGTCGACGGAAAAATATTGCTGAACCTTTAAGAAATTTTTGGTTCTCTAGAAGCATAATCGAATCCCTTACTTTGTAAACGAGCCTTCGTCGTGTCTTTCCGATTTTCAAGAATCGAGAAAAAATGTATATTTGTCTCGAACCCGGCTCGTTCCAAACTTCGCACTAGTATACATGAATCTTAACATCTGTTATTTCGTTTCATTTTATTTCCGTTGGACTGTTTTGCTTTCTAGGAATGGCTTCTCAGAGTTAGGGAGCCGTTACATAGTCATTTGCATTTTCTATGCTCATAAAAGCGACGAGTACGAGGAACCAAAAGTCCGATGAAGTAGACGTCATCACTGGACCGGAAAGATCGGACATGGCATAAAACACGATATCGATCTCTTTCGCCGGCTCGCTCCCCCCCCCCTCTCTCTTTTCTTTCTCCTTTTCTATCTATACCACCTTTCCATTTCTCGTGCCTGTCTCGTTCGTCAAATATCCTGATTTTTGTCTATAGCGCGTTGAACGCGCGAAAATAGGAGAGTTCGCACTCTCAGCTGGATCTCTATGGCGAACAGTAGAGCATCGAGAACTGCATAGAGCGTTGCTGCACCATCCATATTTCTCATATTTCGTGTCTCGCATCCTCGTTTTCCCATATTTACTCTCTTTCGGGCTTTGTACACCGGATATCACGGCGTTCTAGTTGTTATTTACGCAAGGCAATGAATAACAATGAACGTTTCGGGCGAGAGGCTCCAACTCGGTCTCTATAAATCTCGAGGCGTCGTGACAATCGAACCACCCGAATGCCCGTACTCCCGATATTATTTATCCCCGTTTCAACCAATTCATGGACACCTCAGCGGGACCGAACGCTTCATGAGGGATGAATTCCCATACTCGGAGTGTCAGAAGCTCTATCGCAAAATATTTTCAACTCACGAATCGCAATCGTTGAAATAGTAATAGTCCGGCATAAATGAAATTATCATAATTCACTTTTTGAATAATAGTAATACATTCAAACGTCGAAAATTTTCTAATTAATTTCCAGAGTTATATAATTCTTTATCACGGATTCGAAAAATGTTTCAATAACCATGACGTTTTCGAACTCACGAAAAGCTCATCGGAAAAATGCTTTAACGGAACAAAAATTAAATGAAATTACTCAATGTATTTTATAATTGATTCGGTAGGAATATTACAAAATGTCGAATGGTTTTCCTCGAATTCATTTCAGCTGTACAAAGCGCTGGAATCGAATTAAATAAAAAAAAAAAATATATCATGTACGAACGAAAGCAAAATAACCTGTCCATTTTTTTTTTATAGTTAAACCGATTTACCAATAATGAATACCGTATTACACATATTGGACATGGATTTTAGGACATCCATTGGAGCAAAAAAAATGGTTTCGTTGGTTATTTGCTGATTGCGTCAGTGTATAAAAAAAAACATCAAAATTCGTGCGTTTCTATAAGAGTTTTAAGAGTCTATTGCGAAAATCGCGGTGGCATCTTTCTCAAACTTTCCAGCAAACACAGTTTGAACAATTTCCGTAACTTTGATGTAAAAATTATGAGTTTATATTAAAGTTTTACAGAAAGTTGTGAAAGCAATTCAAGTGTGTGTTGCCAGGTTTAATATACTCCAGAAGATCGTACAGAATGTCTACGTCGTTTTTTTTCTTACACAAAAATAGGTAAAATAATTTCTATTTTAGATTTTAATTGACAATAGTTTTCACTAAAAATTTTCACTCATTTCGATAATTTCGAGTTCAGTAAATCGTTACGTGAAGAAAAATGTCTGCTTCGAGGCGTCAAGTGAATGCTGAAAAGTTTACGATGATTGAAGTAGTAGCTCCTGATGAAATAATATTGTCGTATGTGTTCTAGAGTAATCCAAGCTGTCTCATGAATACATATGATGCTAATGACATCAACATTTTCATTGGTACCACCGACTTCGTCCAACATTCACGCGAGTACCTATGGGTGTCACCACTGATTACAGTTGACATTCACTGTAACGAGTCGTAAACACTAACCTCCATTTTAAACGACGCTTTTCATTTCAGAAAAAGCACGTGTCAGACTCTTATGTACGCGAAAACTACGGAGAACTCAAATCCACGGTTACGCGTGTTATAAACAAAAATTTAGTAGTCTCACGATAATTCGTGTGGTCTGAGAAAAGAACTATTTAAACCTACGATCATTTATTCTTTTTTTTTTCAAATTTAATTACGTCGAATTACGTCGATGGGGCAGCATAGGCACACGCAAGATGGAGCTCGAAGCTCTTGAAAATAAATTAGTATTAAAATGATGAAATCGAAGGAAATAATTTCTCGAAGTTGAATAGATTTCTATTGAAGCGTGGAACAAGGGAAAAAAAAAATTTGATTCAATTGGATCCCAATTGAACCAACTAGATCCTAGTTGAATGATTTTTTTTTCTCGCTGTAACTCTCTTAAACAAAGAGCGTATTTTGATGGAATTGTTTCATTAATGAAACAGACGAAAACGCATAGAATGCGCCAAACACCGAGAAGCGTTCCACGTGAGTTTATGGAGATTCGATAATAAAGAGCGAGAAGTACAGAGCACCGTGAAATGGATACTTGTGGTGTTTTATCTTATTATCCAGTGGTTGGAATAAAGCATGAACTGCTTTCAGAATTACGAAAAAAAAAAAAAAAATTCCAGTGTTATACCAAATGGTTGGGAACTTCAAACAAAGCTTCTGTAAATCCTCGCGGGGGTTCGTTCAAGAGGAATAACGACTATTGTTCACCGTCCATGATGTTACTTTCTTTGTTGACATGAAGTTAACATTCGAATTTTTTACACTCGAATTAAATGTTCAACATTCATTCGTACACTTACGTTTTAATCGTTGCTTTGTTTTGATATAGATTAATATATTCATTTTCAAGGGTTCCGACAATGTAGTGCACCAACTGCGTCATTGGAATGCTTGGATCCGGAGCATCCTACTAATCGGGTAAGACGTTTTGTATGGAACGTATTGTTCCATTCACACATGAAATCGCTGCTGTTATGTTGAATATTCAGAGTAGAATCTTTGGTCTTATGAACTATCTGATATCGAGAAATGGTTAATAGTATTACGGCGTGAGATTAGTTGCCAAGGAAACACACGGCCACGGTTATTGAATCTTGTTGAAATACCCTAATTTAACAATGTTACTGATCGATTGCATTTGTATGCTTATAATTGGTAATAATTTCATTTGTAATGTTTAATTCGACGATTTTACCGTTGATTAAAACGGAAAATACGTACATTGTTAACCCGTCAACGGTCGCGTCATTGAATTTTAAACATTGGTCGCACGATGAGAGATTTTTTCACCGGTATAGATTCAACCGTTCAATTTGATAAATGGAAACTTGAAAATAATTCCGTGGCAGTGATCGCGGTTCTAGAAGATCATTTGATTGCGGTTCGTTTTTTAGAAAGCATCAATGCAATGGTTATTGACACTAACAACAAGTGAATAAATAAATGAAACTTAATAAAAAATGAAAATTGAAGAAAAAACAAATTATTTTGCCTCTTATAATAGGCGAGATAATTTTTTTTTCTTCAAATTTCATTTTTTTTTCCGTACACTGAGAAATAAAAGTTATTGGAACAACAAAATCTCTTATTACGGAGTGCCAATAAAATATATGATCATCATAATGTCATAAACCATTGAACGTACACATTAATTTTTGATCAGACTGCACGATCATTTTGCCAAAGAAATGCGCATTTCAATTGACAAAACTCTTCCAATAACATCAATTTCTATTGAATCAACCATTTTTTTTTCTCTGTGTATGCGGAAGAAGAAATTTGGTGAAGATAAAATGATTTCAAATGTTTAGTATGCCACTTGAATATTTCGAGTGTTGATCGTTTTAATAAACGCGTGAGAAAAAGTCTTACAGTGCGACTGCGCGACAGCTAACGGGCTGAGCTGTTATATGTAGGTACAAAAATGATAGGTATTCAGTATTTTTCGAGGTTTGCTCTAATTACGATGATAAAGTAGAGAAAAAAAAAAAACAAGAGATAAATTGTGTGGAAAAGGGATTGGAAAGGACGAACAAAGTTCCGCATCCTTGTTCGCGTCATCATTGAACATCGGGAGCGGTAATTATCGAGTTCGAAGGGCATAATTAGCGGATATAATTGTCGTATCGATGAATACAGAATGGGGGAGACTAACGATCCATGATAACTAGGCGAACCATACAATCGAGTTGTCGTTTCGATTCTTTTGTATACGTTTGGTTGTTTCAACCACCGTTTCGTGTTGTTCATGAACCAAACCATCTTTCTCTACCTGGTATTATCCGCTTCGTGGTCGCCGCGTTACAATTGTAGCTGTGTAGCCTCTTGCTACTGAAAACACTTCCCGGACAAAAACAGTCCAACCTCCAACCCAAGTCTGTATGTTTTATTTCTTTTATCGTCCAAACGCAGACCGCTCGCTCATCTTGTGTACAATGAGGCATTGTTAAATCAACGTAATTTATACTGGATTGTTCTTCGCGACAGCAGGAATTTCTCTACCCTCTTGTTTCTCTTTTTTTCTCTCCACGTTGATTACAATGCACCATCTTCCGCGTTTGCAAAGAATATAAAAAAATAAAATGAAATGAAAAAAAAAAAAAAACAAATTTTCACCGCAATGTATAATGGTAAAAAATATATTTTTCGCCAGCGACTTTACAGGTGGATCTACAGATATGAATATTATTTAAAACGTTGATAAAAAGTGAATAGAGGACTCGGCTAACAAAATTGGAATGCGAGAAAACAATGGATTAATTTAATTATGTTAATTTTTTTTTTTTTCTTTGTTTTCAACCATTCCATTCCATTTCAATCGCATTCTATTCCTACTCGATGTTAACTCGTTTGTAATAAAGGTTTGATCGGATGATTGACACAAGTGTTAGAATGTACTTGGGTTTTATTGGTTAAGAGTTATTGGAAAAGAGTGCACGTGATTGATAGCAATTAGTCTTCACGGTTCGGAAGATAGAGATGAACTGTCATTAGTGCGGAAAGAATTAATATTGAAGGAAGTGACAGCGGAAGTTGGAGTGGAGAGGATTCTGTGTTCAGAAGTGAACGTGGACGCCTAATCGAGTGGTGCCGCATGGATTTTAGAGGGAGAAAGAGTTGATCAGGACGGAGCGGGTGTGCTGGGGTTTTGTGTGATTGAAGAATTTAGTAAATAGGGTGACCTCGTCCTATAATTTGCGATGATACTCTCTATCTCCTAAATAAATAGTTACGTTTGATACCCTTACAATTGCTAGCTATTTTCGCTTTATGAAGACGTCTATTTTTAACGGACACGTCAATTCGTTCAATACTTTCCAAACCCTTTTATTCGGAGCCTGCCAGTTTAGCATATAAACACTCCAAGAACTGAAGGCTCCTGGTCTCGGAGCTTTGACGCAATAACAATGGTTGAGGGTTGTGAGTTCGAATTTTCAAGTTTGATCTCTAAGATACTTCTTTTCGACATCAGACATCAGATATCAGTTAGAGAAACGAAACATCGTCCATATGTATTTGTTTCAAGGTCTAGCCAAAGCAGATAGTGCAGGGAACGAGTCGATGGGTTTGATTATTCGGTTTGTGATCGTTTGGTAACAAACAATGATCACAAGTCGCGAAGCCAATGTTTCCCATAGTCTTGTTAGGCTGCGGCGAACAATGGCGAGGTCTCATTGGGGAAACCGTCACTGATGTTGATGCGTACTGCAGCATCAACAAATACCATTTCGTATCCTGAGTCCGCTAATTTTCAGTGTACGTGTACACATGTATCGTATGTGTTGAATGTCGTTTTAGTAGGAGGGTAGGAACGTTTATTCGACACCTGTAACAACGTTCAGTGGAGGTTGGCTCGTCGTGTAACGTCCGAAATACGTTACGAACATCCGCGTCCGTTTCGTTGCATGAGTATTAGTATATCTCGTTCCCTCATGCGTAAGTATGTTTACGCTGGACAAACGATTAGAACGTTTCTCGCTTTGTGAAGGACAAATTCTCTGTATGTGACGAGCGTGGTTGTGATTCAACCGTCGGTGAATCGTCGCCGACGCGCACTTCCTGAACCACCGCGACGAATTTCGACGTGTCGACACCCGGGGCTTTGCAAAGCCCTTCTACCCTCGGGCTCATCCCTTTTTGGTGAATCACCGAGCTCGTGACGTTCTCTCGACCCAACCGTCACCTCTCATCGTACTGCATATGCACTCGTTCTTTTGCTCTCTCTCTCTCTCTCTCTCTTCCTTTTTCCTTGTCACATACACTCACGAACACACCCATACGCGCGCGCTTTCTCTCCCGCTTCGTAAGTTCTCGACGGCCTGGAGTTGAATTTCCCATGAGATGAGACTGAACACTGCTGCTCGTGTGGCGACAAATTGAGCCCTGTACCTTCCTCCTATTGAAAAACAAGAATAGAAAAATTTTACATTATTCAAATCCACGTTAACTAACCGCGCCTTATCGATATGAGAATTCGACGGGTTATTCAATTTTGTTTAATATTCATAGATTCTTGGCGAGAACGTATCTCTATCATTCGTCATAACTTTTGAGCTTTTCATGCAGTTTTTCGAGATTGCTCAAAGTTTATTTTAATACTTTCTTATCTTAATGACTTACGAGTGGTTGTACAATTAGCGGTTATTCGTCTCCCGATCCAAGAAACGCTTTTGACAACGTGTCGCTATTTTTTTTTTTCAAGTCCTATGGTGTTCTTCGTCTCTGGACCGCAATTGCCGTGAGGTGTTTCGAGGCTTCCTCGACCCTTCTATACATTTGCCTTTTCACGAGCAACCCGCTGGAAATGCTGCTTCGCTTACTACCCAAGCACGTATACACTACCGTCAAAAAGTTGTGAAACATTTTTATTCTTTGAAATAATTCATCAAAAGTTTCCTTCAGCTGAAAAAACTTGTACAAGAGCTTCGAATTTTTAATTAACACGAAAAAGTTTGCATTTTTTTTTTTTAGAAGGGAACGCCTATCTTATGTCAATATCGAGTTCGAATGTAGCGTTAAAAAATTTTATCATGTCGTTTTGTTAATGCGTTAATGACATTCGTCAACTTTTCGATCAGAGTGTATACATTTAGCTATGTAAATACATAAACACACTGGTGTTTACAACGCAAATTTTAATACCAAGGCAAGTTCATTACGTCTCGCTGAACACACTGAGACTTTGTCCCGTGAGCGTTGCAGTAGCGTAAAATGATTCGCGTTGACATAAACCGTCATCAGACGAAAATAAAAACCGTATGATAGAAGGCTTTTGGTAACGTGTCAAAAAGAGACTCCTTGAGAAATAACGAGTAAATAAAGACGAAAGAAAACTTAAGAATTTCCAAGCTCCAAAAAGGTTAGCCTTATAATCTCTACCACGCTGGAGTGAATACAACAAATATATCGCGCGACGTTTCGGATGCAAGGCTAAAGGAAAGGGACTCACTCTTTTCGTTGACTGCATACTCAAGTGGGTAAATTCTAGTTACTTTCTCAAAGAACATTACTTTGCTATGGAAATAGTATTCCACAGGTATTTCGTCAACTTTTTCTAAATTATGAGGCTCCGAAACTTTTTTTCGATGAATTATTTTGTTTTACTTCTTATCGAGCTTCGAGTTGAGCCCACTCTTTGATTAATCGTAATTCGTTCAATTAATGCTTCAAAATTTTCATCGAACTTATAATCATTCTTTTATAGAAGATTATTTTTGTTTAACGTTCCAACTTTGTTATCAACGATCGTTCATCTGATGAAAACGCATGATGTAAAAACGGTAAACTAAACTTTGATCGCAGTAAACAATCAATCAGCCTTGATTGAAATATCATAGTGAAGTCAACACTACTCTAAACGTCTATCAAAATTCTCATGTAAACCCCTGTATGGATCCGGGCAGCACCCATTCGACACACGGTCACTGAGATTACATGAAATGTTGAAATTTCTTTCGCTCTCCTCTCAGCTGTGGAAAGCATTGAACAAATTTCGATTTTCCAACCAATCGTTTCGACGTCCTGACGAAAACGAATGTAAAAAGTTATTTTTTTCAATATTTTACTGACTCGACTGGAGACAATAATAAACAAAAAATCCATGCAAAATAAATCTTGAAAAACATATGAGAAGTTCCTGTTGAAATTCTTCATTTAAACAAAATGTAATAATTTACACGAAAAATATGATTGCTTTTTGTAAAATCTCTCAAAAAGGTTTTTATTCTCGAAGAAAGATCCTAGATATAGGATGGACATTAGAGCAAACGAAAAAATCAGCACAATGATTTATAACAGAGAGCACGGACTGGGGAGCGATTAATCTCGATTAAATCCAACTTTATCCTCAGACGAGAAACGACGAGGAAGTGAGTAGAGGCACAGGCAGAGTTTCCGTTGTGGCTCGTTCGAGTTTTTAACCGGGAGACAAAAGGAATAACAAGAGAGAAGAAAAGCTGCATGCAACTGTTCTTGTCCACTGTCATCGTACGTAATGATGCAAATTTCGAGGCGGATAAATGCGGGCACATTTTTCACTACGAAAGAGCTGTGTTTTCAAAAAGAAAATAACAATAATATTAATAATGAGAATAATAACAACATCAACAAAAATAAATTACGAGTGTTAGAAAAAATGTCAAATATTATATAAATATATAACTGAATATAAATTAATTAAGATACAGTCGAAAGAATTCTAAAGTGAACTTTTTTTTAAACACAATTAAGTTTTCGAGAAAAAAAAAAGTAACTTTTCTTCCTCTCGAGACATCAAACGTCACCGAGAAAAATGAGAATCTGCTTTTGACTTATCTCCTTCGCACTGATGCAACTGATGGGGTGTCTCAATTTGCGGCAATTCTGATTTTTCATCGGCTCGAATTCAATTTCAAAGTTTTCAATGATCCTGTGACTGCTGAAATAGGAATGAAGAAATGGAATAATGATGCTGCTTTTCACTATCAGTCAAGTGGATACATGACAAGACACATTTTACAATCACCATCCATTTTACAGTGACAAGTTTTACAGGCTCACAAATAACTGTGGAGTAATATGAAAATAATTTTTCTATTCATTGCGAGAGTTGAGCAATTTTTAACCGTAATTTTGTTGATTCGACTACGTTTGGATCGAAAAATCATGGCAAACAGAATGAAATCCGTTAAGTCAACAAAAATTGGGTTCATTGTGTAATGAACGTATTATTTTCTCGTTCCTTACCGTTACAAAATTTATTCGAACGTCGGTAATTTCTATTGTGGATGGCGAAATTCAAAATATGCGTTTAAGGAAAAAGTTATATATTGCGACGAAAGTTGGATGGCAACTACCGCGAATATGCCCAGAAAAATTATAATTGGGATTCTGATGTCGATTAAATAGGCCATATCGATTCGGGATTATATGCAGGAGCTAGGATGTACGTGAAAATATCGATCGAGTCTATTATATCTGTAATAACTTGAATACGCGTGAGCCGCGTATTGAGAAAAATATGCGTTGTATTCAATATAACACGCGATTGATCACAAAAAAATAGTTACCAGAACGGGTGTATACGCTTCGTTCCAGCGCAATTGGTTATATATATATGTGGTGTACATACCAACGCAATGTTCGCGTTCCTTTTTCTCGACCAAATAATACCCTCCAAATTATTATTACATTACCGCTCAACGAGCCTGATTAGCCAGTCGTCGATAAAGAGATGTTATAAAATAAGTGTAGGGAAAACCCTATCGACATAGATCGCACAATGCATATATGTATTCCTAATTATTAGCCTATATATGTATGCATTGTTTGATCGATGTAACGATGTACGTTAATTACAATTGAAACTCTTAATTCACTGGCTCAAAATAATATTTCTCACTACATAGAAAACATTGTTGCATCGCCAAAATTTTTGTCGAATCAACAAATTTTATTTTGTCTATCACGTTTTGTTGATCCATCAAATATTTTCATTCAATCAACAAATTTCTTTCTTGGGTGCATTAATTATTACCATTTATTTAGCTTTATACCACATGAAGAATTTCTTTCAAAGGTGGTCCTGTATTTTTCGAATTACTTTATTCAATCCTTTCTCCGTAAGCTTCGCTTAAATTTTTTCTGCTCAAGTACTTTTTTGCAGCTTTTGGTGAAGGCATTACATTTTTTTTTCTTTCTCAAATCCGTTTATATAGTCCTTTCTTTACGATCCTTTTTTCACAGTTCTTTTTTAAATGGTTTTTTTTATGTCCTTTTCAAGTCCTTGTTTTACCGCCTTTTGTTCCAATTCTCTTTCATAACGTTCTTCTCTTTTCAGTCCATTTTTAAGAAGATTCGAGCGACAATTAAGTTTCGAATCGAACTTGAAGTTCGAGCTGAATAAAAAAAAAAAAGTAGAAAAACTATTCGCAAACCGATCCTTTTCTCATGTTGGAGAAAATGGAGGAAGAGGCACGATGGTAGGATTTGAATGGTGGAGTCGGGTGGTGAATAAGTGAGACGGTGCATAAAAGTAAGTCCTGCTACATATTGGCCCGCCAGGTAGCGAGGTAGTTTCACTTCAGTTCATAAACTTCATCCTCCCCGTATTTCCCATCCCACTTGCATCTCTCTCGGTATACTCTGTATTTCCAACGTTGGATTACTTAGAAGAACAACCCCGTTTCCTCTTTGTTTCTGAAAAGGAAACATTTACGATGGGGTTGCATTCGTTCCATCTCTTTCGGAGATATGAACCTACGATTTTCGACCTCCTCCCTTCTCCAGCTATGAAATATCAAGACGGGTAAGAAACTACCCAGCGTATATACGTTCTTCCTGTATTCATCCGCTCACTAAGCATCTTTTTGTAGACTTGCAATGGCAATCGTCGGATCGCTATTTGACTGTAGATGCCCTAAAAAATAAACCCTGAATGCTGGGCTGTTTGAAAGTTGTTTGCATTTTTTGTTTGCGTTATAAAAGCAAGGTTTCCCCGGTTCTTTGATTAATATAATTATATGTAGCTCGTCAGCGGTCCCGTTATGAGACTTTTTCTCAGACTTTCATTAAATCGATGATAACTCGAAAAAATCAAATGGTATAAACATTTAAAAAATTTTCTATCTTCACCAAATTCATTCTTCTGCATGACAAACGAAATAAAATATTTTTTCTCAATTTTAATTTTTTATCATCTTTCATTTATTTATTCGATTGGAGTGTCAATAATCATTGGATTGATGGATTCCAACAAACAGGCATGTCTCAAAACTATAATCAACGTGGTGGAATCATTTTCTATTTATTGAATTCAGCAGTTGAATCTATATCGGTGAGAAAATCTCTCATCGCGCGACCTATGTTTAGAGAACAAGTAGCGCGACCACTGACGGCTGAAAACCTCCATGAATTCAATAGCTATCGCTGCTAATGCTAAAAAATAATATTTAGATAGTGGATAGGACGGTATAATGAAAAGAAAAATATTCGAAAAGCGTTATTTCGCTGGTGCAAATTTGAACTTGTGTGGTAACTACGAATGAAAAGAAAGAGCTTATAATGAGGTAAAATGTAACCACGGTAATGAACGGTAGAACCTCGTTAACAAATACGGATTTATTTGTAGGATGAACTGAACATAGAAAATAATTGGCGTAAAAAAACAAGGGGGGGGGGGGGGGGGGGAGAGTCCACTTTTCTCCATTTTTCACATCGGGAAATTCGTATTCGGTTGATCATACATTTTTTTTTGCTTCCCAGAAAGAAAGCAGAAGAAAAAAGAAATCTATTTATCTCAATTAATTTATTTCGACAAGATACTAAATATGGAAATGACAAATCAATTTTGAGACATTAAAATGGTTAATTTGCACTGTATCTGCCAACCACCTCAAGTCGGTCACTCTCTCCCACATTACCCTAGCAGAGGGAGGATTTCTGTCATGAAAGAGTCGGGGAGATGCAGTTAACAAATTGGAAAAATATAGAAGGGGATTCCTCAGTTCTGTTTTCATTCAAAAGTATTTTTATTCCCACATCGATATATAATATCAATGAATGGAGTTAAAAAGAAAAATGATTCGGGGCATAAAAGTTAATTTTTTTTGTAACTATTCTATTCGTTAACAGAATATCATTACTATAATCTCATTATAGCTGATTCAGCACTAAATAGTTCAAATAATAATAAATAATATATATATGTCAATATGATTTTGTGATTCCACGATAATGCGATTTTCGAATGCGCCTAACTCAGTAAGGTGATTTACATCGTCGATCGATTTTCGTAAATTAATACTTTCTCTCATTGTCAGGAGGACGGAAAAATGATACAAAATTATGTTCGATGAACAAAAAAGAGAGCTGTGTTGTTTGCCAGCTTGCCCTATATACTATATTACAGCATTGCCGTAGCGTACGCATTTGAAAGATGACACTTCGTGATCTCGCCGACTGGATAAAATTTATTGCCCAGCGAAATGCGGATGAAAGAACTCGTTGTGGAAAGACGACCGGAAATGTTATCGGAGCGTAACAGTTGAGGAAAATTGATTTCAACCCGACACAAAAGCCGGGCCGCGGGATCCCTTATTCTGGCTTGCTATTTTTTATGAGGTTTTGGGTGAAGCGCTCTGGAATTTCAATCCGAATCGAGAACAAGAAAAAAAAAGTTGAACTGCAGTTTATTGTATTAAAAATTATACAGTAGAAATGGAGGTATTTGGGATAGCAGAGAGAAATCTAAGTCGAATTAATTGGAGAATTTCTATGTGAATCGTTATCGAAATGATTGGAATATTTAGTTTGCGATACTTCTGAACACCAATTTAGACGAATAAAGAGAACTCGATAAAACGCAAATTCATTTGAACTTTTTTTATTTGAGAATTTTAATTGAAAGAAAAGTCTAGAGATAATTAAATAGTGCGAATGAGAAAAATACTTCGTTTTGTTAATGGTATGGGAAGGGTAGAAATTCGATAGCTATTTGCATCTCGTGGAGATATTCATTTTTTTGGATTGATCAATGCATCTGAAGTAGAAAAGGACCGATTGAGTTATGTCAGGACTTCCATTGTACGTTGCGATGCATGACACGCGAGTCGGACGAAAGCCTACCCACTTTTATCACGTCCAATTGTGCATGTATGTACGATAGAAGTGCTATTGGTTGTCATAAGTGGCTGTTGAAAATCGTAGAAAATTCGTTCCCATCCAAATGAGGGATCCTCTTTCCTGCTGTTAATTAAGTTATCTTGAAGTTGACATCTCTGCAGTCTATGTAAACTTATACTCTTCGGCATAATAAACAACGTTTCTGTATACGAAATATCAGGTGAGTTTTTTTTTTTTTAGATTCTTGTACTCAGAGGACAAAATAAAGCGAAGAACTTTTTTTGAGTGATTATTGGAATAAAGTGATGAAAAAAAATCAATTCTGCACTAATAAAAACTCTGAATGTTCGTAGCTTTCGTTTAGTATATCTGAATTTCGTCTTTTCACATGATAGCTTGGAACCATGAAACGATGAAAGTTCGTGAGCAACGTGAGTCCATACAGACTCACGTTTTTCTGACAATTAGTTTATTTCTTAGCAACTCTTGAACTCGTAAGCTTCCACCCTGATGAACTTGTCCGAGCGAAGTTCGTTAAGCAGTTAAGGGGGCTAAAATTCGTCCAAGCGAGTACAAATTCGGTCACTGTGGGCAAAGAAAGCTAGCTCTAACGATAGCGATTAAGATTCTTGACAGTGGTACGTTAGCGGCAAAAATTATTGCTCGGCATGTTCGCCCGATTAAAGTTGAGCGAAACCAAAGAGAATGGGAGAAAGAAAAACTGTTCGTAACTCTACGATGCACCGGCTCTTTGCACCTCTCCATTCTCAACTGTTCTATTCTCTCCTCTATATTTTCACGATATAAACCAGGCACGCTTCAACTCTCTTGCGCGATCATCTACTCGAAAAGATCCGTGTGAAACTGGGCACACCCCACTTATTCTCCACTCGTAAAACACTCCAGCTTTCTTAGTGCCACCATACAGAAGCTGCTCATTCATCCACCTTCGCTCATCTCTCATGTCTCACAGTCACTCTGCAATTTTTGTTCTCCTCATTCACCAGACTTTTCCGACCCACAGCTTACTTAATAGCTATGCGGGCAAACTTTTGGTGGTTCACCTTTTCGAGCTCTCCTTTCGTACTCCTTTTCTTATTTATAAGCAGATGGCTTGTGTCTACTATTTACTTTTTTTTTACGAAGTAATTTTTTATCTGAATTTAGACTCTAGAAATTATCCGAGTGGAACTGAAATTCCAAATTATAGACACATTTTTTTGTTCCTTATCTACATCAACATAATCCATTTTCGAGTGTCATATTAACAACAACGATAACTGCGCTGAGCTATTTTTTTCCGTATCGAAACTATAATTCTAAACTTTATCCGAATTAATCTCTTAATCAATTAAATATAACCTAATCAAATGTAACCAGCACTGGCATCAGATTATCAAATTTTGACTGGTCCGTTGTATGAGCTCTCAAAAAGTCATCATTTTGTGATCCAGAGATCACGGATCGCGTTTATGTTTGGAAACTCATTCGAAGCGTCACTCAGGCTGGCCGCCGACGACAACCACGGTTGTGGAGATTGGGGCAATAAATTCGTCACAGCTCTTGCACAGTCTCCACATTCGTATCCACTGTAATTCCTCAGATTAATATTCATCCGGTGACGGGGTCGTGGACGTAACCGACTTTATAGGACGCTAAACCGAATCCTCTTGGGTGCTTCATGACATAAAGCCTTTAGCCCTTAGTCGACCTCGATTTGGCTATATACTATCTATTTTTTTTTTATTTTGGTTGCTTGGTTCATCAGTCTTTCTTCTCGATATCTTCGATTCTCTTATTTGGATTCGAAAATTTGTTAACTTTAATGAAGGAAATGAGAAATAATGCGGATACAGCGACCACGAATATCTACATGATTACTGTGTCCGGAAAGATTAATAAAATATTATTTTTTAGGCAGTTGGATTTCTTATTTTTCATCCGACTCATCTCGTAAGATCGCGAGTGCCATCGTGGGAATTGGACTGAAATGGGTGAGTCGAAAAACGTAACGAAATAGCGAAAAATGAAAGAAATTTAAAACGAAAACGAAAGGATATAAATTTGGTGAAACAGTGGGTAGATTTTCTTTGTCGCTATAAAATCCACATGTGCTTTGTCAGATCCTTCATGCAGAAAAGAAAAGAATTCAGAAGATTGGCCATTCAACGAGAACCTCGTAACAGACTCTTCCTCTCGTTCTCATCATGATGTAGACGACTCGACCGCAATGGGTTCACCGGGGAGAAATTATTCGTTCATACGAGGTACGCCCTCGGACTACCCCTGGTTTATGGTATTTCCGTGACGAGAATGCGTCTTGAGTTTACACCCAAGTACACCCCGGCACTGCATTCCGTCTTTCTATTTCTCCTATCTCCGATCTCAACTGGTCACGAGAACTTTATATGTCTGCCACTAAAACCTGCAATATTTTACTCTAAATGTCAAATATCCTAACTGGACCTTCTTTTATTGCATTTTTATCGTATCAGTCGATAAAATAGGAACGGTAATCAGGTAGGAAAAAAAAGATTTTGGGGTCATAGAGTCTGTTGGATTGATGAACTAGTTAAGAATTTTTATTGAATGCTGAACAGGTTGAATTATAATGTACATTTTATATATTTTCAAATTAAAAAATTAGACTATCAACTTTTTAGTCGAGCAGAATTTCGCGATATGACCCGATGTCAATTTTTCAATTTGAATCAATGCAAGGAACTTTTTTTCCAGTTTTTCGTAAAAAGTAAACAAACGAATGAATCGAAATAATGCGCATGCGTTTAGGTGACCTAAAATTTTATTATAGTCCATCAATTTCTCAAATGAACTTCCCTGAACTGTGAGATTCTTCAGGAAAATGCACTTTGCATGTATTGAGTTTTCTTTGTCCTTTCATCAATAATTTTTCTGGATAGAGAGGAGGAGATGATGCGCGATTTGGTTTTTTGAACAAATTGGGTTCACAAGAAGTGCATTTACAGTGAAGTATTTTCCTGTCCGGTCGAGTGAAATAAACGGGGTACCTCAACTCGAGCTCTTACTCAAACTTCAGACGTCCATTTCCAGCACAATTTTGGGCATTGTCAAACCAAATGACGTTGTATGTGCTCGTGTACATAGAGAATCCTTTACATTTTCGTAAAATTTGTAGATGAGAGGCATCATTTTAGTGAACCTCCGAGAAGAAAAGAAGCGGGAAAAAAAGCGAATGAAAGGAGCGAGCAGAAATGCAAAAAGGAATATAAACAGTATCGGTGGAGTGGGAGGGGAATAGAATTTATAACCCAGATGGGGGTGGTCGGTTTGTTGGCTAGCCAACTCGTTGTATTTTGTCCTGCCAGATCGCGAGCCCTGTCCCTACCGAACCCTGTGCGGAACTCGCCGAAAGATACAAAAGCGAGGCTGTGGCAAACCGAACTGTTTCCGTTTGCTGATGCCGAAAAAGGGAGAAAAATCGAGAAAAAATATTCAATGTGGTCGAAGAAGACACAAACATAAAAAAAAAAAAAAAAAAAAAAAAAAAGTATTCTACATGCCACGAAATAAAGAATATTCGTTGCAGCAGAGACCATAAATTGATGAAATTCGTAACTTCTTTAAATTATTTTCTCCTATTTTTCTATCCGACCTCGATATCTCTTGTCCTCTTTGGGCTGTCTCTTCTCTTGATTTCTTCAATGAGTAAGATTCCGGGCGATCTTTTGAGGTGTTATGCCACTCGACTACCTCCTAGATAAGTTCTCAAGAAAGTGTTAGGAGAGTCAACATTCAAAAATGGTCACAAAAAGAATTGAAGGATGAAATGATAGCATAGTCGTAGGCATCGTAGCTCTGGAAATGAGAGGAACGAAAGAGATAGCGAGAAAAACGGAAGCGAAGACAAAGCGTGTCTGGGTGACGCCTGAGCAAGCCTTTTGCGACGAATCTAACGTCGACAAAAGACGTCAAGAAGGAGAAAGAAAGCGAGAGAGAGAGAGCGATAGACAGAAAGTTGAGACGAAAGGGAAAGGGCATCGCATATTCAATCGTGGACGAGAAGAATGTCTTTTGTCGGTAACCGTTGCAGAGCATACAGTAGCGAATTGGCATTCCATTTGAGTAACGGGCTTCTCTTTTCTGCGTCCCTTTTATTTGCTATATCGTGCTTCCTCCTTTTCGACGCGTCTTCCTATCGGTTTTGGTCGAGTGAAACCAGCAAATACCTCTACATAGGGTGACCTCTTTTACGATTGCTTCAATGAAAAATTTTCTTCTCTCGCACCCCATAACTTCTTTCATCTTTGTAACACTAGTTCTCTTCTTGCACACTAGTCACAGCAACTTCAGATATATTCTGTTTTTGAAGCTAGATTATATTTATCCTGTTGCGACTTGATATAAAAATGCCTGTCCGCCTGTCACATGATATTAGATTTAAAACTGTTGGTAAGTCGATTGTCTTCGTTCATTCCTTTTTGTGTTGGTTCGATTGTTACGTTATCTAGATTACAAAATTTATCATGCTCGGTATATATCGTTGATATTAATTCCAATCGAATGGCTATCGTTTGTTCGGGTCGCATGTTCAGAAGGTTGACCTCGACATCTCTCGAATGGACGGAGGCTTGAGCTCGATCCATATATCCGTTGCATGGAACATCGGGCACGGTCTGTTTGACCGCGTTCCAATTGAATAATCGAGACTCGCTACGGATCCCCATAATTAATACAATGAGATGAGAACCAGGAGTGTGATCGTGCGAGACTCGTTGAGAACTTTCGGAATAATCGATTAATAAATTATTGACGCGCCTCAATTCGGCCGTGTTAACAGATTCAGTGATGTTTCGAATCGAAATAAGAGAGAGAGTGAGAGAGGGGGGGGGGGGAAGAACGAGGCAGGCGGAGGGAGATAGAGAGGCTCGTATCCTGTGTGCGAAATGCGGTTCAATAGTGATGAATTGCGGAGTCTGCTTTCCCGATGCATATCGCACTGATCTCCGGTTTTCCGGATTGTTGTTCCGGGGTACGTCTTTCAATATTCATGAGAATCAAGGATTATATGTGGTCGATCTTGCACTACAAATTTAATGGTACAGGGAGAATTCATCCGTAACTTATCGTAGCTTCAAATGTAACTAAATAATCTTTAGCTGTGCTGTGTTGTTATATATCGAGGAAAAAAAAAGTGGTTATTGGATTTTTCAATCATTTTCAAATGTTTATACACTGAGAAAAAAAAGTTATTGGAACAACAAAATCCCTCATTACGGAGTGCCAATAAAATATATGATCATCATAATGTCATAAACCATTGAACGAACACGTAAATTTTTTATCAGACTGCACGTTCATTCTGCCAAAGAAATGTGCATTTCAATTGACAAAACTCTTCCAATAACATCAATTTTTATTGAATCAACAATTTTTTTTTCTCTGTGTAGCTTGGTAAAAAATGAGAAATCAATATTTCGTTGAAGAATGAAGTACTGTTTGAAAAGTTTAATCGATTTGCGAGTGTTGTCAACGTATTAACTCTCTCGACAGATACACCACGCTTTTCCGACCTTCCACAAGTTCATTGTTCCAAACAAATCATATATGAATCACTAAGTTTTGAAACGTTACTTCTGTTAATGATTTATTTATATCCAGGCTTAAACGTGCGAAAGGTAAAAGGATTCATTGTACTCCTCGAGAAGTATTAAAAATATATTGCTAGCAAATATAATATCGCAGTAAAATGACCACAAATATAATGACCACGATATTGATGAAAAAAAAATACGATGAAACATCGATTCACATCGAATCCGATCGCACGAAGTGTTTCATCGGTAAATTGTGGCTCCTCTCAGAGATTACAGGAATTTAGTCGATGGTACGAATGGCAATTGATGCTCCATTTGCCACGGCGATGGATGATGTCACGTGGAATCCTAATAGACGAGAATCGTTCGTGCAAAGTGACGATTGCTAGTGCACGTTCAAATTGCAAGATTGTCAGTTCTCTACATCAACTAGATGAGATGTGGTTTGGAAGTTGAATGGGTGGTGGAAAATCGACGAGGCGATAGCACTTCAATGCACGAGAATGCCGCATATTTTATCTTCAAAGGCCCGTTGTAGCGACTATTCAATTCACGACTGCAATTTCCTTGCATTGCTAAACCACGACAGTTCCATCCGGGAAAATATCATGATGAAAGTCCATTAATTAGAATCAATGAACTGGTTGATTCCTGATATTAAATGCTCGCGCACGTATACCAATATTTCATAAATATAAATTTGATGAATCATCAAAACCAGTCATAACAATTATTTGGTCATAAAATATTTTTGTTCTGTAAACAAAAATTATTTTAGCTCAATTCTTACATTCTGACTCCGACCCCTGTTATTTTTACGAAAAACACTTTAAGGAGAAAATTGCACATGAAAATATACGGATCAGCCATTGTTGCTGTCAGCTTCGAGGAAAAACCTTTTTTTTTCTTGATTTTTTAGTTTTATTTTGAACCAATATTCCTCTTGTATAGATCACGCTAAATCTTCGCGTGAATGAAAAGTTATTTCAATAGAAATTTTTTTTCGATACAGAAGAACTATACACGTTCGATCCCATTTTGGCATTTTTTTGATGTATGTATTCTTTCCGAGAATTCTATAGCTGTGTCGAAATATTCGGTTCCGTAGAACTGATCAGAATCAGCCATTCAGGGTGGCAGCTCTGTCGAGCATATCTCAACAGAAAACATCAAATTTTTGTACACCTTTTGTTGGGTCGTATCAATATCAATATCTTCCATAATATACTGTGAATCCTTCAGTTATGACAGAATTTCACTCAGTAATAATTACTCATTCGATTACAAACGTTTCTGGACATCGAAGTATTTGAAATGAGACAATTTTCTGATCTCATGTTTGGACGATCAGATCGCGATCTAAATATCATCGAAAATAACACTTTTCCAGACACCATGCGAGGGATCTCATCAAAATTTGAACTCTGTTTTCACATCAATGAAAAATAAAATTATCATGCTTTTCCAGATCATAACTTTAAAGTTTTGGTGAATTAATCAGAGGTATGACATCTGATTCCAGTGCCGTTACATTTTGAAGTTGACCCTGACACACTCTGAGTTCAGATGTAGGAAACTAGTCAGGGTTAACGATGCCTCTTTTGAACATACTGCTTGGTTTCTTTGAGCATTTTCTTACCTTTACTGTTGAAGAAACACTCTAGCAAATTTCTTCACTTTTTTTTTCCTCATACCGCATTTCGATGGTTCCTTTTTTCGACGCTTCGTTCTGTGTTATTTTTCGTCTTTCTCTCTTTGTCTTTCGCTCTCTCCCCTTTCTTCATCATCTAGCTATTTTGCATACTTCTTCAGGCGTTGGCAGATAGAGGCTTCACTTGGACCGTTCTCACCCGCTTTCGAGTGTACAGGCAAAGGGCATGAGAGCTCAATGCCCCTCATTTGTACACGTCGGCAATGCCAGCCACTGTATCTGGATAATTTCTTCCTCTTTAATCCTTGGAATTCCGCAAGAGCGCTTCTTGTCCCCGTTCTTCCTTCTTCTTCACCATCTCACTGGGTTTTTTCCCTTCCTCGTATTTTACCCCTCCTTCCACCTCGCGTTCTTTCAACTCTTGAATATCTCGCTTTCCTGATAAATCCGATGTTGCAATACGCTTGTACGCAGCACAATCGTCTCTCTGGACCAAGCACCCTACATTTTTCTCCGTTCACATTTTTCGGCGTTTTTTCAAAGCATTTTTGTTTTCTACCGGAGTATGGAAATCGCAGCAATGAAACTTTGGTTTTATTTTTTTCTTTAATAAAACAATTGGGAATTTTTTTCCAAAGGTCTCCGCATCCCTCACAATAGTTTCGACACATATTCCCACCGTTGACAATTCGTGCTCCCTCTTCCTATGAGAATGGATTTTCGATAGAGCTTTTACGCTAATTAATTATAAATCTATTCCAATTGGTCTATTAAATTTTGTACGAATTAGCGTTTCTAAGCCATTTCGCTGAAGCAACTGAGTCAGATAGAATAGATACCATCAACATGATGGTGGAGCGAAAATTAGTTGAAATCCACAGGTATATATGGAAAACCACAAAATGCCCGAGGTAATATTCGACCAGCCTTTGTCGATTAAGCTTATACGAGATGAGTGGCACACACTATCGAACGTGATACGATCATTTCGGATAAGAGAATGAATGAAACGGACATAGATTGACGAAAATTTCATTGTATTCGATGATATTTGTCTTGAAAGTGGGTCATGGCTTCCCATACGATCGATTTTTCTTTCCATGTATGTACTATTATGCCCTACTATTTCGATTCGCAAAGATTTACATCTGAGTAGGTATTGTGATACTTTTGCCAGTCGATGAAAAGTTATGAAGCAATTTTGTGTAACCAATATGGTGTATTATATGGTGAGTATACTGGAGAAAGTGGAACTGATGCACTTTTCGGAATTTCTATATATCCCAATACGTTTTTCATTCATATATAATAAAAAAAAAAACTGCCATCAAATGACTGGTATAGAATTGTATTTGATTAATATTTCAAATCGTTATGCACCGATTGATCCTCAATTCCATTAAAATTGATTGGTAATCTTGTCGGTTACCGATAATTGCTTGATGAAGAGGTGATCCCCGTGATACTAGTAAGGCGTCCATTATCATAAGATTTGTATAAAAAATATCAATCGGAGGCCAAGTGACGATTTCTCGACTCCGTTATTGAATGAAATCGAAAAAATCTTGATAGCATCACGAGGTTCATGCAACAACCACCGATTCTTAGCAGCACAATTCATTTGTCTCATGTTAACAGCCCTGAGTAAACGGGCAAATTATTCGAGACTGTTGACGTTGACCACGTGATTGACTGAGCAAATTCGTTGCAGTTGTTGAGCGTCGACAACCGGAGGCCATATTATAATTTGTGTAATATTCTGTTATGGAATGAATGTAGTGAAAATATGGTCTGTGCTGGTAATATAATATCGAAGAGAAATCATCGGAATAGGGCATAGAGTGACATGAGCCAGGTTAAATCTCAATTGGAAGCATGACGATTCTCCACGTTTGGTTGAATTCTGCCGATAGGGTCGATATAATTATTCTGTAAATCGATAGTTTCGATTGTCCAGATGTTGCTAAGCTGACGTTTCCACGAGCCAAATGTAATTGGATATTATTTAATGTATTGAGTATACGTTTCGTTCTCTAGAAAATGCAAACTTTTATTCAAATTTCCGGCGGATATATGCAGTTACGTCAGAAACTACTATGGTACCGATTTGTTGGTTCATTCATTTTTCGTGCCCCTCATTCTTTCTGAAGAGTCCTGACGTGTTGTTCTCCTCCGTTTCTCCTATACACCACTGACAAACTGACGATATAGTTCTGACTAAAAGTATATGTAGAAAAATAATTACGATAAATGAATATTTTATCCGTCATTGAGAACGAAAAATTTACATTTCATCAATAATTTTGACCAAATCAATTCGAATCTTGTGCGCGTGAAATAAAAATAAATTTTCATAAAGGTCAATAATATTGTTGAGCTATTTGAAGGAAAAAAATTTACCGAATCAACGTTTTTAGAAAATGATTTATTAGACTAAACTTTTCAAACATTTTAATGATGTTTCCATCTTTCTGAGCATCGTCGAAGGTAAACATTTTTACGTTATACATGGCGGTGGTGGTTGGTTCCGGGCTTTCTTTTATATGCGTCGACGTATGGCTGGATCTCGATAATCGAACATTCGAATATTTTGGAATCTGGCACAGAGATAACTATACGGTGGTATAGGATACAAAATACGTATAATACACAGGCGGGATATAATATTATTTGCTGGCGCGGAGAAGACCACATTTCGCGCCATATTGCGTTTACTGTATCTGTTATATACACGATCAAGGATACGCGAAGCGCGAGTGAACGAGCTCGGTACAGAATAGACAAACAATTTAGCGGGCGGAAAGCCTGTCAACATTTATATCACGGCTTTCGGGACGTTTCAACCGAAACCAAGCGTAAAAAGTTTCGTTCGAATATCTCCAACGAATATACCTATACATACATATACATTGGAAAAACTCTCTCACGTCTCGTAGGAAAATATGCTTATCTTGGAAAAATATTGGTCGACAAAAAGATTTCTACCGAAGTCAGTGCTTATAACAGTTTTTTTTTCCAACACTCGCCTTTTTCCAGTTTTCTCCCGACGTTCATCCCTCATTTTTTGTTCTTTCATTTTTATTAATATCATTCGAAAATCTGCAAATATTATTGTATATTAAAAAGAGAAGAAGAAAAAACCATTTATTTTATAACCCGTAGTGATTCTGACTCATTGAATCAGTTCCCCACATCGACCGTTATGATTCAAATGTTGAGTATGAAAAGAAACACGCTAAAACTTCATTCGTGCCAACTTACTTGGATTTTGCTATTTTTCATTCACTTCCTTTGTACCTGTATCTTTTGTACTCATCGGAACGAATGTGCGCTAAAATTTATGAGTATGATGAGGTTTGGCATAAATCTTGACAGTATTGCTAGAAATAACGTCGTACATTTCGAGCAATCTGCTATCCGCCCATTATCAAAATATCGGGACAATCTTTTCACGAGGACGCAAAGATGCTTGAAAAAAAAAATTGGGAACTCCGAAGTGAGATTACAAACGGAATGCGGGTTTAATGGCAAATGTATACGAGAATCGTGCATATAAGTGCTGTTTGCTATCCACGAGTCACTTATTCGGGGGCAAAAGTTGCTTCTGCATTTCCCGATGGAAAACTTTCTCGATATCGCGTCGGTGTGTCTCATCCATATGTATCTTTATATATCTCCATTCTCATTTATACATATATATATATGTTTAAAACGTTCTCAATATGGTTAAACTTTTCCTTTTTGCGATATATTTCTACGGTATAGAGCATGAGCACTATAGCAAATATTCTGAGACCAATGAATACTCAAAGCACAAAGCAATGGCTGGAGATCGAGCAAACGCGAATGGCTGTCTGCCAATTCTATCAGATATTAGCATGGAAATGGAGTGTGATATGTGACTCTGGCTGACTTCACCTTTCCCGTATCATTTCTCGGCTCTTGGACACTCTGAGTTTAAAAAATTTGCGTATAAAAATAGAGTAAACAAGCGCGAATCACGATGTAACATAAACACAACGGAATGATGGGCTGTTTTTATTTTTATTTATTTTTTTACAAGACTGCGATATTCGGTCATGGTTTTTTCCTATTATTTCAATTTGGCAAGACTTCGTTGTTGCAAATTCAGTGCCAATGTATATTTGATGAACTAAGACACCCAGTAAATTTCGAAAGTTGCGATTAAACTTTTTCCTTTTGGGAGTAAAGCCAAATGAGGATCACTATTTTTGAAACGCGCCACGCTCATTGGCGCGATAATTCGAGAGTCTGGAGCCTTTTGAAAATATTCACAATAATTTGGAAAGATTCAATCTGTGTTTCTACACTTGAAATGTCGTCGACATTGAGGGACTGCCGACAATCATGATTATTCTCCGCGCAATAACACCGAATTACTAATCTAATTAAGCTAAATAGTGATTGTGATCTGACTGCAATAATATATAAAAGTATTTTAGAAATATTTTAACATAACAATGTTAAAAACATAAATTCATCGAATGTCTGTACTCCCCTGATGTTCTCTTGTCATTTGCGGGTATTGGGAAATTACTGAGACGTAGAAAATCTCGCAGACCTCATGAATCATGGATATAAGTTGTATGTGTGGGCTGGTCATTCTACCAATAAGACCACAGTTTCCCAATTCTCGTAGCTGTAATCTGTATCCTCCGGGTGCAGTTGGTACAGTGTGCAAGAGAATGAGAGGAGATAGTTCTAGATTTGGGAAGTTCGTATTCCCACCGGGAGGTCGTCAGGGGTATGAGTTCAGATTCGTCGTGTAGCGAGGCACGAGCCGGAGTAGATACGTCACTATAGAGTGGCTCTTCCGAACTTTGTCGGCTTCTAATGGCGGTGGAGAATTGTCCGGATTGCGAGTTCTGGTGAAAATGAGAGTAACAGAGAGAAAGACAAGAGGGGCATTGGTTGGAGAGGGACACTGACTCCTTGCAGGACAAAGTTATGGGAGCTTGCGGAGACGGAGAATGTCTGCACCTTTCGTGCCCTTCTAAAACAAGGGAGCTTTCGGCTCTGAGCCAGTTAAAGTTTGCTTGGACTAAGAGTGCCTACACAGGGGTTGGCGCTTCAGACGTAGCGTGAACAATGGTGTATCAAACGATCACCATCGAGCATGGCTAACCTCATCTCTTTTCTTAACTTCTGGTCATAATAAACATCTGGTTTACCTTGGGAATATGAACCTTTGAAACAGCACTGAGAAATAAATTTTGTTCATCGAACAAAATCCATTTAGTTTAACAAAAATATAGATAGTGGATTCAACTATGTTTTTTTTTTTTTTTCAAATGGCAAATGAGTTAGTCCATTCAACAAAAGAACAGCTGAATCCACTATGTTCGAATATGAGTTTCAATCTTGAACAACGAAATCTCGTATTATGGAGTGCCAATGAAATATGTGATCATCATAATGTCATGAACCATTGAACGACACACTAATTTCAGATCAAAATTTTAGATCAATCGACAAAACTCTTCCAATAACATCAATTTCTATTGAATCAACCATTTTTTTTGCTCAGTATACAATAACTATGATAATAATACTATTGCTACTGTAATACTCTTTGTGAGTTTGAAAATAATCAGTATAAAGTTACGCCGAGTGCCTCCTCAGTGGAACTTAGACATTATGGTAAAAGCCTAATACGAAGTCTCGTCATGCTCAGTTGGGTGGGGTGACGATAAAAGCTGTAGAATGCCGGCGTCCGAACTGGCATACAAACGCGTTAACCAGCAGCAATGGAATTTGCTGTCCCGACGTTCTTTCTCCGTCTATCGCTTACGCTCCGACTCTTAGCGACTCCTATTTGTGCTGTATTCTCGCTTTATCCGATGTATAACACGGAATATTCAGGGCTTGTCTTTTCCCGTTATTACTCCCTTTTCGGTCTGATCCTCTCTTTCTTCCCTGGATCTGTTTTCCCGGGTTGCTCAAGTGCTATCCTCGCTTTTTCCAAGCTCCTAGCATCTTCCAGGGGCGTGGCAAAGCCTACGACCAGTTAATATTAAAACCCATGTACTCTTGAAAATCTTGGTCGGGTCTGATGCACTACCATCTTCAACATGGATTTACATAGTAAAAGCTCCGCTGCTGGTTTGACTGGAAACTACTGGATGCGACAAAAGGACCGAAAATACTGAATATGCGCGTCAGATTGCATGCTAACCTTTGAAACACCGTGCGCACGTGCAATCCTGGTTTTATAGGTGACAAGAGCTTGACAACTTATGGATTGTTTGTTAAATCGATCCTCGTATTGATCTTTAACCTTTCCAAATAACTTTTCATTAATCTATTTATAACTGATACCATCTGCTAATGAATTAAAAACGATAAATCTGATTTATTGAGGGTTGGAAGTCAAATAACTTTTTAAATGATGACGCTCATCATAAGAAAACAAGGTCGAATACAGTTGAGAGACTGCAAATAAACTAAACTTTCGACGATTACAATGAAATAATAAACAGCCATGGCATGAGAGTACATTAAAATAAAATATCCCATTCTGTTCTTTTATGAGGCTACGAGCTTTTTGATATACTAATAATGATTTTGAAATTCAATAATAAAAAATGAAGCAAGTCGCAGGGAGATAATTAGTAGAAATAAACTCGCTTTTACATTGCCGAATTTGCAGGTTACTGTTACTGTGATAGCGTGCTTTGAAAATATTTGTTTACGCAGTCACTTTCATCGTTCGTCAAGGGCGTTAAAGGGCATTGGCTTTTCCTGCATCGCTACGGGCTTCGCTTGATTCAAAATGATGGAATGGAAGGAAAAAAGTATCGTTCTAAAAGGAAAAAGTTGAATGAGCATGCTCGCATTCGTTCCTATTTTCTCGTATCCCTAGGAATTATCGGATTAATCGGTCGTTACAAAATCGCTCATGCGTCGTATGATAATCCCTGAACAGTCTTTTTGATCGATCTCGTATTCGTCCTACCCTGACTTTCATCTCTCTATTCGCGAACGAAAAGCCTGTTCTCATTCCCTCTCATTCCCTTTTTCCTTTTTTCTTTCAACCTTCTCTTTTCTTTCTGTGGGCTTGTCCAAGCAACGACAATCTCGTTCACTTCCGATATACTCTGCCCGATAAATGTTCGATTTTTCTGAAAGATCCTCCAATTGTGAAAAGGCTTAAGTCAGGCTATGGAAAACGGACGAGCGAGTCCTTCTCGAGTAGAACTGTTCCGTTCTCCAATGAAATTCTATCAGGAGCTTTCGACTATTGTCATGATGTGATCCTCTCAAGATCCCCTGCAAACTTCGGAGCAACTTGTGCATGGAACTCAAAAGCCATTCGAGCCATATTTGAATTACTTCGTATGTTTCATCCGAAGAGGTTCCTCGGTTTTGTGGCTTATACAAATATTAATATACCACAAAGGAGAATTTTATAAGTAGGTCGAGAACACATGCGCCAATTTTGTAGTCTGCCTTACGCCATACGACCGACTTCGCAGCCTTTATTGGTATATGCACGAGTTACAGGTGAACTTCATCTTTCCTCGAACTAATTACGTGTTTCCAAATTAGAATTGTTAACAGAATTTCTGATGATGTAATATCGCCAAACTTTGGATATGAAATATGAACGCGTTACCTGTCAGTTGTTCTATGCAATAAAAAAAAAAAAAAAAACCGCAGTAAATCCAGTGATGCGTTTCATTTGAAAATTTGTTACCTATTTGTATATGTAATTTCATTTCCACCGTGGATGAATTTCCACTACGGCCCTCGATAAGAATATAACAAAAGAGTCGCGATTCAGTGTTTTAAGTTGGCCGAATCGAGAGGGCGTTTCATAGCCGCATGACGCGATATCTATAAACTTTATTAGCAAGCCTACAGCTCTTTTCTCTTTCTCTCTTACCTCTTCCCACAGCGTTAATATCTAATTACCAAGGAAGCATGGCTGGTCTAGCCCAACATTGCCCGAGGTTGTGAAACGCAAGAGTTTCGGCAACGTTACCCGTTTGTAACGGAAAGACACTCCACAGAAACTTTGTCGATACGGGAAAGGGGTTTCAGGCTATAACGCAGCTCTGCAGAAGGAAGCTCACGACGCTCGATTATGGACCGTTGCTATTCCTTCCTATCACCATCCTCCTCTGCCTTCCTCAACAGTTTCTCTCCGTTATATCGTTCGCGCCATGTGCAGCAACCCCCGGAGCTTCTGGCACACCGCTACGGACTATCTATTCGAGGTTATGGAAGTGCTCGTTGGCAATGTTAATTAGAAATTGTTTCCTTGAGCTTACCGCGGCGCCGTCTGCCCCATTGTCATGACGGAATTATGTATCGTGCCTTTTAACGAGAGCCAAAACTTCCTTTTTCATGAATTCTTTTCTTCAAAAGTCTTTTATACTTTTGGCTACCAATTGAATAATTTGAATGCGCTTTATCGCACCCTTTTAAGCTTGCATTTTTCAAATGAAATAAACCGAGCAAAACTCAATTTATTTCCAACGTAAGTGAGAGGACCGAAATCTATTGGAAAAAGCTACGTCAATGGACATTTTAAAGTCGAATTGATATTTCCTGTTCTTTTTTTCAAGCATTTCTTTCTTTTAATAGTGGTGGTGGAATGTTTTTTGAAGGACATCTATTTTTCAAATCTTTCGTATTTTTTCTTCGTCTGCTTATGAATAATGGTTTTCGCTTCGAGAATACGAATAAATTAATCTTCTATCTCGAACTCCATGCGAATATCTCACCGGGCACGCTCGTACTTGAAAAGGGCTTAATCTAAATTTGAATTCGCCTTCTTGAGTCACGACCCCTACCTGATCTAACGAATAATAATGTTCTCAAAAAATTTTAATTGAAGAATGAAGTACATGCTATTTATTTAAATATTCAAATGGTCGAATTAGCAGTTTGCACCAAAAATTTACATATTGTTTAATCTAAATATTTTTAAGCATGAAGTCCATTCGGTGTGCCGGAGTCTTTGAAAAATTCCATTAAATGTGGATAACGAACTTTTTTGCACATATTTATGCTGCGACTCGAGCCCTTTGCGAGCTGTGATTCATTTTACTTTGAATTTCAAAATGTAGTAGTAAAATTTTTTTCTCCCGAAGCATCTCTCATTTAAAAAAAAAAAAAAAAATGAAGTAAAAATGTTTCAGAAATTTAGCATTTCGCAAAGCATCTGGGCAACAGGAAAGGTTCATGATCGACCATTATCGCATGGAAATATATACCCTCATTTTTTTCCTCCATCTAGAACTGGACCGTTTGTACTTCCATACAAACACTAGCCTTAATGACAGTTCATCGACAGAATTTTTCTTGTTGTCAGCACGATTCCCTTCTTGTATCTGTTTCGCTCTTGAAGCTCGTTTTAAAGCTCTATGCATATTTCTCGAGAATATGGAAAAGGTGCAATGTTGTTAGAGAAACCATTACTATCAAATATATAGCAACTAGTAACGTTCCGATATGAGTTTTTTATGAGCAGAAAATTCTGCTCACTCGACTTTTATACCGTGAGAATCACGACGGAAAAAAATTTTAGTAGGAAGATAAAATAAACGTGAAACCGGAAAAAAATTCAAAATAAAAACCATACAGCCTTTAATATTTAGTTGTAAAAATAACGAGTTTTTTTCCAGCACGTCGAATCCGGGTGGCCTGGATTTTTTTTATTTTTTTATTTTTACCAAAATCACCAATGGTGAAGTTAAGTTGAATTTGCAATGAACGACAATGATCTTTTCAAGTTCTTCTACCAGTAAATGGAAAGAAAAATATTGATGAGTATAGGATGTAGAAATATAAATGTTCGCTCCGATAAAAACTGTTGTTTTGTAAAAACTGTACCCATTCATCGGATTGCATTCCATAATTGATTTACAAAATTTCGAAGAATGTGCAAATTTCTAAAAACAATTACGTTTCATGAGGAAAGACTCATAGAAATTTAATATATATATTTATATTGAAACTGAAAAAGAAATGTCCGTTTCACTTTTCGTATTACTCGTGCACTCGCTGCTTTTCAACCACTTTATATTATACCTGTACCCGGGTATTATTATTCGCGAAGCTTTAGTTACTGGTGTACCCAGAGAACAATGCACTTCGCCGAGCGAACTGTATGCCATCCAACCTTCGCTAGTTATCTCTGCTCATCCCGTTCCAGCCGAGTACAAAATTGGGATTTTCTCTGCAAAAGCAAACTGGGCCAGCTTGCAACACCAGCATCAAAAAAATATCTTCTTCTTTTTTTATTCTCGAATTCAGCCGGTTACTTCTGACTCTCTTTCCATTCAGTTGCATCCGCATCAAGGCCGATTAAACTGCAACTGATGGCGGAAGCATCATCCTGTGCCCTTTTATTTTTCTGCTGAGTGAGGCAGGCACATCGAACAACGGATTTAGGAGTATGCGAGGACGAAATAATGCATTCGAAAATATTACTTTCTAAATGTCAATAATATACAATGAATCATTGTTAAATAAATATTCATTGATTGAAGAACGAATAATTGTGATGCAAGAAAGAAAATATTCTCGAGTACAAAAACAGTAAAGCTGACCATTTTGGAAAGTCCAGCGGTAGGCTCAACGTAAGAGAAAATTTAACGACAGGCTTGACCATTGTTCATTTAATCTCGATGCCGTGTTTGTAGGGAAAAGTTTTTGCATAAAATGTCAGATTGGAACGGTGTTATAAAAAATGAGCACGGTCGGCCGTTGTGCAGCGATGTTTTAATCCGCAGAAATCTGTATTTAAAAACGTTTTTTTTTTTCTTCACGCCATCCCAATGTCGAGAGAAAAAAAAGCTCGTAACAAAAGTTAAATCCGTGATTTTTTTTTCTCTCACTCCAATGGAATTTTCCGTCGGTACATTACAGAAAAATCATGAGTCTTATCTCGGATGTTTATCTTAGATTGGAAATGGCAAAAAGTAGCTGCATCATTATCCGATCTGACGAGAATTCATCTGTGAAACGAGAATAGATTCAGAATGCATCAGCGTATGATAACGATAGAAAAAGCGAACGAGAGAAGGAGGGTGTATGTGTGCGCGAAAGAGAGAGAGAGAAAGATCTTGGTTTTCGCGAACTCAGTAACAAGTTTGGCATTCACGATTGGCTGTAATCCTAAAGAGTTTCCGATATCCGATGGAGCTTTCCTAGCTTTTCTCGTTCTCCATGCCTTTCTGCCTTGTCCTCGATACTCACCCAGACATACTCATTTTACCAAGGTATAAAAATGTACACGGATAAAGGGTTTACCGTGGAACCTGGAATCTCGAATCCTCATGAATTAAAAATTTTTTTCAACACTTCAACCTTTCGTTGTAGTACGCTTATCTATAAGTCACTAAATATCTTTTTAATCTACGATTTCTGTTTAATCTAGGTACCTCGTAACTTAAAAGGTAAACTTTTATCTATTTTCTTCTTCGAAGAAAGACTTATTCTTCAATTTAAATGCAATCGTTGATAATTGTGGCTTCTTCTTAAAGAGTATGTAAATGCTTAATTCATTAGAAAACAACTTGTCTGATGATTTCTGCATATTTTTATCAACGGTTTATTATATTACATTTATTACATTTATATATTTCAATGCATTCAAATGAGCAGTGCTTTTTTATTACCATTCAAAAACTTGTTCTTTCAAATGACTTATTCTTCATCTTATTTCTTCTTGTACTTCTTGTACTTCGAATCAGTACAAATTTCGAATTAACCTGACACTTTTTTTTTTCTGAAAACAAGAAATTTTCGCCGGGAAAAGGTACAGGGATCCGAGCGGTTTGGCATTAAAAAACCATTTATTGCAAATTTCATATCCAAGAGATTTCCATGCATACCGGTGCTGCCACCGGAGTGAGGTTTTGCATATATCGATTCCCGTTACTGTGGTCTACACGTTTTCGAAGCTCTATGCACTATGAATTCGAATATATTCTCCAGCTCTCATGCTTCGAAAGTAAACAAACCTTTGGTTTCGCGTTTTCCTCATACGTTACTGCTGCTTCGATAATTCCGGTAGCGTCCTCCAAAGGAATTGTCGGAAACGGAGTCTACAAAACGCTTCGGTAGATCGAGCCTTCTTCAAATATCCGATATGAGAAATTCCGACTCAACTTATGAAGCTATGAGTAACACTCCTTTGGATCTTCCTCTGTTTGATCTTCTTTTTTTTTACCAAATGATTATCCTGTCTCAAAAAAATGATGGGATTGAACTCGAAATAATCGAGATGACTTTAAGATGAATATATCGAAACTTGAAGCCGCTATTGATTGTCACAGATACGCTTATTTTTTGCTACTACATTCATCCACCTTATCAACTTATCCATGATAATTTATTCGTTGCCAAGCATACATTTATTGGTTGGCAACATTTTTTTTTTGTTGCCACGCACATACATATTTATTTGTTAATTTTCATGGATAAAATTAACGTGAAAGTGATCAAACACCTGTGAGAGTGTTAAAGGAGTGGTTAGGTAACGACGGCTTCCCCAATCGTTGAGAAAAGTGATGATCGCAAGGCGTAACTGGTCAAGACCGAGTTGACCGTAAAAATGTGTAATCATAAGATGTTAAGTGGGTCCATATAGCCGTTGGAGTTTACTCTAGCAATAACGATGTTGTGTTGTTGCTAGTTTAATTAAGAAAATTAATTATTGACTAGATTCCAATACAATGCTTTTAATATTTCAATAGTCGAAGAGAAATGGATATTACAATCAATCAAATTGAATCGAAATTCATTATTGGATTTTGAATATAATATTATTGTTCAAATGAAATAATAATATTCGTGAAAAACTGTTATTACTCAAAAATAAGCCATTCTGACTAGATCAAGAAATGTCTGTTGAAAAAAATTAATAAAAAATCCGATTCACGTCAATATTTCCAGTCGCTGCCTAATCACGGTCTATTATTAATAAAAATAAGTTGCATATGCGATGACATCGCGTATCGAAACAAATCCTGTTGAAATAATGAAGCAAAATGAGGAAATAATCGACAGTGTCCTTCAAAATTTGAGGTCATTCACGTTTCCCAGTTCAATCTCTGCGCTTCACATGAAAGAGCAAGATTGAGGGCACCTCCCCTACCGAATACAGACATATCGCTGTCGATCGCAAGTGAGAATTCATCCATAAATCCGACTCAAGTGTAATATTAAAAAAAAAAAACTCTTTTTATAGCATCGCTGATCGTTAACTCGATGAAGGGCGGCTCACGCTATGAGCAGTGAACGCATTATGACCTTCTTCTCTATGCAGTTTTCACAAAATATACTTAATGTGTTCGAAAAATGAATAAATTATCTTCATTTCCGAGTTATCTTTCCGGTATCCTGTCTCCCGATGACACGGAAGCTTTCTAAAAGCGCATACAAGTGAAACGATGATCGTTGAAGCAAGGGAAGCGCGTGTACGGACACCTGACGGATGATGCACATAGAGTTGAAAATTCTCGGGTTTTTGGCTCGAGGCCATGTAAAGATAGGAGCACAAGTAATACAATATTCGTGTTCGCGGAGACCTCACTTTTCCTGTTTTCCAGTAACGCAATGAAATATTTTCAACATTTCTCGAATTACACATGTAGAAAGAGAACTTACCGCCTTGAATTTTCTTTTCAAAACACGCCACTTGAATGTTTTTTTTTTTTCAATTCGTTGTTTGTACAGAATGAACCGACGAAGGATTGCTCAAATATATATTCACCAAATTTTTATAAAATGCTCTCTCACAAAAGGTCAATAGAAATTCGATATTTTTCTGTAGTTTATACATTGATCGCAATTTATAATTCTGGCGTATACCGAAATGTATTTTGCTGGCTTCACAAAACATAATTGAATCAGCAGGTAGCACTTTATTTTTTACCTTTCGATTGCTCTGAAAATGGATGAGTTCTCGTTCATACAATGCATTTTTTCATGATTCACATTTTTATCACAGCTCATCGCACGCGGCTATGGTCTGAACACGAGTCTCATATGAGTGTGAAAATTCTCGTTTATTTTACAATGGAAGAAATAGCACCTTGCGAATAGATCGTACGGAATAAAAGCAGAGATTCAGAACAACACGGTGACTGCTGCTGTCATCGTGCAGTTGTGTGATGAACGGGTGGCGTCGCAGCATCTTGACTATATTGAAGAAGACAAAAATGATATAGAAGCAGCGGTTATAAATTCGAAAAATAACAGAGATCGAAAAAAAAAATATATATATAGATATCTTATCGCTTTTCATATTTTATTGCAATGGAAAATGAAACCCAGTGTCGTTCATGTAGAACGATCTTCACTCAGAGAACTCGTGTCGCAGATAAAATGCGAACACGTGCGTAGGATCCATGCCTCAGGCTTTTTCTGGTTATCGATCTTTATCGATCAACCCTTGTCTCTCTCTAACTTTGTGTTCGCTAAAGTGGCAAAACCGAACGTGAATTCGTACACATTTCGAGTGTATGTATGCAGTTGTGATGAGAGGAAAGAGGTACGAAGCCAAGGATAAATTCACCATGGAATACGAGCTCAAAACCCTCGTCAGAAGCTTTATCATAGAGCTGTGGGTGTCGTGAAATCGCAAACTCGTTGCCTCAGGCGTTCGAAAATCTACGATCTTTACTTTCTCAGAAAATATTTCAGTCACGGTAAATTGTACCTTTTGCCTTTGTAAAAGCAACCAAAAAGCTGTCGATCTGTCTCTTGATACCGACGATACGCGACCATTTTAAAATAGGTACCAGTACGACTTTGCATAAAGCCGAAAATATTCATTCAAGCTGATCGGCGGGGTAAATGTGGTCAGTGGCAAAATGTAAAGCTCTAATTTTCCAAGTATAACTGCCATTTGTGAACTATAAGCGTAGAATATAGCAATTGTTGAAGAAAATTTGGGATTTTTTCTTTTGATCCACAAATTCATTTTTTAAGTCAAGAGAAATGCAAGTTCTGTACAAGAAAAATGTATTTTTTTTTGGAAATTCCAATAACGATTTTTAATCATTTTTATAAATTATATTTTTCTAGTCCCTTTCAAGTTCAGCTCATTAAAGATTTGAATCCTGGATTTGTGGATCAAAGAAATGGTAAATTTTCATTTTCAATTGTAATTACTTTCTACTATTTTCCAAGATCTTTGATGACATCAAAGTATCGGCTGAAAATTACAATCATCGGAAGTAGTTTAAAGGATTGAGTTACTTCCGGTAGACTCATTTGTACAGTCAGAGAACAGGAAGCAGGAGAAAAAAAACTGTCGTCTCACTATGGGTGTTGATAGTTGAACCTCAAGCCCGGTAAGCAGGTTCGGTGAAGGAGATAAGAAGAAATGAGAAAGAAAAATAAAACGATAGAGTGAGGAAAACTCGGGGAAAACGAGTGATTCGGAAGTTTCACGCTGAATCTACAACCTGGAGAAGTGAGATTGCGAGTTTCGAAGGGAAACTTGGACGACCTTCTTTAGTACTGCTACATCGAGTTTGTCCCCTATGTCGATTTTCTTCCTTTCCTTTTCCCTCTCCTTCTCTTCTACTCGCGTCTCTCGTTCTGATAATTAAGTTAGAAAAATGTGACGACCTTGTTGGCGGCGGTCGCAAGCCACCAAAGTCGCATGAAATTCTTCAATCCTGTCTCTTCGAACGTCTATCACCTCGCTTCGTAACTTTTTGGATCCCATCATTCGTTTTTTTACGTCTTCCAGCATCAAGCGCCATCTTCGTCGTTAGCTTCGAACTCCAAATTCCTGAGATGCGAAAGCAAAGCTGAAAGGTTAGCTCTCAGAATTCGCACTAATTTCTACCCTTTTATAATCCCATGCATTTTCTGACTACAATCCTTAGAATGCAGGTGGCTCTTATAATAAAACATCGAACCACGTACAAACCGTGAGCAAATGAAAAAAAGTATTGAGACTCGAAAAATGTGTAATTGATTATTGTTTCTTGTACTTAAATTTCACCGTCTCTCTTAACACTCAGCATTACAATTCGAAGATAGAACAGAGTGATTGTTTTTGTTGCATCAAAAACAACAGCGATGCAACATGCCTCGCGTTTCGTTGATGAGTAATTATTTTCAAGAGTATGAATTCTTCATCTAGTATTTCCACCATCCACCGAAGAGAAAAGGGATTCGTGGAAAAGGGTCGATACAACCAACCAGAACATCAGGCACATTGTTTCATACATTCCCTAAGTCGGTCTTGACAATCTTATTATGACGTTGTTCTTGAGAAATCGTTGTTTCGCGTGGATCGTTAAATATGTTCCTGGAAATTCTGCCGAGAGAAGAGTTAAGGATACAAAAGATTTCGAAACGTAGTGATAATTTGAAATAATATTGACCTACTTTTATATGTTTTTTATTATCAATATTTTATTATTCTATATATTTACATCGCGAAATATGTAGGCACTTTTGAACTTTATGATTTTGATCATGATTTAATTACTCATTCGTACAGTGATATAGAATTTAAATTATCATTATGAAGCCGTGGTTATCATGAGCATGAATTCTTATCAAGCAGCGCGACAAATATGAATAACCATGTGAGATAATTTGGTGAGAAATGTTAAGGGAGTTCATCTGGTACCGAGCAAGTCAAAATCCAAAACTGTCACGACTAGCGTAGTCGACTCAGTATGTTTAGTGTGTTTAACCTCCAAAGTTTAACCTCCTTCTTCGAGACAAATTAATTCATTCCGAACCTCATAAGTATCGAATGGATTTTGTGAAGTGGTAAAAAGATTTTTTAGATATTTTTTAAGCATTTATAAAAGTTTCGTACGAAACTGTTTGTCAATGCTTGCGAATTTCATGTTTACAGACGGGAAAACCACAGAAACGCATAAGGAACCGTGTTAAATTGGGAAATCTGTTTTTATTAATTTCTCTCAAACAAAGTATTCTAAGGACCTGAAATTTTGACAGGTGATCTAGTTGATATTGATAACTGTATTCAAATTTTTTAATCAATATCTGTTTGTTAATTCGATTACCAGATGAACTCCCTTAAGTAGATTTGGCCAGTTACGGAGTAGCTTGAAAAAAAAAGAACAATGATTTGTCTCCCGATATTTAATGATAGGTTCTCCTCGATCCCGACAATTTCGAAGAATCTCATTACCAATAAAATTAGCGAAGTGTCAAGGAACTCAATCCAATCCGATCGACGCGCTAAAGCAACGCTGAATCACCGGATATCGAATTGAACACGCCGCGCTATGACGCAGTTTGGATTTAATAGCTTGTCTACTTTGCCTAACCTATTCGATCTTGAACGTCAGCGTTTTATCGAAAAGTCAATATTATTTTCGAGATCTCCTTTACCTGAGTCGTTTGTTCGATGTACTTCCATTATAACCTCAATTTACTGGATACGGAATAAAATCGCCAGTTGCATCGAACAACAAGATAGAAATTCTACGTCGGGAAGATTTAACAGGATTTGTCAAGCTGTTTCGTGGAATGAGATTGACGTCGGTCGAAGAAGAGATAGGAACATCGTTGGTTTCTACAATCACGAGGATTTTCCAGAATATAATTGCAATAATCGAGAATCCAGATGTAATCACGAAGGAATTGCTGCCGAGAAAGATTTACGCTTGGCTGAGCGATCAAGTGTACGTTTCGAGCAAAGCCCCCTCAACGATTCGAGGCTACCCACTTCAGCCACTCGAGTTTTCCTCTATTCAAGGTCCTTCTGTCCTGAAATAGAAATGGACTCCGTTGATGCTTCTCGAACACATCATCGAAGAGTTGAAAATCGAACGAGTAATATTTCCGTTTCACTATCTCTCTATACATTTATGAAGGAATGTGTGGCAACAACTTTCTATCTTTCTGATTTTTATTTCCTCCATTATAACCAACAAAATCACTAATTCAATAATAATTAGGAAGTTAGTGGAACAATCGACGGATCGTTCGAACTCTGGGAGGGACTGCAATTATATTTAGTTCTAAGATCTTTCGGAGAACTTCGAGTCATGTTAAAATCGTATTGAAACTAAAACTTCAGCGGATATAAAAGAAAATGCCCTGAAAAAAAGTAAATTCCTTTCAGACCAACAGTTATGGTCGTTGTGATCCGCCTCAGAGGAGCTCGGCTTCATGAAATAAAAATTGGATTTTCTGTCGAAATTCATGCACGCGCACACGCGCAGACCCATATATTCGATAAAAAGTGAGGAATGGATAGTTGAATAGATGAATCAAGAAACTTCCGCCCTTCCTCAACGTTAGACGTGTTTCTTTCGTGTCGGACGCTCGATTGTCGCTTTTCCGAATATTTAAAAAAAAAAAAAAAAAAACAAGTACGTGAAAAATTGTCAGGATAGAGTGGAAGACGTGACACGTCAATGCTACGGCCGGAGTTAACGTTACACCGGGTTATGCTCGACAGAGCTTTTCTGCGATGTGCACACACATATAGAAGAAGTGAAAATTTCTGACGACTCTTGGCTGGGCGTTCAATAGAAGTTTATTGTCGGAGAAACGACGAAAATGAGAGAAAAAGCGAGCAGATCGGAATGAGGAAGGAAATACGTGAGGCAGAGAGAAAGGGAGATAGAGAGAAAAAGGAGAGGGGAAGCGTTTTGTGTGTGATGGCTTGCGAGCTCCACTCGACATAAAAACCGCTTGAGCTTCCTCGCAAGATGACAAGCGTCGATAGGAAAGTCGACATCAGTTTTGGCCCCGTGACCCACATTTTTCTATCCATATTATTCCTCGTTACTCTCCCTCGCAAGTAAGAATTTTTATTTACATTTTTATTCCACCCTACGTTTACTCCTCTTGCTTCTCATGGCGAACAGAGGTAGGGTGAAGGGAGTGTGAAAAATACTTGTAAAATAGTGGGGTCGATGCTTTATCATTATGCGTTCTTCGTCTTGGGAACGGTGCGAAAAAGGATCAGTTGGTCTTTCGGCAAATCTTTTGGAGAAGCGACGAATTTTTGTCATTTCAGTATTTTCATTTGTTGAAAAGAATTTTTTTCAAATATGTCTGAAAGTTTGTACGGCGATTCTTGATGATACCGCATGAAAGATTCCACATGAGGGAACGTTGAATTTGGTAGCACACTTCGAAAATATTCAATTTATTGTCCAAGTTATTCACTTACACGATGATCGCTGAAACATTTTCTTAATCATTTTTCATTTGATTGTTCAATCGTAATATTGAACCTTTGGCACTCGCGACAATTGAAACAGAATAATTATTATGATTAAAATGTAGCAAGGTTGCAAAAAGCATTTGTAAATAAATTCCTGAAAGTGTGTGCGAATGTGTATGTGCAGACCGATCGATACATCTCCATTCCACCTTATTTTGTTTCCACTCAAGCTCCTAAACCGTCCGTGCTTTGAATTGATGATTGACCGGCGCTACCGCTGTATTACTGTGTGTGTATGTGTGTGTGTGAGAGAGAGAGAGAGAGATGGAGAGAGAGAGAGAGAGTATAAACTGGTTCTTCATTCCCTCGAGATTGAAAGAACCATCGAAATTGGGATGGAGGATTTGGTAGTGAACTGATGTCCTGCAGAAAATCGTGGTTCGCGTTGAGCACGTATAGCGGAGTCGCTTAGTAAGTGTCTCTGCAAAATATAGAATACATCCTGTACTTTAAGCGTGTATTATGGAAAAGCCAGCCTGGAAACTTCACCTCTTTTCCTTCTCAGGGTTTTCGTGCTACTTCAGCAGAAACGTTTCTACTTTAAGCATGTTTCAGTACATATTGTATGCCATATACAAAGGGTACGAGGTTGGAGAAAGAAAAATAAGGAAAAACGAGTTGAACATAGGAAAGATAAGTGGGGATGGAGAAACGAGGGGTGATGAGAAAATTGTCACGTTACGTCGAAGGTCAACTGTCCAAACAAACTTGTTCCTGAATGTATACAGGAAAAAAAGGACTGCTACGAGTGCTAACTGTATCGTTTAGAATCCTCGTACCCACGTCAGCATGAGCACGTAATGGTCCTCGATCTGGTGGCTTTCATAGAGCAACTCAATGCGGGGTAACCAGGGTGACCGGGGCTCACGTGATTGTCTGGTTTTTCCTTCTTGGGGTATTCTCGGAAAATTCAATTTGTCAGAATCTTCTTACCCCATAGCGTGTTGCGGCAAAAGGTAACAAGCACTTTAGTGAGGATTCAAAGTCTTATTCAGCGAGGAACTGATTAAAGGAGTTCAAATGTTCGTGAATTAGAAATATCGTTGAGGTTTTTGCTGCTTTTATAATAATGCTTAATAGCATTTACTTCTGTTGAAATTTACACTCGAATGACCTGACCCAAAGAGATAAGTTTTCCAAGTGAGGGTTGCCAAGGTTTTGAGTGACATTTGTCCTCGATGCAGGTCACAGCATTATCGCGAATATTGCTTCACTCTTTCATCTGTTTTCTTTTTTTTATACTTCAAATGCTTTTCGGCCATTCTCATGATGACGTACAATGTAGACACGGTATAGCGAGCACGTGAAACATCAAGTCATGAACGATGAAAAACGAAACGAATTCGTACAGTTAAAGAGCCTGATAGAACGAGACGTATCGAACGGATGTGAGCACCATAGAATAGGCAATAGATATAGATCCAGGGAAATAAAGGAAATACCGAACAAGAGATAACCCATGGTGGTCCACTGTTGAGTTGACAAGTGGCATTGCTCTCTCGTCGATACTACAAAGGGATCAAAGAGACAGAGGAATAGAAATACGCAGTATAAAAGTACGGAAGAACGAAAGAAAAAGATAGCAAATGTGGACCAATTAAACCAGCTGAAATGTCTCTTTCAAAGGGAATGCGGATAACGAAATTGTCGTTTCTCTCCTGCTCTGCAAGAGGTAACGATTGTTCAAACATTTTACGCGTACCTGCATCGACTCTTCTTCCTCTGCGGTTTATACGATACTATTCATGGTCAAGAGAACCTATGCCCGGTACTATTGAAGCTCAAACCTTCATTCTTATTAATCCATAACCTCCTTTACACATATGTTATTGGAGTATCAACTTACTTGCTTCGTACCTGCAACGGATGATTAAATTTTCATGTATGGCTTTATGGTGAAGAGATCGATAGCTTGAATGTTCTAATCAAGCTGGGAAATAATGTGATATCCACTCTCATCGTGGTTCTCGTGCTGATATGTGCCGACATGTTCCGAGACACGGTTTCCCATACTCGTTTTTATTGCGTTCCGTTTTTATTACACATTTTCGCATGCCACGAACACCGTTTCTTACTATGGTGTTTCTTTCATGACCATTCCAATATGATCCAAGGTGCTGTTTTTATGTACGATTTTTATCATGTTTTTTCATGCATTTTTATCTGATCTGAGACTGAAGAATTCTCACTGACAAAAAAGGATGTGTAAAAATGAATATTTTTCTTACATCACATGATTTTAGTTGCAAAACTGACTATTTTAAGGGAGTTTTCCGATAATTTACACTTCCAATATAGTCATAATTAATTGACTCCAGCGCTTGCGAAAATCGATTGATGTCAGAAATGGGATCATAACTCACGGTATTCCATCGTGTTTGTACCAAAATTCAACGGTGTATAACCAGCGATTACACAAACAGAGAAACCCTATAGTTATATATAAAAGTTTCACAGAGCTTCGGGAGTGGCTCGGCAAGCACTGTGACACCACCATATATGGGGATTTTCCCTTCGGCCATTACTAAATTTATGATTCGTAAGTGCATAACTCCCGCTCCTATTAACTATGAAATAGTTTCCGCCTATCTATGCTCACTAGGGGCCAAGAACCGGACATGAGAATACGAATGTTATATCCTTCACAACGATGTGCATACCTAACTTCTATTTTCAAACACTCGTACCCATAAGTTCATAAATAAATGTGAGGCATTTTACGCGTTATTCGTTTCCCTTTCAGTTTTATTTTTTTTTTTTAATTTTGTATTTCTCAATTGTCTGCTTTATTTCTTAATATTATAATCTCATAATTAAAATTCTTTATTTTACATTTATTTCATCAAAAACAATATCGATAATCGATCACAAATGTGTAATAATATTATTTTTTTTTTAAATCATTGAAAACTTTGCGAGATTTCGGTAATATTTAAAATGCCTCCATAGAAATGCACCATATTTTTACTTTTTGAAATCCTACTTAAAATGTTGTTCAACATTTGCAGTTTAAGCGTCGAAAGTTCGGAATTTCGACATTTTTGAATATGCAACATCGAAATAATAAATATGAGGCAATAAATGATCATCAAAGTATTCAACTGAAAACATTACTTTATATGGAATTCCCTGGCATAGCTACTAATGTTTCTCAATCCGTTTGGAAACAGCATAAAATAACATGGATAGAAATATAACATATAACACGGTATTCATGTTGGTGAATATCACGGGTCGGTACTAGGCGTAATCGGCTGTCTCTTACTAGCACGGTATTTGTGTACTCATTGGTGGGTATTATGGGAATTATTGCACTATATTACGGAGTAATCGATGCGGATTCCTCATGTGAATTCCGTTGAAAATGTCCACTACGTTCATGGTCTCTCTCTCTCTCTCTCTCTCTCTAACTCGGTCGCGTATGACCTCAAAACAGTCTCGGTCCCGAACGCATTCATCGAATATACACGACGTGTACGACTCTATCGTGCTCTGCTATCTCTCAGCTCTCTATCTCCGGTCGTTATTGTGTACACACGAGTCCGTACATTAAAGCATTTCGCCGAGTGCTCTTCACATATACCTCTGTACTTGTGCAGTTTCATTTTAACTGACCATCAAGTATGGACTGTGAAACATCTGACATAGATATATCTTTTAAAAAAGTAGCCATTTTCATAATAATTTCACCTAATTAAATTGACGAGTATTTTGGTTTAATCAAACACAGGTAGGCAGCGCAACGACAAACTCAATATTTCATCTTATTGAAGAAGAACGATCGACCTGATATTTGTGTTTTTATAAGCTTGTATACATGGAGAGAATATGTCGTCGCTTTTTATTGCAAACTTCACTGATGTGCACCACGAGGAAATGCGATGTTATAAATAAAAATACACTTCGGCACTACTATCATTGGTAGACGATATGTATGTGGATATATGTGTACATATAATATTGAAGGACTATAAAAGGAGAGAGCAGAAAGCTCGTAAGAATGAGCTTACGAGGGTTCCGAGGTTCTGTCCATCATGGCTTTTTCTCTATCACCTCGTTCCCAACTATTCTACCATTACCAACACCGCTCACGTATGCCATGTGCTAGTAGCGTTCGCTTCTTTGAGTTAGGGATGATCATATAAATCCCACTTGGAGATTAGTTGGAATTCTACTTTGACGAGAATTTCTTCGTTTGTTCCTTTTATCTCGTTCGACCGCAACCCACTGCGGTGAAAACCAATTTTTTTTTGTCATGGCTAAAGAATTTTTTTTAAAATGTCCCCTGGCGGGCTGGATGGGCTCCGATTATCCAGCGGATTTCATTCGTCTTTATTCGACGGAATCATTTTTAAACCTATAGGTTTCTTAACCCTCCGTGGCCCTATTGTAATTTCGCTGCTTCCGCGATCACACTGGGATTAAAAAGTTCACGTACAGTTTCCAACGTCTTATGACGATTTTAAAAATCTAAAAAAAATTCATAAATACTTTTGAATCTTTCCAGAATGTGAATCCACGATTATTTAAGGTCGAAAGTTACTATACTTTGTACTATAAATTGGTATAGGAGCCCGGTAATTCACAAGTGAAATTTCGCTTGGGATGAAATCGTCCCAGTGTCACCGCGGTGGGTTAAGAGCGAAGAATTTCTGTCATTGCCCTGAAAAAATTTTGAGAATTAAAATTAAAAAAAAAAAAAAAAAGATACTAAATCCCAATAAAATAACTAAATTAACCATCGATGTGCTCGGAAAATATTTTTGTCTGAAAAAATATACATTTTTATTATTCTCACTGTGAAAAATGCAGGAAACAGAGGATATTTCAAAATCCTAAATATTTTTGTAATCAAATCAAATCAAAAGTTCTAGTAAAACATAACAATAAACAATGAAAAAGAAAAAAAAAAGCATTCTTCATTCACTTTCTCATCAATTGTTGTTCTACCATTGAAACAAGAGTTGATTGAACTAATTCTATTCGTTGAGACGTAAAGTTTTAATGGAACAAGAATCATAACAAACCGCAATTAGTATGACTTACATGGAATTCTCCTGAGTGCATGTAATAACACGAGTAGTAATATGCAGTCAGGGATCTCGGGTGGATGAATTGGAGAAGGAACGTTGTGTTTCATGTATGCGCTCACGTGAATTTGTACGCATTTACATCTGTTCTGAATCCACGTGTGGCAAGCGTCAGCAAGAGGGAAGGTTAGTGTTGGTTCGTATACGTTTGAAAATGTTAATTTGGTGCTATATGGCTAATGAATTAGTACGAAGTCTGCATCTTCGAATAAGTCATTTTCTTTGAGCTTCGTAACTTCTTACAAGCTCGGCTACGGACCCTGAATATTTCTTCCTCCTTAAATATCTGTGATAAAAACATTCAGAAACAAAAAAAAAAGAGAGTCGGGAGCGATCATCCAGAAGGGAGATAATCGACGTTGAGAATACTTAACCAAAGTTTTACAAGATGCACTCGAAAAGCACATTGCTGAAGTATAATCGATGAAGAATATCGTAAGAAAATGTACAACATTTAACCCTGCGTGAAAAATGCAAAATCAGCAACAAAAAAGTTGATAATTCTTTGAGACACCGTATAACAAACGACTAAGGATATAGAAGCAATATGAACCTGGAAAGTATAATGTGTAGAAGCACAAGATGAAAAATTAATCAAAGTCAAAATCATAAATATATATTTTTTTTTTACTTTTCCTGTCTTCTCTTTTCAACAACGCGAAAAAAGGGTTTGAACACCTCGTTGCTGAAGCCGCGCGAAGCACGATAGTAATCGAGAAGATGATGGATGTTCGTCGTAAACATTTTATGTTTGATCGCGTGCCGCGCTTTTGTTGCTTCTTTCCCGCTCGTCTCCTGCTACTATACATATATATACATTCACGTTGCAGCATACACTCGAGTATTATTTTCTGGCATCCTCCCTGATCTTTCGATAAACCTTTTTGATGGAGGATCTTACCCGTGTATGTTTCCAGATTGTGAAATATTGGATAAACTTTAGAACGATAGATGATAAAACGAAGTTTCAGACGGAACATCGATATGAACGAATAATACACAATCGAATACGCTTTTAGTTAGCAGGGTAATTACCATTTACTATATTTACATTATTAAACTATTTCGATAGGCATCATCGTAAACTCGGACATCCCGACTACGGGATAATATCGATTTTTTTCAAGTTCTCAACAACAGATGACATTGTCTATGAATTTTACATCGTTCTTCATTGGAATTTTACAATACTGTTCGTTATTGAAATTTTTCGTGCATCTTTTTGCATTTTTCACAAAAAGCGAAATTTGTATATTCGTCTTTCTTTAAATATTTACTATTTATTAGCTGAAACTTCGCTTTCAAGTTAAAATTTGTTGTTCCTGAAAAAGTAAGTTGAAATTTAGAAAAATGGAATTGAAAATAGCAATATTAACAATGATGTTTTATATTATGTTCATTTTTCCGTATTATAAATAATTTATTCGCTGAAATAAGTCTACAGTTGTAATCTAATAATGAAGGATTATTGTTGATGACTTTTTCAACTCGTTAATCACCTATGGAGAGCTCGCATCTACATCGCAGTATTACACGAAGCTCTATAATGCAAATTGCTATAACAACTACACCGAGACTTCAATGTAAATGGATATGCAGATGCAAATGTAGATGTACAAATTATGGGCAATCAGCAAACGCGAGAATATAATTTTCTCGTTGTTATTCTCTCAGGAACGTGACGAATAGACCAAAGCTCGCACGCGTATGCATGCAAAAGTGTTTGTGTTAATCGGAATTCACTTGCACTACCCAAAATCCTAATAATACCACTCGTTGAAAATGTGTTGCATTTACTGAATATCCATTCGAAAGAGAAATACATATGAGATATGAAGAGAATTTCACATCTCTAATAATACACATTCATAGATATTTCTTTGGTAAAAAAAAAAAAAAAAAAGTAATTTTCCAAAATCGTATGGATATAAATCGATAAATGATTCGAACATTTAACAGAAATTCAAATTTACACTATTTATTGAATTATTTGTTCCTGACAAATGTTAGGAATGTTCATTTCTCTCCACTATTATATTCATTTCGAATAAACAGAACTATTTGTACGGGATCCAATTGGTACTAATTTTTAATTGGTTAATAATGACAGCCATGATAAATCGTATGGAATTTTGTAGAACTGATCGTACTATATTTTTCTTCCATTAAAATGCATTTGTGGGTTCGCCTATTAATCTAGTTCAAATAATTCCAATGAATGATTAGTTAGAGTTCTTTTCGTACTCATTCGTCTGTTCAGTTTTTATTGCTATACTTTGAAGCAATATGATTTCTCATGAGCAATGCGCATTGCGGTTTAAATAACAATAATATAAAAGCAAGCAGTACTCCCTTCGCTTCTGGTATACCCGTGGGGAGAAAACCAGCAGAAGCTCCAATACAACGGATGACTCTGGCAGTCTACGAGTGTCTCACGTGTATACGTCTCTATGTGCATTCGAATGCATTATTATTATATTCATTTCAGTTGACGTTGCTCTCAAACACAAATACAATAATATAAAACACACTAGCGCACCCGGAAAATCATACAAAAACACAGACTGAAATACAAATACGTAAAGATCGATATACCCAAGCATCTTACGACCTCTTGCACGAGTCACGAACTTCACTCCTATTTCTCGTGAAAATGCATTCTCGCTTCGCGGTTCTGCATATCTCTACTTTCCACTCCGACAACGCTCTTTTGGTGTTGAATTTCTCCATCCCAACTGATTCCTTTTTTTCTTTCTCACTCCCTCTCTCTCTCTCTCTCCATCTTTCTATCTCACTCATACTTTTTACCCTCATAGTTCTTCACGAATCTTTCCCATCGTGGACTCTTTCAACAGAGTTTCGGTCCGTCTTTTTGTTATTGTTTTTTTCTTCTCGTTTTTCCACCTCTTCATTCTTCACTTGGAATTTTCCGCCGCCTACGATATTCACTCTCGTGTCACTCGTCAGTTTTTACCTCGCGAAAAATAAATCGGTTCCCTCTTTGCCTACCTGTTTGTCTGACAGAATGCAAAAAAACTTGGTCCGCATTATTTTACCATGCATTGGAATCGCGAATTGACTGAAGAGGAGAACCTGAAAGAACAGTCTTTCGTGCATACAGTACGATCATTAATTCCTCGAAAGTTGCTCTAATGGAAATTCTATTTTTAAAATTATAATGCACATTTTCTCCGAAAAATATTTTCATCCATAAGTATTGACGATTTCTTATATAATTTTTATTCAATGTTACGGGTTCATGTTCTGATGACTGATTCGATCAAAATTATCAGTCGTCGTTGGACATTCAATTATAGCTGATTTCATATAGCTAGATTGAAAAAAAAAAAAGATTCAGCTACAGTGGAGAATGTTTAAGACCTACGACAATCGGTGTATGTATTTGCCTCTGATCCTCGCTTCTTGTTGACCAGTTAATTGATATCCTGAAGCAAAACCATCCGCTCTCTACTTCACCAAGTCACACCGGACTTCCTCATTTCATACGGTTTTGTTTGTCCATTAACCGCTCTAATCTGATCCAAAATAATACGATTTCAGACCCCCTTTTGCCAGCGACCCTTTTACCCCTCTTGAACTCTGTTTCCTGTTATCACAAGTAGCTAGCTTCACTTTTGCCACTTGATCTTTTTACTCCTGAGACAAAAAATCCAAATGGTGGTAAGCTGACTTTCATTACTTTCATTTCAGATGATAACTCAGCACCTTTGAATTTATGACCTCGAGTTGATCGAGCGAGACTCAATTTATAGCGGATAAAATTACTGGTGGAGTCAGTCAATTTATAGCGGATAAAATTATTGGTGGAGTCAGCAGGGCTGCTAATATAGAGAAATGTTAATTTTTCATTTGCCTGGCCAATCGAAACGTTCCTAAAACTTTCCTTGCGGTAATTTGTTCCGATGAAGGAGACGACATCTTGGAATAAAAGTAAAAGCAAACGCAGAAAAATCCGAATAACCTTGAGAAAATTTGTTGTATAATATTACAACAACATTCGAAGAAGCTTTCGCTTTTCAACTTAATTTGCAACACTCAATGTGGCTACTATAAAAACGGAATATTCGACGTTTTGAACTTTTCATTTCGATTGAATTAAAATGGCAAAAAAAAATAGATCGTCTTTCAAAAAATATAAAGAATGAGATTTTAAATATGAAATGTTGATTACGGAAGATATTTGAACAGAAATTATTTTAAATTCAACATTTCTGTAGCAATTAAATTTTTCTTTCAATACTTAGCGTCGAGCCACTACCGCGTCTCTTGATATGTAGTTACCTATATATATATATAACTACAAGAACAGCAACAGGAACGAATGTGTTACATTAATTTGCACTAATTAACCTGACTCTTTACTCTCAATTCAGTCATGGTAGCAGGAGAAAGTAGGAGTCGGAAATTAATTAATTGAGATCGATATATAAGGACGTTGGGTAGGTATTATCGTATATCGTTCGAGAGCAGCGTGGCGTAATCCGATCGAGCTATCGCGATCAAGAGTGACCAATTGTCTCGGTAGTAGCAACACCAGTGGTACAATCCCTGGCTTATCCTCGTTTCTCCAATACACGTGGGCGAACATCTCTTAATCAGCACTACCGTAATTAGAAGCGTCAGCGCTAAATTCAAACGAAGAGTTGACAGAAATTTGCTCTTCTTTACGGTTTGTATCGACATGCGGGCAACTTTTTTGCGACGGGGCGAGCCGGGAGAGGAGGGGAAGGGGGGAGAAGAATATTTCGTCAATTGAATTAATTTTTTTGTAAAAATGTTGATGAATTCATATTTATTTAATTATTATGATTACTTTCTATAATTAATTATCGAAACTGCATTGGTTGTAGTTAAAATGATGAGGTCTTGATTTCATTGGATCAAAATTCATAACAGTTCTACGAAAATTACTTTTTCGCCAGAATGAACTATTTAGAATTTGAATTGAATTTCATGTCGTCCTCAACGACACGCTTTTGGCAATGTTTTCCTGTTATTGAAAGGTGAAAAAGTATTCTCGAATACCTAATAATTATTGTATAATTAATTTCGTTAATAGATAAATATAAATTTGGTTGAACACTGGCCAGTAAGCGAGGTCGAAAAAAGTTTTAAGGATTTTGGCAACATGACATTCCACAAAACTAAGCTTCGAGTGGCTGACTAGAGAAAGGGGCTGTAAAGCTTCAACAAAGTTCAGACGAGCTTGTACTTGCTTTATAGCGGATACCGGCAATTAATTTCACGCTGATTCGCCGTCGCATCTGAGAAAGTGTGAGTCGGTGTTGGATGGAAAGGGACAACGGAAAGTGAGAGAGGGAGGGAGAGAAAGATAGAAAGAGACTTGTGAGAGAGGAATGTTGTAGAGTCTCGGTCTCGTGGGCGAAAGAGAATTGAGGTTGGGAGGAGGAAAATGCTCGATAAGAGCAAGTTGTAACGAAGTGAGAGAAGCGTAGCGACGCTTCTGCTGTTAGAACAGTTGAGCGACTCCATTTGTTTCTTACCTAACATCGTTCTCCCCGTCGATTTCAAACCTCCCTCGACTTCGTCTGCCCTTCGGGTCTTCTAGTTTAATTCCGTTATATTTCCAAGGCATTCAAATGAATAAAACTCTTAAATGGTGATATTTTAAAACGAATACAGTCAATTAATACAGAAAAATATTATTTTTTTAACATTTTAATGTTAATCCTAAATGGATAATATAATATAATTAATAACAATTATTTTATTAGATTTTTATGGTAAATTATAACGAAGAGAAATATTAGTTTTCAGTAAAAAATTTAATTTTTCTTCATTATAAATTTAGTGAAAAACGAGAAACTATTCCAAAACAGTAAAATTATGTTTTTTGGTGAATTTTTCCTATTAATTTACGGATACATGGGCATAGTGAAACCAACCAATATAGAACAAATACAAAATGACAAGTGATTTATACGGGAAATTTCCTGGTCCGCTTGGCTTTCCCGAAAGCTAATTTGTACGGGAATTCCAATCGTAAGTTAAGCAGAATTGAATTAATTTTTTTCGTCATTTACAGATATCGTTGATCGTCTGTTTCACGCTTCAATCAAATAAAAATCGAAAAAAGGTGAGGGAAACTGGAATCTTTCATGGTGATTCGACGGTTTGAAAATCTACGTATAATGTCATTTGGTAAGTACACAGCATGCGTTTTTAACAAAATATCAATTTCACTAATCATAGAGAAACAATAGTGAAAAAAGGAACAGAATAAGAACGGCAGACCAATGGGGAAAACAACTTTGGCACCAATAAGCATGCAATTTCTTCAATCAAGTGAACGGTGACGACTAATGAAGATCAACTAATTGAGTAAAGCTTAGGAGGATTAGAAGTGTTGCTCGATATCGTCTCGGAAAGTTTTCCTTTATGCAAGGCACGTCGTTTGACTGATCGATTTAGTATTCCCTGATAGAGTGACCCCCTTGTGAACATCACTTCACACATTGGCAGCAAAAGCCCTTTCCAGCTGCATCCTCTCCAATATAGTGCTACGTCGCAGATGAACATTCGTACGAGAGACCAAGTGTAGAGAGACAGTGAAGTGGAGCTAAATTCCCTACGTCATTCAAGCAAATGCTGTAATAGCACAATGACTTGTTGTCTAGCCATAAAACAGCGAGAATGGACTTGATCGTGAAAAAGTGATTCCATAAAAAATGGGCAAATAATAGGAATTCATGTCAAAAAATTAAATAAAAGTTGTAGAGTTTGCAAAATGTACGAGAATGTTTGTAAGTTTAACAATATAAATAACGGTTTTTTGATACTTATGCATGGATGACTCACACTCAGTTATTAAATTGCGAAATGTAATGTTTGATAGAAATGTTTGAGACACAAATGAAGAAGTACGGAGACAAGGTTCGAACAAATCGGATGATGCAAATGAGGGAGGGTTTGTAGGAGAATCTGTATATAATTCAGCTGAGCGTGTTGTATTTGTCGGTACACAAGAGTAGTTACGAGATAAGGATAGAACACAGAGCATACTTACATAGCATATTACTTACCCGCAGTGAGCTCTCCAAGAGTATAACTCCAACCGCTACTATGAAATTGAAATCGCTCGGGCTTCGCTAGCTTGGATACCTCCGGGGCCTTCGTTAAACCAGAGAAACCGAGATTGAAAGAGAAATAGAATGAGAGAAAGACGAAAAGAGCAATAGAGAAAGAGAGAGAGAGAGAGAGAGAGAGAGAGAGAGAGAGAGAGAGAGAGAGAGTGAGAAATTACTAAAGAGTGGAATAGCCGTAAGAGAGAGGGAGGAAGGGTGAGAGTGGAATCGTTTTACCGAACAAGTTTATATGACTGTACACAAGCCAGCTTCACTCGGTCCTTATGCTCCTCACTCTGAATCTTCTCGTTGCTAATTTGCTTTCCCTTGTACGAATATCCGTCTCACTCGCCCGTTGACTACATTTTTCATCCATCCAAATGCCTAACTAATGTGCGTTCGATGTGCGGCTGCGAATCGTCAGTCCAGTGAGAGATCCTCAAGTTCGAAGATTTGGATTCTACCAAATGTGGATGTATTTCCACAAAACCAATTATAAATAGTTTGGAAGTTGTATTACAACAGCCCAGAGTGATTTCGGTCAAAGTTGAAACGGGATTGTCGTGGCCCGCTGACAAAGTGTCCTGGGACGAGACAGAGACAACCAGAAACGAGATAAAGTTTTTAAACTTGCAGTTGAGTTTCAATATTTAGGTAATGTGGGCATTTAGGTATGTGGGTAATGTGAGCAAAAAATAAATGAAAGCTGAGATTAGACTGAAATACCGGGCAATACCCGAGCTAAAAGCATCTCATTTAATAAAGATTCATATCAAGCTATGGTGAAAGTTAAATCCTGTAGACGTCCAATGTGCTTGTAAACAAGCTCGTGAATATTTGGAATAGCATGTCATCGCGATGCACGAATGGTGGGTACACAACGCGAAAAGGAAAATAAGAGATCTGAGGCAGAGCGGAACGCGCCCAATTGTTCTCTTGATAAAAGGACAATCCGAGTTGGGGGAGATTTAGAACAAACAGAGACAAAGATAGAAAGGCTGAAGCGCATGAGGAAATAGGAGATCGAGGAGAAAGCACCTTTTTCAAATCCCGGGGTAGTAATTGTCGGGCGAACACCGACGCACTAAGTCAAGGGGTACGGGGCGTCGATTTACGTTGCCCCCGGGATCTCTCGTATCTTCGCGATACGTCATTCGGATGGCACGACGACCATTCGCCCCAGCTTGTATCCTATCGGTTGGATCGGAAGTTACTACGGTTTTGTCCCCTCTTCTCGCGCTCTTTTGTCTCTTCTTTTCGAGATTGCTCCTTCGTGATCTCACCAACGGAGTAAAACGAATCATAAATTCCTCGGAACACAATCGGTTCATCCGTTTCGAGTCTGCGTACTTGAAAAATTGCTGAAAAGTAAATGCTGACTCTACAGGAGGAACGTGAAATATTTGTTCTGTCTTATAAATACTATCCACTTTTAGGGTAATTTATTTCAAATCCATAGTTAATGCGATTTAGGATAATCGATGAAGGTCGTAACAAGATCCCATAAACCAAGCTGATCTAATGACGAAAATATATCACAAGGGAAAATATTTCAAACCTGTTCCCACCGCTCCTGATTTCTTAAATTCTGCATCGTATGTTCTCTGGCATTGCTACAAAATAAATCGAAAGCTGTGCGTAAACATCTTGGAAGAGGTTTCTAAAATTGAAAATTTCCGTTCTACTTTGATCAATATTTTTTTAGCAGAAATATTCCAAGAGATGCGGATCCATTTAGCTGAAATTGTGATTGTCTATTTCCAAAGGACGAATTTTTATTATTATTTGAGGAACGTTAAACGTCGGCGCGAATCGTTCATTTTATGATCGCATCTGCATCTGAAAGTTGCTAATACTTCGGTCAATCATGAGCCGGATTTGCAATTTCGTCCTGTCGCCTTCAAAGACAGAGGGACATCCTTTTATAAATTGGCTAGTTTCGTTAACCCTTTGGTTAACACTCTGAGACCCACACGTTGATTTCATTTCATGTACCTTTCAGGTGCACAGTCCTTGCAAACTTTGCTACACGGTCCCTTCGTTCTCAAACTATATTAATAGTCAATTTTCTCGAAGTGTAATCTATTTCGACCGATCCCTAGTTCTCGCATTAGCCATTGCCAGGCCAGTTATAATTTCTAGACCGCGGACAATTATCCTAATTTGGGAATTCGGTATCCATTGACCTGCTCCGACTTCTCAAATTTACCCAGATTCTAGCATTTCACCTTTTCTCGATGGTTTTAACTTGAGTTTCTACGAATCATGAATCTTAAAGGTGGAACAGGATAGCAATGACATGATCAGCTAGTCCGAAAGGAGATGGAAGACGCAGCCTTGCCAGTTTACCATTCGCGTTCATATTAAACTTCAAGATTGTTTGAAAACTCATGAATGGAAAGAAGATTGAGATTGGATGGGTAGACAAACCTTGGTGGGGTGGTTCACTCCGGTCTAAAGCAATTACGCATCACTGGTACGCCATCCAGATCCGCATCTCTTTTTTTTTGTCTTGTAATACGATCAATAAATTGGTAGAGTGACATATTATGGCGGCGAAATGTCAAGCTTACAATTCGATGTTTGACATGGTAATGGAAAATTGGATGAGAACTATCGCTATCAGAAGCAATCGGACTAACGTTGACAAAGTACATTTGGGAATAAAGTAAAATTGTTAGGAAATAAAGAGCAATGTGATGTATGGGCAATGACGGGGAACTGCCGTTTTGAGGCTTGCCAAAATTGTCGTACGATTTTACATATAACCATGCCAGGGGGTGAGTATGTTCTCTTCGGGACAAAGCAGACAACAGACGTATAAAGAACCGCGGGGACAGTGGTAGTAGCACTAGGCGTTTAATTAAGCACAGCACAGCTGTTTTGTCACCGGGATGAAGAGAGAAAGAGATATTTGCTGCGTGTGCACATTCGAAGGCAGTTGATTTAAACTGGAACATCTGCTGCACGTGTTCCATAAGCGTGCGGGGACGAAGGAGAGCCGGTTTGTGTACGAGAAACGTTCTATAGCACACGCTCCTAGTTGATTTAAAGTGCGCCACCTCTGGCTAAAGCTACGGCTGCGATTGCCACGCAGATGACCGAACGAGCCGGTGCCGAACCCCACCCTCCTCCAACCTGTAAACTTTTCCACAATGGAATTGACACGTTCGCACGTGCACCCGTCTAGCTCTATTGATTTACAGCCTCCTTTCCACCTTCTGACTCCCAATTCTGTTCATCGTTATTAACGTGTCTTTCATGGCTTAAAAAACAAATATTCAACATCTATGCTCTTTCGATGATGTTCAATTTTTGCAGCAGCAGCTCACCGTACTTACAAGGTACATGCAAACTTGGCGGATTTTAAACAGCAGCAAAATCAAAATAAAACTACTCTTTCGAACGATTATTTTTTATCTACTTTTTTTTTATCATCATGAATTTGTTCATTCCATAAAAAATAATGGAAATCTGAAATATTCAAAAATATCATCAAATTTGTTTGAAAAATGGTTCGCTTGGAATATTTTGTTTGCAGCAATCAAGAGACTTTTCCAGACGCAAACGATTCTAATTCTATCTAGAACCACTTATGATATCATTTTTTTTCTTGTTATAATATTTTGAATGTATTCATTTGGTTACTAAGTTCATCAGTGGTTAATGCTCGCTGATCGAGAGCATGGATGGAGCGAACAGCAAGTGATATAATAGATTTGGCCAGGTCAACCGAATGAGAGACATAACTACTAGGTGCAACCGCAGCTTTCCACTTATACAGAAGGGACACGAATCGCACACGCAGTAGACGACTGGCCTGCAGTACATTCTCTTGTCCTGTTTTGTGGCGATTAGTGGTAGTGACCGGTAAGTGTCGATAACGAGCGGTCTCGTCGTTGTTCGCCAACCTAGTTGACATAGATAATAGCTTTCGTAGATATACATTTCAGGCTACGTGAATGCAATTTCTTTTTAGAAATTACAATAGCATGAACCTTTATACATTACAAAAGTTATCAATGAATCAATCGAGTCGGTACCAATCATAATTATTACGAAAAAAATAGGATATCAAAATGAACTTAAAAGCAATGCCTTCATTCATTTCGTTCTTCCTATTCCTCGACGGTGTAGATTTACCAAGAATTTTCAGAGGTGATTAACATTTTTTTTTACCATTATTCATGTGATTTTTCAATGACACATTGAAATTAAAATTTCGTTGCTGCTGAGGCATGAAAATGTGATTCAAGGTAGTAATCAATCTCTGACTGCCTCTTTCTCATTTCGCCTTCCACGCCAACTCTTCAACCAACAGCTTCGCTCCTATCGATGAAATCCTTGGTCTGCCCCGATCCTCTGTGATGCTATACGTCTCTCGTTTTCAAACAGGGCGAAAATAGTAAGTCGTAAAATTCTGGCGCTTCGGCTTTTTCATCGACTTTTTTTTACGAGCTTTTGACGAGCTTTTGGTCGAACGTAATGGCTATCCGGCTCTTACCAGTGTTCTGACATCGTAAAGAGCTCGGAAAAGAATCGTCAAAAAATCCGTCCATCATCATACTTCGGGTGTAATTATCAGTAATGAGCGGGAGATAGCGTTTAATTAGACAATCTCCTGATTGTTACGAGGAGTACGTTGCTCAAGGTAAAATAACAGATGTTTCTTCGTCACTTAATAATTCAAGATGCTGATTAGAGTGCCTTCTAGTGAAAACAAACATGAATTATTTTAATGAATTGCTTTCCTTCCTCCACAATGGGAACAAATATGACTGTGGCGAATAGTCAATTTTTTTAAAACAGTAATCAATAAATTCTGAATCCAATCCGATGGAAATTGAGGTGAAGTTCACCTAATGAAGAAAATATTTGAAAACCGTTGAAAAATCGATTTTGCGTTTTGAGAAACGTGATCAATAGTAGTAATTCAAAACACATGGGATTGATAGAGGCGGAAAGTAGACAACCCAAAATGCTTTCTGAATCCCATCAGTTTTCCAACGTTCATTGGTTCTTGATCTTAATAGTCGTCTACGACAATGACAATGATCAACTATGGCTTACTTGCTCCAGGATACACATATTTGCGACGACGCGGGCAAGTTTAGTACTTCCCAAAGGAACGATAAACCGATAGGGTGGAGGTGCCCTGAGGGATTGCCTCGAAACGATGGAACGCACCAATCGCTGAGTTTATGCCGCCGATTACAGTCGATAAACCGACCCGCATATAACGTCATCTTATACTTATATGGCTGCTACCTCATATCGTATACTCCATACATTTATCTTAAACTGCGATAGGTGATGTATCTGTAATTTTCGAATTATGACGAAATTCCTGGACATCCTTCTCATATCAACGAAATTAAGTAGCAAAATCGCAATTTTTTAAATGAAATTGTTTTGCCCATCTCTTCCTGTCTGAAATCCGAAGAATGATATTTGTTTCCAATATTATTATACTTGATGCCAATAAAAAATGTCAGGAAATTAGTATTTTCATAAAATTGTATACGTTTGAAAGTTGTTTGCTCGAATGATTCGAAACTGAAAATGGTGTATTATAAAAGTTGTTTTTGAAAAATATTGAAATCTATTTTATCAAATTAAAGTAAGTTCTCCGAAATGGAATCATCAACACGGAACGGCATTTATTTTGAGTACAAGGTATGCCGTATATACGGTGTGAATGTGAGAATGTTTGGTACGTCCGTATCGTATTGTCGGTGACGTTAAAACGATTATGCGATTTACGTGTGAGTTTCAGAAAACTTGATTATCTCGAAGCATATACTTGGGACAAAAACATACGGCAGAATATGAGAGCAATAGAATTATGCTGGGAATACAAGGAGAGGAAGTCTTGCCTCGGTTTGTCGTAACCCCGGGGCTGGTAGCGGGTTGGTTTCATATACGGAGTGTCCTATTTTTTGGTAGATCATACACACGTAGCGGAGGATCGTCTTTGTCGGATTTAAAACATAGAGGTATAGTTTTCCCGGACGGGGGAGTCGGAATATTACGGTAAAACGTCGCCTGGCCCTCGTATTAGAGACGTTGCTTTCTCCGAGATTAAATGTCGCCTCTCATTCCACGAGCTCATTCCGTTTCTCGCCCTCTTCATCCCTCGTGCCACTCACTTTCGCGAATCTCAAATTTCTCCGTGTATATATTCTTCGTTCCGCTCTTTTTGTGCCGTGCGAGAAAGCACAAGGGCGCGTAGGAGCTTCCACGTCTCAGCGTCGGAGTCTCGAGTGCTGCTGCAACGAGTGCCAGATTCGTAAAAGTTTTTTTTGCTTCTTCTTCTCGTTGTTTTTTTTTTCTCTTTTTTCGCTTCTTTTACATTCTCTCCCCCAATGAAAGAGCCTTTTTGCAGGAAGCTACGCCGATAACACGAGGTACGCTCAACGAAGGGCAAGAAGAGGCAAACAGCGCACCCGCAACGTCCTCTCGTAATGTGCGCGGGCGCCCACGCTTCGTTCCATTTTCCGAGTCTCGAGGCAATTGGGAAATTAAGCGGGGAAAGATGCCGGGAGGCAGTGGCACGTCCGTGAAATTTTTAAGGGTTCAATTATCTCCACGTTTTTCACAACGACGAGGTCGTCTCCTCTCGCTTTATTTTATCTCTCTTTTTTCTCTCGCAAATTCGTATTTTCTTTTCGTTTTTTCTTTCTGACGTTTCACGCTCCCGCAAATTCCGTATCCGCATGACTTGGTGCATTTAGCCGTGCGGAATATAGCAAGTGCGCTTAGCGAATAAGACGGACGAGCGAATGTCACGATGAAGGAAGAGGTTAAAGTTTGTCCGGAAGGGAAAGGGAACGCAATCAGGATGAAAAATGCGGAGTATAGCACGATCCCTCGACGTGCCATCCCGAGCATAGTGTGATGTGCGTGAAAGAGAGGAGATAGTAAGAAAGCTTGGAAGAGGATACCGGAACATCCTCTCCAATGGAAAATTTTCCAGGGAAAACTTTAATTACTTCCTAGGGATTCATTACTCCATGCTAATAGACACGTGTTTCCGCGGCAGTCCAGCAATCTTACACTCCTTTGTCCTTCCTCTTTCGACCTCACTCTTTCTCTCGTTTTGCATCTTTCCTCCTTTTATATTCTTTTCCTATTGCACTCCCGCATTACTTCACCACGTCATTTTTCCTTTCCGGGTCACATTGCTTTTTTATTACCTGCATTACCTGCAATGCAAAACTTTCTTTATTTCATTCCTCAAAGTTCTTCATATCATGAATATTGAAGAGCACATCATTTTCAGATTCATGTTATTCTCTCATTTCTCTTGCTTTTTTTTGCTTGACTTCTTCTTTCTTTTTACCGTTTGTTCTTTTTGTTCTGGGCAATTGTAAACGAATATTTTTTTTTTTTTTCGAAGAAGAAGAGCATGAATTGTATAAACTATTCAATATTATTCTTCCCACTTTCAATGCTTGAAACTTCACTTTTTATGCTTTTTCTTAAATATTTGTAATATTCGTGCGTATATCCTTTCGAGTTTTCACCATCACATTCCATCATTTTGATTTCATTTCACGGGCTTCCATGACTGTTGCTCACAGCCAGAATTGCCTACCCATTGCTACTGTATCACATTTATACGGCGACCAAGTAAAACTGGAAAGACTGGCAGCTATTAATTTTCATGAATATTTTTCCATCTGGAAAGCCGGAACTTGGTTTATATCTCAAACGTACGCGGTTCTTTTTTTTTCTCCAGGTTTTTTTTTTTTTATCCACCAAACGTACAACTTGGTGACTGCATGTAGAGAAAAATTAAGAGAATTCGCAACTCTCGACTCAAACTTTCTCCAAGACTCGCTAAGATTCGTTCCGAGGCTACTCATAACCATACTTTGGATACGATAAGAATCGTATCGCGTGAAAAAGCATTATCTAAAAATAAAGGTAATAAAAAATTGCAGCATCAACCGCTGATCATCGAGATGGCACGACACAGATGTCATAAATGCTTTGGACAATAATTTGATGATTGAAAATATCTTCGCTTTGTATTAGTTTATAATCTTTTTTCGTTTGCTATAAGCAGGCAGCATATACAAAGGCATCGTATTTACTTGCAAGGTATAGGAAACTCTCGAAGTTTCTTCATGTAAAATACATTTGGAGAAAAAAAGAAAAGAATTGACTGATCCTATATAAAAAGTGTCTTATATTTCCGATTGATTATTAGTTAGGGATTGTCGATATCAGTGACAAACCGATTCAATTTAGACATCTAAGTCCAACGTTGCCCTGCACTAAAAAAAAAAAAAAAAAAAAAACTATTCAAAATCGATTTTATCGAAAAAAAAAACTGGATGGTCTACGTGTCCGACTCATCTTTATCAATTTTTGTGCTATTGTGTGCCTCCGACGATCCGTTCAGAGAGTTGATTGAATTTATTGTCGGTCCCGTGTATATTCACTCCGATCGATTCCATTTTGTCTCCGACCTCGAAGTGCCTGTTACGCATCGCTGCATAGTATGGTAGAGATTCTCCGTGCTTCGGGTTAAGTGCCGGGCACTCTCTATAGTTAAGATAATAGCACCCCAAGTTCATTAGCATAGTTTTAGTCTCGTTCACTTGGCACAATTGCGCCTGCCGCTCCACGTCATGCGCCTTCGTTGCTCGTCATTTCTCACAAATTCACGTGTGCACCCTTTAATTCCCGGCGACAAATTGACTCGCTGTGATGTGGGTGGTTTCTCGGGCTTTTCAATGGCTCTCTTAGTGTCAGAGCGTAGCGAAACAATCAATACGTCATCAATGTCAGCTGCCATGATTTTTTAACGGAAGGTAAGAAAGACATTCATGAAAACATTCATCAAAGGATTTGATCAGAGGTTTTTTTATGCTATGTTTTGTTCATGCGACTAAATTGGGTCCATTTCGCAAAGTTAAAAAATAAGTTTTTCTATTTCTTTGTCGAGCTCTGCTACCGTTGTATGAAAACGCGTTTCTTAATAACATCACGTGACATCGGAGAGACTTCGATGAAAAATTGTTACAATGGAATGAAAACATCCTACTTTAAACATTTACAAATGATTCACCAGCATTTTTATGGAATTCTCTAAATCCTTGGATCAATGAACATTGCAGTTGCCTGGAAGACTCTCAGTTTCGATGACATTTTCTCTATTTGTTCATCCTCTGTAGTGTTTTATGTACTGTGTACTGTATCCAACGAGAGTCTCATATCGATTCATTAAAGGGTACAAAAATATTTATACTTCGGAACTTCGTGTTTTCATCGGAGAAAAAAATGGCATCAGAGAAATGGCATGATCTTTATAGAAACGTGAAGTCGCAACTCGAAAGAAGTTCACAAAAGGGCTCTGAAGACTTTTTATCCCGTCCATCGTTTTCTCTTGTGTTCTTTCGTTCATCTCTTATTTCACTTTTTCATAAGAAAGCTCGTGAAATGGATATTTCAGAGAAAGAGAGCAGCTGAAGAGCTTGAAGTTTCCGAGTCTTCTTTAAAGATTTAGTCTCTCAATGTTCTGTCGACCACCGCTGATTTCATGCGATATGTATTTTATGACAGACGATTAAGAAACTTGAAAACGCTCGAATTTGATATTGAAGTTTATATGATAAAGTAGAATATGAGCATCCCAATGAAAAGAGACTCGTGAAATCTTATCGTCGAGCAAGCTAATTTTGCTAATCTTACAATATAATTTTGAATATTTGTAAGTACTGCAGTTCATTGAATGTAGTTTGGGAAGATTCGGCATGAAAAAGAGATAGGAAGGAAATGGTGAAAAAAAAATAAAGACAGAGTTTGATCGGTCCGTAAGTTGTAACTATCAATTGAAAGACCTTATCACGCAATGTGCAGACCCGACTCGATTACCTCCCATCGTTTTCTTGTCTCGTACTACTTTGCCTTCTCCCTGAAGAATTTCAAAAGTCACTTTACGGTTTGCACTTTCCAGCAGAATCGGCGAGGGTAAGCCGCGATATTGAGACGGAGGAAATAAGACAGGGAAAAAGTCGGTCCCGAGTCAATGAATAAAAAGAATATCCCGAGGAATGGCACCGATTGGGAAAGAGAACGAATTGAATATAAAAGAATGTTGAATGATAAAAATAGGAAACGCATGAGATTTATTTTATGCGCTAAATTCATCGTTCTTGAATACAACCATTTTAATGAAAAATTTCGTGATTTTGTACGAGTTCAACGTTATTTATTCATTTATTTATTTATTTATTTATTATAAGGTAGATGGACATAAGCCCAATTACAAGCCTGGTGGGGCGATAATCATGTATCATCCAGAAGATATAATGTGAGTAATGTTTTCAGCTTCTATGCATTTTTGTGATTCTTGGTCGGAACACGATCAAGGTACAAGTACGTTAATTTCAAGGAGGATAAAAACTTTTCCTCAACGTTCCAGAGGCATGAAGAATAGGTAACTTCTGAAATTCCGTAGTTCATTGTGTCGAACATCAACTTATTTTTCACTTTGAAGTTTGGCGCATTAAAAAAACAGGGAATCTGGAGGCCAGGAATAGCTCGAAGACTGTTCTTCGTAGCGACGGCCGAGGCTACGTAATTTCTACGACCTTCTCAAACTTTCTTTTTTGTGTCGCTCTTTCATCCAACGTTTACTTAGTTCTCGTACATTCCATCTTCCTTTTCTCTCATCCCCCGCGAACGTGGCGTTTGCAAATTAATTCTTTTTGCTCCTTTGACTGTCGCGGATTCCGGACTCAATTGCCAAACCGATGGAAAACTAAAACGACGCTCGTATCAAAGAATTTTTTGAACCCTCCAGAGACGGAGATGTTTTTCCTTTCGACTCGTCTTCTCCAACTTTTTCGTGCTCGAGAAATCCACGAATATCTCGCGAAGATGGGACCGTTCAAAGGTTCGCAGTTCGATGTGTAACTAAACAAAATAAATATATAAAAACATAACTGAACCAGTCGAGAAACGGAAAAAAGAAAAACGCCTGGGGAGAATGAAAAAGAAAGCAGAAAAACTGACGCTTCTGTGGATTGGCAAACCCTCGCGAGGATGAAGCGCAGCCGAGCGTTTTCGCGATCTTTTTCTTTCGTCCATCACTTACGTGCTCGCTTTACCGAGTTATGCTTCCTGGTAAGAAAACTCCCCAGCATCCAGTTACAATGGCAGCCAACCGGTCACTTTAAATTTGTACTTCAGTGAGAGCCAAAATAAGCTTTTGGAGTGAGAGAGAGCGAAAACAAATAAAAAATAAAAGCCACACTTCAAGTTGAATACGTAAAGGGCACCGGTGGAAATAAGTACGAGATAGACGAGATGACGGGAGAAGTACGAGAGAAAAAAAAATGGGACATAAAGCGGATCAATTTAGTGAACGAGATTTTATGTACCCTGTAAACGAGTCCACTTTCACTTGCTCAATTATACGAGGAATTTCGATTACATGATTTCTGGATCATCGGATCTGGATCGGAAATATGATGATCCGCTGAATTTTTCGTATGAAAAGAAAATATCTAAGACTGACGAACTAGTGAATCATTTCTTGATTGAACAATCCATTAAAAACCAAAATATCTTGAGGTGTATGGTAAAATTTTGTTGAAATAAAATTTTCTTCAAGGATCTTTCAAGCCCTTCCGAGTTTCATAATAATTGGATGAAAAGATGTTACATCGGCAGAAGCGTTTCGTAGCAAGAGATTAAAAAAAAGTATCCCATTTTATTCTCACTTTTTTTCATTTTGAGAATATTTTACTGCACGATTTCATCCGATCGGGAAGATTTTCATCACTGAATTTATCCCAATAGGATTCATGAACGGGAGTGTATGTGTAACTGTAAGAAAGTGCGGTTGGGTTAAAAGCTTAATACTCTTGCTGGATAGCGATTCAAACGTTCACCAGAAACGACGTGCCTATGCCTGCTTATTCCTAACTGTGTTATGGTTATAGTATAGCTTAACAAAGTATTAAGGTTGGGAGCACTCTGAATAAGCCTAGGATATGCACGATGGCGCATATAGATGCAATGCAAATAAGCGTTTAGTGGAAGCTCACGAGTATATCACCATTTTCGTTCCTCCTCAGCTTGAGATTTTTCTCGTACGATGCTGCATTTTCTTGATTTTTCTATCTCACGAGTATTTGATGCATTTTATTGGTTGTTGTGCTGTCAGATTTGGGAACAGATTTTCTTACAATTCATACGGTACGACAAGGTCTTGATTCTTGCAAATAGAGCACTTCTTATATCGAATAACAATGTTTATACTATTGATTGCCTGCGAATATAAAAGTTTAGAACAATTTGAAAATTGTTTTCTCAATAATCAGTCTTCCAATGTCTTCTCACTTGGTGAGGAAATAATCGGTCACTACTCGGGTCACTATAAGAAACGGCATTACAGAAATTCTTAAATTATGAACAAATACAAACAGTATATGGGAAGCAGTTGAAGCAACTCCAAGAGAATCACAAATAAAAGTTTGACAATGAGAAAAAAATGGGTGAGGAGATATCAAGAAAATTAATAACAGTAATTTCAGTTAAAAACTGTTCGAACACAATACTAAAATACGCAGACTTCAGAAAAAATTTCGGTACGTTTCTACGAGTTTCAGATGACAGGAATAAACTTGGGTAGTGTTGCTCTCCTGAGATATTCCTCGGAACAACTCTTCACGTTGTATTCCATGGAATTTCTTAGTATCATGAGACAACAGCCAGGAAGATGATACACTGAAGGTAAATGTAGTAGATTCTTGATCCAATCTCATACTCAGGATGCCAAAGCTCGGAACTTTCTAGTAATCACCTACAATAATGTGATATTTCTCGGGCGTAATGTAACAAGATTCGGATGTCCTATGATACTGCTATTAGAAAAGTGGAGATCTACTCCACTTCAACTTCCCGCTCGTAGATATCCTTCATACCTGTTTGATATGAGTTATCATGTCTCATAATTAGCTTTTATAATCACTTCACGTTTTTCTTATGCCAAAAGGATTTGAGGTTTCGTGATTAACCAGGTCAAACTCTTGCATTGGTGCAAAATTATTTTTTCTCCCATTGATCAGATTTTCTAATCCTGAGTGCTTCGAGTCATTGTTTGCATTTCAACAATGCTTTTTGCAATCTTCACCAACATATTACACCCATTTCCTGCCCTCAATTTTTCTGAATCCTTTCCTCTTTCTCTTACTCGGTCTTCCCCAACGTATTTTATTCTTTCTTCTCTTCATTTTCAAATGACGATTAGGCAATGGTCGGAAAAGAAGGAAACGAGACAAGAGGGTGTCTGTTGCAGTACGTTCTGCAGCTGCAGTCCGGAAGGGCGAGCACGATGTCGATGTTTTGGCACAGAGCCCTGCTTCGTTCTCACGCTCGTACTCTCCGGTCGAAAGTGCGGTTACCAAAGGTAAAATGTACATTGCGGCTGTGCCAACTCACGAAGGTTTGGGCTTCCAATTTCATGCCCTCCACTGCTGTTTGAATGAAGAATTAATCGAATTTCGGAAACGTGTCAGTCTTTCGTGTTGAAATTGGAAGGAATCTTTTGTCGAAAAACTTTCTTAGTTCTAATGAGAACATTTATTAATTATGTGTTAGTATTTAGAAATAGTATATTACACTACAAGGGCAGAAAGTTGAGATTCCTGCACTGCGCGTCACAATGCCCGAGGCGAAGCCGAGGGCATTTGACGCGCAGTTCAGGGCTCTCAAACTTCTGCCCGTGTGGTGTATACTATTTTTCTTCATAGCCGGTCGAAAGTACGGAGACAAAATATTAAATGTATTGCATCAAAAAAAAAATTGATGCCTGCCCCCGACATTTGCGGCACGAGCGAAGCGAGTGCTGCTGGTCGGGGGGGCAGGCATCAAATAAAAAAAAACCTATGTAGACAATTAAACATTCTATCGGAAATTTTTAAAAATTTAACGAACATGAAAATTTTTAAATTCAACAAATGTGAAAATTTGTTAATTCAACTAACATGAAAATTTGTAAAATTCAACATGAAAATTTTTCATATTAAATAAACAAAATTTGTTTGAATTGAACAAACATAAATTTTTTTAAATTAAACAAACGTAAAATGCAAATTAACAATAATATTAATGCGTACATTAGTTTTTTTTATTAAAATATATATAAATAATAAAAAAAAACCAATGTAGACAATTAAACATTTAATCAGAAAAATTTTTTAATTTATCAAACTTGAACATTTTTAAAATTAAACAAGCATCCAAATGAATTAAACAAACATAATTTTTTATAAATTAAACAAACGTAAAATTATCAATAGTATTAATGCGTACATTATTTTTTTTCATTTTTACCATGGTCACATGCATAATAAAAATTGTTAATTATGTCACCATGAAATACGCAGTTTTCGAATAAATTATGTGGATTTTCATTGACAGACAGATATTTTGATTTTTGTCCATTTATATGATGCTTCAAATTATGAATAACCAGCGTAAACAAAAGAGCAGCTTTGACGTCAGAGACAAAAAATGGTTAGGGACAACTGTCACCGGTGACAGTTGTGGGAGCCTCACATACAGCTGTGCGTGAAAAAAGTGTTTGCTCCCGCCGTCATTCAGTTGTTTTACCAATGCAAGAAAGTCGGTCTTTCTGCATCGAAATTGATGCGGAAAGAGCGTACTTTCGACCGAGGTATGAAGAAAAAATATTTTTCTGTCCTCCGTGCCGAAAGTGGCTACTTTCGGCCCGCTACGCGGGCCGAAGTTGCCACATTCCGGCTACGTCGGACAGAAAAATCGTATACACACCTCGGGCAGGAAAAAGTAAAGCCTCAGACCACATGTTTGTCAGCCTCGGCTTCGCCTCGGCCGACAATTACATGTGATCTGAGACATTACTTATTTTCCTGCCCTAGTTGTGTAATATACTATTTATTGAGCGGTCGTTAAGAACGTTACCGAACATGCATTAAGAGTTAACAAGAATATTCTAATTAACTTGAACAGTTGTATCGATGTACCGTTGAATCGTCTTGGGTATAAAAATATAATTGAATTAGTTTTCAAAGTTCTGATTGTGTTTGAAGACTCGGAATGGAGAGATTCTCGCCCTGATTTGAAATGTTTGATTTCCTAAGTATTTTGTACGAAACAAATTTCCTTGAAAAAACAACTTGCAGATAATCTTCGTGCTTACTTCATCCGAGCCGCATTTGTGGTAAATCTCAAACGGAAATAGGAGTGAAATGTAACCACGTGCCTTCCATGATTCACTGTTCCTTGGTAGAGGATGATTCTTTTGAAAGCTGTTAGCACGTGGATTGTAAGAAAGCACAATTCCTCCTTGCCTCCTTTAGAGTAAATCGTAGACGCTGGGATTTTTTTCTTCTTCTATCACAACTTCGATGCTTGCTATCTCGCGTGCTTAATCGAGAGCACGTCGTCAAACAACTGAAAGTTCCATAGGTATCCAAGGAGTAAACGTAGTAACAATGTACGTGTGCACAGAACCTCGAAATCTTTAGAAACCTCCTAACGCCAATGAGACCGAAAACTTTCGACAATTAAACTTCTTGTTCTTTCTGTCTAAGATATTCTATTAGCAGCAAAAGTGTCAAAGTCGTTACACGACTCGTTCGACGACGTCATAAAGGAGTGAATATTTTTTTGAAGAACCTATCAGAATTTCATTATCGTGCATTGCTTTTATTGAATACATGTTTCAATTATTGATTAATAACTGCTTCCCCACATACAATCGTAGTTATTTTTTTCATTACTGATTATGAGACTACCAGACTTCTTCTGCGATAAAAAGAGAAATAGAAAATTTTTAAAACTATGCTATGAAGTCATGAAAAATACGAATTGGGGCTACTGTTCAAGATAGGACAAGGACAAATCAAGAGAGAAAAGACGCAAATGACGGCGTTAATTTAGTGAATAAGATTCAGACTTGAAGAGTCGGTTATCTACGAAGATACGGTCTTGGCAGAGTTATTTCAGTTGATGAGTTGAAAACAAGTATGTTATATATATGTAGAATTAACTATATGAACCCCCGAGTAGAAGAGAAATGATGGACATCAGCAAACCGCAGGAAAAGAGATGAAAATCCGGAGTGGCACGGGAGATTTGAAGAGGTAGAGAGGTAGGGAGGTAGTTCATGCAGTAGTTGAGAAAGAAGGATGGCAGCGAGGAAGCAAAAGAGTAAGTACAAACTGAGATGCTGGATGAGAGGACCAAGAAGAAGAAGATGAAGAAGAAGTGAGAAGGTTAGTATGCAGGGGAATTCGGCAAGTAAGAGGATTGGAGAAGGATGAGAAACCATGACGTCGGAATGCAAGGAGCAAGGGTAGAGCATGGGCTTGTGGAGGATTGTAAATCCCAGATAGGTGGATGAGTTGGCCAAGATAATGGATGGCTCATCATAACCAAGTTACTCTTGTATAAACCAACGAGTCTCTCTCTCTTTCTCTCTCAACACAATTAAAATTGTTGGTTGTTGGTTAAGTTTTTCGAACAAAAAAAAGGTGGCTAACAAATATAGAAGAAAAAAAAGCCTAATCGTTTCGATGATTCGATACAAAAGCTGATTTTTCAAAGAGGTTATTTTTTAAAAAAACCTTTCGTAAAAGCAAGAACTTCCTATCTTTTTTAATTACAAAAATCTGCCATAATCCAAACTCAACGTTCTGTCTCCAAGCTGCTTGACTTTTTATATCACAGTAGGTCTTCCATTTTTCTCTCTTTTGTGCTTAAAGTTTCAGGCAATGGCAGAACGGAAACCAAGCTGCGAGTATTCTCAAGCTTGTTGTAGCAGAAGGTAAAAGATTCACGAGACCGCAGAAGACTAGAGGTAATGTCTTGAAATATTTAGCTCCACGGTGCCGGAGCAATTCTTTCTGTACAGTTGCGGACTTCAGACTGCGGAGTTGTAATAAAGTTTTTCGATGATTCGTGATTGAAAACAGAATAAAGCAGCTGTTGGCACATTTTTTGTTTATCTGAATGGGTGGAAAAAAGAAGACTCTGAGGTGACGACAACTATACCGTTTTCGAAGCCATCCAAGAGGATAAAACAATTTCCAACAATGATTGGATGGGCAGAAATTTTTTAACGAAATTAAAAAACTGATTCACTCAGTCTTTGATCAGTAGTAACCTCTCCGAAGTCTGGAATAGAACCCAAAGAAATCCTTGATTGTAAAAGACTATAAGGCTCCATCGATCGCTTTTGCGGAAGGAAGACATTATAGTTACGGTGAAAGACAAAGTGACAAAAGGTAGAACAAAGGAGATCAAACAAGACCAGCTGAACTATTTATGTCTCAAGGATTGAGGGAACGGGTTACCAGAAGTTGAGTGAAGCTGTGAACATCGAGTTGGTCTATTTCGGTTCAGTAACGAACAAAAGAATTCAAGTTGGTAGGAAAGCAATAAGAATTCAAAAAACTGTATCCATTCTCACTACAATATAGCTGCAAAGCTGTGACACTTTTCCTCTCACGTTCAGCTTATAAGTGGAATCGGAAGATTTAACCCCAGATGGTAATCCATTAGAAGCAATAGGTCACTATCTTTGGAGTGGACTTGTAACAAATATCATTCAACACGCTGCTCAAAGTTCACTTCACAGCTCCGACTAATTTTTTGTTTTTTACGAATACATTCCATCACTTTAACTTGCTTTTGCGTCACATTAGTAATATCCACATTTCTCTGATGCCCCCCACCTTCAAATTATAATCTACAATCACTGTTTACAAATGCTTTACTGCACGAATACTTGCACAAGAACCACTGCATATAACTCCCTATATTGCACAAAACTCGGTCAATATAGGAAGTTATATCTTTACACAGAGGCAGTTTTCATGAATAGGAAAACTGCCTTCTGATTAGCAATTGATGTGCCAGCTGCTATGTGGCTGAGCGGTCACCCAACTATTGGTCTCGCCCGAGGCTGCTGAACTGCGGAGATTTCTAAAAACGCACACCGACCATGCATCCATTCATTGGTTATAGCTTTCAATGTAGTTCCAAACCGGTGACAATATGCACTTGAATTTTTATAAATTAAATTATGGATAAATTCATTGGTACGTAAATGAAAATGTTTCAAACAAACCTGACAAGATCTCATAAAAACTTGAACTCCTGGTAGCTAATAAATTCGTTATCCGAATTGTTGTCGATTCCAGTAACAACATTCGTCTTAATAATGATAATTTTTCTCTGCGTTAAGTCATTACGACAGTATGTAAAATCAGCATTTATAAATTTGATCATAGTTCACGATCTGTATAGAGCACTCTGGAGTTTCTTCGAGACTGCGTTGGCTCTCGTTGTGATAGGTCGTTGATATGAAATATTTGCTTCACATGAATGTCGCACCACGGAAGTTCTCTTCGACTGAATTCGTGTGGGTGCCCTATGGAAGAGGTTTATCGTGAAGTCGAGGAAAGACAGTGCGAGAAAGAGAGGGAGAGGAAGTGGGAGTTGGAACTCGGGAGGGCGAAGGATTCATCGCTGTTACGTTACTCGGATTCCCCGGGGCCTCGGGGGTTCTTACGGGTAGTTATGGGGCAAGTAAATGTCAGGAGTTACGAGATACATTCTGCACTGCGGTCTTTGCGAGGCACCCGCTTGGCTCGTTATTTTCAGGAGCGTAAAAAAAAATAGTAACATTGTCCGATATAAAAGTTCTCTCGTCAGGGCGCAATTTTGAAGACCTGTAGCTCCGGGAATTTAATATTGAGCCAAGTCGGGTTTCTTCCGAGCTGGTCTCTCTTTTCTTTTTAATAATGTATACAAGTGGGTTTGTTACCCTCGGTAATACAAGAGTGAAAAGTCCTAACGTAATTCTCTTTTATTGCCACTTGATCCTTCCTCAGTGGTGAATCTCGAGGATTATAACGGTGAACCAAATCAAGGGACGTACTAGGATTATGCCTAGTTGTGTCTCTGGATTTCAACCCTAATACAGACCAAGTCTTGAATCTCATGAGACCAAACTCTCCTTCGGCTTAGGTGTCCCCGAAACGCGATTCGAATACGGGATAGGCTTTAAACACAAACGTCTTCTCTTCCACTCTCTCCAACATCCCTCACCTAAATCGGCAAACCCAACTTGGGAGGATTTCTGTATATAGATCCCAAATATTGTTGAACCAAAATCCGCGTTAGATATCAACCGAGCGTCAAATCGCTGCGCTGCAATGGTGGTACCTGCATTTCTCACTCGTGAATTTACGATTCCATATTATGAAAAGTAAAAATGCAGATGCAAGCATTTTCGCGCGAATTCCGACCCAGGAAATAAGTAACCTGAAATGAATTTTCAATAATGCATTCCAACATAATTTTTATATGAAAATGTAAACGAAGCGTACGTCAATTTTCAAGGATACTAAAATATAATTTGATTGGTAAAAATTTAATGAAAGCTTATTACTGAATATTGAGTGTACACTCGAAGAACATTTTATCCGACTTATCTTTAGCACGCGGAAAGAATGTGCTTTTAGACTCATCTTTGGTATAGGGATCCTTACTCTGTGCTTCTCTGTTCAACGTACAATAGCAAACCTTCATCTAGTTTCTACCAATAAAGTCACATTATTAAACCTTCAAAATTGTGTTGCTTTGGAATTCGGGCTTAATTTATCTATCATTATACTCGATATTGTTATTTCTATAATGGGACTTCACTGGTTTGACTTTCTTCGTAAGTCGATGTTAACAAGATGAGATGTACAACGAACGCAAAAAAAATTCTGGCCAGAGATACGAACAAGCTGCTAGACTTTTAGCCCTGCCCAGACCAGGTATAGCAGAAGTCAACTACAGCATTAGTTGTTTGAAAAAGGAAAGCAATTATAATAACTGTTGGCGTTCATTCATCCAGTATCAATAATCATAATAATTAATCTGGAGTTTCAAAAATACGTAAAGAGGACAGGTTTTGCTGTAGCCGACATGCGGTTAGCTGTCATGTCTTCGTTTTTTTCTTTAACGTAAATGTATCCATCGATCTGATTCGCATTAAAAATAAAATAATGTTTTTTACTTAGTCTCATATGAGCTTGGTTGGATCATTGTATCTTGCATCACATTGCGATCGTACTTGCGAGTTTGCTCACACAGCCATCTGCGAAAATTAATTAGGTACCGCCTGCATCGACAATGTTTTCCGCAGTTAGCCTTTGTTCTCGGAAAACGTGCAATTGGGAAAATAATTGGGAATAAATCGGCTGCAGCCGCTTAAAGAGTTAGAAGGGATGAGGCAGAAAAACTAGGTTAAAAAGGGTCAGAGAAGGGAAGGTATATAGATTCGGGAGAGCTGACGTCCCCGTATATTTTTAAGTAGCAAAAAAATAGTTGCCAGCGTAGAATAGACGTATCACAAACACATATTGCATAGGCAAATATTTTCGCTTATCATTGTTATGCAAATTTGGTTGCATACATGTATCAACATATGATATTGGGCACAGGCGTGTCGTCTATTCGCCCATTTTTCATGCTGGCCTCAATATACTTCGGGTCCGTTTTCTCGAGTATGGATATGAACTATATACCCACCCCTTGTCTGCAGTATAGTGTTGGTTGTTTCATTCCATGGTACTGGGATATGTACAGAGTGTCCGTTTGTGTAAACAAGCCGATGCAAACGATAGGTTGGCGTACTGACTGAACCAGCTATATTCTTCTCTCGCTCACTTTTTCTATCTTCCTCTTCCTCTTCTTCTCTCTTTGTAGGTTCGAGCGCAGTTTTCGCTTTGCTTGGGTTTTCCTCCACCTGTACAATATCCACGTACTCGTTTCTGCTGCACGATATTCTACGTTGAGACTTTTGTACAGCAATGGGCTATCCCACGAATGTCTGCAACATGGTAACCGTATCAGGGTGTCCTAGAAAGTGTACCTGGCTTTAATGCGACCCTTGTAAGTGCCCTGCTATCCATGCCCCACAACCAAGCTCCTCTAGCGTATCACGCGGTTAAACATGTATTTTTGTCCGTATGTGTGCGTGTGTAAAACATCGAGTTTTAGTCGTGTTTTGGTATTTCACGAATACAAACCTCCGATTCATCGTAAGAAATCAACTTTCATCGGTATCAATGAAAAAATTCCTCTTTACTCGTAAAGACAATAGAATCATTATTTTTTCGAAGACGCTTATCCTTAATTTTTGCAAAAAACTTAATTGTTTTCTTTATTTTCTTGTATTGAGGTTTTTATTTTATTTTTATTAATTTTTTCTCTTTGCAAAGATCAATGATGAACGAAATTCGCGAGCGTTTAAATTTACCGAGGAAATCATTTACATAGACTAATTAGCTTGGGGCTCGTTAAGACCGTTAACTGCACTCTTCTCGCGAAAGTTTGGATCGGATATCCTCGACTTTATCTCAACCCGAGTGGTCAAACTTTTTTTCAAGCTCACTTCGAAACTCGTAACTCTCAAAGCCTTTCGTCGTATCCAATTCGGATTCGTTAATTAAGAATGAATAATATATCAACTTGTTAATGGTACGAAGCGCAGTATTGTAACTTGAAATGTTAAGAGAATATTGTGTAATCGAAAAATATATTTGATGAGATTCTCAAAATAATTAACGTTCTCGAAAGATTTTTTTTTTTTTATATCCGATGAATGATCAGTTATTACTTGCTCAATTATCTCAGACTTAGAGCTTTTATCACAAAGGAGTTAGCAAAAAAAAAAATCAGTTCAATTATTTGTTTTCTTTGTGATTTTTACCCAAATTAAAATATAAAGAGTTATTATCCAACGGAATGCTCCGATTGCCGCAACAATGAACACGTCTATTTACATTCATTAAAAGTTTCATTAAACAAAAATTTAATTACTTTTTTTTCCAACGTGTCAAGTACAATGCAATTATCCCCGGAAAGTTTTGAAAGTTCATACAAAATAGAAGACTTCATTCTCCGGAATTAACGTTTTTCATCATCCAACGAAAGCTCAAATACCCTTGGGCTTTTTTTTTAACCTAAAATATCTCACCAACTACTGTATCAGTTTGTTTATCCCTTTCGAATATATGATCGTTCGAACTGTTACGCACCAGTGGGGAAATCTCTCCGATATTTTGCTCAGACTTCACAAAATCACCCTCGTACAATCTGAAGTATGGAGACTTTGCGTGCTCATCTTCCTTAATGGGATCAGCTTTAATACAAGTAATTTTCTTACACCGAAATTCACTCAGATTCATCGGGAAGCATGAACTCTTTATAGACTCATTATGAAAACTGTTGAAAAGAAGAAAATTGTGGAAAATGATGGCGAATTTTATCGTGGCATTATTATCGATAATATAGTTCTATCGTTTTATTAATTGCGAGCACATCTACTCGAGTTGGGTAACAAAAGTCTTCTGGATGCCTGTTGTACGGGGCGCAGATATACGGTCATCGGATTCAAAGAATTTCGAGGGTTGACTTCACAGATAACTAATCTGACGTACATAAACAATTTCACGCTCTTACCATCCCTGGATATGTGACATGGTCGACAATACAGAGGTCGTTGCGAGAGAAGTTGAGTGACTCCCTTATCGACTGTAGTTGGCGACTTGAATCCTCATCCCTGCTTGTACCACTAGCTTTGCCTCCTTGGATATACCAGCAATCATATTTTTCAGTCGAACACCGAGAAAAATTACCAGAAAAGAAACAATTTATAGTAAAATTGAAAAATCAATCAATTTTTATGTTTAACCTTGTCGATTTGTGTGAAGACTTGTAAAATTTTGACATCCGATACGTGATCCAAATTCGGAAGAAACATAATATTTCGTCGCTATGGCATGTGTGCTGAAGCGCGGTATAATTTCAGTGACGTTTACGAAGTATGGATGAGGATCTCCAAAGGGATCTAAATTGCCAGAGACTCTCGAAAGTTAAGTTTTTAATTTTATGGATAGACGTAGTATCGATTTTTGCAACTTTTTGCTTCACTGAAAATGGGTTCATACTCGACTAGTCTTTGCGTCTGGTGGACATTAAAATTACTTGTAGGTAGGTACATCGCGACTCCGGTAATTATATTACCTGCTGAACGAGAAGAGGCAGAGGGATAAACTATTAAGAGGCTCAGCACTTCCTCGCACTTGATACTCGTTGTGTCCCTTCCTACGTTCTCAACTCCTTTCTTCTCCCTCTCTCTCTTTCTCTCTTGCTTTCACCTCGCCGCTAATTTAATTATAAGTCGATATTACCGGACTTTCCATTCGAGTTATGAGAAAAGGTGGGTCGTTGTACGAGTATATGTATTCATCACTCCGCTGGGCATAACGATATTCTCATCCTTCTCGCATATCTATAGAAATATCCAGTACGAGAATATTTTTTTAATCCGTAAAATAAACGAGAGACTTTAACAATTGGACGTAAAATTTACAAATGATGTCAATTCTTTTGAGAATTTGAATGAAAACGGAATATTCGGAAAACGTCGGAACAATTTTAGCACGAACTTCATTCATTAGTCCCACATTCCAGCAGCTGCCGTATCAATTATCGTAGCAAGGTTGAAAATGTAAAAAATGAATTTTTAATTTTACTCTAAAAAATTAATGGAAACGCAGTTTACTAGGCAAATCAGAGTTCAGAGGGCCTAGCGTTGTGATTCTCTTCGCTGTGAATTCTCCACACTATTCGACAAAATATTCCGACCACGCATAAAATATTTTGTCTCGTGCGTATGCAAATAAAATTTTGTTGTCACCATTTTTTTCTCAGTGCATGACAGCCTATCAAACGAAATTTTCACTAGACTGCTAGAGATAGTTCATTCGACTTGTGTTGCGACTGGCAATAGATAAAATATGTCATTGGATTTTTTAAACACTCGAGTTGCACCCACAAAACGTTTCATTGCAGCTTGTTGATAAAAAAATAAAATATCTTTTTCTGCATATCCAACCATACCAGCATCATGAGGTTTTCCACTCATTCGTCTTCTCTTTGGACAGTTTGAAATCTTTAAAATCGTTTTCGAACGGATTCGAAGCGTTCGGAAAGATTGAATCATATCCGTAATGTATTACAATAGATTTTCCCATCGGAGAATCGAGACTCCCTCAAGGATATGCTGAACTTTCCCCAACTCCAGAAACATCTCACCCCCTCATACCACGTGTTGTGCTTCACCCTTGAATGGCATCAAAAGTTCGTAATCCCGTAATGTGTCGGAATGATCGATCGGGCTTACGAAGAAAACCCGACGAGAGCTGCAACACCGGACTCGAATGCTGCTTACGTAAAAGAAAAAATATATTGGCTGTGTTCCTTGGCGTTTTGACGGTTGCAGCAATTTCACAGCCATTTTTTCTTAGTCACTTTATCCTTGGATGCAGCGAAGAAAAAACTGCTTTCAATTGAATTTTCTGCATTGGAGTACACGACCGTACATTCATAAAATTTTCGTAACTCTATACAAATACCACGCTGTATACTTCAAAGTGAGTTTATAAATAATATAATCAGTACCATTTTCTCTCGATAAATTTAGATCTTCATGCTTTCTTCCTCGAAGTAGTCATATTTTTTTCACCCATTTCAAAAGCTCGAACTATTTTACTTTTTTTTCATTTATTTGGCACTCTTAATATAAACTCTTGTTCAAATTGACTATTAATTAAATCTCATTAATTCGTAAAATTTGACTCGACACATTGGTACCAGTAGAATAAGTTCGAGAGATTAATATGTGAGACGGAAATCTTGAAGAGCCTTATTTTGCCAAGATCATTAAAATGAAAATGGCATTTAACTTCGTTTACACGTGGAGTTAAAACGGTACTGTTTTTATTAGATTTCTCAGAGCGAAAATTTTCTATCTATTTGCGTAAAACGCCGTGAGTGCATGCTGGTTATCTCGTCGGATTATACATTCAAGGGCGAATCTCATGTTCTTTCACGATATCTTTTGTTGCTACAAACGTCATGAAGTAATAATAAAAAACAAGAATTTTAATATTTTGCCAGTAGGGCATCAACGTTATTACGTTGAGTTATGTCTTCCACGTTTTCCGAGTATATCACGTTGCTAATCAACTTTGCTTTCTTAATAACGCTTTCTCCATTTTCACAACGGGTAAAATTCCTCTTCATTTTCTTCAATTTCGCTTTTCTAGATTTCAACAGATTCATCATGTTCTTTCAAATTGAAGCTTATTCAACAATTTTTCGACAGCTCTTCACGGGGATTTAAAATTTTCATTGAATCGTTTCCGAAACATAAAACTTTCAAACGCACGTTTTATCAATTCTCGAGAAAAACTCCGGAGAGTAAAAAAATTACGAAACGTTATTCGATTTGCTTTCATCGGGAAAAACAAAATGAAATATTCAAAAACTACTATTAGTTCCATATGAAAATGTCGAAGTCATAAAAAGACGTTTTTCCAGTCAGTCGTATAATACTAGACTTTATGTACCACCCGTTTTTGTTCACCTTAAGGTCATTTCAGTAACATGGCCACTACGAGGACGAGATTTTCGACGTCGTGTCGGTCCCTCGTCGAATTTAGATATCCAGTCACGTACAGTATACATTTGAAAAGAATCTAAGAAATACGTGGAGTCTGTGAGCTTTCGCGCATACTGCACTTTCGCATGCTCAAATCTATACGTTTTCATCGATGCAGCCTATACGTGACAATAAGTGCACACACTGTATGCAACCGTGGATTCTGCAATGTCGAATTCTACATGTCAATTTTTGTTATTTTTTCACTCGTGTTTATAATACTTCCCCATGTAATGTTCAAATTTTGATAAAAGATCGTGAGACGTTGAAAAATTGCTCTATAATTGGAAGGTATTGTTTATTAATTTTTGATTAATACCGATTGCATCGATCATATATTCTACTGATGCCGTGTAATGAAGTATTGGTACTGCAATTTTGCTTCTCGGTAAAACTTAAAGAAATTCTTGAATTCCTACTTCTATAAATTCCACCATTTTCTATTTACTACAAATTACACTGTATTGAAATTCGTAATGAATTCATTTCCAATATCGTATCTGAAACCAACGGCATTTGAAACATTACAGAATTCTCTTATTAATAAAATGCGCGCCACAAGTGGCTCACATGGATATGAGAGCAATAACATCGCATAATCGATCGCATACCCTCGGATATGAAATTTTATAATGGACATCCTATCCATTTTGATACGGAAAAAGATTTTTCATGTTGCCCGTATTATTATGGAATGTTAGTATGCCGTATAGTTGCTCGGGGTATCGTCGATCCTATGTAGATCGTTGAAAATTGCGGGAATATTTAATAAAGCGTTACAAAAGCATGTGCATGACATAAAATTGCGTGCAGGAGTTTCCGAATGGGAAGGAATTGAAGTGAGGAGAGGTCAGGAGAAGGAAGTCGAAGGCAGTTGGGGATGAGAAGGACCGATGCAGCAAGTAGAAAATAGAGAACAAGAACAAGACATCGAGAAAAAAGTGGAAGGGAGAGGACGGTATCGAGAAGTGATCGTAAGCGAATTGGCGAGGAAGAGTGAGATAGGAAGCAAGAGCTAGAATTCATCGGTCTAGAATTTCTTGGAGAGGATCCAAGAAACACCGTCAGCCAATCGGTCGGACCATCGACACGGTCTTCGTTAAGGTATGCTATATTTTACCATCTACATAAGTATCTACGTTGTCCATATAAATGTTTGTGTTTGTGTGGGTATAAACACACATATATAAAATATATAACGAAAGAGGAGCTGTGAACTTTCTGGATCCCTTTTTCAAGAGTTCGACAAGATTAAGCGACGATCCTAGCAAGAGATATCGCCAGACTCGTCTCCAAGGAGAGGAAAAGCTCCTGGAGTACCCAAAGCATAGATAAATGTATATAGATCCAATGGGAATGATGTAAAACCATAACCGCAGTCTTTGGCCATTTAAGAAACGTTCAAAAATGCTATTTATTGGCGCACTTACTATCTCTTTCCGTTCAATATGATTCAGGGTCACGATATCGTAATATAGAGCTCAACCCATTACCGATTAAGCGACCAGTGACCCAGCCCATCATTGATCTTCCTCCCTCTTTTTCCTCCTGCTCGTATCGCTCTCTTTCTGCTTTCCTCTTCTTGATTCCTTTTCCGATGGCACATAAAATGAAAAGAGAGATTTACCAAAGAGTAAGGAGGTCGCCAAATGGAGAGGAGGGGGGGGGGGGGAGGAAAGCACTTGATACCGTTGCCGAGGAGATCTATAACGCCAGAAGTGCTTCTAAGCCAAGGACCAAAACTTTAACGCGATTTCGTTCTGACCTCAACTTGTTCAATCTTTCATGCAACCTCGCGACTACAGCTGCAGCAGCCTCTGATAGTCCGCTTCGATCTCAGCGGTGTTGTAGAACTGGGAGACTGTACGTCTTTGGTGCTAAAGCCGTCTTTGGACCCTCTGGGACTCTTGGATTCAGCAGCTTTCGGTCTCGAATATGTTTAAATTCATCGCAGATGAACAGAAACGAACCAAAGAGCGAAAAAGCGTCAAAGAGTCTTTGCTTCGAATGAGTGGTGAATAAGCATGGCCCTTCGCCATTACGATCAAGAGACTACCGATTCCACCCTCACTCTCTTCTTCTTCTTCTGCTTCTTCTTCTCCTCATTTTCGTTCCTTTTTACGTTAAGAATGGCGCGATGCTTTCGCCTCTATACGGAAAATTACTTGCGAATGAATTCTCTTGGCAGTTCTTCCACATCGCTTACTTAGAGTATCCATCTTAGTAGAGGGTACCTCCTCCCGCCCTGTCTCCTTCACACTCTTAGTATTTTTCTTCTCTGTGTTTTATTTTGAGGAATTACTCCCGGAAAATACTACGATATATTTTTTCTTCAAGCGAGGAAAACCTGATTCAACATATCTGCTTCCCAGGAACTCTATTTACTTCCCTGCTATTTTGTTTCTTTTAGAACCAAGACGATATGCTAGTCTCGTTCTATTTAATTGAGCTTCAATGATCAATGACATTTTAGTCAATTCCTCCGAACTGTCAAGTTCCATCTTATTAATTGGTCTCCGTCCTACAAAACGTAATGCGTTAATCCAAGGAGAGAAATGTCTATCCAATATTACTATGGCACCTTAGTTCTTGGGTACTACATCAGATTCTCGAAACATCGTGATTTCAAAAGCCGTCAAAGTCCCCGTAGTACAAAGTACCCTAGAACTATGGTAGTATAGTAATTTTTTTATCTAGCATAAATTAATATTTGAAAATACAATATATCGACTGGAATGGAAACGTTGACCGTATCGTTTGGTCATCCTAACGATGGAAATAATAACTTTTTTTTTTATCGACAGTACATATTACGTGCTCAAAGCATAACATGCATCCTGCCCGTCGAAAAGGGACCAACTACGAAGCCCGGAAGTCACCTCCACCTTACCGGAAGCTCCGCTTATCTCGACCACCCCATGTACCTTGTTCAAGTTCCCTCGATAGTTCAGTTGACCGTCAGTAAAGATACCGCTGAGCATGACAGACAACTCCGTGAACAGCACAGGACCTTCCATTGTTTTACTGCAGTGTGTTCTTCGAACCTTTTCTGACTATCGTTGCACGTTGATCCACTCTTATGAGTTCTTAACAACTTAGGTTTTTTTCTACTAGAGTTTTTTTTTTTAAATAAAATGTATAATGCGATTTCAAATGGAACAAAATGATATTCAATCTCAGAACAATGTTACAGTCAATTTTGACCCCCTGGCTTATGTTGTGCCAAATTGGGTACAGTTTCCTATTATGAGAAATTGAAAGGTTATAATCAGGCCACAAAATGCTGAGCTCTGGAACGAGTATCTTCCGAAAAACCGGTCACCAGAGCTGGAAGGGTCGTTCCGTCACTACTAGGATGCCTTGTGCTTCCTTTTTTTTTATAATGTCTCTAAGATAAACGGAGAAAACAGAAATGCGTAAAAGATATATTTCTTCCATGAAACTGGGATAGCGTCGATCGCTATAGAACCTGAGTTTCGCAACCAAGATATATAAAATTTTGCACTTTCCATTCATCCTGCTGGCAAATGAACAAATTTCAGGTTCTCCGAATCGTTGCAGATTTTTTGGAAAGCTGAGTTTTCTCGTTCGAATATGGTTTCGTCTTTGGAATTTTTCATCACCCTCCACGTTCCTTTTTTAGCTGATGAATGATGCAAATACCCACAAATTTCTATATCAGTACCGAAACCATGAATTAACAATCTACACATTTCAATCTAACTCGAAGCTTTTCTCCTTTAATGTGACCTGGATGTATAGTATGACTACGGGTCAACGTATATTTCAGCTTTATCAATTAAATCGTCTCCATTTTTATACCAAGTGATAAATTCGAACGATATGTTCCTTCTAATATCAACTAGATCGAATCGATTAAGTCACTCGTGAACTTGTGACCCGAGAAACTTTGGGCTCAGAAGTGATCCACTCTGTAAAACCGTGGAACGCAACCTCTTTGATCCTCAATTCTCTTTCCTCAAATTCAACGGCATTTACCTTAATAAGGTCGATTAATAAATCAACGTTTCCACTAATACGGAGACGGCGCTTGGAGGAAATAGCATTTCAACCATCCAATCAAGTATATGATTAGTCTTATTGTTGACTGTGTTCTATTGTTCGCTCGTGGGCATTATCAAGTCAGAGCTACGTACCTTGCGTTCACCCGGGTTAAAAAATTCTACATTTATTTCAGCTTAAAAAAAATATCCGTCCAAGTCAAAGAGCTTTTTTTTTTTGTTAACTCGTCAATTAAGCCACGTTTCATAATGAACATTTTCATGAAGGTTTTCCAAATCCCTATATGTAGTATAATATCTCACTTAGCACTTCTGCAAAGACGCCCAATAATGACGAGGTTTTCGATTTTAAGCAGTAAATTGGGTTAGTTTATGTTGAAGGTTGAAATATTTGAATTTAAACTCTCCGCAAAGTTTTGATTAGTTGCGGCGATGCCAAAGTTATATCAAACATATCAGTGCAATTAAATGGTAAAAAGTTTATTCCAGCAGTTCTCCGATTCCCAAATGGACTTTCACATAAAATCCCCGTATATCCAACATATTCAACTTGTATGAAGGTACGCTCGTCCAGGCATTGATAGGATGCAGGTATCTTTCTGCATCAAAATATTGGAAAATCTTTGGAGAGATCTTTTTCTAAATATTACAGAATTCAATGTACACAAGTCTTATACCATTTCTTTCCAACGTAGCCAAGGCTAGGGAGTTTTCATAGAATAAGATCGACAGGTATATTTGAGTGTATTAGGATTTCGTGATCGGCAAGCGAAACCCAAAACCTTTTAAATTTCTCTCTCTCTTTCTCTCTTTCTCCTTCCTTCTCACCTCTGGAATGAAAATGGTTCGGTGGCACTCGAAAACGCACTCTTGTGGTACAGATCTATTGACGTTCTTTGAATTTTATACGGAATCACGATATGTACGACACTTTGGATACATTGGATAGCATTTAGTTCGGAAAGCAAACGCTCTATAGGTGGGAATTTATACGCTGGATTTTATACAACGTTAAAGGTCACAAAAAGAAGGGAACTGGCACATATTTTACTTGTATATGTATGAATCTGTGTGTATGTAGTACATTATCAGACGGTTCATATGTGTATCACAGAAAGGATAAGTTTCCAAAGTAAATGTTATACGTGACAGTCTCATGAGTAATGATTCTTGGCATGCCAGTTAAGTGTCCGATATTCGATATGAGACTATTGTACTTTAAGATATCGGTGGTACCAGTGTGCGTGACGATAATTCAAATACTACGTATAAAGGGAAATGGAACTCGAGAGGAGAATCGATCGAGAGGGAATACCGCTTTTCGCAGGTACCGTATTTCATATCCACATTCGACAAGCGGGCAAATAGTTACGACTTTGTAAGAACCAGACAAAAAAAAAGTGGGACTATCAGTTTGAGCGTGAATATTACGAGACATTGTCATGGGATGGTTGCGGCTACGATCGAAGGTTTTGTCTTCGACGTTTGGGACGGTCGTATTGTTTCTGATCCCAGATCTTAGTCCTGCCAACACTAAGGCCAAGTTCGTACTTTCCAGAACCACGAGAGACAGAAAAATATTTTAAAAAAAGTGAAATTTAGTGATGAACAATTCATTTAAAACTCTGTTCGTCAGAAAACGATGAACCGAAGTTTTGTCAGATGGCAAAGATTATATTCTTCTGCTAAATATGATCACCGCCGACATAGTAACGTCAAAGATATATATTCATGGAATTGGACTGGAATCGTACGTCTTTATAGAGAGCCATACGTTGCATATTCAATTCTATTTAAAAGCTCTAGATCTTCTCTCTATCCAACCATAACTCGGCGATTCTAAGGCGAAAACCTCCTGCTTCGAGTTATTTTCAATAATAAACTGAATGTAAACAAATAAAACCATCTGTAGGTTTTAACAAAATCTACTACATTGAGAATAATTTTCGTTCGCAATTGTTATTTCTTATTCACAGCTTGGTAGAAAAGATCCTGTTTTGTCATTGATGTTTTAAAGGACCAGCTGTCACTGATACATTATTTTAAAACAGACAGAATAATTTCAGAGATATTTGTCTGGAACTCACGCGAGCTACATGCTGCTCTATAAAAATAGATAAAGTAAAGCTTTCATTTATCAGTACGCGATCTTCGCGGATACTCTGTCATAATGAGTGGAAATAAAAAACTGAGTGAGTACAGGAAAAAAGTTGAATCGATCGAAAAGTTGAGTGTGCCAAATTAAACAAAAAAGGATTTTTGGAAAAGACAAGCAGACAACGAAAGTTGAAATAAAACCACGATAGAAGGTACTGGTAGTGGATGGAACAGTAAGAAAGAAGTCCAACGGAAAGTTGGACTGCGTTGCTCTGATCGCCGTAACGCGTGTACTTTGTTCACTGAGCTGTGATTAGCGAAGACGTACAGAACAAAACTAGGGAAAAGTCGGTCTTACCCTGGGTTCGATTTCACACCTGTCTTTTTTTTTCTACACTTGTGATCAGATTTCGAACAATGAAGTTTGAAAAAAAGTGTTATTCCAGACCCCCCGTGACCACTATGACTTTCTTTCTTGTCATGATTCTTTTTCTTGGACACTGGCCAGAGTTTGGCCGCATTCTCGAAATCTTTCGTTCTTCCTGACGGGAGCTTGTTGCTTCTGGTCCTGTTCCTGGTTTTCTTCAGCTCTTCGTGTGTTCCATTAACTTTCAGATGTGTCAACTTGATCAATGAAATACCGGGTTAATTTACGTCGCGCTTGACAATAGGCGTCCACTATTCGGGGTCAGTAATGGAGGCGCATTAATTTCGCGTTCGCCGACCGCGAATGTTCAATCTCCCCGAGAATGGAGCCACGTTCCAGCCCGTTCTCTAAGTTGATATATAGACCAGTCTGGGACACGGTGTCTCGCGTACAGTTTCTCTCAAATTAACAATCAGTAAATCCTCCGTTGTAGTACTGAACAAGCCTCCTGATGTCAGTCAGAAGCTTATTTTGTGGTTTTCGTATTTATGAATGAACGAACATGAATTAAGTGCACCATTTCATTTATTTATTGAAAATTCGCCTGTTTATTTTCTGACCGACGCCATGAAATGCCTGTTTTTATGCGTATCAAGTTGATTAAAACATATAATAATTGATTTGATATGAAAAACTTCTACTAAGGTAATGCATGATTTAATTTCATCAAAATAATCTATTCGATGAATAGTAAAAACTGATAAGACTTGATTAGTAGAAACACGTGACCATTCGGTATCATGGAATTTTTGTATTCAAGTTTTGTCCAGGTGGTAGACGTTTGCCAATAATTTCCTGGTTATTTCTTAGTGCATTAAAGGGATTGGTCCAAGTTCTGAAGAGTATTGTAAAATTCCTTTAGCGACATACGAAAAACTTTGGGAACTTAGCCTGGTTACACTGGATCAAAGGACATTTGCATATACGTTGTATAAAAAGTACTTCACATATTAAATTTTTACCATGATCTCGGTAGTCTTCCGATTGCTGATGATGGAATTTAACCTCGATGGGAGCTTGAGGGAGTGTTATTACCTTCTTACCTAAGAAATTTTAACATCGTTTTTTTCTTCGTATTCCCGCAGAATTGAGCACAAAACTGTAGTTGTTGGGGAAGTTTCTACGTGCTAGAAAGTAAAGTAGATCGTGTCTGGTGAAGAGAAACTCAGGCGCAGCAAAAATACCTATTGGACTATTTTTTCCAAAATATTTTGATTGAATCATATTCGGATGCACATCTAGTCGAAAATATTGAGAACTGAAAAGTATTATCGAAAAAATAGGGTAATCTGAAGCCTTTCATTTTCAATCTGCCGCAGCTATTTGATTTTACATCAATTGCACTAGTGTTCTTCGCGATAAGCCAATGGAAAATGAGGAAAGAGAAATGATGAAAAAAAAAGGTGAGGGGCGCAAGGATCAGTGTAGGGATATGGAATTGAGAGGGCATTCGAGAGTACGAAATTAATTCTTCGACGCTGAAGAAGCGGATAATCGATTCTCGGCTATAAGGGAACATCGTCTCGAAAGCTTTTCTCTTCTCATTCCGGTGAATCTGATACTTTTCGAGATTTCGCACTCTTCGATTGCAATTAATATTATCGATATTGGTGACAACTATATCTACCTCTTCGCGACTATAATTTCAATTTTTAAATTGTCACTTTCGCAAGAAATACTCGATCAACGTTCTAATTCTGGGTTCAACATTTCTCCTTACACAATCCCTAAACGAGGTCAAATATTTTTAACTGCATACATTATTCACAAAATTTTCTGAAATATTCTTCATTCATGAAAATAATTTAGATTCTTTGTCCATATCGTATTGCCAAAATCCTGTTTTATACTCGTACTTTTTTTTACTATTCATTCCCAGTCACATTAGACGAGTTCATAAAAACTGGATTGATAGATATCCACAGCTCTTTATTTTTACATCGAGCTGTACGAAAATTACTCCCTACAAACGTTCATCTCATGTACCGATAAAGCACCCTTTTTCGGTACATTTGTACAAAGCACAAAGTATCTGTCAATACCATTTTGAAAAGAATTTCAGAATTCTATTCCATGGTCTTTGAAAAATGAAAAGTCATCGAAAATGTTATATATGTATTCATTTACCCGCTCGATACTTATCATTAGAAACGGGGTCACATTTTGAATCGATAACCACCTGGAGGGCGGACACTGGACTCCATCACATAAAATTTTTGCAAGCCATTGCAATTTTTGTCGAACAGTTTCAATGTTTTTGTTATTCTGTTGGTGACCCTTTGTGTATCGATGGATATAAATTTTGTTCAGTGGAAGCCATCGTTTATAGTGTTCAACTGTTTTTTGGGACTTTTATCGTATTTTGAAAATATTTTGAGCTCATGTGTATAGATTGTGTATTCGAGAATCAAGCGTTGGTGATATTTCACGGTTTTTTCTTTTTTATCTCAATATAAAAATTCATTCGGATGCAGCAACCTAGAATCTATTGACAGCTGGAAACTATTCTGAACCGGAAAATCAAATGTTCGTGAAATGTAATCGAATTGATTATTCTTTGATAAGTTCGTAATAACTTTTTGAAGACCGATATCGTATCGAGTCCAATTCGAAAACCAATTCGATGAATATTTTTGCGTTTTTTTTTTTTTTTTCAATGTTTTCAAGTGCATGACATTTTTTTAAATATCTTTGTTATCACATTCGAAATCCTCCGTTACCTAGCAGTTTTGGGAAATTGTTTTTTCGTGAAATAAATATTTTGGTTGTGTAAAGAATGAAAATGTCAATTTTTAAATTATTTTTTCGAAGAATTTGACTGAACTTGAAAGTTTGTTGGATGTGGCGGAAATATTTGCAATAAAAAAAAAAAGAAATTTTATTTCATTATAATGAATATGATTTCACTGTGCCTGCAGTAAAATTTTTCCCCTCCGGAACATATTCGTAGATTGCTATAAAAATTTTATCCCCTTGCAGCACTGTGAAGTGTCATCGCGAAAAGGCTTTTGCAGTGACCTACCTATTTTATCAGTTCGTATTGCATGTTTTTTTTTTTTTTTTTCGTACAACTTTTAAACAATGGACGTTATTTCTGAGTTACGGGGAAACTCTCTATCGATAATAAAAAATTATTGTGTAAATGTGAGTGACAGTTTTTTTCCACTTTGAGGTAGTCACCCCCCCCCCCCCTCTCCTCATCCCTCCAACCCCATTTCCTTTACGTCTTCAGTTTTTCTGTCTGACCGATTTATTTGTCGACCAGGGTTTTTATTTCAGTGTTCATCAACCATAGTATCAGCTTCAGAAACAAAAGCGCGTAGCGTCAAATGAACAAAGGCCTCTTGGATAAAAAGGACGTACCGAAAAGAAAGAAAAAGTAGGAAAAAAAGAAAAATTAAGCTCAAGAAAGAGAGACAGACGAGATAGACCAATGCTCAAGAAATTTATTTCTCACTCTCGAATTTCCGACGGAAAAGAAAGTGGACACTCCCGATAGGAAGAAAATGTCAACCCCTCTATTATTCGTTGTCTTAGAAATACACTTTCGTTAAAAAGTTATGAACGATCGTTCTATAAATAATATTGATCGTTTATTTTGTGGCACCAAAGTCCTTTTTTTGGTTACCAACACATCGGTCGCTGCGGTCAAAATGGACATTTAACACCTTCCTGAGTAGAGCACGCAATTTAAATAAATTGAAAATCAAAATATAAACTTTATTGAATAAATTTCTTACGAAACTTATAAGTTGGTAAGTCGAACTTATTAAAGCTGATTATATGGGAATAAATTTCTCGAGTGTTTGTCTTTGTGAATGAAATGTCATTTTTTGAAAAAGGTTTTGTTCAATTCGGGTGAATGTCTCATAAAATACAAGATAAGCACAACGTTTCAAAACTTTCTGACGGTAGTGTACGTCTATATATAGACGTCCTGTCAAAGAAACTGTACGATTTCATACCTATCACCCACTGTCGTCTTGTACGTTAAGATTTGCTGTTCTGGTAGATTTAGGTTAGAGCAAGAGGTGTGAAGCAAGAAAAATCTTGCTATGCCACATGAAAGCATCACGAGAATTCTTCCGGTTGGTGAGACTCGTTGACTTCTTCTTCTTTTCTTCTTCGTCAGGAGTTCGAAAAACTTTCGTATCGAAGACGTGACTGTGCAAAAGGAAAATGGAAACTTATTTTCGGATACAGAATCCAATTCTGAAGGGTCGTTATTCTTCATTGCAAAATTCATGAAAACGCTTGTGACCATTGTATACGCTAAGAATATAAATCCTGTTTATTGCGGCAAGCGATTATTGGCGTGTAGCGCATGATGATATAAAAATAAAACTCCATCTCTGTATGTAAATGTTGTAATTTATGTTTTGCCAGGTCGCCTCAACATACAAATTCTAATATTACGCGCCGCTAAAGATTGAATAAATTCGATGATCAATACGAGTGATTATGAACCAGACTTGAATAATGTCAGACGAAAAACTATGAAAAAAGTTAATTGAAAACGACAGCTACATCAAATTCATGGATTGTTTGGCACTAAAATGATTCTGTGAAGATTGTTGAATACTGAATGTTACGCATTGATATCATACATTATATTTTATTTTTATCCAAAAACTTTACCAAAATTTTAGTTTTTTTTTTTAAATACAGATACAATGGAGGTAAAAAAATAATATTATAAAATTCACGAAGTATTTGAAATATAAATTTTGCTCACCTCTTTACTATGTAAAAACTAATGTGATCATGAATTCTCCTAGATACAAAATGGAAATACGACTCGTGAATTTGTCGAATGTAGTATGTCGTTCATTCAAAAAATCGTTCAATTGAACGAATTATTAATTTTATTATACCGAACAAAAATATGTATTGAATCTGCTGAATGAATTTTGTCGTTTTGGATTTTGTCGAATCGACGCAAGATATATGTTTCATTCAAATTCGACGTATTTCACGGAGCCACTTGGTTGATTCAGCTATTTTCTCTTTTTTCGGGGTGGAACACCTGAAAGAAATTCTACAAAAAATTTGAAGAGCAGTACGATGAGAGTTTGGTAAAAAATGTATCTGTCATATGAAATGTGTGAATTTATGTATTAACGGTTATGACATTTAAAGTTTTTTTCATGGAATAGTAGCTTCGATCGAGCGTTATTAACGAGTCTGCCTTATAATCTGCAGCCATTAAATATGTGAGGAGCGTTCTATCAAAGTGCTGTGCTCCATGCGAGCGTGAATTCATGAAGAGGATTCGTCAAGCAATCTGCTAGAACTATTTCCCCAAGAAGATTAAGAATGTGGAGAAGTTTTGATGGTTAAAGGAATTCTCTAGAGCTGAAATTATTGAGAGTTTTAAAAATATTATTTATCCAATTAATTAGTTACGGTTATCCAAAGAATTTGACTCGAATAACTTGATCCGAGTTAATTAACTTCGTCATTCTTATTTCAATGAATTTTCGAATAAAAAAATTTCTCAACTTCAAACAATCTTACGTCAAAAGAATATAATTATAACTCTCTAATCTGATAAGTATTTACAGCAATCTCAACTAATTTACTTCAACCACCTCCATTTTTTTACGATTGTTACTGACATATTCCCAATACCGCGGCTTATTCGTATCTTCTTGAAGGCATATTTTTGGTCTCACATTTACCACATTCATGATGAATGGGTAATGAGAAACGTCTTCATAGCATGGGGATAGTGGCAGCTCTTTTGGAGACTATAATCAGCATGGACAAAAGCTGAAAATAGAAAAAAGAACGAAATCGGATTTCAGAACGTGAAAGGAACAGCGTGAACCACCGGCAGTTACCGCAGGGTCGTTCGCGTCGTAATGAAACCATTTAATGGTTCACCACAAAGTTATTTCGAGGCCGATCGTTATGTGAAACGTGGTGAAGTAAACAGCGACAGAATGATTGTATGCATATCGATTACGATGGCTTTAAATAAAAATTCTAGTAATGTTTATCACAATAACCAACGTTTCAATTCTGTAATTATTCATAGTGAAATTATATATTCAACCCCTTGGAAATATAACATTTTCTGATTACACACTTGTAAGAAACAATGATTCAATTAGATGGCAAAAACCATTTTCACAAGAAGAAAAAACCGTCAGCCCAACCGTGACCCGAAAAATTTCAAAAGCTCGAAAACCAGAACAAAGTGGGCTTCATCTATATGCAAATTGGTTGGAATGAAATTGCGCGCCAGTCGAATAGGCCTTGTTGCTTTACCAACCAAATACGTACAATAAGATTTTTCTCTGGACAAGGTTCATCTCGTGAAATCATGTATTTCTCACATTTCTAAACTTTACTGGCTTTAATTTTCTTTGTCCAGACAATCCACAACGATAGTGCTTTGAAATTTCAACTTTTTATCCTGGAAAATCAAACTTCAAAGCAGCGTTTTTTTTATATCTCTTTGTTTGGCGTTTCCTTAAGAGAGAACAATCGCTCTTTTGCTTGAAATTTTCTTGCGTGTACCTGATTCTGACAACTCTTTAAAAGTCTTTCTTCAACGACAGCGATTTTTTTTACTGCTTCGGTTTTGTGGAAGTTCATTTCGAAATAAACTCCTCAGGATAAAGCACCAGGAACCTCGATGATTTAAAATTTTCTAGACTCAAATTTATTTGAATATCATATTTCATCTCAATATTTGAAAGGGAATGAGATGAAATGATATTTTCGAATATATTCAACGAACCACGAGAGCGCCATAGTTCTCGCAAAATTGTTGTTGTAGCGAGCTATAACTCTCGTGGCATAGAACAACAATTTTGCGGATATATTTTGAAGGTTTAGAGCAGGAGAAAGAAACGATGTTCGCGCTATTGGCTGCTTTTTATATTGGGAGTAAAAATCTATGAGATAACCATTGCTTGAAACTGCTCCTAATCTACATCTTCAGCAAAATTTTTTGAGCGTTAGAGAGAAACATAAAAAACCAAACAAAAAATGTGAATAACTTTTATCAAGGGTTTCCCAAATACCACAGAATTAGTGTGATTGGCACAAAATTATTAATTCAATGAGTCAACTATTAGAAACAATTTTATTTTAGTAACTTGGACCTGAAGATTGGAGAAAGAGACTCATTTATTTTTCTTCGTGGTAGATCAAAACGTCCTTCTGCCAACTTCATATTTTATTTATGATACTCTAAAAATTGCTCGGTAAATTCGCTGGCATTTGTAACAACATTTGGAATATGAGATTGTGCTTGTGACGTCAGAATAAGCTGGGGATTGCAGACGTAAAAAAACTTTGATGGTGGATTATGCATCGATTTCCCGAGCAGCCAAGGGATCTCAAAAAAAAAACAGAAAGAAAATATTCAGTGGTGTGAGATGCTGGTGTAGGTTTTGTATCTGAAGCTGTTTAAAACTTTTACGAACTTTTATATCTTCAAGAACTGAAACGAATGGGTCTGTACGCTGGTTATAAATGAAACATTGAATATCTGTGGAAGCAACGAGGCCAGCTGGTTCTTTTCTCATCTCGTTTCCTACACAGTTCCACACCGGAGTAAAATGTATATTTCAATAACTCTATCTTAAACCTGTCAATTAACCTTCTGGCGTTTTGATGGTATTCAGTTGATCGAAATTTCGTTGATCCATATGAAAAATATAGATTTTACAAGTTTTTGACGTTTGACATATTAATTATTTTCGATTGCGCACACTTCAGTATTATACGTCGATATTGCAGCGTATTAATATAATTTGAGTGTTGAAAATTCGCTGGATTATCGGTTTGTTTGAACCGATGGTAGATGACAACATATTCGACGCCAATTACTGTCGCATTATCAACTACCTAAATTTGTCAGCATGTATTGATTTATTACTTTTTTCCATTCGTCTTTTATTCGTTATTCATTCTTGTTTTTCATTTTTATATTATTTATCAGTGAGCCCTCGCTCTGCTTCGGAACTAATATCCAACTTGAAACATTATTCTGAGAACATTTCCGTTACATTATGAACTTTTCAATCCTCCCATCCCATTACTTCAATTTTTAAAGTTGGAAAGTTCAACTTTTTATTTCCACTTTATTATCTTATACGATCCGGCATGAAATTCTCCTAAATTCGTTAAAATAATTTGTCATATATTCATCTAATTTTTTATGTGATGCTACAATTGAATTAACCCTCACTTGACTCGGTTAATTTTTATGATGAAAATTTTGATAATGAAAAAAATATATTTTTTATAACTCGGGCTACATTTACTAAAACTTGTTCAGATAATCTATGGTCCATCAAAATGAATATGCATCGATATTACCATTAATTCTCCCCGAATATCATTCAATCGGAATTGATGATATTCATGGTCGTCATGACTATCATCGATTTCGAGTCATCCGAGTAATGATGGTCTGAAATCCAGATTTAATTACTAATTGTATTGATTGGATGACCAGTCGATTTCGGTTACGACAGAAACAAAATTATTGGGTCCTTTTGTTTCGCATCGTCCCCAATCACATATCACACACCAGCACTAAAATTAACGCCGAATGGACTTCGTGAGATAGAGGCGTTTCGAGGTAGGCCGAAGGAAACTTGGCACTATGCTCCACGAGGGAATTGCAATCGAGGTTGCAGTAACTTGACCTGTTCTCTGCATCACATACTCAGCTACTCATTTAGTCTGCTGTGTGCACTACCTTTAGTGTCACCGTACATTAACTCATAATGTGCTCCAAGTTTTTTTCTTCACATCGTTCGACCACATATATTAAAATAAACTGAATCGTCGCTTATTTTTTTATTTTTATTATTCCTGCCTACCTCCTGATGGTATTTTACGAGCCGATCACTTTGAACCCGCTTCACTTATTTCCAAACTCCCGATTTCCATATTTCTGGAAATTACAGAAAACTCAGCTCCATTAGGCGGCTATATTTTCAATAAATTTCAAAAGATTCAAACAATCAGAAACTTAGAGAAACTACTTTCCGCTCAGAGCCTCCATCGCCGTCGACATTGAGTTTGCATGCAATTAAAAAAAATAATTGCTTCCGTCCACTAAATTGAAAAATTTTGAAAATTGTGTGCTGAACCTGTGACTTTTATAATTAAAGCGGATCTCGGGATGGTCGATACTTGGATAAGTGACCGCTTGGCGCAGGACTGACTCGCACATCGACCACTTAGCCAAGGACACTTTTTAAAACTCGGTTCCTCATGGTATTACTCATAGGGGATTAAGATATTATACCCGCTGAAGAACTGGCGGAGCCAGTAAAGTCAGGTGAAGTGGAGGCAGTAGAGTGCATCTTTGAGTAAATATAGTTTCAGTCATCTAAACATTTTTTATGATTATCGATATCATTTATTGATGTTAAAGTGGAATGTCAACTCGATAACTGTAATACGCTTCTTTGTCAAATTTGCATTAATATGAAATGTAACACAAGGTAGAAACGACCATTTCTCCAAGGATATCTGTATTCCCTACCTAGCACCTGGGTTATAAAATTTCAAATTCCATAAAAGCGTATCAATGTTTCTTGGACTGCATCGATCGTCCAGGGCAGAACATGGATTCATTTCACTTGCTTCCGTACCAACTCAGCACGTACAGACCCCAATTTAACTGACAGTTGTTCGAACTTTATTGACAGGCCATGCTCGATGTCGATTATTTGATCGAAAAAAAGTATTAATGTTTCTTTATTCCTACCAAAAGATATTCATTCCTCGGACTCGATTAGACAGCCGCTGCACATGAGTTCACTTCATTCACAGTTCTATTTCGTTGATATATCTACCAACGTTGGTCACTATAACTTCTCTCTTTTTTTTTGGTCGATCTGGCTGATCCTGAGGAAGAATAATGCATAATTTATATTCTGGTTCCTGAGATATTCATTTCTTAATTGAGGAAAAAGTGATATCATGGGTTAAATCTTTCTTTCGCCAGGATCATTGAGCAGTCAATTTCCATCGTAATGACTTTGATATCAGGAACCACGTGTTGATTTTTCATTACATTTTTTTTCAATACGTTTACGTTACATCATAAATTAGTAATTTTGATAAATTCGAAGCTCAAACCATTGTGTAACGATGTTAAGCGTTATAACAAAAGATTACCGTTACAACATTTCTCATGAGCTTTGGTTTGGCATATCTGTTTGTATTATATCACATGTTTTAAAAAATAAGTAAAAAATTGCGAAAAAATGTTAACATTTACATTTAGATTTAAATATGTTTATGTATATATTATGCACAGTCACGTACGAAAAATCGTACTCCATTGGTGTCTGGAGGTTTAGTCGTTAGCCCGCAGTAATATTTGATGTATGAGAGTCCGGGGGTCGCCATATTTCTGCCGACTTTGCGAAGCGTTTTAGTTTTTCGTACTAGTTGGAAGGCTTCCAGTAGTCGAAGCCGAGACCCAAAGTAAGGTCGGCCAGGAAAAACCGCATCGTGAGATGGTGCGCCATATATATACATGTTTATATATATATCGAAGCTAGGAGCGGCAGAAGGGAATGAACCTCTCTTCGTGTACGTATACAACCCCCTGGCGTACGCTTTACATACAGTCTCTCTCTCTCTCTCGCCTCAATGTGAGTGAAAATGTACGACGAGGGAAACCAACCGGTTTTGTACATCGCGCACGACTTCCATCCAGGTATTCGTATAACCCGAACTTATGTGCATTCCTGTACGAACTAGTACTGCGAGTTACGATGGTCACATTTTATAACGAATGCTAAAAATTAAAAGGGCTTATTTCGCCTGAGAAAATATTCGGTCTGTGAGCCTCTTTGCCTTTGGAAGCTGAAAACATGATAAATTCGATGCAGTTGTCGGTCACAGAGTTCTTCCAAAATAACTTTACGCCGGTCAGCATTCGAATGGTACGTAACATTTTTCCTCTTGTTGTACCAATTTATTATTTTTATCAACTATGAGATATTTAAATTACAATAGTTTCTTTAGTTATCCACTTTGTAACCATCGTTTTGCTAGCGAAGGTTTTTTAGCCGGAAGAGAATGTTCGTTGTCAAAACGTGCCGCATCAGCCTCAGGACAATTCTGATGTAGAACCTTTCGGTTTGATTGCATTTCATAAAATCTACGTATGACAGTCTCAAAAAAGGCCTCTGCAATAAATAAAAGTGAATATTGAGTAAACAAAATTAACGTAAATCAAAAAGGTCATTAGTGTTTTTAGAATATATGTAAACTCTTTGGAAAGCGTGAATGAGTTTGTGAAAAGTTGGACCGTATCCATAAGTGAAATAGAAATGCAAGGTACACCACATCGTTCTAAAACAAAACGAAGCGAAGCTTGTTTCAGATTATGTGTTGAGGTACACCGTATATAATAGAGCTAACCGTGAAAGCCATGACTAGTGCCAAAATCCGTTCTCCGTTTTCCTTTCCGCAATCCTTCTACTTCTGGTCAAAGAATTTGCCACACTGTGGCTGAACCAAAAAACGTATATCCAATTACTGGTCGCTTTGACTATTATAACATTGTTTCAAAATTCAACTGACGTTCGTCGTTAAGTCTACCACAACATTGCAAAACATTATGAAAACTAAATTAAGTTTAGCAGATTAATAAGTAGACTTGAATAACTATATTTTGATGGTAGTAAAAATCGTTGCTTTGCAGATAAAGATAGTCGGTTCGATGATAGCTTTTCAATTACGAATGTCAAGAATTTACAGGAAATCTTCAAACGATAATTTTTGGGATTCACGTCGCACATATTATCAGAATTATTCATTAATCCAAAATAGGGAATTCGCCAATGAAATGTCCATTACTAATTGGAATAGAAATTTCCGTTCATTCGTTGATGATATCGACTGATCGAATAATTCAACTGACGTTTTGACGATGATTGGAAATTTATATATAAATTTCACTTAATGGATTAACGTATACATGTGGAAGGGGAAATCGATGAAAAATCGACTCTTCGTAGAAATTCTTCCCCTATTTTAAAGTTTTACTTTTTAACTTTACTAGAACACGAGAAAAATATTCTGTTCACGTGGATAAGCGAAAAACAAGGAACTGGTGGCTGTCTATAGGACGAATAATTATCGAGACACTCGCGCGAGTTTTCCCGTGGGCTATTTCGCCGCCTCTAAACGAGTTTCCTGCGGTTTTCTCGTGTTACGAAGCAGTTAAATAGAACCTCTTTACCACCAGCCTTTTGCCCAGGACTTCCGGCCGAGCTAGGACCAGGTACAGGAGCCAACTATCGTATTTCCTTACTTCTATGTACTCTCCCTTGTAACTGACGTCGTCCTTTCCTCTCGTGGCCAACTACACTCGATACCTTATTCCCGTCAAGACTCCAGAGTCCTCCTGCATAAACGAAGAATTCTTGACGAGATAATTCAACCTGCATGTGTTCGTCAGCGAAAGCATGACAGGCGTGTACACTGCAAACGATTTACGTGTAACCTACAGCACGTTCATCCAGTTGAGAATATTTCGAGAACCTTCGTTAATTCCTTACTTACTTCGTCCAATATTCATTAGCGAATTGTTAGTTCGGCGCATTCTAAAATTTTATACAAGAAATAAAAAAACACATCAATATTGTACAGAATGTTAAACAATGATGCTCGATGTAATTTCTGATCAAATTTGAAATTCGTATGATAAAAAATCTGCTGGATTGTATTTTTAACAAGCTTCATTAGAAGCTGCTTTAGTTTTTTTTTTACAAATCGTGATTAATGTTGCAAAAACACAGACATTTTTTTAGAAACCATAAAGTACTCAGAAAGCAGTGAAGAGTTAATAAAACAGGAGAACTTTGATCCCTTCTTCTCCATGGCTCTTTTGAAAGAATAAAAAAAGCCTGTTCATCTTCATCGCAGAAAGTACACAAACCCGACTGGTCGTACTTCATTCTTAAATAATGATGCACAGTCGCAAAAGGACTGCACGCGACTCTCGGAAGTCTCTGCATTTACAACTGGTTTCTTTTGTCTTAATGCTTCGTCTTGAATGCATATATGAACGGTACTTCATTCAACCGGGTGCTTTTCCTTTTTAGTTTTATACGAAATTCTTACCAACCGTATGTATGTTTCAACATAGCAATCCTTTGGGTCATTCAATACTGAGCGTGGGTCTCAGAAGTTCTTCAGATGAATTTGTTCTGGTGACATTCAAGATTTTTTCGTGTGATAAACGATGCCGAATGTATGGGAATACTAACGTGTCGAATAGGGCGAAAATTTCATTGAACGAGTGAGAATTCCGATTGAAGGAATGATTTTGCTTGCCCTCACGTATAACATTCGCCATCTACAGATCCTAATTCACTTGTCAGTCTGCCTAAGGTCGACACACCACATACGCATAGCACAAAGATACTTTAAATACCTGTGTATGCATGATGTATCGAAATCAGAAACGCATGCCATGCACGCTGTATCGATTATCGAACTATGTGTTCAGGTCCAGTGATCCATGTCCTCACTATCTTGCTCGCTACGTCTGCTCTCTCACTCTCTCTCAATCGTCTTCAACCTTCCGACAAAGTTCTCACTCGTCACACTGTTAACTCAAGTCACGTGACTTCGATCCTTCCCTTGAGAAGACTTCGGGTTTGGTCCCTTTCTCATGTTACCCTTATCACGTCTTTCGCTCCTTCGGCAACCATAGTTCTCACACGTCGTCGCTACTACCGTTCCGAACAAGAAACACACACACACACACACACACTCTCTCTCTCTCTCTCTCGCTCTGTTTCTCAGCCTCATCGGCTTGATGGTTCTGTATCTGTGGAACCCCTTGGCCGCATTCCCATGCCTCCCCACGTAATAGCACGTTCCTGACCCTCCCTAAATCGTCCCTCCACCTTGTCCTACTCGTTTCCGTTCTCTCCGATCAAGCCTATAAACTTCCCTCAATTATCCATTCGGAATTTCCTAATGGCTTTGTCCCTGAGTAAATTTCATGATGCATATGTTAGCTTCGCACTCAATTCGAGTTCATCATAACTTTGGATTAACATTGTTTATTTAAATCGATGAACTTGTCAGCACTGTGATTACAATTGTTTTCTTGTCATGTACTACCTATTAATTCACGAAACTAGAATGCGAAACGTAAAAGTAATTTTTCATTCTTATTCTCCTGTCAGATCGCTAATGTTTTTGACTTCGGACAGAAAACGTTTTTAATTTCTGTCTTGAGAGCAGATCAAACTGCATGAACATTCAATAAACATTTCACTGTCACAATACTGTATTAATGCTTTTTAAAATACTTGAATAACCACTTTCAGTAGAACTTCATGTTGCTCAGCTGCTGCTTCCATTTAAAAAAAGGAAGTTAAAAAACATAAGCCTCCATCATCCGCAAAGAATGGCATGAAGAATCATGTCACGAAATTCACAGATAACTCGACAACTCTTCGTTGGAAACTCTTCACCATTTCGAGAAAAATGCGATCGAGGTTCCGATTACGAAATTTTCAGACCAACTGTCTACTTATGATAAATTGATGATCCATCATTCTCATAATCATCCATTATTCACTCCCTTGTATCTTCTGATGATTCGTATCCCCCTTTCCTTGTCTAATACTCTTTTTTATCCCTTTTTTATAAAAGAAAGACAGTAGCGACCGGAATTCTCTGAATTTCGTAACAGTCCATGTATTGGGATTACGCAGAAAAAAGTTTTACAAAAAATCTTACGCTAGCACATTCTTTTAACCTCGCGTCGGTAAGAAAGAGAGTTCACTTTGATTTATTATTCATTAATCAGTATTCGCGAATCATCGGGAGCTACACGCTGGAATAAAAATGGAACAAGCGGCTCCAGAAAGAATAACAAGACAGTAGAATAAACAAAGACGAAACAAAGTAGAATGCAAGTAAGTTGGTCTGATGCTGAATTGCGCTCCCGCGTCGAGACTTTGAAAATTCTCACCCTAGACATCGTTTTCGGAAATAGTAAAGAATACCAATGTGCAAAGTAGCAGCAAACAAACTGTAATGGATGTCTATATATATATATATGTATATGTACAGTAAGAATAAGTGAAGAAATTCAAGAAGACTCGAGCGTGGGTCGACCTCCGGCAATGGCTGACGGGATGCTAGGGTGTCCGGAAGGGCACGTTCACGGGGTGGAAAGACCGAGCCTGATTTCCAGTCGTGAAAGAATGTATTCGGAACACGTCCTACGAAAAGCAATACTTTCCTGTCGACGAAATGAGGAATTTGGCCAGTTTGCGTGAGAGTGAGAGACGCCAAAAAGCACTTGGTCGAGATCTTTGATCAAATTGTAACGCAAGACGCTAAGTCGGATAGACGGAAAGGACAGAGAGAAAGCGAAGAGGTCAAAGGTTGGCTCAAAACACTACGTTCCTCATTCAATCTAGTTTTAACCCGATAATTTTCAGAACTCTGCCAAAATAGTCGTTTAATCATACCCTTGTACGTATCCTACGTCTGATTGAAACTTAATAAATCGCGATTAAAAAGACTTTATTAAAAGAAAGAAAGAAAGAAAAAAAAATTTATCACCAGCGCGGAAATAGTGGTTACTGATATAAACTGAAAACGAACAAGATAATGAAATTTTAAACATTTCAAGATTTCAGGAAACTCGATGTTTCCAATAATTTATTCAAACCTTATCAGAATTAGGGTATTCGAAAAGTTTTTAAGCCAGAAAGCGCACGGAATAATGTAGCTACCAATCGATGAGTCGATTAATCAGTAAATATAGTTATATGTCCATGGAAAAATTAAAATAGAGATCGAAGGGGAGGAAGAGAGAAAGAGAAAAAAGAGGGTAGAAAGAAAGAAATATGCTGACTTTTTTATCTGTAACCAAACTGGCTCGGACACACGGTCTCATGGATGTTTTAGAGAATGATTCCATAGCTGCTACGAGAAGCAATATCACTTTTAATAATGTAGAAAAACGACGAGGCAATTCTTCTGTAAAGATGTAATCACACTTCCTCTTCCATGGACAAAAGCTTTCACTAATTCCTTATCCTTTTACCGCCCATCACATTATATCGCCCTTTATTCCCTTCGTGCACCGAGTAATAATACAACCACTCCAAAAGCTTCTCACACCCTTCGCCCTCGTAGAGCATAGTCTTCGCAGTACTGTCGTCGATCCATGTTTTCAACTGCCAGTGCTGTTGCTGGTGAACTGATGATACTGCGCGTCCAGATGCCCCAGGCCTAGTAATACAATTATCGCTTCATAAAGGCTCCGTAATCCTCCCATACGTGGACGGGGTTGGTCCTTGCTACCCGGCATACATCGAGAACACATCCATTCTCCCTACCCACGTCCTCATGCCTAAGTATAACCATTACAGATCAATATTATCTCCGTTACCTGTTTCCTCTCTCCCTTTTGCTCTCTTGCTATCTCTCGGATTAACATTATTATTTTCATTCATTTATTCTCTCTTTATATCTCGTTACCATTTATTCGTAATTATTTTTGTATGTTGTTATCTCTTCTAGTGTAATTAGTCGTGCATCTTATTAAAATATTTTTAAACACCAGTGAATTGCAAGGATTTTGATGATCACAAGTCGAGCCAACTTGAGCTCCTCTCTTATCGCTGACTTTGTTATCTATGATTTGCGCTGTTAAATCTCCAATTTATTCAAACATTAAAAGTATTGGTATTCGTGGGAATGCTGCGAAATGCTGGGGAATGCTGAAAAATATGGTTATAAAATACTAAAGAAATAATTTTTTGTTCTAAATGCCAAACAAATGAGAATAGTCTGGCTAGAATCACGTTTAAATGTTAACTCTTTGGTCAATGTTCGAAAACTTTCATACAACTTGCGAAATACTCTAATGATGTTGATGTTACATCCTCCAAGAATACAAAAAACTTGAAGTATCGAAAAAAAAAAAATTCTTCACAAAGCCTAGAGTTTCCGATGTAACCACTCGTTCTTAATCTAATACACATACAAATATTACATCGCTGAATCTCCCCAAAACTAGGCAGTCAAAATTGGGGGAATCGTCTACCGCTCCTCATCAGAACATGAAATTGTATAATCTTGGATTTCTATTATCTCGAATATGAAACGGTGAATCTTTTTGAAATTTTGCACGTCATTACACGATAGTGTCCTGAAGGGGTCCTCAAAGTTTGTAGAAATTCTACGACAAAATGGTTTAGCGAGTTCACTACCTCAAATGCGATGAAACTCGAGATAAATCGATTTATATGCATATACATTAAATAAATTCGTTACAAGATAGACACGTTATATCTTGGGAAGTTTCATGGAAAAATAACCATTCAGATCCTACTTTTGATATTGTGAGATATAAAGAAAACGGCAAAGGTCATACGACGTATGATCTGTGCAAATTCACGGATGTGTGCATTTGTACAAATGCTGGAACACACCCATTCATCTTTTCAGCCTGAGTTCTCTCGTATTTTTTTCCTTTTTTTTTTGTGGCCTTATTTTCCTCTTGCTGCTATCTGGGGCTATCATCCCCGTCGTATACATTCGTCGTCGTCGAACGACCAGCCCGCTGTTTAATGTTCCAACGATCAAAGGGGCTGCCTCGTACTGCGGAACAGTGAAAGGATCAACGTTAACGCAATCACGATTCTCGATCTTTTCTACATATATACATACATGCAGAGTATATCGAATCGAAAGATCGTCCATGTACTACGTCGTTTTCTGTAAAATGAGAAGACCGAGACGAACGATAGCGCCGAAGGATAAGAGAAATCGCGGACACGATGAATTGAATTGCAAAGCTCAAATTACGGTCGCTCGCACGTACGCTCTTCGAATAATGATTGCACTTAAGGCGCTGCACTGGAAATGGACATGTACAAAGAAAATAGTATGCCAAGACTGAGAGGAAAAGCTTTCAGTGAAATGACGAAATTTGAAAAGCCGTAAGGATATATTGGTCACATCGGATAGACTGAAGGTAAATCCAGGAGAAATTACACCTCGTGAACTCTTCGCTGTATTTTCCCCCTCTCTCTCTCTCTCTTTCCCTCTCGTAAAGTGCAACCGACCGGGATCCGAAAAGGCTTCGTCGTCCCTTAACGTAACGATTTTCACTTGAAGTTTATCCTTCTCCGTTCTCTCTCTCTCTCTCTCTCTTTCTCTCTTACACTCACACACAGACACACGAACGCACGCATACTCGCTTTTGCCTTCTTAACCCTGTTTATCTCGATCGGTTTTTCTTCACCCCTCGACTTGGAGTTACCGTTGGTTTCTTGGGGAATTCCCTTCTTGCCCGGAGAAATAGATTCCTAACGGGCCACCCCGAGTAGCCTTCGGTACAGTCTCGATCTATCTTCAGCACCTTTAACTCTTTTTTGCTCACGTCTTCCTCTCCAACCCCCCCTGTCTCTCTCTCTCTCTCTCTCTCTCTCTCTCTCTCTCTCTGTGTTACAGTTTTTCTGACCTTTTATCAACAAGTTTATTTCACCTTCACGAAAGCTATTCGAACTGCAATACGGTGACCACCTACTGCATGTAGCCATGAAAATGCATAATTTAACATGATAAATACCGTTAATGAGTTTTCATCATTTCATTTCCTAGCGTGTTTCTGCTATGATAGTTCATCACTTTAATAGCCGGTGTTATGAAATGAATTAACTATTTCCATAATTGAAACTTTTCTTTAAAAAAATATCATCAGTTAAACATATTGACGATAAAAATTTCCGTCCGTTTCGCGTCGATGATGAATAGCCATCACAATTCTCTAGTTCATTTAGCTTTTTATTTTTCCGAATTAACGAGCTTGCAGTTACCGTCCAAAAGATTCAATGTTCTTTCGTTATTTCGTTTAATTATCTCGGCAACCTACGTTGAAACTTGGCACTGGTATATATATAAAAAACTCCATTAATCAGCGTCTACCGGCGAAAAGCAATTACACGCTTTGGACATTCCTGTACGCGCAGTGAGGTCTTGCAATATAGAGAGGATATTAGCTGAACTACCGTAGGTAGGTGACACAATTTAACACCGCAACGACAAACCCCTTTGGTGACTGAACCGATTTTCTACAGGAAGTGGCAAGATACAAAGCGTATGTCGAGTGCCCGAAACTATGTATGGGCTCTGTGCTGGTGTTTACCTAAGCTACTTTAGGAACAAAATGGGAAATCAATTACCAAGTGAGTTTCCACATGGGTAAAGAATATGTTTGGAAATGTAGGTAATTCAAATTTGATTATATTCGAATTTTTATTTTCATTTTCATTGTTCCTATATTTCTCCCTTTCTAGTTTTTATGAGCTAATCCCATTGCTTTGACCCTACGCATCGCATTTGCACGAGGACTAAGAGAAACTGTGGGAAACCTGGCTACAGGCGGCTATATTTTTACTGAGTTTCAGCTGATTAGGGTCATCAGAAACTCAGAAAAGTGCCTCAGTGATTGATGCACAAGCCGGTGCACGAGCCATTCAAGTATTGGCCTCGTCTGAGGCTGCTCCACCTGGGAAATCGCCGATGCCATACGCCAACCCATTGCTTTCAGTAGATTTGATCATATAGAATTTATGTGTTTAATCGATGTTATAAGAAATATCTTATTTATTATGTAAAATGTATTATTTTTTGGCAATTATTTCATTTCGGTTATCTGGTAATTATGTAACTTGACATATAATTCGATTTTTTTGGTTTTCAAAAAGATTTTTAAATGTTAAGTTACACATTAAAATTGCTTTGAATTGCATTTGAATTATGAATTGATAACATTTTTTTTTTGTGTTAATTTCGATCGGGCATAACTAATTCAGATTCTTGCGAATTCGAATTATAATGTGAAGTCATAGACAACCGACATTCTCGTCCTGGATCAAGTTTTTTTTTTCGTTCATAAAATGAATTTTTTTCGTTATCTGGATTGGCAAAAAATTTACCCCTCGCGGATCATTTCCGAACATTTCAAAAACAGTACCAAAAAAGACGAAGGAAGTGAGTATTTTGTTATGCGTGAATATATCAATAATATTTGTTTTATCGCGATAGAATATATGATATTTTGAGAACTAGCGAAAATGACAGAGAAAAAGAGGGAGGAAGGGGAGGAGAGGCAACATTGAGGAAAGAACACGACGATAAAATATATTGTCCCACTGCCTCTGGTAAATACCAATGGTTTCGATAATCGGATGTTTCGTGATGATGATGTTGAGAATATTTTATTGGAAAGCTTGCTAAAGTCAGGGCATTAAGAGAAGCCACAGCTGCCAAATTTTTCTGTTATAAGCATATATACATATATCGTAGAATGGAACAGAGATTCCGTGGAAACTGGGCGTTTCGCCACGAACTCCAACAGCAACACGTAAATCAGATTTCCATAAAGTATCCGTGAACCCGGCTTTTCGCGTCGTTATCACACTCGAAGCCGTACTTTACTCGTAGCCTCGAGATATGGGATTAAACTCAGTGTAGATTGAACAACATCCGGCACAAGTGAAGCAGATAAACACGAGAAGCGATCCTGCTCCAGTTTACCCTTGAATATTATTTTTTTTTCCGAATACCGCAACATCTGATAACAGCTAATTTCATCCCGGAATTGTTTGTCTCTTGGATGAAAATACTCCGAAGTGTATTTTGAGAATGGAATAGACACGGTTCTTTTATATGAAGGAATCTATTTAAACTTATCCCATTTAAGACTATTCCCACTGAATATTTTGATAACTATTCGAGCGTTTTTATTTCTCTTGCATATGAACGCATTTTCATTCTCAATAAATCGGTGTAATTTCTCCTTTCTGAAATATAAGCTTAGGGACAGACTCTCTCTCGGTACAAAACGAATTTCCTCGAGAAATAAAAGTTCCATCGTGAAAAGGATCAGTGAGCGTCGAGAGAAATGCAGCAGTCCAGAATTAAAGATCGCATTCTTATCCGTAGTCAATGGATCCCGAAATAATGATGTTTTTTCTTAGTGCAATAAAAAAAAAAAAAAATTCTTTGAATAACTTAAGCAATGGGCAATGCATACATTTCACCATATAGATTGAAGTTCTAAGCGTGACAATTGAGGCATGTTCCGTTATTTTTCACCTGTATTTAAATTGAATTAGCAATAATCTAGAAATTACATATCTTTAAATTGTTATCGCTCATTGATGATTCCTACAGAAATTCCGTTTTCGAATGAGCCGCTGCGAAGCGACGAAAATCAAAACTAAGGTCCAATCGTAGAACACGGTTGCTCTTCGCAACGAGACTTCCGAAGTTAATGAATTAACGCAGGGACCTAAATTTCTCGCAGGAATTCCGGTTGGGATTCGTTCCGGGCTGTGAAACGAGCGTTGAAATACGACAATGGGGTTGAAGCCGTTAAGGGGTGAGTACAGTCAGGATACACCGAGAGAGTTAGCTAAAGAAAAAAAAGTTTTTCTGGGTATGGAGGATGAAAATTGCAAGTGCATGAAAAGAAGGAAGAAAGTGAATATGTGAACATGAACTATAAACTCCTATAAAATGTTTATGGATTGTTTTATCGAGCAATATCAAAGCGAAATATCAGCCATGAAGAGAACCAACGTGTTATTTTTAATAGTCTTTCTTTGACATTCAAAAATATAATCGATCATGCATTCGTGGTGGCAAAAATCCAAAAAAAAATATTGTCGAGAATCTTATTTAATGTTCGGCAGAACAACGACAGTCTATACATGTAAGCGAGAGAGAGAAAGAGAGAGAGAGAGAACTGGATGAAAATCCAGCGAAATTATTTTCGCCCTTTTTATTCTTGCTGGCAGACGGTGACAACGTTCCAACCCCTCTTCCGGTTTCTATTTAACTGTGGTTTTTCAAGGAACGTACGGTTTCAGATCTGTTTTCGCAGCGGTTGCACCCTGAGAGATTTCACTCTGTATCCTCCATAATCTCCCATTTTCCGTTCTTCTCCTTGTTATCCTCTCCTTTTTTTCAGTATCATAATGTCGAGCATTTCTCACTTCGAGCAGTGAAAATAGGAGTTGAGTTTTATAGGAGGTGCTAAGGGATGAAAACGGGACAAGTCCAGGGTTTTCCATTATAAGCTGTTGAATAGTGGGGGTAACACATGAAAAAAAAAACGGATAGTCGAGTTCGTTGACGGGACGAATCCCGTCTTGTTTTCTCCAACACATTTTTATCATTAACTCTCTTCCAATCTTGTCACTATGGAACAATACATATATGTATACTCTAATGCGAGACAATAGTACACTCATACAGGCATATTTCCGACCATCCCGTTGAAATGCGCTCTGTGGAAACACAACTTTGCAAAACATTCACTCCGGCCCGCACAGAGATGATACACACAAAGTAGCAGACTGCGGCCAAAGCCAGACGAAGCCACACACAAGGGTTTTGTAGTTTCCACTTTTCTCTACTATATGATAAATATATATGGATATGTCTACGTCTGCACGTACAGGGTGAAGCAATAATTATTAGTACTGAAATTATGTTGAAACCTCTGAGGAATACGCATATATCAAATGATATATTTGTGCTGTGCAAAAAGGAAATTCGTGCTATTGCATGCTGACAAAAGTATTCCTTCAGGCGAAGAGGCCACGGGAATTTGAAGATTTATTCAATTTTTCACAGAAGTAATTTTTTTTCTGAACTGCCATAATCTCTCAATCTCTCAAATGTCTCAGCCTAGAAAAATATAATTAAGATTAACTTTCGAACTGCACAACGTTTATTACTCCACATCGCATTTCTTTGTACTGTCAGGTGAGTACGAGTTTAAAGTCGAAATAACGAGGCTGCTTCGAATAAATTGTGAGGATAATGTTTTCATTTTTCATGGCAGTTTCATCACGGAAGATTATACTGGTTTTTTGGGCTCAAAGTGATAAAATACAAGTATTTTAATATTCTGATTTTCATGTGATAAATGATTGTTTTATTGAAAAATCGTATTCATATGTAAGACATGTTATTGTATCATTGTTAGTAGACGAATTACACGACGTATCTCTTAGCTAGTCAGACTGTAACAAAGGAAATGCCGGTAGCATAAAATTTCTCAGGATAACGGTGGTAGCTCCGTTTTCCTGTGACAATTAAGTTAATTGGAAATGCGTGTGTACCACACGTAGTCCTTGGCTCCAAGCTGTATCTGAAGATCGTAACTGCGAACTTGGTGGTATATGCAATCTTGCAAAATTATAGAGACGATAAAGTAGGGACGGAGAATTAAAGTTGTATGTGGTAGAGATTAAATTGCTTTGCATGCAATCCTCTTCAAGTAGCTCTGCACAATGTTCAACCGCAAATACACTGACATGCATTTTATTCAGTGTCTCTAAAGTCTCGAGGAAAATTTCCATGCCAAAATTCACCAGCCTCTCGCAACATCGTATTTTGTTTGTTAAAGTATACGGAAAAATTTTCAGTTAATGCAAATCATTATAAATATTTTTGTAATATTTCAATCATTGCAAAGTTTTTATTCGAAATGGCATCGTAATACTTCTGAGAAAAATCAAATTCAAAATGGAAACTTATTAATTAAATTACAATCGAAATTTGACCTGGACTGAGTCGATCTTTTTATGTGAATCTTGAATCGATTTTTTTTTACATGATAATATGAAATGAAATTGAATTTTTCAACAGATTATCGCTTTTCAACATCGTAGTACTAAAAATTTATTAATGAAGTTGCTACCTTAAAAATTCTCTGCAACGAATCAGACTATTTTTTCTCTCACGACCAAATCAGGCTCGAAATTATTATCGGTGAATGAAATATTTCTATAAAAATGTATTTTGTTATAAAATTAATTGCAACTGTGGTCGAGGTTGTCTCCTTCGTGTTATTGAACAATTTTATATTTTTTTATGTAGACTTCCGTAACTTTTTACAATTCTAATTCCAACAAATGTGCCTCGGACATTAAGTTTAAGAGTTTTTTTATTCTTCGCGAGAAGTGAAACAATACCAAGCAAATATGAAAGTGGGTCATCAATTTTAAAAGTGGCACATCGAGGAAAAAATATGCTCAATATGAGAGATTGAGTGAGTCTGGGTTGTGGATCGATTGCAGTCGAACTCGTTATAACAGTGAATCATAAGAGTCGCAGAAATATGTGTTTTTTTTTTTCATTCATCAACGGAGGGCGAATGTGACCATAATTGTGATTTCGTTCATCATTAAATACAGCAGAACTCCAATAAACAACAAGACCTCTTTTTTCACTTTGGACATGTAACAGATTTGGTTTTAAGGCATTTCCTGTCATGGCTTTCACATTACCGTGAAAAAAAAAGTTCCATTCCTATTCAAAAACTGCTATCAAGGAAAAATTCCGGTTTAAGTATTTCAGCGTCAAATATGAGTTCCGAACATCAGATTCTCCGACGCGAGAGTCTTCGTAGATCACCCTGTATATCATTTTTGCCGATCCCTGAACTACTGCGCATAATTACGAAGAGTCGATTCAGTCCTCCTTTATTCGTCCAACTGGTTTTCAATGTTTTCGGAGTACACAGCGCATCATGCTGGCAAAGTGAACACATTTCAAGCTGTTCGTTTCACGGAAATCCTTTCGTCCGCTTATAATGTGTGCGCGTTCGGAAGCATCTAATTTAGAATACAAAAGGTTCCACTAACGAGGCGCCGTTGAACGGAACGAAATCGAATTGGGATTTCCATTAATGAATCAACGTGACGAAAAAAAAAAAAAAAAAACAAATTAAAAAGGGACAAAAGAAATACGTCCAAGCTCTTTTTTTTTTTTTGGAAAGAAAACGATTCTTCAGTTCTGTGCACGTTCATTCCGCTGTCAGATTACTTCATTTTTTTTTTACCCTCACCAGTGCACTCCCCTCTTTGACTCCTTTCTTCCATCATAGTTTCATTTTAAGAACAGTGAGTCGTTTATCCATGAGTTCTCCATTTCCAGGTGCTTTCTTCCTCGTTATGGGCTTGTATACTCACCTAGCCATCCATCCCTCCTCAAACTTGAACATCGTGGAGTCCTAGTCGGAGTCACTATTGTCTCAAGGGTCCGCTTGCAATCTAAGTTGGCAGACTCGAAATTCTGTGCTTGCGAGCTTCAGCACTATTTACGGAGACTCAACGTCTATAATCGAAAACGCCTTGGTCGTTCCGTGCTGGATGTACCCGCTGAATTTGTTGCCCGTCTCTTTCGTAACTTCCCTTAAACCTATACACGAACTTCTACCTGCTTTGACTATTCTCGTGTGTGCCTTTGACTCGAAGCCACCATCTATATCACTGCGATTTGCGGCCTATTGCACCCGCACCTTGAATTTATCCCCAGCGCAAGTTCTAGACCGTGACAAAGTTGCACTTTCTCTTAATCGAATGTAGGTACATAAGGGCTGCTCATTCAATTTCTGACGTCCATGAACACTCACAATTACAACCGATGAATACGAAAGAATGAAACATCATAATTTTTCAGTGGAAATTTTTAGTTTTTTTTGTATCTTTTTTAATCAATATCTCATTATTGAGTATTCCTGGTTATATTTTTTGGGGTTTTTTATGACTCTCCGCGTTTCCACCACTCCACTGCGATCTAATTTCCTAAATCCAATGTTCCTGAGGGGACCCCAAGCGTGTTGCCTCCAGCCATACTTTCCTGATGCATTACTGTACCAGATTCGAACGAGAGCCAAGAGAAACTGTGCGGAAAGTCTAGCTGATACAGGCGGCCTTATTTGGACTGGAGGTTCAATTGATTAGCACCATCAGGAATTAAAAAAAAATAGCCTTTCGCTCAGCGATTAATGCGCAAACCGGTGCACGGCTGAACGGTCATCTAATCAAGTACTACCTTCGCTTGAGGCTGCTAAGCCTCACCAGACACACCGACTGTGCACCCATCGCTGTTGGTTCATTTTTTTTTCATATAGCAATACTCTTTCTAATACCAGTACGATTTATCTCAACGAAATGATGAATTAAATATTTGGCTTTGTAGTATATGTTTTGAATGCGGATGCACACATGTATGTGCGAACGCACGCGCACTTGCGCAAATACACACGAACACGTGAGTGTATTCCATTTCTCATTCGCTTCATTTCTTAGGGATATTAATATTGATATTGTATGCTATTCAGGTATTCAGGATGCATGAAGCCTGATGCATGAAATTGTTCGTTAATATTTCCGGAAACCTTCATAATTTAATCACAAATATAATCTCTAAACGTTATTTGTTAATGAACAGTTTTTATAATCATGTCAATCTAAAAATTGATGTAGCGAGAACGGGTATCGAGTTTAAATTTTTCTTTCGTGGAGCATGTAATACGCTCCGTGTCCTGGTTTTTACTTTAATTGAAACCGTGGTAGTTTCGACTGCAGATCGATCACGAAATATAGTGGATCGATATACTGAAATGAAATTGCTGGTTCTTTTATTCCCAATGCAGTGTCGGTCCATTTTGGGAAGGTAAAAATTGTTATTGGATTTTTATTTTATCGCTATGCACCATTGCAGGATAGCATTTGAACTAGACTCTGTTATGATGACAATACACCCTGCCAAAAATCAAGATTGACTCAACAAATTTAAAATGGTTTCAGCTATCGAAGCAAACATAAAGGATCAACGTAAACGACCACGGATGTGTACGTTCGCAATTTATATTTTTTATATTTTTTAAGGTCACCCTGTTTTCTGAAATATGATTCAGGTCACTTGTATCTCATAGGCGCTTGCTTATTATGTTTCCATTTTCACCTCTTTTGGCTAGACAGACAATTACTCGTTCCATTGTTTTGAGAGTGAATTCGCATAGCGAGACAATTGTGCCTCGTGATTCCAGGCTTTTTTATCCCTTATTCGATCGTGTCTTTCACCCAGTCTCGTTTTTACAACCTCTATTCTTTTTCTATATTCTCTCTCTCTCTCCCTATGGCCCTATTTTATTTTGTTCTTTTTCCGTGGCAATCTTCCTTCCATTTTCGATTCCTTCATTAATTATATCTTTCTCAGCATTTTGATACCTCCAGCAGGTCTACCTTCTCTTCTATTCTGACTGTACGAGAGATTATTTGTATTCGATCAAATGGACCAAATACAAGTACTTCAATAACGTATAGGAACAAATATGAGAAATATGACGAGTCATATTCGATTTTTAATTTTCCAGCAACTCGTTACATTTCAACTTCAAAGCAATGTCAGAAAAAGAAATACAAACAATGGAACAACTCGAGCTTCAAGGCACTTTTTCATCATGCAAAATATCGTTTAGCTCCAACATGCGTATACAGCTTCCAAACAGGTTACCGTTTATCCTTCAACTGATTACAGCTCATTAATTACGTCTCATTAATCATTACAACGAGAATGAAATTGAAAGAATAAGTTTGGTAAATTAGTATTTGATTTCATTCAGAGCAATCACCTTACATTCCATTCCCTAATTGCCCTTGACGCAAGCTAAATTAGTTTAATCGGTGAACTCGCACGAAGCTTTCGGGAAGAATGGCTCTCTCATACGAACACGTCAATTACGACATATACTTTTATGGGCACTATGATAATTGCACTAATTGCCTGAAGGGCGAATTACAGAGGTGCACACTTTGTAACATACGCATGAGTGGAATATTATCATGTTAATGTAAGCTGTGATACGGAATTGCGCCCGATAGAGAATCTAATAGTCCATCGATTTTGTCCGTAATTTAGATAGTTTCCGATAATTGGCGTTCTCCTCTTCTTGCACGTAATCAAACGTGGAGAATTATTCGACATCTGCTCTAATGAAATCGTCATTCAACTTACCAAGTTCGAGCTCTTTCAATATAACCGCTAATCTATTGAATCTGTTTAAATAAACTTTCTGTAATAAACTAATAATAAACCAAAAGTTTCATCAAATTTAAAGTAATTGTCTAGCAAGAGTTATCGGATCTTTTATCGATTTCATCAGTGGCCACTGTTAGTTTGAGGATAAGATGACCGATCTTTTTAATTTACATCATTCTTCGTGAGATTTCGCGGCTACATTAAAGTAGCAGTGTATAAAATACAATGGAGATGCGATAAATCTTTTCTCTACGGTGTAGTCATTTTTAGTAGGGGCTGCTGTTTTACGAAAGCATCGTGTCGTGCTCTATATTCTCACCAGTGCCAACTACGATAAATCTCTTTTACACGAGGATGTTGTACATGAGGAACGTGCAACGGACTTTATATCGTCGAAAAATTCGTAGAATTTCTCGCCGCAAACTTCACGCGATGCGCATTATATCCATGTTAAAACATGTCTCGAGATACGAATAAAAGAGAGAAAAGAACCACCGAGAGTAAACTCTTATAATATTCTTCATAAATCAATGGCCAAAAATATATTCGACAGAATATTTTTTGCTCACGTTTCATTTACAGTAACAATTCTAGCATAATTTATCATAATATGATTTCTGTACTTTTTTTTTCTCAAATTGATTGCACTGATTTTCAGTTCTACGATAAATGTTGTCGCAATTTTTCTCGTGATGATTTTTCTTTCCACATTTTTTTTTTTTTACACGGTTCGTGATTTTACGTGTTTTCATTCAACTTCTGCTATTATTGCAAAATTCAGCGATGTTCCCGTGCGGAATCAATAACGTTCGAATAAATTGGAAATATTTTCTGTTATTGATCCGGAGTTCTTCTGACGTGTTTTCTACCTGACTTCGTATTCACGCGTATTTAACATGAACCAAATGTCCGTGAGCCATGCCATCGAGAAAAATAATGGGCACTCGAATCAGACAGATCTCGCTCACGGATCAACAACCAACGATTGTTCGATAGGAATGCATTTTTTAAATATTTTGGTGAAATGATTGTCTGCTCGATTTATGCTCTTGTCTATTCTATATTTTCTCGAAATACCACCGTGACACGGTCTCCGTCAATCTATAACGTCCACTTGCCATGAAATCGTTTAGATTTCTTCAATAATGGCATCCTGCATGTATATTTTCGTGGATCACAAAAATAATATCAGGATAATACAACAACTTCGATTTGAAATATCTTTCGTATGAAAATCGAGCTCGGTACTATCAACGATGTTATATAAGGAAATGAGGCCGACGGGTCAAGCTTGTAAAATGATCATTTCGAAATTCCATTGCTGATTGCAAACTTCGATATAAAAACAGCACATATTTCGATATAATTTCTAATAAAATAATTTTTAAAAAAAGAATAAATTGAAACACTAAAAAAAAATAGAAGAAAAAAATATTTGAAAAAATAAGAAATAAATATAAAGAATGAAAAATAAATATAAAAATATAAAGAAATAAAGAAAGTACTGTAACATGTACGATGAAAGAAATCTTGTGAGAACAACACTTATTCTTTAGTTTAGACCCAAGGAATGATTCAGCTCCGATTAAAGTTAGATAGTACGAAATGTATACGAAATCTCAGAGATACGGGTCTCGAGATAAATCGATTGAACTCTTGGTAACACGCGTTTCAAGTGGTAACACGCGTTTCAAGTACAGACATTGTAGAATCTCATTAGAGATATGTGTCAAGATCAAGTGAAAAGGTGGAAAGGGTGTCATCGAGTGAATAGCCGAGAGTGAGGAAACAAACGTGCTTCAATTCAGCGTCCGGATACCAGTGAAGGTGTCCCACTTATTCACAACTGCGAGATGCATATTCAAATAAACGGAGATCATTGAGACGACATGTAATTGCGGTAGAAAATTCTATGCCTTGTGCTCACAAAAGGGCAACCATTTCGCTGGATTCACATCCGCATCCCTTAACTTTACTGAAAAGCTTCGATTCAAGGCCAAGCAGAATATAACACGGTCCATAGAACCCTTCGAAATAATTACAGTTCACGTTTCTATACCTTATCTTTCCACCAAGAAATTACGAATAACCATTATAATCAGAAGAAAAATCAATACGTCAGGTACGTGCAGACTGAGATTATATCATCGAGATCAAAACGGCGCCGATATTTTATTTGCATTTCTATGTTTTTTTTATCTGAACACTTTTTTTAGAAAAGAAAATTATTTTTCTTGAAGAAATCGACCGAAAATATTTGAAATTATTGTGGGTAAATAGTATGGTTTTGACTTGAACTTAAAGTTCCAATTCTATTCGATTTTGTCGGCTCGAATTTCGCGTGGTGACCTTTGTAGACGCCACAAACATGGGTGTTATATTTATACTTGCATGTTTTGTGCTTCATCTCCAGAATTATCAGAGAATCCGATATAATTGTCCAGCACTCTTCTATTGCTTATAGGCAAATAACGAGAGAAAAGTAAAACTGAGGACTGAATTTAATTCGGAATTATCACTAATTTCGAATTGATTCAAAATCCTAAAAAATGATCGAAAAAACGACTTTGTGACGTTTCGTGCGATATTCCGGAAATTGAAATTTGAAAAAGAGTGAATCTCCTCAGTTTTATTCGGAGAGATTGTTCTGCTTGGCTTATGAGTCAAAAATCGCTCATGAAAATTATGTTAAAATATTGAGACGGTTGAACTTTGCCGTTTTACTTGAAAGAGTCTTGGAACTATGACGTTGAACTCGAAGAAAATCTGGCCATAGAGCCAGATCCACAAGGCGCTAGGGCTTGAGAGAGGGTTTGAGAAATGCATGGTTCTAAATATTTAAGATAAATCATTTTTGGTCCAACTATGTTACCTGGCATTTTTGAAAGAAATTAAGACATTAATTCTTTTTTTCATAAAAAAAATACCGAATGAATAAAAAAAATCGATTTTTTATATTTACTATGTATTTTGGTAGGGAATAAAAAAATACTGCATCCACTTTTTTCCTTCCAAATTCTTTCCACTCGAAACTCCCGTCAGATTCAAGTCTATATAATCCTTTCGATCCAATGATTTGCGTAGTATAAAATAATTTTTTGACTTTGCTTTGAAGTTTTTTTCTTTCTACTTCGCTTATTATTATTTCAGCTTATAATTATTGAAAAGTGTGTTATTTCAAGGCTGCGGTTAGGCGGTGAAAATAAATATTTGATAACCATGCAAAAATTGACAAAAATTCTTGCCATGATCGAAATCTAGCAATGCTCGCTTTCAAATATCATTCATGGATCAGGCATCATGGGAAACAGTGGGGTAGGGTGAAATGAACGCACGAGCGGTGGCTCACCGAGACATAATGAAATTTGGCGTGTTCGACACGACAACCGAAAACACGAAACGAGAGAGAAAGAGAAAATTATAACGACTGAGCTGGCTGACCACCGAGAATTACGGACGAATGAATTCAATATCACGTTTAATAAGTGACGCTAACGCTAGAGAGCGTTGTGCTCGCGTTCCGGATCACAGAGGGGAGGCATTGAAGCGATATTGGTTTGACAAAATATTGAAAGAAGTATTAAAAAAAAAGTGAGTGATTTAAAAAATTGAGAAAACTTTTGAAGAACTTACGAAGGACACAAATCATGTTTGAATATTGAAAAAAATGCTTTCATATCGGCAAAATCTACAGCGTATATCAACCTTTATGAAAAACTCAATGCGATGAGAATTGTTTTCCTCGCGTGATATAATATAGCGAAAAATCCAGATGAAACATTGATCGTTTTTGTTAAATATATTGAACACGTGATTGGAGAATTGAAGGCATCGTTGTGAAGCTTCATTTCCAAGATTCACAAAACCCAGCATTTTCCCAATCTTTAATTACCCCACAAAACCTCTGACGATTTTAGAAGATACGAATGCCGTCGTTCCTGAATGCTGTGATCCGAGAAATTTCTTTTTCGAAACAACAGCAATAAAATACTTGACTGAATTAATCATGGTTGCTTGAAAATAAAAATTCAAGCAAACCAACAACGCTTGTGCAAATTAAAGAGCCGTATAAAAAAAAAACGTTGAAAAAAAATCGAATTTGATAAAAAAACAAAACTGTTCGTTACTATACGAGAACGCAGGCCACAAATATTTTTTGCAATCATATCGTGTTTATAATTATTTCAAACAAATCGTGATAACATTCTCAAGTGACAACTGCATTTTCACAAAGCGAATGACAACCAGAAAAGTTCCAACGACGAAATGGTCGCATTTACTTTGACGCTCAGCTCCTCATTGTTCGTGAATACCAAGTGAGTTACTGCTCCGCCTCCTCGCCATCTTTGCTGATCACAGCCATTATTATTATCACAATAAAAGCATGGCGCGGTATTTTGTCACGGTGTTATAACGATATTCGTCAGTGGTTATAATAATTCGTCGAATTATCGATCCGGAAGAGAACATCGGCGGTACGGACTCATATCCGTTGTACTAACCAACCAAGCTGTGAAAGAGGAGACGGATCTCGTTTCAAGCATAATACACTCGTAATATTTCTATGTTTATAAAAATACATAGATTTATGAATATTTATATATTTATACGGATAGTCTACGACAGAAGAGAAATAATGAAATAATGTAACGGGAGACAAGCTCTTCATGGAACGACGCCGTGCCATCGTACGGTAATAAAGGGTTGCGAATCCATACTCATTAACTACGAATACCTGTACCGTCATTCACGACCATGTAGATGTACATCATTCACGATATTTATGTATTCATGCACATTGACTCAGACATTTGACATAAACATAAATTTGTGGATATATATATTTACTTACCATTGAATATTTTATGTACGTATAATTGCTGCTCACAATACAATTCTCATTTAAGCTATCAGTAAATCAGTATTGTATTATCCTCTACGCAATTTTCAAATTTACGCGTACAATAGAATCCCGACCGCTGAAAATCATGACTGAAGGTTTCATCAATCCGCGGTATTCGTTATGACCCAAAATCATCTACACATTTCAGTGACATGCAAATTTTCCCGATTTTCCGATCCTCTCACCATACTTTCAAACGCTTCTTTTGATTCACATGTAAAAAATATGAAATAATTTGAATATATATTTGAATTAAATTTTCTGTGATTCATTGCAATGTTAATGATTTAATATAATTTTAGAATATTCTTAATAGTTCAATCAGTAAGTCTGTATTTTGTTAATTTTTTTTTTAGGCATATATGAAGCGCTTATCAGCAGGTCCGCTGATGGCTGATCTATTCGTGGAAGAAAGTATAAAATTGTAGAGCTTATCGGAGAGAATGAATTTTGAGGCTGTAACAAAAAAAAAAGTTGCGTTTGTAATAGGTCGATATTTTAAACAGGAGCTCAGTGATTCATCATACACGCGAAAAAAAAATTTGCGTTTCAACACTAAGCGCCTATTGAAGCTGCATTCGCGTATACTATTGGAAGTGGATAAGCCCATCACGTAACTTCTACAGAACATTGATTCTGCACTGGCATACACACTAAATAGATATATGCATTAAAACCTGGAACGTGGTTCAACAATGCGAGTGAAATTGGCCAAACAAACATTGGAATTGTTTTTCACCGTACATGGCACAAAGTGTTTCCGCCGAATATCTGTTGCCCGGGTTCAATCGCGAGTTACGCGTGCCTCGCAGCATCCTAAATACTACAGCGGTATCACTCGAGGGGATATCAGTTCAATTCGCACTTTTTTGGGGGCATCTGCCGGTTTCACGCTTTTTAGTTCCGTTCAATACAAAACCGTGCAAAATTTTTTGGCACAATTTCCGGCTTGGATTGAGAATTATTCGATTAGTTATACCAAAATGACTGGAAAGATGTCTATTTTTGGAATCGTGTCTTTTCCTGAATCGATCTAATCGGCATTGTGTGAAACTCCTGGGATTATATACAACAGAATTCAAATCCAATATTGTATTAGTCTTCATACGCTATAAATGACCTGGAACACAGCATCCTGGTTATCGATTTGATTAGCCTACCCAAACTTTTATGTTCAAGCTTTCAAAGTTTTTTCAACGTTGGCTGGTGATTAATATTTTGTCGAAAGTTTGTAAACTGTAAGGATGCAGGCGAGAAGGGCCCTCCTCGATAATCGCATACGTGGTAAGTAGACACGAGAGGAAGGACGAGAGACCTGGAAGTACCGGAGGAGCATTGGAGGAGGAGGAGGTAGGGTGCTCTCTCAGAGTTGGCTGAAAAATTCATTAGTCACACCGCCACGAGTGGCCTCTGTAGTTAAGAATTCATTAGACAAGAGCGAGTGCGGTGGATTCTGATGGGATGGTTTGTCAGACTACTATCCAGTGGCAAAGGTGTGAGCGTGTTATAACGTCCGGGTATAGGAGGGAACTCTAGGATCTAACTCCAATATCCAGCAGTGGCTGATCCTCCAAGCCGGATAGGTAACGAGCACATGTGCAGTTCTCCCTCGTGGTATCTCAAATATTTATATATCCTTAAGAACGTTGGAACTCCATTTGCTAGCTGCCCCATAACCTGTTTCCATAAGAACATACAGGCTGAATTCACCTAGTCCATGAACCTGGGCAATTGGGTCAAAATGAACTTGATTATATCGAACGATGAATTCAAGATGATTAAAATTCCTTTGGGCTGAATATTCAATCATGAAGTTTTTGAACCTTCGAAGTGTATCATGGAAGATTCAGCTGAGGATTTTTATTATTCTATATTTTGGACTATCAGATTTGGACTTGATAGGTGAGGTCCGACTGTAGTTATCATCCATACAGGCGTGCATTATGGAGAACCGGGTATCCATACGAAAGTAACTTCACGTTGTATTTCAACCGTTAGCATCCCCTTTTGCTATCGAAACCTAGAGAGAAATTTAACTTATAGATGGCGGGCTGCGATCTGTTAATAATCGGCAATGTTTGACGAAACGAGCGCCGAATACTCAGTGAGGAGACAACGGAACATGGAAATTTCGGATTAATCGGAATGCACTTGACTAATTCAACGTGTTGGGAATAATAAGCGTGAATAGAGGTTTACATGATGCAAGGTAGTTTATCAGAGTTACTGGTGGATCCGGTGGATACAAAATAGGTGATCCTTCTCGTCCAACTGCATTCATCGGGGAAAAGCTAAGCAAGCAGGCAATGCGATTCAGTAAGTTCACACATGCTGTGATGTGAATTTTAGTTACGAATCTAATACGCGTTGACACAAGTCTGAGTCGCGTGGCTTGTACTATCTCTCTGCTAGCAGGTAATATCCAAGTGAGTTATTCAAGGATTACATAATCCAGATTCCAAATGCAAACGCAGTTAACATGATAATATCCTGTCATGGTAGAAACACGCTTCTTATTTCAAGCTATCTGTTCTACTTGAACGCGAGTCACGTAAATTGGAATACCACGTGAGATCGGCAAGTATTACTTGCTATGAAATAAATGGTTTAATCCTCGATTGCTTAACGCCCTCACATAATTCGAATTACGCCCTTTTACACACCTGGAATGACTATATATCTCTCGTAATACTCGCCATTTTATAGCCATGACGAATTAAGCTGACCAGCAGCTCATTTGCGGAGATAAAATGTCAGCCCCACCTGGCTTTTGTAGATGAGCCAAAGTACACGTGATGACAGAGACACACGAGAAAAGGCACAAGGCACGAAACGTCGTAACAGCTTGTGCTCGAGAACAATGGTCCGCTAGAAACACGACTGGTATACGTTCCACCTCCTCCTCCCCCTTCTCTTGCTCTCTCTCGTTCTTCTTGTCTCTCTCTTTTTCTCTTGCTCTGTACCCAGTCCAAGGATTCCCATTAAAATGACCATTTCGTTGGACTGTTGCTGTAAAACAAGGTGAGTCACGTTTCTCTCGCGTGGGTAAGAAGTTGTCTAGCCAATGGTTGCGTCTACACGCAACCCCCAAGTCACGTCGACTATTCTCCAATGAAACGTACCAGACTTTCACGAGTGCCCCTTTCGCAACTCCATTTCTATCGGAAACAGGAAATCCCGGACTGCGAGTTACGCCAATCAAACCCGGTTTTTTAAATTCAGTCAGCTCTATTTTTGCCGAATTTTAGTGCAGCTTCCTGAGATTTCTTGAGTGATAAGAATATTGAAATGAACTAAAAGCTTCATCAAATAATGTATCTTGGAAACCTAATCTAACATTCAGGAGTAAATTTGTCATAGAAAAATCATTCGAATTTAATCTACTTTTATAAAAATCACTGCTGGAATTGAAGTACCTTTATTTTGAGGACATGAGCTATGACAAGTCCAATTGCATCTTCATTACACATCGCCTAAATATAGACTTTGAAAGACTGGAAACTCTGCCGAATATTAAAGCACGTTCAAATCTGAACACACTTTATTTGATGGAAAATGTTGAACTTATATTACTTTTAGGTTGAGAATGTATTCCTAAATCCATCTCGACGTTATTCTATTGTTTGCTGACACGTACAGTATTATATTGACCGAAAAATTACAGTCGTTTTAATTGAAAAATTATTGTCTTAACAGTCTCCATGTGCAGTTATGATCAAACCAGCGGAACCTGCCTTTTCTCATAGGATGTAACGATAAAACGAATAAACAAATTCATTGTAACATTATCAACTTTGCTCTTAGAGCAGATAAACCACAATTTGATTATGAACGAAGCTTGCTATTTTCTCCTTAATCGAGTTTCAATTATAGCCAGTCTTTTCATAACTCCAGAGCAAAATATTTATCCGTGTACTTCCTTCATTAATCACCATAATTTCTGACGAGACGAAAGTAAGTAGGGTCTACATGCAATGCTAGCGAGATACAAGTTGAGAAATTGGAGCCCTCAACAAAAAACATCACCCTCCATACTCCTGTTATCATAATTTCGTTTCGTTATTATTACACTCTGTAAAAGAAAAGCGTATGCTGGTGAGGGAGAATCTTCTTACGTTTGGTTGCATCGAAGCATCGATTATTGTGTTTATTCTGTCCTCTCTATTTATATCTTTCAACCCTCTGAAATTTCCTTCCTTCCCCTTTCTCCTTCTCTCTCTCACTTTCTGGATTCTTTGAATCATTGAGGCTTATCTTTGTTCTCTTTAATGTTTTTTTTTTGTTTTACATTTACGATTCTACATTTTTTGTGGTGATTCCACTAGATTCTCTTACAATTGTGATACTGTTGAACTTTCGTGTTTGATTTTATCATGGGCTTAATAGTGAAAATTCTATAATTGCAATATGTTGGATTCGTTCGATTTAAATTTCGTTGTTTATTTCATCGTTTCTCTCACATTACACTGTAAAAAATTTGCGGTGTAAATTGAAAAAGTGTGAGTGGTCAAAAAACGCGGTGTTGATAATAACACATTTTTCTTGTAAAAATGACACTCAGCAAATAACACCGGTGTTATTCTATTAATTCAACACCGCGTAGGTGTGCAATTAGAATGAGCGACACAATTCGGTGCATGTCACCAAAAATTTTAATCTTGTATCATAAAAACAATCTATTTCATTTTGGTGGTGTCAAATTTACACCGCTCTAGATTTTATTTTACAACTTGTTTTGAGTCAAAGTATTCGATGTTATTCACACCACAATATGTGCCTAAATTTGTAAGTGTTTATATCCTTAAAGGATTCACATTCACACCAAGCCTTTGTGAAGGTCTCTGTATAAGAGAATTCGTATTATTCTCAGCCACGCGCACTTCATATCGTATAAGTTGCATCGCTGTGGAATACATGTGTACCACTGTATCGGTTTGTGCGTGTCTTTTTATTGTATTTACTTTCTATAATTCCGTGTTTCCCGAGGCTCTGTCTCCCCCGCTACCCCCACCTTTGACTCTCGCTGCTATGGTCAAGTTCATGCGTGCCTAGAGGGCGACAAAGAAATTTGGTCATAAATCCCGATATCGCGACCGAAGCGTGTGAGAGAGCCATGCTTCGCGGAACTTCGAAAAAAAAGATTAATTTCTTGAATACGAGTTCGGATACTAACAGTGATTGTGATGGTGATTTAACGACTCTCGAAGGGCTATTGTTCGACAAGGAACAATCATCTAATCCGCATCATTTCACATTACGCAAAATAAAATATAATGGTGAAACGAGATGGGTAAAGATACCCGGCGAAATCTTCACGAGCATACTTATCATATACTCAGACTATGTAAATGTAAAGCTTTTTTAAATGACTTATTACTCAATAATACAATCAAAATCTACAAAATGTTTCAAAAAATCCAAGAAATACTCTCCTAATTTTAAGTTGGGCGTTGAACGCCATTTTAGCACATGGTCCAAAACTGTAAAAACTGTATAAAATGTGCTTCACGTGTGTAATTATTAAAATAAACAATAATTTCTGTTTTCTTACAAAATATACGCAGTCTTTCCCCTTTCCTTTTAAAACATTGAATTGTGGCCTGAAACTACATAATATTGGGGTTTCTAATTATCACAACCTGAATCAGAAGATCTCAATACGACGATTAAAAAAAAAAAGCGAAATTGGTCATTTCTGCACACTGAATGGTGTCAGATTTCTGAACGTCCACAAATTCAATTTTACACCAAATTGATCATGATCAACGGTGTAAGGTGTCATGGCTTAGCATTCATTTGTGTAGAATTTATGCACAAAAAAATTTCGGTTTACCGATTTTAGTGTAACTCACTGACACCTAATTGTGTTCCAAAATACTTACATGTGCGTCAATAAAAAATGCACCGAAATGTGTTCCCTAGTTCGGTGTTGATTAAAAACTCCGAGTCGACACCAGATATTTTACACCATCGATTTACACCGTGCTTTAACACAAAACGGAGAGACCTATATGTACCACTAGGCGGTGTTGAAGTTGTGTTATTTTTAACACCAAATTTTTTACAGTGTAGAATTGCTTCCGATTCTTCAACTTAGTGAGGCGTAAAAACAACTGTCAAAAATCTCCCTCCGTGTCCATAAAAACTCAACAATTCCAATCTACTTTATTTATTTTTTTTCCATTCTTCTTATTCTTCTTGATTTTCTCACTCATCTCTTTTTTCTCGCCTCTCCAAACTTCACATCGTTTTAGCTCTGTCCATTTATTCCTTATTTCGTTTAGTTCGCAGTTGCAGATGATGCTAATCCTTTCGGGCGTCCATTGTTATAAAAGGACCTGTACCGGAAATGAAGGGTGAGGCAAGGGGCTGCAGTGATAGCGCCCAGACGCCGCCGGTGAGCTATGCCACTGTCATTATCATACCTCGGGTGCCTGCTTCCGCATAATATTAGCCGCACGATTCGCCTAACGATTTACATTCTGCACCGACGAGGCAAAAGCTTCCCACATTACCGCATATATAACCCAGTATGTGGCATATCGCGCTCACGATACGTGCCCCATCAGACCTATATTAGGCCTTCTCAGACGCCCATTCTTTCGGATAGCTCATAAATTGCAAGCAACACTCAACACCAACTTTACGTTCGTGAAAAAAAAAAAAAAAAAAAAAATTCCCACTAATTAATTGCATTTGAAATTCGGCTAATTTATGGGAAAAGGTAAGAAATCGTAGTGGAATTTTACAATAAATTACAACAAAAAATATGGTGCAATTGTACGGAGTCAAAAAATACGAGTATCTGAAGACCTACTTAATGATAATATCGATTCTTACTTTATTTTTTTATTATTCTGCGAATACCATTCCGAGGTTTTCACGATTTCATCTCATCGCTTCATCCCCCCAGTTCTCGCCCGCCTTACTAGCTCCCACATTCCTGGTGAAAACCCGTCTAAGAGTGTTGCCTGCAGTCACTCTATATTTATAGTACAGACCCGAAGACCAAGGAGAACTGTCAAAAACCCGCTCGATCGTGGTTACTGTAATTAAATTGAGTTCAGTAATCCACAACTAAGAAAAACTGTTTTCCGCTGAACGATCGATGCGCGAGTGCGCAGTGACGAACAATGACGTTTCTTGTATATTCCTTTGGTGTTTCAGACCCATGAAAATTCGATTAACAAAATACACGTAACAAATACAGGAAGATCGGTTTATTGACGTTTTCAGCAGGCTCACGTATCATGGAATACAACTTAGAGTGTGGAATGAGGAACAATCGAGATAACATTGGACACCGAGTTTGTTGCTCTCAGGGTAGAGAATGTGCTGTATCTGTCTCTAGAGAATATCACTGCAACTGCTGTTGGACCAGTCTGCAACATCCCCTAACAAGCAATCTGGCGTATATAGCTGACGTTGGTAGTTACGAGTAGTTTGGAGAAGTCCACGTCAAGGACGACGAAACCCTCTCTTCAGCGATCACCCCCGTCGCGACAAACTAGGAATGCATCAACAGTAGGAAATTTACGCGAGTTCCCTGAGAGAAAGACAGATGAGTAGAACACGATGGGATCATCCCATGCTAAAATAAACAAGAATAGAGAGCATAGAACGAACGCAGCAATAACAAGAAGTGAAGTGGAATCATTGCAATGATTCGTATCATCAAGATCGATTATACCAGGATATTATTTTACAAACTAAACAAGAAGTTTGCATTTTTTAATATTTGATGCTCTCTATTATCTTGATGACGTCCCTACCAAATATTTACAAAAATATGATTGCTACTAATTTTCAACGAATGAGAGATTCGAACGAAAGATATAGGATCCCGCGGATATTGTTGTCATTCCAGCTATCACTTGTTATCTTTCGTTGCGAAAATAGCCATGTTTACAAACCATGCGAAGGGTGTTCGAAGCTCCAGTGATCTTTATTCCAAACCCAGTGTATGGATGTTCGTAAGCTGATCTCGTGGATGAGAACGGAAATTGGAGGAGTAGCAGGACGTGGGTTTAAAGGATATGCATATACATGGATACACAGCGAAAGAGAGAGAGTACATTGAAAATTTATCGGTATTGCGTGAGGAGAAAGTGCAATCGGGCGATGAGGAACGTAACACGTATATAATAATGATAAGCTAGAAGCAAAGTGCACACGACCAACATATAGCATCGAGTTATGATAAAGCGACTTGGCCAAAATCGTATAGTGCAAATATCGAAAATCGATGATGATAATAATGGTAATAGAACGTCAACACATTTGTATACACTGAGGTAAGAAATACCAGGAAAGCATGAAACATTAACAAGAAACAATATATGTTCATTTTAATAATAAACAAATAGTTTCGTGTTGATTTAGCCTGGAAAACAGATCCGTGATTGATTACAACATATTTATAGTATAAACAACCGGTAAAATATGTTTTCATGATAAACTGATCAAACTCTTCCAATGAATACGTATTCCACTTCGAAGCAATCGAACATCACCTACTGATGTGAAAAATATTTAAAAAATTGAACGTTTCCCGAATTGAAATTCAGGTAGACACCAACAAGGCTAGAAAACATTTGTATTTTATTCCAAAACACCATCGAATAATAATTTAATATTTAAATATTAGGTCTCCATTATTATTTTTAATTAAAGCTTTATTATTGAATTGATACCAGTCGATTCAAAGGAATATAAACTGTTTGCCTCGAAAATCTTAATATTAATATATACAAGAGTATAACGGAGCTCTGAACCAATTGCGACGATAAGGTGGTTTCCTCACTTTGCAGTTAATCCTCAAGGTACCATCTATTTTACCCATACCCTTTCGGACTCTCGACTCGCATATTATCTTTCCTCCTCTCTGCATGTGTCTCTTTCTCTCCTCCTGGGCAACCCATCTCATGCAATTTCTCGGGTTATTGCCGCGGCTTCGTATGCATCAAGAGCATCGCTGGAATCGCTCGAGAGGCATAAAATATTCGACTATCGAATCGATTTCGCGCGCTCTAGAGTTCGTAGAACTTACTTTACTTAATACCCCTTATATACGCAAATATCCATGTGCATAATGTATTCATACGCTCTACATGTCTTCAAGATGTTGGCGCGTTCAGCTCAATGACTTTTTTCTTACATATATGCTTCTCACTTTTCTAATTAATGGTTTTATACGTTCAACAATCATTCGTTAACCCTTCAATGTATTCAAATTTGTTGACAATTTTGATAGAATCGAAATTAAAGAAATAAATGCAATCGAATCTCTTTGACTGAATTTATCATTTGGATTGAATAGCATTTTTGACTAGACATCATAAATATAATGAAAAAATCTGTGATATAAAAGATTAAACGGAGAATCTATTATTTCATATTTTTTTGGAGCCAAATACCTAATTTTACATATTTAAATTCTATTATCCAATTTAATAATAATCGTTTCGTGCAAGTAACATCAAAATTATTCAGTGCAAAACGGTCTTTATTGCTCGAGGAATAGAAATTTTTTTCATTACATATTCACTGAGATTTTCTCTGAGAAAACATAACAAAAGGTAGAAACACGAGTGTACAAGAAAAACAAGACACGCCGCAGTCGTTTGAATGCCATCAACGTTAGCTGCTGTTTATACTTATTATTGCTTCAGTCAGTGTCATTTGAAGTACGAATCGATAAACTTTATGGAATGTATTATTCATACTGGTACGAAAAGGGTGGAAAACAATATGAAGACGGAAAAATAAAAGCATCGTGGGTTGGAATATTTATAGAACGAATAATAAACGCCAGAATTTTGTAATCTGCATGGTTAATGAAAAATAATGGCGTGAATATTATAAATAGTAAGTACAGTCGATACTAATTATTACAAATAAAGTTGCAATTCGGCTGAGTCTACTTTATAGTTCATCAGGATATTAGAGAAAACGAACGCATTTTCACTCCATAGAGAAGGGGTTTGTTCGGAGAAACCTCCGGCTACAGTGGGTCGATGATAAGCTTTAAGTGTGAATTTCGAGCCTCGTTCATATCACCCTCTAGAGCCCTTGAGCGCGGACTATAGAACGGCGTAACTATGCCTCTGCAAGCTCGGACTGTCGAGATATCACGTTATCCAGGTAGCAATACTATGCGTGCTTAGAAATGCTTGCGCTGTTCCCTTTCATCCATATCAGCATGTATAAAGACCTTGTACCGCAAAGTGTGCACGAGTATCGATCCCTTGCCATATCTCCTTGTATTAATAATACTTGTCCCACGATAATACATTTACAGTTTTTATGGTGTATACCCCCATATATTGTGCAAAACAAAGAACAGAAGAAACAGAAAAATATGCATGTGTGCAATCGCTGAATTTCGATTAGATTTTCACTGATGATTTAATTCGTGTACTCCAATTGTTCAATCTTAAATACTCAACAATTGCTCGTTCTTGTTTTCTCTTATCATTATTTTCGAATTTAAAAATAAATTATTGAATTGAGATTCAAGGTCTTATCGGTATGTAAACTGAGTTTTTAACAATTATATCATTTTGGAAAATTACACAACCAGTGCAAGTAGCCTCCATAAGTATACTTTTAGCTTTTTCATGCAATTGGTTGGAAATAAATGAAATTTACACTCTTTAAGTGATGGCTTCAAGCTCCGATTGCTTGACATTTGGTACCTTTCGATTGCATGGTTGTTCTTAAGCCTGGAAATGGATTGATGGACTGAAGTTGATAGGATTAGATAAAAGATTTCAATATTATTTTGACGTTTCGAGTCTTTCGCTTGCTTCTTCGATTCGATCAATCGATAATACCACTTTGAGATTGATTTGATGATATGAATTTTCATTCGAGTATTTTAGCCGATTTACCCGTATAATTTCTTGTCCTCTTCAGTGGACAAATTGTATATGTAGTCTTGCGTCTATCACAATGGATATTAGGGATCACGATCGAGAGGAACTCTCTCTTCTCATCCTCCGACAGATCGTGGTTCTCTCTAGTGGCGTATGGTACGTGTCGAGCGTACGGTCGCAACATTCATGCCGAATAGTTGGTATAACTCGCGCTCTCTCAGCAACGATCGGAATGCGTGCCTTGAGATCGATATACGCGCTTGAAATTGCCGGTATCAAGTTTTCTAAGCATATCACGTCCATGAACGTCCTCCGTTTCCTTGTCTCCCTGTTTATCTCTCTATATATATATATCAGCCTGCTCGTGTTATCATTGACAAGAAAAATCCACACTGATAAGCCGGCTGACAAACTCAACAACAATCTTTGCCAATATTTCTATATTTATTCTCTCGTCTTGTACTTTGAATTCAGTACAAAAGTGTGGATTGAGAGACTTTGAGTTTGTCTCAGAAAAAAAAAAAATATGTGATATTGGTTCTTTTATTTAGAGACCCGTGCAGACAGTTTTTGGAGACTCTCTATTTACGAACGGATCCTGACCATGATTTGACAGGTTTAAAATGCGGTGTTCTCACTGACATCCAACTCGTTACATGGACGATGGTGCACTTAATTTTTTTTTTTTTTGCAATCGAGATGCTAATTTGATAAATCCATTTTACTCTCTATTAACTCAATTGCTATTTGTTATTTTCATGAGAATAATCAAAGCCACAAATGAGATGGTGCCTCCGTTAATGGCTTCAGTACGGTATTTAAGCCGTTACGAAAAATAATTTTGCATTGATTTTTTTCAATTCTCTTGAGCTTTTTTCAATTTTTTTTTGACGATGATTCGAAGACGTAATCGGTCACTCAACGTAAATGAATTATAAATACGTATATTTTCAAGTTCTGTAATTACATTAAAATTTGAGAAATACAGCCAAGTTGATTCAGTTCACTCGCGTAATTGAACTTCAATTAATAAAACAAAGTATTTACTCGAGACAAGAAATTCCCCATCAGCTGACTGTGACAAATTGTTTTTTAGTCACTCTTCGCTAAGCACATCCACATGAATGGGCCAACGCATGTACGTTTGACAGCATCAATTTGGCCAGAAATGAAGCTCTAGAGCCTGCTCTAATTGTACGATGTTCACCGTTGTTTACGTTCAATTTGCTACCCTGAATAGTGAAAACAATGGAAATCCTGAACTTGCTGAGGCGTGGCAATGCTTTTCTCGGAGATTTAACGCCGACTGCAAATGCGTGTCCACCATTAATTAATTAGAATGTAGAAAAGCTCATAAATATTACTGTCGTATTCTCGAATTTATACGCAAATTATGTAAGCTGTATAATATACGAATACAATTTTCACTTTATCGAAACTCAGTTTACCTTGAATTATAATTATTACTCATGAGTAATTAATATTTTCTTAACTATCGAAACAATTTGCGATACGTTTGTCATTTATTGTGCCCCCTAAGACGAATCCAAGTTTATTCGAAAATTCTAATCTAATGAAGAGAATGAAATATATTTGAGAACTTTTTTTTAGTGTTCCTGTGCATACGGTTTCAAGTTTTTACGAGCTCTTCCCATAGCTTCAACCTCACTCTTTCCTGTTTCAGTAAGCACCCCCCCCCCCCCCCTCCTCCCTCAGAGTGTTGCCTACAGGCACTTCTTTGTAATGCACGAGGGCCAAGGGAAACTGCGAGGAACCCAGTCAATGCAGGTAACTGTATTTTTATTGAGCTCAGTCGGTTAGAGCCATCAGAAATGAAAAAAAAAAACTGCCTCCCGTTCAATGATTGATGCATGAGCCGGTGCGTGGCTAAGTGGTAACCCATCCAAGTAATGATACCTCCCGGGGCTGTGCTGACCGAACACCCATGGTTGTCGGTCGAAAATTGAATATGAAGTAATTGATAAATGAGGTACGGCAGAAGGACTTTGTTCTCAAATACTCTATTCCAAGACACTTCTATTCTGCGACATCTCTATGATTCTCATATTACGTATTGTGATCATAATATATAATATGACAATCAAGCATAGAGATATTTTGGAATAGAGCTGTCTTGCACCATATTTAAGAATAGAGATGCCCGCGATCCGGCATATTCAAGAAGAACGATGTTTTATATAGCATGAAGATGGCCAGGAACCGAGATAATTCAGGATGAAAACATTTAAAAATAAAGATATCTAAGAATGGAGTTGTCCTTCTGCAAAAATATAAATCCAAAGAATTAAAACATAAATATAATTTTTAATCGCGTGCAATTCCGTAAATATCCAGAGACGTGGCAGCGTCTAGACGCAAAGTATTGAAATAAAAATTGAATTGGCCGAGATAAGACATGCAGTGTTTACAATACTCAAGATCGGGCGGTTTTCTTGAACTATTGACTTTCCAGTTGTCGCCATTGGAATACCATTAGAATTTCAAAATTAAACACAAAATAGTTTAACAATAAAAGTGAATTTTTAAACTTTGTTTATCGAGATCAGATATCTGTTTGCCGATTAGCATATTTATAGGTCACCCTTTAGTTGGCAAAGGTATTGACGGGGTTGGAATAGCCAGTTCAGGCAATATATAATATATGGATGTCAGATAGCGTCAAGCATGTGTATATAGCCGACAGTACTTGGCCTACATGTCGAGGTCGGCCCTCTCATTACTCCGACCTCTCGTATGTCGCCCCACTAGCTTTCCTCATCCGCAACTGGCGCTACTTACTCCCTTTTGTACGTTTATGCGGATTTCTTTTCGTACCCCATTACTCCATTCATTTTTCCTGTGCTTCTTTTGCCTTTGAATTTTATCCAATTGATGAACAATGTTGAAATATGTCCAAAAATTTTGAACAGATTATCAAATATTTTTTTTAAATGCATTTTGTTATTCCCACTATTCAAAATTTCAATCTTCATTGCTTTTAAACACAATGAATCGCGAATATTTTTTTTTTCCAATTGTTTTTTGTTCCATTTTTTTTTAATTTATGCATTCAAATTCATCTGTAGAGCAACCAGTAGCCATAATTATTAATGTTGAAATAATTCATAAAATAACTAAGAGTTGAATTCCCTTTTAACTTTAACAAAATCACCATACAAAGATTTCCTATTCGCGAGTCCGTGATATTGCAAAGGATAACATCTTCATTACGTAGAGTGCACCGTAAAAAAGAGATCTCGTATAGACCAATCCATTGATGGATTTGCCGTACAATCTCTCGCAGGATTTGCAGATATGTGAGCTAAGCCAAGCGAGCAGATAAAAAAGAACAAGAAACATATAAACTCTTACAATTTCGGAGATGTTTCGTTCAAGTCAACTTTTATGAAGGACAAAAATACAGACCAATTTTTTTTTTATATCATTTGAAAAATGTAAGAAGCTTGTACGTAAGAAATTCTGTCATCTTGTCAGAAATGCCGTGCACGAACAAATATGTTTCAAATCAATGAAAATAAAAAAAAAATGTGAAAAAAAAAACGAAAACTAGGCAAGCAAGACGATGAAAACATTTTATTATTCATATATCTCGTGGGAAGAATAAAAACGTATGACACTTGTCGATATTGAACGATACCAGTATCTCGCATTCCAACAATTTACATCATGTTTCAATGATCGATTTTTCGGTGTGTCGCAGCTCCATCTCTGGTTGTCAGTAAATTTGAAGAAAATAAGGAAAATGTACGGAAATTCAATGTTTCCCACGCGCTGCCTCGCTCAACATCTACGGAAAAGATATTCTTTCATGTCGTTCTGCATTTTTAGTAGGTGCACGGCTTCACTCACTTTACAGGGTGTCCCTCGAAAAACGTTTCACTGAACTACATTTCAGGACCGAATTCCCTGTCGAAAATTTTTTTTTTTCTCCTCGGATCAAGCTCACTCCTGATGGGATATTCATTATTACAGTTGGAGAAAGCGCATTCTTTTGTCCCGCATAGTGATTGAATGGCTAGAGATAGACAAAAAGTAGAAAAAGTTTTTGAAGCATGAAATTTCCTGCCAAAAAGTTATTGAACGTAAAGCGAACATTTTCAAAGTATTGTTCTGCTCTGTTTCCCAGACTAAATTATTGAAGGTACAAAAAAGTACCAATGCGGAATTTCCAATGAGGAATTTTATCCTTCTCAAAATTACTACCATGGATCCCTGCTTCCATGGACCTATAGCACGCAGAATAAAAAGTCATGCATCCTTCAATATTTGTGAAAAGAATCCCCCCCCCCCCCCCCCAAATGAATGGCTCATGACAAACATTACTAGACTTTTCGATTCAGAGTTGAGTCTTGATCTTAGGTTTACAAAGATAACCATTCGTCAGGTGACACCCTGTGTACCAGAAATACATATAATTTATATATTCATATACATTTCTTCGATTCAACGATTGTAGTAACGCCATTGGGAATGGAAAAAAAAATGCTACGTGTCATTCCAGAGTACCATTATTCCGACAACTTCCGTGCGATACATCGACGCGTGCCATGTTATGGAAACCAGCAATCGTTTTGTTCGATCCATCGACCCTTGTTGTGCTACATTGAATAACAACAACCGGAAATGTAATGCAACGAATGCACTTTCTACTATTTTTGCTTTCAGTACTCTTATGGGCACGTTTTTCTTGTATATAATAAATAAAAGTTGAATTCAGTGTCAATTGCTCTTATTCAAAATGCTGCTATGTTCAATTGGTTATTCATTGAGTTTATTTATGGGTTAACATTCAATTTTTATTTGAGTCTTATCGTTCTTCCCTCTTTTTAAATGTCCCGGTTGCAAGGCACAAAAATGCAAGAAAATAAGTTCGCTTGATACGAATAGACCAATATTTGCGTCGTAATTTTATTTATCGTTACTTTTGTTTTATTTGTTTGATGAGCTAGCGGATTTGGATGCCGGGGTGAAAAGAGAGAATGAGGAGCCTGCCTCGGTTATTGCGAAGGTTGGATTCGGCTGTACAACAAAGTATAACTTTAATTCAGTGCTTGGGTAAATTCCGAAGCTCTCGATAAATTTATGTCCCTTTTCTCGCACGGATTATCAGGAAGAAGGTCGAGTGTTAGAGAATAAGGCTGGATAAAGGGTAAAAATATATTGATAAAGAATGGCCCGAAAGAAAATACAAAGAGGGAGCGAGAGAGAAGTAAAATCCGATTGGGAGGCGTCGGTGTATGTCTTTGTGTGGAAGAATATAAATAAAACGGATCTTCGTGTCGAAAGGAAAAAGCCATTATCTTCGTAGAATGGAAAAAACGATAGAGGCTCTCCGTTCTTTTAGCCCATGCTTGGCACACAGCTCTCCTGTCTTTCCAGTGCTTTTTTGTCCTGGCTTCTACGTATATACTTAAGCATACCGAGAGCAATGAAAAAAAAAAGGAAAAACGACACGGGATAAGAAAAAAATAGAAGAAACGGAGTAAATCTTTAGAAATCGTCTCGACGACTCCAGCGTCCGATCGTAATCGTTCTCGTACATTGGCTTAATTTAATTTCCTCCAACTCGTCCTGCTCATCCAGGGGCTTTACAGATTCCTGCTTCTGCATTCTCCACTCGATTATACTTCTAGCCTCGTTCTTCGAGGTTACAGATGACATAAGTAGTACCACTTCTCACCGCCTGGTGTTGCTACAAATGTTAAGAGTCGAAAAACAACACCTCATCGGATACCTGCGCATACTCCCTTGTCTTCATTACATTTCTTTGTGCCATACAAGCCACATGATTCTCTATTATAAAAAAGTATTTTTCAAAATGCCGAAGTACAAGAAGAGTTTATCGAAGTAGCGAGAACGAGAACGAGAAGAGAGAAATTTGAGCGTCGTTTAATTAAAAAGGCTCGAATCTTTATCGCTAGCGAATATGAGTAACGAGGCGGATCACGGCTCGAGAGAAAAAATGACGCGATGGGACGATCGAGCGAGCACAGGATTTAAAATCTCAACACTCAACAAAGAAACCAACGTTCAAAACAGTAAACTGAAAAAGCCTGTCTGTGCGGCAAATGTCTACGACTCAGGCGGGCTCGAGACAAAAACCTTATTCCGCAGAGTGCGAATTTTCAACAGAGATCGCAGCAAAGCCATGTGAATTATTCGCAGATGCAGACGAGAACACATTCTCGACCGCAGTCGAGTAAAAATCGCCGGTACAATCGACAGAGCTCACGCTACAGGCAGTAGGTTCGCCTACTCGCTGGAAGACTAGCAAGTTTTCACAAGTCTTGGCGGGCAACAACGAACGATCAGTTCGTTATTGCGAACGAACCTCAGTAGTATATAGGATAGCCTCGTTCGAGATGATTACAGCTCTCCCGTTATCTTTACTCATTATTTAACCCAAGTGAAAAAAAAACAATTATTTATTTATTCTCACCATTCTCAATATAATGAAGACAAGAGAATATGCGCAGAAAGAGCATCTGATATGGTTTTGTTTTTCGACTCTAAACACTTGTGGCAATGAGAAAACACCTGGCGATGAGAAGAGGTACTATACTTACGTAATCTGTAATCATCTCGAATCAGGTTATCGTATAATTATTATCAAACTTCACTTACAGGTAAGTTCGTTTGATTTTCAATTATCGACACAATAAAAAATATGACGAGCAGGATTTGTCAAGCCTTCGTTACTGATTTCTGAACTGGTTTTATTAAAAAAACTGCAGAATGTCAATATTTTTCGCTCATTATTTCTCAAGCTGTGAGAGCTTGGAAGCGGCCTCGAGTCGATGGCCCTCCACAGTCATTTTTCTTTTTCACATTAATTTATGGTACTCCAATTTATGAGTTTAAACTGTTAGTATGCAACGTACTAACTTAAAGGTTTCAGATAGAAATTCAAGTACTTGACAAGAAAATTTGATCTGTAAAATGATGATAATGAAATTCGTTACAAGTCGTTGAATAAATGAAAAAATAATAATAAAATGCTGCAATAAAAAATAACGATTTTGAAAAAAAAAAAAAAAACAGTCAGGCGTGTGCAAAACAATATCAAGAATTCGTCGTTTCTTGTACGAAACTAAGAACGGTAGGATTTTTAAAAGATTGATAAAGTTACGAGAAGCAGCATCGTACAACAAGAAATGCTTTCGTCGCTATATACAAAACTACTTCGAAATCCTGAAAGACGAAAACCAGTCTCGGCCAATTTTCCACATAGAGAAAAACGGAACAGTCCCGTTTCCTTCTAGCCAGGCCATTGGTTTGTCGATTTATGGAAATTTGCTTTCTCTCTCAATAGCGAATTCACTGTTTTGCAGTTATTACACGTACGTAAACGTTCCGTTCAAGTACCACCGTGATTTCACAATCGCGAGAAATCACAGCTGGCAGGATATATGCCTACAGCCCGTTCTGTTGCATTGCATATACACAACACCAAATATTTGGGTCCAGGAAACGTGATAGAAAATGAGTGCCCGATATATTTTTATAAATTTTATGTATTTCAAAACGTTCCTTATTTGTTTATTTCCAATTTTTCAAACATACTCGTGATTATACGCTGAAAAATGAAGTACTTTGGCATTCCTTTTATTGTTGCAATTCTTCATAACGATTTTGAAAAGTTTATCGTTTATCATAATATTCCATATCTCATGAGTTGCTCGTTGAATTTTATTTAAGCTTTGTAAGGTGACAAATATATATGTATCCCTTTCTTCGAAATTTCGCGCCATCTCAATCGAGATATCGATCCAATTCCGATAAATCGAAATTTGTGAGATGATCGTTCCCCCACTCAAACGGCGAGACGAGTGACCATCGAGCCGTCGCCTCGCCCTCTTGTCTCTGGGACGTCGTACGAGGTGGTTCGAGAACCTGGAGGAGCTGCATCACCATCGATCACGTTACAAAAAAATCGACCTGGCCAGGCGTTCAATAAGGATACAGCCTCCATACAAAAAAGGAAAATATAAATTAAGGAATTCCACGTCGTTTCGGCCACCTCGGTCCCAGAGCGAGGGCCATCGTGGGACTCACAAGAAAGCAAAACAATTAAGCTAAGTTTTCACCAATTCGTTTTCAATTCTGTCTCTTCGTATATCATTGTAAAATTCACCCAAGGAATGTATGTATGAGTGTGCGTGTGTGTGTGATAATCTGTGTGTGCGAACAATGAGTGTAAAATGAATTTATCGAGATAAAATCGACGTTATTAAAAAGAAAATTTATAATTCGAACTTTTCTATTAATAATCACTATTTTTTTTTCTACAAAAATTTCATGCATAAATAAAAATGTTACAGCTTGAGCCCGTTCTGAGAAATATTGAAAACCACCGAATTTTTTGAATAATGGTTTGGGTGAACAGCTTTCATTAACAATTTTCAAAGCAATTACGTACAATTGCATGGAGAAATTTTGGCAGTGATTGAAATGCTCGGTCATCAAAGCCTTTGTGAAAGGCAGATACTGGATTGAAAGACTTGATTATACGCGTCCGTAGTCCAGATACTTGAGCCGTTCCATCGAAATGCTGTTGTTCAATCTGGAATCGATCGAAGCTCTTCAGTGGACTCGAGGTGGAATTTAGTATCTGGATAATTGGTCAATAAAAGATTGAAACCCAGAAAGCACATGAATAATCAAGCGCACGAATTATTGATCATTAAATATCAATTCGTATTCATGTTTCGTTGGAAATTGTTGCACAGGACTGTCATTTGAGGTTTACGATCTATTCATTACGGCGCGGTACTAATAATATACACAGGATCACCGATGATCGAAATCGTTTTCTACTTTTTGTAAATGAGGACAATTGAAAATTTGATTAAAAAGAAGGAAGCCCGACGTCAAGGGTGTCATAAAAATAAAATAATAAAATTCACAGTTCAGCTCCAAACCAAACGGCATTATTTGAGCATTCATTTTTTTCATTGTTTTTTTTCCTCAAGGTTCTTTTGTTTTTTGTTAAAATGTGATTCTTACGCTTGACTTCCCTTGCGACAAAGAATGCCAACAAATTTCGTAACGGCATCATCGAATAGCTTTCCGCTTTAAATTCACGAAACAATTTATCTTGCGCTTCCATGTTACAGGGAACCTCGTCGATTCTCTTCCAATTCTCTTCCTCTCGTGTATGCTATATTGTGTAGCAGTTATATAGCCTCGTTCACCCCGTTTCTCTGTTTTGTCCGCTCGTTCAATATCTCATTTCGCTTCCTCTCTCCTTTTGTCGTGCTCGCTCTTTCATTTCCGCATCAATGTTCTCCATAATGTGTCGTTCTTTGTCCAGTTCGATGCTCACAATCATGGATAGGAATTTTTTCACGATTTAATTTATTCTCAAGTTTTTATTACAGCAGAAAATATCTGCAATATTCCCAACGAAGAATTCCAAGTTCTCATTCCGATTCTTTAAAAAATAAAGCTCTATCTAGTGGGAAAAAAGTGTGTGGGTGCACTCATTACAAAATTCCTGAGAACACTGTGCTTACCGTGGTTAACTTAAACGTTAACCTTATCAATGAATGTTCTCGATTTATATTAGTTGAATCGGAGCTCATTAGAAGCCATTTTCTGGGTCAAAATCAGACCTTTATTCGAAAAAAAGTCTCATAACTGACGTTACGTCTTAATACTCTGTGCATTATCAGATTTTGACGCAACACTTAGTGTGTTCATCGTAGGTTAACCCTCCAGGCACACGTTACATTTGCTCGCGCAGTAATACATTAAATTCTGATCCAACGACACAATCGTTCCGACTATAAGAACACTGCGTTTGAATCAATGAAATCTTCCAATAGCATCAAATGCTATTGAATTAACAATTTTTTTGTCTCAGTCGATCTGCGCTCTCGTATGAAGTGGGATTTGTAGGTAGACTGGACTCAATTCGACTTCCCTCCACGTACTCGTGCTGGATTGAATTTATTATTTTCTGCACTTCTTATATACAATATTTTGTGATATCTCCGTCGACAGTTTGATTTGAGATTCGAGAACGAGCTAAAATTGTTTCGTTTTTTTTTTCGAATGCATGGGATGAATGAAGCAAGATGAAAGAAGAATCGTTAAGAAATGAGCCACTTGTTCCAAGCATCAATCAAGAATCGAACTTTCGAGGCAAATATCACAAAATATTATTGGTACATGATGAACAATTGAGCGTTTAAATGACTGGTCATCGTTGCCCAAGTCTCGTTCACATTGAGGTATCTCCACTTTTCATTGTATTCAATTGTCTCTCATAACACACAGGAACGAAAAGCATGGTGTAACAATACGCGGAATGGGGACTACTCGTGGAATAAAAACGAGCGATCGACTACAACGAATAATGGTTCATTTATTCCACTTTCATTTGTCACTCTTCCTCCCGATATCCATTTCACTGTGTGTATGCAACGAGTTACTGTTCGCAACAGGGAGATGTAATTATTCCGAAATTACCTGGTAAACAATTTTCTCTAATTCCTTTTGCTAATTAGCGTTCTCATTATGTACGGGTCGAAAAACATTGTGCCAACCGTTATAATTGTCAGGGTAGGAAAAGAATTTTTTTTTCTACCCTGCAGCAATTGTCGAAAATCACTCGAACTTCTACTCAGGAAATAAATATAAGCATGCAAACTCGAATTCAAGTAAAACACACTGAGTAAGCCGATGACGAAAGAAACTATTTTTTGTAAACATTCATTCTGCCATTTGCCAGGACTGGAATAATATTCTGTCGAACAGTATCGTGAAATTTCTAGATTAAAATTTACATGAATCCTAGACCAAGAATTTATTTCCTTCTGCGCGAATATCATACATAAAAATTTATGAAAAAAAAATGGTGAATTTAAATAAGGATGATATCCACTAGAAATAATTTATTAAAAAATTTTACTGCTCCCAAAAAAAAAGTAGCCCATCATGCATGTAGCAAATTCTATGGGCACCAGGGAACAAAGCGCCTGTTTTACAACCTTTGGGCCATCTGCACCCTTCGACAACGCTCGTTGGTATATCCGTTTGTACACACACACACACACATACACCGACACACATATTGTGTACATAAGAATTTACGGTACAAGCGTGAAAGAGAATCTGGCACGAGGTGCACTGATGTCTGTTGCTACTAGATCCCTTCGAAACTACATATGGGCATAGTATTCCCAGTTCCATAGGAATTTCTGATATTTTGTTTTACTTTTTTCGAATCCACACTATTCGGTCCAGGCGTCATTCCACACTCTGCAATTTGGCACACGAGTTAATAATACTTCATGCTTCTTCATGGGACAACGCTTCGTTTACCATTTGGTTGAAAACTACAATTGCTCCTGTATCAATAGTCCAATCAGAATAATCAGATAGTACACGACAATCAGATTTTTCAATAACTGCACGGTGATTAACTGTAACCTGGCGAAACTTTATTTTCATACATCTGGACTCATCCTTATTCTTAATTCATGAAAAAAAATCTCCATTCTTATAAAACTGCATTCTCAATTGATGCAAAAAATTTTCGTTCCGATAAAATTGCATTCTTTTACATCGGACTTTCCAGAAAACTGTATTCTGCTGGAACTTTCTTCTTCAAAAAAACTATTGATGGTGAAAATGTTCTCGATAATGTGTATTGTAACGCTTTTCAGCTGTTGATAAACCCGGGATGCTAGTCAATGATAATTCAACGACAGTATTTATAAAGGAAAACCGAGAATTCGGGTGACAGTTTGCCCGGTGATTACCGATCAAAAATTCACTCCAAAACATTCCGATATCATACTGCACATGCTCGTAAAAAATCCTGTTCGCCCTTCAACACTTACGCTGTTTAGTAATGATAAAATACTTGAATTTCAATCGAAATAATGTAAATGCGATATCGTTTTCAACTGTTGTTCCTAAATATTCCTTTTCCAGGTACAATTTGGATAAAAAACGTGAGGGTGTTACGCTTAATCCATTTGCTAAACCTGTACAGGGCACTTTGGTTGTTGCGTTTTTTTTTTTTTTTAATTAAAAAAGTAGATTGTGTGCAGCCAGAGAACGAAAAGCAAAAAAATCAACAAGAACAACAACATCAACAAAAAACCGTAGTCAGCTCCTGCAGATAGGACAAAGAACTGAAAATAGAATGGATGACAATTGAAGAGAGGGAATAGAGAGCGGATGAAAAGTAATAGAAACGAAAAAAGTTTGTGGTGTAAAAGTACGCTTGGAGATGAATGAAACAAATAAAATGAGTTCTGGCACTCGTTAATCCCGACAAAGCTTGACGAGATTCTACTTTTTCGAGAGCTTGTTCTACACTCATATGTAGATATATTTATGTGTGTATATGTATATAATGGGTATGTTCGTGTAATGCAGATTCGTATTTCTTGCTCTGTACATGCACTCTCTAAAGAGCTTATCGCTTTAAATAGCGCTTGGATTGGAGTTTGTGTTGAACGAAGAATTTTTTTGCAAATTTGACAACGACGGCTTTGGAAGTTATACAATATACGCGGTGTTCAAAACGTCACGGGACGTGTGGTAAAAAAAAATCTTTGCAATCGGAGTTCGATGCAGTTTCATGGAAATTAGCTCGCACTGCCATTTCATTTGAGGGAAAAAGGAAACATTGGAATCATGAACAGGGTGAAACTCCTGTTTTTATATTATATACTTCGCATCTACACTTAAGAATTACAAGAAACTTTAGTCGTAAGCATTCTTTCGAGTCGGGCATTTGTTGAAAGTTACAACGGTTTAAATCGACTGATTTTTTAAGAAACGATTCATTCTACATTTCATCCTGAAACCTTCGTTCATCAACTTTACAATTTTTACTCAATACATTTTCATTTTTATTAGAAAAAGACAATAAGCAACAATCTCACACCAAATTATGATAGCGTGGCGATTCATACAAATATCAAAAAACTTGAGTTTATGTTATGCTCTCAATCGTGGAAGAAGAAAAAAATTGTTCAAATATGATCCGAGTAACCACTACGAAAAGACCTTTTTTCGTCACTGATTTGATCTTTTTAAACCGTGAAACTTTTACAGCGAACATTTGTCCGACGTGCCATGTTTACGGAACTAATTATGGTGTAGTTATATTTATATACAAAAAGTGGTAGTTCTCAATCTCAGCTTTTTGTATCTATTCTATATATTAACGATGGCAGATGAAAATTTTTATAATTAACATAAATTAATTCGAATTGTAGGGGCTTTTTTTTTTTCTAAAATCAGAACGTATAGGGCTAGAAATTAACTATTGACCACACAAATGACTCACCAGCTGGACCAACATCCTGGAAGCCTTTACCAAAGTGAAAAAATGCAGAATCCTTGTATACACAAACGGGATGTTTATTCGCACGTAAATTTCATGACGATTGAACAATCTCAATGGAAGGCAAAAAAATAAAACTCAATCCCGTTGGGTTGTTTCTTAAAAAAAATTTATTCCGAGAAGAAAAAAATCGGGAAATTCTATCAAATACTTATAACGCTTGACTAATTTATTTCTTCCATCGAAAGGTGTGAAAGAATTGATACGAAGGAAGGAAAACACGAGAAAACTTGGAGTCAAAGAAGATCAGAATTGCACGAGAAATTAGAGAGGAATAAAAATGTTTGTGGAGACAAAAAAGTTGCAAAATAAATCAGAAATTCTCATCAAATGAGATTAGATGCCGAAGCTGCAGAGATGCCGTAAGTTTTTTTCTCATCGTATAACAAATATGGTTGCAGAAGTTGGTCTGTAAAATCTTGTAAAAATGTATACAAATATAGTTGCGACGAGACGATGTTCTTAACAGGATAGACTGAATGAGAAAAAAGAGAAAGAAAAAAAAAGCGAAAGCATAAACCTAAGAATGAGGCACAGCGCGATGCGATAGAACGAAAAGGGCTTTGAAAAGCTCCTCCTTGAACGGCAAAAGGGTAAAAAGTATCCAACGACGAATGCAAAAAGCTCTGGCGAGTTTCAAGTATTATAGTAATACACGAGTGGTCTTGTTCCTACACACTCATCTCCATCTCTCTCTCTCTCTCTCTCTCTCTCTCTCTCTCTCTCTCTCTCTCTCTCTCTCTCTCTTTTTTTCTCTCTCACCCTCTTTCCGTTCCCATTGGTATGGCCACAACGCGTGAGAGCACGAGAGATTTTCCGCGCGTACAAGACATTGCTGCGATTTCACAGACTCACCGCCGCTGTATGCGCGAATCAGCGATGCCGAAACGAGTTTAAAAGAGTTGAATAGACTCCGGGCTTCACCGAGAATTTCTTTTATTTTGATATATTCAAAGGAAACTTTGAAATGACAGGATGAGAAATCCTCTCTCTCTCTCTCTCTTTATTTTCCATCCTCCCTCGTTCTTCCATTCAATGAATGTTTCATTTTTTCTCTTCCATATCGTAATATTTATTTATTCAATCGTTTATTGATTAACGTTGTCATTTGTTGCTTCTTTTTTTTCCTTAACTTCTGCATATCGAAATTATATTCGTACGTGTACTTCGTTAATTGCTACATCAAAAATAATTACTCCAACAATTAAACTGGCTGAACTCGTCAACTACAAAAACGAAACAAATGCACGTCCATGATGCATGAAATAGATGCAACCTCCATCGATCTTTTAGCCTGCGACAATCCAGAATTTTTTCGCAATCATAGTGAATCCTCAAAATCGTGTAACATTTATTACAAAAAATATAAATAGCCGTTGGCGAGATCGTTCGAGGGTCAGATGGATTTCACCAGCGAAATCGTTAGCTTTCACACAAAATAGAGAGCAGGTGGTCCGTCCAAACGATTCGACACAATCACTTGATATATATGTACACTTATCCATACACATATCTCGATACATACATGTTGGAGAAATGATGATCGATGACAATTCCCTTTTGGGACAGATTGCCTACTATTGCACGTTTGAAACATTGCTTCGTCAGGCCACACATGGTATAAATGAATACGATATGTTCTCGCTCGTATTAGTTGAAAAGAGGAAGGGGCGCGGGTGGCGGTTGTAGTATATCGAATGGCAAATATTGTTATAACGGAGCGTGTGTCCCAGGGCCATCGGCTGCACGCGCGTGTCGAGAATGCCCGCCTCGGGAAATTAGAGGATTCCCAATATCCACCGCGCGCACACATACTATCCACGTTTCTGCCACTACCGCCGACAGGAAGAAAGAGAGGAGTTGTCGAGATATGGGCACCTATGCCGTTCCATAGCTATCAAATTCTCCCACGCCCAATCCCTCGAGCAAACTATTCGTGCCACGTGCAACGTACTCAATAAAACGTATGAAATCGAGCAAACTGTTTAAAAAATAAATAAAAAAATAAATAAAAATAAAAACAACGATCACATGATGTAACTATGCACTTCAATTTCTGTTGATTCAGTTTTCTATGATTTTGTATTTCCTGTCTTTCGTGCTTCGGTAGGTTCATTTTCAATCGTCTTTTTATGAGTGTCGCTCTTGTCCCTGACCGTTAACGGATTTTCAGTGATTTCATTGATTTTTTAAAATTCTTTTTCAACAAATATTGTGAGAGGTCAATCAACGATTGAGTAAACAGAATTAACGTATTTAACAACCACATAAAATCGATCGTGGAAGAATTGATTCTTTATTCCCAAATGCGTTGAATATTCTTCCAGGACTGCAGAGATTTAGTGTGTTTAAAAACAGACTTATTACATTCGCAGTGTATAATTCTAAGGAAATACATTGAAAATGAGAAATAACGACGAAAAACTTATCAAAGTCAGTCGGTAAATGAATTCCTTGTCAGTAAAAAATTGAAATAGAGGCACGGAGCCATCCCCAACTCTAATTTAGTCTTTAGATCCGTTGTTGGTACTGGGAAGCAAATAAAATGAAAAATGAAAGGGAATGAGAGTTTATTCAGTGCTTGAAATGATGATGTTTACCTAGGCAGACAAAGGAATCTGTGCCAGTTATATTTAATCGTTAATCGACGTGCAGAAAACGGGGTTGAGGTTGGACTGTCTAACTAGTCCAAGAGATAATTGAAAACCACGTAGTTCTCTTGGGGAGTGACCATTAATTACAGTCATAGATCACTCCAAATACGTTGTGACAAGCTACTCGACTTGCTCAGGACCAAGCACTCTCTCTCTCTCTCTCTCCCCCTTCTCTATCTCTCTCTTTCTTCCCCCCCCCCCTCCCTCCTCTTTCCGGCCCTTCTGAGTAAACGATCGTGGCCCCAACTCTCTTGTCCCTGTCCAACGATCCAATCTACTCAGTACTAGCGATCAAGAGCTTGTCAGGCCGACTATGTTGCTTGTATCAATGGGACAAAGAGCGACATCATGTTCTACAATCTCAGCCAACGTATCCCGGGCCGACCATCACCCATTCAATAATTTCACGAAACTTTGATCTTTCGATTCACGTTTGACGGTCGATGTATACTAATGATGAGCTCACCTGGCAACCATCTATAGTCATATTAATGTTTTTATTAGAATCAAAGACATTCACTGGATGTTTACCACATTTGACGAAACCAACTTTAGGCTAGGATCAGGAAGAACATATTATACAGAGAATTTGAAATCATGAAAGCTTAATACTCCAGTCTGGCGAGAGACCCAATACTAGACGGGTTTTTGTCGGTTTTTTTTCTTGCACGAATAAAACGAGAGCGATAACGATGGCCATCCATGACTAAACGAAGTGTTGGCTTTGTGTACGATTTCGGAGATGAAAAGTTGAGAAATGAGAGACTTGTAATCAGGAAACTTATTTTCCCCTATTTCGCTTTAAAATTGGAAGAAATATGTATCTAAATAGCACAAAATATTATTTGAGGAGTATTCCAACAAAATATTATTCTAGTTGTATTTAAACTATGCTGCAAGCGATTTGTTAGTAAAGATGTGAAGCAACGAGACTGATTGAGAGAGAAGCTCACATTTCCCTGTTATTTTTGGGCATGGTTGCCTTTGAGCAGTGCAGATATCCCAGCAGGAAATTCACGTAGTCTGACAAATTTTATCAGGAGAATCCACGATCCGACAAAAAGGTCGTGGACACGAAATCACGGTATATGTCTAGAAAAGCTTTACTCTGAAATCCTTTTATATAGGATTGAAGCATATTAATTTTTTTTTTTTTTTTACTTCGAACAGACGGTAGACTTTTTTAGATAGACGCAGTCTGTGCGCCCCAAATTGATGAAAATGCACAGTGGATGGAATTTCAATAACGGATACTCATCAATTTTCATTGTATCGTCGTATACTTTTTTTTCACGGGTTTTTTCAAAGCTCAAATATTTTGTATTCATTACATTTACGCGTCTGGTGAAAGAATCTTCGCATATAGAGCTATGAGGGAATATAAATTCAATAAATGATCATAAAAAAAGAAACCATTATTTTCACCAGGCATTAAGACTCGGATGGCTGAATTTGCAGATGTTCCATTGACAAGAGAAAAAAAAACGTATTCCCGAAAATTTGGCTTCATATAAAATTTGTTCGATTCCGGAAAGTCAAATTAAATTTAGGGATTAAGATATCGCTCCAGGACTCGTCAGTAAAAAAGAGTTTACGAACGAACAGCTGGCGCTGGAGGATTACAAAAGTTTAACGTCGTTGGGGTTTAAGAGAAACGAGAAGCTAAAATACCCTTGGTACAGCCGCCTGGAAACTTTCTCTAATATTTATTATGAGGTTTCATCATAGAGAGAAAAGCTTGGATATAGAATATATCCCGACGAGTATCTGTCAACTCGAAAAAATGTGAAAACGTAGATAGAGGAGTATGAAAGAGTTGGGAGACGAGGACCTTAAATATAAAAAAAAATGTTGGGGACGATGATAAGCTAATAGAACAGTTATTAATCATAAACTGAAGTTTCATTCGAAACATGCGAATAAAAGCGTATACTATTGACATGAATTTTTCACAGTCAATTAGCTGAGTAATCGTAACGTCAATTAGAAACGAGCAAGAAATACCGAAAAAGTTTATCAACGTGCTCTTCGTTTGTTTCCCAGTTTTTTTTTTTTTTTTTTTTTTTTTTAGTGGAAAAATATAAGGAAGTGTGAATCTTCCGGTCCACAGAACTACCCCTGATCAGCGATTGCTCTGATTTATGCGCCAAAGCCTGGTAAGGATCCGCGGCTTAAAGGTACTTTCGATTGAATTGGGCGATTAAGACCACTGGATGTAAAGTACGATTGGATACGGGGACCTTGCGAATAGTTTTGGACAAGTTAGGGAAATGGGATGGTTGTCCTAAACGAAGGGTTATCGTGAGAGAAGCCCTCGTTAAAACTGATTACATTAGCAATATTCACAGCTGGCTATCATTTACAAACGTTGTTTTTTGATAGATTGTGTTTCGGCACACCCTCGACAGTAATTGACAACCAATGGTTTATTATTACCGACGTTTAACTAGTTTTAAACAATATCACAAAAACGAAACGACAACGAGAGCCGAGAATTTTCCGACCGAACTAAATATCCAGCCGTCGAAACTCGTGTTTACGAGCTTGAAATAACTAACATGTGCTAAAAAAAGACGGTCAAAAAACTGACGTGGTCCCCGGTACATGGAAGTAAACTCGAGGTTTGCTTTAAGGTTACAGCAGGAAGGGAATGGGGACATCAGCACCCCTTGAGACAAGCCTTTCACCTTTCGCAAAAGTCTCGGGCTCTTGTCCCGCTCGGTTCGCTTGGGTTCATTCTCTATCGTTGATGCTCCGAAACTCCGAGGGGAGTAATCGATCGTTCACAACCTGTAGGGGAGATGAGGTATCGCAAGAGCCTCAATCGGTTAGCACCGCGGGGTGTTCTCTTTTCCGTTCCGTTTAACCACTTGCTCGGTCTTCCCTCCCCGAACTCTTTGATTTTCGTAAAAGGGTAAATCTCACATACCATTTTCTCTGTCTACGCTGATCGGTGAGAAGCAGTTTTTCAAAGGTGTATAGATACACTGGCGTTAAAAAGTTTGTAAGCAGCATTCCATTTTTTGCTCTTGGACTTGAGACAAATTTTCCATCAGATCAATAAAATCTGTGTGAAACAATAGAATAAATCGTGTGATCATATTTGATGAATTTTACTTGAAAAAAAAAGTAAGTAATTAAAATAATGTAAATGCACTTCATAATTTGAATAATTAAATCATACTTTTCTTTTTACTTTTTCTTTTTTAACAACGTTTTTCTCGATAGCATCGCATGCAATATTTATGCAACTATCCAATTTAGGCCCGGATAAACGGGAATGGTGAACGAGCATTTTTTACTACGTAAGAGAAGTACGAAACTTTCTGCAGGTAGTGTATGCGTTGTGTTTCGTCTCACCAAGAATCTAGAGTGTCACGGGGACTAAAAAACGATTCTTGCGTCACCCTCAAATTATGGGGCGCTAATTAAAACGCACGAAAGAGAGAGAGAGAGAGAGGAAGAGGGAAAAAAAAGATTCAGTGAAGCTGTAGCGTGAGCAAAATTCATAATGGCCCAGACGACGTCATTATCGATGTTAAAAAGAGAAATAATATCATGAATATAAAACTTCTTAGGGTTTTCACATCGTTCCCCTTCATGCTCAACTCGTCTCTCTCGCATATTTTCGTAAACGTATAAAAACTTCGTGAGGCAAGGTAGACGCAACGGAGATGTTGATTAAATGGTAAATGTAGAGGGAAGAAATATCATGCGAGAAAAAAATTTCGTTATAATCAAGCAGTCTCGCCACGTTTTATTGTACCACAATCTCAATAAAAAAAAACGATCCGTATTTTCTTTCAAAACAATAAAAGTAATATGTCCCGGCAGGTATTATTTTCAAAGAATGTTCAACTTTACTTCCGAGGAAGCTTTGGTGAATCTGTCGGTCGATTTGTTCGATTTGACTATAAATAACAAAATTTTATGCTTCGACAAAATATTTTTTTTTTTCGCCAGCAAGGAAATTGAAATATAAAAAAGGCTCGAACATTCTAGTATTATTGCTACTATTTCGCACTGTAATTAAATCGTGGGTCGATAAAGCTGGAGTGCAGCAGGCTAAAAAAGAGAGGGTCATAACAAATGAGCTCGTAAGTACCGAGCGCATGAAGTCTGAGGTTTTTTAAGGAAAAAAAAAAAAAAGGTTTTAAGCATCTTGAAAATTGTCGCAAAGCTGCACGGAAAAGAAATTCTCGAAGTCGTTGATCTTTTGACAGTAAGCTATTTTTCCGAAGTCATTATTTTCGAATTAGGCTAGCTCAGAAAAAAATTTCTTACCAAGAAAAATTCTTATTCCCCGTGGAAGAACACGACCATGCATTACCGAGTGGAAGTACCCCAGTCGATCGCGTAGACGTAGATGGATGTCTATGTACGTACGTAGAGATCATTTATTCGCTCAGTCAAGATCACCGGCTGAACGAATACGAATTGTTGGTGAGAATGAACTCTGCGAAAGAGCTGGTTTTCTATAAGCTGATAATTGAGATGAGAGTCCTCAGTGTTTCTCTCTCCATCCTTCTTTTATCTCTATCCTCCATACAATTTGATTTCTCTAAAGAACATCGTTTTCGGCATCTTATTTTAGCATACAAATACGATTCATTTTCTCCATTCCGTGTTCCAATATTTTATTTTATTTTTTCTCGGTCTTATTGAAAATTCATCAATCGATCGATACATTTAAGACAAAATAGTTTCTTCACGTGAATATGCGGTTCATCAATTATTAATTGTTCATATTCAATGTTTATTACTGGCTCGATACTAAAAATAATCGATTACTAATTGATCAATATGAAGAAAACAAATAGCTTCATTGATCGGTCACTTTTGACATTGTTTTCTGGATTGTCATAAGATAAAATCCATTAAAAATATTTCTGGATTGTCATAAGATAAAATCCATTTAAAATATAGAATGACTAAATATTTAACTGATCCTGAATTTTTTATATTTCAGCGAAAGATCGAATTCAAGATCATTTCAAAAAGCTCAAATATAATCTAATACTATATTCTAAGGATATCTTCTCTTGCGTCTTTCGTCATTTCCATTACTTTCATCAATTTTCAAATCCGTCAATCCGAACGAAAATGGCGAGTGGTTATGCATGATTTACAACGTTACAGATTTGGGGAATAATCTAGTGTGAGAATCATAGATAAATTGAAGTTATGAAATCTATATACACCTGCCAATTCGAGCTAAATTTGCAATGCATAAATATTCTTATTCACAAGAAGAGTATTGAAATCTATAATGTCATTTTTAGAGATTTCAAAACAAAATTTTCATCCACGTTAATCGTAAAGCCAGTTATTTTCTAGCACCTTCGAAGATAATCGATGAAATTGTCTTTCAATGTTCACGAATAATTTTCATTCGAGACCTAACTATGAACTCATACCGGCAATATACACTCAGAATTTGACAATTGTTCATTTCTTATTATTTTCTTCAATATATTTGTCTTTTTCAAACCTTCTTCATTACGAAACGTCTGTTGCCATCATCTTTCGCGACATAAATTAAAAAGAATGGCAAAAATGCTAATTCGCTCGGTATTAGTAATAAACTAATAATGGTTCAGAGAGTTGATTGTTTAATCTCGTTCTCGGTAGCGGCATTCCGTATTCTATGTAGTATAGGACAGTATACATTATGTATATATACAATCTAGCTATTCCGGAGCCTCGTTCCAACACTGTAATCCCCGAGCCAGATAAAATTGGAATTGGCCACAGTTTAATTTAAAATGTTTCAGTCACCGCCCTAGCAGAACGTCCAAAGCCTCGCCCTCCCGCAGAAAGTTCCCTCTTTTTTCATTTTTTTTTTTTTTTGCTGCAGCCCTCTCGTCACGAGCGAGTGAACGTTTCTCCGATAAACGAGCAACGGCGAAACCTCGACGAAGCTGCACCGTTTTTTTTCCTACTCCACATATGTATAGTCCTCGATATACGAAGAAATTGAATCGTTGAAGGATAAAAATAGTTTAAACCACCCTATTGCGTCTGTCATCGGTGGGCTTCAAATCCACTGAACTGCCGATCAAAATTTGCCGGTTCCAATCGAGCTTTTCCCATCATTTCTCATATCATGTGAGCAAATCGTTAGTGCATGTTTTGATTTTTTTTATGATGAAGTGGCAGGTGATTTATAGCAGGTCCCAGAAACTTTTCTTTCTTTTTATTCAATTCGCATATCGATTATGATATTTCATTTTATCATTTTTAATGTTCAAGCAGATTTTTATAAGCTCTTCCGGCCTCTAAATCTTTACTTTCTTCCTCTTCACCAAACTTCCACGTTCCTGCGAAATCTACCCAGTCACTCTTTCCTAATACCGTATCGCATTGGCACAAACACAGAGAAAATTGCATAGAAAACATGGTCATATAAAATTGGCACTATTTTTACTGAGTTCCAGTTGGTTATCACCGTCAGTAACTCATTACAGCTCTCTCCCGCTCAGCGATTGAAGTGGAAGCCGGTGTATGGCTAAGAGATCACCCAATTAAGTATTAGCCTCACGCTAAGCTGCTTAATTCGGATAATCTCACTGAAACCACCAACCGGCCAATGGCTGTTGATATTTCTTTTTGTTACAAAAGTTTCTTCAGATGTTCTTATTTAGGGTCATTGCGTTTTTCTTAATTCAAGAAATTATCGGAATACCGAAATATGAATGGAGTCTTGAAATTGATGGAAATTTAACCGACACATAATGTTTTCAAAAGAATGGTGTATGATTTTTTAGGATTTGCGAAATTTTCCGCAAACATACGATAACCGATTTTGGTCTTCTTTCTATTAGAGAATAAAAGGAGATTTATATAAATACGCGTTTTTACACACAAAGTGTGTAAAAAGAAGTCTTGTGCATAAAGCAGACTCCCGTGTATAAATTACGAATTACCAGAGATTGAGTCACCTTTCGTTGCAAAAACTGTATCCGCTGACACGGAGATAACCCGTGGGATCTTGGGATCACGCAAAAGATATGGCGCCCTGTTTACATTCTCGTTTTCTCTTAAATGGCATTTGCATTTAATTTGAAATACGTCTTGAGATTCAAGCGAATTTCGAAGCAATTCTTGAAGACGAAAAACGACGATCCTTTCTCTTTAAGTGCGCTTGACTCCTTGCAACAAATGGGCCCCTGATATCATCGTTCTATTTATCTCTCAATAGTGAAATGTAAACAAAAAAAATCCATTTTTAGTGCAAATTGAATTTAAAAAAAAACACACAATTCTGCTGAAACTAATTATTTTTTGTTGATCCAAATCCACTGTTTGACAAGAAAAATGTTTCCAAGTGTTCACCTGATATCTTGGGAAACGTTTTATTGAATATCGTGACAGATGTAAATCAGTTGGTTGACATGGGAATTGACGTTCTTAAAAAAAAATGGGACGAAAGTATCGTCAATGTACCGAATCGTCAACGTGTCGACGTTGCTCCAGAGTTCTTCTCGAATTTACGAACATATCGCATTCGTAAAATGTCAATTCTCCATTCTGTATTTCCCACGTTTCTCTTTGCAGTCTGTTAAGAGATATTTACTACCGACTCATCTTTCATCTCTTATCACAGTGTATAAAACTCCGGATTCTGACAACTCGACACCTCACAGTATCCATTGTTTGTCATACTATATATATATAGAAAAGTGAACCGGAAAATGTAATCCACATTGTGATGGCCAAGTGCAGTCGACATCGGCTCATACGTTACAGAAGCATTTAGAAGCCTGCGTGTTCGATAAGCTTTCTCCACGTACGAGAATGTTCGCCCTGAACTACGAGTGTTGAAAATGCATACACGCTGTTGCAAAAATCGCAGCCAAAATATAAAAGATGATAATAATAGAATTTTGAAAACGAAAATTTCGATCGATAGCGATACCGATGAATCAGCTGTCCGATATTAACAAAAGTTATAAATCATAAACGTAACTGGACTAGTTAGGCCAATGCTCGATTGATCAACGCATCGATCGCTGATGAGAAGGTATATTTTTCGATTTTTTCGGAAATTTATTAGAATATATAAGTAGCGAGGAGAGAGAAGGTAGCGAAGTGAGGAAACAAACGAGGTTGAAGCTTTGGGATGAGCTCTTGAAAACCCGGAAGGGTGTACACAGATGCAATAACGAAAAGTTCAAAAATACCAAACGGTGGAACTAGAGAAAAAGAGTTCTGCCAATCTACTCGTTCCCTTCACATGCACTGCGTGCATCTTAAGAAATTCTTGATACTTCAGAAATACTGAGTCTTCAAGAAAAATGAAAATAAGAAACTATTCTTTTCGAAGTTTCACGCAATACGTGTTCTATGAGATGTGAATTTTAACGTGCTCGGTATATTTATATTGATATACCAGTAGAACACTGAGTCTACCTTGGGCTAGTCGACTACCAATACTCATAGGTGTACTTTCGAACTATATATATACATGTATATATCAGTGTTAGTATATTTCAAGCCGTATACTAGCCCGTCACGTCGAGTAGAGTAGATGTGCCGAGACTCGAAGCTCGGTAGACCAGCCGACAAGCAGCGATGCATCAACGACCCCTTCGCGGCTCTCTTTCTCCTTCCTTCCTTCCTCCTCTCTCTCTCTCTCTCTCTCTTTGCTTCCAGTCTCACAACCTCACTATCCTACCCTTTCCCGTAATTTATGGGAGGGTGGTTAACCTCCCAGCAGTGAAGATCTAAAAGTCAGATCGCGAAACTAACCCCACCAACGATTTGGCCCCTAGTAAACCCTTCCAGTAACCCTCCTCACAAAACATCTCCCTTGTTTAAGCTACACTGTCCTGTATTCTCGTACAAGCTGACGCATGGATCGTTTGAGCATGGACAAGCAAGGAAAGGATCGTTGTCAAACTGTTGACACAAGTATTGGCCACTCAGATTTTTACTAAAGTACAAACTAAGCGATGTTGGAGCGAAGAGAAACGAGACAATATTCACGGCTTCAAACTCTTAAAAGCAGACACACTTTTTAAGACTCAACAAAGAATTTTTATTCATTTATTTTTCATTTTATTGTTTCTGGGTCAAAATTCTTTCGGATTTTCACCAGACCAAAACTCGTCATTTTACTCCCACTATTCCCCTTACTTCACTGCTCATCCGTCCATTCCTGGAAGATCCCCTCAGAGTGTTGCCCACAGCCACTCTTTTCTAATGCACTATGGAAACACTGTTGGGGGAAACTATCAAGGGAAACTGTGGAAATTTCGGCCGATAAAAGCGGCTATATTTTTTACTGACTTTCAGTTGGTTAGAGCCATCAGAAACTCAGAAAAGCCGGTGCATGGCTAAGCGCGGTCACCCATCCAATTATTGACCCCGCTCGGGTCTGCTCACCTTGAGATATCGATTAAACTCGATTAAACTCTCCGAATGGTAATATTTTACTGATGAAATTAAATTAGTAATCTGACGATCCTAGAGAGATGAAATAATTTAATCTGTTGTGTCGTTATGATATTTATATTTCATCGTCACGTCCATCATCTGCTCTTAAATTCATAACACGTGAAAATCATCACAAAACGTTCATGGAAAATAAACGAATATTTATTGAAGGTTTACGACTTTTTAGCGTTTCCTCAATACTTCACGAGCGCATTCCCGTGTCATGACAGAACCCTGTGAAAAAATGCCATGAAAGGTAATCGATAACTTTACGTAAAATTTTATCGGTAAATAATCTGCGATAAACTTCAGTTACAGTGAATCGTAAATTTTATGTAACTGCAGGAGAAGCACAGAAAACTTAAGGTTTCTTGGAAAGAGAGTAAAAACTCAGAGGTGCAAGATACCCTGACAAAAGATAAGATATTGTAACGTTATACACTTATCGACCGAGTGCACGTCGCTACGCGTCGGTTCGTGCTTCTTAAATTAAAAGGAGCAGGTATGAAAGAACGTGAAAAAACGCGGTTTTTATGTAAACAAAAAATATAACAAATGATTTTTATTCAAATTTAGCGATGTGTGTACAAAAAAAATCTCGCGGATAAATTTGTAAAGATATTTCGATCGCGTTACCGGATTTACGAAAATTGTTTCTTATTTTTCTTATTTTTGTTTGTTATTCTTATTTTGTTTGCGATGTATTCGAATTTTCTAATGAACGCGAAGATTCGAAAGAAAAAAGAATCGTTGCAATTTACTGTATGAAAATCCACGAGGATTTTCTAGATTCATAAAATAAACAATTTTTCTTTTATTCTCGCTTTATTTGTTCTATTATTTATCGCACGCTGTACTGTCTATTAATTTGCACGCTTCATGTTTATCTCTCTCTTTGTGTGTCTCCTGCGTTTTTATAATAAAGAAAAGAATTTGAATGGCTTTTTGTTTTGCTTATTTCTGTCCTGGAACAACCCGCTTATTTTTATTTCTCTTTTATTCGCTTTACCAATGTTTAAATTTAACCACAATCCAAAAGTGACTTGACTCGATATAATAATAATTTAAATAATTTTTGTTTTTTATAAACCAAAGTTCTTACCGCTGCCTTTTGGATTGTCGTTCCGAATAATAATAATAATAATCGTTTTATTTCAAAATTGATTATAAATCCAAGGGTATTGATTTAATTCACTTCTTTTAATTATTTTATAATATTTTCACTTTGTTCAAGAATGTCACTTTGTTTAAGAATAATTTCGCTTTATTAATGAATAACCTCTTGGATGTATAATAAATCTCCAGTTCCGCTTAGACTGCCTCGGCTATAAATTTTATCAAATTGAATTTAAATTTAATTTTCAAAATAAATAAATAATTTTTCTAACCTGTTTCCAACAAACATAAAAATAAAAGAAATAATAAAAAAAGGTGAGCATCACTTAGGCTACGGGCTCTAAACGTCGCCGAATAGCGCCAATATCCCTTGCAACACAGGAAAGGATGCAGACCCCAGACCACGGGAGTTAAACGTCGCCGAATCACTCCAATGTCCTGAGCATCTACGAGGTAAGGAAATAATTGACCATGAACCACGGGATGAGAACGTCGCCGAACCCCTCCAATGTCCCATGCATCAATTAATTGGAAAGTAAAAAAAAATAATAGGAGTGACCCTGGACTACGGGATGAGAACGTCGCCGAACCCCTCCAATATCCCAGGCATCAAGGAAAAATAGGAACAAAGGTTTTATGAATTGTTGGAACTAGGTAGAGTGTTCTACTGGAGAGAGCTCTGTTAGGAGGTCCGAGCCAGTCTAAGTGATCAGAGGAACTGATCATGAGAGCGGTCGCGCAGCGACTTTTATACCCCACTTTTCCCTCGCTTTCGATGCGCCGCTTGATTTTAATCTCGAACCGCTTGCTGCGCACGTTCTATTTTCCCATTCGCTCAACACGCTCCCCACTACTCATTCACGCTCACACATTCGCTCGCTGCTACCCCCACTCTCGCATTCTCGGATGCGCGAAAATCCGCTTTTTATGTTTTTCAGGTTTATTTATTTCGAATTTGCCATTATTTGCCGCTTATTATTATCATTTATTGATTTATCGAATCATTTTTTGTATTTGAAAACAATTAATTAATTTTTAGAACAATGGAAATAATTCGATTTTTCTCTCGAATTTGGCTACTGCGCATGCGCTGTAATACGCATTTTCGTTTATTTAAAATTATGAGAATTTTCAGAAAAATTATAACTCGCGCTTATCTTGTTTCGATTTATTGATTTTTTTCCGATTTTTTAAGTCTAATTAAGTTAACGAACGATAATTTATTGAAAAAAAAATAAAGAAAACAAAAAAATATTTTATTTAATTTTTTCGACGCTTGGCGGCGTCGGTAACGCTCGCGTCGGTAGTCTCGGTCGTTTGTTGCCGATGCCCAAGATGGCCGCCGCCCGGACGAACGCGCGCGTCGTTGTCGTTGTCGTGAGTAAAAAATGTCGGCGATCGCGCCGTCGCGTTGTATCTCTCGCGTTCGAGATCGGGATTAAGTGTAGTGAGTGCGGGTACGTTTCAATGCCCCCCAGAACAAAAAAATCTAGGAACTGATCTTTTTTGTTCTCTAAATCTAATTTTAAAAGTACAAAAATTCAAATATTCAAAAATTCAAAAATTGGAGTAGGGATTTATAAAGGATACGATGGCTTGAGGATGATCGTGGTTATGATGCGATGATGATCACTATCGTCCTCTCGAAGCTGAATGATTTTGATGATTTTGCAGGTTTTCGTGATGTTCTCGTAGATTTTGCTCGTCTCTATCGGCATCCATGTTGCCGGCCGCTTCTTCTTCTTCGAGGAGTTCTTCCATCTCCTCCGGCGTTACCCATTTTATATCGTTAATGAGGCAGAATTCATACTCCCCCTTTCTAGCATATCCCTCAGAAATGAGTCTTGATGCCATGTTTGTACTGTTGTTGTGTGAAAACAGCCGGACCTCGTGTCCTTCGAGAGTAGGATGCTCCCCGATGATTTGAATATAGGCTTTTTTGTTTTCCAATGCCCGTTGATAGTATTGGCAGCATATTTGCTCCCAGCGCTGACCCAGAAATGGTTTGACGTCAGATAGATAAGCTTTCGTTGAGAATTTCGGCACCTCGATGTACTCGTGAGGAAGACGCTCCAGGTCCGATAACGGATGCATTAATGTAACACCCCTGTCGATGAGTTCGATGGTAGCCTCTCCGTCTTCGATTTTCATTAATTTTACTCGGAAAGCGTTATGCCGGTTATCGATAGCGTATAGACCGCTGATACTGTGTAGAGTGGGTGGACCACCCCTTCTTTTAGCCAAATCCTCTGATAGTTGTTCCTCGAAAGCGCACAGTTCTTTATATTTGAGAGCCGTGGTATAGGTAAAATTCGTGGGATTGTTGAAACCCACGACGACGCACTCGTATAGCCCCGTCCACGATGCTGGCCACGGAGAAGGTTGAGGCACCCCTGGTACGATGAGAGTTCTCATTGTTATGCTGTTGTTCTCGATGTCGCTTCAATGCCTTGGTTGAGCTTGGAGAGCTCCCGGTGTTGCCAGTAGCTCCAGCGAGACCGAAATGATGTTTTGGAGCCCGCTGCTCCGACCTTTATACTTGTTCTTATCCCCTCTTTTCTGTTTCCCCCACTCTCACGATTTTTATTTGTCCATTTCTCCCCACTCTTTATTTTTCTTCCCCACTTCTTATTTTCACGTCCCCACTTCAATTTTTATCCCCACTATTTATTTTCGTCCCTTCTTTTCCATCTCCCTCTTCTTCTTTTACCCTTCTCTCAATTTTCATTTGTTCTTTTACCCCACTCCTGAATTTTCCCCCTTAAAGTCATTTTTTTATCCCCACTTTTTTTTTTTTCGTCTCTCAATTTTTATTTTTCATGTCTTCACTTTATTTTTCTCCCCACTCTTCATTTTTTCTTTTGTATTCATTTATCTATTTAATTTTCAATTTTTGTTTCCATTTTTTATTATTCGTTCCCTTAATTAATTGTTTCTCCATTCTTCGATTCAAACACCTTAATTTTCTCGTTTCATCCCCTTAACTCATCATATTCTCAATTCTTCATCCATTCTTTCTTATCACCCCCTTAAAACTCCTTAATCCTACTTTCTTTTCTCACACTCATACTTATTTTACTCCATTTTATAGTTTTTTTTTTTTTCTTATCCTTTCCCTTTTTCATGTTTTTCAGATTAAATTTGCAGTCATTCTACAGGTAAGTATTCCATTTTTATTTTCATATCTAATTTTCTATTTGTTTTCTATTATTTTTCAGGTATTCAGCGTTCCAGGACACGGTAAGTATTTTTACTCCAAAATTTTTCTTTTTCTTATTTATTAATTATTTATTAATTACTATTTTTCTATTTCGCAGGTAAGTCAGGATTCCAGGACACGAACATTAGTAAGTATTTTCCGTTTCTATTATTTTTCTAATTTTTCATTTTAATTTTATTTTTCTCATATATTTTTGTTTTTATTTCTAGGTTCGGGGTAAAAAAAAATAAATACACACAGGAGACACCGCTTAGTTTGAAAATAAACATGGTTTATTACTCATTTATATGAATATGAGACTTTCAGTTATGTAGGAAACATATATTAAATAATAGGAGAACGATCTTTATTTATTAATAGATTCTCATCGTTTTTCCACTCCTTTAACAATTTGTAAATATGAGTATAAAACAAAACATTGATAACTTTGTTTCGGCTATTTTAAATATACAATTTGTTTATTTGACTCCCCCTTGTTTTTATCTTCATCTTTTACTTCAACAACTTTTCCTGTTCTGATTTCAATGATTATTTCTTTTCTTGAGTCGATAATTAACCTGACAGTAAACCAGGGAGTGTCGTTTAACAAGAACAAAGTACAGTTTACAATTGATTTCACCTCGTTTTAATACATTTCATTAATTTCTTTGATACGTGACAATGGAAAAATAATTTTTAACTTATTCTTTTGATTTTGTCATTTCTCCACGTGCTATTTTCCTTAAAAAAAAATTTTCTTTTCGAATTTGAATTGATCAAAATATTCTTATTTCTTCACTCGCATCAATTTTCCTTGTTTGAGTTCTTCTTTAATTTTTATTCTTAGATTGACCATATCACTTTGTGAGAAGTTCATTTCACGGTTCGCTGTAGCATATTCCGCATACGAACAGACAAAAACACCACAGTCATAACCATTTTCTTGTCTCGGTATTTCTTTCGCTGTATTCAACTTCCAATCTTTTTTGTTGATTAGAATTTTCTTTTTTTCTTTTGCCTCTGATGTCAAGTATTCTAAAAGCGTATCAAGATACCTTAAATTCTCTCCTCCTAAACTATCGTAATAGCATATTTCCTTTTCAGTCATTTTAATAATCGCCAAACACCAATGATTTCCTAAGTGAATAGGCACCAAAATAAGCTCAAAGGAAAAAATGTCAATTCCTTTTGTCCATCTTTTGACAGCTCCGAAACCGTTAAGATGAACGCGTGCAAAAAAAAATGAATTTACCGCGTACGTCTTAGGATATTTTCTTTGACCTAGATTTCCTCTTATCGCGATTAATTCGAAATAGGCATTTATAATTTCATCATTGAGCCATTTCTCGCCGTCCAATGTAGCCAGGTCCCTCTCTTCTACTCTTACAACTTGCAGACTCTTTCTTTTTTTTGTAAGATTTTCTTTCTTCTTTGTATTATCGTGGTTTTGCGTATTCTTTTTTGCTTCAGTTTCCATTTGTTCGATCTCGTCTCGTTGGTCCTTTTCAGTTGGATCCGGATTTTTTAACTCCCAGCTAAATTCTCCCACTTTCCAACGTTTCCATCCTTGTCCTTCTTCACCTATTTTGCACAAGCTGCTACCTTCTTCATATTCGTGGATTGGAGAGACGGGGGGAGGTATCTCAAATTCTTTATGCAGATTTTCCACAAAAGAATTTTTTGCGAAATGATGCAGCACATTAATTCTGCTTTTTTTTCGTGGGTCCTCCATTTCGATAGGACATAGCCGCCAGATTGTTTGTACAGCCTTGTCTTTATTTGAGCATCCCGTTTGCGTTTGTTTATTTTGCAAGGATTTTTTGTTTTTTGATGATTCGAGATTTATTGTAGGAGTTACTTTGATTTCATCGTTTCGTGAAGATTCGCTATATACTCCCATTCTCGTACTCCTTTTTTGAAACCATTGCCCCTCACTTCCATCGGTTTGTTGAGCGAAATCTTTTTCCTCGATTTCACCTGTCTGCGTTGACACCTCCATATTTTTTTTTTCCTATATCGTCATTCAACGTTTTTATTCATCTGATCTATCAACACATTTTTGTATGCATTCTTTATGCTTACCTGCACAAATTTATTTTACTCTAATTATTATGTTCCTTTTCCTTTTTCTCTTGTTTCTTTTCTTTTTAGCATTCGATGTGTTTGAACCAAGCGTTTGTTTTAGAACAACATAACTGTAACGTCAAGCCTTCCGCTTCTCGAATGTTCTTTTCGTTGCGACGTCAGTGTCATGGCGTCCCTACCTACGCTTACCGTCGCTTATAGGCGCCACTTACCGGCAACCGTACTTCTGAAGTTCGGCCGTGCCGAAGCGCCACCGACTATCGGCGGATTTTTTTCGAACTAATTTTCGGACTTTGGCGTTTTCTCGCTCTATGCATGTTTTTCAGATATTTTTTCATGTTTTTCAGCATTTATTCGGTTCCTGACGCGTTTTTAAATAATAAATCGATTGTCCAAACAAAATTAAAGTGCTCCTTAGCAATTTTTCGCGATATTTCAGAAAATATTAATATTTTTACTATCGCAAATATTTTTATCGCGTTGTTGTGTATTCGCCTAACGACAATTTCATATTTTTCGATTGAAATTGTTTATAACTTTTTAAATAATGATAATTTTACTATCGGAAACGCGTTTTTCGTAATTCTTGACCCCTACATAATAATAATAACGCGATAAATCATATGTTTGTGCACCCCTGTGCGTATCTTTTAAAATAACGACATTTTTATTGTCGGTAAGGTAGTTTTCGAGTTCGAGTTGATAATTAATAAACAATTTTATTCTAATATCATAATTTTTTTGTTTCTTTTTCGATTTTGCGTATGTTTTTGTGTTTTTCTTCGTTTTTTCTCGGTTTTTATAGGTCCCGTAACGTCGGAACGGATATATCGGTAAGTACAGGTAATAGTGAAATTCAAGTAGAATAAATGGATTTTGAGCGGAAAATTTTTGAAAATATGATAATTCTTTGAATGTTTCGATTAATTATGTTTGGAATCAAAGTAAAAATGAAAGTTGGCGCATAAATTTGCTTATAACTTGGTAATTTTTATTGTTATTTGCCTTTTTAGTCTAATTTTTGTATTTTTTCAGGTTTGAGGCGTGATACATGCCTCTCTCGACTTCGGTATCCGGATTTTCTATAATAAATGTCGCGGCTGCTATCTGTTTTTTAATCTTGTAAGGTCCCTCATAAATTGAGAAAAATTTTGCCATTTTTTTGTTAATCGGATCACTAACATTACACGCTTTTGCCAGGACTAGATCCCCTTCGTGAAATTCGATTAATTTATGTTTCCTATCAAATTTTTGAGCTCTTTCTCGGCCTTTTCTCTCTATCCTGTTCCTAGCAAGCATCAATTTGGCTTGTATCCCTTCTTCATCCTCTAAATTCTCTTCTTTTTCTATCTGAATCCAATTTCTCCAAACTCTCTGAGGTTTTACATTCTTTTGTATCTCGATCGGAGTCATCTCCGTCGTCTCATGATGCGTTTCGTTCATACAATCCTCGATAACTTTAACCCATTGTAACCAATCAGTGTGCTTGTCTGTCAAAAAAGTCCTGAAAAATCGACCTATCTCTCTATTCACTCTTTCCACTATATTTCCCTGCGGATGTCTTATAGACGAGAAAACTCCTTGTATTCCCTCACTCTCTAGCTTACTGAGCCATAATCGAGATGTAAATTGTGTACCGTGGTCAAATTGTAATTTTTTCGGTTTTCCGTGTTCCGGAATGTAATGATTGAAAATCTTATTAATTGTTGACTGCGCGGTAGCTACTCTAAGTGGATATAACACAACAAATTTTGAAAATGCATCAATTGTTACGAGGATATGCTTCATTCCTCCGCTAGTTACTGGTAATGGACCAAAAAAATCTATCGAGACTATATCTCCCGGTCCCTCAGGAATTATATTTTGCTGAGCAGCATAGGAATGCTGATTCGGTACTTTATTTCTTTGACAGGAGTCGCACGAAGCAAGAATTTGTCTGATAGCATGGTACATTCGCGGGTACGTAAAATCCTCTTTAATCATCTTCCAAACTTTTTTAGCGCCTACATGTCCGTACATTTCGTGTGTTTCAAATACGAGAGGATGGAGAATCTCCCTCGGTAAAATGACTTTCCAGGAATCAGGATTAACCGCTTTTAATAAAATATTATTTTTTATCTGATATTTATCGTCTGGTTCATTTATTATCCTTTCTCTGATTTCCCTTATCCTTTCGTCTCTCATTTGCCATATTCCCACCTGTCTAATCCTTTGTTCTAATCCCTTAGAGGGTTTTATAGCGAGCATAGTGCTAATAACTATCTCTCTTCCTTTTCTACCTCCTACATCCGGTGGATTTAATCGACTCAATACGTCTGCCACCACATTCCTCTCTCCTGGACAAAATTCAAATTTAATGTCATAGTCCTGAATAGCTAAAATCCACCTCGTTAATCTTTCGTTTAGAAGCTGACAATTTTTTAAAAACGTTATGGCTTTATGGTCCGTAATCGCTTCTATCTTTGCTCCTAACAAATAAGTCCTAAACTTTTTTAAAGCCCAAACGATCGCTAACAATTCCTTTTCTGTCGTCGTGTATGCCATTTCGGATCCCTTTAGCGTTCTACTTGCAAACATTATTACCCCTAAATCGCCATTTTTATCTTTTTGTGCCAAAGTGCCCCCCAAAGCATAGTTACTCGCGTCAGTTTGTAAAATATATCCCTCTGAAGGATCTGGATGCGTGAGAAGCACGTCTTCGACAAACAAATTTTTAATTCTATCAAAAGCCTCTTCTTCTTCTTTATCCCAACGCCATTTTGTCTCTTTTTTCAATAATTTTAATAATGGGATTGTTTCCTCCGCATGTTTTTTCGTGAATTTCGTATAATAATTGATTAAACCCAGAAATCCTCTCAACTGTTTTAAATTTTTAGGCGGCGGAAAATCGTGAATCGCCTGAATTTTCGCGGGCTGTGGCTTTATTCCTTTAGTTGTTAAAATATGACCAAGAAACTCTACTTCTTTTCTGAAAAATTTGGCTTTCTTTAATTTAATAGTCATACCGTGTTGCTGCAACCGTTCTAGGAGTTCGTCTAAATGTCTCATATGTTCCTCGAAATTTGAGGATATGCACAATAAATCATCGACAAAATTAATGACGTGATCTCCCAGACCGTGTAAAATTATATCAAGCGCTCTTAATAATGCAGCTGTACTAGTTTTTAAACCGAATGGTGTTACCGTGAACTCGTAAACTTTTCCCCTGTATCGAAATGCAGTATACTTCATTGAATCGGGATGAAGTGGAATTTGCCAAAAACTATTTGTGAGATCTAGCGTGGTCATTACTTTAGCCGAATGGCACTTTTGAAAAATTTCCTCCATATTAGGTACCGACTCATGGTCGTCCGCCATAACCTGATTTAATTTTCTAGCATCTAGGCATAATCTAACTGTTCCGTCTTTCTTTATTACGGGTATTATAGGATTTATCCAAGCGCTGTTTGATCTCTGAATTATTCCGCAATCTAGTAACTTTTCTATTTCTCTGTCTACTTTTTCGCGATGCATTAACGGAACCTCGTAATTGTGGGCGACTATCGGTTTGTCTGTCGTTATATCTAATCGATGTTCATAAACTGAAATTCTTCCTGTTATTTTACGAAAAACATCCCTTCTATTCCAAATAACTCGTTTGTGAATTTCTTTTTCTTTTTCGGAGAGCTCTGTTTGTCCTACGATTTCTTCTATCTCTTCTTTAGTAACTTCCTCAGAATCATTTTCTTCTATCAAATTTAAATTTTGCACTGGCTCATTAATAACTTCTTTAATAACTTCTTTTTCTTCTATAAATTTCTTTTTTAAATTCAAATCCATTTCGCTTTGAGTGATGGCTGCATTTTCTTTCTTCACTGACCCTATCGCGGGTATAATATCAATAATTTCATTGTACTTCACCTGGAGAGACATTTCTCCCAGGTCAATTAAACTTTTGAGGGGTTGCAGGGAATCTACCCCAAGCAACACGTCCCTAATTAAGCCAGGCACTATCATAAACTTCACATAAGTCTTTATTTTTCCAATTTCCGTTACCGCCATTATTTGACTTTTAACTTTAGTCATTTTTCCTTTAATCGCACCTTTTACCGTAACTCCCGTTACAGGTAAAAGTGGACAATCTTTCAAAATCTCCTTATTCTCCAAATAAAATTCCTCCGAAATCGTAGTTACTTTTGACCCTGAATCTATTAAAGCTGTTACCGGAATACCCTCGATTTTCGCATAAATTTCGGGACACTCAATTATCGGTACAGTCTCCCCGTTAATTTCCTCTCCTAACAGAAATTCCCTAGTATCCGTAAAAATAGTATTAATCGCGATCTTTGTTTTATCTTCTTTATTTTCTTGTTCGATGTTTTCGTTGTTTTCTTTCTTGAGGTTCTCCGTTAACTTGTCGCACGTTTCCTTGTTTTTCGCCGTATTTTTGAGGTCCTCCGATAAACCGTCAATCAATTTTTTATTCTTATTGTTTTTCTTCTTTATTTTCTTCTTATTCGTTGCACCTCGTACATCTTCTTTTTCTCTTATTTGATCATCTTTTTGCACGGGTACAACGCTTATTCGTTTCCCGCGTTCGTAGTAGGTTGTTGAGGCTCGTTTTGTATTTCCATTGATTGAATCGGTTGTGCGGCGTTGTTTCTTCTCTCATAATTATTGTTGTTCGGTCGTTGAAATCCCCCGTTGTTTTGACCCTGTCTCCACTCTTGATTCCTTGGTGGATACCAAGTTTGGTTTCTATTTTGTTGATAATTGGGATTTCCTCCCTGTTGATTACCCCAATTGCGATTTTGTTGATAATTCGGTTGTGAGCGTTGATTATTATCGTTCCAATTTGGATTTCTATTTTGTTGATCGAAATTTCCGTTATTCGGCCGTTGGTTTTGTCGGTTATCCCAATTATTGTATCCGCCATTATTTCTTTGGAAATTGAAATTCGTGTTTCCTCTATTATAATTGTTTTGATAATTTCCTTGATGATTCCAATTCTGTTGTTGAGGCATCCGGAACGGTCGTTGTTCGTTTCCACCTTTGTTTTGAATTTGAGGTTCTTTGTTTTTCTTTTCTTCCGAATTGACAGGTCCCGTTTGGTCGATCTTTTCCAAAAATTCCTCCAATTGTTCGAATTTTTCAAATCCTCGGCTAATTATTGTGGCCTTTATTTCCTCAGTGTAGTGCCTTGATAATGAGGCGATGATATCTTTGTCACTCGGGGCTGGTATTAAATCGCGAGCAGCTCCGAACAATTTGATAGCGTATTCGGCTTTCGAAATTTTTCCACCTTCTTTTGCGTAGTTGCCGATCTCCAAATCCGTTCGTACTTTTCGTTGTACGTCATGGTTCCAAAATTTGTTAATGAACTTCTTTTCGATCTCCTCAAATCCTTTGACTTCATCCTGAATGAGAGCCCACCAATCTTTTGCCGATTTCTCCAAACACTGCCCAAGCAGATATTTCATTTCGTTTAACTTTGGATTCATTACCTCGCAGTATTTCCAGAACTCTCGTAAAAATTTCATAGGCCTCGTGTTTTCCGTCGCATCGAACGTCGGCGGTTTTATTTTAATTTTGTTTATTTGTTCGTAATGCCGCTCTTTTGTTTTATTGTAATTTGCTCTTTTTTTTACTTCCGGTTGTTCATCGTCGGATTCCTCTTCCGATTCTTCGATTTTGTCTAATCTTTTTTGTTGTTGAGGGATAATTCGCGTGCTTTCTTTATTCGGACTATGTAACCTGTCCTGTGATTCTAAGGTGTCCATTCTTTTACGCAGAGTGTCGAAATCCAATTGCATTTGCGCCACATTTACATCGGTTACAGCTTGTCTTTCGGCATTTTCTTGAATTATCCGCGTCATTCCGGTTACGTGACGTTTTATCGGATCATAAATTGCGTGAACGTCTTTAGCAATTTTCGCCTGTGTTATTTTTAAGCTATTTCCAAATTCTTCCCGCAAATTCTCAATTTGACCCTCCATTCTTTGCATTAACTCGAAAAGATTTGTTAAAATGTCATCCCTATTTTCGTTTGAAGAAGGCCTATTTCTATCTGATTTCGGTGTGTCAAAACTCTCTTCTGTGTTTTCTTTTTGATTTGTTTTGTCTTCAGATTCTGGCCCAAAATTACCCCTCGATTCATTAAAAGTTTTTCCTGCGCCTTGAGGAGGAATCGTTACTTCTATATTTTCTTCTGTTTGATTATCGGGATTCGGAAATCCGGAATCGCCTGTTATTTTATTGTTGTCTGCCATTTTAACGAATTTAATAATTTTCATCCAAATTCAATTTAATAGAGAAAAATTTTCACGTTCTTTTGCGATACCTGCCCCACGTTGGGCGCCAGTTGTAACGTTATACACTTATCGACCGAGTGCACGTCGCTACGCGTCGGTTCGTGCTTCTTAAATTAAAAGGAGCAGGTATGAAAGAACGTGAAAAAACGCGGTTTTTATGTAAACAAAAAATATAACAAATGATTTTTATTCAAATTTAGCGATGTGTGTACAAAAAAAATCTCGCGGATAAATTTGTAAAGATATTTCGATCGCGTTACCGGATTTACGAAAATTGTTTCTTATTTTTCTTATTTTTGTTTGTTATTCTTATTTTGTTTGCGATGTATTCGAATTTTCTAATGAACGCGAAGATTCGAAAGAAAAAAGAATCGTTGCAATTTACTGTATGAAAATCCACGAGGATTTTCTAGATTCATAAAATAAACAATTTTTCTTTTATTCTCGCTTTATTTGTTCTATTATTTATCGCACGCTGTACTGTCTATTAATTTGCACGCTTCATGTTTATCTCTCTCTTTGTGTGTCTCCTGCGTTTTTATAATAAAGAAAAGAATTTGAATGGCTTTTTGTTTTGCTTATTTCTGTCCTGGAACAACCCGCTTATTTTTATTTCTCTTTTATTCGCTTTACCAATGTTTAAATTTAACCACAATCCAAAAGTGACTTGACTCGATATAATAATAATTTAAATAATTTTTGTTTTTTATAAACCAAAGTTCTTACCGCTGCCTTTTGGATTGTCGTTCCGAATAATAATAATAATAATCGTTTTATTTCAAAATTGATTATAAATCCAAGGGTATTGATTTAATTCACTTCTTTTAATTATTTTATAATATTTTCACTTTGTTCAAGAATGTCACTTTGTTTAAGAATAATTTCGCTTTATTAATGAATAACCTCTTGGATGTATAATAAATCTCCAGTTCCGCTTAGACTGCCTCGGCTATAAATTTTATCAAATTGAATTTAAATTTAATTTTCAAAATAAATAAATAATTTTTCTAACCTGTTTCCAACAAACATAAAAATAAAAGAAATAATAAAAAAAGGTGAGCATCACTTAGGCTACGGGCTCTAAACGTCGCCGAATAGCGCCAATATCCCTTGCAACACAGGAAAGGATGCAGACCCCAGACCACGGGAGTTAAACGTCGCCGAATCACTCCAATGTCCTGAGCATCTACGAGGTAAGGAAATAATTGACCATGAACCACGGGATGAGAACGTCGCCGAACCCCTCCAATGTCCCATGCATCAATTAATTGGAAAGTAAAAAAAAATAATAGGAGTGACCCTGGACTACGGGATGAGAACGTCGCCGAACCCCTCCAATATCCCAGGCATCAAGGAAAAATAGGAACAAAGGTTTTATGAATTGTTGGAACTAGGTAGAGTGTTCTACTGGAGAGAGCTCTGTTAGGAGGTCCGAGCCAGTCTAAGTGATCAGAGGAACTGATCATGAGAGCGGTCGCGCAGCGACTTTTATACCCCACTTTTCCCTCGCTTTCGATGCGCCGCTTGATTTTAATCTCGAACCGCTTGCTGCGCACGTTCTATTTTCCCATTCGCTCAACACGCTCCCCACTACTCATTCACGCTCACACATTCGCTCGCTGCTACCCCCACTCTCGCATTCTCGGATGCGCGAAAATCCGCTTTTTATGTTTTTCAGGTTTATTTATTTCGAATTTGCCATTATTTGCCGCTTATTATTATCATTTATTGATTTATCGAATCATTTTTTGTATTTGAAAACAATTAATTAATTTTTAGAACAATGGAAATAATTCGATTTTTCTCTCGAATTTGGCTACTGCGCATGCGCTGTAATACGCATTTTCGTTTATTTAAAATTATGAGAATTTTCAGAAAAATTATAACTCGCGCTTATCTTGTTTCGATTTATTGATTTTTTTCCGATTTTTTAAGTCTAATTAAGTTAACGAACGATAATTTATTGAAAAAAAAATAAAGAAAACAAAAAAATATTTTATTTAATTTTTTCGACGCTTGGCGGCGTCGGTAACGCTCGCGTCGGTAGTCTCGGTCGTTTGTTGCCGATGCCCAAGATGGCCGCCGCCCGGACGAACGCGCGCGTCGTTGTCGTTGTCGTGAGTAAAAAATGTCGGCGATCGCGCCGTCGCGTTGTATCTCTCGCGTTCGAGATCGGGATTAAGTGTAGTGAGTGCGGGTACGTTTCAATATGTTTGAAAGATCGCGTATTTGAGGGAGTTTAAAAAACAAAAAAGGAATGAAACTGGTAACATAGGGCGAACGATTGTTCCGCTAATGGGAAAACCTGTTCCCTTTGAGCCACAATAGCAGTAAATTTCCGAGGGGCTCGTTAGCAGTTCGTTTAATCCTTAATGCTACTTTGTAAATCTGAGCGTTGTCTCGAGCTATCACTAAAAAAAAAACCTTTTCTGTTAGAAGAAACGAAGAGACTGTGCGTTTCATCATCTTTGCTCTTCGCTTTCTTTTCGGTTCGTTCTCATCGTCTCCTCCGTACTTACCTTCATACACTGGAGTTTTCTTTTAAAAATTCCCATGTTATTTCATGGAACTCAAAAGACTTGAAAGTATAATTAATGTTAAGTAGCATTTTCATACTGTAAAAATATGTTTTAAAAGAATGAGTGACTCCCTCGTTATATGAAGCACTTGGGATATTCTTCAACTTTATTCACTTTCCATATTTTCACTCACCCTCGCCTAGAGCTTCGATACTCAATTAAACTCTCTGGAAAACTCACGATTTTCGATCGAATTTCAAATAATTTATTTGTCGATCCGTCGATCATAATTTAAACAGAAAAAAGATGTTTATGATATTGAAAAATACTAGAAAAATTTCAAAAAACTTTGTCTCTCGTTAATTTTGAATGTTTCTCAAAATACGCGAATCACTCTCAGCCGGGAAAAAAACAGGTTGAAATATGAGGGATTGGAGAATGGGGTGGACATGTTTTTGTCGTAATCACAGTTTTGTTCACCCAAGCGAATAAAAAATTCGGCTGACATAACTGTCAGTTGCAGGTTATACAATCTCCTGTTATATCTATAGATACGTTTGGTAATTTTTTGTTTTTGACAGTTATCAAAGTCGGTTGATCATACAAATGCAGCGGGGTAAAATAGAAGAGTTGAATAGCGAAATAACCCCTTTTAGCATTCTTGTGCACGTGCCGAGGTATCAAACCGGCATTTTCGTCGTATCATTCGTTCAAACATTCCTATACATATAGGACACCTTTATACATACACATTCATATATTTACATATGTGTAGCATCGTTTTCAAATATGTGCAAACATGGCGGAGCGTGCGAGAGGAGAATATGAAGAGAAGGGGTGAAAAGTACACGTACGTAAAGTGACGTGCAGAGCGCGTCCTTATCGCAGGAGTGCGACCTGACATCCGGTAATGCGAATCCCATGACAGCTCGTAAGAGTATACATGTAAGTGTGCAAGAGGTATAGAGGCAGAAGTGTGGATATGGCGAGAAGAGGGAAGGAAATATGACGAGGAACATTGGCGCGGGTAGTGAGGATCGTAGTCTCGAGTTCACAGAACCTCCGACTCGTAAAATTTCATATCTCACTCCGACGGCTGCTACTGTATATCTCTCTACCTCTTCCATATTTGGAGCAGCCCTGCATGCTCTTCACTACGGGCTCAAAGCTCACTCGACTCTTATGTGCATATATATCATGCTTAAAAAATGTGACGTCTTATGATAAAAAACATAAGACATCTATGTGCATCCGTGTAGCGGATGACGTGGTTTGACATATTCGTCGTGATTATTGAAATTCTGTAGAGTTTCAAAATAAATATTCGATCCTGCTTTAAATACCTCCGAAAATATTTCATTCAACTAGAGATGAATGTAATTTATATTTTATAGTTTCTTTTCGTATCTGAAATGCGGTGATAAAATGACGTTTGAAAAATTATTTGCCAGAGCGATTCGCGATCTATTTTTGTTATGTGAATGATTTCGCTTTTTTTTTAATTATCTGAGCATGTAAAGAGCAATTCAAATAAACGGGATAGAGATGATGATGAGACATCTGTCATAATATCGAAGAAAACCCAATAACATGTTGAAGGGTTGGATTGGATGAAACGAGGACGTAAATAAAAATAAAAATACAACGCTTATTTCATTAAAGGTTTCTTAACATTTGATCAACCTAATGATTCTTCGAGACTTCGTTTGATCCCCGTAGAGGGATGGAGAGAAGAAAAATAGTAGGGAGAGAGAAAATAGAAGTAGTAAGAAACGAGAAAGAAAGAGATCTTTTTGAAAAAGACTTCTACGCGTGTACAGTCGAGCAGTGTGATAGTTTACCGTGCAAAAGTCACTTTGATGCACGAGCATACGTAACAAAGTTAAAGCGCGGCTCTTCGTGCGTTCTTATATCGATGTGGAGCTGGATTTGTGTGCTTTTATAACACAACCAAAAAAGAATCTAGATCCTTGTGGCAGGAAGCACCTTCTCAAGAATGCGAACCACGAGCGTTCTCTTCCACCCGCGTTTTTCTTCTCTTTCAAGAATATCGAATCTCTTCTCAAGTTCCAAAGAGGCACCTAACTCTGAACGACGTCTATTTTCTTACCTTCTTTCTCCCTTCGTTTTTTTTCCGAACTTTCTCTTCCCTCACGGATAAAACCTTTGCTAACTCGTTCTCCCTCTCTTTTTTTTTCTCTCTCTCTCTCTCTCCCTCTCTCTCCGGGACAACCAAATATTATTACATTGTCAATGGAGTAAAAATTTTCGTCAAAAAAGTTGCACAAAATCAAACCAAAAGAAGGACCGGTACCCATCCATTAGCTCAACGGGGAGAACGTCAACTTCTCACTATGCGCAGTCATGCCTATTGAATTTCGATCCCAATTCTCCACTCTCTTCCTCCCCGTCTACTTCTTACTTTCTTCTATATCTCTATTCGCTTTTTCAACACGCACAAAACCTTGTTGAACTATCACTCCTACCTACCAACCAACCATCTCGTCCAAGCCAACTCCAACCAAAATGCATATTTTCATCGAGATACATGCAAATGAAGTGGTGACCCAACTTTTTCGTCTACGTGCTTCTTCTCCCTCAAGCTGCCGGCAAACCTATTTCAATAATACACTTGTCAATTCCAACCCCCTTCGACGTTTCATGTTCCTTCCATAATTGAAACGTATTTTTTTTTAACATGTTAACTTGTAAAGTTAACCCGAAAAAAGTCTCTAGAAATTCGCATTATTTCAGTGGTCTCGATGTACACGGAGTTCCATTAATGCCTGGGCCTGAACCGCCTTAGTTGGCCCGTGTACTAAAGAAAATTAGGTTAAACACCGAGAAGTTTGCATGCGATCCAACATTGCTCTTTTCTCCCATACATCTTTTCATTTTGTGCGTGATTGAAGTGAGAAGAAGCTGAATTTTTTCGTAAGATTCGTGTCAAGAAATTAGATTATCAACGACAATAATATTTTCTTTGAGAACAAATTAAATTTTGGAGCAGTAGCTTCAATTTAAATGACACTGAACAGCTGAGGTATTCAGTGATTTAAAATAAGTTATATTAATGAAATAAAAAATGTTTGATGAAAAGATTTTCAAAAATCTCATTTCCTCTTGGGCCGTGTTCGAAAATTTCTATCGTTGAATTATCTTCCAAGATCAGCTGAATCTTGAGAACTCATTAAAACATTCTACCGCATCTCTCAACTTCGAATTATTTCCTAAAAAATGTCAAATTTATCGTGCACTCAGAATCTGTAAAACCCTGTATAAGAAATTCGGAGAAAAAAGATCGAAATTCAACGAAAAACTTTTTTTTCAGTCAGAATTTATTTTCTCCGCCTCATTGATCTGTGAAAACTCTCCGAACGCGCATAAATTTCGTTTTAAAATATGATGCAGATTGTTCGGTACAGGAACGTGGGAGTATAGGAAAAAGGATGAGACAAAGGTTGAGAGGTGGCTGGTGAAAGAATTAGCGTAAAACAGGGGGACACTGTTTGATGAAAAAAGAAAAAAAAAAAAAAGGAAAAGAAACATTTCCTCGGAGCTTACCCACTCGACCTTTCGGACGATGCTTGCTCGACGAACTGAAATTTCGCACGAATCTCATGAATACTTGTTACAGTAACGCTCATGTATATGGTAACGTACGCACACGTATTCAAGAACACTCATACGATAATACACGTATACGAATGATTAACAGACCATGATAGAGGGCGCGCGTGTGCTCTGCCAACTGCTGCGCGTTTAAATAGCAAATTCGCCGTGGGGTCTCACCTACTGCTCACTGTTCCTCTTGAACTTCCTCTCTCCAAAGCTGGACACGTCTTTTTAAAGTTTTGTGACACCCCCGGAGAAAATGGCGACGAGCTTCGCGACCCCTGTTTTCTCCCTATCCCCCGTCCAGTTTAGCAGTTGTTATTCCATTTTTCTTTCTATGTCTCTTTCTCTCTTTTTTTCTAGCTCGTTATGTGCTCAGGTAGCACGGCATATTTTCCAGATAATTCAGCGCTTTTTCGACCTCGAGCTCATGTGCATGTTAATCGAACAAATATAGGCCATGAATTCGTGGGGCTATAATTATCTGCGAAAATTTACTTTAAAGTTCGATAATTTCGGTGGTTAAACTCATATTTCCTCTAATAATAGTCAGATCAAATTGGTTCCCATCAGAAGTCTTTTTCGTCGACTAAAAGGATATTACATCGATCGATATCTATTTTCATTCTGCGAATATATAAATTATTTTTCTCCAAGAATAAACAACGAAACAATGCATTTTCTAGATGAATGAGAAATGCTGAAGTCATTTTTTTTTTTTTTAACATTCTATTTTCACGAGGCATGCTCGCTAGTTAAAATTAAAGTCACGAGGGTGTTTTAATGAGAGGAGATTATATCGCAATTTGGTTAATGGATAAAAAGCAGTACGTAAACCTATCCACGATAGAGCAGGGCCTATAGAATTTATAAATAGAAAGAAAATCTAATTGTAACGTGGCAAGGGAGGTTTACATTGTTCGTGTCTATATACGTTGTGTCGGGCTAGGTGAGGAATCCACTTGGTACCGGAGAGAATACCCCTCAGGACCTTTACAAAGCTCAAACGATCTACGTGACAAGGCTCGAGCAAACACAAACATACTTCGCCTCTCTCGCTCTCCGATTCTCTCTATTCCTCACAGACCGTAACATTCAGCTAGCAAAGATAGCAGAAAGTTTCTGTCTCCATAAGGTTTTTTGTACGCGGAAGAAGGTGGATTTATGGATAAGCCTGTAGGGCTTGGTGGATCCCGATGAAAGGACGATCCCAGAGAGATGCGATACAAAATGATACAACAAAAGATTTTAGCGTACGAGTATTATAATATATATTTATATACATGTGTAAAAGATTTCGTCGGAGGACTATACGAACTGAAAGCTTTCGACTGTGGTTCATGAATTTGCGTATATAATATCCGACTAATTAACTGCAAGAATATTATAATCATCCTGATTTGCGTAATAAGCAAATGGCGTTGGAGAACAGGGGGACGAAGATCCTGGTACAATAGTGCTCTATATGCACAATTGCGTATGGAAGCATGAATCTGCAATGAACATGGTCATATATGCATATTTCCATGCAGCAAAAGGGCGTAAGTAACACAATATCAGGCCTTAAGTTGTTGGGCGTTCGTACTGTTTAGTTTTCACAAAGTTGTATACGTACAATTATAAGTGCACGCTTATAATCTTATGGGCTACGCAACATGAGTCTACCAAAAGTTTTGACGTTGTACGTATTAGGGCTTAAGCATAGAGTAAGATGGGAGAAACGCGGGGCTGCATTCTCACTATGGAACTTAATGTCTCGTAGTGTTCTCTACGTATATTCTTGCAGCGAACACATTATTAAGCCGGTCAGTTTCACCGCGAGGAACTCTCTCGGTATGCACTTCCATGTGCTTTCAGATGCTCTGGATTTTCTACAGCGTATATTCGCACACACATATACACGTATACCAATATATAGGCACGAAGAAGTAGTGTAAAACGATAGAGTAAGCTCAAGAAACAGAGCAAGCAAAGCCAAGAACCCTTCAAAGTTGTATAAACATGCTCTTTCTCTATTTTCTCCTCTCCCTTCAACCCTTTCCCATAAAAGCTCCGTGGCCGACAAACGTTACCCGTCTTGTGCCCCACCGCGGGCATTTCCGTCTTTCCTAAAGGCGTACTCCACATCCGGTGTAACGCAGAGAATTGTACGAGCCCACCAGGACACCAACGTCCTACACCTTCATCAACATTGTACGCAAATACATGCACATAAATACGGGAATAGAGAATTCTCACATACACTCACAAACGGGCCATCCGTCCGTTTTACCGTCCAGCCCAATGGCATTAACTTCATCCTGACGTTTGAGACTATAGAAAACGAGAGGGAGATAGAAGTGGAGTTTAGCTGAATTATTTATTTTGCAATTTGGAATGTGCTATTGAATAGACAGGATTCTTGGAATAAATTGTAATCAATTCTGTTACAGCGCTATTCGACAATGTTACAATTGAAAATAATACGAATCGATGGGCAAAAGCTTTTTCAAAAATACATTTGAAGCCTCAGCTTCCCCCTCTAGGATTCTGACCGAACAAATACAAAGAAAACGTTCTATCCGAAAACGAGATAAAATAAAACATACTCAAATCGGAAAAAACAATGAAGTGAAGGTGAATTTTCCCCTTTCAAAACGCTGTTGATTAAATTTGTTCATATTATCTACCAGCGAAATAATATGAAAAAACTGTTCCTGTATTTTTTTCAACTTCTGTCCAGACATTTTTCACCAGAAGTGTATATTTACGTAGATGCACGATAAGATGCCGCAGGCCCTCTCGGAGACAAGCATAGACAGAAGTAGTGCAAACCATTTTGAATTGATGCATTGAGAAGCTAATTTGCCCTATCATATTTAAATCGTTTTATTTATATGGAAACATAATTTCTTGTTATTTTCTAGTGTGTATGGAAAAAGAGAAAAAAATAAATTATGCTCAATTGACAAATTGAATAGTATATATTTTCCGTTATAATTAAAATTCATTTGCAATTAATAATCAACATGAAAATGAATTAGCATTACAAAGTAATATTTCAAAGCTGTAGTTTCCTGAGCCAATAAACTCGAATAATTAACCCCTTCAGGCTGAGATGAGGAGAAGAAGGGATGGAAATCGAGGTTGAAATCTGTTGTCGTTGTTAACCAGAGACCTAATGCCACGGGTGTTATCTTGGTAATTACATCAGAGAATTGAGATTGAACGATGAACTAGGTAACATGTCACACTAGAGAATAATTCGTATTTTGGCTGATTTGGTTGAAAGACACCGATTTGTCTCTAAAAGACAATTCAGTTCAGTTTCCCATGGCGTGTGAAAAACAATAGGGGCGTTGAAATGGGACACACCTCTACACATCCATAGGCAATAGAATCCCACGAGAATACTGTCGCATTAATTGATGCACGTAACAAGATACTCCATTGTTTTACACAGACGCAGCTTTTCATATAAACGCGTTAAAGCCGATTTCACAAATTCACCTGCACATACATACTCCAGCGAACCATTTCTAACATAATCTCGTTACATTATTACGCCATAATAAACCTGCCCGATTCCTCCCGCTGGACAATAATTATTTCCGCTCGGTATAATATCAGATTACAGAAGGGCGGTGCGAGAGACTCGAGAGACCAGAAACAGTCGGAGAGGATAAACATGAGGTACAGCCAAAAACAGCCGAAGTGTCCAACGGTTTTCAAATATTAGCAAATCAGTAAGTTTTCTATTCCGAAAAATTCTTAGACATGAATTAGTGGTTTTGTTATTTTTATAAAATATATAAACGAAGTATATTTTCATAATAGTATAATCGTGTAGAAGAATAGAAATATTTTTAAATAGACTACTTTTGTAAAACCAATGATGGATTAAGTAGGAAAGAAACTGATTGAATATTGAATGCAAATAAAATCGTAAATCGTCTTCCGACATTCTATGAATTTTGAATCGTGAGCTCCGAATAGAAATGGAATAGAAGAAGCCATTGGATCAGAAAAGTCGTCGAAATCACAGTTGAATGTTATAACCACAAAAACATTATTTAGTTCTCAACGTGGATTCAGAGTACTCAAAAAATTACCTTTACATTCTTAATTGAGGTCAATTTCTTGAGGTCTTGTAAAGGAGAAAAATTCTCAGGTTTTCGAGTTTTTATTTCTGAAATTTTTTGTACGCCTATATTATCTGGGTCAGGTGATAAAATATTAGTTTTCTATTCCCGAAATTCTCATCACATAGCAAGACCGGGTCTCTTCATTAATTCTATACACTGGGATCTACCGTATTGGCAGAGTATCAAAAAATTACAGCTTCAGATTCATTTTGGCGCAGTTATGATCTCAAAAGAAAAATACAAGTTTTTTTTTCTACAATAACTGGCAGCTCTAAAATCGTTCTTATAGATTATTGTTCGAAAAAATATATTTGCCAAGAATTTCAAGAATGTAAATCCCTGTGTTGGATTAAAATCTTAAAAAACTGTGCATAAACTTAGGATGTCATCGAGACTGCGAAAAAAAATGGCAAACCTGATTCAGGGATCTTGGTGGAAGCTAAAATGAGTATTTTTTAATCATTAAATTATGAGCATGGCGAATGAAAATTAAACATCGGTGGAGGAAAATTCATTTCCCATTCGAAGCTACAAAAATAACGCACAAACATATTATTATAATTTTCTAAAAATTATAAATTAGTTCTACTCCACAACGCTGTTGTTACAGCCCATCGTAAAATGTTTCTCTCGAACTATAAAAATGGAAAGCGGAGGAAAAAAAAACTTTTGCATTTCGTCTAATATTCCGTGGCCGGAGCCTTGAGTAAACAAACTGGCGTAATGAAGCTCACGTCAAATTTAAAGTTGTGTCAGTTACGCTGTTTTCTAGCTAGTAAAGTCGACATTGAGTTTGTCCTGTTCCTATTCCAGCAGCTTTCGGGTATTCAACTCCCATATAAAATGTATCGCGTGTCCCTTTTCACCGCTGTCCTCTACAGCTTTTTGTCTCCCTCCTGTTTTCTCCCACCCCGTTCATTTCTCTCTTGCACATTTACAAGGATGAGGAATGCAGCCGTAAAACTACGTGTAGGAACTGCACGCGCCACCGACGCGTTGCTTTCTCGTAAACTGCGGAAGCTTCCCAACGGGTCACGTGAAGTTTCTAGTATAACGCAGCCAAGCGGAAAGGGGCGATGGTGTACATTGGTACGGTCCCGGTCCCGTTTCCACACGCGAATGGTCCCGTTGTGAAGATAACGCGGTCGAACGAGTACCACGATGCATCATGTCATTCGCTCACCCTCCTCCAATTTTCTGGGGTGTGTGCATCACACGTGATATAAGAAAAGATGGAATGGAACTCTTTCGATGAAGGAAACATAACAAGACCGCATCATTTATTGATCAGATCATTATGAGCGCATTCAAAATTTTCTCATTTTCTTAACTATTCAATTACAACATTTGACCATTGGAAGCTTGAGATTGGGCTTCTAAGTCATATTATCTTGATTCAATTTTGATTTTTTGAAATGTTTCAACGCGATGACAATAAATGATGACATTAAAACTGGTAACTTGGACCCAATTTTTTCAGGGTTTAGAATGTTTCTGACATTAGGACTTTCGATGTGAAATATCTTGATGTTTGAAGCATTTTTCTCATGACACAAAAAGCACAACGGTCTGCGTTAGCTCATAAGGCGATTGACCGATGATAAAAAATAGCCGTCGAGAAAATTGCCCATCCTCTTTTCACCCTCATCCGCTAAAATGTCGATTCACTTCGAAGTACAATGATAATTAATGGTCGAGGTATATACACAGAACGTTAGCCGTGGTATCACGAGCTGGCTTAATGTCCGGAGACGTTCGCGGCTTTGTCGTCGTGGGAGACCCGTGATGGTACGCCCTGGCCTCACCGATTCACACGAGGAAAGCTATAAGACGAGAAAGTCTCTTGGAGTGTGTGCACGAGTAGGTACAAATTATTTGCCGGGATTCGTCGCCGGGCACGGAGGTCTCGAACCACCGACCGAATGATTTACGAACGCTGCAAATCCGTTTACTATATATCTCAACCCGGAGATTCCGGAAAAGCAGAACATGGCTCATGTACAACCTAAGCTTCGAGTTTTACACTTTTTTCTCTTTCGCCCTACAAAATTTATTGACAATTATTGTTGCAAATGTCTCGGTTGCAATTGGGTTAAACAAATTTTTTAACGATTAGATCGATACTCAATCGCGCATGTAGAAAAACATTGGAGAAGTTTCCTGTTTTTGGAATTTTTGTTTTTTTTTTTCTTCATTTGAAAGGGCGCATAACTTCAGATTCGAGAAAACGTCAAATGTTTCAATGAAACAACGAACAGCAAAGAACAGTTAATGAGATCAGAAAGAAGCCCGGATCTGCCAGTTCCCAGAAATTCATTTGCTTTGAAAAACAAAAGTCGTTTTTCTTTATTTTTTTAATGATGCTAAAGTTGATGCTCGGTGAAAGAAATTTAGCGTTCGACTAATATCATGAAAATGGAAAGCTGCTTATTCGTGACTCAATTACGTCTCTCGGCAGAACTATACGAGAATGACCATAAAACTTCACCCAGAGACAGCCGTGATCGTGGAGGAGAACATAGAGAATGTTCTATCCACACAAGAAAATTCATAAATTCAAATAATTGAAAACATCATAAAATTCATATTTTTCGTAAACAAATTACTGTACATTCAAATCGGATAATATTGTTGACAACGCGTGAAAAAAAAAATGTTGCCCGCGAAACTAACGGTGCAGCTAGTTTGAAAATAACTTCAGGATTTGTGGGAAAAACGAAACTTTATTTTTGCTTTTTTTTTCGTGGTCCAAGAAAGCTACGAGCACGTTCCATAACAATTTTTTTTTCAATTTAACTACCAGAAATTCAACTCCAAACGAAAGGAATGGATGCAAATAGGACACCCGGTGCATAGCCTTGCAAAAGTACACAATAAAAGTGGCAAAACATTGTGTCCATATATGTATACGAAACACTTGACTGTCATGGCGTCTCTGAAAGGAGTAACCCGCATAGTTTCTCAGTTCTGAAACCGAGAACATGATTGTTGTGCATATATCAAAAAGACATCGGACCTCGAGGAAAGTATCTAACACAGCCTGAAACTTAGCTGTGGAGAGTAAAGTTGCTCTGGCGACTTGACAGAAACTTATGCTCCGTACGTAAGCGAGCTCGACTGTTTCAATTTATATATGTATATTCCTTTTCTCCCTGTACTCTTTTGAAACAATAAAAAAATATGCATACACAACATCAAAAAGTTCATAAATTTATGAAAAAAACTAAAATTGATTATAAAATCGGAAGATTCGAGTAGAATTATCACGATTTCTCATGACTTTCACAAACGTATAAAAATATTTGGAAAATGGGCTGACAAATTTGCTAAATGGAAATGCACAACAAATTCGATAAAAAAATTAAAAATTGTTCGCTCCCGTAAAAAATGCTAAGCTTTTACTTCAACAATTTTATACGAGTGGACTTGAGTCTTGACCCCTAACAGCTCAGCGTAGTATGAAGACCCAATATAACAATTTTCGAAAATCAGATAAGACACTACTCGTTAGAAAATGAACTTATGTTTTTTGAAACTCAACTCACTCAACTGAGACCCGAGCATTATGGGTTTTGAAAAATCATCAGAACGACCGAACGTTCTTCCCTCAAAATATTTTTCCTCCATAGCAAAAAATAAGAAATGAACTTTCCAGCAATCATAGAATGCACTTTGAAATGTGCCAGAAAACGATATCGTATCGGTGTATAAAAAGCATTGAAAAAAGCGACTCGATTGTCATCTGTAAATAACAGAGCAGCGAACCGGATCGATCTGTTGAAAGTACTTCAAAGTGATATTGGAATTTTTTATGTAAGCATCACTTCACTCTCATCGTTTTGGTCATTATTGCATAAACATTAAAAATTGCTATCCAACTGCCCAGTCAATCATATATTGAAATTTATGATTCAGCGTTTCTAACGATATTGGATCATTGCTTTTTGAGTCCACGGACAAAAATCGAAAGCATAGATATTTCAACTGAACAAACGGGAATCTAACGCGGCGGTGTGTTTACCGAAAACTTCAATGTTTTCGTTCATTCATATGACTGAATCCTTTAATGAAAACCATATTGTTTTCTGTAGACAAATATTGACCGGGAAAGCAGCCGAACAGATAGCAGATTCGTATGACAGAATTTATGTAAATTTGTATACAAATATTCAGAACTTTATCAACAAGCCCATGTCACCATCGTGTCGTCCCAAAGCCATAAAAATAGGTCACACATAGGAAAGGTAAACTCGGTAAAATTTTCACGAGCAAAAGTTGGTTTCGATCTCAAAAAAATCGATCGTATAAATCACTTTGGCTCGGATGGGGCTCGAGGGTTATCACGTCATTTCCCGAGTGGCTGGAATTTGGTAAGAGGTGACGGAAAAGAGTGCGGTTGGTTTTGGCTTCAGATGTGTTAGGGTCATGCATGTAGGTAGGCATCATGAGGCTGGAGTTACAAAAGTCGAGGTCAGTGATGCCACATCGATGATGTTGATGAGATTTGGCATAAGGTTAAAGCCACCAACAGCTCATAGCTCATTCTCGGAAGCACCGTCTCGCAACACGTTAACGCAATGCTCAAAGCGTCATAGACATAGATATACAAATAAAATGCGTAAATAAAGTAGTAACAGCCCAAGCGGACTGGTTCGACGCGGCGCTCTTTCACGAGAGACTCGCGCGGCTTTCGCAGTAGGGATAGTCAGGTACGAGTCAGACGGCGGAGTAAGCGTCAGTCTACCATGGGCGCGCGTCGCGACAGCACGTGCACACCCCTCGTGATTTCACCCCACAGTCTACGTCATATTTTTCTCTTCACACCAAATATACAGCTTTAATTGCTGAAGTGTACGAAATATGTGCGCGATTCAATATGCATTGATTAATAAAAATAATAATTGGTCAAATAACTATTTAAAACTCGGTATATTATTATATCTTGTAAATAATAAGAAAATGTTTTAAATGATGATTTAATATTGCCGTGCCCATTGTTATGACTATTTATGTTAATTACTTTGCTCATTAATAAATTAATTAACGCTGAGTCCGTTTCATTGTATTTTGGGGTAATGGGTTGCTGAAGAATACTCGTGAAGTGACGTGACTTTTAACACTCTTGTAGCAGATAAGATACACATCGAGTTCTGCTTTTGATATCTGTTGTCATAAAACTTTGGAGAAAAAAAGTTTGACGTTAGTGCGCTTGATGCAACTTTTATACGTTGCGCTACATTAAGGTACTCGTAATGCATCATACGCTATTTCTCCTCATTCTGTGGGTTACATTTTACTCTGCGAATCAGGGGCAGTTAAGTTGGTACGAGAGATTTCGAGGCGAAATGTGTGCTCAAAATGTTCTGGGATGATTCTATAAATGAAAAAGTTTATTCACCACCGAAAACTCCTTCCAGTAATTGCTTTTAATGAACATTATTTTATTTTCGTCACATTCGTTTTTATCCGATAGGAAAAAAAAATGTGATTTCTTACATGTGACTAGTTTAACGGGTGAATCTCTGCGAATAATATTTCAACTTTAAAATCAAGCCTTCCGTACGTGATCGGATTATGGCCGAAGCTTTTTTCACGCGACCGTATCGCTTATTCCATTATATTTTTCAGTAGCGTATTTCTTTTCTTTTTCTTTTTATTTTCATACCGCTTTTATTTTATTCATTTTTCGTTATTAACTCCGGCTTACACCATTTCTCAACTACCACTATTACATTGGCCTCGTGAGCGGCGGCACACACATTATCATCGAGTTGTATCGCAAAGTACTGGCTATATAACCCTCTTACATATTCCAACTTTTTCCTTCTCACTCCACTTGCCGCTACCACCACCGCCCCTCTAAAACGTGCAGCACACGCGAATACGCAATTTCGTCCCTGGCGATCCTCGACAACACCGGGGTTGAACTTCACCGCGGAATTTCGTAGCTCCCGTATATGCTAAATGCACGCCAGAGAGAAAGATGGATCAGTTTTTGCGTCAATGACAACACCAGGAATCATAAAAAATGAAAAAGGAAGGAACATGCTCTACTCATATCGTTGAGTAGCCCATGATCACTTCCTCTATAAAATAAAAAAATTAAAAAAAACCATGCACGATGAACGCGACGGAAATATTTTTGTTTCGGTCTGTGCATTGCCAATACTTGAAATTTTTTTCATGGAAACTGGAAAAAAATTCGAAAGTGTCTCACTTTTTCGTGCAGTCATTTTGCGATAAATCTTGTAGAAAATTCAATTTTTAGCAACTGATTTTAGAATTTATAATTCTACAGATGAAAATTTGGTGACGTTTTTGGTAGAGATATTGAAAGCGAACGGAGAGGAGCTAACGGAAGGGACTTTGTGGTCAAAAATTCACCCCTCGATCTTTAGCAGAACAAAATTTTTGAATGATTTCGATCTGTTTGTTTTTTTTTTTGTTTTTTTTTTTAATCTACGTTTTACAGTCTTTGAGCTGATTTAGTGGATTTGAACTTACCAGAATGAATGTACGTTAAAATTGGAATAATGATCGAAAGGTCGATTCGTCGTGAAAGTTACTGTTGATCGTCGCGTGAGCTTACGAGCATGCAATTGCTTTCTCTTTGTGTTGGCAGGATAATTGAATAGTTCAGGAAGCAGTCGATGATAGAAAGTCATCGGTGGCTTCTCATTGATTAAATAACGAGCTATAATAACCGTAACTACAATTGCTCATTCGAGAAAATTATTTTTTTCTATTGTTTTACTACGCTGACGCATTAAAAATACATCATATCCTGCTGTAAAACGTACAATCCTGACGATTAAAAAGTTTCCGTAGAAACACGAAGAGAACAGCAGCTCCCATCAAAAAAGTAATTAGGAAACATAAAAAATAAGCTCGAAGTGGCCCGAAGTTCGCATAATGGATTATGCCCCATAATGAACTAAAGATGCATCGAGGATTAAAAAATACAAGCAATGCCTCTCCTATGATCCTTTGTTTTTTTTTTATATAAAAGCATATACTTTGGTTATGAGATAAAAAAATTAACAATTTTATAAGTCATATAAAAATTTATATTGCATAACAATTCAAAATTTTGAACTAAAAATACCAATAAAGGGTTCGTAAAATTTGCATTATTCATGATTTATTTCATGACACGTAAATGATCGTAAATTTTATGTATTGGCCCCCTGGCACCATGTATGAAATCTGCTAGAGAGCTGCCGTCGACGCACTTTCCGTCCGCCTATAAAAAATTCACCATTTCGAACCTCTTTCTCATCCTTGCTCCTACCAAAAATTTATTTAAATAAATTTGTAGCACCTCCGACTTATAGTGGCACTGAGAAAAAAGTTTTGTTCAACGAACAAAATCCCATTTACTTGGACAACAGTATGGTGGATTCAATTGCTTTTTTATTTTGGTGAATTAAATCATTCTTTCAATTTTAATTTTTAATTTCTTGAATCATTTGCCATTTGAAAAAAAAATATGGACGAGTCCACCTTATTCTCGTCCAACTAAATGGGATTTTGTTCGATGGACAAAATTTTTTTCTCAAAGTGTTGAGAAAACCTGATTCCTCATCTGTTTGCGAAGTGCATCCATCGGAGAACAAAAACACAGTGACACAATCCGGCTCTTTTTCTCCTGATTGTGACACGATAAGTGTTCTCGAACACAGGCGCTCAATTTTAGTGTCAATCATCGAAACGAGAGTATTAGTCATGAACCCTGAATCGAGTTTTGAACTCCTCGGAATATACTAGATGAGGAAATCATAATTTGATTCTAACTTGAAGTAGTTTTTCGAGAGATGAGAGGACCCGAAAAATTCTAATTGTCGATATTTGACTATGAAACCACCGTTTAGATATCGAAACGTTTAAGTATGGATGAAAAAATATGAATCAATTCGACATTCCTCATCGCACGGAAAGTAATAACCTCATTTGTGCGTGTTTCCAATTCATTTTGTGAATGATCGTTCAAAGTGCGATTACGCGATAATCTGGGAAACGTTATTAGAATAAGCCCGGAGAACTAAAACGATACAACGGTTATAGAAGCTTTTCAAATTTCTCACGTTTCCACGAGAATCCAGAATATAAGCGAATAATATCGAAATAATCGGGGTAGAATAATCACAAATGGGATCCCTGGATTCTTGGTGGTGGATAAACGATCCTATTTCCTAGAGGTTAACGGAAATGAACGAGTGGTTAGATGGGAATAATATTGCGAATGTGTGCATAACTGGGTGTATAGATACTTATACGTATTATTATGTGGACTATTTGGGGTGATATCGTTCCAATTACGGGTCTGCTTTCTGGTAGGAAGCCATTTTCACAAAGTATCACGAACCAACAGTCACGAGACGAATATTTCACCCTTCTCTTTTCAGTACCCAAAAGTACACTATTTAGAATAAATGCTGAGAAAAAAATATCACTGATTACACGTCACTGAACACCCCTCTGCATAGAAAAAAAAAGAAAGGGGTAAGCAGTAAGAGTGATGACTGAGACAAAGTCACGTAGTTACTTCCGCGGCCTGCATAGTATTACATTCATTTTACCTAACATCCTACCCTAATGAGTGTAAATTCGTTGTCAAATGGACATTATGGATACAAAAATAACAAGGATCACAAAATGGGTCACGAATCAATGCATTCTGAGCAAAAAAATTTCGAACAAATCGTCGTCCTTCAACGATGAGATCAAATACAATCACAGAACTTCCTCAAGATTGATAACAAAAAATAGCAAGCTACTTCAAACATCACGTTTGTTAGAAAAACGGGATAAATGCCGAATTAATTTTGAATAAAATTATTCGTAATGAGATTCCGTTTCTCGATAAGCCTGAGCGTGGAGCTTATTACGGAGCCATGAAATGATGTCCTCAATTATGGTCCAACAAAAATGATCGCTGAATTAATTCTCACCCCTCAATTATCAACGACACGTACTACACTATAGTGTCCGATCTACTTAGAGAATTACAAATTGTAACTGTCTCGCGTGTATATACTACTAGATCAATACCATTTTAAATATAAGCTTTACGTCCATCTCCCTGCCTCTCGAACTTTAAACCGTGAAATTGATAAAGGACCTAACTTTCTACTGCTCAAACGTCCCGGCACAGACCCAAGACTTTACAAAGGCCGCATACTCGAGCATGCTTTGTACTTAAGTGCGAAATGAGAGTTTGGAAAATATTCCTACAGAACGGAGAATAAATATATGCACTCCATCAAAATTTTCCCTTTTAGCTGCTTCAGAGTTCATTTAATTATACGTCCCCGAACGAAACTAATTTCGACAAAACAAAAATATACTCCGAAACGTTTTGAAGAGAAATCAGGAAATTTACAAAAAGAGATTCTCCGGAGTCCCTGGAGCCCACCTTTAAGTTTTGTTCTTTTTTCTTTTGTCCTATAGCTGAAAGCTCATTATATTTTAGATCTCAAGAAACCCAAGAGCTCTAAATTTGCCGTTTCATCAGCTCTTCTAAATCTCAATAAACACGCGAGAACTGTTCAACTTTATCATGCCTCGAAAATCAAAGAAGGGGATGGTGCAGGACGATCACGCAACAGAAATGAGCAGCAGTGTACACAACTGTAAAACACAATATTTTTTACGAGCTAATTGACACGTCATTGTTCAGAGAAATTTCTTCGCGCGGAGCCCGAAGCAGCGTAACTCCCTACTTTTATTATCGAAATAACTCGAATAACGATGCTACGCTAATTTAATTGGGAAATATGAGTTCCAAGAGATCCGAAAATAAATACCAAGCCCAATGATAAAGTAACGTAGAAAAACGAAAGTCCTTCGGCAGTCTTCATTAAACTGTCGAGACGAGAAAACACGAAAGCTGATATACAAGCTCGAGGGCATTCATAACGCTTGTTCAACAATCAAAACCCCTTTTCTTCACAAACTTCCGATTCTTATATTTTTTTAAATATTAAATCTTTCAGACATCTTTATTCAATATTTTGAAAAATATTGGAAAATCGCGACTTTCACGTTAATCGACGGAAACTTGATTCTTGAAGAAACTCTTTTCAGGATAAGAAAAAAAAAATGACATTTTTCCGACGGCAGTGAAAAGACTGAATATATCAGGAGGTTAATTTTGATTGGCCGATCGAATCCCTTGGTAATCTCAGTACAAAATTAAGTCCAAAAATTCGCTTTAATATAAATTGATTCAATTTGAAAATTCTTTTTTCTCTCGGGAAATTAGCAAAAATTGTAGAGAATCAAAGCTAATAAAAATTCCTTACTGAACAATCTCAATATTCCACCTTAAATTTCGAACTTATTTTCCCTCGGCCAATGATGTGAACGATGGCCGGGTTGAAATGCACTCGTGCCAAATCAAATCTGTCTGAAAAGTTAGACGGCTTCTTTTTCTGTCCCCGGAGACGTACGGTATAAGAAGACTTCCTGAGAGCTCGGTAGAAAGAGTGGAAGATGGATAGCAAAGGAATACATTCTTGTCGAAGGAAAAAGCGATAAGAGCATAGAGAATAATTGAAAAAAAGAAAATAGAAAATGAAGCCATGATCGTGGGGATGAAAAGTATGATGGAAATGGAGTGGTTCAAAAAATCGTAGGAAGTTGTAACGACGACGAATCTATTTTAACGAAAATTTCACTCTTTTTCTTATACCGCCAAAAAATCATGACATTATTTTATTTTCGAAAATTAAATGTCTTGATTATGGTCAGGAAATCATCAATCACCTATCTTGGAACAATTCAACGTCGCTGTATCCGAGACCGACCTCCTGCCTCCTGTTTCAAAGTTTTGTTGCGCAAACGTCAACTTTGAGCTGCGAAGTTGAATTATTTAATTCCTGTACGATCCGTTTTCTCCAACTTCAATTGAAGTTTAAACCCAGTTCTTTTCACGTCAAGACAATGTCTAAAATTGAACTTACCAGTTGAAATCGTATACGAGAAAACGGTCCTAAGTGACAGTGAGAAATAAAAAATTCAGATGAAATCGAATACCCTATGAAACAGTAATGTAAATATTTGCTTAGATGTATGGATTCTGACATGATGAACTGACAATTTTGAAGTTTATAAAGTCACCAATCTGTGCAACCGGAAGTAACGGCTTATCGATGAAAAAATGTTAAAGCTGCTAAAGAATATCACGACAAAAACATTTACTCAAAGGAATAACTGGTCCGGGTAAATGTAAATCCGAAATTTTGTCATGCAATAATTCATGTTCCTCAAAGACACGTTCGGCATCCAGGCTAAAAATAGAATGAGCCTGTTCGAGCATAAATAATTCGTAGACTTTGTTTCCATCTCTTGTTCTTCGTAGAGTGACAGACAGACAGACAGGGTGGGAAAAGCAAGGGAGAAAGGAAAGAGAGGGAGAGAGAGAGAGAACAAAAATGAGAGAAGGAAATGTCTCAGGATAAGAGGGGAAACCAGAAATTGGTATGCGCTCTAAAAAATCACGGATCTGTAAATGTATGCGGAATTTCAGTAAGAATTTGGAATTTGAGATTTTCGTACAGTGGGTTCGATGGGAATAGACCAAGAGCTTTTGGCGCACACAGAAGAAACTTTCTCACGTCATATTTTCACTGTTGGCTGAGAGATCAAAGACCTCTACTGATCGTGGCGCAGCACGTCTCTTATAAATTATATATATACGTATGAATGTATATAAAACCTAGTGCACCATTCGGTAGACTATAAAAGTGAACGTAAAAGAATTTATGCATGAACGAATCGAACTGTGATTTTGTTTTTCCAAACGCTCAGTTAAACTTTGTCGAAGCCTTCATGAATAATTTTCCGATACTTCTATTTACTTTTGCCCAAAATACGCAGAAGCAATCTTCTTTTTTCTTTTTTTTTTTTATCACCTGCGTTTCCGGCTGCATCGTCAAGTATTTGTTGATGTCCGAGCCATTGTTAACTCGGCAAACACGAAAGCTCAAACATAAACAGAGTGGCATTTAAAAAACTTGGTCCGATTGTGACGGGCTAATATAAAATATATTGAATCAACTTTACCGGTCAAAAGTATTTATTCATTTCCGAGATAAAAATCAAATTGCGAACGACCTTTCAAGATCGCAAAACTTGAGCGATTTTCAACTCTTCGCGACTTTCATTATTCACTAGTCTTCAGTTCATTCGATTTTTTTTTCACATAATAACCAGCTTCGAGGATATCTTTATTTTTTTACGGCAACCTTTGTCACGGTGAGTCGTGCGACTTATATACGCTCCACAAATAAGCTGCAACCTCGAAGCGAATCGTTCAAGGAACCTGTACGTGGTTTGTTTTGTTTGACAGCTTTCTCGTTGTTCGAAAGGATTTTCAATAAGATTGTAAGGACAATAAAGACAAGAGTTTAAGCTCAAACTAACAAAAAAAAGCGTTGGTACACAAGATCGTGCATGAATCAGAACAAAGTCGGAGCTCTATCACTAGTACCAATGCTTTTGAATCAGTCATAACCAACGTAACATATTTGCAGAGAAAGAAAAAGAGAGAAACGTTTTTTTGATAAATTTATAAGCGTCTTATATCTTCATTGTTGGAGAATTTTGTGATTAAAGCATTAAACTTTACCCGGAAACTCACTATAATAAAAACATCGGTTTTCACCATCAATGTTCACTGCACAGATTACATTCCAACAAAATGAAACCGGAGCCGCGCATATATTAGATACACGTGTATACGTCGAAAGCGTTATAAATCTAATCCCCGTCGAGACTGCAGAAGCGTGAACTATAGCCCAGAGCGTGTACGGACGACCTTGAGCTTTATGCAGAAATATGAAAGAGACCTGGGAAATATGTCGACGCTCTCTGTGCTATAGATCGCTGGTAAATCGCCCTAGGGTCTCTGCCCTGTTTGTCGCTCCCTTCCTCTCGTTTCTCCTTTCCCCTATATCTAGATACAGATATACGATAGCTCTTCAGGAATATTGCAATATTATACGTACATCCCTCTACGTCATTTTAAACGTCGCATGTTTCCTATACGTTTTATAATATATACAAAATTCTTCGCTCGGATTAACGCTCCATTTGAAAACTGTTACTTTTCAGAATATGCCTAAAAAATATTGACGATCCCTGTCAAAACGACGCATCATCGCATTTTATAGACACGAAACCTATGAAACGGTTTATACATATTTATAAAAGCATACACATATACGTACAAATGATCAAGAGTCTTTCGAGCCGGAGGCTTTTACGAAAAAAAAAAACAATCTTTTTTTCCGTGCATTTCAAATGCCTTGCCCTCTCACCATTATCACAATAACACTCTAATACGGATTCAGCTGTTGTTAAACTGTGAAAAAAAATGAACTCTTCAAAATCAATTGTACCGTTGCACTTATTGCTTTCTGGCTCGTGAATTCATTTTTAACGCATTTTCGAATGAACGCATTTCTTCCGGAATTTTTCACCGCGCAATGAATAATTTATGCAAGCCAATGATATCAATTTGAGATGTTTTCGAAATCGAATTATTCTTCCAAATCTTATTTACCGGTTTTGATGATCTGCTCGAGAAAACGATTCGAGGGCGTTTTAGAAAAGTGATTATTATATTTTTTTCCTTCAACTCGATATTTGTAACATCCAAATTCTGCATTGGTATCGAAAGGATCAATATTGCAATTTGAAAAAAAAAATGTAGATACAAAAAGAATGGTAAACCCAAATGAAGATGTTCGAGTTTCAAGCGTCTTTCTGGAGAATCTACTGTGATACATATGCATAAGACAGTAATACTTCGGACCATATATGTACTGTATGCATATCGAATGTCATAGTTCCTAGCATGGGCTCGGACGACCACCGACTCCATGCGCTTTAGGTGTAGCAAGGGAAAGTGAGTAGCATTTGTAGCAGTATTCCCAAGGTGCTGCGTCTTCTGAATTCAAATATTTAAAGCAATCTAAAGTACCAGCGCGGAGAGCTTAATCTAAAACTAATCTAGAAACTTCCGACGTTCAACATTCACAGTTGGCACGTTGAAACGTATATACACGCGTGTATGAATCTATAGATATATATGCAATTTCTACGACGGCCTGTCCACGCTCAGTTTCCAACGATCCTCTTCAGCTTCGTTTGTCGGTTTCTACATGCCACTCTCGAATTGTTGTCGGGAGCGGATTCCAAAATCCCTCGATTTCAACTCGTCTGACTTGAGGCGAAATTACGAGCTCGAATAATATTAATAAATTGCCAGGAAACGTTGAAATTGCTTCGTCTCCCATTAAATTAACGCTATTCGCTGCCATAATTATTCTTCATGATTGCAATTTTTCTTCTGCACTTTTTATCATTTTTATATCATAGAAATATTGTATTTTAAAAGAAATATCACGAACAAGACGTGTTCGAAGAACAATGCATTCCAGAAACAGTGCGGAATATGAAAGTATAAAATACAATTTGTAATTCGTGGAAAATTTTCTCTCGCGAAAATATTTCCTCTCGTTTCTTATATAACTTCTGCTGTACATTAAACCATTTTTAGGTTTTACGTCGATAGGAAACTATCAGAAGCTGAGCAAATACTTTGAGAAGTTTGTTCCGATCCAACAAAGATGTTGTTTGGTGTTGCAAAACGGCAACCGTTTTGTGAGTGAGTTGGAAACTCTGGAAAATGCTGTACAATGTTCTATTGCGAGTATCAGTTGCAAGGAATCTTAGGTGTGGTGATTCTTCATCGCGAGAGACTTTGTTAAGTGGAGATAGAGAGAGAGAGAGAGAAAATCAAAGCAAAATTTATTGAAAAGAAAATTACAGTTTTGAGAGATTGGCTGAAATTTTTCCATCGTTTTTGTCGATTTATTAATGAGTTGAAAAAATTTGACCAAATATCTAATTGATTCCTAAAATGATTGATGGCTCATCGAATACACAATGGCATCAATCCACAGCATAATTTTTATCAAATGAATCATAACTTTTGTTCTCGCCGAATGGTATACGTACAGTTTTTAAAATTTCGTTATGACAAAGGCCTTTGCGAGCTCTTTCCACTTTATGAACTAGGACAGATGGAGATTTCATAATATGAATCAATTTGCGTAATGGGTACTGTAAAAACAAGAGAAGATGCATTAAACGTATCTCTTTTCATGTAACAGAAAAGATATTTCGTGCTATTATCACTTATTAAAGCAAAACTTTGTCTCGGCCTTATTGCCTTATAGACAGAAGCTTTCTCACTAATTTTTATGAATAATGTATACGAACCGGTCGTTGGAAAAAAAAAAAGAAAGGCCAAAAAAGTTTATTAGTTCGCGATAAGGGGCTGGCTGCGACTGTAGGATTATACGTGGTCGGGATTTAACCCGCGGTAAAATTCTTTAATATTCATATTATGGAAAGAGTTGGGATTTATTAAAGCTGCATTTTATTTTTAGCAGAACGAACCTCGTGAATGTAATTGGTATTGGATTCGAGAAACGAATATTTGTATGCTTGCGTTCCACAGATTTTTCCGCCTCGCGTTAACAAAAATGGTCCGAAAATGTACTATGCGCGATTGAAAATAAAAACCGAGAAACAAATTAATGACACCACCCAATTTTTTGGTCCTATATCTTTTAAAACAAAACATCTGAACATAGTGTACCATTTACAATGCTCTGGGCATTGTGTTTTGTCGCTTTTCGCTCGATTCGCTTTATTCGAAGAGGAAAAAATTTCTCGCTCTCCAACATGGTTATAATAAAGCTCTGTACGCGTGGGCTTATCCTTGCCGGCGTGTAATACGCGTTTGTATACGATTTGCATTTGTTTCAGTCAAGTATTTTTATTCTTTTATTATTTATACAGGGAGACTGGATGTTTTATTGGTACACAAGACACAGTTTGTACAAATAATAGGTTTCGCGGTTCATAAATATTTGTCTGATTCATGCAGGTATTATCAGCACAGTGGAGAATCGTGCAAACATGAATTTTTAGAATGAAATTATATATTTTTTACCATGATATTCACTGCCACGATTTTATTTCGAAATTTCAAGCGATTCAATATCTCCTGCATGCATTTTTCAAGCGTATTCTCCATGAGAAATATCATAATAGGGAAAGGGACAGAGAAGAATTATTTACTCTCGAAAAACAAACAATGGAAAGTAGTTAATTCGAAGAACTCCATATTGATTGATTTAATTAAAATTTAATTAATATTGTGTTTTCACGAAGATTCGGATTTTAAAGGATGAAAAAATCTTTCTCTATTTCATACAATTTTTCATCAGTTTCAACATGCTCCATGCGCGATGGTTTAATCGTTGAATTTGCAATCTCTCGACGTGTTACGTAGTGAAAAGCGAATGTCGAAACGGGATACAGAGAAAAAGTAATTTAATTCCGCGTGTAGAGTGAGCTTTTATTGAAACGTTTGGTCGACTATTGCCATCCGCAAAGGTTACCCATACTTTTAAAACGATCCATACTCCTAATTGATTTTTTAATTTCTGCCTCTTTTTAATAAGAATATGTCGAGTAATATTTACAAAAATTTGAAACATTTTTTATTCTCATTGTGTTCATCGTAAAACAAGAATTTAACTGACGTTCAATCATGCAACTCATTAGCATTTCATCACCCTCGTATACGAGCTGAAGAATTTTCAAACAAATAATTGATAAATTAAAATTTTTATGCATCAATTATTCTCGATAATCAAATGAGTCCAGCATAATCACAAAATGATGTATGAATTTTCATATTCACATATTCCTGCCAGTAAATTGATTCGATTCATAAAATTTCTTTCATTTCTTTTGATAGTTCAATATTTAAAACAATTTTCAACTTCAATTCCATTAAGTTAACAAGTATATAATATCAATATTACTTTTACGATCATTGATATTTTCCTTAACTCAAAGTTAGTAAATCATAAATTTAATAATCTTCGTGTTTTCTGTTTCTAACACTTATCGAACGCAGTTTAGTAAAGCTCTCCCAAACGTTCTCGTTCTAAGCGAAAACCGATGCAATAATCGTCGATCTTGCTGTTTTATAAGAACGAGCGCACACCTAAAGCTTGCTTTTTTTTTTCGATGCCAACTCCATTGCTTATATGCCGTATACATGTATATCCTGTGATTCTCAGGTCATATATCTTGAAGCTTTTTTTTTCTCTCAGAGACCGAAAAGTCTCTCTTATTTTCTCATCATGTTATCGCAAAAAGCTAGGTTTTTGTGGTATTCACCGGCAGAGATTGGGCAAACGATCTCGAGGCTGTCGTTTCGAGAGGATTGGGGTCCCCAAGATCTCATTTATTTCGCTTAAGTACAGGTAAAAGAGTTGACGGATAATTGAGAAAACTTCGATCCGTTGGAGGGAGAGAGGAATAAAAGAATGAGCGGAAGCCGCCTCTCGTCATTTTTTCATGCGCAGTGCCAGTGGAATCGCGTAAGTTTATCCGCCTTCACGACGACCGTTCCACCTCTGAACCTCTGAATATCTTCTTACTGCTTTTATCTTTATTCATTTCTTATAACAGCACGATTCATTCGGTTGTAGGTTTTCGTCATTTCCGTATCTATTACACATTTGAATCTGTAAGGAGTAAAATTTATTCAGCTGGCTCTTTGCGTTTGACTTCTTCTAACTCGACAGCTAATAAACTGATTTCGATGAATCATTCGTGCACAGAAAGTTTATATAAACAATGTGAATATGCTTATACAACGTTTCGATGCATTTTGTTTTCTCCGCAACGTCATATTTTCATATTTTGATTACAACATTTACAAATCAGAATTTTACTTGAAAATTCAGAAATTTGTCTTAAATACAAATTTATGTTATCGATTTGGAGTACTGGAACAGCCTGAATGTTTATCCCATCTCTCTACGAATCATGGCACAATTACAGTTAATAATAAACTGTGAAATAACTAAGCCGGATTCACCCGCATTACGACAGTTTCTCCACCGCAAAGCCTTCAAATCTTTATCCTCTGAATATTCATACCAACACAAAAATGACTTAGACCAACAAGGATTTTTACGTTGAGAAAATAAATTGTTCGTCGCACCAAATCCATTTCGTTGAACGAAAATTTGGTAGATCAAACATTTTTTTTTTTTTTTTTTTGTCGAATCGCAAATGATTCAGTTTTGTAGGTAATATATATTTTCCAGTCTAATATACGCTTTGATTACTCCTTTTCTGTGCCATTCAATACGTGCCATTCAATTCAGCACCCCGCTAGCTGTTTTATTTTTATTTTAGAGTGCTTCAAATTCTCTTGGGTATCCCCACCTCGGCACCCAGGCCTTTGAGTTTCAATATTGACTTCAGTTTGTTCAACAGAATCATGAACATTTTTTATAGATGAATCAATAAAATCTCTGAAGCCAAATGATTTTGTTCGAACAACTGGTATCATCTATACATTTACCCATACTTTTCAGTTATTTCGGTTAAAAATTTGTTTGAATCTAGATTATTATCGCATTGATGGTAAATATTCGGAAGAGAAATATTCAATTACAAACGCTGTGAATGCATGAATAAAATATTATACACTGTCAGTTCGTTCTGAAAATGAATACATAACATACGCTATAAGTTAGTTTGAAAAATAATAATTCGTGCACTGATAAAGAAAAATGGTTGATTCAATAGAAATTGCTGTTATTGAAAGACTTTTGTAGGAGTAACGAGAGCATGCTTTCCACGATTGACGGTGAAACGAATTCCAATCACGAAAACAAAATCTTTTTTAAGCAAAATTGTAGTTTTCTCTTTCAAAAATTTGAAGCTTATTATTAGAAAAAAAATCATCCTTCACGAAGACTCAAAAATCGTATTGAGTATCTTTTCAAACTTCTCGAGAGACATAAATTTATTCGTCTGATGAATAGAATCGACGTCGTAATGTCTCGACCCCTTTACAAATTAATTATTTCTTGTAGAGATACATTCTTTATTTTTTCCTAAGCGGTAGTTTTCTTTTTCCGCAGTGATGTTCAATGATATTTACGCTGCAACTTTTTTGCAAAAGTTCCAATTGGAAATCCTCACACGAAATACTCTCGTGCAGTAAGGATGCGAAGTTGTGAAACCAATTCAGTTGCGGTAAGGTGAACCCAACGTTATTAGAAGTTGGAAAACGCGAGGAAAATATTTTCTACAACGAATTGACCTGATAAAATAATTCTCTTTGAAATGATTCCTTTATATTTTCGTTCATTCATTATTAATAGCTTTTTGTTTGAAGCTTGGAAATGTTTAATTCAGGAAAATTGCATCTTCAATCATATTTCTGCTGGGATAAAGAAAAACGCCTTCGTTATAAAAATGCAGTATACATTTTAAGAACCCGCAATTACAGTGAATTCCTGTTGAATTTTTCCACTTCGTGCGGAACGGTGTTGCTTTTTTTTGCTCTGATCCAACACACCCAATACATCTATATTATGTAAACTTGACCGAGCAGTTTTAAAATAGAGAATTACAAGCTACTGGAGTCCCTAACTGCTCCAAATTTGCATTTTTGCATTTTTTTTTTATTCACACTGAGCTCATCAATCGTTTAAAATTCAACGAGCGTTGACTCATCGGCATTTGAACGAGGTGAAAATGATCTCATGATTGAAGGGCAGCCTGATGAATTGATGAGGTCCAATCGATCCGGACTCAACCCTGTGAAACGTCGCCCGTTCATTTTGTTACCTGCGCGAGCTATTTCTAGATATAATATAGAATAGGCAGGCTTACGACACTGTCATATCGATCCTTAGAAAACACGTGCATCCGATAAACTCATGGCAATTGCTATATCTGAATAATCGAACAATTCAAAATATTCTAGGTGACTCTCATTATTTTTCAGCCCATCTTTTTGGTCAGCATTTTCAGCCGAATTCCATTGAAATTGTTCCATTGAAACACGATTGTTGCCATTTTTTTGAACAGCGGAACCATCACGCGGTTAACATTGCAATCAATTTATTTTCATTGACTTTACCTTTAAAATAGTAAGGATTCTCTTTTGAGGTTGGAATTTTCTCGGACTAAAAAATATCGTTACGATCTGTTAGAAATAAGCACGTTGATTTCTTCAAAAGAACATGGCACATTTTTTGAAAATATTTCTTTCTACTCTTCGTGCCGACGAAGGACTGAACTGTTTGTTATTCAAATCTCCGTGAATTATGAAGCGTTCTACTGAATTAAAAAGGTGAATTATATAACGTACATGGAGTTGATTATGGTACTGATGCAGCATCTATAATTAGGATCATCGAGTGAGAGAAAATCTGCTCAAGTACATTCTGAGTAATCAATACTGCTTTTATGAAATAATTAATGAGATGTACGCTATTGGTATTCCATTAACAGTTAATATTCCAGATTAAATAATTCAATCAATGAAATAGCTGAATCGGTGTCACTGCTTTATAAAATCGTTGACCCGTTGTGCTCATTTCTACATAGATTTTTCCTACTTCATCTGCGAAGAACCAAATTTCACGTACGGAAATTTCTGACTCTTTTCCGAGTGGATTATTGCATGAACTGCAAGTGGCTCATTAATGACTCGTTTGAAGAGTCGAAAGAGTTCATTCTTCCCAGTTAAACCGAATTCTCCAATCGATTTTTCCAACAACGTATACCTACGTACTTCCATGTATAAATAAAATGTATGTACTGTACGTAAAAGGTATAAAAATTTGAATTTTTCTTCATACGATGAAAAGCCAAAAAGTTCTGCTCTACGAGCACATCTGTGTCGCACCCGATCAAAATATGCAACGCAACCAGAAAATTGCATTTCCGCTGGAATAAAATCGATCGAATGCATTAGGAAAAAGATTTTTCTTGGTCTTTTTCCGATACTTGAGAATTTTCTACCTTTTTCTATCTCGATTCATGAATATTCTGGGGAATAGTCTCATTTGTATTTTTCATTTTTATCAGGCACAACGTTTTTCGTCCTAACGGTCGAGGACTGAGGGTAATTTTTTGTGCTTCCTAAAAGACGTGAATTCAAGACGAATCGAGACAGCCATTGGGGAACGTCCAGAAGCCAATTAAACCGGGAGTCGTTGGGCGAAACGATTCTCAGGCTTTCGGTACGATTTGGCTCGAGGATTCACAAAAAACTGGTATTAATATAGCTTCAAAATGTGTATACGAGCTTTTCATAGTTGTAATAAATAAATTGGCTCGATGAAAACTACTACCTTAGCTTATGCACATATATAGAAGAAGCTATATTAACGAGCGCGAATATCGAAGAAAATGGGCCATGTAGACTTCGGACACGAGAAACGCGATCTCCAAGATTAATCGCACAGCTGGATCCTTCTACACGACATGAACTAGGGTTTCCATAAACTCGGACGAGTTTATGGACCGGAAATATGGTTATATGGGCATTAAAAGCACGCTCTGGCATCTTCTGTTTGCATTATTTATTACCTCAACGCCAAAATGGTGATCAATGCTAGGATCGTATCAAAATTCGACATAGTTCAAAATTCGAAACAAGTATCACTCGACGAATCTCTGGCGCGGCTCTTGAAATGAAAAAAGAAAAAATCTGAAAACTCGTTTTTTTTGTTATCGTACTTGGAATGTTTAACTCTTCTTTGTGAAACACCTATCTGTGTCCGTGTAAGCACACAAAATTCCGGGCATTTTGTATCGTGTGTACAACATGTGTAAGGCTCAAAGGATCCTCGAAATCTTCTGTGACTTTTTGATCTTCCCAGACCCCATGCAACTAAATGGATAGAAAAGACGAGCGAAAAAGCTTTCAAAACGTTTCTCATTCTTTGTGACCCTGAGTAGAGGGAGAAAAACTAGTAAAAAAAACTGCGAAAGAGAGGTAAAGAATGAAAGAAAGAAAAAATACTGGAAAAACATAGAAAAAGAGATAAAGGAAAAGGTGTTCTTCTGAGTGGTCGATTATCCAAGCTTGCAAGTCTTGTGTATTCCGTGACTCGATACGCCATTTCGTAGGAACATATCCAAGGAAAAGAGAGAAGAAATAAAAAAAAGAAAGCAAGAGAATGGACGGGCGAGGATAAGGCCAACAGTTGGATGACTCCCATGAAAGAGAGCCGACCGCAGCTTGGAAAAAGAAGCTCGAATACAACCCATGCACATTCATTTATATATACACGTATAACCCACACTTATTCGCATACTTTTGTAGACCTTACAGACTGCTCTTTCATGTCGTTTCAATTCACTAGCCTTCCAAGTGAGCCAGCCCCTCCCTTTGGCTTCCGAATCGCAAATCTGAAGTCCTAGAATGTCGAGTTGTTTTCGTTGTTATGATACCGCTACTGAAACCCGTAAGGTATAACCATCAGACAGTAGAGTACACGACGAAAATGTGGAGCACGCTAATAAGCACAAACGATCCTGGGAGCTTGTTACCCCGGCATAAATGATGAGCGATAAAAAAAAATTGAAAAAAAAAAAACCTGAAGTGACATTGATAAACTATGAGGAAAGAAAATAAATGGCAGAAATAATACTTCGAGTGCGCATCCGGTGTATGGCTTCGGTGATCTCTCAAGTTGAGCAGCCTCAAGTGAAAGCCAATACTCGGTTCGGAGACCACCCAACCAAGAGATGCTAACTTTTTAAAAGTCCTTTTCATGCAATTGATAAAAATGTTCAATAAATCTGTTGTCACCTCGAATGTAGATAGAATTTCCTCGAAAATGGGAATAATTTAGTGAAATATTAGCGGTGCACATATGTTTGGAAGCACTTCATATTTAACGTGTAAACGAACCTAGGTAAACGCAGGTATTCCCGAGGAACCACAAATTCCATCTACTTGATAATCTCTTGTTCGTATTCACTTGTAACCTTCTCCGTTTACCATATCTTTCGGCGTTCGAATATAGCTTGCACCTATGAGAAATATATTCCCTTTGCATAGGACGCGGTTCGGCGCGTTAACCGACCACCCTGATATAATGTAATGTCCTCGATCTTAGGTTACGAGATGACAGAACTATCCGCATGGATTATTGCAAAAGGTGTAGATGGTTCCTGTTCCGTGTGCAACTGAGCGCTTGGGAAAAATGTTACCGTTATCCACGGTGTAGAGAACTAGAAAACACGATGTCTATTCCATCTTCGTTTTTCGCTAAGCCGTCTGGAAACAGGGGCTAATGTAATACACTCACGTTTTCGGTATTCTCGAAGCAACGAGAGCCTGGAGCAGAGAGACGTAAATTTTGAATTTATGCAGCAAATTCTAGATGATTTTATGCCAATGTGAACATGGAAAAGAGCGGAGTAGATACAACACTGGAGCTGATAAAAATAATGGTGGGAATGAGACCGGAAGTTAGAACTCTTGTGTAATGAAATGCAACGCCTTCGTAGAATAACGCGTTATGAGCTTATCAGAATATTTCGCTATCATCGTAAAGGGCCAGCGTGCGGGAAAGCATCCTGTATGAATATAATTTCTCAAGTTTTCTCTCGTTAATCCTGAAAATTCAATTTCGATAATAAACAATTTGGATCGTTCAAACAAAGCGTGGGTAGAATAACAAAAGGATTAGCCACGATAGTCTCACGGATATCCATTTTGTCCGGTTATTGTTGATGCTATATATTGTTGTGTATTCTTGTTTATCGTACACGCAGCGACATTTGCACGTTTGGACGAAACTTGTTTCGCAAACAAAGGCAAAAGCAACGAGATTCGTATTAAATTGCAGCAAACTCTCCTCGCGAATCTCACACAACGCGTCGAAATTTTATTGTATTTTACGAGAATAACATGTTACGATGGATGATATTACACATGTGTCCGCAAACGGAAACCAACGGACGATATGAAATTGTGATGTATACGCCCGAATCCGAGAGAACAGTATGAAATCGGCGTGAATCTACGAATTCATCATATATGTATAATGACAACACCTTGATTAACCAATTGGCGAATAGCTCGCACACAATTTTCTCATCACATAAATATCTGATTACTATTTACTCAGACAAAATATATATACATCCGCGTCCTCGTGTTTGTACAATTCTCATTCTCAATTATCCGGTATCATCGGAAAGCTTTGAAAAAAAAAAAGCAATGTTCCCTCGAAATCGATCAAAAATTGTCTGCCCCACTTTTCGAACGTCGTTAAACAGATCGAATATCCGTTGACGAAAAAATACCTCGCCAAACGGTTGATTTTTTGGAGCTTTATTTACAAAAATAAAAAAAAAGCGTCACATCCATCGGTCACTCATCTCAAAATCCATTGAATGACTATACGTTTTACTCGAATGGACAATCAATTTTTCATTCCAAATTCCAATGATTTTATCAGCTCCATGAATGTAGCTTTTCATCTCTATACGAATTTTTCAACTGGATTCTAATCGTGTTCGATCTGTTTAATAATTTCCGACTTGTGCCGATGGTGAACGTTCAACAAAAGCGCATTTAAATCAGGGAACAATTTTACAATTTTTTTCTTTTACCCATCCAAGTAGTTCAATTATCTCGTCAGCAGCGAAAGAATACGAGGATATGAGAGGGATGCTGAAAAGAGGAAAAAAAGCACAGTATCCGGATAAAAAAAATAAAAAAATCCTCCCAGGGATGTATCTGATGAGCTTAAATAGTTTCGATCCATTCGGCGAAACTGTCCTCCTGAATCTTCAACACCGTTGTGCCTCAAATAAAGTGCCTGATTCGCAGAACGACAGAAAGAAACAAAGAAAGAAAGAAGAAATAAAAAAAAGAAACAAAAGTTGAATCAATCGATAAAAGGCTGAAAGTTGAATCGCTGAGAGAAGCAGTGATTAAAGCCGTGAAAGGTTTGATGGGCAGGTTGTATGGATGCCCGAGCGACAGTGGAGCGGATGCTCGGGAGGGTCACGTTTGAAAATCGCGAACACGTTGTGATGGAAACCGAAATCCGAGCGTCGGATATCGAGGGCGCTGAGCGTTCTACGCACTGGCTGCCAGCAATTACCATTCATTACTTTGCTGCGGCAAATTGACATAACTGATTGGTATTCTGCTACCATGCTACGCAAAGGGCCTAATGTAGTTATACACATACATACATCTTTCCGAACACAGAGTCGCAAACGCAGGCGCACATCTTCTCAAACGCATGCTCTCTTCAACATCCGCGCACATGGACACACACACGAGTACACGTGTGTCCAGAACACCTGAAATCCTGGTATATCGAACGAAAAGCAAAATGACAAGGACCGATAGAGAACTGAGAGGGATTAAAGAGAGTATGCGAGGAATGTGTAGCCTAGCAGAACGTATACGCATTTAATGCAGTTATGGCTTGCATGGGAATGCTCCAACACAGTTTCACCACAAATCCAACGACACTTTACACCACGAACCCGATAATCCGTCAGTCCTGTTTGCAACTGCAAATCCTATGTTTATGGTTTGCATTTTATATGATTCGTTACGAAATATTTCGGAGACTACCAATCGAAAGGATCAAAGTAAACAAGTTATCGAATTAAGTACAGTCAGAATAACGTATCGCAAAATTTCTGCCTTTCCTCCATGCCACGACGTTATTTTTCATGAATATCTATTCGTTTATTGTTAATACTGTCACATTCGACAAATCGGAGATAAGATTGACACGTGATTTAGTCGATGATTAATTAATTATGAAAATTCCAAAAAATCCGAACGTCACGAATACCCTAACGACGCATCATGTGCAGTTAATATATTGTTCCCAGATTGATTTATTGGTCTGTGTTTGTCAGAATGTGCGCACGCATGGACACATTCATATATTACGAATCTAACCGCACATAGCAAGCAAATCCAACACATGAAACATGCCCTCGGTTTATTACCAGTGCAAACACGATACTCAATCCCATAAAACAAATCAAAATCTAATTAATGTTCGCTCGGACCCTCGTGATTAGTATTATCCTTCATTCATGATTTAGCACTGTAAAATGTTGACCCTCTTGAAGATTTATAACTATTCACTTACCTTCGCTTCATTTCGCCCGAAACGATGTTCCTGATATCGTCAAAATGAAACAGTTTTTGTCAGTTGGAAAATTCGATAAGTGTTTCCTCGATGTCGAACCTTTTGGAACCGCAATTTCAAAAAAATTGGGCTATTACAAAAATCAAAAGCCGGCAGATTTGAAAAATCCCAAGAAGCGAATGGACAGTCGGAAAAATAAGCTCATTATTAAAAAAAAAAAAAAAAAAGATTCCAGTGTAATGCAGCGCGAATTTCTAGATGGTCGAGAGATGAGCGCATAATTTCTTGAGAAACTTTGGTAAAACGTGTAACTTTTCACCAGATGTACGCGGCTGTCACTCCGAGAGGGACTCGTGGAGATAGAATCACTCAGGATGAATATAGAATCTGCACATTATGCTTTCGTCCATCGCCCAGACTCTCTCTCTCTCTCTTTCTCGGAAAGTGGAAATACGCATCCGAATTATACCAATGGAAAAGTTTCCATAGAGTACTTATCCCGAACGTTTTCAACACAGGCCAAAATTCAACTATGTTGAAAATGCTACGGATATTGTTGAAAAGTTTCAGCGACAGTATTTCGCTTTTGACATCACCGTCGCTTACCCAAATAATCTTCCTTCGTCTGTCCCTGAAAACAAACTGCTGAGTGTATACAAAACGTTGATGTAATTTTGGATATCAAGAATCCATTAAATCTCGCTATCCACAAATATTAGTTGACCCAATTTTTTCATCTCTACTTTCATCGTAAATAAATAACATGACGAAGTAGTTTTATCCAACTTTTCCATGTCCCAGCAAAGTGGCTGAAACTAGTGATATGAATGAAACATAGCGGCGATGCCGACAATAGAAATACATGGAGTACAAAGAATCGATATGTAACAGCTTGAAACTCTATTACTGTTTGAGCAAATGTCTTACTTCACATAAGTATATATACTTTTCTCTCTGCTACCATAAACTTGCATGTCGTGTCGTTCCACAAGACATTTAGGACAACGATAATTCTGAAGCTTTCACAAAAAGCTTGTTTGATTGTGTTCTGTTCGGACTCATTTTTAATTCAATTTACTTTGATGGGTTTAGAAAAAAAAAAACAAAATTTAATTACAGGAGATTCATTGAAAAAGCTTTTAAAGAACAAACACAGAAGTGTTCGATAATAGTACAAAAGTCCAATTTTCAGACGAATTTAAATCCCAATCGTTGAAGCGTTAGCTTCAAAAAATCGACACCATTTCGAGATTTTTATTTCGTCAGTTTGTTTAAAAATTCGTACTCGTTGACCAGGAGCCCTGAACGAGCAATTCGGACAGTCAACACCGTTGGACACAATTTGATGGTTTGATAAAAGAAAAAAACGCCTCGCACACCAAAGCTTTTTGGTAATGGGAATTCAGAGACACAAAGAGTGCCACCAACATTTTCATCAACCCTTTTTTTTTTTTTTTTTGTTGTTTCTGAACACTTGTCCCGTCGCTATTTGACACTCGGTAACTTCGGTGAATCGGTTAATTGAACGAACGCAATAGTGAAAAATTTTAACACGTTTCCGGTGATTGGAAAAAGACCTCCTATATACGTATTTTTAACTTTTTGTCTTCCATAAAAACGATAAAAACATTGATTGTTTGTCTCGTTCGAAATATTTGTTCAAGAGCTTTGGCAGTCTTATTGAAATTTCATTCAACGGAGCTTGAAGGTAATTCCATTGAGCAATAGGTTTATTGAATCGTGCGGATATCGCAATTTTAATTACTGGATAATCAACAGGACGACAAATTCGAAATTACAGGTATTGATATGATTTTAATGAATCCCTTTATCAATAGTGGTCTGGTACGGCTCATTTAATCATGAATAATATACAGGGGAAAGTGCGAAAACCCGATCGGACATTAGTAATTATCGATGATGGAATATGCATCTGCATTTTCGATGGTCGCTCTATATCCCATCAAATTTCATTCCGAAATATTTTTTTTTATTTTCACGTGCACGCTTAGTCGAAATTAATATTCGGTACATCGAGCTTCTTCCGAGACGAAAATTGATTAATAAAAACGAGGTTACTGTACTTGAATCAGTTCTTGCTAACCAAATTCCGATAAATTTAATTGCACAAAGCAGACACAAACTCATTCGAGATATATAAATTGTATTCAATCGATAATCATTCGAATCACACTGAGAACAGAGTTTAGTTGAATTAACCATTTTCATTCAAAAAATCGTTTACTTGCACGAATTATTAATTTTATTTTACTAAACAAATATACCAATTGAATCAACCAAATGAGATTTGTTGTCGTGGATTTTGTTGGATCAACGTAAGATATTTTTCATTTAATGAAACTGATATTTAGTATAACAGAATATTACATTGGACGTATTTCACGAAGCCATTTGGTTGATTCAACAATTCTCTTTTCTCAGTGCATAATGGCTTAATGGAAAAGAATTAATTAGGCCACCGATATCACGCGATTTTTATAGTCCCTTCATTGCTGACGAAATTATTTATTTTCTAGTCACCAATTGCCACGATTCACTAGCTCCGTAATTCCGTTCTAAACAGATCCTGCGTTTACCAGACAAATATACGTGGATACAAGACGCTTCTCGTGTCAAGTATACGAAGCTCCGGTCAAAGAGACAAAACCACGAAAGTAGTTGGCTGCGAAATGCGAAAGACCGTATCGCTCTGTAATACGAAGGGTTTTCGTCTTCAGTCGCAGTTTGTCGGTGAACACGTTCAGTCTTCCACGTGGTTGGCCGCCCGGTCATTCATGTTGGACCAAACCCAGCTAAGGATTCTCTATAGATCTTCTCCTGGCACTCGGAAATAAAAGTTTTGTCGATAATTCTTCGAGTAAAACCACATTGGGTTTGGCGAGCAGGCAGTCCTAGCGATTCTGCAATCCTCACCATTCCACGTTTTCTCAGTTCTTTTTTCACTCGGTTCTTACTTACGATATCCCCTCTGCGCTCTCGCGTACACACAAAACTCGGTAACAGACACATCCAATTCCTATCCTCATTCTCTCTCGCCGCCCTCTTGTTTCTCTCCGAAACTCTTAGAACTTAACAAATCTTGTATACCAGAGTGTACACGTGAAATCTCCGTGCAACTACATCATAAAACACAGACTTTTGCCAAGTACTTCGACTTATTATCCCTCTCTTGCACAAAAGTTTCGTTTAGGAAAAATAATGTAGCTGTTATTCAACACAAATGAACTGCTCAAAGTTTCTACGACGATTTGATTGGAGCTAAATTTTTCAGACGTGTGCGTGTGTGTAGAAAAATATTCCATCTATTTTGTTCGAGCTGGAACTTGAAAGTTCAGAAAACGTTTCCACCATTAAGTTTATAATAAATCGATACGTTTTTTTTTTTTCTAATTTCAGAAAATAGATTCTTCACCAGAGTTGGTCACATCATAAATCGGTAAGTAGAGATCCGATAACTAATCAAGAACTTTATTAAAGCTCAGCCTATTTGCAATCAACACGAAACGGCCACCCAATAGATTTCCAGAGTGTCAAACGAATATGCATTATACTCGCTATCTTCGAAAAAATGTAAATATACACAAAAGCAATCGAGAAGATTAGAGCGAAGGTAAAAGGGCGAGGAAGAGGGAAAAAGCGAGAACGAGTTAAATAGAGTCCTTAAGAGCGAGGGTGTGGAGTTTGTTGGTCGATCGGTATAATTGGCGGTAACTCTAGGTCGCCGTGGCTATCGCGAGTATAAATCTTCTTTAATCACCGAAATAGTGGCTCGAGCAAAGCGTTCCCCCTTGCCCCGCGATCTCGATGAGGGTTATGCTGCGCCAAGCTTTGTCGACTATCGTATATCGAGCGAATCATTAACAAAAGGGCGTAAATATTCTTTCGTATTCTGTTTGCAGTATGCAAGTTACGTCCTTTTCTAATTCTGGCTTCGCATAACTGTATATACATTTACAAGTGGAAATTTCAGCGGCTCATAGCCCACGCGAGAGGTGTATCGGATCTTATACACATATATGGGCAGCACACATTGTGTTGCGCCCAGAGCTCGGTTATTTTTATGGACCTTTTGGAAAATCGGTTTTCATCGGTTCGAAATCTCTGGATCACCCAACCAAAATCCTCCATATATATATACATATATATGGAAGGATTTCGGCTCTATATATACGCCATATATATCAGTCGACCATTTCTATGTCCTTCTCCACGTCATTTATGTCCGTGATTCCTCCATAAATTATTCGTGGTAATTGGATTCTCTCGGAGCATAAAATTCACGAGGCCAATATCGACCCTATGTCTCTCGCTTCCATGCGTACAACCGAGAACGTCGCCTAAGCTAGAGCACCGATAGAGAATGCCATATACGCTCTGTGTATATAAAATGACCATGTTATGTGCAGCAAGAGAGTTACGGGAATTGAAGGGGTATCGAGTCGGGTGGTTCGTATAATGTACACATATATATTCGTATTTTTTTTTTTTTTATATACCTTAAACCATACAAACATATATACATGCATATATGAATGAGAATAGAATATCGTGTGTGCGAGTTTGAGAGTTATAAACACATAGAAACAGCAATTCCGTTGTTGAATTGAGGTACGCGAAACGTATTGATGTGAATTTGCGCTTCGTAACGTTTTACACGCTCATCGAGGAAACGTATAGCATGTAAATCAACGTTACACAACCATGAGGGCGGGACCAGGACGGAAAGGGAGAGGGGACATCACGGCCGGAGCAATTGGCCCCTCAATATTTACTATTTCCCAATATTCTCCTATCTACACGTGATAGCTCAGCACAGCTTACGCGCACCCGGAAGAGTTAAAAGAATCATGAAAAAAAAACACATTTTTTTGACCACTGTCGGAGCGATGGGGTGAAAGTTTTTCGTGGTCAAACACGCAATATGTTCCAATAGAATATTGAAAAAAAAAATAAGAAATTATCGTTAAAAAATAGTACGTGCCCGTGGCACGGTTACATTTATAGCTGATACCGGAAAAAATTCAAAAAACACTCAATCGATTGACTTCAAGGTTTACACAGTTACGGACCATGCGTTATACTACTATGGACTATTAATGGATCAGTTTTTTTTTTTTTTTTTTAACAAACGAATTCAGTTTGGATAAAGTCTGTTCCCTTTTTTCTTCAAGTTTGCAATTTATCCAACTCCGTTGATTTTTTAATTTGCTAATACATCAAGATCATGCAGAGAAGATCGCGAGGCGATTTTTAGCCAAGCTACTTCTTGCATCTCTGTAAAGTTTCTTGAAAAAGGGAATTTACCAAATTCTAATACAAAACCTTGTAAAATATTTTTGGAATAGTGAAATTTCGTTTTGGTCAGCAGGATGAACGTTCTTTCACACGAAATGCTTTTATGTAATCAGTGCAACATATAAAAAAAATCTTTAATTACTCATATACAATCGCTCTAGCCATATATGCCCCTTTGAATTTATGAGTAATTTTATTCCACGCCCTTTTTCGTATATCTTGAGCCACATGGTGCAGGTTACCTTTGCCACACGCTTCGCACTGTGTCTCAACTTCGAACTGATGTATCACTGCAGCACATTGAAATCGGAATGACAAATGTCACCAACTCGGCTCGTATGAAAGTTTCTTTAATGTTATGGAGTCATCTGGATGAGAATAACTTTTGTTTCCGCAGGGAGCGATCTTTTGTTCATGGTAAAGTATTATTTATGTGACGATTCATGAAATATTATGGAATTTTTTCAGCCTTGGGTTTCATATAATATTTAGCACGTTATAAGACACCAGAGAGACTCTCAAATGAATACAAAATGAATCAAAAACCATCAAGTATTAAAAAAAAAAAAAAAAAAAAAAAAAAAAAAAAACAATCAATAGTATTGAAATAATTAATAATACCATTGGTTGTCAGAAATTCCGATGATAAAGAAAGTCTTAATTCATTATTATCGAAAAACATGATTTAATATTTATTTTGTACACTACAGAATTTTCATTTATAACGAAATAAAATTTTATTATTTTGCATAATAACAATGTACCATGGATGAAGATACAAGAATGCAGCGATGTCCTCAGTTCCTTGGATATACGTTCTGCGATCCACTCAACTTCGAAGTTTTGTTTCAATTATGTTGATATTTCCGAGAAAGATGAGACAATCATGGGATTCTCATCCCTTTTTGCATACATATAAGGTGGTGAATTGCGGAATTTGAAATTACACACTGGGGATCTTAGTAATTTTGCTTTGGCGTATCGAGAGATCTTACGCTCTCGAGTTCGTTGAGTTCATGTATGTCTGTATGTTTGTAAAGTCGAAAGCAATTTCAAGAGTCACTGATTCGGTGTCTCCAAAGCACTGAAGAAGTAGATCCTTTGTGGCTAACTCTTCCTCGAGAACTCGAAACTGCCTACAGTTTTTGGTATATTCAAATCCGATTTGAAAATACTCACTAGAAAATAAGGCCGATTTAACCTTACCGAGTACAGGGCTGCAATTCTTCAATTTTCAATGAATTTGGTGAAATCCCAATTTGGATATTAATTCGTGAATTCGAAATCAAATTCATCTGAATAATTATATTTCTCGATGTTCCTCATTTTTGCCTCTGTGTTGTATTCTCTCGAATATTCAACTCCGGAATGTGTATACATGAACCAGACCACGAAAAAATCAGCCCTGCTATTTCCAAAAAGACGAGAACGTACCGCGACGATAACCAAAATCAATCATGGTATTATGAAATGAACGTTTTCAAATTTCCAGTGACTGCATATATTTATCAGATATCATTATCCGTTTTCATAACGCAAACTCGCTTGCTTATAATCGTATTTACCACCTCGGTAATTACTGTATCACACTTTGAATCAGTAAAACGCCAATATCGGATCAATGGCTACAGTTCAAACGAATGAACGCTTTACCGATTCGGCCAATTTTTTATATTTATGTCCTTTCTCTCTCGCTCTCACTTTTATCTCTCACTTTTTGTTATTTTCTCGACATTTGTAGCTTTAACCGACGAGATCGTTTCAGTGCATCGTATTTCGTGCAATAAAAACTACTTTGAAATAATTATTACCAGTGGTTTCACGAGGTTATTAGATATTCCATCTTTGTGACCCACATGGAAAAGCATCAAATATGTGAGACCATTGAATTTTTTGCCTTGTGAACATTCTGACAGCTGTCGATTCTGATAGAGCAGACGAATCGACATAATATGCCCTAATATTATAGCGAAACGAATATGCAGCTTCGAGACTTCCACAGAATCTTTATTGTGCGAACTGTGTATATCTGCATACGAGACAATTTGATGTCATCAACTTTGATTTGAATTCTCGCAATAACTAATTCGGTAACGTGTCTTTTCATACAATTTAATCAAAAATTTATTGGAATATTGAGTATTTGCGGACCTTTGCGGAAGTAATGGAATAGATCTATAATTTATAGAAAAATACTAGTTCTGGCAAATTGAGTGAGATTGAATGTTCTATCTTTATTACCAAGAATACTTTAATAAATAAAGATTAAGAAGCTTAAAACTTTGATAAGTGAAATAAAATGATGAATCGTGATTCAACTTCACAAGCGACATTGTCAGAGTCTCAAACAATTAGAGAGTCGTTGCTGGGCATGATTTTAAGTTTGTAGAAGTCGAAAGAGTTCATCAAAAAAGGTTTTTTTTCACATTTTTTTTCATATTTCTGCAGATATACTTTTCGGGTATTCGCGGATTCATCCCATCACTGTGACGCAGCTTTTTGCCTACTATTTTTGCTTAGTTTCCGTTGGTCATCATCATCAGACTTCGGATCAGGGGCATAGCGATCGATGGCCAAAAGGTACATGGCCCAGCGGTCACCAATCCAAGTAGTCGCCCCACCCTAAATTAGAGTGCTTGAAGGATCGCAAAAATCTATTATAATTGGTTTATTACTCCGGTATGAATAAATTTGAACGAAGTTGGTAGGTTAACTCTGAACAATTCGACTTCATTAATGAAGCATGTAATTCGTTAATTCACCGAAAAAATCTTAATAGACCTTTTTCGGCTGAAAAGTTGATGAGGAAATATTTTGCTTAAATAAGAAGAGCGGTCGATCAATGAAGCGAAAAGCCGCGTCTGAGTCTAGTTAAAAACTATAAGGACCTCTTAAACTTCATTTCGAATTGAATCTTGCGAAAGACCGCCGCGTTAACTTTGAATCGACTAAAGCCACTTCAAAAGCTCCGCTGTAAGCTCCGAAAACTCTTCCTGTGACATTAAATCCGATAAAACGGAATTCCGAAGGCTTTCTCTGATGAATTCAAAAGTTGTTCAGCTAATTTTTCCAAACAGAAAACCGACTAGCAACAAACTTGATATATTTTGATAAAGCGAAACTGACAAATTTGTGATACTCAAAAACACCAATATGTGGTTATAAAAAAAAAGGTTATTCGTACGAGATGTTCGGTGCATATGGTTTTTCGTAGGCAAGTCATAACTTTATTTATGAATTCAGTCCTATCAAAACGTTGTAAAGTTTTCTCAGCAAATTCTTTGCTACATGACGGTATTGTTTCATGCAACAGCAAATTGCAGCGGGACATGAGCACAAGTTGGGATATAGTGTATGGCTGGATGTGTGATAGGTCGTGACCCTTGCACCCTCTGTTCCGAACAAGAGGTTGTCGCTGGTTAATTAAGACGGGTGAGTTATCTCAAGGCGAATCAGACGCAACTCTCGGGCGAATCTGGGCTTCTTCAGCCATGAAAGTGTACAAAGACGAGAAAGGGAGAACGATAAGACATGGCTGAGGAGGTTGGTATACGTGCATGCAATTCGAGTGTTAAAAAAGATTTCGCCGCGAACGACTAGCCTAAATTAAAAAAATTCAAAAATTCATTTTTTTTAATTCTGAGTTAAAAATGATAAATTCATTTGAAGAGCTAGAAATAATAACTTCAGCAGAAATTGATTCTACAGAACTGATGGGTGATAATTTTTTGTATCCATCTCTTACATTCTTCAAATTCTGAATCAAAGTCAGTTTTTTTCTCTCTCAAGAGTGGATTACAATTAATTTGTTGAATGATCCTATGCCTATGTCAATGATGTCGAAAGAGAATCGTTGTTCCGGCATGAATAGCTATAGATGAAAATGTTTTTTTAACGACAGTAAAAAAGCTTTATGAGAAATGGAACTCAAAAAGGGTAATCAAAATGTTTGGAATAGCTTGAACAGACGAGCTACAATAACCCGGGATTGTTATCGCGAGTTCAACGTTGTACGTGAATTTTCAAGCTTTTTTGAAACATACATTTATACACCAACCAACCATATTCATTTTATACCTCATGTTTTCGACACATCTCACCCTCCGTTCCTCTATCTCTCCCACAGCTATGTATCGCGCTTAGCTGCTCGCTTGAGAAACCAGTTGAAGAATGTGCACTCAGTGTGATTGGTGCGCGCTAGAGCGTTCTGGCAATAAATACATATACATGTATACATACATATATGTATGTAATGTTCTTCCATAGCTGTCACGAGAATCTACAAAAAATCCTCACAGAATACTGTTGTCTCTCACCTCTTCTCTCTTATCTCTTTTTCTCTTTCTCTCTCCTGCAGCTTCGCTACTAATACAGGACGTTTCGAAAATCTCTAAACTAGCTGCAGAATTTGAAGCAAAAACTATTTTTCTATTTTTTCACCCAGTCACCGTTAATATATAATGATCAAATATTTACATCCAATCTAGAGCACTTTTCCGAGGAATGGCAGTGGCTGGCATGTCGTGATATGCGCTATCTCATCCGGTACGCTAGATTGTCGGGGGCGCGTCTCTTTCACTCGACGTTTGATTCCACCACACACTGGATGGCGCCGCCATTTACTTTTCTTTAATGTTCCCCGGTATATTCTCTCTGGTTCTTATGAGCTCCTACCTTTACTCTTGTCCCATTCGACCAATTATTTCTGTACTCGGTTGATCTTTACAGAGTATTTTCCGAAAGTGCTGGCAGGATGTCAATTGTACATCAAGCAATTCTCCGACTGTATCTACACCGAGTTTTACACCGTGAACAGGCGCTGTGCATGTACAGCCGTATAGAATCGTTACAGTAAGAGAATTGTCCGATGTAGAACTGACACCCTGCTCAATGAAATACCATTGTCGCTGATAACTGTTCAATGTGGAGAAGAAACATTTTTATTCTTCTAAAATTTACGATCTACTTACCTCGTAATTTTTGGAACACTCTGTATATACCAGTGCATTGCAGCGGAGCCTCAGAGACATGTCAAAATACGTAGAAAGAAGTAAGGTAGTGGATACATGCTATACAACGTGGTTTGCTCTTACACGTCAGGTATACGCTCATTTTCATTCTCACTCACTGTGATATGACATGATTGAACTACCCTCTTGTCTGGCCCACATTCGCGGAGACAAGGTGGAGGAAGAGGATGACGGCGACGACGATGACGACGACGGGCGTGTACTTCCAGCGCTTCCCCTCTCAAGCTTCAACCACTTTGCGGCTCGTGTCGACGATAGCACGCTTCTAATAGTATACTATGCCCTAATAGTGTACTGTACCCAACCTCTAGTATCCACCTCAAGCTGTGAGTGTTTCCGGCTCGACTTCCGCCAACGCGCTCTATATATCTTAATCTTCTCTTCGCGAAATATATATCGTGCCACTTATTGTAAGAGCGAAAGAGAGATAGTGAAAGGGAGGGACTTAGACCTTGATCGATCGATCAGCATCTCGTTTACTTCGTAAAATGGAGCTATCGTGCTAGATTAGTAACGCGAACATGGCTAACATAAGATACATCATTTTTCGACGGGACATCATAATCGAAAATATGACTTTTGCGTTCGTCCTACTTCTGCTTCGATGTCATTGATACATTCTTATTTTTAGTATATGAAGATAGAGTCGACATAAATTTCCAAGCTGAGTATTTTTTGAAGATATGGAATGTGGAGATGGAAATACAACTGGTAATTAGCTACAGCAAGGCTGGATATGTTAGCAATTGCAGATTTCAGCATCGAATATTGTTAACATTCTTATATTAGTGATGAATGTTTAGTTATCGCTGCTCTGACGGTGGAGACAGAAAAAGAAACTTGAAAAATGCAAAACACGATTGAGGTCATTTTTTATTGGCTGCACAAATTCACATTACTCTATTATGGCATTGACAAGCTTGAAACTTATGGTTAAATATGTTATTGAATTTAGTTAAATTAATCAGTTCGATTTGAAATTATGTGTTCAGAACATGAGCTCCTCAGAGGAAAGTATAACCGAAGCAGCTCCAGGCAAATTAAGAACGGTTGTGTCCATGGTAACTCCAGATGGTATTCCCGAGTGTACACTTGAGGCGTAAACGAACAATTCATCAGGTATATTCATCCAAGTTCTGGCATCGACGATAACGGTTGATTCGGAAAAATTAATTAGAAGAGCGACGAGACCAAGTTCAGGGTCTCTACGAACTACACCGAGAACATCCTCGTCGACAAGAATGATTTCCATGGTGCCCGTTTTCATGACCGGTTGTTTCTTCAATTTAACGAGTTTCTTAAATACAGAGTAATGTGAAAACGGTAGGGCTTCTTGAGCGGCTAAATTAAGGCTCTTGTAGTTCGGATTAACGGGAAGCCAGGTATTGTTGCTGGACGAGAAACCCGCGCTTGCAGACGCGTCCCACTGGAACGGAGTTCTCTCGGGATCACGAGATTTTAGATTGTATTTAGTAGGTCCAGCGTTACATCCGGCAGGATCAACCGTGTCATTGTATGAGAGCCACGTGTCTTCCATACCAATTTCATCGCCGTAGTAGACTATACCTACACCAGGAAGGACAGCAGCCAGCATGGAGAGTTGATCCGCCCGCTTAGGTCCAAGTCGCGTGGCCACTCGATGATTATCGTTGTTACCGATGACCCAATTGGCGGAGGCTCCTTTAGGCATGGCGTTCATCCAGCGATCGATCAAACGTTTGAAGTCAAAGGTACGAGAGTTATTGTCCAAATCGGATATAAACATCCAGTTGAGAGGCGCGTTAGACCCAGCATCGAAATACTGCATCGTCAATGGAAGACTGGTAGCAGCTTCGGTGAGAATGATTTTTGTTTCACCTTTGCTGGCTTTTTTAGAATGTGCGTCGATAATCTTCCGCCACGATTTCAGCATTAGATAGGAGTCATTAAGATCCTTTGTGAATATATGCTCAAGAGAATCGTAATCATTCGAAGCAGATCCATTATCGCCTATCACCTCCGGTTCGTCCGTAAGACCTGCATCCTCAAACAACCTATCGATTCCATTAATGCGAAAACCATCGACACCGTGATCCAACCAGAATATCAGGGCTTTCTGCATTTCTACATCTAGAGCAGCATTGCGGTAGTTCAGGTCAGGTTGGCCAACAGCAAACTGATGGAAATAGAATTGACCTCTTACTGGGTTCCATTCCCAAGCAGATCCGCCGTAAACACTCAACCAATTGTTTGGTGGTTCCTTCGTGCCGTTCACCAATTTGGCATCCTGCCAGATGTAATAGTCGTCGTACGGTTTGATCTTTTGAATACTTTTCTGAAACCATGGATGTTGGTCAGAGCTATGATTTGGTATGAATTCCAGTATCACTTTCAGCCCGAGAGACTTGGCTTTGGCAGTCAAGTTCGTGAAATCACTGAGATTTCCATATACCGGATCGACTTCGGTATAATTTGCGATGTCATACCCGAAATCCATCATTGGACTCGTGTAAATGGGGGCAATTAGTAATGCGCTCACGTTTAGATCGACCAAGTACTCCAGCTTACTACTAATTCCGTTCAAATCTCCAACACCATCACCATCACTGTCCTTAAAACTCCTTGTATATATTTGGTAGATGAAACTGTCTTTCCACCATTCTTTTGGCTCTTTACCGACTCCATTGACACCCAAAGCCGCAAGCCCTAACAGGCATAGTAATATTGAACGTAACCACATCTCGAATACTGTACTGAATCATGGATAAAACCTCACCATTTATAGAGCACCATATCGGTTGTAGAAAAACTGTTGCGTCTGAAACAAACAGATTGTCACCTTGCAATTTTTCGATCGTTAATCAGGCAATACCTCGAAATCGGCCTTCGCTGAATGTAGGTGGCCGTATGTTACACTAGCTTCCTAATACACAATGAGGCCAGATAAGTCGTGGCAGTTATCGATTTCGCTCATGTATCGAAAAAATCTTAGTTGAGACCTCGGCCCCGTAACAGATCTACTCCTCATTTTTTTTATTGTGCACTAAGTAAAAATCGCAATGAATTTGAAAAATCGTATTTAATAAAAATATGTAGGATTGGAAGGATACATCCATTACATATTCAAAGTTTTTCTTTGACTCCAATCAGATTAATAACGATTACGTAGTGTTATTACTTTCAATGAATATTGAAAATAATTTACGTAGAAAATGCATTAATCATGGTGTACAGCAATAGGCTTGTATTGAAAGTTCCGTCGAACTAATCTGACAAGAAAAAATAGTAAAGATTATGAGGGTAGTCCTGCAATTAGAGATGATTGAAAAAAACGTATACTCCATCGAACAGTATAAAAATCAGATATTCAAGGTCGATAGTGATGAAATTAACGTTATCTATATTTACTTGATTCACGTCTTGAAAACTTTTTGCAAAGATCTTACTGATATAAAAGCTAGATGAGTTGTTTTCGTAAACTGAAGGATATAATATGATGACTAAGATTTAGGAGAAATGATAAGCTGGCCTTCAGCAACGTGTCAAGCGTTGACCTTGCTCTAATAGTACCGCTCGAAAGATTTCCTCACCGATAAACACGTAAGTAACTCTAGATTCGAGTGCCTTTCTCTCTGGTAGGCATGAAAAAATGTTAAAGTGCTGTCTATGATAAAGCTTCACGACCCTGTGAGTAGAATGATTCGCTACAATTTTTTCATTGAAATTTTTCCTGAAGTTTATAGGAATAAAAAGTCCCCATCGTGATGAATTATTATCATAAGGATCAGATATTTTTTGATGATCGAGTAACAAAGCAAACAAGTAATTGAAGATTTATTAAATTCTCCAAGCTCTTTGTACTATTCCAGAGATTCATAATTGGTGCATATTCATAAACTATTATATTGTAGATGAATGAGAGGAGAAGAGGGGAAAAAATGAAATTGTAGATCTCCACAACGATTTGTTATTCATCCAATTAAGTTTCACGATCCGTATTTATCAGAACGTAAAACAATAATACTTTATTATTGATACTCAGTACATTTTCTTGCTCATGAACAAAAATCCAACTCTTGTTCCGAAAAAATTAGTCTTTTTAATACAGAATAACAGAAGCAGCTCCAGGCAAATTAAATGATGAAGTGTCCACGACTGAATGAGCAGGTATTTTCGAATCTAAACTAGTTATATGAGCAACCATCTGTTTCGGAATATTCAACCAAGCGCTGGCATCAATCTTGACTGTTAATTCAGAAAAGTTAATAAGTAGCACGGCAGGTACGCTGTTGGGCAACCTCCGGACAACGCCTAAAACATTTTCGGTGACGAGAGTTATTTCAGTGGTGCCATCTCTCAAAATAGGCCGTTTTTTCAATGCCACCAGTTCCTTGAATATGGAATAATGAGAAACCGCTGCTTTTTTCTGTGTTGCCAAGTTGAGGGTTTTGTAGTTAGGATTAACCGGAAGCCAAGTTTTGTTGCTCGAAGAAAAACCAGCGCTAATCGTCGTGTCCCATTGATACGGAGTCCTCTCTGGATCTCGGGACTTCAAATGATACCTGCTTGGTCCAGCGTTACAGCCAGCTGGGTCGACCGTATCGTTCCACGACAGCCACATATCTTCCATGCCAATTTCATCGCCATTGTAGATAATCCCAATGCCAGGCAAAACAGCAGCGAGCATAGAGAGTTGGTCCGCTCGTTTAGTGCCAAATCTCGACGCTGCCCGATGATTATCGTGATTTCCTACAACCCAATTGGCCAAAGAACCCTTGGGCATACCGTTCATCCAGGTATCAATCATACGTTTGAAATCAACTGCTCGTGAATCATTGGTCAAATCGGATATGAACATGAAGTTCATGGGTGCATCAACCCCATACTCGTAGTACTTCATAACCAATGGGAATGCGGTATATCCTTCGGTTAAGAGAATCTTTGCGCCAGTTTTAGTAGTATTAGTATAAACATCTAAAAGTACACGCCACGATTGGACGACGTCGTAAGTTTCATTTTGATCTATTGTGTACACGTGATTCAAAAATTCCCACTCATCAGATGGAACACTTTGATCGCCTAGCGGTTCATCCAAAAATCTATCGTCCTCGAACATGAAATTTATCGCATCAACGCGAAAACCATCAACTCCACGATCCAACCAGAATGTCAAAGCGTTCTTCATTTCAAGGTCCAGTGCTTTGCTACGATAATTCAAGTCAGGTTGGCCAATAACAAATTGATGAAGGTAATATTGACCTCTCTGTGCATTCCATTCCCAAGCAGACCCGCCAAATCTACTCAACCAGTTATTCGGTGGCTGTCTTGTACCGTTCACCATTTTAGCATCGCGCCAAACATAATACTCATCATAAGGTTTGATCTTTTGGATGCTTTTTTTGAACCACGGATGTTCATTGGAACTGTGATTTGGTACGAAGTCCATGAGTACTTTGAGGCCAAGAGATTTGGCTTTGGCTGTCAGTTTGGTGAAATCGTTTAGGTTGCCGAATATCGGATCGATGTCCGTGAAGTTCGCTATATCATAGCCAAAATCTGCCATTGGACTGGCATAGATTGGCGAAATCCAGAGTGCGCTCACGTTCAAATCAGCCAAATGTTCAAGCTTACTGGTTATACCGTTCAGATCACCCACACCATCTCCATTGCTGTCCTTGAAACTCCTCGGGTAGATCTGATAGATATATCCATCAGTCCACCATTTGTTCATGTCTTTGCTGACTGCATCGACGTGGAACGCCGCAGCAGCCAGAACAAACAAGACAATCAACCTCACCAACATCTCTGAACACTATTGAGTAATGTGGCAGTAGCTCTTCCATTTATATCGTGGAAATAATATCACGAAAAATTGCTCGAGTAATCACTTCTACGGAAAAATCTCTATCACGCGATTAATTGACAATTGTTGGAAAGAATCGCAACAAACTTTCCAGTTCTCCTCCTATGTGGAAAATCCAATTACATACATCGTGAAAACAGATAACAAGTGATAGGTATGTTCCGATATTATGGTGAAAAAAAGAAATGCAATACTATCGATAAAGTCATAGATATGAGAGGTCTCATCGATTACTTCGATATCTTGTATATTTATTTTCAATACCATCCGCTTTCAAATTTTTCGATACAAATTGTGTTACATGAATTTCCTTCTTCGTTTTCTATTTATAAGAAAAAAAATAATTTTACCCGGAGGCAACTAACCATTTTGTTTAACATTTCATAATCATGATCCTCCTCACTTTTCACTTTTGTTGATTTATGTTTTTCGTCATACGTTTTTGATGATATCACAATATCTTAATCAACTGATCTCGCATCATTTCAGTTTCGCTGATCAAAAGAAACTGAAGTTGCAAAATTTTATGAGGGCAACATGATTTTAAGTTATAGCGAATTAACTATATCACGAAAGTTATTTTCGAGTTATAAATACCATACTTCTGTCACGTCATAATTTATATTTTAGTACGTGTTTTCGAATTATGTTTGTACTATCTGCAAGATGAATGTGCGGGTAGCGCAGTGGCTCGATCGACTAGATCTGCAGAATCTCTTTATCGCTGAGTAAAAAGAACTTCAGGGGTTAGGCCACTCTAGAATTTCGGGTTACCCAATTTTTTTTGTTTTGTCCTGAGGTGCTTATGGGTTTTAAAAATGACAGACCACAGTTCTGTTGGCAGTCAAGAATCTCTACGTACTTAATTTTCATTGCAGAGCTACTGATTAAGATACTATTTAAACGACACTTGGTTTTCGTTGATTTTTTTCATGAGTTTTATTATAATATATTCCAATGGTTAGGTTTCTTCACATTAATTTTATAAGAATATATTCTAAAAGTAATTTATTGAATTTCATTTATTGAGCAAGATACCGAGAGCACGAGGACCAGCTTGAATTTCTGTAGTGAAAACTTTCAACATGTTTTTCTGGAAACCACGTTTTTCGATCTAGCTGCAGAAAGAACATTCGAAAAAATGTTGACCAATCGATTTGGAAAGCAAGTATCTATTCAAAACTCAATTTTTCAAACCAACAATTATCAGATGATCGTTCAACCTCTTTTTTTCAAACGCGATATTTTGTCAAAAACAAATTTATCGATAAAACTTCAAGTATCCTATCTGTAGCTACAGTTCCATGAAATCGAAAAAAATCGAATTTTTGTTGAAAGTAAAAAATCTCATGAGCTACGTTTTTCATAGTAGACCTTCAAAAAAGAGTCAAGGGAGAATTGCTGTGAAGCTGCTATTTTGTTATTGATCACTTCAAAAAAATTATTTTGCACATTTGTTTAGTAGTAAAGCAAAAAACCGAGTAAAGAGCAGCAGAATTACAATCATTTCATTTATTGAAAAAAAAAATTCCCAAAGATCCCCACTTTTCTTGACCTAGGAAGGCTTGACTCCTTGTAAAAAGTAGTATAACAATCGAAATCGTATGTAGCGTAATAATGTTTTGGAAAAATGTATCAAGATGTTGACCTTTATTCCGGACTAGGTAGAGTCTCGGGACAAGTACATTGATGGCTCTATCGTCTGCTGGCCCGAGGCTCGCCAGGACTATACTTTCTCCTAATATAACTTTTCACGGTGGCAGGGATAAAATTGGCATGTCATTTCGTTCAATTACGAAGCTCAGAAGCTATTTGATGCCTTAAAAAGTTTTAATTATGTTTCTGCCAAACGCCGCATATTTATAAAAGTTAAAAATAGCGATATCCATTAAGCTTTTACTTGCAAAAGTTGAATGCAATATTATTTGGATATAATGTTAGGGAAGGGAGTGCATTAAAGAAAAAGAAACAAATAGAACATATGAACTTTTATTTTTTCGTGACCCATTGAAAAATAGAAGGTTTTCTTATTATGCGATATTGAAACATAGAAGAACTATATAATGAATCACTTTTTCAAGCGTTGGATAGAATGTTAGGGAAGGGAATGAATTAAAGAAAAAGAAACAAATAAAACTCATGAATTTTTATTTTTTCGTGACCTATTGAAAGAGTAAAAGGTTTTCTTATTATGCGACATTAAAACGTAGAAGAACTACATATCGAATCACTTTTTTAAGTGTTGTACACAGTTTAACAAATTAGAACAGGCGATTTTTGTGCAATATATCGAAAACCATCTTTTGGTTAGAGACTATTACGGAAGCAGCACCGGGTAAGTTGAGTGACGTCATTTTCATCGTCTGGCCTGAAACTAATTTGGAATCCACACTCGCGGTGTAGATGGCTAAACTCGAAGGAACGTTAAGCCAAGCACTCGCATCAACGACGACGTTCGATTCAGAAATGTTTATAAGAAGAACAACGACGTCGGAGTTTGATCTTCGGACGACAGCAAGGACATTGTTACCCACGAGGATTGTTTCCGTGCTACCGTTCACTATGATCGGTTGTTTCTTCAGTACAACCAGTTTCTTGAATACTGAATAATGGGATACAGCTTGCTTCTTCTGGGCTGCCAAATTCAAGGTCTTATAGTTGGAATGGACTGGAAGCCAGGTTTTATTATTGGTGGAAAATCCAGCGCTGGTGGTGTTGTCCCATTGGAATGGCGTTCTCTCAGGGTCTCTTGACTTATAATTGTACCGATCTGGCCCAGCATTGCATCCAGCGGGATCGACAGTATCAGCGTACGAAAGCCACACATCTTCCATGCCAATTTCATCGCCGTTGTAAATGACTCCTACACCAGGAAGAACAGCAGCAAGCATGCTAAGCTGATCAGCCCTTTTGGTACCGAATCTTTCGGTCACGCGACGTTGATCATGATTTCCAACTACCCAGTTAGCCATTTGATTCTTAGGCATGTGATTGAACCAACTGTCGAAGGCACGTTTGTAATCGACGTTTGTTGAGCGGTTATTCAAATCACCCATGAACATGAAATTGAAGGGTACATTAGAACCATAATCGTAGTACTTGGCCACTAGGTCGATCGTTGCGTAAGCCTCGGTCAGGAGAATCTTTTTGACACCTCCGGTAGCGTCACAGAGATCTCGCCATTGCTTCAGCATGAGATAAGTTTCATTGAGGTTTTTCGTGTATAAATGGTTGAGAGTGTCATAGTCATCCGCGGGTAGTCCCGTTCCAGGAATCACAGGTTCGTCAGGCAGGTTAGCGTCCTCGAACATGTGGTTTATCGCGTCAATTCGGAAGCCATCAACACCTCGTTTCATCCAAAAGCTTAGCGCATTTTTCATTTCTTGGACGAGGTTCGCATCACGGTAATTGATATCTGGCTGACCAGTAGCAAATTGATGTAAATAATACTGACCTCTAGCCGCATTCCATTCCCAAGCAGATCCACCAAAAGTGCTCAACCAGTTATTGGGTGGACGCCTCTGGCCATTCACAACTGTACCGTTTCTCCACGTGTAATAGTTGTCATAAGGTTTGATTTTCTGAATACTTTTTTTGAACCACGGATGTTCGTGAGAAGTATGATTCGGAACGAAATCAAGAAGTACCTTGAGTCCCAGAGACTTGGCTTTCGCAACAAGCTTATCGAAGTCACTTAGAGTCCCGAAAATCGGATCGACATCAGTGAAATTAGCGATATCATAACCAAAATCCACCATTGGACTCGGATACATCGGTGAAATCCACAATGCACTCACTCCCAAATCAGCTAGATGTTCCAACTTGCTCGTTATGCCATTCAAATCGCCCACTCCATCTCCATTACTGTCTTTGAAACTTCTAGGATAAATTTGGTAGATAAAAGTGTTCGCCCACCAATCACCAGCAGCGTTGGGAGCTGCGTCTATCCACCCAGCCCCCAGGCTCAACAGCCCACACAGTATGAACGACCTTGAGAGCATCTCAACTACATGTGGTTGCTCGTGATCGCAGCGTCTCAATTTATACTTGTGCCGACTCCAGCACATTTACAACTCTCGATATGAGTATACGATTATCACAAAAACAATACCAAGGTTTCAAGCACTTTTTAACGAGATAAGAGCTGAGCTATTTTTTCATTGATTCCGCGAACAGATGCAGTCCTTCGATAGGTGATGCAATCACGCTACAGGGGTAATCCCATTTTCTTACTACTTGAAAATTTTTTCAATCTCTCATCTTTCACGATAATGTTAATTCGTGTCATTAGCGTTGTCTCGAAAGTGTATATTTTTCTTTAGAATTTGGAGTAATCCAACTTCAGTATTGAAGAAGTTTCATTCATCAAAAAGAATTTTTCGAATATTTAATTTTGATTATATTCAAAATATATTAAAGATTGCATTCGAATAGCTTTTTCATAGCAACAAAAATAGAGTGGAAAGTCGCAAGATAAGAAAATACATAAAGTCCATGATAGAAGCAGGCGGAAATGAAATGTAAAAATGCCTTGCTCAATCGCCACATATAAACTGTGCAAAATGGGAAGAACCCAATTTTCAGAGACTCAAGTAAATCTCAGAAAGATTTACTTGCGAGTCAGAGAAGCCAGAACGAATGTGTAGCTGACACCCACACTTTAGCATTTGATCCATATTGTGGAAAGGAATAAGGATCACGTAGACGAAAATCGTGGAAGGACTTATGGGCGTTCGAATGGGTGTCCTTTTATGAGACATTTTTGCTCGGAGCTATGCCAGTAAAGGATCTCTGATGCATTGGAAAAATATCACTGGGTATAAGTTCGTTCAACCGTAATGCACGTGGATGACTTTTCAAGGAATTGATACGACCATATGATATGTACAATTTTCCAATAACTGTAAGCTTATCTGAAATGATTTTCGCGTAATCCCCTCTTTCTATCAACATGGATTTTTTTTCGAGCAACTGAGAATACGGAGAAGGAATGATAATTACACCCGGAAATATTTATAAAAATTTTTTTTTTTCTACAATCAATCGAGAGACTAATGAAAAGTATTTTTCGTTTATTGTAATAATAATCAACAGTGCAATCACAATGAAACGGCATCACTTTTGCCGTAAGTTCAAAGCATCACTGATGATTGATCTTCCCAGAGATTCAGATCCTTTTTTCCAGTGATCAGGATAATCGCAGCAGCGCCTGGGACATTGAGCACAGTAGTGTCCATCTTTGAATCAGGAACTATTTGCGAGTCACCGCTAGCGGTGTAAACGATTAATTTCGATGGAATATTTAGTGAACGACTAGCATTGAAAATCACGATTGATTCTGAAAAATTACGAACGAGAGCAACAACGTCGTAATTCAGTCTCCTCACTACAGCGAAAATACGCCCACGGTAATTGTTTCTAAGCTGCCGCTGACCAGAATTGAGTGTCTTTTCAATGCGACAAGTTTTTTGAATATCGAGTAATGGGATACAGCTTGCGATTTTTGAGTGATCAAGTTGAGAGTCTTGTAGCCAGAATGGACTGGCAGCCAGGTGTAATTATTTGTCGAGAAGCCAGCGCTAGTCGTATTGTCCCATTGAAGCGGCGATCTCTGATGATCTCTGGACCTATGTTGATATTCATCGGGTCCAGCTATGCAGCCAAGGATCAACAGTGTCTGTGTAAGAGAGCCATATATCTTCCATACCAATTTCGTCACCGTTGTAAGCAACTCCCACTCCAGGAAGTACAGCTGTGAGCATCGAGATGTGATCAGCCCTCTTAACACCGTATCTCTCCGTCACGCGCCGTTGATCATGATTTCCTACTACCCAGTTAGGTACTTGACCTTTGGGCATGTCGATAAACCATCGAACGATGACATGCTTAAAATCAAAATTCCGTGAGATATTGTTCAAGCTATTCATGAACATGAAGTTGAAAGGTACGTTAAAACCATAGTGATAGCATTCCATCACAACTTCATCAGAGTCACCGACCTCAGTCAAGGGCATACGTTTTACTCCGTTAGAGATCTCAAAATCGCATAGTTCACGCCATTTTCGAAACATAAACAAAGATTCATTTATATTTTTTGTATAAATGTGTTCTAGAGCATCATACGCGGTTACAGAAAGTCCCGTGCCAGGGATAACAGGTTCGTCCAGAAACCTGTCATCCTCGTACATGAAATTTACAACATCGATCCGAAAGCCGTTGATATCCCCCTTCAACCATAATCTCAGTACGTCTTTCATCTCGTTTTCAAGAACCAAACCTGGCTGAGCTGCGAGGAACTGATGCAGATAATACTGACCTCTTTCAGCGTTCCATTCCCAAGCTGATCCCCCATATGTACTTAACCAATTATTAGGTCGCTGTCTTACACCCTTCACCATTTTACCATCATGCCAGACGTAATAGTCGTCAAATGGTGCGATCTTTTGGACATTCTTTTTGAACCATAAATGTTCATGAAAACTGTGATTTGGCACGAAGTCAATGATCATCTTGAGTCCAAGAGATTTAGCTTTCGCCACGAGTCTACCGAAATCACTCAAAGTTCCGAACATAGGATCAACGTCAGTGAAGTTCGAGATATCGTAGCCGAAATCGAGCATCAGGCTCGGATAAGACGGTGAAATCCAAAATCCGCTAACTCCTAAATCGGTGAGATGATCGAGTTTGCTTATAATTCCGTTCAAATCACCAATACCATCTTCGTCGTTATTTTTGAAACTTCTCGGAAAATTTGGTAGATAAAATTGTTGGTCCACCATTCGAATGGAATCTCTCTAATCGCTCCAATTTTAACAGCTTCGAGTGCTACCACGCACAATAAAACAGACCAGGCCAACATGTTGATAAAATGTAATTGATAGTCATTTGTCCACGGTCATTCATACTTGAAATGAACAGTTATCTCTATCATCTGCAATCAACACGGTTACGACCGATCATGGAGATTAGGCAAGATAAATATTTTTCGGAACACCAAATTCTCGATGATCCCTTTCCGGTTATCGAATCTTTATAATCGAATATCCACTTTAGATACGGATTAATTCAACTCAAAACGTTTATAATTTTACAATCAGTTTATATTATGAATATAATGGGCCTGTTACAATCGCGAATTAACTTTTTCTAGTTTTCTTACTCGTTATCGAGTCCGTCATCGTAACGAAATTGTCGTTACATCTGATTTTTATGATATTACAAAGATATTTCGAGCCTTATCCCCTTTGCTCGAAAATTAAACTTCCGCGAACAAAAGCAAGTAAATAAAAAACTTGCATCAATTCAATGTAGAGTAAACATTTTATTTCTTTATTTTTGTATTCGTATCGGTCCATGAATTGGCTCGTTTCATTCGATTGGCATACCTCAATCTTTCTTGGCAAAAAAAACTCACTCATGTCTTCATCCCCGAAAACCTAGTTTCTTCGTCCCAACGAAATAGAGCCCTACGAATATCGTAAAGCCGTTGTATACATACAGCCATAGGAACTGACATTTTGCAAAATCTACCAGGTAGTACATTCATCCATTGTTAGCCATAGCCATGTAGCGTCAGTCCAGTGGATATGTACTGGTTGAGTTCACAAGATATCGATGTGGACAGACTTTGATAGGTAAACTCGGAATCCAGTATGCAATGTTGCGGCGTTCTGCGCGATAAACGAAAGATGATCCGTGTTCGGCACGTCCGACAAACATTGCCAGGATCATCGGGCTTCTGGAACTCTCCTTCTGAAAATTGCTTCTTCCTTTACTGTCTCCTCTCAGAATATGCATACATATATTTCTTATTCCCATGCAGAAATCTATGTCTACATGCAGAATACAAATGAATCTTCGCAGTGCTGAGCTAGCCTGACATTTTCCTTACAATTTAGAGTGAACCCGCCAAAATATCATTTCTCAAGGTGGTGTGTAAAAAGGGTTCAGCAGATTATCGAAGCAAGGAAATCTCCATGTCGGTATGATCAATACAGAAATATTATTTTGAAAAAACTGCCACCGCGAAGTTGGCTTCTTCGATATAATTTCCTTAGAGATTCCAAATGGTTCACGGAGCTTAACAGACAATTCACTCGATTTTCTGAACACATCATAACGGGAGCTTGCATTTGCATGAGTGACGTATATACGGAAGTAGCCGGCGGCTGGCTCAAAAAGCCGTCATCTCGCGGAATCTCGTGAAACTCATATAGTGGCGGAGGCGGTTTGCTCTGGATATACCGCACTCTCGGCCCTCTCTTATTACATATACGTGTATATTGGTTTCAATGGGATGAACGGGGTTGGCCCAAGCTCACCCGACCTCCTTCCGTCCCTTTTCGGTGGATTTAGCCCCGCGGGGATAGGATTAACTCTCGTACTCTGACTGCTCTATGAGCCTAACGTCTCACATGGTTTATCTTCGTACTTTCCTGTTGCATGGATTTTTCCTATATATATCATCCGAATACGACATACGTATATGCAATACGGTCTCTCGGGCTTGTGGTCTAACGTATTCGCGTGCCTAAAGCGTTTATGCGTGGCAGTCTCGTGAATGCTATCGCCTAGCCTACCTAATTATACAGGCCGTTGTCTGAAAAGGCATATTTTTTGCCTTGCTGCAAAATGGATCATATATAACGAGTATACGCGTATTAAGATTCGTATGAAATTCGTATTACGCATCCTGAATAACAAACAGAACAATCAACTTACACACGCCTAATCTATACCGCTCTCACACTCGTGGCTACATATAATAGCTGCAGATTATATTTATTGCATTGTATTACAGCTCTCCAAGAGTCCTCCATACGTGCTAGTGTACTGCAAATTATATGACGCGTTATTCAGCTTTGTCAAACTACCTGGTGAGGGAAGCGAGATAATGAACAAATCCCTCACGTCACAATACCACGATCAGCATGTGCATGTGTCACTCAGTCATTCTGCAAAAAGACAAATTTTTTCTTGTGAAATGCAAATTACTTTTTTATAAATTGTGTGTTTAAATGTTGTTTAAAATAACAGTCGGTGAATAATACTTTAAGATTTTTTGAATATCGTGAAAATTCATGTCCGTAAACATAAATTGTCAGTTCAAAATCGATCGGACGCTTTTCGTAAGGTAACCCGCGACTTAAAATTTGTAAAGACGAACATTTGACATCTCGAGTAACACGCAGCCCCGCCTTTAAAGTTGAAAATAAATAATATCCACAAAGATATTACGAACACGACTTATGTCTCAGGCTGGCAAACTGCCGGGCCAGTCGAAGCCTGGGCAAACGCCCACGAAGGGTTGTTAAACAAGCTACCCGCAGTTTACGGATGTAATTAACTCGCCGCGTTATTAGCCACGGCTACACACATACGTACGTACATTTCTCACTCTCTTCCTTCTCCCGCTGTCCCCTCCGCTTCCTACTGCTTTTTAGTTATTACTTACGTTACGTCTATCCCGTGTATACCTATACCAATATAGACTCGATCGAATATATCGACTTTCTGAGATCATGCGGCGCACAGAACGTAAGACTTCAATTATACAATTTTAGTTCGAAAGCGTGCCGGAAAAACTAAACTTTGACACATTTGACTGGTCAATAGTATGCATAAACGGAGTTTTTCACGAACGATTTCACGTTGTTGAATACTGCAATTTCCAGAGAAAAAAAAATACTTAAAATTGTAACGTTCGCAATCGTTGTATTGTTCCGTAAAAATAATGACTTCACCATTGAATGAAAATGCTAAAGATCAGAAAATCAAATTTTGCTAACATTTCGAATTTTATAAATGAAATTCGAAAGTGAGAAGAGGAGAACAAAAGAATTCTAAAAAAAAAGACTTGTACTACAATATAAAAATAGCTGAGCTATAGCTCAAGGTCTGGTTTTACAGGCTGGAAACTGTGGCCCCAATTGCACACTTATAATCGGTTTTATGCATGTTCGATCAATTTTAAAGAGTGATTGAAACCACGAGCAAACCAACTTCAACATTCGTGATTACATTCGCGTCTACTCCATTGTATGTCTCCTTCTCAACCCTTTCCCCTATCTCGACCATTTTCGCTCTGTAAAGAGAGGGAGAGAGAGAGAGAAAGATCGAGAGTCTTTACCTTCCGAGAAAAAGAGAATTTCAACCACAGTATCACGAGAACGTGACATCCTCGATGCTACTTTTGAATTTATCGAGGAAAAAAATTTTCACAGCGAAAAATATTCGCGACGCGACGTCTGGGGAGCAACCTGCAACGGGAGATCATCCACTAGTACCCTCTTCACGATCCTTTGTCACCCAACCCAACCATCTCGCTTTATCATATGGGAGAAAACGGAAAAAAAATTTCCAGAAACGTTCACGAGCACTCGGAAGAACCTTGCTTGATATACGTGCCACGTTGCACCCGTACAATTCTCTGTGATATGCCCCTCTGTCTATTCACCCGTCCAGAACTTTTTCTGGAACTCACAGAGCAAAAATATTTGTAATCTATTTTCTGTACAAGGACAATATATGGATCGTGGATACGTGACGTCATTAAAAAAATGTAGAATTCTTCGCTGTCCCTTATCATTATTCAAATGCTGGTATGTCAGGAGTCCAGAAAAATCTCTCGCACACAAAAAAAAGTCATTTTGACACTCAAATAATTCTGAACACCTGACAAAATAAATGTCTGTTTTGAAAAAAGAGATTTCGTTATCCATGATTTTATTGAAATTTCGTCATCTACTTTTCTCAATTACAGTTCCGTCATTGTTCGTAGATTCCTCGAGTATTTATGGGAAATGCGAAGAAATACAATCTGTGATGAGCAACTTTTGAAGAGTCATGTCTGGTTGGAATTTAAAAAAGTGCTTTTTTTTTTCGAAATTTGTTTCATAAAAACTGTGATTTTATATTCGATAAATAATGATGCAGTCCTTAAACATGTTTTGCAAAGTGTATTCCATAATTTTTTTGAATTTTTATACTTTAAAGTAACAAGATTAAAGCTGTTCTTGTAGAGGTCCTGAAAATAAAGTGCTCTTCCGGTAGCCACGATTTTTTGGAGTTGGCTCATTTAATTAAAAAAAATCAAAAAGAATTATGTATGTGATATAATAATTGGCGTAGTCTTCGAACAAACGAACAAAGTGTACAATGCGCCCACGAAAATGTAAAAAGTGCAGCTACCCCGAGCAGGCCTATTGTGTGAGTTGTCGTATAATCCATTGAATAATGGCCACAGTATGAGTTCATGAAAATATACGAAACGTTGGAATGAATATACGTGATTTTTTACTTATTCGTGTTTATTATGGTTTCGACAGTTTCGAATTTTGTGGCTTTCACAGACCATTATTATAAAAATTTCTATGGCTTCCGGATCGATGACGCGTGGAGTTTCACGGTTGCCTCGCAGACGCAAACTTCAATGTTCATACGCAACATCGGCAATAGGCTGAACCTCTACACGGCATCAATCCGAAGCCAAAAACTTTCGTCGCGGTTGCTCCTAGTTATTTAATGTGATTCGCTTTTCGACGCATCGGCGGTTAGTCGCTCGAAATATTGTTGTCAGCGTCTAGTTGAGAAACCGTACATCCTCATTGTTCGAAACGTGAGCTATTATTTCAAAAAATACCATTTTTCTCATCGACATTTGTGCGAATAAATACTGCGTTGACTGTAGACGTAATTGAAAATAATTAGGAAAAATAATCTGCGGAGTAATTGTGTGCGATACTTAAAAGCTGCTGTCGCGCTTTTTCTCTCTCTCTCTCTCTCTCTCTAGCTCGTTGGTTTTAGTATAGAAATACCATCATGAGCATGCAAGTATAATTAAAAGGCACGGCCATCGTGGAGCACCCCTCCTTAACTTGGCAGATTTTTCCAGTACGTAACCGAAGAGTACCGAGTCTACGCACGCACTTGTACCGCCACTTGAGGTCTGCATAGTTGGTTTAGCCCCGACGACCGCGTAAATATTTTGTACCTTTCGACTAACGATGTAGCCTCGTTTTATTTTTGTTTATATTTCAAATTAAATTTCTATAGTAAGAGCAATTGCGTTTTAGAGCGGCACGAAATAGCATCACGAAATCTTAGTTGGGAGCGCGAGCTACGAAAGACATGGGGAGTACTCACCCTGCGCTACAGAATAGGCCTCTATCACGTAAAACTCCTTGCTTCAGTTTTCGGTATCCGATTTTCGGTATACCATTAACCCTGCGCGGATCATATTATTTCGTGGTCCATATGGTTTGCATAATCGCTTGGGTCGAAAACGACCCATAAAATCCGTGCAAGGTTAATTAGAATAACGAATTACAGAAAAGACCAACATTACTGCGTGTGTGTTGTAACCACATGAAGTGAGATCAAGCTTTCAGTTTCGTTCAATTACATTTATCATATGTTCAATTTGAAAAGTATGAACTTTGATTTCCTACTACCAAAAAAAGGTTAACAATTATGATAGAAATTCAAATGGATTTCATGATTATCTCGAACTCAGAATTGTAGTCTGATAGCGATAAATTTGCTCGTAGATGCTATCAGACATTAAAATTTAATTTTCTCATCAGCCTGATATGAAAAATCGATAAAATTGATGAGATTCTATTCCTCGAGGTAAAATTCGAGAGAATTTTCTCGCATATTTACGTGTCAAACTTTAATGCCATTAATTAACTAGACTTTGAAATATACTATTGACGAGAAGGGACCATTGATTCAATTTATTTGAATAATACTTACTATCGATACAAAATATATTCAGATTCAGATCTTCTTCAAACTAACATGGTGAAATCGATAAGATTAAATTTTCTCAATAACACCCTTAACGAAGCAATTACGATACTGGGGACTACCATTCACGCAGTATTATGCAAAATATCTCCCATCAGTCTCCAATTCAAAAACTTCCTATAAATATCAGGGCTTTGTTCTATCAACATTATTAATATGTCCTGAATTTCATGAAACTCTGCTTTTGAAGCCTCTTGACATCTCTCAGGTATCAAGAGACGCGATGCAATCTTGACACAAAATGTACCCGCTTGCCCATCGTACAGCAATTTCACTTGACCCGCGTGACTTTTCACACACCTTTTTAGTTTTCTTTCATCACTTTCCATTCCGATGAATGCATGGCTTTTTTAGCCATTCATCAGATCACTAAGACCAGGAAAAATGGAGAACATATAAACACTCTCGTAATAAATGGCACAACCCCTTCTTCACGTTCACAGTCTGGTGGATAAAAATTTTTAACTGCTTAAATCCGTACTCGTTCGAACGAGAAAGAACCGACTTAAAGGTTCATTTTGGCTTCTAAGCTGTTTATTTTACGAGTCGAAATAACCATGAAGATCGGTAAAAAAAACAATCTAATCTTTTTTTTTTATTAGGAATACAAATTCCTGCGTTTTATTTTCTAGGAATATTTTTCCTTTTTTGATGTGTGCAGTTGAAATTCTTAAAAAAATGATTCAACTGAATGAATTTCTTTCGTGAAATTTATCAAATAAACAGTGAATTTTGGATGCAATCCGTTCATCTCGCAAACGAGAATTCTTTTATGAAATTCCCATTGAAACATGAAAAAAAAATAATGAGCTTTGACCTTTGAATCAAATTTGGACGAAAAAAGCTTTACAGACATTTCAAATTTCGCCATCACGTTTATTGCAGTGACCAATCATACCAAATAAAACATTGATATTGAAAAAATAGAAAAAAAAAAAAAAGAATTTGATGGAGATGGAGAATGCCAATCCCAACGACTAATTGATGTCGCTTTTTGGAAAATTAATGACAGTGATGAACGCATCAGTTACCGGTGAACTGAAAATAAACAACTCGATTCCGAGCCACAGTAATATTCATTGTTCGTGCATTGCCAGGCTGAATTTCATTATGTCATATTTGAATTGTGTGTGTTCGATGATGCGTGAAGCCCCGATTTTCGATTCGTATAATGGGATGTACTCGAGTTCCTGCACTCTCATTCCCTGGAATTCAAAATCGAGTTATAATTCTGTTCTTTATGTTACAAACGAAGCGTGAGTTGCTAAATCGATCGAGCAAATTGTAGGAAATTTTGAATTTCCAAACAAATATGTTTTCCGTTTGCCTCCTCTCTCGTAGAATTTAACGAACGTGACTTTATTCGAATTATTGAAATTAAATAATCATAAGCACTACTATTTTTAGAATCTAAATTTTATTTACGTGTATCTAATTATTTCAGTCATTAGAACGAATCAATGAACATTCGCAATTAAATACTAATGAACTACAAGTTCATAATTCTCTAACGCGATCTACGAAAGTGTCCAAGAACAATAGAAAATTCAGTGACCTATAAAACGTAAAAGCTTCGTGAGATGCTGCACAGTTTCTTACAAATAAAATAAACCATTAACTCCGTCCCTATGCGGCAGTGGCTCCAATGCTATTTCTGCACGAAGTGAATATACCGAATGAAGGAAGGAATTGACAGTGTCAAATGCAGCCATGTCTCGAAATGGAAGATTAGACGTCTCATTTTTATTTTTATTTTTTTCATTTTTAAAACCATTCGTCCAAAAGCCATTCACCTCTCCAATTCTTGCATCAGCTTATGAAAGAATTTGTTTTCAGAAGCTCTGACGCACGAACGGAGTAGTTTAAAAAAAGCCCTCTACGCAGTCTCATTAATTCCTTTTTTATATATTTTTTTTCTACTCATATACATAAAATATCTCATTCAAAGGGTCTGACATCACATTGAAAATAATTGGACACATTAAACCAAATGCGTATGCTCCGTTCTTCGTGTACGTTTTTATTTTGGCGTGCAGTTCCATGACGACAGAACACCTTTCATTAAAATGTAAATGGTCCAAAGTTCTTTTTGGATAAGTGAAAACTAAGGTCACCGACTGCGAAATACATGCTCATTTGCTCTTGTCAAGAAAATTTGAACTCTCTTCTGACTGCATTCGAGTTTGAGTACGGTGAAAATGAATGTATGGAGGGACAGATCATACGCAGTACATGTAGAAGCATAAAGGTTGAAAAAGAAGTCATGGAGCAAAGAGTCAGAAACTCCAAAGTACTGGCTTCTCGAAGGAATGGAAGTACAAAGTCGAGGTACGACGACTTTGCTAACAGGATCGATATATGCTAAGTAAAGCAATTCCAATGCTTTCGAAAACAATAGCTGTTGTAAACCTGCCTTTAATGTGAGCTCGCTCGCTTTCCTTATTCGTGTACAGTCCTTTGCTCAAGTGCACACCAGTGCACTACATTCTCAGCGTCGTCGTTCTAGAATCGCAGGAGAATGGATGGGAAACAAAACAAGTGTGTTAGTCACCACGGTTGAGGCATTCCTATCCCATTTATCTTTCTCTCCGCATTCCATTTTTCTTCTTCATTGGTAGACTCATACGGCGAGTTTCTTTATACCCCATCTGCCCACCCGATTCTCTTTCTTGCATTCGAAACTTTTTCAATGTCCTATATTCCATCTTATAAGACTTACGAGGCACAATCCGAAGATCAAGAGGAACGTGAATCGAAATCGTTTGATGTTTCACTCTACGAATACAAATGTAAATAGCATGGACGGACTTGTTATGAATGTCTCGTGTATCAGCAGGATTTGTAAAGGGACTGTGCGCACTGATACTCGAATTTAATTCGCTCTTCCACGATATTTTTCAACAAATTTTAACGACCCACAAATACATTGAGTCTTCTCTGATATATTCCTGTCTTTGTGACTTTCAAAATAAACAATGGAAACGTCACGCGTACCGAGTGATTGTCTAAAATTTCAACGAATTCTTCCCTTTCTCCATATCACGAATTCGAGATTCTTCAATAATACATAATCATAATTTATCCACTGTCAGAATATTTGAAATCCAAATTACCTCATTTGATTATAAAGAATGATTCATTCCTCAATATGCCCGTATTATCGGCAGATATTTGCTGACAAATATCGTACAACCGTGTTAAATACTTTTCACAATCTTATGGATAAGATTTGATAGCATTATACAATGCAGAAAAATTCCTCAGCGAATAAATCAAAGATTAGCCTGATATGTTTGTCAGCGCGTTCAGATAAGTTTCTGCCAGCAGATAAAGAAAAGTAAATAAGTTTTGATTTTTTAGTTTTCTTTATTTCAAATCGGATAAAAGAGAGAGCCGTGCTCAAAAATCTCTTTCTTCAAAAATCATGAGTAAACCCAATCGAAGGTCGTGAAATAATTATCACTTCTACAAAAGGCTGACCACTTCAGCAACTAGCTCAAGAGTTCTAGTATAGCAACGAGATAAGACCGTTCTTTATATTCTGTTAAAACACAAAAACTTCTTGGAGAAACTATCATTTCAAAATTTTAAATGTTTAGAAATCTGTTTTTTTTTTCACATTATTGTTGAATATTTTGTAAAGTAATGTAACCACGATTACATCGATATATTTCAAATTACAATGACAATCACATAAAAACATCGAAACAATCGAAATACATTGTAAATGAACTATTCCGTTGATACACAAAAACTTCTTGAACAAAAATAATTTTGTGTGAAAAATCACAATATTGCATGAACAATAATTGAACAATATTTCTTTACATTATAACGATTACTATAATTGAATAACTACAAAAATAGGGAGTAGTTATTTTACCGGAAAACACGAAACGCGATAAAAAAAAATCGTAGACCTTGATCGATGAAAGATAAAACAAATCAGGACCCTTGCTCCGAATCAGTCCCAGTCTTTTACTTAAAATGTTTATATTTCCATATAAAATGAATTGGTTAGGGAGAGTGCTTTCAGATAATAACGAACATTTAATTTCTCATGAATTGCTTTACAGCCCTCTCAAATAAATGGTTGTAGATTGAAGGGGTGAGTCGTTCAGAGAAAGAGAGAGAGAGAGAGAGAGAGAGCCATAGGGAAGAGGTCGTTACTAGTGTGTCTATGGTATACTACGCGAGATAACGTCTCTTTCAAACTTCCATTAGAATATTGTTGCTCGTTTGATTTATTATCGTTTTCGGTGCTCATAGTTGCGTTGATTTGAAAGTACAATTTCGGTATAGATTGATGCATGTATCGATAAAGATCGATGTCAAGCGAGCAATATTGCTAGATATCCAATTCCAAGAATCATTTTTTTTTTTTCTAAAATCACATTTAAAAAATCCTAAGTGAAAATTTAAACGAGCAAAATCTGACAAAAGGAAAGACAGAATTTACAATTTCCCATACGCGTAAGGAAAGCATATTTGATTTTCGGAATTTCAAAGGCATCTATAAAAATCTATTTCCGCTTACGCGCGCTTGATCGTTTTCCCGTACACATTTAATCCATTTCTCGCTTTTCCTTTACGAAGGACCCGAGGTACATCCAACGTTTGAGAATTCCGAAAATGAAAATCTTTTCCCTCCGTCAAGACTAGTTCACACCCCAGCTTTTCCAATCGCATCCCTCGTCTAAAATTCCAAACGTTACTTTCTAACGTGGGGATATAGGAGAAAAAGAAAGCTTAAGAATGAAAGTAAGATGGGAAAAGAGAGGCACCGACGAGAGAACGAAAGCATGAACTTTTATCCGCAATCCAACACAATCCAAAGAACCGCTGAAGTCGAAGTCTTAGCGAAAAGAAATCCAATTGAATTCCTATTTTTTTTCATCGTAGGTATGAGGCATTTCACACCGAATCGATCTGAGTCTGCGTAAATACCTCTCCAATTATGTCCACATTTTTTTTCATGATTTTGCAGTGCCTTTGAAGAGCATTCAGGATATTTTTGTGATAACGATTTGAATTACCGATAACCTCGTAAACGAATAATCTCTCGATAGCCCAAATTCAAATATCTAAAAAAGAAAACACCAAAATCTCGTTTCTTAGCTGATATATTTTGAGCCTTGATCCAACGTAGCCAGGGGATTCTTTTGTTTACGAGAAGCTTTTCTCGATTTGCTAATTTAAAAAAATAGAGCAATGGAGCAAAAATTGTTCCAAATAATTTTTCGAGCATTATCATTGTTGAAAAATATAAAGAACAATTTTATGAAGGAGAAAAAGTGAAAAAAAAAAAAAAAACAAGTATAAATTTGTAAATATTTATCCTGCATTCTTCTCGCTTCCAGCTGTTCCATGAGTTACTGCGCTGGAATAAACGAAAGCCTTGGCTTTTTTTATTCTTTTTTATTTCTTTACCCTCGCCTGCCAAGGTCGTATAGTCCGTAGAATTCTGTGCATATGGTGCACATGGAGTATGTAGAACAGTACTTGGTGGTGCATACGAAGTGTTAATCACGCCCGTTCATCATACATACACACGTATACATCCCTCTAGGCTGCCAAGTAAATCACTAGTCCGCGTTTCGGAGATTCCAACCACTGCAGCAGCAATAGAATATCGCCATTCCCATTTAAAATATATACAATAACGCTGCACAAGACATTCTGACGTTTATATAACATACACATACGCATATAAATGCAGGTATACATACGTATGATCATAGGTATACACAGGTCTTACAGTGAACACCACAGAACAGAGCCAAACTAATTTCGATTCCTGAAGGTGTAACTGAACAAGTTTCGAAACGTTGTAACTCTAGCTCCAATTTCCTTGCCGAGACTTTCCTCATTGAACCTTCGGACTAATCACCGTACTTTGGATTCGTTGATTTCGCTACGGATATAAAGACTGCAAGATATTGTTGCCATCGTACCCAAATTGGCATCTCACCCGTCCTCTCATTTTCTCTTCCTCTCTCTCTCTCTCTCTCTCTTTTTCCTTTATGCCTATTTCTCTCTCGTTTCCACATCGCATCTTCACTCGTCTTTCAAAAGCATAATTGACGCCATTCCGCGAATCATTCTATCCTGATTGCATACGGTCGAGCTCACGGCTCCGAACTGTCCGTCTTTAACTACAAAAGTAGCGATAAATTACAATCCCTCGATGCATAGTTACGAGAACCTAACCAGAGAAATGTTTGTGGTTGTGGTTTGTCGGTATTCTGGATGAGATCGGAGAACTCAGTTCCAGTGAAAATTGAAGCTTGGTGTGATTTTTTGCACAAAAACTCATACGTCGTTCATCAAGAAGAATTTTTAGTGGTCATGCTATTTATTTTTTTGAAAAATCATCAAAATTATATTTAGATTCCATTTGAGTTGAAAAATATGTGTATTTTTTGGACTATACGATCTTATATTGGAAGCAAAAAAAGAAATATTATCTCGAGAAGTTACAATACAGAATTTCAGTTTTTTAAATCCCATCCTTTAAGCGAATGTTGATGTTCTTATCCGGAATGACCGTGCGAAATGTAGAGTCTTACTTCAAGGCTAATTTTTGTTAGAAATAATTTATTTCTTAAACACTTAAGCGTGCGATTTTCGCTCCAAGTTCTTCACTAAAATGAACGGAGACATAGACTCTCTTTGCCAATAGTTAGTACGACAAGAGTCGGAGCTTTCAAAGTATTCTCTCTTTCGCAACACTTTGTTGTACGAATAATATCGTTTGAGCTACGTCGTTTCAAACGATAAGCGGAAGCGTTTGAGCTTCTGTTCCATTCTCCGGAGCCTTGCGATCCTACCGTTTCAGAACTCCGTTGCTCACAACGACAAAGTAGAACAAAGAAATCAGTGGCGAAGGGAGAAAATCACCAAGATAAAAACAATGCTGAAGCCAGTAACAGTTAATTACGACATCAAGCAGAAAGGGCTAGAGAAACAGACAAACGAGTGACCGAGATTCATTAATAGAGTAGACAGAAATTACGCGCAGCTCTAAATTAGTGAGAATGAAACGTCAAGCTACTTTCTCAATCGATAAAACCCCGTTTCTAAAAGTGTATAAATTCGAATATTCATCAAAGTACACACACACACTCCTACGATGAGGGGCGATACAACATCGTATGATAAGAAGGAGGGCAAATCATCGTGACCAGCAACAAATGCAAGAGGCAACAAATGCAAGAGGCAACAAATGCAAGAGGCAACAAATGCCTTCGCGCCCTCCTCACATCTGATGGCTCCGGATGATTTCATAAACATCAACGTAAATTAAACGAATATTTCCTGCAAGTCGTCACGCCTAGATACAAACAGAGATGTAAGCCTTATGAAACGACGAAACAAAACGCCAGAAATCCTATCTTTTTGCCCTGCAGGCAGCGGAGAGTTAAAAGGGACCAACAAGAACTTGCGGGGAGAAAAATTTATTACTTTTCCCCATCACATGACGCAGAGACACACCGATATCTAGTTCACTTTTTACTACCAACCCTCAGGCCAGCGATCACCCGACGACCTTTTTAACTCAATCGTACCATATAGAAAAGCTGACTGATTGTGAGTGCGTTCATCGGAGTAATTGTCTATATGAGGCCACACGCCTAATGAATTCATTTGAAAAAATTACGAGTTCGCGAATAAGGAACTTCAGTGATTGTAAAACTCTGGCATTACGCAGAAAGTTGAACAAATTGGCACTGATAAGCTTGTTTTTTTTTTTTTTTTTTTTTTAATTTTAATCTTGAATTTTGTATTTATCAAATAATATAGCATCAAGAACTTAGGGACGCTGCTGAATGTCAAAGCTAAGTAGTAGAATGAAAAATTCGAATCGACCGTTTACAAATATACTCATTCGAATATTAATCTACGTTTTGGCACATATCAAATCATATATGAATTCGAAAATACTTACATATAGTATATTCTATTTATAGTTCTCGGAAATAATTAATCATAGAATGGACTACGAACCATGCCCTTGATCATTTGTGGGTCATCATCTGTAGGGATGTAAATTTATTATTCCTTTGGTTGGCTTATTTCAAACAGTTTTCATAGAAACTCAACGACTTATTCGTTGTAAGCCTAGAACAACCTTAAAAGTTGCGTTAAAATATCAAAGTTTGAACAAAATTATGAATTCAAAAGGTAATCTCGCTTGAGAAACTGGTGCTTTTATATTTAACCTCCCAACACTCAAATACATAATTGAAATGGCTTTGCGAAAGAAAAATCGATGAGTTATTCATGAATTTCGATGGGTTGTTGCTGTCGATGAAAAATCATGAAAAGCCTCGAACTACTGAACACTCCATTTTATTTTTCACGAACTTAACTGTTTGAAACAAAAATTGCTTCCCTTAATATTTCATAATGGAGTGTCCTCTACTTCGTTACAATCCCTCCCCTCCCCCCAACCATCACGCTTACACTTCATCTGCTGGTCCTTTTCCTGTAGCAGCAGCTTACTTATCCTCAACTCCATTACTTTTGCTTCGAGCAGAGGAAAAATGGTAAAAACCTTTAAGTCATAAGTGGCATTTGGCGAATTTCCTTAGATGGCTGTGCGAGCACGCTCAAACGCGGCCTGAAAAGGCACCGTACCTTCTGACCTGTGACATCTTAAGCCAATCAGTATGAAGTCAACAGGCCGCAATTGGCACGAAGTGAATCATCCGAGGAAGCAGACATCTTCGAAGTCACATACCGACCAGTTTCAGGGATGGTTTACTTTTGGGCATGAATTTCTGAATGTCGCGCTCCATCCTACGGGACTTACAGTATAAACACTTGAAAAAAATTTTAATTTCCCATTTTCGTTTAGCCGAAAATCGAACTCGGAACTTGCAGCTCGTACTCACATGGACTGATTTTCCGTTTACATATTATAAAATGCCAGAAAATTACGTACATAAATTTTGTAGATATGACCGGAATGTCGTTGTGGGCGACCAATCAAAAGTTCATTCGCTTTTCGAACTACATTGCACGTGTTTAGAAATCGATGAGATTGTAAAATTAGCATTCCAATGACTACATCGACAGGAACGAAATGAACCCCAGCTATCTCCAAGTTTTTTTTTTTTATCGATAATCGCTATCGGACTCCTGCTGTAGATGTGGAATGTAGAAACATCTCGAGTCCAAAAGTAAATTCGTTCTAGATTCGAGATATACAAACTTCAAGCCATTTCCGGTTGCACATAGGGAAACGGTAGTTTTATCTTACTGTAGTGAGGGCTTGGTTGATGGGCCTGGTTATCTGGTTCGAAAAAGGACGATCAAACCCTGTAACCGAAAGAATATATATAGTCCATAATGATTGGCACATGGGAAAGGCAAAAAGATTAGCTCCCAGCATCCCTCGAGCATACTTCGGCGAACGTAGCTCGTGGGTCAATAATAAAACGACGGCTAATAACTGTTTGGTGGCCAACGATTACCCTGCTTGGACTGAACGCCCCTATGGCACATAATATTCCAACCTATCTCAATCGCAAGCCCACTTCAAGCTTTTTTTCCACCCTTCACCCTTCTCTCGTCTCGTCAACATCGACCTTATCGTCGTCGCATCTACACTCCTCTCACTCCTGACCTTTGCGCATCTCTTTAACCCTACCTCCCTCTCGTTTGCACTCGCATACTTCGTATCCCCCACCCCTTCCTTCCTCTCCCCGACATTCTCTGCATTCATCAGCCTGCGGAAGCTTCATTCAGAATGATCTCGAGCTTCTTCTATATAGCACAATATGACACTATATCCAGCCCCGCAATATCGCTCTCGTTTTTTTTTTGTGTCGGGTTTCACCGAACAGAGCCATATATGACGACACGGGGGAGACAACTCAGTGTGACGTCATATATACACAGGGAACCAATTAAACAAACAGTTCCAAAAAAAAAAACTTGCACCACCACCACAAATTCTTTTTTTTATGGAGTTGCTCCGACAGGGTACTAAAAACTGAAATCGAAAATGACGTTTGTATACTGAACAATTAAAACAGTGTGAATCCCCAGAATCGTTGGAATATTTCTGCTTCAGAATCTCCGCGGCGAATCGATTCATTTGGAGGAAACGCTTAGAGCTTCTGCCATCTGGTGGTCGGAACGCGTACTTTTTTTTCTTCATTTCAGTCGATGCCAAGTTTTTCGACAAGTATTTTAATAATGAGAGTATCAAATTCACCGGAAACGAAAAGACCGAACGAAAAAAATACTTGAAGAACGTTTGTTCTTAACCCTATTCTCGGTTATCGTAGGTCGCTGGAGACCCGGCCATTTTTCTGCATTTTTGAAAGGTGGGTGTGTTCATGACGAAAAATGAAATATTCGTTTGAATTTTTTTGCAATCTTCATGCTATGCTCTTAGAGTATAAATATTCAAGAGTGTTCAAAAATTGTATCAGATTTTTTAATTGCAAATTACGTGTTCTAAAACATACCTCGAGTTTGCAGCGATCCACGATAGCCTGAAGAGGTGCCGAAAAAAGCGATAACCTGATTGGGTTAATCCCACTTCGATGTTATTTCCTATCAATGATTTTTTTCTCCTGATATCCTTCAATATAGCTCCGAGTAAAACAAAGTTTCAACCCATACCACCATGGCGACCGTCTACGCGAGTTCCATTAAATGTTTATTTCTCCTCGCCTCCTCTCTCGAGACTTAGCGTCGAAGAGAGCAGGGCGCGTATGCAACAGCAGTAAGTGATCCCGTATGAAGAGACTGTGCGGGGCCACGAACGATTTCTCCCGGTACAGAACTCTCGTTCTTTCTCTCTCGACCTTCGAATAACGGTGAAAAGAAAAGCTTATCTGCGTATATACGTACAGCAGCATCCGCGTTCAGCTTCTTTTCACTGCAGCCTACTTCCCGTACCGGGAATATCTAACGCTGATACCACTCTTCGCGGATATCATCTCCCATTCTCCTCCGGCCTACCACTTTACTCCTTCACCCCCGGCTCGTACGTTTTATGCAAAAAAAAATCCCTGATAAAACCGGAAAAAATACAACTTTTGTATTTCTCATTCTCGAAATCCATAACTCGTAAACGACGCGCCACTTTTATTTTTCTCCACTTATCCAGTATTTTTATTTTTTAATGACATTTATATATATCTACACTGTTGACGAAAAAATATATGTACGCTCGGGTCTGTGAACGCGTCTCATTTTCACATTGCGGCTTCAATGGCTAGATCCCCACGTATATTATTACCAGAAAAATCGTTGCGAAACTTTTCGCTTATAGTGACCCACTCGAATGGTCTGGCCTCTTCACGAGATTACAAAGTTCGAGGGCTCGTTGAAGGACCAGAGTATTACAGCGCCCGAACTTTCGTACCCATACATATAAGCTTTGCGCAATCCTTACCTCTTTTATTTTCAACGGTCCATGTAGACTCGTATATAGCTATATATGTTTGAATGTACGTGTGCTCACGGTTGCATATAACTCGGCCACCTGAGAGTCAGAAAGAAAACTCTTATGCTCGCGCAGGTTCGGGTCAACTTTTTTTCCTCGAACAGGGAAAACCTGTATGCATAAAAGATATATATACGTGCATGTACGAAACATGAGGGGTGGGGGGGGGCGACTTTTATTGGATTACCCTGGAAATTCTGCGCTGTGAAATAAGAATTATCGAACAAGGTTCTGTGGCCTTTGGACCCACATGCAGCGTCCGCACATGACATTGGAATAGAACTTGATTATTTGTCGAGAAAAAATCTATGATGCTAAATTTGTAAATGTGATAAAAATCTTCGTTGCTTTATTCAGGAATCATTCATTGAACGTTGAATCGAGGAAATGAGTTTCTTAGCTGACTGGGTTCGGCTTGATACAGACCAATTCTTAGATTCTTATTTTCCATTATTGAAAAATTCATTCATTTTATTTCTGTATTCGACGAGTTAACAACACTTTAACTCGAGGCATACTGTTGTAGCAAAGGGCATCGGAGATATTCAGCTCAAAAAAGATCTTACTCCGAGTTCATTTAAAAGATATTGATCGAGCAATACTGACCTATACGTACGATTCTATTAACGGCGATTTCGTGTCTGCACTTTCGTCCACGCTCCGCTAGTTCTACTTGTATATAGCGTAACGTCTATGGTTTAACGAGCAATAAAATACACATAAAAATTATGCTTTTCATTTTATCGCATACATCCTTGGGCTTCGATACCGGAAATTTTATTTTCTGTATTTCCGTACGTACGATACAAACGTACGTACCAGTCAGAGGCTAGAGTTCGTGTTCTCCAATGAAGAGACATTGCGAGAACAATGCATCCATTTATGCATCAATCTGATCGTTTTCTATCATTTTTAATGAGAGTTTCAAAATGCACAACTCATTTGACGAACTCACATGTTGCACGTAATTTTGTTCGTATCCTTACCGGAAAAAGATTTGCTAAATTTGTTTGCGTAATCCGAGCGTAAGTGACGAAAGCTTTTAAGACATTTTGTTTTTCCACGAAGCTCTCAATATTGAAGCGGCTCCTAAATTATTGACTCGAACGTTTCGAACGTTGCTGCTATAAAGAGGACAGAGAGCCGATCGTTGATCGCGTGTAAACGACTTTGCGTGCCGCCAGATATTCAGGGGACGAACAAGTCGACTGGCGTTCACATTCGAAAACTCCGGAAATCCGTAATACTGGAAATACCGCACTATGTTGGTTGCGTCGATCAACCAAAGCGAAAAGTAATTGATACGGTTTATGCGCTGTTTCTGGTGTGATAAAACTAAATTTTGATGGATTTCACCCCAGTTTTACAAACCCCAAGATCAACATGGGAATTATTATTTCATTCACGTCCTTTTCTATGATCGGATTGAACGAAAAACTTTTTTCGCCTATTTCTGACTTATGAGAATTTATTCTAAAAAATATTATCTCGTCGTTGGAAAAAAAAAAAAGTTCAGCAGTCGTAAAAAATTGCAAACTTGATGAAGCCACTTGCTCCATTAGGTACTGCATCAAAATAAAGTTGAAACTACAAAGTCAACGACGATGGAAGAGGGTGAATGCCACTCATCATCAAGCGAATATTCCTCGTATAAGCTGCTACGGCAATAGCATTTTTTTATGAATCATACGAACGTCGAAGTCGAACATATAACACCTTGCAAAACATAAAAATGAGCAACTGTAAAATATTTTTATGTACTACTACTTCCCTCGAGTGTTGAACTTACTATAAGTTAAACTTTTGAAGAACGAAAGAGAGGAGGGGACGACGGTAAGAAGAAAAAGGAACAGTCGTTTAAAGTTCAAGACACATTAACATTTTCCGTTACGACATTTCGCCGACTGAGCCCGACGTGAGAAGAGCAAATTTGTGTTGCCAAACGTGCTCTGCGATTTTTACCTTACTAAAATAAATAACTCTAAAAAAAATCGATGTTATTCTTGCATGAGTGCAGACACAACTAGAAATCTGATTGATTTGGCCAAAAATTTGTTTCAAAAAACAACATATTAAAAAAAAAATTGTTCAATCAACAACAATTTTGTTGAATATGCACGACAAAATATTTCGACCACGAAACAAAATATTTTTCGTGCCTATTCGAAAAAAATTGTGATGATTCAACCATTTATTTTTTTCAGTGCACGATGGATATGATCAAATGTTCCAGGAAAAAAAATCATTACAGAAAGAACGACCTTAATTTGTCAATAATTTCTGAATTCGTTTCGAAGTACCAAAAATGAGAATGAAATATCCGTAATTAAACAAAAAAAAAAAGAAAATTTTTAGCTATTTTTTCGAAAGAATGTAGCCCCAAGGCTTTGCCTCAGTGAATGCGAAACAAGTGCTTCAGTGCTGGTAAAAAATTAGCAGACTGCTCTACTGGTCCTTCATTTTTATGTCTCTTTACAATCTCAACCAAAGTTTTCGGCACACTGAGACAATTAATGAAAGAGTAGGGGCTTTATATACGTACATTTATTAGTAATGCTAACGACAATGCGCCTTATGAGACCAATTCCTATTTCGCATGTAGACTGAAGTACTGGGACTTGCGAAAAGTAAAAAAGAATGGGGCTGTTCAAGAATTAAAAACTTCTTTAAGTAGCGCCGAGTAGCGCGTATCTATTACGCGGTAACTTCACAGTCGCACGTTGATTCATAATAAATTCATTCGGCGATATTTATTAACATAAAATATACAACACAATTAGAAAGTTTGAAAGCACTCTAATTGTTCTTTATAATTCGTGAAAAAATTTCCACCAATTAAGCTTACGCAAGGAAGCAGAAAGTGTTTGAATGCTAGTTGAATCTCGGCAAAGTAGTTTCGTACTTAATCCCGCGAGGTCTAAGTAGATATATGAAATAAACTCTCACCGGTAATTAAAAAAAGTTATTTTTGTTTTGTTTCATTTCTCGAATAACTTTTATATACGTTTTTCAGAATTATATTAATTCGAAGTTTCAGTAGAAAGCTGTTTTCTTGGAATATTTCAAGTTTTTGAATGAAACAATTAGCAATAAATGAAGAGAGAGGGAGAGAGAGAGAGAGAGAGAGTAATGGAACTGAAAAAAAAATGACAAATAGTCTCGATCCATCAGCTCGATGGGCTGATGGATGGAAGAAAATGTGAAAAATGCCGAGTTCCGGATGACCTCTGAACTTTCTAAGTGAGTGCGCAAAAAAGCATAGCATAAAAAAGGAAGGGTGAAAAGGGATGGAAAAAAATGAGCCCTTAGTATTACACCAAGCTTGTTACTTTTATTTCGTGTCGCGGTTGCGCCTGTACAAAGTTCACGCTGGCGTGCAGCCATTTGCATTCTCATTACCATCGTCGACCTTATTCAAATAGGTGAACAACTGGCAGGCAGGCAGGCAGGCAGGCAAGCAAGCAGACAAGCAAGTGTATGGTTTTAAAGCCTTGTACTATGGGTGCTAGCTCCCTTGAGGTTCGAGGCTCTGAGAGCTTTGTACACTCCACCGTTGTTATATACGATGAGAGGGTGGGGGACGAAAGGTCGATCACGTTTTCCTCCCATTGGCCCCGAAGTTTTGGAGCTGCATACATGAGCCAAAGCCAAGACTCGATTTACGAAATTGAAGTTGAAACCTTTCATGAGACAAAACTTTTAGCCCTCCGGTATAGAAATCGACTGATATGTAGCTCTCAAAATGATTTGTCAAATAATTAGGATACCCTGCTATCCTGAAAAATGTTGACATAACTTCGATTCTCATTGATTTGACCTTCTTCTTAAGGTCCGATGTAGATTTTTGATCAAAGTTAGCCAACATATTCGATTCTATGTTTTGATGACGAGGGCCAGTAAAAATGACAATATAAAATCATGAATTTGAAAATCGTATATATCATCGTTTTTATAAATATAAATCTTAGTTTTTTTTTCACGAATATTGATTCGAAGCTCGTATCCAAAAATTATTATTCAATCTCCAGACCATTAATTTCACTTTTTCTTACGTTTTATCCCTCCGTATAATTAATGATAACACATCAAGAACATTTGTAGATTACCACACAACAAAACTGCAGGTTTATTAAAGAGGAGTGAAGGAGAAAAGATCGCGGGTCAACTCCTCATGAGAGTTGAGCTCTCGCAATCTCGAGACTCACATACATCAAGACCTTATAATATCTTCCCCTTACATTATCACCTCATAAATTATCCCTGAACAAAGCTCTCTTTCTCACGAGTGAACTACTGAGACCCCTTTTCACGCGTGACCTTTCTCATCTCGCATTTTTTATCCACGTGTGAAATATTTCATGCGTTGTAAATTCGAACGATGCGATTCCACGAGAAATGAAAAATTGAAAAAAAAAATGAGAAACTTGTTCAGCTGTGTAATGATCAAATGAAAGATTTAGAATGAAAAACGAGGAAATATTTGGTTTAAATAATAAAAAAAAAGAAAATTAGTAAAGAATAATTAACTCGGTTAAAAATTTAAAAAACTTCGCTTTGAAGTGGTTTTTTTTTTTCTGGAAAATCCAATTGCTAATGTACCCTCCTGCAATCTTTACATGAGTTAATAAGTGTAGAGTTGATTTTCCCATTTAAATTCACGTTCTCGACGAATGTATGCTCACCAATGTCCTGCGGTGTACATTTGGAATTCCATTTTTACGAAAGAAGCGTCGAAAGCTCGCTGCTTATGAGGAAATCCACTGTAACCACATGTGAAACACGAGGAAAAGGTAAAAGGAAGAGGAGGAGTGACAGAGCTCACAGGCTTACTCGATGAAGGTACAGGGCTAACCACGAAATAGTTTGGATTCAGGCTACTGCATATTTTCCAAAACTTAGCCTTTTAAATTAATCGAGATACGCTGCATTATAAAGGGAATAGAAGGAAAACTAAAACCATCCCTTCTCTCATCCATTCTCTCTCTCTCTCTCTCTCTCTTCATCTATTCCCCGCTCTTTCTCTTTCGCGCTCCCCGTATATATATTCTTGAACGATTTTATCCACGCCAGTATTCTCCGTGCAGTTTTCTCATCTCTGATTTGGCCTCTGTTGCCTTCCGCATGTATCTTTATATATTAAACGCCAAATGCCGCATAGCGGAACAATGGGACGGCGGCAGTGAAAATTCAATTTCGTTGCGGCTCTAATGGCGCGGAAATGTCTGACCACGAACGCGGTGTTGAGCCGAGTTGAATACCGGCAACCTTGCTATGATTTCCCCGGGAATGCTCAAGCTTCGATTATCCGCAGCCAAAGAGTTTTCCTTCTCGCCTTCTCTCTCTCTCCCTCTCTGTGTCTCTCTCGTTCTCTCTCCGATCTTTATCTTCTTTGAGCTCAAACTACTTTGCACTCGATTCTGTTTTTTTTTCACACTCTCCCTGAAAGCTCGAATCGTGCTTAAAAAAAAATGATAAGCCCAAATGCCGTTTCTGCTTAAGAGCACTTCACCTCGAATCCTTTGAAGGTACAAACTGATTTCTAATTCTAAAGAACTCGATAAAATTCTTTTTCATTTAGCAAAAAAGCTTTAAATGTTTGAAACTAAATTGCAAAAACAAAAATTTCAACACTTCAAATATGAAGGGCGCTTTTCTATGGGTGACGATTAAAAAAAATTAATAAAAAAACAAATAGAAACTACGAACTCAAAAGCTTTCATCACTTCCATAATTATGCCGTTAAAATTATTGCAGCCGAATACATCAAACTTATCAAAGATTTTAAACTCCTCAACTTGATTAACTAGTATGCGCATACAAAGTCTACAGATTTTGTATGCGTTGTAGCCACATCATGAAAAAGGAATAAAGAGCGTCTAAGGAATAGAGCTTTCGAAAATAGATGTACCAGATTTGCCAAAACGCAGTTGAACCAACGCCCAAGGAAAATCCTTTGAGCTGTCTCTTTTCGCCGTTGAATATATTCTTTAAATAACTATATCTCTCGACCGTTCTCATACAGACTCACGAATCTTTGTGCTTTCTTTCGGTCTCCGAGTTGGTGAGATTAAAGCTTGAATTATCGCGTCCTCTTTCAGAGTACGACGAACACGAACGACAGGAGCTTATGCTCGCTGCTTTTACCGTGCATCAAACACGACTAATGCGCGATATATTACGAAGCAGGCTACCTTGACTTACATGCTCTGCTCTCCAAAATGCATCAATCCTCGGTGCATCCACGTACATTATATATTTCTGCAAACGGCAAAGTGGAATCTCTTTCACTATCACAGCTGATCTTGCCGGATTTCCGACCATGTTCAAGCCGACAAATATAAAATATGTATTTTCAACGGTATCCAAAAATGGGGTTGCCTTTTTATCTTTCGCAAAAGAATAATTTTTCTGCAGTAACCAGCAACACTGTCTTAGACTCGTCAAACGAATAATTTTCTCATTATATTTTGATGTATTTCGGGTTAGAAAATGCATTAAAACAAAATTGGAAAATTATTTGACTATTTTAAACTTCGAAGGCGAATTATTTCCAATATTTCATCCTCGATGTTTTGAATTGCCATTTTTACTTTGAATTTAAGTATAAACAAAAAATAAAGATCTGAAAAAAAAAATGTTTTATCCATTTCCATGGCTGCGATCTTCACGAAAAAAGTTTGATACTATTAAAGGGGAACGCTGATTGCCCTCGAACGCTGCAAGACCGTATACATGCACATGATGATTTTTTTATTTCGCACGAAATGTCCAATTCCAACTGTCGATGCGCAATTGGTTAAAAATATCGAAATTTTGATTCCATTGGAATTTTATTATTCGAAATGAACGAATTTTAGACATCATGCCAATTATTAATAAATTAATGAAATTAATGAAGCTTCATTTAAAAATCCATAGATGTTGTCGAGTGAGATTCAAAGATAAATACCGCATATGCACTCATCGTGCATTGGCTAAAATTTACGAATCAAGAGCATCAAAGGAAGAGCAATTCGATTAAAAATCGCACGACAGCTCTCAAATTATATTTGGATCGAATGAAGAGTATTCCGAGAGAAAAAAAATGGATCAATAGATCGTTGAATCTTGAACGTAATCCTATAAAAGCCATCTTCGTTAAGTGTATTTTTAACATGTCAGCATTTTTATTGGTTCCCGAATCAAGTGTGATGCTGCTTTTGTTACGTTTTCATTTCAGTCTCGAGACATAAAAAATGTGAAACTCGATAAAAAAACAAGTCCAGAATTCGTTCCAAGGTTTATTTTTGTTGGTCAGCGGCACTACATAAAAGTGCATGAAATGAAATTCACTTCAGTTCTTGCCTGAGAGCCAATAAAATGTCAAATCCGTTCGATACACAAATGATAAATATTTATATAAGAAAAATCAATCGAACAAAAAAAAGGACGAATAAAAAAAAAACTCACGAAAATTTGTCTGTTTAGATTTTCCAGTGCGTCAAGGAAAATTGAGGGCCGAAGGATGTTCGAGGAATTACAGCGTGTCGAAAAATTACGATAATGTGGACGACGTGGCCAAGAACGAGGCGGAAGCGGCGGAATCCGCGCTTGGCCAAAGCGGAATGGGATCGTGAGAGACGATCTCACACCGAGCGTCTTCGTAGTTCCTCATCTCCACCACGTCGTCACACTCATAATCACTATCATCATCACTACCATCATCGTCGTCATCATCATTACCGTCATCATTATCATCATTATCATACTCGTGGAACAGGTTTTCGTATTATTTACTCAATGGTATTGGCCGCTTGGGTCGCGAGCAACGAGGCTAAAAGCATCGAGTGCCCCCAAACCGAGACGATACCTGGATGTCCCTGTTACAATTTCGAGGATGGCTTGTTTCTCGAGTGCGCCGGTGCTACAGAAGAATCATTGAGGATAGCGTTGAACGGCGTATTGACCGTTGCTGGTACTCAAGGTAATATTTCATCATTTCATAAAAAAAAAAAATTGTTGTTTCAAAACAAATTTCTTTTCTCTCACCTAAAATATTTAGTTCCAGTCCGAGCAACAAAATATTTCTGCGACAAAACAAAATAATTTTTAAAAGCTGAAACAAGTTATTGGTCGAATCAACAAAGCGTTGGTGCAACTCACCAAATTCATATGAATGCAACAAAAAATTATAAAAATTAATTCATTCATTTATTCATCTGAACGATTACCGTGAAGTCGATTCAATGATCGGAATTCAAACAAATATTTATTGAATCAACTGAAAATCATGAGTAAGCAAACATTTAATACCAGTTTTCTCTACAAAATCCTTTGGCTCCAGTAATTTGATTGATCCATCAATAAGAAATTTTCATGATTTAGTTGAACGAGTCGAATCATTTGCCACTCAACGAAAAAAAACCATTGGATCTACCATTTTTTGATCCAACAAAATGGATAAAGGTCCATGAATAAATGTTTTTTCTCAGTGTGTCAAAAACATCAAAGTTGACCTATCCGGACCCTATCATGTGCCAACTTCATAAACAATTTTTTGTTTCTACATCAAAAATGAATTCGTGCATTCAATAAAAATCGATCTATAACTACTCATTTAGCAACGATCGAATTATATTTCAAAATATGAACGCTGTCCATCAAAAAAAAAAAAAAGAAACAATTACTACGTATATCCATTGGAGTCAGATATATAGGCGATCCACGAATTTATACAAATATCTAGTATCACGTACATTGAGAAATATCGTAAAAGCGACACGATATAAACTTGGGATCGATCCGTTTTACTATGAGGGTCGTTACTGCTACGGTTTGGCCAGTAAAGCTTCGATACTATACGGTCCGTTCCTTTTATAGCTATAGAAATATATACATAGACATACCACATAAAGTCAAATAGCGCTAATACAATATATGTAACGGAGCAATTGGTAGCAGACGAAAGGACGCAACCCTTTTATAGTTTGCCATCGAATCCATAAATTTTACGTCCTTTTGGACGTAAGAATGAAACACATACATTAACACAAAGGACATACGTTACAGCTCAAGAGAGTTTGTGACCCCGAAGCGTGAACGACGAAGAAAGAGTGGCGGGTTCGGAGCGGGGGTGGCTCGGATTGTAGAATACAGTAATATATAGGCTGCACTAGGCATGCTCTATTATACAGCACGTTAGGCCTATACGATATAAGGTACAGTCACTCCTGTAGCCCGTTATGTGCACAAGAAGTAAAAATAAAAAGTGACCCGAATAGAATATGCCCTCGTGACGTCACGCGACCTACTCTCAACCCGGGGGCGATTTATTCAATCTCGCTAGCTGGCGCATTTCAATTTCAAACTGTCGCGACTCGTCTACCGTTGAAATTCCTCACCTCCTATGCCCAGCCCCTTGTGCCGATCTACTTTCAAAGAAATTTTCTTTTTCGGATTGAACATGCTAAGCCCCCGTGCATTCCCCTTGCAAACTCTGCCTCGCCCGCCGCTGGTGTATACTCTTGCATTTTATTTTTTGGCAAAATGCTCGATGATATGTTCTGGTCATGAAGGTCCTCTTCAGACCCGAGCGCCTATTATCAGGCAACGATTTTAACAGCGAAACGAATGCAAGACTTTCCAGTTCAATTATGCTTGATGAAAGTAATGCGGAAGCTTTTCTATTTTTAATATTCTGTAAGCAAGATTAATCGAGATGAAATGTGCACGAAAGTTCTGTCAATTGTGAGAAGAAGAAGAAAAAAAGAGTGTGTTATGAAGCGCATTAGTGGACTCGAAGGACGTAAGACTTTTCTGAAGAACTTTTGTGCCTGGTTTACAACGGTTTGAAATACTTTGAATACTCTATGGTAGTTTGAATGGGCGCTGGCGATTACGAGGACGAGAAAACACCGAGGTGAATTTTTTGCTCAAACTTTTCGCCCTACGGGCTCGTTGAATCGGACGAAAAGGCTTCCTAAGCCTATTGTATAATCTCGGACCACTTCATCGAGCCCTCCTCCGTCAAAAAATTCTTTCAGTAATTTATGGTAGAAAAGAGTTATTATTCTTTCGCTCCAGTTATCCACTGTTAACCCGACACGACGTTTCTCAAATTAGTTTTATTTTTCCAGACTAACGACGAGCCTTTGCTTTACTTGCAGAATCTATGGTACAGTCGTTGAGCGTTTACGAGCTTGACCGGAGGGTCGAGGAACTCAAAGCCACCGTATTTCCACCGGGCACTCGAATACGACATCTACAAATATCACATTCGGGGATACGGGAGGTCAACGAGGATGCGTTCGAGAGGTTGAAATCGAGCCTCGAGTCATTGGCATTGATCTCAGGTCATCTGCAACATGTGCCGCAGAAAGCTCTCGCAAATCTGGTCCGTCTAACTGCTCTTGATCTCGAGGCCAATCACATACACGATCTGCCGAGTTACAATTTTTATGGTCTGTCATTGATAAAACTTAATTTGAAGGGGAATCAGATAACTAAAATATCGGAATACGCATTTGCCGGTCTCGAAAATACACTTACCGACCTCGATCTTGCTGAGAACAAAATAAGAATGTTTCCGATGACGGCACTTCGACGCTTGGAACATTTGACCTCGTTGAGGCTCGCTTGGAACGAAATATCGCAATTACCCGGTGACGGTTATTCGCGTCTAAATGCTCTTAATTTTTTCGATCTGAGCAGCAACAATTTCGTGATAATACCACTAAATTGCTTTCGTTGTTGCCCTTTGCTCAGAACTTTAACGCTCTATTACAACGCAATTGAGACGATCGATAAGGACGCCTTTATATCTCTCATTGATCTCGAGTCCATTGATCTGAGTCACAACAAAATCGTTTTTCTCGACGTGGCGACCTTTCGTGCCAATCAAAAGCTCCGTTCGATTGATCTCAGCCACAATCACATACACTATATACGCGGTGTATTCTCGAGGCTTCCCGAACTAAAGGAGCTTTTTCTTGCCGAGAACAATATACTGGAAATTCCAGCCGAAGCGTTTGCCGGTAGCTCGAGCCTCTCGGTCGTTTATCTTCAACAAAATGCAATTCGAAGAATCGACTCGAGGGGATTGGCCAGCCTCGGTCAACTCGGTCAGCTTCATCTAAGCGGCAATTACATAGAGAAAGTGCCTCGTGATTTTCTCGAGCATTGCGAGAATCTCTCGACACTATCCCTCGACGGTAATAACATTCGTGAGCTCGAGGTTGGCACGTTCGCCAAAGCTAAACAACTTCGAGAACTTCGATTGCAGGACAATCAAATAACGGAGGTGAGACGTGGTGTCTTCACACCGTTACCCTCACTCCTCGAGCTACATCTGCAGAACAACGCTATTACCGATATGGAGACCGGAGCGTTGAGATCACTCCACAGTCTTCAGCACGTCAACCTTCAGGGTAATCTTTTAGCTGTACTCGGCGATGTGTTTCAAGTGTCAAATGATGTCGGACAGAACGGTATCGGGGGAAGTTCGTTGGTATCCATTCAACTGGACAACAATGGCCTCGGAGTATTGCACAACGATTCTCTTCGCGGCCAAGCTTCCGTGAGGATAATGTGGCTCGGTCACAATCGTCTGACCCGGCTACAAGCGCCGTTATTTCGCGACCTCCTCCTCGTCGAAAGACTATATCTAACGAACAATTCGATATCGCGAATCGAGGATACCGCGTTTCAGCCGATGCAGGCCCTCAAGTTTCTTGAGCTCAGTATGAATCGATTGAGTCACGTCACTGCAAGAACTTTCTCGGAATTGCACGAACTCGAGGAGCTTTATCTCCAGGATAACGGTCTCCGTCGACTCGATGCTTATTCCCTCACAGCTCTCAAGAGACTCCGCGTTCTTGATCTTGCCAACAATCACCTCGGTATATTGCACGATACGATATTTCAAGAGGGTTTACCAATAAGGACATTGAATCTGCGTAATTGTACGGTAAGCGTCATCGAACGGGGCGCATTCAGAGGTTTAAACAATCTTTATGAGCTCAATTTGGAAAACAATCGGCTTACAGCGAACGCTCTCGATCGTCTCGACATACCCGGACTAAGGGTTCTTCGTATTTCGAACAACAATTTCAGCCTGATAAACAGTGAATCGCTCGACGGTCTTCCCTCCCTTCAGTATCTTGCAATGGACTCGTCCCAATTGCGTCGTATGCCAACTGAAATCTTTTCGAAAAACAAAAATCTCGGAAAGCTCTTGTTGAGCAACAATCTTCTGAGAACAATGCCAGGTCTTCTGTTTCTTGGTTTGGATTCTCTAAGAGAAGTGAAACTGGATGGCAACAGATTTCAGGAAGTTCCGTACGAGGTCTTCGTCAATGCGACCACGATAGAGTTTCTCTCGTTGGCGAACAATTTTCTACCGCACGTCGACATCTCACGACTAAGTGGGTTGACCAGCCTCCGAGAGTTGGATCTTCACGGTAACTCAATAATGTCATTATCCGGGTTCGCAGCTGCTAACTTCTCGAGGCTACTATCTGTCGATCTCAGTCACAATCATTTGACCGCTCTGCCTGCTAACTTCTTCGTTCACGCGAATCAACTACGCAAGGTCGAGCTTGCGGGTAATAAGTTCCGTCAGATACCAAGCGTCGCACTCTCCGCCCAAAATATACCGAGTCTAGGATGGCTCAACGTAACGTCCAATCCCTTAACGAGGATCCACGAATTCAGTGCTGAATCAAAATACCCGGAGCTCGAGGAGATACACATATGTGGCACGAATCTTACGATCGTTACGAGCCAAGATTTCGAAGCATTTCCATCGCTGATGCATCTCTTCATGAGCAGCAATCTTATATCTAGAGTATCACCGAGTGCATTCCGCAGTCTCCCGAAACTCTTGACCCTCGACATATCCATGAACGAGCTGGAACTGTTGCCTCAGGAGAGACTCAAGGGCTTAGAGAATCTACGAATATTCAACATCACCCACAACAAGCTCAAGGAATTGGAGGATTTTCCGGCAGACCTTAAAGCCTTACAAATTCTCGATCTCTCGTATAACCAAATAACTGGCGTTGGCAAAAATACTTTTCAACATTTGGAAAATCTCGCTGAGCTCCACTTGTACGGCAATTGGATATCGTTTATATCACCCGATGCTTTCAGGCCTCTCAAGAAACTTCGTATTCTCGACTTAAGCCGCAATTACCTTGAAAATTTGCCGCTAAACGCGTTCAGACCGTTGGAGACACAGATACGAAGCCTGCGAACCGAAGGTAAGTGCAATAATAGCTTCGCACCATTCGCATTCGACTATAAGCATTTCCATTAGCTACATTATAATACAGCGATACACTTGGCAAATGCGCAATATACGAAGAGAACGATTATGGTTTTTGTAAAAATCTCTCAATCTATCCAAGCTTCATTCGCGACACCAGGCAACCCAGCAGCTGGGTCATGGAATCTCAAAATAGCAATGCTAACGTCTAGATTTATCTTCATTCGTGTCATTTCTTCTCACTGTAGAGAGAACATTAATGGGGGTTCGAGTCAGAAACTTTTGAAGTGAACATCCCTGGTACTAATTCTTTGGGTCTAATTATATTGGTAGCAGAAAAGCCTTAATATTTGAAGATCGAGCCATTGGTTCTTACCCCGGGTCAATAAGACCCAAGCCAAAACCGATATTGGAACGGCAGCTTGTTCCTGATGAATACTACTTCGGAGGTCGCACAAAAAAAATTTTAGTTGAATCCTTGACAGTCGGAACACCAAGTGACAGTGTTAGCTTGCATCTAATTTTAATACTAGAGATACTTTTCTTTCAATTCGATCATTGAAGCTAGCAGCAAGAACGGGGCACGATGAATAAGAAAACAATTAATCTGTACAGTGAGCACGAAAAACGTATAAATACTGCAATTGTGATCTGTGTCCGTTGGAAAAGAATTCAGTTTTTTTTTTTTTTTAATTACTAGAAAAAGAAAAATACCAAGAGATTTAAAATTGTGATGTGTCTGGAATCGTCACTACCAAAAACAGAAATGCTATAGTAAGAAAAATGACCACAGGAACCTCGTATTATACTATTAAATTGATCTACCCCTAAGAGTGATTGATCCATGACGCGAGCTATTTAAGTAGGTTTTGCAGCGGTTAATGATAGACCAATCAGCCAACCAATAAAACCAAAGACAAAAGTTTAAATGAGCCGAAAGATAAAGTTTTTTAAAAAATATTTCCTTTCATCATGTAACATGGTCAACAGCTAAGCGATGTCTCAGCCTTCCGTCTGATCGACAAAATCTTTAACAAGCCCCGTGTATCTGCAGCAGACTCCATTTCTAATGTACTTTAACCACAAGCGAATCTTCTTGTATCGCAGAGAATCCTCTCCACTGCGGTTGCGAGTCTCAAGAGCTTTGGGAATGGTTGCGCGATCACCAGAAACTTGTTGGTGGCGGAGTTGGTAGAAATCGAGGTAACGGTGGAAGCGGACCGAACGGGGCTGCCAGTGGTATGAGGATGAACGACATTGAAGGAGGGTTGTTGAGATGTGAGCAGCCACCCGAGCTCCGTGGTCTCGTCTTTCTGGAATTGGATCCCCATGCCTTTTGTTCAGCTCCGTTGGTTCTCAAATTAGCCATTCAAGACATTCAGCCTTTTTCTGTTGTTGTCTCGTGGCAGAGCCGGAATCAAACGGGACTTCATGGCTATCAGGTGGCCTATCACGCTCTGGACAATATAGATGAGGTAAGTACATATATTTTTCTTGAATTACACGTCAAGATGAGTTTTACCTTATTAAAATGGAGTCCATATAATGAGCTCACTGTCACCAATCTCCTCAAAAGAAAACCATCCGTTTGACTGATTCTAGGTTAGAGGAAAAATGTTGGATCCAAACGCAAGATCCGTGAAACTTGGAAAGTTATCATCGAACACGCGTTACCTAATTTGCGTATTGGGTCTCGGTAATTGGTTGACGAGGGTCGAGGAGGCCAACGTAATTGGTCAATTTAACGTCTCCCACGAGGACGTTTTTGAGTCAGATTCACTCCCAGAAATGGTAGATTCAGCAACTAGTAGATGCACCGAGGTGAGAACACTCGAGGCACCGGACGCAATAGTGAGCAGCGATGGTTCACCAATGAGTGACGTGAGTGGTGTCACGAGCATACTGACACGAAGATTGGGTCTCATAGTGGGTTGCTGCATGGGTTTCATTGTGTTTATACTACTCGTGTCGGTGCTCGGTTATCTGAAGGTCAAGAAACAGCGGGAGGCGGTTAAGCGGGATGCTCAACCGATACCACCGGAATATATATCCTACAGACATTTTAGTATCCAAAGTGGCGAGGCTGGACAAGCGGCGCGGGCAGCTAGTCAGGATGGCCAACCTCCAACGACCTTTTTGACTACTGTGGCTGCTAACAACAACTCAGCGACGTTGAACGTCTAACGCGTCCCTCATGAATAAGCTGTTTTGATTGGTGACCGGAACGTGTGTATGAAACGTTGGTGCAAATGTATGAATATATGTGTTTTGCTCATCGTTCGTCAGTGCAAATGTGGTGATCTCTTGGGTGATCGAAAACATTTGATCCTCATGGTTACGATGAATAGTGAATTAGGTACTTCGAATTGGTGTACAGAGATTTTGCTTCGGGAATTCATTGATTCCGAGGCTTGTCGCAATATGAATAAGTGGCGTTAGCAGTTTTGTGATTTTATAAGCCGTTTTTTACGAACTCTTGAATTGTTTAAGCGCGCGTCAAACGATCGAACTGGATGATAACAAATATCGAAAATATATTTCGATGATGATTAGCATATTGAAGCACGCTAAACGTCCGGCTCTCCAACCGATCGTTAGGTTGACTGGGAATGAAGCAACGACCATTTTTTTTTAACCTCGAGGGAATGAGTATGGGTATTAAATCGACTTTTTCGGTATATTCAATAATTACATTTTTAGCAATGGGGTTCTGGCACATTTTTTTTTTCGATGAACAACGCGACAAATGTCCATACGACCACCCACAACGATACAACGATACGAAAGGGTTGATGAATGTGTATTCATACGTATCTATTACTGCGATGGACTGCATTCTCAGCGTCGGGTACTTAACACACTCATTCGCCACAATGATAACGACAACGGAGAGTGTTTTTTCTCACCCCCTTTCTCTTTCTGACTCTCTCTCTTTTCTCCCCCAGTTGCAAAGTATTTCCAGAATGCATTCCACCCACTCTCGTCATTACAATTATATCATCTTTGTATACGTTGTTGACTTCGTCATCGTTCCAGAACAGTTTCTCCAAGTTAATGCAACGACCGAAACCGCGAGAGATGAGCCGACAGTGATTATAATTCAACGTCTAATTCTCCCTCTCGTACATATTGTACTGCACATATTTTCAGAGAACGGGTTTGCGGTAGAGTATATGAGGTATTCCACGTCAAACCGGCGGACTTTTTCCCTGCCCCTCGCCGATTTGGTTAATTATTTTTTATATGATTATATAAAGTCTAAAAGACACCCTGGAATTTTTTCAGATTTTTCTGAAGAGTCATTTTCGAAAAAAAAACAAAAAACATCCAAAAAAGTCCAAAAAAAAGCCCCATTTTAAAAATCTGAAAAAATTCCGAAAAATCGCTGATTATATGCCAAACACTTTAAGCTACCGCCCGTAGTGGAAGTACGATTTTTTCTGGGTGTTAATCGGCTAATAACGTTGAAAAAATTCAAAAAATGCCGAAAAACACGTACTCTGACCCAATAGTTGAATATTTTCGTACCCAAAAATTTTCTTTAAGCCAAAAAAAATTTTTGGCTCAACAAATTCAAAATTTTTTTTTAAGCCAAAAAAAAATTTTTTTAAGACAAAAAAAATTTTTGGCTCAAAAAATTGATAAAATTTTTTTTAAGCCAAAAAAAATTTTTGGGTACGAAAATATTCAACTATTGGGTCAGAGTACGTGTTTTTCGGCATTTTTTGAATTTTTTCAACGTTATTAGCCGATTAACACCCAGAAAAAATCGTACTTCCACTACGGGCGGTAGCTTAAAGTGTTTGGCATATAATCAGCGATTTTTAGGAATTTTTTCAGATTTTTAAAATGGGGCTTTTTTTTTGGACTTTTTTGGATGTTTTTTTTTTTTCGAAAATGACTCTTCAGAAAAATCTGAAAAAATTCCAGGGTGTCTTTTAGACTTCGTATAATCATATAAAAAATAATTTACCAAATCGGCGAGGGGCAGGGAAAAAGTCCGCCGGTTTGACGTGGAATACCTCATATACATAGAGGATTCTCCATGCCAAATAAAACAAACTATATTCCGAATGGGAAGTTCATCACGTGTCTGATGTAGAATTCATTTGAGGAGGATTGAAAGCCTGACGTTAAAGTTTTAATTATATTCAAGCCCAACATTTTTCTATTTCGATCTCAGTACATGGAAATTACAGTTTTTTTTTTTTCAATTGCTTCTCCATTCAAAAATAGAATATTCAACTGTGCGGAATCGAGAAAATAATTGGAAATGAGGAAACTTTGGAACTTTGCAAAAATTTCATCGAACTTTTATTTCTGCTGCCCCATTATCTCTTTTTCAATTATTGCGGAAATTCAGAATGTTTTTTTTTACATTTTTGCTTCTCGAATGAATTCGAATAAATTCCCGAAGGAAGAAAAATGGCTGCTCAATGAAAACTGTACTCGGAACAAAATTAATAACAAATTTCGATGAGTCAAACTACAAAATCTACAGCGTCCAATCAGTTAAAAAAAAGCCCCATAATCATGACTGTCGTGTCCAATCTTATTCGTATTTGAATATGATACGAAATACTCAGCTGGAAAACTCATTTATTCTGTCTCCGCTCAAAATACTGGGCAGGCAAAATCGAATAAAAGCTTTATTTCGATTATCCGTCAATTAGACAAACACACAAAACCATTCGAATCAATTGATCATACCAATGTGATTTAATAATTCAATTTTTCATTTTATTTATCGATATGAACCCAATACTGAACAACACTAATGTAAAAACTTGGTCGAACCTGAACACATCGAAAAAGAATAATTAAAACGTACAATCGATAGATTCGTTAAAAATAATCATTTGAAATTGCTCGTCGAAATAAAGCGCGATATTGTGTATAAAGAATTGATCGTAAAATCTAAATAAAATGCAAAAAGCAAGGAAAATTAGTCTTGCATGGCATATATTACGTTTCGATTAACATACACCGGTGCCTGGAGCCCCTCTCCTTGCGTACCCCGCACACGTTATTTAATTGGAAGCCCACTGAATAAATGATTGATTCGGCTGTTCCACTGTGACGAGATATAGAACTGATATGTATACATGAATAGCCAGCGGGTTTGTTCGTATGGAAAATCATGCGAATTATTGTGCCATCAAAACAATTACAAGGAATTATGCTCTTGGAATCGTCGTTGCCCTCGAATGTGATGGGTATTTCGAAAATAATTTCGTCATGATAAGCATATTCGACGAGCAGTTTCCTTATTAGGCAAAAATGTATCGTGATTGAAAAGAAATAAAAAATCATAAGGAAAGATATACTCGTCTGTGAAAGTCCGCTCGTTACGAGCTCCGACTGTTCCACTCGATTTTTTCCTCGTTGCCGTTGAATAATAATTGTACTATGAAGAAAAAAAAATGTATAAAATCTATTTTTTTTTTTCTTTTTTATTGTGGCATAATCACAAATCAGAGGATAAATCGCCGAGGATTGAAGAGATCAGACGAAAGAAGAAAAAACGAACAGTGAAAAAAATGTAACTGCCGTGACCGACGCACTAGGTCGCATTGATTTTGCTCCGAACGAATTGCATCAGTTAGGTTATACGTTAAATACCACAATTGTAACATATAATACACGTACGTCACTGTAATAAAATGCAACAAAAATTTTTTCATACAGACGCTGCTTTTTAATCGTTATTTTTATCCTTCACAACGAGAAAATCCTGATCAGAACATGGAGAAATATCAACCGAAACCACTCCATTCCATTCAGTCATTTAAATCTTGTTTTTTAACTGATTGTTTCAAATGGTATTTACGAAAATTATTTCTCCGAGTCTATTCAACTCTGTATTCAACTTTTTCAGAAGCTCTCCGCGGAATGGTTGCAATCAATCGAACTGATTTGCAGCACTAACGATTATCGCAGCATCCTCGAGCTTTCTCAAGCATTCCTCAAAGTTTTCTTCTATTTTGTTAAAATTTTGGGTGTTGAGCTGCTAGCAGTATCTTCATCTTTTGATAAGCTTTTCAGTAAACACGTCGAAACAATTAACTTCGTAGAGCGTTGATGAACGCTTGTTAAAGACTATTTTCATAATTGGCAGAAGCTGAAAGTATTTGTTTTGCAGCCGACTGGTTTTATTGGGTGCTTCCAGTATGAGAAGACACCGGTAATTTTCACGGAAACAGATATTCTGCACGGACGTGACGTCCCTGCGAAGCCTCTCTGCCTCTTTTGAAATCGTTCGAAGTACTATTTCGCAGCAATTAAGAAAACGCTAAACATTTATTTCTTTCTCTCTCTCTTTCATTTCTATCTGTACGACTACTGGAGGAAAATGTAATCAGTAACCGGAAACTCAGAGATTCATACCATGACATCTCGATCTTAATTGGCCAAATATATGTATACATTCCGCGTAATTAAGAGCAAGAAAATCTACAGGAAAGAGAATAGAAAGGAAACCGAGAAAGGGTCGTAGCTTGAGGTCATATTTTATTCTCGACAAAATCTACCGTAGAACGTACGATATTGTAATTTGTAGGATGTAAATTAACACGCCTCTCCTTGAGATCCAATAATTAAAAGGCGAGGTTCGCTGATAGGGACGGAGATCGTGAAGTTTAAAAATAAAACAATATGCAAATGATTCTCCCGTTTTTCCAACGTCTTTTGTTGGATAAATCAAACTCACAGGAACGAATGCAGAACGCCCAACGAGAGAGAGGCAGTCTCCAGTAGAAACAGGACCCATTTAGAAAGTTTTCTGCTTTGATTTTCCCCAACAACAAAAACAGGATAAAATCATCAGACAGCAGTCTTCGAGACACTTTTTTCATGACTTTTCTTCCCAAAGAAATAAAAAAAAAAGTTTAGCCAAAATCTTCCAGTTCTTCATGCTATCTGATTCAACTTTAAATAGAGAAAGCGTGAGAAAAACGCATTTAAAAAACCGAAGAAATCGCTCGAAATAATTGTGGCTATAAAATATCTTAAATAACTTGAATTCAAAGAAGTAAATAAATCTCTCAAGTTCAGAAACGAATATTGAGAATCAACTGTAACTCGTTTTAGCTGACATTCTAATACAGTCTGAGAACTCGAAACATAGTCGAAATTCACAGTTATTCAAAATTGTACGAAATGTTCGAAACACCAGCCTCAACATTTCCGGTACCGATTGTTGTCACCGTTTCTGGCTGGTTGAAGGTTCAACGAAAGGGCATACACAGAGGGAAACTTGCCGGTTTGAGCAGCAAAATTTGCATAATTGATCAAGAAATACACGGTATATGCGGCTTGTGGCATGCAGCAACGTTCAACTTGAATTGGTCCTGTCCAGGAATCTGAGTTCGGACCTCCTCCTTCATCCTCACTAACTCGGAGATACTCAAAGGGACGCTAGAAGCCTTTGCCGATAATAGAAGAGCTAATGACAACGTTTAATACTCACACATATATGCAATTCATATACGAGGCATTTCGAATGAAAGTTTCATTCGGGAACCTTATTATTCTTCGATTCATTTTTTCATTGGCTTTTTATAAAATATATATGCAGCTCAACATAATTTATAAAAAAAAAAAAATGCAACTAGTACATTTTCATTTGTTTCCATTGAATGTGTGAAAAAAGAAAAAATCACATCAAGAATTGGGATTTTTGAATAAAACTACGTTTAATAAGTAAACATGCCTATTTTTTAATAAATTCATTTTATTATTGTCTTATTTTTACTTATGTTTTCTATCACTTTTGTTTCGAATCTTGAAATTTTTTTATCATCTGTAGTTTCGACTATGTGAAAGAACAGTTCAAAATGAAATGGAAAATAACAAAAATAACAGATTTCTTGTGATTCCGACGGGAGGTGAAAAAATTACTGAACTTTCAAAAGAAACTTTGAGGTCCCTTCGAATCGGATTTTCGAAAATCTGAAGATTTCAAAACATTGAAATTGACATCGATCGATGAAAAATGATAATCCAAGAATTGGGTCGAAAAATCTTTTGCTTCTTCACAATTTTTCTCGATGATTCGCCCTGCAATGAAACCTTTTGAAAAAAATCGTTGGAAACAAACTCATTTTCATTTTTGCTGATACCCCGGTGACCCGATGGCTCGAATTTAAAAAAAAAATAATCATTTTTTGCCACTAGAACCCTCCGGATTCAGTTTTTGAAAATCACAACATTATTTTTACGACGTTGAGACTCAGTGACGCCGACGTAAACGTATATCCGCAAGTTTATGCTTTACATAGGTGAACGACCCATGTACACTTCTCTTTGATGAATCCCCTTATGTCCATTAAATTATACGTCCAATAAGGACCTCTCTTGTGGCAAATCTATTCACTGGCATAATATTTATAATGATAAAGGACAAGGGTCTGGTTCAGGGTACAGAGCACACACAGAAAGATAGCTGCTGACCCGTAGAAATCGGTTCAAGCTTAATTAAATCGCGTTCGGTTCGCTGACGAAGAAATTATCCAGATCGTACAAACACAGACTCGATATCAAAGCGAGTGTCACGTTTTGAAAACGATTTAACTCAGGTCACCTTCAACAGGAAAACTGTTAAGTAGAAAAATTATGAGAATTGGTGAGATCTAAAATCGATAGAAATGGATTTTAAACAGATAAAAAATAAAATTGATAAAAATTATAACGAATTCAATGAGAAGAACACCGAAATCTTATCAAAAAGTCCAATTTTTCGTATCGTCGTAGGACTAAGAATGAAAATTCGTTGATTCAACAAAATTTTTTGTTGAATTAACAAATCTTATGGGAAACAAAATAAAATTTATTGATTCAAAGACATTATCGTTGCAATAAAAAATATTTGTTCGAGTCAGCAAATTGGCTGTTTCAATCATCCAAATTTTAGTTGGATTAACGAGAGTTTCATTGTGTTCGCGACGATTTTTTAACCCAACAAAAATTTCATTTGGTTGAATCAACGAATTTTTGGTCTCAGTGGCAGAAAATTTTTCGCCACTATTTCACAAGATTCGTGAGCAGTTTTCTTTCGTGCAGTCTAAATTAAGAATCTTAATCATTTTTCTATCCCTTTTTCTGACTGTACATGGTTGCGCTATTGTCTGGTGACGAATGAATATCTCTCCGTTTAATTCAGGAAAATTCCGGTAAAAATGGAGCTCAAAACTTGGACTGTACCGTTCAATCGTTTAAGTTGAGTTAGTCCGATTCAAAAACTTTGATCCGTTTTTATATTTTCATCAAATGATTCTTCGTACACTGAGAAAAGAGTTTAGTTGAATTAACCAAGGCTTCGTAGAATACGTCGAAAGAAATATTTCGTTCATTCAAAAAATCGTTCAGTTGCACGAATTATTAATTTTATTCCACTAAACAAAGATACCAATTGAATCAACCAAATGAGATTTATTGTCGTGGATTTTGTTGGATCAACGTAAGATATTTTTCATTTAATGAAACTGATATTTAGTATAACAGAATATTACATTGGACGTATTTCACGAAGCCATTTGGTTGATTCAACAATTCTCTTTTCTCAGTGTAAGATGCTGATTGGTGATACTTGATAATTCACTGAATCTATTTTCCTCGAAACTATTCTTGTGATTTCATGACTCCGAGAGGCATTTTTATACGAAAATAGAGTCAAATAAAACGGAACAAAAAAGTACGGATATAAAAGAGAAGCAATAATAGACTTTCTTCCTTTGTTACCTATGCACAAACGAGCAGTCGATTGGCATACTTTTCAGGCTTTTTCAACGGGCAAAAAGTGCAGTGACCCGGTGAAAAAAGGGGGTGCCTGGAAAGAGAAAATAAATCCGACCGAGTTTCTGTTCCATATTCGAGGTTGATGATTGAACCAGCTCGCCACTCTCTCGTCCAGCTTCATCAGTAAGCCAGTTTATGTGTCGAAGGTCGCAGAATTGCTTGGCCAGCAATTTCTCTCCTTTTCCTTTCTCTTCCTCTCACTCTTTATTTCTCATGTTTTCTTTATCTAAAAATTCTTTTCAGCCTCCACCAATGTCAATATTTACAAGTCGAGCATCGTAAAAATTCTCAAGTTTTTGAGATCTTCGGCGTACAGACAAATTCACTTCTATTTACATATAAATTTAAAGGGAAAAATTTTAGTCTGTCCGTCCATCGTTCTATCCGCACGACGAATCAAATATCAGGATCCAAATACCCGATGTAAAAGATCCCCGAACTCCGAGTTAAAAAAAAGTCTAAATCGATATTTGCGAAAGGGCCAGAATGTCAAAAAAGTTATTCGTGAACGAACCTCAAGAAACGCTTTTTCAATATTTTTTCAATTGTCATTGAATAAATAAATAAATATTTTTAATGAATTCACCGAGAGCCTGTCATAAAAAAAAAACAAGGAAAATCCCTTTTCGTTCATCTTGACGCGTCTTGACGTCATTTTAACGATGAAAGTGATTGCCCACAACGACGATAAATCTATGTGAAATTACGAAATTTCAAATCTCCAAAGCTAAGTTTAAAATGGAGATACAAACATTTTATTTGGAAATCCCAAACCGATTGCTGTACAATTTTAAACACCAAGACTAACAAAGTTTTAACTGCGATTCCACTTAATTCGCTATTTATATCAGCGACGTTTAACGATGCATAACGACGCTGCAGCATCGCAGTTAACGATAAATTTGGAAGCAAAATTGTGAAAAAAATGTTTACTCGTTCGATATAATACCTGAGGGAGTGTCATATCGATATACGATCAACATCATCATTTCTCAATGTTTTATCGAATTTTTCGATTACGATTTAACGATATTTTATCGCGGTTCGTAGTACTCGTGGAATGACAAATTATCTATGATTGCGAAGCTATCGAAAACGCATATGAACAGAGATTATCTGAATTGGCGATTGTCAAATTTGATAAATTGAGCAGAACTCTGTAACATTGGGAAATAACAGGAGAAAAGTTGTAAAACTTTTGGATACTGAATCAGTGATAAATCTCGGGCAGTGACTATTAAAAATGCATATATAAATATTAATTGAATAACCCCATCGAAATAAAAGGAAAGTGAAGCAGTTTTCGGAAGTGTCACAAATATTAAAACAGCAAAATGACAGAGTAACAAAACTTTATATTAAATTAACAAAAAAAAAAAAAAACGTTCCATACTTTGTGTTTCCTTCCATCGAATCGATTGAAAATTATCAAGATTCAGTACTGTGAAATAAATTTTGTAAATCGTCAAGCAACACTCTCAAAATTGTTTAATTTTGTGAAAATGAAATTCGCTCGCATCAACTTTCATGGCTGTTATTTAAAGTAACTGACGTGCGAGATATCTGCAAAAAAAAAATTTTTTTTATAAAGCTCTGCTCATCGATGCTGTATTACCCTATTGATCTGATATGGAGATTGATTTTTAATCATAAGATTTTCACGATAAAAAATGCCCTTTTTAAATTGTATCGTTTTTACATTTCCGGAATATCGATAAAAAATTGTTTTTTTTTTTCTCGTATTTCATGTACTTTAGAAATACTCAAATCCGAATGAAAAGTGTCAGAGACATGGAATACGAACGTATGAGAATCATTTCCTGTTGAAGAAGATTGAACGAAGAATATTTTTAATGCGAAAAAAAAAAATCGCATCATGTTAGTAGTTGGCAAAAGGAATAAATATCTTCCGAGTCTCTGACGTATGAATCCCTCAAACGACTTCTTTGAAGATTATATTCTACGTTTTTCATGAAGAAACTCATTCAGACGTCTAATACGACGGATTCGACACACACGATCGAGTCTCATACAAGCAGAGTATGACTCCCAACGTACTATTCATATTATTACTAAGTTCAGACACAGTAATAATACAAGGAGTGAAGCTTTGGGTGATGCTAATACATAATACACAAAGTTTCGGTGTTCTCACTTGCTCCAAATGTCCATGATATATATAATCCCAATAGGCGCCCTTTAACTAGGTTACGGAATCCAACCACCAGGTTATTACTGAATTAACAAGTTTCCATGTAGCATCCGGAGTGCTGTTATCAGATTTCTCATTAAATCAAATTCCCTGCTGACAATTGGAAAATACAATTTAAACTTTTACCTTGACCATTCGAAATATATATTTGAAATGAACTTCTATAGACAGCTGACCATGTGAGCGTAACGATTGTCGACTGCTCGTCGAATTGGTCACAAATACGATCTTCATCAGAAAATTTATAATCGTTTCACAAAATAAAAAGATTAATTGGACACTTGAAACTTGTGCAAAATAAATCGCGATGAAATAATATTATGATGAAAAATTCGAACTAAGAATACAACTCATAAACAGTAAAAAAGATTCATTGTTAAAATTGATAATAACAGTTTCCGAACCGCTCGCACGAAGGAGCAAAAATATGGTTTCAGAAAACCGCAAAATTAACGAATGGCGAGAATAAATCCTAAAATCAGCTTCCAATAAGAGAATCGCTGGTGAGTTGAGAAAACTGGCAAAAAATGAGGGGCAATGTGGAAGAAAAATGGTGACTGCACACGTGATCTTAGAAAGTACGTCAAGGAAACAAGGAACGAAGAGAAAGAGAGAGAGAGAAAGAGAAAGAATAGATGAACAAATATCACATTGCTAGCTTGACAAGGGATGAGCTTGCAAGTCACTCTTTTTCGAGGTACACCTATCTCCTTCCTCTCTCTCTCTTTCTTCTTGGCACTCGCTACTTCTTCTTCTCGCCTTTTCTCTTTTTCTTCATCCCGTGACTGGTTGCCATACAGTAGCCAATGGTTATAATCTTTTCTATGAGACTGGCGAAACACACTTTAAGGCTGACACCAATGTCTTTTGTCAGACAGTAAAAAAATGAGACACGTGTCCAGCACGTTGGGTTTGCGAAAAGTCAAATCTCGTTAACCTCTTCGTACTGTATAGATTTACAAGTTTCATTTGATAAATATTTGATATTTGATAGTTTGATCAATATTTTAACAATGTATTTAAGTATTTTAATGAATGATAAAGAAATTGCACAGCGTAACGTCTGAAAATGCAATAGCGCAAGATTAACCTTGATGGTAAACGAGCCACATTTTCTTTTGACTCGACGTCGTCATTGACTGCATAAATATCAGTATGAATATTTCATGAGAATATTTATGAAACCATTATAAATTTGAATTCACATACTTGATTCTACTTGCTTCACGTATACGTACTCATGGTCAGCCTGTGGAGTTAAATTTCACTTTGAACATCAGTCACTTTATTTATTATTAGCATTTATATTATATCTTATTTTATTATTGCTATTAATACAACATTTGATTATATTATTTTATTATCATATCAAAATGATAACTTTACAACGTTTGATCAACGTCTGCGCAGTGTCAGCAATTAAAGTAGTGCGATGAGTGATAAAATAGCATCTTTTCACTATCGTTATTAATTTAGTAACTTAGTTATTTTCGTGGTGACTCTCTTGTTCTTTGACCTTACGGATAATATGGAGTCAAGTTTAAAAGGAAAAAAGCAGGAAAGATATAAAAATAAAAAAAAAAAGAAAGAGATATTTCATAGTTGAGAGGACATCAGTGCTCGCATCGAAAGAAGATAATAATAACCTAAGCGAAGAGGGATAAGAAAGAGCCAGTCCATTTATCCACTTTTGTAGTACATAAAAATGGCTTCGGAGCGCGCTCGGAATGACGCTTAGCCTCATTTAAAGTGCTGGCAAAGTGCCTCGGGTCAACGTTTCATTCTAACGTCGTGAACTTTAAGACGTAACGTGCTCGTCTCTCATAAATTAAATTTAACATTGATATCACGAAGTACCAATCGCGCGATGGTGCCTTCTTCTTATCTCTGCTATATATTCCTATCTCCCTTCAGTACTTATTCTTTGTTTTCATCATCGTATTTCCGTTTCCAAGGGGAAATCTGGAAATAATACTGCTCTCTTATTCCTTATGTCCTTCATTGACAAGACTGTAGTAAAAAAAAGAATTTCTTTCATATTTCTTCTTCTCCTTCATCATCCATTTTCTCTTGTTGGCTTCACGAGATGAGTCTTGCGAGCCAATCTCTCTTGTATATCGATTCCTCGACGCGCAAAATGCTTCCCAGCAGCCAGCAGCCACTGTGAATAAGGCTGGATCATCTTTTTATGGACCATCAATTTTATCACTTGACGAGAGTAAACGGACGTACGCACATCCACGCAACGCATTTATTCAAAGGATGAAAATAAAAGGCCATCTTGTGTCAGAGACAGGAATCATAAAGCAATAACCTTTCTTTTCCGTTCATCCTTTACCCTTATCCGCTTTTCCCCATATACATGATATACAAATATTGATTCATCGAGAATGACAAAAATCCATGATAAACAATTTCCATGAGATGAATTAGATTGGAAAAAAAAAATCGTTGAATTGAAAACATTCATTCAGAAAGTAGAGACAAATATCTCGGTCGAAATAAGCGTTTATCATATGATGCTTGTTACAATGAATTCGAATATTTCGGTGGCATCGAAAAAAATTTATCATTTTTCCAGGACCTCTCCTCGATCACAAATGGCGAAAAATCTCGGATATTCTCGATTTCCAGGCCTCGCTCCCGGAGAAAATCAATAACCGATGCGATCCTCCGATCAAGTAGAATAAACATAACAATTTGATCCATCAATCATTCTGAAAACCGTGGATTTATTGATAAAGCAATGTGGAGTTGACGTTTCTATTAATGGAATATGACATCGTGTATCGGTGAAACGTCAACGCGAGGTATTTTGTCCCAAAGCTCCTTTTCTCTTCCTCTTTACCCCTTTTGTTACCATTACCACACAATCCATTATACATCAACGGTTTGACACTCGAAGGTCATTTCGTCTGGCCTTCGTAAACCTCGCCCTTTTAACACCATCGGGGCACACTAAATTGTTTGAAGTTGTATACGACCTTCAATGTTTGCGTACGACGCTATTGCAACGCGAAACAACAAGCTGCGATGCTTCAACACTTCGATCAAAATATGAGCTTGAACGCGTACCAAACACGATGACAAAATTATTCGTGTCATTTTATCTTTATTCAGTGATAATTAGTTCATTTTACACCGAGAAATAAATATTGTTGATTGAAACCAATTTCGTTTTTCTGATGGACTAAAATATTTAGTTCGTTATGGGCAACCATATTTGTAAGAAAAAAAATAATTTGTAAATGCGGAAACAAATCTTTGGTGGAACCAACGAAGATTGGTGCAGCTAACCGAATTCATTTGACTGCAATGAAATATTAGGAAAATAAACGAATTCATCCAAACGAATAACGTTTAGTCAATTTGATAAACGAGGATCAAACAAATATTTATTAAAGCGAATAAAAATTGTTTTTTTTTTTTTTTTTTTTTTTTTTTTTTTTTTTTTTTAAGCAACTAAAAGAAAAAATAAATGATAGCAGTTGTTCGAAAAAAACATCATTTGGCTCTGGTGATTCGGTTGATTGATCTGTAAAATATTTTCATGATTCAATCGAATGATAACTAAATTTTTTGTCCAACAAAATGGACAAAAGACAAAATATATCTGATAAAGGAAAGCATTGAAGAGTAAAGTGAGATGATTTTTTTGAAAATATGCAGACTAGTCATACTCCTCCATGGAATGTATCTTCGATCCGAAATTTTCGATTGATTTGAAATTTAATTGAAACCGCCCACCTCCACGCTTCAGCGGTTTTTACCGGACGAATTTTCGTTGCTTCAAATTCTGTCATCCTTCTACATATTTCCTTTACGCAGGAATATACAAAAAAATGTTTGATGCTCTGCCTGAGTCAGCACACAATTTTGTCCCCATAGTGATATTTATAAACGTATGTGTGTACACGTGCCCGGGGCTTTGAACGGTAAAAATTTCCGATTAATTTCAAGCAACAAATTTGTTACAGCCGCTAGGACAGGCGCGGCTGGATTCCGACACAGGATTTCCGCGAAATTTTTTAATAAACGCGCTTCATGTCGCTTTCAGAACTTCCACGAATTTTTGTAACAGCTGATACGTGAAGGTAACTGATAAAATGTGTATCGGATATCGAGGTTTTCGTTGGATTCGGTTATGCATGTTGTTACGAGGAATTTTTACTGAATTTATCACTTCGTTAATTTCTTTTTTTTTTTTCTTTTTTTTGAGCAAGAAAAAAATTCCGAATTGCGATGTTGGTGATGCTGTGTTGATTTTCAACTTTTTAATTTTATTTTTTTTCTTGTTTTATTTTCAGGCACCAATTTTATGTGCCACGTAACGATGTGTTTTTTGTTTTTTATAAAATTATGAAGCTGGATATGGACGAAAAATTGTCTAGAAAATGAGACTAAAATGGTGAGCCTGCGGAGCTTTCGACCGTCAAACTGATCCAAGTGCTATAGCAGCCTAAACAGGAATCCCTTGGCTCAGAAAATTCAAATCCTTTTTGTCGTCTCGCACTCTGCCCACAGAAAAGACTTCAAGAGGCAATCACAGAATTTCTCGGAATTCTTATTTTTTTCAGCGAGTATTTCAGCTGAAAATTCCATATAAACTTTGTCAATTTTTTCAATCAATTATATTTTTAATAGAAATGCATTTTGCATCACTCACTGAGAACGAAATTTTAGGTGAAATATTAAAACATTTTGTTGGATATTTTATTGTCTGGGACAATTCATTTTGATGAATACGTACAACAAAATAAATGAATATTTTAACAAAATATTGTTTTCCGTGCTTTCGAAAAGAGGTTGGTTAACAAGAACTAACGAAATTCTTAAATTTTCGTGAATCTTAGACACTCTCCTTTGATTTTTTTTTTCTCTTTTTTTTTCCAGCAATTTGACTACTCAAACTGCTGGATAATAAACACACGCATTGATGTAACATTTCATTTTTTTTTAATATTCAACATTATTAATAGACAATATATTTACATAACACGGTGCGCCTGCTCTCTATCACAAAACATCAACATAAATCATCTATTAAAATACTCCAAATCGTACATCTTCGATATGCAGCTCAATCGAGTGCTTTCCTTATAAATAAATATACATAATAGCTTTCTCACATTGGCTCGAAGTCTCATTCGAGTCTTTCTATCGTACAGTAGAAACGCCGAGGAATAGTCCGCCTATTTTCATCTCGAGTTCGTTCACGAACAGTCCTCGAGTTCCAAGCATCTGCTAATTCGATTTCTTCATTGTAAATTGACAATCTTTATGAGCAAAATAACGAACATTCTATTTTAAAAAGTTGAGAAAAATAATAAGACATTTAACGACGTGACACTTTCATTCCGGACCATTTTTCATCGATACGAATTTTCAAGACTCCGACTCTCTCGTGCGATCAAGTTTTAGTAAAACTGGAGTGAAAATGGTCATCGTTATTTTCAGTATAAAACAGATGGAGAATGGAGAAAAAATGGCAAACGGCCAAATTGAAAAACAAAAAAATTCTTCGCGCACTATTATTTGTTTGATAAAAAAAAGAAAATTAAAAAAAAAAACCTGATTAAACAATTTTACTGCTGGAAAATGTTGAGGTTTTCGAAATAAAAGTTTAAAGTGAAACGCCTCATGCACGTGCACACACATAGACGTTCTATTGCGACTGCTATACCATGCAAAGTCGGTAATGAACTGTCCAGGCTGCTGGAGATAGCTTTCCATTTCGCAAAGTTACCGCAGCGGCCTCTACCATCCCAGCGTCTATCGTCGTTCACTTATGCACGTTATAATACTCCCACACTTGCTTCATTCCTATCTCTTCCTCTTTCCCCAATGCACTCGCACGTGCTCACCACTAACATCAGAAACTATCCCAATTCGCAAACTCTCCTCTCTATGTACTTATACATATTATATTTTGCACAGTTATATATATGCATAGACAGGGGATGCGCTCGAGAAATAACTATGTCACACACCTACCGCGAGTCAGTATACATTCAGCAATTGTCGGTCGTTTGAACAATGAAAAATGTATATACATAAATCGTTGAGAGAACTAATTTTCTTCTGTGCATATTTTTTGTCAAATATGGGACAATTTAGTTTTGAAATATTCTTGGTTTTTAAACTCAAAAATTCTTTGGATTAGAATTTTTATTCATACGATTATGATAAATGATATTTTGTTTGTGCCTTTATTTTATCATTGAATTCTTCAACCCTGAAACTTATAAACGGGGTTGATTTCGACTTCAGATTGATCTGAAAAAAATGAGGTTTTTGTCGATTTTTTCAATTCTTCAGTTTTCAAATGTATTTTTCGTCGACTCGTTTTTGCATGAAAATTCATTTATAGCATGTCATTCTATTCGTTATTGAATAACGAAGAAATTGGTATGGTTACAAGCCCGTACATCGGTGAGAAACCAATTTTAGGGCCAGAAATACCGAGAAGTCGCGAACAACCCCGATCTCGAGGCTTAGAAGGTCAAAAAAATAGGTTATCAGTTCCAGGGTTAATCATCAGGTTTTCGTAATCACGTTGACGATCCAAAAAAGTTAAAAAATTGCTGAATTACTGGTTCGGTTGCTTATTTCAATTTGCAGGACTCTCGAAAGGAAGCAAACTTACGAAAATGATTTTCATCCAATTTATTTCTCATCTTTCGAAGTGTTCAAATATTTATCTGTATAAATATATTATGCGAAATATACGGCATCGATTGAACACGCCGTATATTGTAACTCGAACTCTCGTGCACTCAACTTTGCCCTTGGAATGTTGACTTTTTAACGTACAGTTTGGAAACAACTTCTGATATTAAGCACGGGGTACCTCACAGCACAGCGAAGTGCTGGACTACATTTCAACACTCTTGCTCTCTCCTTTCCTCTCTCTCTCTCTCTCGTTTCCCTTCCGGAGTTATATGTCCAATTTCTACGTATTTAAACTTCGTGAATTCGGTAATCCTGAATTTATTTCATTTCAGATCGTATTTCCCTAATAAGAGAAAGAAAAGCAAAAGTTTTAACGTTCTTATTACCGTTTGCGCGTATATGCGAAAAAACAAAAACGTTAATTTTTCTCATAACGCATCGTTCAATTTCATGCAGAAATCAATGAATTTGACGAAAAATAATTTTTTTTTTCGAAAATGGTATTCAATCGAATGGAAGAATCTGGAAAAAGTCGAATAAAAAAGCAGACCATGATGTGTCCGTTTGGCAGATAGCTACAACGTTACAAAATCTATGATCCTCTTCGTAGAATGAAAAAAAAAAGAAAGATTGTCTTCTCGATACGCACGAATGATTCGCGACATATTATTTCAATTCGCAGCCACGACTTAGGGTGGTTCGTCACACAAAAATACGAAGCAAGGATTTTGTTCGCCATAAGCGAATGATAAAGAGCAGCGAGAAGCTCGGATATGAAAATTGAAGCGATGCGATGCGGGGTGGCGAGGAAGAAGAGGAGAAACGCAGGAGCTTCTTTCACGCTTTGTAAGTGACCCAGTTTCGTGACAATACACACGGGACGCGTTTGCAATCGTATATATACATATTTATACGAGCGTATATAGTTGGGCATAAAATCGACCGAAACTCAGCGAACTCGAAGCTCGTTTAAAAATCATTCGTTTTCTATTTTGATATATCAATAAATACGCTACTTGATAAAAAAAAAATGAATAAATAAATAAACTGCTCCAATTCCTTCGATCATCGTACTTTTTTATCCTCAAACTCCGGCACAAAATAATGAATAACAAAAAATAGATATTTTTTGAACAACGAAGGACGCTCGTTACCTGTCTGAAGCGATCACCAAAGTTGAACAACTACGGGCGAGGCCAGTACTTGGTTGGGTGATCGCTCAGGCATCCATAGGCTCGCGAATCAGTCGATGAACGAGAAGCAGATTTTCTGAGATTCTAAACGTGTCAAGCGATCAAAAATCAGTCAACGTAGAACCTTCTGTGTTTCGGTCAAGTTTGGTGAAATGGGGTCAGAGCGACGAAATGAGCTCATAAAAATTCACAAATTTAGACGCAGTAAAAATAATAAAAAATGAGAAAAAAATAAAAAAATTTTATGTAGAATTCGAAATTCGATCCATTTTGGATCACATTTATGTTTGATTTCTCAACTAAATATCCCGTACGATAAGTGCGAGTGTGATACGATCGGAGGAGTGTAAATAACGAGGGTTTTTATCGTCAATCAGTATTCTCTTGATCGTGAATTTTGTCATCAAACATGTCAACATTTGACTCGACGCTTTTCGAGCTATTTTTCATGATCGCATTCTACTCAAATGAAAAGCCGTCCATCAGGGCTCAAAGTGGAAGACAATTTTTTTTTTTTTGCGAATTCAAGATCCAGGCAGCTCTTCATTGATAAGTAGTTTCATCGAATATGATTTTATTCCAAAATACAATCGTATCTTGGGATGAGGATTGAAACCAGGCGAGCCAAAAAGATTCGTTCGAATGTACGAGATTACCGAGGTGTGCTCCAAGGCTCACAGGTAACGATTATCACAATTTCCCACCGAAAATTCATTCAAGGGCTCACCTACACCGAGAAATACCAAAAGAATAATATTGTCGAAAGTATTTGAGAAAAAATTCTACAAACGTCACATTCGAGTATTAAGAGCTCGGCATCAGGGCTTGCTGGGACTTTTTTTTCAATACTTAACATCCGCTATCGCGACTCTTTATCTACATTCTTGTATATTTTATAACATAATTCAATAACGAATAGATTGAATGATGCATGATGAATTCAATTTCATGAAAAATGAGTTGACGATAAATGCATTTTGAAAACCGACGAATTCAGAAAATCGACTCAAATCTCATCCTTTCGAGATTCATAAGGAATCGAAATCAACCTCACTCATGAGTTCAGGGAACAACGACTAAAGAAAAATAATTCTTCATCATTGAATTTGTGGATCTGCAGAAGACTATTTTTGTTTTGAACCACTGTGTGTAGTTCGCAAAGACAAATTTTTCAAATTCCATTCGCTTTGCTCGAATATCCGGACATGTTTGTAGCAGTTAGTGAGAAATACAGTCGCTTGATAAAATAGCGAAATGGGAAAAATACATGAATCATTTTTCGACGAAAGAGCCGAGTGAAATAAGCTGTAGACCTGAAAACTTTCAAACGTTTTCAAAAGACTTCTATGTACTTCGGTGAGTTATATTATTCTTTGAAGATTGTTAAAAAGTGAAGGTAGTTAATTAAAATTCTTCAAGTTCTTCTGATTTTTATTGTTTCAGAAGAATTTGCACTCGTTCTGAAACAAATTTCATGGTGAAGAGAAACAAAACGATATTTCAAAGATTCTACTGCACGTGTAAAAGTATAAATTTCGTTGTTAAAATATGATTAAAGTTGACCCTATTTTTGGCACCTGTTGGTGTACGTAAGCCCTTGATTAAAGTTCGAATTAGTTTTTACGATCGCACCAGACTGATTTTATTGCGGAACGACTTTACATAAGAAACGAAGAGATCCATGAAAAATCGTTCTCGAGTGAGGAGCTTCAACGAAAAGTTGTCAGTGGCCTGAAAAATATTTTTTTCGGTCGTTTCCAGAATAAACACAAAAAGAATAAATTAGACGCGCCACTCAATTGGCAGAAAACTATAAAGCGAAAGAGATCCTCACGAATGATAAAAAAAAATCGAATGTACTTTGCCCTTGCCTAGCAAAAGGGAAGGGAAAAAAAAACAAAAAATAAGTATGTCGCAGCAAAGCACAAGGGTTTAAAATTGGACATGCACAAAACTCTTGTAGCTTGAAGCAGAGCACAAACGCTCTCAACGTTCCAGAAAAAAAAAAAAAAAAAAAAAAAAAAAAAACGAATAGAAGAGAAGTTTTTTGCATTTTTTCTTCTTTTTTTTTTGTGTTGCCAAAAGTCAAAAGGAAGCTTGAAATTCAACGTTGTACAGGAACTGATATTTGCGCGGAAAATGAATCACCTCAGTTGTATAAACGCACGGAGGACGATAGATACAGTGGTAAAGGAATACAATGGTTGGACAATGGAAGCTCTGTGCGGTTGTGGAAGGGCGTCTCGTAGCTTTTCAGCCCCCGCCGACTAGTGACGCTCTGTGTGGTGGCGCGAGAACGAACTTCGTACATATATATTCGAATATATACACGTCTGTATATATATATATATACAGTCGTGTATTTCTGTCTCTTCCATTGCACCCAGGTAATTTGTGTACGAACCTTTCTGCCTCGAATGAAGCAATTTTCGACAGGACAACTCGAAATTTCAGAGTTCGTTTCAACTGAACCATTTCTTTTTTTTCTCCCAAAGCAATACACAATTAAAAGATTGAATTTCATGTAATGTTTGTACGAAAAATCGAAACATGCAATAAAAATCGTCGTTACCATCCACTCTGTACATTCAACTAGGATCGGAGTGAAATAAATTTGGCAGGAGATAATATTCAGGATGAAGGAGACAAGGATCGAGCTCGGATCAGGATTTGTCTACGATTTGAATACGCGTGAATAATTTTTTTGAAAAATTCAATTGATGCCTTTAAAACTTTTGGAACGGTCGCACAAGAAATCTGCATCATTGGATTTTTATCTTATCAAAGATTCCCATTGAAAGTCAACGCGACAATCAATGGATGGATGTTTGTAGGCAATTTTGAAAGTCGTTAGAAACTGTCGTTTTCAACATGAAATACTCCATGCATTGTTCAGATACATGCATATATAAATGTATACGTTGCATGTATAAGCGATATACATTATATATTAAATTTATTCTAACAGGATGCGGTGTTTCGTGGTCGCGTCCTCCCGTTTGTTTCATCCGAGGTGAACTGCAGCGAGATATTTTCGAAAAAGGATTTCAGGCAGGATAGTTTTTCGTCAAATTGTTATTCCGTTCTCTCTGAATTCTTCAACAAACCAGAAATATCTTTTGGCATAAATTGTTTTAGAAAATAAATGTCTGTTTTACACCCACGATGACTACTTATTTTATTAGAAATATATTTCGTTCGAAATGATAAATTTTTGTTGAAAATTAATCGGATAATTTATTCTTTTCAATGAAGGTAAAAAGTAGACGAAAAAAATAGGCGTTTTTGGTTACGTTCGTCGAAGAATAATGTTTTCATGAATTTTTTTTTATTCCTAAAAGGCTGCCCGGCGCGATTCGATTCAACGGAGCATCAATTTTTATTCCTTTATTGGACATTCAATATTTACCATGTCCATAAAGTTTTGATGGACAATGAATTTTTGCTTGGATAATCGATCTGCGGATTACGAACGAGCAAAAAACAATTTTGCGTTTCATACTCATTTTTTTTTTTTTTTTTTTTTTTTTTTTTTCCAGCATATCAGAGAATAATTAATCGTGAAGGATAACGCGATAACGAATTTCCGCATCGTTATTATTAAACGTATTTCAATGTTGATTCATTCGCGTTTAATCGTTTATTTCTAACTGATGATTAATAAACTCATTGTTGTTGATATTATTATTAATTTTATTATTCTACTATTTTATATCGAGAACTGAAAAATTGAGTTTTCTTTCGATCATAAACGAGAATAATTAATTGATAAACCGAAACCATGCTCTCATCAACCCAAAATGAGGACAAAATTCAATTCGATTTAGAATATTAATTCAATATACTACGATATTTAATTAATCGTTGTAAATTGATCGAAAGCCATTTGGATAGTCCCTGGAGGGACTTATATCTCAGTTCGAAATAGTAGATCAGGTCGCCATATCTATATGTCTGATTAACATCTGTCGGATTATTATGCAAATTGAGCGTTGACCTGGTCAGATGGTTGACACACTCACACAGAGGTACGAACATGGATACATAAACAGAGAGGAGGAGGAGGAGGAGGCAGGCAGCTTCATCGCAATCCCAAAGACACGGATTCCCTCAGGGAGCTTTTCACCTCACGTGTTTCACATAAATATACAACAAGATATAGAGGAAACTCGAATATCGATTTCCATATAACTTCGTTGTTCTCAATTCAGTCGTCTTGCTCTGCTCATCCCCCGAAGTTATTCCAGTTTCTGGATACCAAACACAATTTTCAAAAGTGTTTTTTTTTTTGTCTTTTTTTCATTCATCTTATACTTTCGTACATCGATGTGCACTTTTTCATATTTCTGGAATAATACATGCAAATATTTAAACGATGCTCCAATATGTAAAGAAACTCTCGAATCAAATCGAGTACAAAACTTTCGGAGGAAGACAATGAAAAAAGTAACGAATGCTTTTTTTCATTCCAGAACGTTTTTGCTGTGACAATTCAAACAAATCCTGTTCGAACTCCTCGCAGTAATGAGATCAAAAACAGAAAATTCGAACAGACGAGTCACCGAACATATATTTTTCCTGAGATTTGAAAATTTCGCATGGCTTTCGGAGTATTATCTGCATAAATATATGATATCGATACCGAGCATTGGCATACGGTTATTTGATCGTAGCCAATAGAAGGCGATACTGTTTGAAACTTTGTTTACGAACACGAGATTTCCATGGGCGGATTCCCATGGTTTAGGAAATTTTATTTCATTCCTTTTCTTTTTTCATCTCGATGATATTCGTCCATTTTTTTTTTTCATCATTAAAGACTCGAATTATCGTATTAAATTGGGGCGGGAATTTCTTTTAGTTTATATTAAATAATGATGTGATAAATGTATTGTCGCATAGCAATATTTCATGTTGTGTCAAGCCTGACTTTTGCTGCAGTTGCTTTTCTGTTTTTTTTTTTTTTTTTTTTTTTTTTTTTTTCTTTATCATCTCTCGTATATCATTCGAATGGAGATTTCGACGGTGGCCGCGATGTCACCCCTTTCACGTGTATGCAAATATGAATTTTTCCTCGTCCTGGCCAAATGTTCTAATATTTACTTTCGCATTACATTTACTTTCGCTGGTGTTCGGTTAAAATTTTAATATCCGGCTTCGAGACAGGAGACATTAATTTTCCAAGCAATATAAATGAGCTAAAAAAGCATGTAATATAAATTTTCCAAATTTTTTTTTTTTTTTTCGCCAGCTTCTATTAAACACGTGAAATATCTGAAAAAAGAAGAAAAAAACACTCGTTTTACCTCGCCTCAAAGTCCGCGTCAACGTTTGTCATTCAATTCAAATTCTATAACGTGATATTTTTCCTTCGTAACCGTATTATTTTACCAGCTTTTTTCAACCTTCGTATTCAGGACACTCGCATACCTTTGCCTAGTAATTACGATTTCATATTCTTTGAAATTTTTCTCAGTACAAATAAAATGAATTTTTGAATTATCGAGCAAATCTCTTCTTCAATTTTTTCAACGTTTCAAGATTCGTTCTAATATCGTTACTGATGCAAAATTCATTAAATTCATTCAAGGCCCAAGTTTAGTTGAAACGTTATAATTGACTCTTTAAAAGTGATGAGAATTGAGTCAGAAAAAATTGATTGAAACAGTCATTAGCTCATTGGATGATGGAAACGACAAAGCAGGTTGGAAATTCAATGAAAAAGGATAATTTTTATAAGAGCAATAGTGACGGATATGAATTTTGTTTTGAAACCGATTAAAACGTTGAAGATTTTCATATCTACGTGAATATTTATATCGAGAGCATCCCACTTTATGAGCCAACCTGAGAATGAAAATATTTGATTTTCAAAGATCGATAAATCAATAAACTGCGCTGCGATAAAGAATATCATAAAGATCGTTTCTTTGAGCATGGTCCAAAGGAGCGCCATGGCCAGGTCTGCCCCACAATCTCCTCCACGTGTCAAAATGTCGTCGACAGCTTTCCTGCTCGAGTCTCCTCTCCTCCTGAAATAATTCGGTGTTACCCATGCAGGTAATAAAATAAAATTGTAAAATGTGTCATACATCGTGACACTTATCGATCGAGCCATCAATTACAATTAGCTGATTTTTTTTTCAATAAAAGCCATCAGACTCACCAGAACGGTCTCACGCTTCCGTTGTATTTGCTCTGCTAAGGCAGTGATGTGCTCCCGATTGCCGACATTCAGAGCTCGCAAACTATCCAGTGGCGAAACATTGATCACGGTTATATCAGCTTTATTAATGGGAAGAAAAATATATTTACAAACAAAAAATATTACTTTCAAACGCCAATAGAATTTTTATAAAGAATTCATGAAAATTTTTGCTCTCATGTAATTTTGCAAAGAATTTTGTTTTTTCATTTTGGTTTTGCAAGTATTATCAATGTGTTGAAAAATGAAAATTAATATTACTTTGATATAGGAAGATGAATTTATTCGCGTTCGAGGAAAACCATACCATTGATCGAGGACACTTTTCCTTTTTGTATTTTCTATATACGTACAAAAATATAGTTTCATTCGTACATTTTCCATCCCAATTACTACCATAGAAACAAAAAAAAAGTCTACAGTTTCGTGCTTCATTTCCATCGGTATTGAACTGGCAACTTGCTTTCTTCGTGATAGGCTCAACGACATTTCCATTTTTAATTAGAAAATAATTACTTTGATGCCCTGTTGACATTCATTAGCAATGCACGGACCAAACAAAGCTATCTAAATCCCCGACCGATGGACGAATAGATGCTCATTTGTGTTGCAGTGATCAGAATAATGAGTAATGACTCTGATTACAGTAAATAACAGTTCAGTATGTATAATGTAGGCTGTTTTTCAAAATTCGATTTTTCAATTCGAAAAAACGATTTCCGCACAATTTAGAGCTAAAAATTCGAGGTCACACTATTCATATTATTTCTTTTTAAAAATTCTTATTAAAATTGTTTATAAAGATTTCTAATCCGCTTAAGGATCGATTGTAAGCAACCGAACTTGCCAAATTTTTCTATTTTTTTACCAAAATATTATTGTGATCCAAATTATCAGAATTCAGGTTTTTTAACGACTAATCTTTGATTATTGGAGAGAAAAACCGTGTTCACGATACTTCTGATCGATTTTTTGCGCATAAACAACGGATATATTCGGTGCCTGAAAATGCTTGACTTTGCAATTTTATTCCGAAAAAACTAGATGTTCAATCTAGCCGAAATTTTTACAATAACCGGCTAAAACTTTCATCCACACCACACAAAAATTTCAGGTCAGAATCTTCGATTTGACCCAAAGATCGATGATCCTTAATAATTGAGTTGGAAACAAAAAAAAAAGAGCTCGAATATTAGCGAGGAGAAAACGAATGGAAATCGATCGATCCGAAAGGAACTTGAATTTAAATCACAAAATAAATCGATAATTTCTCAAATTTCTGCTTTATTTGACGAAATTTATGAATTTCATTTGATTTTAATCTATCATGAACAAAATACTTTTTTCAAACATTTCATATAGTCCCTGAATAAAAAATTTTGAACGAACACTTAAAAAAAATGAGTTAAAAATGGAAAATTTGTCTGAAAACGTTGACCAGTTGGAATTTCTACACTTCAGTCCCTAATCCAAGGTGAATTGGTTGTTTGTCACTTTGGAAAGGTGTTGCCATGTGACAACAGGGGTGCGAGGTTTAGAGCCAGAGAAAAGTTGACGGGTAGAATATGTTAGCAAAGAGGAAATGGAGTCTCGGAAACAGGTTGGCTCGGAGGATGCTAAACTGTTGTATAACACACAATGTGTCCGGTAATGGTTTGGACAGTGTCAGCACGCGACGCGTATAGCGTGTGTAGCACGTAAATTCACGTCGCGAATTCTCTCACTCTCTCTCTCTCTCTCTCTCTTCTTGTTCTCTCTATTTGCTTTCCCAATCTCATCTCCTTTTCTCTGCCTCCCAACGATCCCACATTTCGTTATAATTCTTCAGTGCGGTGGTCCATATTACGAATTGATGAAGATGGGTCCGGTTGTCCTGATCAGGATTGCGGTAGCCCATCTAGCTTCACACGAATGATTAATTAACCCGGTATACAACACGCTCGAATCTCGCGCGAATAGTGTCAGACACTTGGCTACGATAAACAATGTTCCAGCTCGATCAAGCATCGCGCACATATATACAAATTCAAGCTCCACATGTATATAGCCCTCGTTCCTCTTACCCTGGCAAACTAGACCTCCATCGAGGTGAAACTCAATAGTGTATTCCATTAAACGCTATCAAAGTGTCTCATTATACGTCAGCCTCTACTCAGTGATGAAGCTTCTTCCTCCCCAAGCCTTCGATGCAAAAGCAGCCTATCCTCCCTAATGACCCGCTTATAGGCACAGCTTTATCGGCCAATAAACCAGAATTAGTGCTGTATCGGAAGCAACGAGCGTTATAACTCCCTCTTCCCCTCTGTTATATCCAATTTCGACACCGTACGTTAACCTTGATCGACCCCAAGATTTCACGCTCCCCTTACAAACTCCTCTTAATCGTAACTTATCACTTGCTCTTTGATGGGAACCACTAAAAATTTCGTTCCCACATCGATGTCGAATGTCCTCACATTTAGGGAGAAAAACATTCCTACATTAAAACCGATCGAAAAATCATGTTTTTTACGTTTGTGAATTTGCGACTCTGAAATCTCTTTCTCGGGTATGAATATCACCGATATTTTACAGTCGTGCCTCATGAACTTTAAAATGTTCGTGCGCCGTGAGTGGCATGTCGAAACGACGCGAGTATTGCTTTTCCACGGATATTCTCAATTATTATCACATCCTATTTGTATTTTGCTCCGGTAACTTTTATTTAACAACCCCCAATCAAATGTCTATAATATCGAGAAAGAAAAAAAAACTTTAATATTACCGGAGTCGATATTGCCACAGAGAAATACTTCTGTAACACACGCAAATTGCAGCAAGCTCCTCACAGTCGAGTGAACCACTCTGTTTAACCCTTTCTGGGCATACACCAGGGTGCAACAACACTTTGGTACCCCGAACCACTTTGCATAGCAAATGCAAAGTGCCTCGGGTTCTACTTCACACAAGAAAAATCCTCAGGGTCTCATACAACTTATAAGAGACGGGGGCTGGAACTTACGTTTGAGGGATGAAACGATCGGATTCGTGTTGTTTGGGGTGCAATAGTACCACGTGAAACTCAAATCACGTGCAAATTTCTGTTCACCGAATTTTTAATGCTGTATTTTTTATCTTAACGCTATCTCTATTGAGGCTAAAAGTAAATTAATTCTTCATGAACAGAAACGAAGCGGTTGTCCATGAAGGTTTGTCGATCATGTAGCCTCAAAGTGATTGTTTCGTTAATACTTTACGTTGCTTTTAAAACAAAAGAGAAATTTCACCAAGTTTATAACATTTGACCGATTCATTTCGGACTCTTTCGACTCCCATCAATAATCAAATCAATCGCACTATTCCAAACCCAATATCAGTAGACATTCATCGATTTTTCTAAATATACACACCTGTCGATCACATATCCAGGTCGAGTAGCATCTGTGGCGATAAAACGTGTACCGTGAGGCTGTGAATAATGGTATCTCGTCAAAAGAGGCACCAATTCGACGCCCCCGGTAAGTTTGTAAACTTGGACATCTTCTCGATAATCATTTTTCCGGGCATTGCAGCTTGTATCATCAGCATTTCCATCGACATTCGATTTGTCCGGATGTGAATCCGGTGCTGCATATCGAAAAGCCAGAAAATCTTTCATTTTATGGAAAAAAAAAAGGGAACCCGTACGTATAAAGTTTGGTAAAAAGTTTAGATATGCTGGTTGACACGTGTTTATAGAATATAGCGAGAAAAAAACGAATTGAATATTCTTCGTTGTCCTATACGAGGTCGTAGAATAGTGCATGAATGTGCAAAGTACGTACCGGGTCTTGAAGCGTTGTCGAAGAACGTATTCGTATCCAGGGGCGCGAGAGGATCGATTTCCGTTTTAGCCTCGCGAAGTCTCGCGATCAGAGAACCGCTCGTCCAACCCTGTGAGGATATATCCAGTTGACGTAGCCATAAGAAAAATAATCTTGACTCTAAAACTATATGTATACATTGATATATAATAGTTGCGAGTGGTGCGACGTGTGCTATGCAATATCCGCTGGTGCAATTCCGATGCTGGTATTTCTGTTATTGGATTTCTTGTATTCGTTTCGAAACCTCCTCGTAAAGAACGAGGGGCTGCTTGATCGGTAGTCACGAAACCTATCGACGCTTACTATGACGACGGTTTTACTTTTTTTTTTTTTTTTCTTTTTATGGATTTTTCGAAATGAGCATTCGCAGCTAAAGAAGATTGTAGCCAAAAAGTCTTTTGATGAATTATATTTTGGTCAAATTCGTGTCATTCATCGTTGTCGATTATTGATAATTATTTATCAACGTGAATAAAAAAATTGTGATACTTTATTTCGTGAAAGAAATTTAAAAAAAAAATACAAATTTGCAGTCTGATACTGGCTTAGAATGAGGAAACGTGGAATTGCAAGTCACTTTCCGGATGTTACCTTGCTTTAATTAATCATGCAGGAAAAGGAAAAAGGATTAACAAGGAGCTGGTTATCTAATAAGCATTTCCGAGACGCTTCACGGTACAATATTGTTATGATTATTATTGCAAGGTAAGCAATAATGGAAAACTTGGCCGTAAATCGTCCGGGCATAAATCCAGGCTCGGTTGGGAACAAGTGCTCGAGAGGGCTGCAGGGATAACACCGAGGAATATCAGCCAACAACCCCCTCAACGGTGCAGTGACCATGAATACAGCTATATTGAATGGGAGGGCGCGAGCGTCAAGGAAAAATTCTCGGCTGCTACTGTATGCTCGAATTACTTGGCTTCGCATATTCACTTTTAAGCTTTACGACCTTTAAGTTATGGCAAACGATTCCAAGAGAAAAGATCTTAAATGTCAGCGAGAACGCTATTTCTCAGGTGAACAATATTCCGACTGAAATTTATATCGACGCGTGGATACAAATTTTCCAACATTTTTCTTTTTTATTCAGGGACGATTAAAAATTTTATATCAAGACTTTTTTTTTGTTTATTCTTTCGTTTACTGCATACCTTCAAAAAATAAAATACAATAAATCACTACGAAACGATTGATTTATTTTCTTCGAAAAAATGATTTTATTCGCCTGATCATGCGAGAGCTTGATGGAAAAATGTTTTACACGAAAAAGTGCAGTCGAATGATCAGTGTTTCTATTCAAAATTCAATAACATTATTACTGGCGTTTTACAACACAGATAAGTCAGAATATTTTTTTTGTATTATTTCTTTTTTCATTCCGTCTGCGTACCATGGACTCGCGAAATCGCACTCCCAGCAACTTTGGATCCCTCCATGGAACTCCGCCAGGACCGGGACGACCCCACGGTGACGTGGGTTGCGCCAGCTAAGCACACGCCGTACACTGTCACCATGGCATATTAAAGAGCTTCTAAGCACGTATCTGAGAGTCAAACTTTGGTCTATCTCTATTTTAATCCCTTTTTTTTCAATAAATCACGTCGATAGAAGCTTCCGATCATCCGAAATTCGATCGCTTATTCAATCTGTTGCTGATAAATTTTCATATTAATAGTTAGAGATTCGGAGAACTTTCGATTCAAATTCCTTTATCGATTAAAATCAAAGTTCTCATTTTACTAGTTTTACCTTTCCAAAATCAATCATTCGCTGTCTCCGCCCTTGATTAATCTAACGAAAAACCTATTTTTTTTCCACAATCAAAATTCTCGATTCAAATCTTTTGCTGACTACAATGAAAAACCGTGACCCCGACTGCCTTCAGTGCAAATCTAATGAATTTTATTATCCCTTGTATGCTCGCTTTTTTTCCCGCGTGAATAAAAAAAAAAAGATAATTATTTTTCCTCCGTAATCAAAAACGATGGTTACCTTCAAAATAGAATTTTATCCTGCCGAGTGTGAGCATTGTTTTAGCAAATTTATTCGGATTTTTTGAGTTAAATACAACAACAAAAAATGATGTAGCAGCTTGGCCGCAAAGATATAGGGTATATGTGCTTGAATTTTGCAGCAATCGTTGTTTGCACAGTGCCCATTAATTAGTGGAATGTAAACACGTTGTTAGCAAAAGCAAAACGTAAGCAGAGAGTCACGAAACGGTCAAGCCATGGCTATAAACCAAGGGGATCCCGTAAACGCTGAAAATCGTATATATATACCACTTGAAATATGCAAACAGAATAGTCCTAAGCGTAAATGAGGCGAGACTTTGAAGCTCAAGCCATTTTTCATACGCCCCTATGGCTTTTGCCACTTTATATATGTATAATATCAACCGGTTCATATGCGCATGTCCTTTGCGTGCATTCCGGAACGAGAGACGCACACGGAGCTTCCGTGTCCCTTTGCATCTGCTAATCTGCTTAACTATGACAAATGGAGTGGCATTTGAGGCCAAAGGGATACCCAATGTATACGAGAACTGTATCAATAGCCTCGTGACTCTACTTAACCAATCTACATCTATTTCCCTCCTCTTTTTCTCCTAATCCAATAGCAAAGTATTTATCAAATTCTCTCAGCAATTTTCTTAGCGCAAAAAACCTGTTGGAATTAGTTTTTTAATTATCATTTCATTTCGTGAGATTCGCGATTTTTGATCACGATTGATATTCCAATCGTTGAATTATTTCATACGAGGGATTCTCTCAACTAATGAAAAATGAATTATTCTTTTTCCTTCCGTTCTGAAAACGGATTACGTTATTTCGCTGATTTTCTGTCCACCAGATTTCTACTTTGTGGGAATACGACTGATTAATTTTTGATTTTTGTTGCTTGAGTACAGATGGAGAAAAGTTAATTATTTATGATCTTTCTGCCTTCGCTCATAAATGCTAAGGGAATGAGTATATTTTTGTTAAAGGATCGAGCCCGATAATGAAAATTTCGATTTAGAATGATTCTAAATCAAAATAAAAAATAATAAAAAGAAAATTGAAAAGGAGAAAGAAAATTAATAAATAGAATATGAAAATGAAGAAAGAAAAATGATAAATAGAAAATATTTAAACAGTCGAAAAAAATAACTCGTTTTTGCAAAAACGTCAACAAACGAAAGAAAAAGAATTTTCAAATTCCTGAATAAATGGTACCGACGGGTATTTAAAACTGCCTATAATAAATAGACACCACAGACATCCGAAAATTGGCAGCAACGTTAGTATTTTTCAACATGGCAATAAAATTAGTATTTCTCCAGGTTCATCCTGTATTATAGATAGATATCTAGATCTTTTATTAACTACGCGTGACTATCCCCGAGCATGAATATCTGCTCACTTACGCATGACGTTAACTATGAGTTTAAGTTTTTGCTCTTAAAATAAGCCACGCTATTCGCGTATCGCGAACAAAATATTTTTTTTTTCAAGTAAAAGTAACTCAAGATACTATTTTTGAAAACGAATATTTCCGAAATGAATATAAGTAAAAGAAAAAAATAGTACAAAAATTCGTTTTGTACTATTTTTTTCTTTTTTCAAGAATTCGACAAGCAAAAACGATTTGTTAGATTATTCTGAAGGTGCTAAATGTTATAAAATATGAAAATACGTTTCGTGAACAACGAAAAATAGCGATAAAACATTTTTCGGAAAAAGTCCTATTTTCACCCCTTAGAAAGAGCCACTTTCACTAGCCGAGTCTAGTCCTTTAACTGCGAATAAACCTAAGAATTATTACGCATGTTTGATGTACCGGTAATTTAATAACAGCGCAAACCGTTATCGTACTTTCCACTTGGGCTTAGAGGGAAGCAGTTTGAACGTAATGAATAAGTGCCAAAAGTAAACAACCTGTCAGGATCGACATTAAAGTCAAACGTTATGGTTTCCGCAATTGTCGACAGTTAACGAAGATAAAGACGGAGTGAAAGAGAAGTTTAAAGTCCTGAGTGGTTAACGTGGTAAACTATGAGAAACACTCGTGTTTTGATGCGGTTAACTTCCCTCGTAATTATCTGCTACGAGAATGAAAAGGACAGGGGAAATGTTGAAGGCCGCAACCATAGAATATGTCGCTAATCGAACGAGAACGAATTTCCGCTTTGCTGCTGCTGCTGCTGCTGCTGCTTTTACACCGGATCGTTTCGAAACGCTCTCTCGAGTAATTTCGAATAGAAACAGAAGAGGGAATCTCGTCACGAGTCGTCTTCATGCACTACCGGAACGAGCTCTTGATACAAAGAAATGTCATGGAAACCAGAAGCTTCCGGTTTCTTGGCAACGAACGAGCGAACATGGCGACGTTACTCCTCTTTTCAACGGTATACAGGGCGAAATAACATGATATATAAAAGGCATGAAAAATAAAATAATTGAGAAGTTTTCATTCGAATCGAATTAATTCTATTATTTTTTTTTTTTTTTCACGAGCTATCTTTATATGAATCGTTCAAAAAACTTATTCCTCCCTTCACTTTTTTATCTCCCTTTTTTTTCAAGTTTGCAATTCATGACATTTATAAAATCACCTTTTTATTGATACGAAAAAGAAACAAGAAGAATCCTTCCGGTTCCGACATTCGAGAATAAAAAAAAAAATAATAAAAAAAAAAACCTTTCGAACCGCATTTTAGTTTCCTGGAAATAGCCATTTCAAACGGGATTTATTACGTGATAAATATTATCACGACGCCTTGTGTATAAAATTCCCATGCATATAAAACGGTAAATCGATTGCAAAAGGACGACTGTATACCAAATTCGCATTATTCGTACGTGGCTCAAACGCTAATTAATATTCATGATCTTATCGAAGTATCCTCCAAGTTATCGAACCCTTCGCCAACTCCTATTCTCTTTTCTATCCCCACTCTGATTTCGGTGTTTCAGGGACGAAAACTCCGCAGGATTGTATGAATATCACGAAAAATACAGGCCTTTGAAACGTCAAAGAAAAAGATGAAAAAAAAAAAAAAAAAACATGAAAAAAAATTGTTTTAAAAGTCGAATGAGTCTCTGGACTCAACGACGTTTCAACTTCAAAAGTTTCGAATTTGAAACAAAAAAAATCGAATCTAGAACGAATATTATTTCTCTCAAAAGATTGCGGACAACTTTCATTTTCTTACTTTTTTTTTTTGTTATTTCTTTTGAATAATCATTCTTATTATTACGTTTATTTTAATAAATCGAATTAATTTCGAATAATTGGAATTTCAAATTAAATTCTGCAGCTCACGAAACCTTAATTCCGGAAATTCGCAATTAAAATCGATCATGTATTGATTCATCCATGCGGCAAGAATATTTCTGTTCCCGATGTAATTACATCTATAATGAAACGCCAGTCTTTTTGTCCTACGAGCAGTCGGGAATTAAAAATAGAAATATCCCGGTATTTCATTGCCTATAAGATATTTCGAAAGTATTCCAATTCAAACCGCATCAACGAAAACCTGCTTTATTATCAGAAATTATTAATAAATCTTCGATTCCATTTTTATACGAATTATCCATCAAACGGACGTTGGCACAAAAATTTATAAATAAAACAAACCAGAAGATACATTTGGAAAAATATTTTTCTGGCTCGTTTAAACCGGTTGAAAAAAATGTCGAATCATTCGATGAATGTATTGAAACGAGAATGAATTTGAAAACGAAAACTTGGCAATTGCTCATTCGATTTGTTCCATTTTACAAAGAATTTCGATTTTTTTTTAAATAAATGGAATGAAACTTGTAGCAAAACCTCATTTGAATCGATGAACCCATTGGAATAGAAATCTATAGATAAAAAAGTCGTACTAATCACGAAAAGTAAAGGTCAAACGGTTGTAAGATTGACGTGGAACGCCCCGTATTTGCTATATGCGGATATTTCCACTGATTGTCAGACCGCGGGAGTCTCTGTGTGCCAAAACCACTAGCGTACATCTCCCTGCGATTCTATGTATATACTTGTATACCTACACAAAGGGCAATTCAGGTCAAATTGATCAATATATATTCTTGATCCATCAATCGTACTGAAATCTTTTATCATGAACAGCAATGTTGCCAAAGATAATAAGATCGAGGATTCTTAACCAAATGATCTCCGGATTTTATTTCATTCGAGTATTTTCTCACTCGATCAAATATTTCAGGAACATAAATGTATCAGAACTCAATATATATTTTATACGAGTATACAATTCTGATAATTCAGTAAAAAAAAAAAAAATTTGCCCCGAAAATTGTATGATTTTATTCGCATTATTGAATCGAATGCTGTGAATATCGAAAAATAGAAAACGAATTCTCCTCAAGCATCGGGTCAGCTTTGAATTGCAAAATAAGAAGAAAACTGGTACTATTGCGCAGGTTGAAAAATGTTTCGCTCGTCGATATTATTCAGTGTCATTTTTTGTTGTGATTCTTCGTTGCAACGAACCCAACAAAATTTTCAGCGATTTTCGACTTTTTTATTCGCGATCTGCTTGTAAAATCACTAAAAAATTATCGTTAAAGCTCGTGAGAAATGGAAAAAAAATGACTATTTTGTTCATACATAACTCCTCAAGAGCGTGACGCAAACGCAGTCAACGATGTAGACAATAAAAATAAAAAATAAAACTTTTTACCGTTGTAGCAATAACGAACAAGATCAATGGACCAAATTAGAGCCTTTGGAGCACACATTTTTTCGTAGAAAATTCGTTTTTCTGCAATTTCATTGCTCACACCATTCGCTACGCGAAGCACAAAGATTTCTGAAGTTTTTTCAAGTCTCGTTATCGAAGTCTTTAGAACCTCTGATAAATTTCGAACCACCAAATTCAATCGAAAAACATTTTTAAGACGCCGATCCCAAATTTGATTAGGTATATATGCCACAAAAGATTAAAGTTTCAAGGATCATATCTCCAGCAGTCGTAATGTAACGTGAAATGCCCCATGTGCACGCGTTACCTGACAAGATACTAAACTGTGCTACGAGTATTTAGTGACACATTCGGAGCTCCATAGTGTTGGAATTGTTGGAGATAGATAGAAACGAGAGACAACACACATCGGTATTGCAAGTCTGGTCGCATGCACCCAACGAATAGATCACTCCTTTCCCAACAATGAATATATATATGTAGATATACGAGAAGAAAAAAAAATGACAAAAAAAAAAAAAGAAAAAAAAGAAAGTACACACGGTGCTGGAGAGGAATATCGTGATATATTGATGTTAGATGTATATAGCATTTGTGAATAGTGGATATTGCTAAAAAAACAAAAATTTTTTTTTATAGATGAAGGGAGAAAAAAAATAGGGAAATATTTCATAGTCGTTTTACGTACGCACGACACTCTTGTATTTCGAAGTAAAATCAAAGAGAAGGGACTCTCATGACGGATAAAGAGGCCGGTAGAAGTATATATTTACCTGATTAGTGTAGCCGCAGGTTTTTGCAAAGTCAAGAGGCTCCAAAAGGACGTTCTTCTTTCGCATCGAGCCGGCATAAGGTGCCCCACCACCCGGTTTACCCCATGGCGAATAATTCATCTGCATTTGACGCAACTGTCAAAAATCATAGTTTTATTAAGCCTGCTATTCGGTTGATTTTGTTTATGATTTTTTTAATGATCGATGACTCTTGTGTTTGCTCATCATTCGCCTTTCCTGTCGATGGAGCTCGGGGGACATGTTCGAGGGTTTATTTAATCGTGAATTTCTTGCTCTTCGTATACGTGTTCATCGATTTAAAAAACGCCTTAAGATTCGAAGCTTTCTCGCCTACATTTTCGAGCATCAACAGTCTAATATTTCGTTGAAATTCGCAATGAAATGTTATCCGTCAAAATGGGAGCTCGAATGCGAAAAATAAAAAAATAAAAATCTTGAAACAAAAGCGTATTCAATTCATCAAAAGATTTCACGGGGACCTCGTCACAGCGCACATAATCTGCGAAGAAAACTCGTGAGCACGAAGTCTATTCGTCGAGGAAACTATTGCTAAATAACAGGATGATAAATTCGAGGAGATTTTAGTGACTGAACCCTCGTTAAAGTTGTCAGCGTTCGCTGCCAGGACGGTTAATGGATCCTTGAAATAAATAAATTAATGGGCAAGACAGCTGAAGAGGAGGGTCCTATGGGGATATGAAAAAAAAATGGCGAGAGGTCCATACTGGGCTTTATCTCCTTTATTAAACGGATAATATTATTCGTGAAATTCTGCTGGTCGTATAATTGCGAATGCAGGGGGAAAAGCACGAAACTCGATATATTCTGGTCCTCAATGAAATTTGCGTTTGGTGTACGAAGAAGATTACGCAGCTTGCCCAATGCACACACGAACCACACATCCTCGGGTCCACAAGTGTGTATACACATCGAACAACCACTTCATATACACGTGTATATATAATAATAATAATAATAATAATAATAATAGTCGGACCAGCAGATGAGATGGATTAGCGCAAGTTAGAACAGTCCTGTTTCTTGAAATAGGTCCCACCAGAGATTATGCAAATTGAATAGTAACTCTTGGTGCGGGGCGCGGCAACGCCCACAACCTAGGAATGGGTCAACGTCGGAATACGCTGAGAAACCTCGCACCGTGTTGCATATATAATCGTAGTAATGCACCCGAACACTCGTCCCACTCGTACGAAACCTATGAACATACCTCGACCTCGTTGCTGCTCCTCTTCCAAGATCCTCAAACTCTCGTCATATACTCAATTTCCCGCGCACGCTCTTCCTCTCTCTCTCTCTCTCTCTCTCTTGCTCTCTCGTTTTCTGCCTTCTTCCACCCTCTGACACACGCCATCCACTAAAATTGTAGGGGGATGCGGTAACTCCGACGTACGCAAATTGTGGCTTGTTCGAGGCCGGCAATCATTCACGTAGTTACCACCCACGAGATTTTCCTATATAACGAGCCGGCCTGAGTATGCTTTGATTCTATCCGAATATAAAGAGCGTTATTTGAGATGGAGAGCTATTCCCGTTGACGTTTTTAACCTTCCGATCGCTCGAGACTGACCGTTTGTGCCAAGTTATATACGATCATCCGAAGCGATTTATAAATCGCTGCTTTCTTTCAACGGTCATTGAGATATTAAACACTTCGAGGGGCACATTTTTCTATTGAACAAATTTCCAAAATCCTTGGTGTTCCTAAGGTTTTTTGGGTCACTGATTACGATTCTGGCGTAAAAATTGAAAAATTCAATATGGCGGATCCAAAATGGCGACTATTTTAGGTTGTGTTCGCGATTTTTCGTTCAATCGGCACGAAATTCGTTGTATATGGATGTTTTTGGGGTCGATTATTACGATTCTAACGTCAGAATTGAAAAACTCAAGGTGGCGGACCCAAAATAGCCAGTAGGTTAGGTTAAGTATAGAAAAAAAATAGTTTTCATTCAAAAATTCAATTTTTGAAAAATTTGAAGATTTTTTTTTTGAAAATTCTAGCATGCCGAAAAATCTGAAAAAAATGTATATCACAGTACTAGACATGAAGTATACGTAAAAAAAAATTCAAAGCAATCTGATGCTTCGTTCAAGCACAGCTGAATTTATTCGAAAAAAAAAAAGAGTTTTTTGCGTTTGAATTATGTATAACTAATTATAAATAAACAAATGAACACTTTTATCCATGAGTATCTTATAGCTTGAAGCTTCAAGTTACTGAAAAAAACTTGGAAGTATAAAGGTATAGGAAAATACAACGGCAATAATGAAAAAACTGCAGGAAAAAAGTTGGTACATATATGTACCACTGCTCCTCAAAGGGTTAACGATTACTTCGAATACGAATTCGAGAGAAAATATTATTTGTGAGCTTTTATGACGGTAAACAAGTTCAATTTACTTGAAGAATCTTCTCTTCGAGCCATGCCGTTTAAAAATATACAGAAATTGATACATATTAGCGAAATGAAAAAAAGGAACTCGGAGTGCTCCAAAAGGAAGCTCGCAGAAAAATTGCTTGTCAAAAGCAAAACTTCTGGAAATGACTCGCGCGAAAATTCGATGCTATTTCTCTCCTCGATTTATGTCGCCAATAAAATATCGTACGAGGTTTTTTTTGTGAAACTTATCGGAAAAGCTTGCAACCTCGAAAGAACCTAAGATCCGGGGAACATTAACGTAGATTATTTCTCAAGTGCCCTACAGCTCTTCGAACTCGTGTAAAAATGCCAGAAACATGCTCCCTAATATTCTCTTCTCCTTTTCTTAACACTCGTCTGTACCAATGTAGAGATATTAAAAAAGATTTTGAAAGATGTATACACAACTTCATGGAGCACATACTTCGCGTTGTTCTCGATATCTTTGACGCTGAAGCTCCTCTTTCCGGCGTCTCCACATGGCAGTGCCCTCTTGAACGACTCGGCGTTCCTGTTCCCTTCGAGCATGCTCCTCCACTTCTGGTACGTATGTCGTTTCAACCCGTCCCGGTGGCATTTCAACAGGGCGGGAGGATGAAATCTCTTCGATATATCGCAACGACGCGATAAGAGAAGGTATAAGAGGAGCTTGAAAAGGAAGATAATAAAAGACGTAGCTTTCGATAAAGGGCGTGTCGTCGTCTCGTGGCTCTCCTCGTTGTAAACTTTACAAGATCGTGAAAGAGGAAACCGAGAAGAAACTTTTTCGTAGCTATACCGCCGCGGGGGGGCTCTCTCTCTCTCACTCTCTCTCTCTCGAAAAATACTGATGCTCCAGTAATAAAAAGACCGAGTGAACAAAGGGAGAAAAAAAAAGAGGAAAGAAAATATCGAAAACGTTGGAGAATAGACGAGAACTATCGACTAAGAGACTTGGCTGCGAGGTCGTGTTTACGAAGTCGGCGCGGCGTTACTCCCCAGAAGTCGAACCTTTTTGAATTCTTCTTTCTTCTTCTTTTTATTTTTTTTTAGTAATCAAACTAGTTTCTCGAGTCTCAAACTGCCAGGAAATTCAATCTCGGTGCTGCGGACGCGCAGACATTCTCGTAATCCTTTATCGGATTTTACAAAATATCAGCTGCTCCTGCTGACCGGAGATCTACTTCGAAGGTTCTCCGTTCCAGGGCTTCAAAATTGCTTCAAGAATGAAGTTAAAAAACACAAATTTTATACGTTTCGGTTGTACGACCTTCAGGACAGTCTCTCGATCCTCCAAAATCCCAGGAACGACTTTACCGGAAACGAGGCTCAAGCTCCTGCAGAAATGTCACCGGAGACGATACGAGCATCTCGATCATTCGTATTTCTTCGTGAAAAATGTGCCAACACTCTCCGAGCAACAGTTCACCAATCGATACAGAGATGCCTGTATATCTAGGAACAAGTGAGAAGAGATCTCCAACGACGTGTGACCTCCGGTACAGGAAAGTCAAAATGAAGAATCCAAAGTCTTATAAAAGTTCCAATCAAAAGTGTTATTATTTACGATCTTTTTTTTTCGTTTTGCCTTCTGAAACGCAGAAGAAGAGAAGCACACATTCCTCGTTTCACTCGCGATTAGGTTGCTCACCTGACGAAGTGAACACGCGACTGCCACGAACCCCCTTGGGTCCTTGGGTTCGAGGCTCGTGGCGCTCGCGATCCAAGCCTCAACCTGAACGAGGTTCGCGTATATAGCTCTCTCTCGCGATGTCTCGCTCCTCCGCATACCGACGCACCAACCCCTTTTATATTTATGTATAATACATATGTACATTGTATAATCTATGTACGGAAATACACGGAAAGTCAATGTCTGTACACGGCGCTTGCATAATGTGCGGAGTCGGCCAACACACGACATCGTCGACTATCGGATCCCTATCGGTTTTGTTGGCTCGAACTATACTTGCACAGAGTGTCCGAAAAATCGTGTCGTTAAAAGCAACAAAATTTTGTTGAATACGTTCGACGTTCCTGAGGGGTCAGCGAGTCTTTAGAAAAAGTCCCAATTGGGACTCTGGGGATTTGGGACTTTAGTGGACAAGTAAGACTTACTTGTCAGACCCAAATGGGACTTTTTCCTCTCACTCGGTGCGAGACAACAATTTTGTCAAAGGTCAATCGCTAAAAAAGATCCGGGACTCTGACTTCTAATTTGGGACTCATGACGTCACAGTAGAAAGTCCAATCAGGGACTTATTTTGGGTCTCACTTGTCCACTTAAGTCCCGAGTCGCAATTGGGACTTTTTTCGAATTTTTTTGGGACTCGCTGATCCGTTAGGGACGCGATAAGATTTTTCATCGTTTCAACAAAGTTTCGTCTCGATATTTCGTTGCTTCTGAAGAGATAATCTTTGTTGAATTCTTGACGAAACTTTGATAACGAGCTGATATCAGAATCGGTAAAGAAAAAAAGTCTTCGGATATTGGATTGGCTGTAACTGCTCGATCGATATATCTCCTCAAGGGGTGCATCGCATGAAAAAATCGCTGAGGAATTATCGTTCCAGAATTTTTATAAAGCCTCCTGTCTCCTGACGATCGAACCAGACTTCGGCGACAGCCTGTATCGTTATTTTTTCAGTTTCGACCTTCCCAGCAGGAGATATAATCGAAGGCACACGCCATTCGTGGCTGAATATGTATAAAAAAATGTACAAACGCTCGTACTCGTGTGGAGCACGTGGTAAACTTTAAACACTCGCCACGATTCTTATAGCCGGCCCTAAAACACTTGTCTATAATCTCTGCATACTGAAAAATGCCGAATTTTATTTATTATTCAAACATTCTCATACGCAAATACCTCCGGCAAATTTTTTTTTTTTTACCGGAACAAATGTACATGAATCATTTTTAAAATATGGTTCTGTAGAAAAAAAAAAACTCATTTTTTTAGTGCCTGAAAAAAAGTCAACCATTTTTGTGACGTTTCTTAGCGAAGTTTCTCTTAAGAAAGTACGTCTGGTAATCGAATTAACGAACAGATATTGATTTTTTTTAAAAAGTTGAATACAATTACCAATATCAACAAAATCATCTGTCAAAATTTCAAGCCCTCAGGATACTTTGTTCGAGAGAAATTAATAAAAACCAGATTTCCCAATTTAACACGGTCCCTTATGCGTTTCTGTGATTTTACCGTCTGTAAACATGAAATTCGCAAGCTTTGACAGTTTCGAACAAAACTTCTATAAATGCTAAAAAAAAAATATTCAAAGAACTTTTTTACGAGTTCGTGAAATCTGTTCGATACTTATGAGACTCGGAATAAATTAATTTGTCTCGAATAAGTCTCTCTCTCTCTCTCTCTGTGTTGCTCTGTGACTCTCACTTTCTTCCTTTATTTTTATGCTACTTTGACATTTTTTAGAATAATAAGAAAGAATAAATTTTATGAGATTTAACGTACTATTTTATGAACGAAATTCTTGTTAAAAATCGATTTGAGGAAAATATTATCAGCACTTTATTTCAATGAGATATAGAACAGTCAAGAATTGTTATAATTAAATTTTGAATCTGCTTGCAATTGATTTTCTTGATAGAGAGAGAAAAAGTCTTGAAGACGAGTGTTCATTCAACATGGAACGCCTTTTGTATTTTTAACTCACGCGAGTCTCGTTCGACTCTACGATCGAGATGGGATCATGACAAAAAGTCGTAATTCATTAGAATAGAAACCTAAATATAACATCTCGCGTTCGATCTAGAATACGATAATGAAAATGAGTGTAATAAATAATTATATATAGTTTGTTTCAAAATGGAACTACTATCGATTGGACATTTGAAAAGTATTCTTTATTCTAATCAGCAGTCTCGATATGTTTTTAGTTCAAATATATCAAATATTATTCACTACTTCAGGAAACGTGCAACTAATGACGAGCATAAAAATTGCTTATTTTCATTGATGCCAACAAAAATGTATCTCATAGCGAAGACTCCTGATCTTCAAAAAATTATTAGAACAAAAGAAAACAAAAATTTACGATTTTTAATCATCCTGCAATCTGTAAACATTTTATGAAGCTTTTTCAATAAAAATTGCTGAAATTTTAGTCATTTGAAAATCAAGAAAAAATCAAGAATTCAAAAAGAAAGAGAAACAAGAAAAATCAAGCCCTTCTCTCCACAGTTTTTCGTTAAAAAAAAAAAAAATAGTTTTCATACGTTTTTAAAAGACGAATAAAAAGGTAAAAAAATTCAATTGATTTTTTATGTTATAGGCCGGTCGATCAGCTACTAATTGAATACGAAAAATCGTGGTGAAAGCCAAAAGTCCAAATTCTTCATAATTTTGACATTATTTATTATCTTGATTCGCTAAAATTTTATTTCAACTTGTTCCAAGTTCATTAAATATTGTGAACGATTGAATTGATTGTATTGCATTAATGAGCGGATGCAAAAGAAGTAATAAATTATGTATGCTTGAAGTGGCGACATTATTTTTGTTTAGTCGATCTCGCCGTTATCTTACATTTGCCCAAAATATATATTGACCGTTGACAAACGCAGTGCCGGAAAGAGACGATGTTGTTTACAAAATCGCGAAAATTTTGTTGTTTTATCCATTGAGAATTGATACGATATTTGCGAGTAGTTGAAAAATATTGAAACGAATCGCGCATGCGCGAAACTCGTGTTGAAAAACACGCACACACCGTTATACATATATATGTGGAGTTTACAGATGCAACCGAGACTCCACGAGTTCACAGTGACGTTGGTGACGTGTTGCCGGTTGTTAAAAGTCGTGTTGACCGTTTTTCTTTCATCTTTCACTGCGAAATAATGTTAAAATTCATATTTCTTGTTGCATTGTGCACATTTTATGGCACAGAATCAGCATCCCTTGGTACTGTTACCGATGATGATCTGCTTCAATACATCAAAACAGAACCATACGTCGTCGCACTTTTCAGTAAGTAATACTTCGTTGTAACAAACATTTCAAGTGCCAAATACACATATGGTCCAATTTTTTTTACACGCGTGACGAATACCATTTTTTGGATCAATCAAGCAACCGGTTCTTTTCTCTAATTGTTATATTTACTATTTGTATATTGTTTTCGGTATGGAGCTATTTCCACTACATAACCTAATGTGCCACAAATTTAATAGACAAATCGTTGAAATCCATAAATAAATCGCCGAAATCGTCTTTCTCTTGCAGAATTCTTTGTTATTCAAATATTATTTAATTTCTATTAAACTACATAATTTTATTGAAAATCATTCTGATTTTCATGACATTAATAAAATTTATTAATTTTGGTTTCGTCAAATTGTGTGTCAAATTGAAAATTTTTATTGAAAGATAAATAAAATAACGAGCTACTAGTTGAAAAAAAACTAATTAATTCTGCTGAAATACATGAAACAATTACAAAGATATAAAAAATGACAAAGATGGTTTTTTTTTGTGTTTGGTTCTTTGTTATAACTCGATTGAAACCTTATTGAAATTTTCATTGATTTTTCTCTCGTACAGCCAAGAAAGACTGCGAATTGTGCGACAGATACGAAAATGAATTGATCAACTTGCGAGACGACTTGGTGGAATCGCTTTCCGCCTGGGTCGTTAAGGTCGTTGACAGTCAAATGTTAAGACTTTACAGTCACAACAAAGAGCCGGCGTTGGTATTTTTCAGAAATGGAATTCCGCTGCTCTACGATGGTAATAGAAAAATGGGCTTTTGATTAATTAAACAGAGACAATTAATATACCATAAAAATGTCTTATAAAAATTTGCTCCACAGGTCCATTGAACGATGAGGAAATTTTCAATACTTTCTTGAACAATAAGGAACCGGTAGTCAAAGAATTGACCGACGATAACTTTGAACATTTGACGCAAGCCAGCAGCGGCGCAACAACTGGGGATTGGTTCGTCATGTTGTGAGTATTTGCCGAATTGACCAATTTTATTCGATTGAAAATATATTCGACATTTATCATCTTGAAAGTTTATAAAAAAATCCTCATTTTCTTCATATTCCTTGAGCAAAGACAACGTACGATTGATCGAGTGGAAAACCATTTTAAAATAATGTTCAAGACCGAACAACACTTATCATTGTAGATACAAAGCCAAAGCAGCAGTAGAATAAAAAATTGATAAAAAATTTCAGCTACAGCACGGATTGCATCGATTGCCAACGCATGGGAGCTCGCTGGGAAGCCGTCGGAGCTAAATTAAAGCAACGTGTCAATGTGGCACGAGTGAACAAATACACAACCGGAGCTTCGACAGCCAGAAGATTCAACGTCTTCGACGTACCTGAATTCATTCTGTATGCGCTTGACAAAATTTAATATTCTAATGAACTTCACAAGCAGCATATGAGAAGAAATCGGAGTTTTACAGATCAAATGTATTTTTTTTTTACCACAGATTCAGGCAAGGAAAAATGTATAGATATCAAATACCGAAGTATGACGTGAATGCATTTGTCTCATTCGCTAAAGATTGGTGGAAGAATGCTCACGGAGAAAAAGTTCCAGTTCCGCAGAGTCCATTGTGAGTAACAGAATTAATACGAATCGATATTTTGTTCGTATGAGAGAGAAAATACGTTGCACAATCTCAGCAACTTTCTTTCAAATTTTCTCCAAAGATTACTTGTAGCGTTTGTCCAAAAAACATTGAAATTTGTACAAGAAAATGTTGTTGGGGTCAAAAAATATTTGGCACGATATATAATCGGTGAATTTTTTGTTTATTTATCGCGTGTACATTCGGTGATGGCCAAACAAAATTTCATATGAACAAAAATACTTGCGTTTCCAAAAGAAAATATTGAACAGCTCGACTGAAACTAATCTGTATTGTTTGTTCTTTTTTTTTTTTTTCAATTTTACATTCGCAGTGACGACCTGACTCAAATGTGCGTGAATTTCCTTCGAGAAAATCCATGGGTGATGAAACTTGGCAGTATACTCATTTGCGTTTTGCTTATTGTATCGGTTGTTTCGAAGCTCCGTCGCAAAGCCGAAGCCGCTCCTCTCAAGAAGGATTAATCACAAAAATGAGGCGTTGAAACTTTCATCGTTGGAACACGTTGGATTTTTTTTACTCCAAATCACCTAAACTAGTCTTCCGGATTCATGCGACGAAAAATCTTTTGAATCCACGAATGTGAAGAAGAAGAAGAAAACAATTTTTGACATTTTTCAAGAAAATGATTAAGTTGAAACTTTGATGTTTTCTAACGATGTTAAGTTCAAGGTCCCTTCATAAAGCTCGTTCAAAGGCTCTACAGCATGTATATATGTACACACGCATACACAGACGCAAAACACACATACATACATTCAACTTGGTTAATTTAGCTTTCACTTAAAATTGAATTGATCATGAAATAGAAAACATTCCGCTCATGCCTCATGTTGCCAAGTAATACTACGAGTTCGATTTTTTTTTTTTTTTATACATTTTTTAACAAATCTTTATCTTTCATTTTATTGATTTTTTTTAACGTACTATCGTCGAAGTTCGAAGTAATATGTACCTACCAAGTTTTTATTTTTAATCGTAACAGTCGATGAAATATATTCTATAGAAAAAAAAAACTGGAGTTTATTCTATCGTTGGAGTTTGTTTGCATTTAGAATGCAATGAAAATCCCATCTTCCTGCACGAGATATTTTTTAAGCTTTTTCCCCCAGTATCAAATATTTTTCTCCAACACAAATTGATTTGGAATCCAGCAAGAGAATGCTTGGATTTGAGATTTTTACGACTTCCACTCATTGTCTCGAACATATCAAGAGTTTGATGAAACTAAGTAATATTGGAATATGAAAAAAATATTTGTTTATCAAAGAATTATTAAACGGAAATGATTCAGCATATTTTTCGTTGATAAATCAACAATTAGGCTGCAATTGCTATTCACACATTACAATTACATTGGGAAATCATATCGGATGATTTCTATCGAATGATATGTGGAACTAATATATCGAATATCGCAGGTTTAAATATTTAGAATTAAATTCATTCGCTCACAATGTACAAGAGAAAAAAGAAATGGAAATTGTCAAGTTGTTCAGTAAAGATTTCTCGCTCTAATAGCCAAACATTCTTCATAATTTATAGAACGCTACAAAAACTTGAATAAAGTTTGCATTGTTGGCATGAAATGCCAAATTTTTATATTGTCTTGACCATAAAATTTCATAGATTTCAGCTACGAAAATTAGAATCTTTTCATTGACTATTTTTGAAAGTTTTACGGCTATTATTTCTTTGCAAAAATATTTCTAATATTCAGAGAATTTGAAGAGAACAGATTTTTCGTTGTGTTCCAACGACGCAAGCTTCAGCGTCATAAGAAAATATCATTTTTCTCGTTGAGATTTTTATAAGAGAGATTACTAAATAAATAATTATGGTATAGCAGTTTACAATAAACCATAAGATCACAATGTAGTCGACAATTAATTGTATTTCTTTTGTTGCCACTTAGTAAATTATTGAAGGTAGAATTGCTAATTTTTATATTGAAAAATTGTTGTTTTCGCAATAAAAAAAAAAGAAATTATTCCTTCAATGTCGTTTCTTTGCCACGGTGGGTGTAGAATTTTTCATAATCTACTTTTTTTTTTTACTGGCATCCATTAACGACTTGACTTTGCTAGAAGCAAGCTAGTAGCGCGAACTTTATTTCTAAACACTTTCTATCAATACGTTTATTCTAAAGACGGTGGAAGGATTGGCAAGAGCAGTACGGACGCTAGTTTCAAATTTGCCCTGAATGGATGAGAATTCCATCATGCTGTTGGGCTTGGAGTCGATCCAAAATGCATCAAATTCGTAAAAGAGGTAACTATACAATTGGTGAAAGGCACGAACGGTGGGTAGAGTTTTGGAGGTGTTGTAAATGTGAGTTTTAGCTGCGCCGTCGCGAAGCAAACGAAGAGCCATGCTGGTGAGATTAATTCCAACGATGGCAAAGGCGTAACCGTAGCGAGGATGAGAGGAATGCGATAACGAGCGAGAAGCAGCAGCTGGATATTCTTGTGCGAAAAATACGAGATTTTCCAATCCTAAAACGCCCATTCCACGAAAATCTGTTTTGGGATCATCGCCTTGAAAGCCTATGTCTTGCCACTGTTTGGTAACTCTGGATTCGAGAGGTTCGTAGGGTTTGAGCAGATTCCAGAGTTTCAAGAGCGCCGATTCGTGCTCAGAATCATCAGAATCGTAACAACACTTGCGTAGATCTTCGCACTCTACAACTAGTTGACGATAGCCCCAAATCAATTCGACGCACTTGCCAAATGACTTAGCAAAGTCAGGATGCGCTAGAGGATTAATTTTTTTGGCCAAAAGTACAGTTCTTATAGCCTCTTCGAGGACCCCTCGCTCCGTTTTGTTGTTTATTTGCCTATTGTTTGCCATTTCGTCGAGACGTTCCACCATCGATCTTATATCCAGATTTCGCGATTGCCTCAAAGACTTTTCGACCTCCAGTGTTCTCGACGCCCCTGACACTTTCCCATAACAGATTCTTTGCAGCTCACACATTTGCGTCGTTCGATGCAAAAACCATTTTATCAACGGTCTTAAATACCAACAAACCAACGACCAAAAATAACGAATCATGGTTTTATAGCAACACGAATTCTTTCGTGATAGTTCAACTTTTTCATCTCCGAATAAAATTACGTATCCATCATGGTAAACAACGTGCTAAGGCGATTCAACTTTTTTATTATCTTTCACGATTTTTCAACGTACTGTTTTTCTCTTTTCAGATACTTTCGATCGAGCTCTTTCGAACTCGTCTATATATCCCGATAATATATACTTTTGCCACGATATCGGGGATACCCGAAACATTGAGGTTATGCCTGTTTCTTCATTATTCACAGCAAAAAAACAGAGTTTTTTAATGTCTATTTGTATAAATGTGCAAATTCCATATTTTTTTAGTGCCTTTTTTCACTTTCGTTGCAAGATCTTATACTACTTACGATAGTTTGTAATAAGAGCTATACAGGACGCCGTTTCTCTGGTTACTGAACGGGAGTATCGATCCGCCGACGACGAGAGCCGAGGGGTGTTAGGGCAATTCGGGCAATTACAGACAGGTAAGTGACAGCTCGTCGAGTCACGAAATATATAATCCAAATTCCAACAAACGAGAGGTTATAACAACAGTATCTCAATTTTATTAACGTTTTTCCTTCTTCATTTTGTTTTTACTTTAACGTTCAAATATGTACTGCACTTTGAATTCTTGTTCATTTGAAAATTTCTATTTATTTCACTTAAAAAGGTTTTGAGGCATGCATGTAATGGTTTCCATGCAAGTGCACGCGCTGCACTTTTTTCAGGGCGATTGATGTGAACGGGTAATCTACATGCAATGGAAACATAACTCATCATTTATACTATATAATAATACTAAAACGGGAGTTTTCTTTCTTGTTTCCATGTACGACATAAACAGAAATTTGTTGGGATGTACATTTTCAACGATTCGAAAATTGTTATTTACATTATTTTCATCGAAAAAATGTAAATTTAAGGATTATGATAATAATTACCGTTCTTTTCAATAAGAAATAGCAGTTGATGAAGTGATTCAAGTTTCCCGCTTTCCTGAGAATTATTCGGACCGCCTGAGCGTGCTGTTGTGATTGCAGGAAACATTATAACTGCATGCAAATATCGAAAGTCAAAATTATCCACACGAAAAAAAAAAACAAAGGAACATCGGACGCTGTCAGATAATCGCTAACCAAACGTCGCGAACGTTTTTTGAAGGTCCTTTAGAATGAAAATATCAATTTTTTCTACACAGATACATTGCTAATATATACACATATATATATTTTGATTTTATTTAAAGTAATCATTAAAAAAAAAAAATATGGATAACGAAGCGGAGTCTTCAGAATCTGACAGTTTTGAGGAAAGTGCATCCGACGAGTTATTTCACGATTCGATAGAAGCTAAAAGGGATAACCGCCAATTTTTCCAAGATGGTGACGATGAAGAGAGCAAAATTAAATCACGGTCACGAACAGATCTCGTTCTCGACCTTCGAAACGTACCATCGATCGTTAATGTCGCAAAATCTGATGACGAATTTTCCGAAAAGCTTTCGGCCGTTATCGAACAACCAGAAGAGCACGTTAAACCGGAGACTTTGAAAAATGAAGAAATCGAAAATCTCACGAGAAACGATTTAGAGTATTTATATCTCCTTTGTGTATAAACAATCGATTTTTTGTTGAAAATATTGTCAAAATTCTTGTCGAAAACTGTGCCCAGAGCAGGTGGCGCATTTATCTCGTTTACAAAAATTTTCCATTTATTTGCTTCGTTTCGTATCATAAGTTTCGAGCTAGATTTTGAAATTATTGAAAAATTGTAAAACAACGTGCCTTCTTCGCAGTGAAATTCTACGTGATCGTATAAATAACCTTGCGAACCTCATTATCGACCTGAGAGAACAAATAAAGCTTGCTCTGTCGTTGTGGCGGAAAGAACGCGACGAGTTTCAGTTGCTACGCGAAAGAAGCGACATTCTCGCTGTCGAAGAAGCCACGGCAGCAGCTAGAGCTGCCGCTGAAGCTTATGCAGCAGAGTCGCCACTTTCGAATGAAATCGGTACGCCATAAAAATGAATTAACACACATTCTCATGCACATGAATTTTATTTTATATACAAATTACAGTAATCGGTGTTTCAGAGAAAATCTGAAAAAAAAAAATCGGCTCAAATTTCGTAAATCGTTTTAAAAAATCATAAAAATTTCATTACAGTCGTGTATTCGTTCACTTTTTTTGTATTCTTAATTTCGACTTTTCCTCTGGCAGATTTTTCATGAATTTCGCATGAATTTATGGAATAATGTGAAAAAATAATATCCTAACAAAGTTGAACAATGGCATTTCGAGTAACAGAAAAAAAAAGTTAAAAAATTGATGAGAAAGATTTTTTTCTTTGAACAATAGATTGATAGTTGTTAAAAAAAATTATAACTGAAAACAGAATTATGTAAAGATTGTAAAATAGTTGAATTTTTTTCAGATTTTTGTCTAAAGGATTTTCGAGATTTAACGAATGAAATTTTGTAAATATTTATATTACAAATTATAGGAAACGTAGTAGACCTGAATCCCGTTCAGTCGCTTAGCGAATTGGCGATTCTAGAGTATGAAAAGAAATTGGCAAAATATCAAGACGCGCTTGCATTAGCACAAGCTGAAAAACGTTACAACATGCGTAGAAAAATGATCGCGAATACGTATCGTCAGAGGCTCGTCGAAGTCGAACGTATGTGCGATGAGGAATTGGACAAAATTCGAGAAAGTGCGAATATGTTGCAGCCACTGAGACAAATCGCGTCTCAGTGGGCCACACCAAAAAGTGAAGGTCACAAAGACACGATGAAAATCGAATGGGATTCTACGACATTTAAATCTGACAAGCAACCCGATCGAATAACGGACAAATACGACTTGAAAAAATGTACTGGCTTTCCCGACGATGAGGTTAACATGATACCGGAACTAGTTGCTGCACGATTTTCTCACACAGAAGCATCCAAGTACGAGAGAAACGATGCACTTAAAAACGCGAAAACCTCACAGAGCCATCGTCTGGTTGAGAGCAATTCTTTGCCCTGTACGTGGTACGCTTCATCATCCAATTTTTCATGAGGCTATTTTGAAAAGAAAATCTGTCGAATATCGTGTACCGTTTACATTCTATGTCATTTGTTAACTTGGATTTACGGCTGGTCTTCGTAACCAATAAATTACATCGAAATTGAAACCGTTTCACTTATTTTCGACAAAAACGCGTCCCCTCAGTTTTGTCCAATTTAGATAAACAGATTATCACGTGGCACACCTCACCTGACCTGCGTGTGAACACCGGAGCCAACGACAAATGACGAAATGACAAAAAGGAAAGAATAATAGTGTATGTTTTCACCGGAGCGTCAATAAGCGCGATCGAGGTGTCTTCGAACGTTCCACATTCCCGAAAAAGAAAGCTTTTCATTGGTCGCTTCGGGTGCATTTAGATAGGTATTTAGAGGAGCACTGTTTCTGGTTGATGATAAAATAAAAGTTTGTATTATTTTTTGACACTGTAAATTTACGAATTTTATGGTTCGTTATTCTGACGGAATAAAGTATAAATTTTATTACTGGTTTTATTAGGATTATTTTTCGTAATCCTCTCGCTGGTTAATGAAGTGATATGTAAAAAAGTACAACGAATTTTAGTAGAAAAAAAGCTATAAAGAATTTGATTTGATTAAAAAAAAGTTTGTTCCGAACGAACACGACTGAAAAAAAAAATCGTAATAACACGTGTTATCGCGGTCCACGTTCCATCGTTCCTTAGACTCGTTTCGACGTGACGTGGTGTTGCGTCGATGGCCGATGCAGAAGACGCCGAGTAGAAGGAAAAAAAGCGTATACGTGCCGGTTGTTCGTAGTCGTGTTCTTGGTTACGAAAATAAAGTTGATTTTTTTCGTTTAATTTAGACATCGTGTTTTCGAACAGGCCGGCACAATGTTGCAAGGCGTGTTTGACGATGTCAAACGCATGAACAAGCGTCAGGTATAAACTATATTTACAAAATATCCAACGAGATATACATTTTTTTTCTTTTCATACTTTGAAAAATATGACATATGGACTTTCGATGTGACAAGAAAACACCAATGATGTATGTTTTCATTGAATTCTTTCTTTCAGTTTCTTTATCAGATCCTGAGCTTTGGAATGATCGTTTCTTCCGCTTTAATGATATGGAAAGGTTTGGTCGTTGTTACTGGTAGCGAAAGTCCAATCGTCGTCGTACTCAGGTAACAACTATCGAGACATAACCTTAATTCTTTTTTTTCTTTTTTCTTCTCGTCTACTTCCTTTCAAAACTTGTGACAGAAAATATTAAAATTTCTGAAAATATTCGATTTTTTCTATCGAATTACTGTCGATACGAATAAACGTAATCAATTTTTTCTGTATCATTGTTCGTGGATAAAAAATTCGCACGATTTCTCTTAACAAATTTTAGACATACGGTACCCAGCGCAGTGTTTCTGTTCCTTTTCTCTTTGGAATAAACGTTAAATTAATTTGTATTGGGAAAATAACTGAAGATAAAGGAACAAATGAAAATATCAATAATCTGGTTATATTCTTTCAACAATTTGTGATTTCTTTCGTTAATGTGTTTTTATCTTTGTCTCTCGTTTCAGTGGAAGTATGGAACCAGCTTTCCACAGAGGAGATTTGTTGTTTTTAACTAATTATCAGGATGAGCCTGTCCGAGTTGGAGAAATTGTAGTATTCAAAGTAGAAGGTCGAGACATTCCAATTGTTCACAGAGTACTTAAACTGCATGAGAAGTAAGTAAATAAAAAAATACTATTTTATCTCCTAACAAGGCATCGGAAATTGAATTCCAAATAGACAAAAACTTTTTTTTAATGAATTTTCATCTTTTTTTCATGTTACTCCATTAATTTCTGTTTTTCAATTGATCAGATGCATTAACGTTTAACAAATGTCCAGTGGAATCGACGTCGAGTGGAATTATTTCAATAATTCTGTCGAATTTAAAAAAAATACATTTTTTGTTTCAAGGTTTTACCAAACTGAAAACATTAATTTAAAATAATTCTTCATAAATTACAGCTAATTAGAAAAAATCAATTTTTCATCAAATAGTAAACATATACACAAAAGTTAGTTTTCAAAGCATCAAAATGAAGGAAAATCCAAATAAAAGAAAGTAATTAAAAATTTTTTTAAACTAATGTCCAATGAAAATTTAAAGGGGCGACGCAAACCACACCATCAAATTCGTGACCAAGGGTGACAACAATTCAGTGGACGATCGAGGCCTTTATGCGCCGAACCAATTATGGCTCACGGATAAAGATATTGTTGGAAGAGCACGAGGCTTTTTGCCATATGTCGGAATGGTGACGATTTACATGAACGAATATCCAAAATTGAAACACACCGTTCTCGCGTGCCTCGGAATATATGTGCTAGTGCACAGGGAGTGAGGATAATTTCGTGTTTTTTTCGTTTTCTATTCGAATATTGACACTCAAACGGATAGCCTTTCAAAATTTGTCTTCGTGGAAGGCAAACGAAAACCGTCAACGCTCATTCGCCGCATGTATTTACATATGATATGCATTAATATACATATATATATATAATGAATATATTATATATAGCTATTAAATTGTAACATCACGCAAATTTACATCTGTGTTGGATATTAAAAAAAAAAACAACAACAAATGACTAATGTTAAAAGATTAATTGACGAAATCAAACTCACAGTGTAAGTGAGTTCGAACATATTTGAGTTTTAAATATATCGCGAAAAACTTGAAATACATCAAACTCATTAGGCATCAATGATTTTGCCGTTTTTTTCATAAATTAATTTTACAACCTTTTTATTATCATTTCGTTACATGTAGTTTTAAATTTTTTATTGATATTTCAAACCACGAACTCCTGTGGTTTGAAAATTGAATTTTAGATAGACGAATATTGTTCAACGAACGTAGAAAAAGCACTTGGGGAAATATCATTTATTTGTAACGATAATGATGTTTCGTGGGATAATGAGTGTGAACTGGAAAAATGATAGGACGAACTGTTGACAGTTGTACAATATTCAGCGCTTTTATTTTTTTTAAACGTCTCTTCTGAGATTTGTTTAATCAAAATTGTTCAAACAAAGTTTGTAGTGAGATTATGTCACGTTTGTTGACGCAATCGATATTGAAGATTTTGTGATAAAAAATTAACTTGAGCCCGTCGACACGCTCAGTTGACGTTCTATATCACAGAAACAGGTTTCCTCGAAAATGGTAATCAGATTTGAAGAAACAGAAGACTTCACTTATTTAGAAGAAAAAATTTCACAAAAAAAGAGAAACGAAAACGGTTTTGTTTCTCTCATTTTTGGGTACATTTAAAAACTTTTTTTTATCAATAAAATGCGTTTGACAATGCGCGATTAATCGCACAATACGATTGAAACTCTGACTACAGAAAAAAAAAACTTGTCGGCGAATGGGAAAATTGAAGAAAAAACGAAAAGAAAATTTTTTTTATTCGATTTTTAAGATTTTTAAACTCCTCTTCTTTTGGTAGTGGAAGAGGAGAGTTCTCTGTGATGAAAATTGATGATTTTCAATTTAAGTGACAGTTTCTCTGCAAAATTAGAAGAAAAAAAAAATCGAACGAATTCATCGGACTGTGACCAGCCAAAACTTCATAACGAGAATAAATTTGAATGAAAAACGTTTTCTTCGTATCTAAATATGAAAGAAACGAATTAAATATTGTTTTGAGAAAAGTTTCACCGGAAATGGGGAAACGTATGATAGCATTACTCAATTCGACATTTAAGATTGATCGATTGCTCGACCATTGCAGTTTGCAATTTTTACGACTCGTAAAGAAATGAGATTTCGTTATTTATGTTTCATTATCTCGAGCAAGAGCGTCGCATCGTAGTGCAAAGTTCACGTTCTGCTTTAACATCGAAACGTGAATATATTTTGTGCGGTCTACACGAAGCATATAATAACCGCTCGAAAGCTCAACGATCATTGTTCGAACTGTTTATTTTTGTAGTCGACGAAGACAAAGCTCAGAACGGTTGAGAAAGTTTTCAATGTGATTACTCATAAAGAAAACCTTAACGTCCTCGAAGCATTTTATTTCCACTTAATTTTCAATCACATTCTCGAATGTGAAAATTTCTATAAATTCTTTTTTATTTTAATAGTAGATCGAGAAAAATTGTGTTTCAAATATATTGTCGATTTCGACTTGAGAAATATAAATGATAACGATAGAAAAGAAAAAAGAAAAGAAAATAGAAGCAGATGAGTTAGAAATACGACGAATCTTTTTTTAATTAAATGAAAAGTCGATGTTTCAGTGTGTTCCACGAGTCAAATTGAAGTTCCTTGAGGCCAGTTTTGCCAAAAAGACAAATTTCGGTTTCTCGGTGATACGTCAGAAGTCTCTTTCGATTTTCCAATCCAAGAACCGTCAATTCCAACTTATAGCTGGGGAAGCTGGTGATTTTGGAATTCTAACGAACGGAGTAATTGAGAATTCTTGAATCAGGTTAATTCTTATATGAAAATAAATGGCGATAAAACACAAACGGAATACAAAATGTTTTTTTTATATTTGATGGTAATGTTTTCGATTTTTTTTTGCAGGTCTCTGTCGCGATGTCAAAACATGTTTTGCATAGAAAGTGAAGAAGCTAAGAATAGTATGAAAAATATATATTCATCCGGGAAGTTATCAATCAATTCGTGATAAGATAATCTCGATCTCGTGAATCCCGGGAAATGCCAAATTAATTTTGCTTGGATCAACATCAGATAAATGCCGGAATATTCCAATCGATCCATCCGGATTGTTGATCGCGATGAGAATTAAAATGAAGATCGATTTCCGGAATCTGTTATCGAGGAACGACGCGAATCCACGTTTCCTTCGGTGTGACTATTAATCCGGGTAAAACATCTTCGAGGCTGGTCGGTTCGTGGTCCACAAATTCGAAGTTGAAATTTTGAGCCAAAGCTGCAAAGTGGCTAAAGAGCACGAAGCGAGCGAATGTCTCACCGGCGCAAACTCTTCGTCCTTCGACGTTGAATAATTCATGCAAAAAAAAAAAAATGGAATTTTTTTTTTCATCTACACTCAAAGACACACGAACAAAGTTATTTGTAAAATCGAAAATCATCGAAGCTGAAGCTTTCCTTGTACTCACCGAATCCAAATGGAAAACTATAGTCTTTGGCCAAACCTTGACCATCCTCCGTTAAAAATCTCTCTGGTCTAAAGCTCTCCGGATCGCCCCAGAAATCTGGGTCGTTATGCATGTACGATAGATTCGTAACGACTGCGGTGTCGTTTGGAATATCGTAACCCATCAATGTCGTTGCTTCCGTTGTTCTGTGGAGAACGCTCCAGGGTGTTAAAGTTTCCATTCTTAGAGCCTCGCGCATCGTCGCTTCGGTGTACGGCAATCTGTGGTAATTCAAATTCGTTGATTTTTCATTTCGTTTTTTTATTTTTTTAAGAAAAAAGTGTGTTTAAATTTTCGGGTACTTGGTTCTGTCGTTCAATTCCGGTAAACGATCCCTTCCGACCACATTATCAATCTCATTTTGCACTTTTTTCATAATTTCGGGATAGTGCATCATTAATTTAATGAAATGAGTCAGCATGCTCGGAACAGCCGAAAGTGCCGGAAAAATAATATCGACGCAAACGATGAGAAGTTGCTTTTCCGAAAAACCATCTTTACCTTCCGATTCCTTCAATTTCTTTAGATAAACGTCGATGAAACCTTCCGGTTCGTTTTCCTCGATGAGCGGACATTCTTTTCGTTTGTTCACAAAATTCTAATAATTTCATCGTCGTTATTTATGCGTTATGAATGTTTGTTTGTTTTTTTCATTAGAGGGAAAGTCCCGATACAATGGCAATGATTCAGCACCTTTTTTAATTCTCTTTTTCTTCAATATTTTTCTAATTTTGTCTCTTTTTATCGTTCTTCACAAAGCGCTAAAAACGCACAAAAAAAAACGGGTTAAAGGCCCTTAGTTTTTTTTTGTAAAGTTTGGTTTTTTTTTTTGAAGCCAGAAATTCAAGTTTTTAGTTATCCGATGATTGAATATTTTCGAGTAACAACATTTTTTCAAAATTTCGTAATGAGAATTGCCCTCGGTAGAACCATGACTATTCGTGAATTGTGTTAAAACGTAATTTACTTTAACAAAATCGACCATCCCATAGTTGCCTTCCATTATGGATTTGAATCCAAAACCATTGCCAAAATGTCTCAACCAGGCAGTGAGAGTAAGCGCTCCAACCGCAGTGTCTGCGTTTCTCTGGAAAAGCATTGCCTTGCGACAAACTTTTCTCAACGTCTCATAATCCTGGCGATCGTACATCTCTCCGGTCATCACGAACCAAATAGCATTCGAGCATGAAGCGTACAAAACGTCAGGAAATAATGCTAAAGAATTTTTTGCTATTGTCTGCAAAAGTCAACGAGAGAAGAATAATCAACGATGAAAAGAATTGACAATAAGATGAAACAAGAATTATTGATAGACCAAAAAGAATAAACACTTCGATACCTCTTCGAATGATGAATTCTAACATCAAAATTCTCTAAAAATAAATAAAAAAAAGTCAACTGATCATCATCGATCAAGTGCAACTCAACTCGAATACATTTTGACTGATGAAAAAAATCTGATTCGTTCGCAAAGGCAGCTTTTTACTATTGTTTGTTTTTTTTTTTCTTTCAAATACTATTCGTTAATCTATTTCATAACGAAAGAATTGAATGCAACTGATGAATAAAGTTTCGAGTAATGTTGTTACTCCTCAGATGTCACTTTAAAAATTAAATTTTCTTCCAATACAATAATGATAATTAGTTATTGAATTTTAAATCGTTATAAAACCTTTTCCAAATCATTGGACGGTCCATTTTTGAGAATATCCATCAGTAAGTAAACTTCGTGTGCAACGACCCCCTCAAATTTTTCATGACGTCGACCAAAACCAAAGTCTCGCATATTTCGGAGTGCGAATCTTCGTTGCGTCAACCATTCGGTATCGTCGTTAAAGAAAATACCTAAATTTCGATGAAGCATCGAAAAAAAAAACAAAAGTTATGCTCTTGTTTGATTGTGGATTTTCGTCATTCGTCGATATTGAAAAAAAAAAAAAAATTACACTGCGTCGCCAAGTTTGAACTTGGAATTTCTTTGAAATTCCTTCTCGTTATAAAACACTCACGTCGAAATACATTTTTTATTTGTTTTTCGTGAGAAAAACTCACCCAATTTTTGTCCGAATGCTCTCGCCTTCGCGATATAGACTTCGCCCAATCTACCATCGAATTCTTTTCGCGTGAGAACTTCCTTGATACCAAAATAATCGTTAACCACTACGGTATAAGCATCGCCCATGTAGAGACCGATGATTTTCGATTGATATTTTTTCACATAGTAGCTGATCGCTTTATAAGGATAGTAATAATCGCCCCAGAGAAGAAACCAGTAAGATCCCCAAACTGGAAGTCTCAGCAGTCCTAAGGTCCAACAATGACAATTTTTTTCATTTTCGAAGAACAAACTTTTCTCACATTTACAGAAAACGAACATTCCATCCGAGGTTTATTTATTTTTCTGTTTACCTGGCGGCGAATTAGGCGGTTTTCCAGTTACGAAGTTATAAATTAAATATACTATCAATAAAATAGCCACAGCGATCAATAACGAAACCATTTTTAATCACGAGCACTGAAAAGTTTATTTTAAAAAATGTACAAGGGTAAATTGCCCCCACTGTTTGGTCATCCAAGACGTCTTACTACTAATGAGCAGCTCGTTCGATCTTCGATACGAGATTGTCTTCTGGTTTCATTTCTCCTCGATACTCGACTTCTCTTATCACTAATTATGACGTTTTACGATTACAACAAACTGTGCTCATTACGAGTTTAAAGACGTATTATTCCAACAATGAATTCGCCAGTTATTTATAATGAAATGTAGAAAACAAAATAACACAAAGATTTGATTTGTTATTTCGTCAATCACAGTTTTCGCCACGTGCCTTCATTAAAATTATATCTTTCTTGTTGTATTTTTTTTTCATTATTTCGTAATTGATAAAATACGTGCAGGTCGTGACCATGTAAATTGTCAATAGATAAATTCGCATTTGGATTCCCAAGTATGTGTTTCGATACGGATTTTTTATGATTGAAATTATTCCGTCGTTCGGTCATTTCGACATCACGACTATGTGATATTTTTATCTCGAGTACATAAAAATTCAAATTTCGCATAAGGTATCCCCGCGTATGCTCGATAACTGGGCTCTAGAATTCTTGGATTTATCTCCAGATCCATTTTATTTGGGGCTTTTACTTTATTTTTTCATACTCTTCGTTTTGTTACGAATAATTTGAGATACGTTTTGCACCATTTGATTCGATTGATCCTTGTACCTTCGAATTTTATCAGATTTTCATGCAGATCGTTCAAATTTATTGAAATAAATCGTTCTTGGAATGGTACAAGGAATTTCTTTTCGAGCGATCGAATAGTACACGAAATTTTCCAATAATTATTGTACTTTACTGTGTCAGTACAATGTAAACAAAATATTTAATTGATTCGAAGACGATCATCGGGTGAAAAACAATCAGAATATTCTACATGTTTGACAGGGGGGGGGGGGGGGAGGAGGAAAAAACTACACTAACGACCAGGTTCACTCAGGGACATCATTCTTATTCGGGGCTGCGCAATCGCGCATTTAGTACGGATTCATTCGCTATTTTTTAGTGTATGTGAATATTTTTCAAATGTTTGCTTGTTCAATTGCAATACTTGTCATCGAGACAAGCGGAATTAAAGCTGAATTCTGTAATCGATCGTACACGATCGTTATACATTATGGCAGCACCGGTGTTCGGTGCAACTTTGTAAATTATATGTATACATTTTTCCAATAATTGATTTATTTCTTGATCAAATACCGGAGTTTCGATAAGATCGCAGCGAAGTTTAAGAAATGCGGTGACAAGGGTATCACATCGCCTTACAACGCTCAACGGAAACATTTGGAGAATTGTCTGAGCTGCCTGCAAAATAAAAAAAAAGTAGATGTTTCAACGATTCTGAAAATTTAGTTTTCCATACGATTCTACATTCAATTTCGATTTTCATACTTTTTTAATCGACGAAAGTCTGACAGAAATTTCTCCTATTTTTAAATTTTACATCTTCGATTATGAGAGTGTGGAAAAATGATGATTTTCGTAAAATATACCTGCAATGTAGCTTTCAATGTCTTCAGATCGTTATGACGATCGCAATATTCGCTGAGTATCCTCGTCAAACACTCGAACCATTTAGCACAGCCTACATTCGTCAATAATTGAGGTAGACTCAACATATAACTACAACGAAGTTCCAAATTTTGTTCGGATTCCATGTTCAACAACAGAAGCATTATTATTTCGTCGCGCTTTGTCCACTGCATAAAAATAATTATTGCTTTAAAATTTTGTTGGCTCATTTTTCTGCATTTTGTAATTATAAAAACTTAATAAAGTTAATTGAAGGGTATAACTTTTGATGTTAAACCGAGTGATCATCATTGAAAAGAACTTGAAACAAAATCTTATTTTTCAAGTCACAAACACAATTTATGTCGTTCCTGAACTGATCTGATAATTTCATAGAAATAAAATTGTTCCGTTGATTACTTTATGTGATCAAAAACTTTTGGAATAGATAAAAATTATTTTTTTCCCTTATCATAATAGTATAATGATCGTTCTGTTGAGAACGATAATAAAAAAATTTGCAGTTGACGAAACAAAAACTTCAATAAATAAGTTTTCTTTTTGTTTGGGATAAGAAATACGATTCAAGAGCAACGCGAAACAACTTTATGCTGATGGTTCTATATTTTTCTTATCCAAAGTATTATTAAAGTTGGAAAAAGCAAATATGGAATGAAGAATGTGAAACTTGTGATCAAAGATTTGTGAATTGCTAGTAATTGTATATTCTTACCTCAAAAGTATTCATAGAATTGGCGCAAGAATCCATGGTGGCAAGAACATTAGATATACAAACGTACAATGGTAATACGTATCTTACATCTCTCTGATGAGTTAGACGTTCCAAAGCGTCATAAATGACATCGATGTATCCATGTTTCATCAATTCCTCTCTCTGTATAAAAACGAAATTGATTGTTTTGATTGAACAATGAAATAGGAATTTGCATCTCGAGTTAACATGAAAATTTACAGTTTTAGGTCAATAAAAATAATAAATAAAAAAAGAATTTAACAAAAAGCAAAACAAAATTTTATAGCTCGAATAAGCAATGGAGATGTCATTATATTTTGATACTGTGGACAAATATTGGCAAGGATATGAGATAACATCCATTTATTAATTTGAGAAAAATCGAGCAAGTTTTGAACCTGATAAAATTTGTAAGCAAAAAAACTCACCGTCGCAGAGTCTTGGAGGATAAAACGAATACATTCCAGACCAAAGATTCTATTTGTGGGTACAAAATCATCAAAGATCATAAGAGCTGTGGGAAGGATTTGATGGGCTCGAGTGGACAAGTAGGATCCATACACTTGTCGCACGAGCCACTTGTAACAAGCAACGGCAGCAGGAAATTTTTTCCATGTTTCTTTCAAAAGTTTTGGTCTCAGAGCCATCAATGTTGCAAGAAATTTATCGTCGCTTCGTGTGAGAACCATTAACATATTGTTGCATCGGCAAAGTTTGCGAATCTCTGAAACCAATTCTTGGGCCAAAGAAACAGATTCTGCGTTGTTCCAAACATTTTTTTCGCTCTGTTCTCCGACCAACACCAAAAGGCAAACGACAAAGTTTCTTACAGGCTCCTCTTCTGTGTCTATGTTTATTTTTCCAGAGTCACGATTTTGTATCACAAGACGCAGTCGTGTGCAAATGTTCTGTAAATCTCGATTCAGGGTCGATCGGTAGTCTCGAAAATCTTTTTCCTCACAGGGACGATCAAAACCAACGGGTCTTTCCGGCACCCAAAGTCTGCATACAGACTCTATCCATTTTTCCCAACAGGGCATATCATCTTGAAAAATATTCAAATCTTCCAACTCTTGGACTAGGCAATCCATTCTGAATTTTCGTTCGGTTTTCTTATCTCAAATTTGATTTTTTATACGAATATTTCGTTGTACGAGATCCGCTGCTTTTTCTCTGTCGGGTGTTTCAGTATATTTTCGGGGCTTTTGTTCTTAACTCGTTTCAGGATGGAAATGCATAGCTATGTTTATGCGTTCGGTTAAAAAAATTACAGCCGTCATTTTCTCGGATTTAAAGGGCGACTCCTTATTCGTTTTTTTTTTCTTTTCGATTACCAAAATTTATTGTCGGCTAGGAATGAAAATAGTTTTTCTTTCGGGTTACGTTTGAGATTTCAGGGATTGGATTTAAAAAAATGAAAACACGCAAACTGGGTGGATCAGAGTGTGATTCTTGCAACGATGGAAACACTTCACTTTTTACAAACAATTTTGATTGCTCTTCTTGCCAATAATCATTGAATATCCCGATTTATCGTGAAACTTTTTAGCCGCTGCGCCGCTGTTCTATATGTCAATAATGTCCAACCTCACTTTTTTCTCTGTGAATATTGTTTCTTCTCTCTGTGCCCATCGAGAATGCTGCTTTACCAATCGAGTTTTGAATCTGGTATATACCTTCTATATATTAACATTTTTTATTAAACATGAACATCAAAACAGTAGTGTTTATTGTTGCGTAAAGAATTAACAGAATTTCGATATTTTTTAAAATGCTTTTTCGAATCACGCTTATTCGATGTTGTGTACCTAAATACTGGTTCTTCAATTCAGTATTTACGAATTATTGTGAAGTGAAATGATGGATAGAAAATAACGTTTTTTTTTGTTTAATTTAAATTTTAATTCATGTGTACAATGTCTTGAATTGAAGAGAATATTGGGAGAAAATGGAGGGAGCCATATTGAAAGTATACTGCATAATGATAAAAAGGTTCGATAATTTTTATTTCACATCTCGATATACAGAATTAAAATATCCATATTTATATATAAGTACTCAAGTATACGTCTTAAAAGAGCAAAATATAACATCGAAAATGTTCAATACGAGTTCTATGAACCATGAATGCCCGAAACTTTCAAGAATTTTAAGATCGCGATGAAAAAGTAACATTTGTCACACATGACAATGCAATTACTCAAAAGTTATATGCACAGGTGACAATTTTCTTCCGGATAACGATCCAGATGTAATAGAACGTGTAGAAATGTTTAACATGTCACAGCCTGGTTTTATTTTAAAGGTCTCTTAAATCGAATGCCACGATTCTCAATATCCTTCCCACCTTATTTTTTTTGTCGGAATTATTGATGAAAAAAACACATGAAAGTTGTGGTCACTCGATATCTTATCAATGAGTTTATAATTCGACAACTCTTGCATTGTTGCCCTTCATTAACGCATGTTTCAACGCTTGTGATATAAAGAAGATTTTCACTCCCATATACATTCAAATAATAATTTATTTGTGTAAAATACGTTTGATGATTAAATATAACAACAAAATATGTTGAAATTGTTATTGCATCTAGCTGGTTGAAATTTTTTAGACGCCATATTTTCTCTCAAAAGAGAAAAGAAAGAGAAGAAAAAACAGTGCTCAAGTATAATCAGTTTAGATTGTTGAAAAATGAGTAGTTATGAAAATTACTCTTTCCTTAAATGCATTTATAACCCCCATAAAAATTCGCGAAGAAACAATTTCAAAAGCCGTTTTTCAAAGAAAAATGTCAGATTACGATTCATAATTAATTGAAGATTTTCAAAACAATTTGTCAATAATTTGATGATCACAGAAAAATGACAGTTTGTCATCGCTTGTGAGAACTTGGCAGAAAAATTCTCAGACGAAATGTTGCGATGAGATAAATAAAAAAGAATGAAATAACATTTTCAAATCTGATCAACGATAAATTGTATAACAATATTCGTGTCTTAAAGTAGAATTTTCTTAAAGGGGTTTACCTGGTAATCGAATTAACAATACTGATTTTAAAAAAAGTTGAATACGGTTATCAATATCAACAAAATCACCTGTCAAAATTTCATGCCCTTATAGGATACCTTTTGTTCGAGAGAAATTATCGCAAGCATTGACAAAAACAGTTTCGAACGAAACTTCTAGAAATGCTAAAAAAATATCCAAAAAATTTTTTTACGACTTCGTGTAATCCATTCGATACTTATGAGGTTCGGAATAAATTAATTCATCTCGAAGAAGAGGAGGTTAAACACACCAAACATACTGAGTCGGCTACGGTAGTCGTGACAGTTTTTTGTTTTGACTTTTGCTCGGTACCAGATGAACTTCCTTAAAAAAGAAAATGCACATTTGGAATATTCCACACAATGAATGAATATTCTACAGAATCAATAAAACTGCAATTACAATATAAATAATTTGTTAAGACTTATTCGATGGTAACCTTCATGAAACAGTGAAAACACAATTACAGTAGAGTCGCACCGATACGAGGATAGAGGCTGCGAAGAAAATAGAAAATTTCAATATCTTTTCGTTCAAACGGAGAAGAATGATTTTAATAAACACAGTCGCTTCGTAGCAATTCAGCGAGACAAACCATGTTCAAAAAACAGTTTGACCATGAGAAAGCGAACCGGAATAAGTAACAACAAACTCAACAACAAGAGTTGATCCGAAATATGAAAAAATAAAAAATGTTTCAATATATTTCTGCCATGATGAGAACGACGAGAGAAGACCATCCGGAGAAAGGATGACTTCCCTTTCCCTCGCCGTATTTATCGCCATAGTTTTCCCAAACGTAACCAGTTTTTTTGTACTGTCCAATCATATTCTTGATTAAATTGTCTCTCAACTGGACATAAATTTTATTCGCTTTCGCTTGATGGGGTCCCTCGACGGCTGAATAATGATTCAAGGCTCTTAGCGTAAGATAATTGAGATTGATCCAAATGGGGCCTCGCCAATAGGGAGCATCGTGTTCGGTGTTGTACTTCATGTAGATCGGCGACGTTTTGGCGAGTGATCTCAAGCCGTATTTGGTCCAGAGTAGCTCAGGATTAGTGAGATCATCAAGGATTTTGTCGAGTTGAGGTGAATCGGGTTGAACGATTTGTAAGATGAAAGGGAACAGGGAAACGTATCCGAAGGACGTGTCGATGTATCTCAAGGTCGGATCTTCCAGGACGAATCTAATCATTTCGGAGGATGGTGCATGAGAACGGGGAGGAGTCGTTGGTCTGCGGAGTTCGACTCTATCGGTGTGTAGACCAAAATCGGCGTAGCTCTGACTGTTGGGCGACCAATGAAGTTTGTTCAGCAGAGCATTGTCGTTGAGATAATCGAAGGTGTTTCTGTACTTTTCTGCAGGTTCGTGGAGAATTTCAGCTAGTCGTGCCATTACGCCGGCGGCGAAGCCGATCCAGCAGCGCAGATCGATGTGTCTCTCGTCGATGTTGGGATGCGATGCGCGCGGATAATCGTCCAGACCGGAAGTCAAAGTTTTTGGATTGAGCTCTCTGACCGTGGTGCCATCGCGACCACGCCAGCGATAAGTTCCTGGTGAATCGCCTGCCTGAGTCGTGTTGAACCATTCGAACCAAGCCTGAAGCCTCGGATAAAGCTTGTCCAGGAGTTTGTAGTGCCTCAGCAGAAGCTCGTCTTCGCGATGCTCGAGGATGAAATTCAACGTGAGAAAAAAAGTGGGTGGATTCGCGTTGGTGTTCACTTGAGTGACAAATTCCTCGGGTACCTTCGCCAATGCTTCTTGGCCCAAAATCATTTCGCGGGGTATCCAACCCTCAACGTTCATCAGGTCGAACCAATGGCTCATTATGTCCATTTCGATATCAACGTCCCAGGCTGCCAATAACAAACCGTGAAAACCTTCGTCCCACAAAAAACCTCGTGGAAAAAAGCTTCGACTGGGTACCGCGGTGTACAAGGGAGCCTTCCAGTAAGGCACCGGGGTCTTTGTGAAGATACTTTGGACCTGAGAATTACCATAGAAGTAACCGATCGAACCGATCATATTGGAAAACGCCATTTTTCCAAAATCCACCGCTTCCTCGTCAAATCCCTTCGATCTCAACTTGAATACACGCTCGAATTTGTCGTCGAAACGACGCTTGTGCTCCGCCAATGCATCGTCGTAAATTTGTCCCAATAGTTTCTCGTTACGATCGACAAAACTTCCCGATTCAAAGTTCACCTCGAATTCGAATGGAATTTTCGACGTTACTTGACTCACGACCAAATTCGCTTCCAACTTTTTACCCTCCGGAGACAAAGGCAGCTGCTCGCCAGCCAAAATTATGTGTTTCTTTGTCGAGCCTTTGTGCGATGCTATTCGCAAATTATGCAGCACCGTTTCTTTCAGCAAATGCAGTCCCGGCGTGACCGTTGTTAAATACGAATTTTCCTCGATGAATCCTTTTCTCGCGTTCAACGTTATTCTGAACGTACCTAAAGCCTGCGTGTATCCTTCGATACCCGAAAGTTTACTTTCGTCACCTAAACTAGCTTTTACTCTTCCTCGTGCCTTTTCATCGATCGCACCGTAAAAAAGCATCGACATTTCTTCACCATTTCTGTTTGGATTTTCCGAATTTACGCTTATCCTTGCTGTCCAATCACCCCCGTTACTCCCACCAACTTTTTTCACGAAACTCGTCCTTATCACCACACCGCCGTCGACGATTTCCTGCGTACCAAAATTCCTTCCGTCGTGCTCCAACCAAGCGTATCTGTCCAATCTGTCACCCTGCTCGCACCAGTGACGAAACCCTTCGCCACCCTGACGCAAATAGTGCGGAAAGTACCACATCAAACCGGTCACCAGTGAATGAGGATCTCGAGTTTTTAGCCCAAAGTATGTCCCCGGTCTGTAGGAGCCCCAGTAACGATCAGGTTCATTCAGATTTGCAACTGTAACTAACTAAATTTGTTCTTATTAATATTTTTCACCTTAGTTTTTAAAGCAATTTAAATATAGGATCAAATGAAATAAGGTGGATGAAAAAAAATAATAAAATTTCATGTCAATGGTAATTATTTGATCGTTTTGAAAATATTATTCACGTCAGCTTATAAGTTAGACTGATAATTGATACGAGTTGACGTTATAAAATGAAAGTGCTGCATTATTTTTTGGGATCAACCAAACTAGAATATTTGATAGATTTTTCAGTTCCTTCGCAGAGTTTATTGTTGATATTCAGAATGATAAAACTCAAATAATTTTCCAATGTGTTTCGGCTGTTATTGAAATTCTGTTCTGATACAACATATCAATTCATGGTAGGATTGTTTTTTTTTTAAATAGGAATATTTATTGTATTTTTAATTATCAAGGAATTTGCAAGATTATCAATGAATTATTGGCTCTAAAATGTAGAGAATTTTCTATTCAGAGGCAAGAATTCCTATTTAGCGATGATACCAAAATTTGTGTTGGAATGCCACAAAATTGCTCATCGTTTACTTTAATTTTTCTTTGATTATGTTGAATGATCTTATTGGAGTTTATTTTTGTGACTCGGTTAATTATGTGCCGCAACAGTTCTTCAATCTTCTTTGTGATCCATAAACCAGATCTGTGAAAGAAATTTAGAAGATTTGAAAGAAAATGAAAAAAGGAGAAAAAAATATTTCAGTTATATCCCAGCGACGCAAACTCTGATGATCTTCTGTTCGAGCAACAATTTATGTCAGTGGAAAATCGTCAATATTTTCTTTCTGTTGAAAAACATTTAATAATTTTCTTTGTGCTTTGAATATTTTATCTCAAACTCGGCTCCCTGTTGTAAGACTTTTAGGAACTCGTGTTGCTTCTTTCGACTTGATATTCGAAGACTTTAGGTTCTTGTACCTTTTCTGTATCGTACGGCGTGTTAACTCTCGTTTCCAAATATCCCTTGTAACTGAACCACGCAGCTACGGCTATGCATGCGGCTGTCAGAATTGTTTTCAAAACAGGAATTTTGACAGTAGTTTCTTCCAAAGGATCGTCAGGTGCAACTATTTTGACACGTGATCTCGTTGATCTTTCATTTACTTTAGGTTTAGCCATGGCATGTATTCTTTTCTACGCGATTTGCCTAGTAAATATCAACATTACCGAACCTCACTTTACACGTGTCGCGATACGGGACGTTTCGAGGCAAATATCCGCTCGAACTTAACGAATATTAATATGAAAATTTCAACAACAAACTGTCATGAATTTATGACGATTGTTTGGTTTTCTCAACCATGTTTTTTCACGAATAAACTGTTGAAACCGGCACATTCGGGAGGTTAAAAATTCAGTATCGCAATTCCGATGACCATGCAAGTCGTTCAATCGTCATATTACAATCTACAGTGTATAAAAAATGGAATTCTACTCCAGCTATTCGGCTCGAAAGTTTTTTTTTCTTTTATCAAAGAAAGGCAAGATAAGTCATCGGTTTTTTTTTTTCGGAATGGTATTTTGATTACGTAGTTTTTTGACAACTGTTCAAGCAGACGTTTTTACGTCCACGATGTCAGCGTTCTCTGTCCACTCGGTTGTGCAGTTTTCCTCTTTTTTTTTGTATCGATAATATTTATTTATTTCACTAAATAATGTTTGCTCAAGATTGTTGTTGAATGAAAAGCCGTGAGTCGAAACATTATGAATAATGTTGAAATTTTATTCTTCAATTAAATCGACAGCTTTTTTGACGTTTGATCTTCTTTACCAACAATCGAGGCTAACTTATCGAAGATTTATTGTTACCGACTGAGTAAACAAAGATGATCAAGATATTCTTGAAAGTTGTTCGAAGTTTTTGAAACTTATGAGCGGGTAAAATGTTCCCGTTGCTTTGTCACGTGGCGCCTTTTCGCCGCACTAAATACGACGACACGTGGGAAAACATTTCAGTACACTCGATTAATCCTATACAATGTAATATCGTCGTCCGTCCCTCTTCAACTAGATCCAGCTTCAAACATAAATCTTCGAATTGGAATTGATTCCAGCAAGTTGATTGCAAGTTCACGGACGATTAACCGGCGTTGATTGAAATATAAAAATCTTTCAAGCAATTCCAATCGGAAACAAAATGAATTATGATCGATGAAACAAAACCACAGAACAGAAAAAAAAACGTCGGAAACTTCCGAATGAATGAACTTTGTGATTTTCCTGATCGAGCTAGCCCACGCAGTCCACTCGTTAGGTGGGAATATAATGTAATTTTCTCACGAGTATTGACAAAGAGAGAAAATATTGGGAATGAAAAAATCTTCTCGGCAAATCAGGTTTCATAAATTATTAACGTTTCCAGCTCGAATTATAATCGCGATGAAAGATCATTGTTGAGCATATCTCTTCGACTGAATTTGATGGTTTTTGAAAAATCAAGTTTCATCAGAATCTTAAGATCGAATTCTTTTGAAATATTTCCCACTAGAACAGAATCTTGCGATCAAAATCTTCTTAAATTTGTCTCGAACGAAATTCTTCTGAAATTAATCTCAAACAAACAGAATTTCGAGATCAAATTCTTTTGAAACTTCTTCGCTCAATCAAACAAAATCTTAAGCTCGTGAATTCCTTTGAAATTTCGTTCAAACGAATAGAAATTTAAGATCGAATTCTTGTGAAATTCCTCTCTCAAACGACATCGATCTTAATAAAAGATAAGTTGATGTTTGACATCAATTTCAAATGAATCACAAGATCATAATCGACTACGAAAAGTTTTATTCCCAGCACGACGTTATAAACGTCCGGAAGACACGTCGAGCGAATAGCGCGATCCGCAAGCACCGAAGCATCGTCGATTCGCGACAACGAGCTTTATTTTTACTTCATTATTTATTTATCGTTATCGATGCCCCGCACACGACGTGTGTTCAGCGCAAGAGCCTGAAGGCGCCCAGCTCTAATCGTAGGGTAAGTTCGAATCTGAGGGGTGCGAAAAGTTTGAGAAAATATAGGCGAGAAACTTGCCGCAGGGGAGAGAGGACTGACGACATTAGTGCCTTTGCTCAAGTTAGCGATTAGCTCATCCATATTGGCTGTATGCAAGTTCACAGTCAAAACATTCGCGCGGCGTTTCGACATCGCGAGCATAAAGTTAAAGGCTTTTTTTAAGAGTTTTGTGGGTTTCAAGATTTGACGCGATATTATTTGAAGCGACAATCGCCCATGCTGTCGGATAAAGATGGGAAAATCCAGAGGATTGACCCAACTCATCCGGTCGCGACTAACAGGTCTGAAGTCCGCTGCCTCCGATGGCCCTACTGGCGACATTTCAACGCTCGTCGACGGGGAGAAATAAAAATTGGCTCAGGCATGGGAGAAGTTGGTTGCGAAAGGATAATCACCCTCGTCCGGAGGGATAGAAATCGTGAGGCAGTAGTGAAAGCGCCGGAAGGTTTGAGGAAGAAAGGATAAGGTTCTACATCGAGCCTGGGTCAGATTCACTGTTTCCTTTTCTACGGACTCTATACGATAAAAAAATAAAATAAAAAAACACGTTTAATTGTTGAAACGAAAAATAATGGAATGAAATGGGTTTTCTCTGAGATGCGGATGTGCTTGGACCTCGAAAATGACATTTGGCTGTTCCAATATTCGTCAAAGGGGGAGGTCAACTTTTCTATACGTGCTGTACACCCAGATGATGATGAACTGACTACAGAATATGGGGAGGAAATCGTTCAGGGGATCGAACAAATAGGAACACGTGCTGGGGGTAAGAGGATCATGATTCTTCTCTCATAAATGTGAATAAAATTTCGAAACAGCAAGTTCCGAACATCGCGAAAGCCTCCAAGTCTCCACGAGTATTAAGATTTGGGGGCGGGAGGGACGAGCGTGCGTATTACCTCGAAAAAAAAAAATGAATCAAATAAAAATGGAAATTATTGTATGGAATGAAACTTTTATCTGAATCCTGCTGCTTTGTTCAATCGAATATCAATCAACATTTTGTTCTCGTACTCCAAAAGCGAGGCGTTTGAATGTGACTTAGAGGAGAAAAAAAAACACATTAGTATATTTTACTGAGAAACGAAATTTGTTGATTTGACAAAATTTGTTGTTGGACCAACAATTCGTGGCCAACGAAATGAAATCTGTTGGATCGATAAATTTTTTGTTGATTCGACAATGTTTCTGTCGTGATGATCGATATTTATTTGAGCCAAAAAATGAAGCGATTGAATGAAGCAAATTTTGGTTGAATCCACGAATTAAATTTAGTTGATTCAATTACATAAATTTTGTTGAATAAGCAAATTTATTTTCTCAGCGTGTGCCGAAGATATTGCGAGACGTTAAATTTATTGCTACGACAATGCGAATTTTCAACAGCAGAGAGACATTTCTCGTTTTCTGAAGGAAAAAAATAGGGCGAGGAACGACGACGATGACGCGGTTAACAATATCGTGGAATTCTAAAAAAGAAAGAAAGAAAAACGTTGCCTGAGATTTAACTTTATTGTTAACCGAGTTTCGCGATATTTTCTTTTTTTTTGTTGTATTTTCGCATGGTGAAAACGTACGAAACTTTGTGCCACAAAACTCGAAAGGAATTCCGGGCATAAATTTTTTCCGACTATACACGCCGCTCGACACTCTGTGGCTTTTAATGGTTATGGTAATTCGTAGAAGACACGGCGGGGAGGGTGAAGATTCTTTCATTGCATACAAAAGAGAGGTAATAAGCTTGAAGAAAAAAAATGCCGCATGGAATTGACTTTTGTCTTGGCAAAGCAATTTCTCAAATGATCCACAACAATTCCAACGTCTGAATCACTGATTTTTCTCATTCGTTTCAAGCTCATTTTACATTGTTCACCTTTGTTCTATACTCGAAGTTGGATGCCTCCGGGAAAGTAATTCGCGATGCGTTTTTCTTACACTTTTTCTCCACCGTCTACGAACTTTTTTTTCTCGAATGAATTTTTCATTATGAAAATTGATCAAGCGCCTATTATGGACGAGTTGATCGATATAACAGTGCTGCGAAAATATAACATACAAGAGCGAGTAAAACGTTCGCAAGAGTTTGGACGCTCGAGAGCACGAAACCTTAGCTAATGAAAGTTCATCTTACCTTCATCAGTTCACAAAATATATTCAATGTGTAGTTCAAAGTTCATGCTGTTGCGAAGCTCTCAGATATACACCCTTGAAACTATTGAGTCGTATATTTTCTGGATATTCATGAAAAAAAATTCTTAAGGAGTTTCGGTACAAAAGGCAAAATGTTAAGAAATTAATGAAAGTTGGTGATAATGTTCTTCAACATCAAGTACGAAAAGACAAATTTTTTCAAAATTTTCTTCTACTTAGTTATCGAGTAATTATGCATTAAAGCAGTTTTCTTATGCCCGGAATGTATACCTATATACATAGAAACGCTATGCTTATACACGTGAACTTTAGTCTTCAATTACTCGATAACTGTGTAGAAGAAAAATCTGAAAAAATTTGTATTGTCAAATTTGGCACTAAAGAATATGTTCACCAAATTTTATAAAATTCTTAACTTTTTGACATTTTTTTGTGTTTTTAACATGGTTTAGCATGGCAACATTGTATCGCCTGTACCGAAACTCCTTAATATATTTTTCGTACACGAACCAACGACTTTTCTATTTTCCCAATTTTCATATCCTCTACTGCACAGTTTTACTGATATACTATTTCTACTGTACCGTTTATAAAAAATTCAAAAAATGTGCTCTTATCTAGTTATGATTAGAAATGTTCGTATTATTGAATCAAATACAAAAAATATTGAAATATCAGGATTTTAATCACTTCCAAAAACAGCTGTGATCGTTTGGCATTTGTCAATTTTTACCCAATTTTTCAAGTTGAACATTCATTTTTCAATTTTTTTAAACCTCCTTCATCCGCTTTTCGTAATAACTCGATAGACAGGGTATAACGAAAGTGCAGTTACCTTGGGATACGAAATAACATGGATATATGCTGATACCTAACCGCTGACGTGTTTCCACTCAAATCAGGTAAGTAGGTTACGTCGATTTATGTGTTTCCAGAGACCAATGGACGTCCCGGCTCTGTTATCTATTTAAAAAGATTGTTGATCTCGTTACGATAAAAGTTAACGGATAAAAGCTTTTCGAAAATGGTACAAAAGCGTTGGCAAGTAGTTTCGTGTCATTGAAAATACGTTTTCAAGGAATCAAGTTTCGGAATGGAAGTGCGAAATAAGAAAAAAAAAATAATATAACACGATAGTCGAATCGTTATTATTTTTGCAAAAAGATTCACGAATCGTGTGACAGGAATCAAAATCATTGTTCATAAGTGAAAATAAAATATGGACACTCGTAAGATTTGAAAATGATTTTTTGTTTCCTTCATTTTTGAGAAGGGCGCCTAATCCTCTCGCTGAAATGTCAAATGGAATAGAGATCTCCGCGTGTTTGTATGGGTGATACGATGCCGATGAGCCTGAAGTTGCGCACGCAACTTTGAAGGAACGTGCTTTTCGAAGCTTCGTATCTCCGGCTAGCTTCTCTGCCAGTTGTACATCTGTTGCCCGTAACGCCACTTGTTATTAAGGAGTTGTCGTAACGGTGAAGATCGAAAAGATTATCTCCATTAAAACGATCGCTCAGTACATTTGTTCGAGCAAGTGTTCCAAAATCAATAAAATAAACAAACAAAATACTCGAAACTCATTCTTAAAACAATAGACAAAATGACTAAACAGAATTTGGTTCAATAAATTGTGAAATTATGAAAAAATAACGTGGAAATATTGAAAAATCGAATTGAAAATCGATTCTTATGACATTGGATATTGGCAAAAAACGTTTGATGAACTTTGGTGAAATAATTGAGCTTGCAACACGCTTTGTTTTCCATTGTTTAAAATAGATTCACGAAGGTTCAATCGTGAAAGGTGAAGACACGAACGAATCTATAGTGTTATTAAATTCTGAAAGTTTTCATGCTGAAAGTTTTCGTAGTTCGCAAAAGGGGTGAAAAAGTATGCAAGGAACGTGTAATCAGAGTAACTCGTGTAAAGTGTTTCCTCGTAGGAAGAAATAAATTTGACGTATTTCCGGAAACTTTGTAAGAGTTGCATTTGCGCTTGAAGATGTGAGCAAAGTTTCGTGCACAAAGGAAATATATGAAACGCGAAACTGACTCCGCGCCGAAATTCTCGATTGACAATGAGATCGTGTGTTTCGCATATCCTTCGCAATGTTTCAACGAGCTCGAGATGAATTATCAAGAGACGAAAGTTCGAAACTTTATCCTCGAGAAAATGAACTCGTTTTGTCAAGGTGTGAATTTAGTCGCGATGGAATTTGACGCTTGATATAAAAATCGTTGAGATTGCGTTATGAAAAACTTATATGCTCGTAGACGTAGGTACATGTGCAGAAAATTAACGAAATCGACGAAGAGACAGATTTTTATTTGATGAAACAAAAAGTTTAATGGACATGTGATCTCAATGTGATAAAGTGCGAAGATAAGATCTGAGATTAAGTACCAGTTCTAAGAATAAGAAAGGTGATAAACGGGGTTAAGTAACCGGAAGATTAATTGTTCAGAATCATGAATGGAGTAAGCTTGAATCGCTGGTACAATTGTAGTGCAACAGTTTTCGAGGAGGATATTAATTATCTGATGAGACTCAACAGTAGCGAGCTCTTCAACGTACTCAGCGACGTTCTTATCAGATCAACGAGACGAGAATTTTTACGAACTGCACTCACCGATTGCCTTTTTACTGGACAAGAACGTCCCTTTGATTTGGCATGGTGGCAGAAACTCTCTTGGTCAATAGTGTTTGCTGTTATATTGCTCGTTGCCACGGGAGGAAATATAATTGTCATGTGGATCGTACTCGGTAGGTATTTACCATTCACTTTGGTACTCGTAAAAATAAAACGAAGTGTGCTAACGAAAGCACGAATAATTTGACTAAAATTTCACACTTGATACTTTTGATAATGAAAAAATGATCGATGATTTTCAAGTTCATTTCTGATATCCATCCACTTCGATGGACTTTTTTCTCTCGTAAATAAATTCATCGACTGACATCTACAATGATCTTCAGCACATTTTCACTCACACTAGAAGCATCAATAACATCACGAGACCCAGCTAACCAGGAACATTTTTTGTAAGCCGACGATGACGAAATTTCCTAAACTCCAGGACATCTGCCTTGAGATATGGCTCCGCAGGACGATATGCCGGAAATACCTTTCTTTTGTCACATACTAAATGCCAACTTGATAGATTCAACCATTTACGAATGAAATCCTCGTGACTGAACAACACCCGGACACATGTGTAGGCAATCGATTTTCTCGGCATTTTTACTATTCCATCATTGCGAAACTTAGTTTTAAATTCATTTCGTAAAATGCGGCATTTGTTTTTTTCTCTACTTGATGCATTTGATAAAAAACTGTAGAGTTTTTAAAAACAGTTTTGTGCTCCGAATGTCCTCGGTAAGGGTGAAAAGCTCTTTCACTCTTTCATTCACGCCTCTTCGTTCTATTATTTTCTTCGTAATTTCTCTTGTGCTCAATCCAATCCTTTTTTCCAGTGACTCTTAATAACCGACATCACTGCCTTCGGGAATATATATTATCGTCGCGGTGTACCAGAGTACCAGGAAAATCCTTCGTGAATCCGTTTTTATCGTTTAAAAATCCTCTTGGTATTTCGTGACTATGTTAAGCCACATCCCCAGGGACTTACATGCCCTGTGGATAACTTTTTTACCCTCTATTTTTCCTCTTCAAAATATGCAACACATTTTCCAGATGTAATGAAATTTTGGTGAACTGGTGGCTTCGTTGCTTACGGGTAACATCAAACTCCTCGTATCTCGAGACGCAGCAGTGTGTTTTGAGATCAAGCAGGCAAAAGAAAAATGTCATCAAAATAGAAAAAGCACCAAATCATTTTTTTTCAACAATAAAAACAAGTTTGGTTTAAAAATTCATGATAGACGGTGCAAATGTATTTCCATTCGGGTTTAATTTTAATTGAGTGCAAAATAAATTAAATTAGCAAATGAAATGTAATTACATATTCAACTAAATTAAATTGTTCATCAATAACCAGTTTTAGTAAAAATAAAGGGAGAGAAAACTCGAGATGACAGATGTTTTTGTGATGAAAGTTGTGACGCAACCATTCGAATTTTTTTTATTTATTATTTTATTAGCTACGCCTACGGGCTACGCCCACACTGCACCTCTTTTTTTCAATACCAAACATCATTTGCCCAGTATTAATTGCAATAAAATACTCAAAAAAAAAATAAAAAAAGATTCGAAACATTTTCACTTTTCATCATTCCATTAAAATTGCTGTAACTTTTTTAGCGAATATAATATGGAGATTATTATTCGAAAAAGAATTGAAATTCAGATAGATTTTTTTTTCTGTTATGTTCACCCGCCTTATACCGTTCAGGAATCGGAGGAAAATAAAATGGAAAATTTACCACGCAATAACCAGTTACGAGGTAGCAGATGGTATTCTTGTGTGATTATTGTTATTTCCATTTTCATTGCTTTACGGTTCCTTCGGGGAATTTCACAAGATCAACTCAGGCTTCTAAGCTTACTCAACTGATTTTCTGTTTTTGTCCCTGCTCAACCGTCTCCCCACCACCCGACCTCCTCCCTGCGAACTGATGTGTTGCCTACGAATACTCTTTTCGCCTACACTTTTATTGAGTTTCATTCGGTTAGCAGTACCAGGAAACTGAGAAAAACTGCTTCCAGTTCAGCAATTGATGCGCAATCCAGTGCATGGCTAAACGATCACCTAACCATCGGCCTTTCCCTATGCTGCTTAACTCGAGACATTTCAGGATCCATAAATCGATTACGCACTTATACTTATCGGGGTTGGTGACTTGGCAGTTGCCGATCCAACTATCGTTTCTCGGCTGTGTTACTTGCGAAAGGGAGGGCTGAAGCCCTCCACCGAGCACTCGCTTATCACTATCGGAATTCGTTCAATTTTTTTTTAGTCATACGCAGTTTCGTTTTTTCGATTCTAGTTAAACTTTTTCAATACCATTCTGTCATCAATCCAATCGAACTTTCAGCGATATCCAACGCGCCATCGTATTTCATCATCAATTCATTATCCGGGTGCTCAATTCGATCAATCCAATTGTATGATTATAAAATTCGAAAAGGTGGACTTTCAATTTTGGACATAAATAATATGGACGTAAAGATTAGTTGCCCTTTTAATTGTCTTGGGGACGATTGTTTTGCTTCGTAAAAGGTCAGCATTTCAAGTTTCGGGCGATGAATAATGGAATTACGAATAAAATATAAATTACATCTATAAAGGAGAACGGTTGGTCTAGTGGGCAAGGGCTCTTGGTAATTACTGAATCACGCAAAGATAAACCTAGTGTTGATCAGCAAACATACACCTGATGAACCACAGTTGCTTCTGCGCTCACATATTCTCGATTTTAAACTTGTATTATTAATTAATGATTCATATTAGTTTTCTCCTCATTTGATTCAGTTCCCTTCTGATGATTTCTCTCTTTTCGTGACACTATATTTATCCTTTTAGCTCTACAGACTGTCGCATAATACAAAGCCGTTGAATAAAGCGTTACAACGGTTTTGTATCGATTACTTTTTCCTTCGAATGAGCTTCCACGGGGTATGAAAAAACCATAAATTATAAATCTTCGTAAGGTTTTATATCACGTTTTTCCCAAATGTCACAGAGAACCGATCTCACATTTTATTTAGGCGATGGATTCTTCCGGGTTAAGGACACACGCAAAAGGCTCGTGCTCGGGTCCATACGACGAGGGTCTTTGGTTTGAACCCCAAATACCAATGAAAATTTCAACATTCTTTCAAGAGTCTCCACCGTAATCCCTGGTGGTTCGGATCTCACGCTCATCGAGAGCCATGTGCCAATATTTTACTGTGATGCATGAGCGGTCGGTTAACGGCTTCCGCGTGGCCTCCTGCGGATCTTAGCCATCCGCAAGAGGCGGCCTGTAGCCATGCATTGGCTGACTCATTGCAACACATCTGAGAAGGTGCGTGCATTTGAAAAGTTTTCCGGAGGGAGGCTAAAAGTGAAGAACCATGGGCGGTGAGAGTAACGATTTAGATTGATTAGTAATGCTCATAAAAAATGTATAAAAAAAAAAGTAAATTAATAATGTATCCACGCTAAAGGCTCCAATAATTTATGCACTAGAGCAGGCTCCAATAATTCGATGCGTACACCGCACTAACTGTATACATATTCTAGTAAATATATTTCGAGAAAATCGATATACAATGTTATACATTTTTAACATCTTTATTTGGAAATTCTTTTGAAAAATGAATTTATGCAGTTGACCTTTCTGCTATTCGATCATAACACGTACAACTTATAGTCAGGAAAGCACGTTTCATATTAGAGGAAAATTTCAATGCATTATTTCGGGCCCTGATGCATTTTCTTCCAGCAACATAATTATCGATTATAGGATTTGGAATTACCATTTTGGGCTACAGAGCTTAGGATGATTAGCGCGAATTTCTCATGGATTCAACATATGCCAAACTCACCATAAGAACATTGTTTATTATCTTCTCGATCCAGTTTTTCTCACGGTTTGTCCCCTTTTTAACATCAAATCCTGAGGACAGCCATTTTTTTCTTTTAATTTTTAATTAAAGCACCCTCTCCTTTTTGATCGAGCTCATCTCCGTAATTACTCGCGATCTTATACTCCAGATAGTTTTTTTTTGCAACGTTTCAACCTGCTCTCGAGTAACTTGGGAATCTACTTTTCAACTTTATCTTTTTATCTCTCATTTTTTCTCGAGGCCTTCACCATTCCTGCGTATCCTTCATTTTTAAGTGGAAATATTTGAGATTCGCTCTGCGAAGTTTCTTGCAGGTTTTTCTTTTTCAAAGTCAATATTTTTATTGAGTTGTTACATTCGATATTTTAAGGTAATTAGTTGTGTAAATATAATAATTTTTGGTTCCATCACCTTCAATCATGTTTGATCATACGCAATTTGTGATCGTCCCGAGTTATTGAAGCTCGTGTCTAATATGTCAATTCAATTTGGTCATGAATCCCTTTTATCTTGCTTGGAACGCACCGATGTTACGTCTTTCCATCAAAACAAAAATGGGTTTACTCAAAACTTAAAGATCTGAATAGCGAATGTGGGAAGATCCTTTGTAGAGGAAATTCCCTACGATGTTGATATTAGACCAGAGCTTGGAGAACACGGCAATTTCAGTGACATTGTCACCCGACATAATCCCGACAAACTTGAATTAATTGTGCTTTGTAAGCAGCTTCTTCCAGACAAAAGAACCAAATTTCGACCAGATTCATATCGCTCTATTACTTTCTTCTAATTAAGTCAATAATTATATATTCACCAATCATGAAGTACGAAAACTGCTCTTTATTTAATTATCTCATTATTCATGAGTTTTATGAATAAATAATCCATTTATCAACCCACGAATTATGCTTCATCTCTCGTTACATTATTCCTGTAAAAATATTATGGTTTCAAGTAGATCTTTATCGGACGTTTTATCGTGCCGATGACAAAGGCGAGTCGAAAATTCTCAGTGAATTTTATATTGGTTTTATATGCCATTATCATGGAAACTTAAAAAGAATTTGAGCAACGAGTTAGCTAGGTTGGAGAAATAACGACGAATATTGATCCTCGATGGTTTAGCAAGATAAAAAAAAAGCATTACGTGTCCTGAAAATGTACTGTTTTTGCATGAAATTAGTAATGAATTTGTGTCCTCAAATTTGTTTATTTTAAATTTGATTCACATTTGAGTCACTGACTAACCTAAGTCTGTGTAGAGGAAACATTTTTTCTTGAATATATTCGCTGTTGATGAATTATTTATTCAAAATGGAATTTCGTATTTCCAGTTTTTCTGTTTAAAAATAAAAAGACCGAATCAATTTGTCACATTTATCGTATTTCGATGTGAATTGAAAAAAAAAAAAAAAAAAAAAAAAACATCGAACTGAAGAGACTCTTTCGAAATGCTGAACAATTTGATTATTATTACGTAAGTGGAGATGGAATAACGTATAATTGTGGTGGAAAATGTGCACATGCTCTGGTTGCGGTGCATGTGTGATGCAGGTGACACGTTCACTCGAATTAGCATATATATTCAATTAGCAAGCATTATTACTCGCAAAGGGAACTCATTAATGTGGGCGTACAGAACGTCCGAGAGCAGCAATTTTCACGTAGGAAAATATCGTTCGTTTTCTCGCATGAAGATTTTCAGCGTTTTGCCACATTTTTGTATTCGAACTGTTGCGTCGATTGTAATTTTCATTGAACCGATTTAAAACCAAAGTAATAACGATTCGCGGAGCTTCGTTCACGAAGAAAAATACGAATCACACGAATAGCGTTTCAATCTCACATTCATTTGAAGCCGTTCGGTTAATCAAGCGCATTTAACGAGCGACGATGCTTCCAAGATCGATGCCATGCAGAAATGTTACAGTTTGCATCACTAAGGCCGAAAGAGTTTCGAAATTTGAGTTGCCTCGCCTCAGGTCATCCTTCCAGGAGGATCGTCCCGGTCCGTCAAACCCCGATGATCCAAGCTGTAACATTGGCAGAATCTAGCTGCTTTTGAAAATGCCCTGAAACGCTATCATTACGGAAACCATAAACTTTTGTGACAGTTGCTGTCGAAGTCATGAAACCAGAATCAAGTATAGAAGATATTTGTAGCGAATGAAACGAGAAATATTGTTGGTGGGATTGCATAATTCGTATAATTTGAATAGGATAATGCGAGATCTTTTGAGGTTTGATTGTGATTGTATGCATATCGGGAGATAGACGCGTGAGAAACCATTGATTCACGGTAATGAATCACTCACCGTGTCGCGGTGAATGACGATTCGCCAATATGCATATAGAAACACGCTGAGATAACGGTGTTTACGAGTTAGCTAATGATCAGATGCAGGAAACATTTAACGGTTGAAATATTCGATACTAAAGGATTCGAATATCGATGGATTCAATTTCACTCCGAGCCGAGGCCAGCGACGATTTTTGCTACCATTAGTAATTAAACCCAATTAACTGTTAATGGTATGCGCTTGAGGTTGGCTACGCATTGTTGCCTTTAGTATTCTGTTTCAGGGTGTGATTTTTTGGATCGTATAAATTGAAAACTGTTTTCCTAGTTTCTATATAAAAAAATATGATTCAATATTCATCGAAATCATTCGTGTTTTGCTCGAAAAATTGTAAGTTGTTATTTGATTCTCTTAATTTGATTCTCTTCATGCACGACATGGAATTGTTATTTTTGTTTTTCGAAATTGAAAACTTGATGAAGCTCTACTTACAGAGATTTCAATGGCTTTTTAGCCTCACGAACAATGATTCAAAATTTTTTACTTTCAATGAAAAATAAAAATTGAATCCTCTTTTTTAATTTTTCGTTTATAATAATTTTTTCTGATGATGTTTTTTTAAAAATATTTTTAATCCAAAATGAATCATTGCCAATCATAAAGGGCGCTGTGCAACGCTGAGCTCATTATTGCCATTTTTCTTACGTGTTCTCACCATCGCTTTATATATAAAGAATAACTACGGCTTCCATGTCGAGGAAAAACTGATTAACGTTTTTCATCGATTCTTGTAATTGATCGTAACGATTGAGAATAAAAATTTCTACTCAAAGCATCTCGAAGGAATTTTTCTCTCTTCGCTTCATTGATTTTACTAATTATCGCGATACTGTTGGGATTCTGTTAAAGCATCATTTATTTAAAATCAAAGCACGTTTACTTCCTTTGCTTTTTTCATCGTTTTTTTTTTTTTTTCACGTTCTTCATAGCTCGGAATCCACACGAATGCCTTTTTCTCAGTATTTTATTCAGTTCATCAAAAGAAACTCCGAGCACCGTCGATTTACAAAATTCAACGGAATATAATTAATACGACCCCGTTGACTCAACGAGAATGACCATTTTTTTTAACAATTTAGAATAATAATGGACCATTTTTTCAGAATACTCAAATATACATTTAGGCTAAAATATTGAAAAAAATATTTGAAATATTTGGTGAATTGATGAATGGAATTTGAACTTAAACTTTTGAAAAACTTGACTCTGTGTTAAATTTTTCTTTACGACAATCCATGAGAAAAGTTTTCGTAGTTCTCTTTCTAATTGCGATACTTGATTCAGAGATGATTTTTATTATTCTCTCGTGCCAACAGGAACAGAAAGAAAGAAAATCAATTGAGGGATAACGAAGAGCTCGGAAATGATTAATTGTGGGGGAACCGCAAAGCCCAAAAGCGTGGGAATTGTGAATAACCACGTTGAGATGATCTTGTTAAATAGTGATGAATAAAAATAGATGAGTTTGTGGGTAAGGTATGGAGGAATGTAAGCTTTTGTGTGGGTTATTCTGTTAATTGCATCAAGATGACAAGTTCCCTTTAATTATGACCTGATCTCCTATCAAATTGACCGTTTTTTTTTTGTGTAATTGGCATTCAAAGTATCCAAAAAACTTCGAGCTGTCGGTAATGGTACAAAACAGTGGAGATGAATTATGAAATACAACTGTATCTTTATCGAAAATACATCTCTGAGTAACTGGACACGAAATCCCAGAGAAAAGAGATCAAGAGCTCAAAAGTGCTTTCCGATGTGACAGAGGAACTGGGATTTAGACAAAATTCGAAAAGAATCGAAAAAAATGTTCGGCGTGCGAAATTTCAGCCAGTTGCGAATTATCCGTAAAGCTGTTCAATTAAAATAGCGGAAGATTCGATGTTATACGGTGCATTGCTCTTTAGCATCAGCTTCGATATTCTCACGACGATAAAACTGGATCGATGGGAAAGCGTTATAGTAAAATCAGTCAAAATTATTCATTGCTCCAATATCACTCCGTGGGAATGACAGACTGAACGTTTTTCTTTTCTCATTTATTTTCCTCTCCTCCTGCTTAATGAGATAAATTGTCCGACGTTATATCATGCAAGTTTTCATTAACTGTCGTCCCATTCGTTCTCGTGCCACCAAGTTTTTCCATTGATTTGACAATGCCAAGGTTCTTTGTTCGACGACTAGAAATCTTTGCTCACTTCGAGCAGGCTTTTTCATTACTTTTTTTCCGAATAAAACGCCCTCCAATTAAAAAAGAATCATTGAAAAAAAATTTGCAAGAAAACAAAATTTGAATTCATTCTGTCATTTCTTGTTTGGTAAAGATTTTATGTTCGGATGGAACATTAATGATGGCATCAGCCGCTGAGGTAGATAAACATAAAAACTATATGTGATTCTTAGTGTCACGAGAGATAAGTAAACACGTATGAGAGGGGTGATGTCGACTACTTCGAGAGAGTTATCAGATTCGGTTGTTGAAGCTCTCCGAACAGAACGTGAATTCGAGCACGTTAGGGGCATTTTTTATTGCCCGGCCCAAAGAGGTTTGTTGATGTGATAAAAATGAAAGGGTGTAGATCGTATTACTCGAGCTGCTAGAATCAACAAAAAGGCTACCCCCGGCATCCATGTAACTGGTCGAGGAAAAGAAAATATTTGGCGGAAAGATTTTCATTACTGATCTTTTAGCGCGGAGAAAAATCGAATCGAGTGGAAGTAAGAATAGGAGGAAGAGAAACGTAGCCAAAAAAAAAAATGGTGGATGATGGACATGGCTCTCATAATAGCGTATAATTTAAGGATACGAATGGGTCTTTAATCCCTCAGGAAGTTCTGCCACTTACGTGACATCAAGCTCACGGATCCTTATTCCCAAAATGTTAATTATTTATGACGTTATGACCTGCTAGGTTTCTCTTATCACGAGGGAGGACAAAAGCAGTATGGCCATAAATGGAATACTTTTGTTCGAGTCTACTCCAGCGGACAGAGGGTAAAAGCTATGATTAATCGTGAAGATGAGCTGTGAAATGAAGTATATTTTAGTGATCGGTGCTGAGGTTGTTATCGTCTTGGAGTCTTTCGAGGATAAGAGCATCCGACGAAGCGAGGACGATCCACATTCTAGGATTCCTGATATTAAGTTTCTGGGTTGCTTTAACCCTCTGAAAAATAGAGCTGCTTAAGCGCGAGAGCTTGAGGATGAACGCGATTGAACTTTTTTGTACCACGTGACGTTTCCCATGAAGAATAACTGACGTGCGTCGGTTACAGGAGCACAAGGTTATCCAGACCAACAGCAGATTCACGGAGCATATGTACCGCGGCTATTCAACACCGCACATTCGGAAAACATTCAGTGACCCGAGTACTAGCTCATAGCACAATCGAATTAATTCAACCGGTGGGAGCACCTCGTACCATGATTAATATTAGATAGGGAGGGTGGCCAGCCAGAGATTAATCGAACCGTGCTTCACTGAAGTTTTATCCGCATAAGTCGGTTTTATTTTAAAGCCAACTTGTCGCACTCTGGTCTCTCGGAGGCCCCGAAATCACATTTTTCAGTTCACTCGTTTTCAACGATTTGTTTTTCTTTTTTTTTTCTAACTTTTTAGTTGGCTTTTGGTCAGAGTCGGGTCTTCTGATTTCTCTACGAGATTGAATCTCAATCGACTCGTTTGTTTTGAAACTACCGAAATCGTTGGTCTCACAGACGATGTGTGGCAAAGTACGGTACTCAAAATAACGATGAATATACGTAGCGTTAAAGAAGATGGAAGACAACGATTTATGAAGTTTTCGAAATATACTTCAAATGTTCGATATTTCGGGCCTGCACTGCAAAGTTTCTTGCGACATAATGATGTTCTCCATTTTTTCGTATCCGTTTATCGTTCATCCGTTCATAAATAAGCTTTAAGCTTGGCACGGATTTATATCAACTGAAAATTATATAATCTCCAGTTTTTTTTTTTTCGGCTTTGATTATATACTTTCGGAAAAAAGCATTCTGCACGAAAAATTTATGAAAATTAGTTGATCACGGTGAAACTCATAGCTCCCGGCTTTTGCCCGTGCGGGCAGTCAGGCGTTTAAAAGACTTCATTTTTTTTTAAATTCATATAACATTGAAGGGTGCTTTTGTAAAGCTATTTTCATTTTCATATTTAATAATTTCCGAGTAAAAATCATATAAATCGTTATTAATGCCGTAGGGAATTTCCATTTTATCAAATTCAGAGAATTCGTTACCATCCATTTCGTACTACATGCTGTATAATCTTCATCCTAACTGATATTATGAACCTTTTTATGCATGGTATGAGGAATTCGCGAGACTTTTATTCTCCCAGTTTTTCAGCTGTAAAATGTAATTCTCCTAATATAAACTCAACAGTGCATGACACCCGAGAACCGCCGGATTTGAGATAAAGATTTTGTATGGAAGGGATTTGGATTCACTGATTTGGGCGGGAAGATCCAATTTTCGAAATTTTAAATGACGTATCAGTTACGAATCCGAAATGAATTTTCAAATACAAAAGTTGTATACAAAAATGATGGAAAACGGATAAACTTTCATTTATAAAATTTCAAAGCTGCAGCATTTTTCGTCATCTCGAATTTCAAAAATGGGATTACAGTTTCCTTGTCAGTGACCCCGATAATCAATATACACGAAATTTCATCGAAACAATTTATTTTACAGAAAATTTCGTGCATTCAAGGGTTAACGAATCAATATTAAATTCAGCTCAACACCTTTCGTTACGATTTTATGTAAATTTTGAATAAAAGTTACGAAAATAAACCAAGTATGTTTGCTGGAACGTGTAACATAAGAAAAACATTTATTAATTTTTTTTTATTACTGGATAATATACATGAGTGTATCAAATAAGGCAAGATGCATGGTTTTTTTAAGTCGTATAAGCTAATCGCTATTGGCTAATACTTACTATTTAAATCGGTGTATATACAATAATTGAATTGATCTCATGATTAAATTGATGGAAAACGTTAATCATGAAGACTACATTTTGCTCAACAGAGATTTAATGTAAACAGAGAAAATCTATTCGTATTCGATGGATGCGACAGTCGTAGAGATTTAATCCTAACGAATGGGACAGGAAGTGGATACAGAGAAACGTAGGACGCACGACACAACGGACAATTCGATTCACCGGGGAAAAAAAATAAGTGCGACGCAGGATAGGGCGTATATGTGTGTATCGATACAGGCATTACTTTTATCGATATTACTGCACTACCGATCGAGCTACCGATGCAATAGTACAGACATTTTGTCGTCGTAGCTGTACACGTACAAGACCAGCATCCGGTTAGAAATTACATGGGAATCTCCAACGTTATCTAGCAGTCTTTCGTTTAATTGCACTCACTCGAGTATTTCGAGATTACAAACGAGTTTCAGGGAGCACGATTAGCTTGGAATCGATAAGAATAAAGGGAAAATCGGATATTGCAATGGAAGAAACCACAGCAAAACCATTATGACGAACGAAAAATCAAATTGAAGCATCTTCGACCCTCGGATTGATCGTAAAACCTTGATCGAGGGACGTTATATCTTTTTTATATTTGACGTCCGATCAAATGAAAAAGGTAGAAGAACGTGATATTCAGATATGACAATTAACCCCTTTATCCAGCGTAACGAAATTGGGTTTTCTTCTCCTGCTGACATTTTAAAATGAGAAAAGAAATTTGATAGATTCATTCTATAATTTCAGCTCACGTATGCCTCATGATGGTAAAATGACACGTTTATTATTGCTCATATTCACAGCCTTGGGGTGGACGTGAATTCCATAAAAGCTCTTTTTCAATGCATACAAATGAGCCAGCACATGCAGTCCAATTAGATGTGTGTATCAGTTTTAATTGTGGCTTATCAATCGAATTTTCAAGCTCAGATATAGAGAGTGGACCTTGGCGACGTTGCAATAATCCTTGGTATACGAAGACGCTGATGATTAGATTTTGACCGAAATCAAAGGTTCGGCTCGTGATCAGAATCCTCGGTTGTATCACAAGTTTCATGATACAAAGTGTATGGTAATCCGAATGCACTGGGTAACTAGTATACTGGTTGGATTCAACGTAAGCTCTCAGCATATTCTATCGGTATTATAAATATTACTTATTCTTCCTCCTTCAAAACCATCCCTGGAATTGGACCATTGTATCACTTCTGTGAAATCTTAGAGACGATGAAATGGTTTCCACTTGATAAAAAAATGTTCTTTTGATAAAAGTCGCGTAGCCATTCACAGTCTGTCAACAAACCTCATTTTTCTTTTCTATAAATCGATCTCAAAAAAGAAACCTTTGATACGAGGTCATGTTCGAATTGAATGAAAAAGTGTTGCTGCATCTGTTAGTTATGACTGAAATATTGCGCGGACCGTTTGGCTGGTGCAATTTTCACTGGATACAAACGTCTTTCGTTCCTCGATTTGATACACATATCCCAATTTATATGTATCCTTTCTCAGATGGATTTTTCATCTGAAAACGTCTCTTTCATGAAAATGTCAAAGTTTGAATTTAAATAAAGAATGATTCTTCAATAAGGCCGAATGTTACGGATTTTTATTTGCTTTTTCAAAAGTAATCTATTTTTCTCTGGTCGTAAATTGCCGCATCAAAAAACGTGGAAAATACGGCGTCAGCAGAAACGGAATGACCGGTGGGTCGAGTCAAAGAAGTAAAAATAAAATAAAATAAAAAAGAAATGAAAATGATTATAAAAGAAAGAAAGTTGAGAATCCGAACGCATGGGATAAAAAGTTTATTCCACTATGAGATATCCCACAAGATGTTGAACCTCGAAGTTTATTCAGGCAAGTGAATAGACATTTCAGAGGGACGTGATGACGTGGTTGATAACTATTTTTGTCCACTCGAACCCTTGTAAGTGAACTATTACTTTTGTAACTTTGAAAGTCTTCAAGTTTCCACCATGTGCTCTAACTCTGACAATAACGAATTCACGCATTTGTTGTCAAAAGATTACGGAACATTATACTTATCTCATTATCTACACGAATCATTTAGCATTTTTACCCATTTCTCATGTCTCTCATCAGCAGGAAATTACTTAAAAAAAAAAACAAGAAAAAATGGCACATTTTGAAAAATCGTGTCACAAAAAATTGTCCACAAAAAGTTGTTGAATAAATTGAATTTTCGATCCATTTTCTGAATATTCATCTCCAAGCTCCTGCTGTGGATCTCGCTACCAAGGGATTTGACAGAGTCTTGGGACAAGAACATTTGAAATGCTGTCTCGACCACTCACCCGGAGTATATACTCTTTGGCAATATAACGATCGTAGTATGGTCCGAAATTTCATGACGTTTTCACTAATTCAATATCTCGACGACAGACCGTTTCAATTTCCTGAGAATGCACCACCATCATGACAAAAGTCTTTTCATAAAATATTATTAATTTTATTTTTCTTTGCGATCAAACATAAGATACAATAATTTCATTTGCTTCATATTGTGGATTTGTAAATATGTGCTTTCGTCAATTCGACTTCGATCAACATTGTATAGAGCAGTTTTTCTTTTTCTTATCAATATCCCTCGGTAAATATGCATTCTTCAGGTAGCACAAAAATATTTGAAACTGTACCATCGGGCTTCGTTTGCTGCACATTTATTTCTCAATGTCAAACATAATTTTGCAGTTTTTATTTCAATGAATTATTATTAAACAAAGATTTTTAATTTTTTTACTCTTCATCATTCTTTTATTGTTTTTATTGTATCTCTTCTCTATCTTCCTCTTCTTTTCTACATATAAATCTGTCTTTAAAATGAGTTTGGCTGCTTTTCAATAAAAAATCACTGGACTGATTACGACGAATCTTTCACTAGATCGAAGATCATGATTCAAACTATGTTCAGAGTTCAACTAAGTTTTAATATTTTGTTTTTCTTTTTTTACGAAATTGTGACAAAAAAGTTTAAATGTTCTGTTTAATTTTAAAATTAGAATATTCAAGTTCTCATTTTTTCTTATTAATGTTGGAGCAATAGAAAAAGTTCAGTTAAAATTCGTTGCGGTATCACTTACGAAGCGAATAGCCCGGATTTATTTTTCACGTCGATTAAAATTGTCCAGTGCCTCGACTAATGCTTCATTTCCTTCAAATTTTGTGGAAGCGGAATCTCGCATCGATTGGTGCGCAAATTCATTTGATTTATTTTCAATAATTGAAGATATCGTTCACTAAAAGTTCAAATAAATTTTACCATTTTATGATCATTTTTCGAAGTGTGGTACGACTTATTCGGCTTATCCAGACCTTTTTTTTTCACGTGATCGCTATCAGTGACAACCCACGTCACGAAGAGTCGCGACTTTTGAAAGTCGGAACGTAATACAAAACACCGAAGGTCACAACTTGTTTGAACCTTCAAAAAAATCCTTTTTCTTACTCAAACATATTCGTACGAATGTCTCCATATGCGCTTCTGTTTTTCAGGCATTTTAACTGAGAAAAAAAGTCTGAGACAAGGGTGCTTGTGAAAGCAGGGGAACTTTTGGAGACCCTCAATTGAAATTTATCCGGGACCCGAGAAACCGATTGGTTTCAAGCTTGAAATTGACGCCGAACAAACTTTTGTTACCCGATTCTGTTACAAGCCATAAAAAAAAGGTTCAACGACAGATAACCGTGAATTTCACCATCCCGAAGGATTGGCAAAAAAGTCATACCAAAATTGAAGAATATAAAAAACGTTTGGAGACTGATTTCCAGTGAAAATTTAACGTTTGAGATATTATTAGCTGCCACGAAATGAAGCTTTCAAGAATTGTTCATCGGATCGACTCATGAAAACGCAATGCACATCGGTGGTGTATTATTTGCCAGGCATTAAAATGACATCGATTGAATTAGTAACCGAGTAAATAGGAAGTTTCGAAAATGCGAACGATTCTGATACGCAAATGATGATCGATCATTGAATTATTAACTCGTGAATGAAACCTGATTACAATTAGATAGAAATAAAATTACATGCATAAACCGAGTGATTCATGCCAGACAATCTTTTCAATCAGCAACAGATTAGCAGATACGACTGTTATGTACGCGGCTGAAAGAAGAAACAAACACGTATTAACGATCTCTAGCGACGAAGTCTAACTTTAGCGTGGAAATTTCTGCTTCGGATACATCGGTAGCCAGTTTGTCCTGGACGTTCTTCTCATTTATTTCATTTTCTTCTCGTTCGCGACAAATTGCAGATTCAATTTTGTAGCTAAGCATCATTTTCTCATGCGCATAATATTCTATTCATTATGTAAAACGGTGAAGAGCACAATATCATTTCAACTTTTATATTTCATGAATGCAGCATCGAGAATATGCAATAAACTCATATTTTCAGAAATACCAGAATATTCCAGAATAATATCCGAAGTAGCACTTAACACTTTATTCCACTTCCACCCTCATACACACAAAAGTCATTAATTAATTACTAAATTCATTTTATATCTTTCTGTTATCATGAATTCCTCATGATTAGTACAGTCCTTCCGAATAAGACATCGTACAGAATGCGATGAAATTTACTCATGGATTTCATGATATTCCAATGGCGATATATTGACGCCTATTAATTTCACACCAATGTCGAGACTGACATAACTTGCGCTCAATGATATCAATGAAAATACTCTGTTCCTGGTATGTTTGCAAACGTTGTTTATTCAACATTCCGGGGCTAGCAAATATGTAATTAATAAACATTAGTAACCATTCATTTTGTTCTAAATATGTAGTGTGAACACATACCGTGATCGTTACTCGGCGTTCTCAATGCATATTCCCACTATGGATTAGGTTAATAGCTGTGTAAATACGCAGGTCCGCAGGTCGTTTCCACCAAATATTGATAAATGATAGTGGCTCAAATTACTCTTGATTCTCCTTGAGCATCGCTATACCGATAGAAAAAGATTTCGAAAGTTTTGTCTTGTTCTCAGTCGAAGCCATTACCATTGTATTATATCTAATTTTTTTTCGTTTTAAATCACTTTGATTTATCGGAAATTTGAAGAACGCGATTTTCACACACACACACACACATAGCTACTTTGACGATTGAGATCGCAGCCTCGTGTATCGAATGCGTAATTGGGAAATGCTCCAGGAATTTTTGAATTCCGTGCGGCCCTGGTTGATGGTATGATCTCGTGGGAATGAAATATATTCGAGTAAACGAATTTCGCGAATATCCACAAAACAGGGGACTATCGGTTTGATATTTTTTTTTTTACAAATCTATCCCTTTTGAAACGAAATTTTTTTATATTATCGGAAGGTCAAATGATGGTGAGACTCGATTCATACGAACGCAATATGAAACAAGCTTCTGTAGCATTTTATCAAAAACTCTTTGTTACTTTCTGCTTTCAAATGGAATCAGTGTTGCTTTGAACACTTCGTGAAGCGACATGAATGGTGCAGATTTCTATCCTCATTATAGTGTTCCACAGTCTATCTACTTTTGAACTCTTAAACTCGTCACTGCGGCACCAAATGTTATGTTCTGCAAAGATTACGCAAAGCCGCTATACTTTGAAAGAATATGCTTGACTTTGAATATCTTATTGTCATATAGAAAGAGAAAAATCAGAAAAAAATTGTCACCGGTTCAATCGTAAGAGCGATTCGAAAACGTTTTGACATCATAAAACCAGGATATTCGTGTATATAAGAGTGCCCGGCAGGGCTCGCGCTGCAATTTTTCTTTTAATACTAGGCCTCGAGCTGTTACCGCGTCTCTTGATTTGCTTATTTCGCTTCGAGGAATCGTACAGAACTTGAAAATATGCATCAAACGTGATATCGTGGATTCAGTGATACAGTAAAAGATAAGGTTGCGGTAGCAATGGCAGAGAAATATTTGATTTGATTCGATTTAATACATTTTATTATGCTTTGGTTACACCTTCGGGCGATCGAATGAATAATATTAAATTTAGTTGTCGCACAAGTAGTAAACACTGATAAGGTGAGTAAATTAACTCACTCAAATATCAATGCGAGTATTTACTATAAAAAATAGCAATTTTTATGAGGAAACAATGAAAATTCAAATAAGAAACAATTGTATTCTCGTTGGGGTGGGGGTGGGTGGCTAAGAGAAGAGAGAGAGAGAGAGAGTGATTTACACTTACTGATATTGCATTCGGTCTCATTCAGAGTGCTCTTATCTGCCTGGAAGTACACGAAGCATGGGTTTGTAGCGCTCTCTTATTCAGGTTATAACATCCTTCCAGTTCCTGCCGTCGAGTTTCAAAAGGATTGCAAATATACTGCTTCGCAATGAAAAAGGTGAATTGATATTATTGGGAAGTGCGTTACAAAAGTTAATGGCTACAAGGACAAAAGAATTCCGAAAGATTCTGTTCTTCAGAATAAAAAAGAGCATTGAATACTCGTCAAGAGGGTCATGAGCGGTAGAAAGTTTGCTTAATTAACTAGCGAAGAGCACGAAAGTGTAGACATTGAATATCACTATTTCGCGAAAAACGATTTCCTGCTTTTCATCGAAAGGCAGCCTTCGTATAGGTGAACGAATGAATTTATTGACAAGCAAAGTTTCTCATTAACTTTTTACGCTCTTCAATATGTATCGTAATTGGTATTGATATTCGAGTTTGAGATCGATGAAGGCATCTTTACCAAACGCTTACATCGTCATATCGAAGTTAAAATGGAATTCAAGGAAGAAACTCTGAACGAAACTTGAAACTACGATCTAGCTTTTATTCATTTCGCAAATGCTCAAAATAAAAAGCGTTGTTCCACGATTGTTGGCTGCTCGTAGTTGCGAAGGGTCGAATAGATTTGCATGAATAACAAGCTCGCGCGGCGTTGCACGTACAATGAAATACGTGGAATTTCTTGCCACCCGTTTGCAGCACTATGTTCAATCAGGCACATACAATATCGTCGGTGGTATCAGAAAATATAATTCCGGATCAAGCTACATTTGCAATCTAGATCTTTCACTAACACGCGCGTACAATGACAATTAGGGCACATCTGTTGCTGAACTCTGGTGTGGCCGGCTACCTCAGCGTTGTTATTATCTTTATGTTCGGTACGTGACATGTTAAAACAAGGATTTTAAAAAACCTTGCTGACTTATCGAGAATAAATGGCGTTTGTTCTTTCACTTTTTTTCGTTATGGCCAAATTTCGATAAACCGAGTTAGTTATCGAGCTGAGATCCGATCCAGTTGTAGAACTCATTATCCTGCAGCTCATGGATGAGCTTCGAGAATCTGAAAAGTAGCTGGATCTTAATTACAGCAAGGACTCCGAATAATGACTATCAATTCTTCTAACCCAATCGGTCTCGCCCTCGTTGAATCTCCTTCTGGTTGGTGCTTGACACGTATATAAAAGTGTGAAAACGTTGCTACTCTGATTTACGAAGCGGTACGTTATTCCGACGACATGCGAAACTACCCAATCGATTTAGAGCAGCGGTTCATGAAGAACGGAGCATGCCTGATAGGAGGCTCGAAAGGAAGAAGAACCATAAAATTCTTCCATCCCGTAGCGTCGATCCTATCACTTTTTTCCACTCAAACGCACCATGGACACGTTAGATAGTCCTCGTGAAAAGAATGTATTCTCAGGCTTACAACATCCCGGAAATCGAATCGAAATTTATCACCGAATTTTTGCTCCTCCAGTCAATGAATTCAGGTTGCTCTGAATAACCTATCACCAGTCAAAATATCGTAATAAATACAACCTGACGGATAAATATACTGAAAGAAATTTCACGAAAGTTACGCATCCCTACTGAATAATCGTTTGATATCTCAATATTCTGAAGGAAAAAGCCTCGATTAATTTATCCGAACGTCGACCCTGGATAAGAAATTTTATTCTCTCTGATATTATCTTCCAACGAAACGCCCGATTAGCCACGGACCAATCTTTGAAATCGTGTTCGAGGTTGCAACTTGAGAAAAATGAATAAGAAAGTTCCCTTTTAAATTCATCAATAAATGAGCGGTTTATTTCGAAAACGATACTTTAAATACGGAATTTTGGAGGATCCTGTACTCGAAGAGGTGATCACGCGCCAGTTATTCTCGCCAAGCCATGAAATGTGCATTCAATAACACGATAGAGTCATTTACATTAGCGACATGAAAGCATCAATCGTGCGTATTGAAACAACGGCTGATCACGACCACAATATTCCCTGCCTAACGTAGGATTAAATTATCGATCTCGGCTAGGTACAGTATCAACATAGAATTGCTACGGTACTCGTGCTTAGGATCTTGGCGTCCTTGACCCTGGAGGGTTTCGATCGATCTGTTACCATGCATTTAAGCAGCGAAGAATTCACCAAGGAAAATTCTAGTTAAAAAATCTCGGAATTTATAGCACTCGGAGGAATTCCAAAGGCGAAAATTTCAAGTTTTTTACGTCAAAGATGAGGGAGGAATCTCATGAGAAAGGCCGATCGAACATAGCCCTAGGAACTCGGCGAATATTTTTTAAAATTTTTTCATGTATAACTTTATCGGTGGGGCCGAATTTTTTATTTTTATTCTCGGGTCATAAAAAATTAGGTTTCGAAGGTTTTATTCGATAAGTTAAAGTTCACTTCCGACCTAATCATCTTATCATACAAAATTGTATTTTTTTTTACTTTAATTTTCACTTTTTTTTCATCGTGTTCCCAGGGTTTTTCCCTTCTAGCTTCAGCCACCCCCTTTTGTTTCAATGATCCCTCTCTTCCCCCTGTGCTGTATCGAAAACTACAAAAAACCTTGCTGATCTAGTTTCCCCGGCAGCAATGTGAGCACGCTTGAGCACGGCCACCACAAGCTCTTACAAAAAACACCTCCTCAGCTGTGATGCAATGAGCCAGTCAGTGCACAGCTAGGGGGCCATCATCCGCATGATGAGAACCGTGCCGGAAGGCACCCAAAGCCCGGGCCGCTCGGGCATCACAGCGAAATATGGACATGATTTTTTTTTATTAAGGTGGAGTCCGAACCACCCGGGATTACAGTGTAAACACGTGAAAAATTCTCAAATTTTCCGTTGGTGTTTTTGGCCAGGATGCAAACTCGGGACTCGCGGCGTGTGAGCCCGAGCTCTCATCCACAAGTCCAACTGCTCTCCCATGCACTCAAACGAAATTGTATTTTAATGATAAAGCGAGTAGCTTATAAAGGCACGTTTGGAATTTTTTTCCTGGGTGAATCGGAAATTCTGATGGGCCTTTCAGAAGCTAATCATACTTGAGGATCGTTCAAATATTATTCACGATTCTCGCTGCAAAATGTCCCGAAGGCTCTTCCGGGGATTAAGTTCGATCGATGGAACTCTGTGTACAAGGTGATAAATTTCTTATGCCAATGAGATAATGAATTCACCAAACAATAGCAGAATTTTCTGCTCAAAAATCGAGAGCTGATAGACCTTTTTCCACCCTAATTCTCCGGAAGGGCCAACGACTCGTACTTATTTTATATTTAGAACCTTCTCTCCCGCATAATATTATTTTTATATAGGAAACATCGATTTTATTCAAATTTTCTAAAAAAATGAATTTTCCGTTGTGGAGCTCATTTCAATCTCGCAAATGATGCATGTTTTGTTTTCGTATCAATTATCTCTTTTTTCTCTGTTTATAAATCAGTGAATCTTACACGCGTATGATTGTGTCGTTATTGCGATAAATCAAACATTCCCGATCACACCTAATCGACGATCATTCCCGTCGATGCTGCCTGCCATTTCACAGATTATTCATCAATCGAGTCTCGTTTCAACGTACTGATCCATTTACCTGCTTAATAGCAATGAATAAATCATTGTTTACGTTGAGTTGTATTGAGTAATTTGACCAAAACGATTCAAAGGTCGGTGAAAAATTTCTTTTCTCATATTACGTGATCAATTTTTCAGGCATTTTTTAAATATTCGAGTTCAATCAATATCGACGTACAATCAATGGCAACGTAATCGTCGTCATGATGGGTCGAGGGGTAAAATTCTCCGATGAATTCTTTTTAGAGACTACAAAAACACAAAATAGAACATTGATCATTTGTCCTGGACATCATATATTCCAAAAAAATGGCTTCGTTTTGAAAGTCGAAGACAATTTCTTATTCATCCCGGTAGATAAAAAAAAAAACAAAAAAAAAATTTTGATGGAATTGCAGTTCACTTCGTTGTAATAAAATTAAGGTGAAGCCGGTTGTATATAATTTTGGTAATTTTTTTTTTATAGATTTTCAAAATTTTATTTTGTCGTAGTGTTTGAGGATTGTATGTGTACTTTGATTAAAGAAATATCAGACATTATAATTGTCATCGTTACTGTTCATTAAATATCACAGATTATAATGTAAAGAAAATTTTCTGAATAATTGCATTGCATAAAAATTTTGAAGCCTCGTAATATTCGAGTATTTTTGAATGATCTATTTGGTCATTCAATTTTTGGAATAACATTTATTTCGACGAGGGCATCGATATTTTGAACCCGTATAAGTCATAAGTACACGTATACGTTTTTCAGCGCACCGAAGGATGCGCACTGTCACCAATTACCTATTGGTGAATCTATCGGTAGCAGATTTGATGATGTCCTTGCTCAACTGCATTTTCAATTTCATCTTTATGCTCGACTCCAATTGGCCCTTCGGTGTGGTTTACTGCACCGTCAACAATTTCGTGGCAAACGTCACCGTAGCATCGAGTGTCTTCACCCTCGTCGTAATATCATTTGACAGGTCAGTTTTGTTATTTGTTTATAAAAACTTGTGATAAACAACGAGTCTGATAGTTCATGGAATAAATTGAATTTATTATTTATCGTTGTTTCAATTTAATGCAATTTTCAAATTCCTTCGTAAAGTACGAAGTACGTAAAATAATAAGTAAATAAGATCTCAAAATCTCGGACAACGTATATTGTAAGACAAAAGCGCGACCCTCTTTTACGTCAGTGACAGAACTCTCGTTATAGATCTTTTGAGTGTAAAGGTTTCATGCAGAAAGTCCTTGGAGAACAATAAGTTCGTTTTTGTGTCGCAATTAAACGAGATCGAGAATACAGAAGCTCCAATTCCCTTATTATGGGCACAAACTTCGTGACGACGTTTTCTCGATTGCCATTTCGTTCTCCTGAATAACTATACTCCAGTTTTTCCTTAGGGAAAAGGAGAAAAAATGCAGGGAAGTGTTTAGTACACTTGAGAAAACTTATCAACATAGACATTATCAAAGTGTCAAGAAGATGAAGCGTTTATCGTTTGTGGCAGCTTTGGCAAAAGAAGAGAACTGCGTAATCGTTCCTTTCTCAAGTAGTGCGACAGGAAATTCCGCGTTTTTGTTTTCTCTTCACTTCCACAAACGACTTTTAGAGTACGGAAATTGCAATTTAGTTTTTTTCTTTTTTTTTTTTTTTAAAAAAAAAAAAGAAGATAAAATGCAATCGTTTCGTGAAAGACCTTCGCGTCAACGTCTCGATTGTCGAGCTGACAAATTATCTTCGAATGGAATGGTATCGAGTTGGATACGGCGAGTATACGCTCTTCGCGCGAAACAGGAGGTTCAATTGAAAAAGATATAAAAGAATATGGCGAGTAGACAGTTAGCAGAGCTTAGCGTACGTTTCATCCGACTCAGAGAATTTAACGCGCAACGAGATACTCGGAAATGCATGAAATGCCTTTTTTCATTGGTACCACAGCGCTGAAAGGCTTTATCACGGTTAATTGACGAAAATAGAAGGAAAAAAAAAGTCTAAACTATTTATTTCCATCTCTATAGAGCTCTTTTACGAGCGGATTTATTTTTCGTCAAAAATATCTTATTTCGAATGAAAACATTGCGAAAAAATGTTACGTACTTCCTGAAAGTCACTCTGCTGCTTGTATATTTCGACAGAACTCGAACGAGTCGAAAGAAACTCCGTTTCAGTTTTTTTTTTTCAAGTCCGAAACTCGTTAGTCATCGCACGGACGCGGTGGACCATTCGCTTTTTTCTCGATGATTTACTCATTCCGGTAAAAACGAAACATTTTTGCTTCGTTTACCATCGAATAGATGGTAGAATTCTGCTGTCGAAACATGGCGTGTTCACCGAAAGTAACCATCAGTTTTGCCAGAACACAAGTATATACCGTAAATAAGCTTCGTATAATAGATTCAAATGACTTTGCCGGTCGCAAAACTTCGCTTCAAATGTCATACATTATTTTCATAGCCGCGAACTGCAGCATTGAAATTCCTATCCGTGCTCGTGACGTGATTCAGAGTAATCCAATCTTCCAATGAATTTCCATGAATCTTCGATTGTTAATTTGATGTGTTGAGCGACCGATTAACTTTGTTGGGAAATTATCAAACGTCAATTGTTAAAAGACCATGGAAATAACATCGCCATCGACTATGCAAGAATCACGATTATTTTTTTTCAGTCAAATTCAAACCAATAGGAGCATATTATTTAACATCACGAGGTACCAGCAGGACGAAATTATATTGATAATTTTTTCTCCTGTCTAAATTCCCCACCTGTCGGTGGGCAACGAAGCTGTCAGCAGGGAATGCCTGAAAATTTTCAAGCACTAGGGATATACCGAACGCCTGGTTGCGTTTTAAAACTTTTCCTTTAAAATTATCCTTTTCGTTTTAAACGATATTCAAAAAAAATGATGAGCAAAACAGCAGTAGTCGCGATTCTGTATGATCGAGAAGAGCGCAAAATGTGTTGTCCCCAGTATTCTCACTCGTGCAAAGCACGAGCAGAGGGCGATGACTAGCACGTGGCCGCGACGACTGGGACGTTTCGTCCTGATCATGATGAATGATGGAGTTTGTATCCTTGGAAAGCCAACTGTATAAATTCAAACATTCGTCAAATATGTTGCAGGGAGTTCGTGCGTCGTCGATAGTTTGAAACATTATTAGCTTTTTAGCTTAGAGAATTGAGCGCATAAAAATTTCGACGGGACAGCAGTTTTCAGCGCTTTTCACCTTTCAGTGTTAATTCTGCAACAATATTCTGAGAAACAAAGACTTTTGGAATTAAAGGTTTCTGGCGATATGAAATTATCTCTCGATTCTCGATTTAATGATAGTTAAAAGGACGAGCACTGACTAGCTTGATCGAAACGTTTGTTGGTGATTATCCTCTGAAGAGAAATAGCGACTGAAAGCATTGGAGGGTAAAAATTAATTGAAAATTCCATAACTAACGGATCGAGAGATATTTATCATGAGCGCATTCCGCATTGCTGCATTCTGATTCTGTTTTATTCGTGAGCGTTGACGTGAATCGCTGTGCATAATAATTCGTGAAAAATCTGTTTCGTCAAAATTTCTTTTCATGATCTACGGTATTCACTAAAAAATAAGGAATTTCAATTCCCCCCCCCCCCCCCCCCCCCCTCAGCATTACTCAGGAGTTTATTGTTTTGTCGATATCATTGTCGAAACAATGAAAATTCGAGCGTCAGGTGAGACAAAGCACATTTTTTCACGGACGTGAAATAATATAAGCTCTCTGGAAATCTCGTTTTATACTGCTTTACTACCTCATACAAGTTCGACGTCTTTTTTACGTCTCGAAGGAAACAGATGGAGTTTTTCTTCATAGTCCGCTCTCGTGCGAATGTCTCAACCCTCGATTGTAATCCTCCCTTTGCTCTCTCTCTCTCCTCAGGGATATTGAATGCGGCGCAAACGCGAGAAGAACTTTCATTTTTTTTTGTGAAAAATTCACCCACAGATATTTATTATTTGACTAAATAATTTCGCCCCACATTCATCCCATATTCACCATAAATAATGCAAGTTTCGGAATAAACTTTTCATAAGCATCCAGAAGGATATTAATCGACATGAATAGATTTTCTTGACATAGAGGAGAAAATGAATATTTTTAGAGAATATTAAATGCACAAAGCGGAGGTAAATTTCAAAGAGAATATCGTTGCATCTCGTTTGAAAAACGCAGCAACGTTGCTCGAGATATTTTTTGCCAGATCCTTCAGCAATAACTTCTACCATTGGGGACGTGTAATATTCATAATAAAGCTTGGTTCTATCACCATTTTTTGACAATTTTGATTTTTCATAAATTCGTTTCTGTTTGATTTACCGGGAAAAGAAAAATGTGCGTCTGCTGTCAAAATTTCGAGTAAATTTCGCGTTTCTTTGAACTCTGTAGATCTGACGTATTTGTACAACAATTTATAGCAACGCGGTGCGTCTTGACTTTCACAACTTTGAACTTTTTCCTTTTCATTACTTGGCCTCAAGATGCTGCCGCGCATCTTTACCTGTGAATTCGAAGTTTCAAACTATTGCAAGTTCTTTTCGAGATAAAGAAAAAAACGTCAGCAAACGAGAAGTAACTTCGTTCCTCTTCTGATTTTGGTTTCTCGACTCTTTCACAAAGTTTTTTTTTTTTTCTTTTCCATGGCTTGACTATTTTAAATTGAACTACCAAAAAAAAAAAAAAATCTGGCTTAAACTCACAAAGTTTTCAACTCCAACTAATTATAATTGTTTGAAAGATAATGGATAATGACCGGCACCGAAAGCACTTCGTTTCGCTGTCTCTTTGTCGTCTCCGAAGTTGAATATTTCACGATTATCCAACTTTCGCCGTTCGAACATACAGAACAAACTAATTCCACACGAATTTCGTGAACTATTTTTTTCCCCGATTCTAATTCACCGTCTTTGGTGAATGCTTGTTTGTAACGCGTGACTCATTTTAATTCCAACTCACTCTTTGTGCAGTTTTTTTATTTGTCGTTGTTCGAGTACCAGCAATGAAATGTTTCGGGCATTCAGAACTATCCGATAACTCGATACCATCAAAAGAACCGTTCACCGAAGGTAATAGGTTTGAAGCATCATTGGAAAAAATCCTGCAAAAAAGTAAAATTTTCCCTTCTCTGCTTTCAATGTTTAAGTTTCATTATCGGTCACAATGGTGGTTCAATAAAAATTTCAGCGTGGACCCCTTATTTTTTCATATCTCTTAAAACTCGAGTATAAATTGAAAGATAGTTAAATGTTGGAAAGATTTATTTGTCGTTACCGAAGAGAGATTGTCTGGGCGAAGAACATGTCACAGGTCCTCTCGTAGCTGTTTCTATCTGCTGTAAATTCAATTTAATTGGAACAACTCGCTTGACGAACCGTAACGAAGTTTTTCAGATTCTCTATAGAGATCTCAAAGCTTATAATTTTATTCGGATATGATTTTCGAAATCAAATTCGCAATATCGATCGTCGCGATTTTGTTTACAATTTGTACGAAATTTTTCAACGAAAATACGAATTCTGTAATCTGCACGAAATATTGCATCGAAAATATAATTAAAAGCAACTGAACCGCATTTCGAAAATATTTCAGTAATTATTTTTTCAACGGATCAAAATTTAGGATTTTACGAGAATAAAAAGTTTGAGAATGGAATGGTGAATGTAATTTTTCTCTTTAGGAACTCTAACGACGCATATTTGTTCGGTAGATTCTCAACAATTTATCATTTCAAAAATATTCAACGTTTTGATAGAAAAAAAAAATCTATATTTACCTGAAAAAACTATCGTGCAATTTATTTTTCTACAAACGCTTTCAAATCACCTAGTTTCCGACGAGCTGAACTACCATTTTTCGCGAGATATATGATGGACTAATAATTTGTCTTTTTGAAAAGAGCGCGCGAAGGGAACCAATGCAAATAAGATGAATGAAACTTACGCTCCTGAATTCCCTATTAATCTTCATGAAAAAAAGAGAAAATATGGTCCCGAGCTCCACTTAAGTTATCGTGTAAAAGTTTTTTCTTTACTGCCGAACTTTGAGTTTACAATTGCAGTTTGAATCTTCCATCGTATAGTGGGCGTTAAAAGAATTTCCGAGAGTTTGAAAATAGATTTAAAGTTATTTGTATTCATTGAACAATATGCGAGCAGCAATTCGGTTTTGTTGAAATCCGTTAATTTTGAATTATGTCCGAATAAAACAGTCTGATGAATGGAACATTAAAAAAAAAAAAAATTGCATTCTGATTTACGAGAGACTTGACCAGAAAGGTAAATAACAAATATAATCATGAGCTTTTAGCAAAATATCATCATTGTTTTCTTTGAAACAACCGATAATGAGATTCTGACAATTCAAAGGTACGAAATCTTATTTCTCTTACAGCGTGCACAGCCAACAAATGGTATAGCTTACTTGATCACACGTATTCGAATTTCCAATTCATACTGTCTACTCGAAATAGACTATTCATTCTCGGGTTACGCACCCGGATAAAAGATTCAGCGATCCCATGGAAACTTCGAAATTTCCCAGGGAATTTATAACAATGGAATATGATTTACTTCTTTTTAATGTTTCAGCCAGTTTTCAAACATTCTCGGTCAGAGTTTTACACTAAACATCCAACTATATTCATCATTTCATCACATCCTGGACGTTGTATGTGCTCTCGTGAATTTTCATCAAGCATAAAGTTTATTCAAGCAGAACATAACGAAATGTCATGTGTATACATAAACGTACAGCGTTGCCTCAAATATCGTTTCAGACCCATTCGAAAGTTCCTCATCATCCGTAATGTTCCTGTTTCCCAACGAACTATATTTACACAGACGTCCGTACCGCATGCAATTAGGATTGACCACTATTAATGGTATTTCTGATGTTTTGATCGATTCTCGTGTCTATCCAATCAAAAACACATATTACGTGACAACAACTTTGTGCTTCGTATTCACATAATTAAACTGTGATCGTTATTCCTACTAATATCTTGTTAAACGTTATAATTTTAATCGTCGATCTTTTTCCAATAACAGAAATCATTCGTTTCATACTTTTGGATTTATTTAGCTTGGAAGATGTACAAAAATTCATTTTGTTATGTTGCAAATCTGATTGAAAACATTTCAACGTTTGAACGTGTACTTTGATGTCGTGCTACTGATCATCTCTGTGGGTTTCATTCGGATACGATGTCGAAATATCCTACATTGAAAACGCCACGATCAATTATGATCGAGAAAACCAATCATCGCGGTGTATTAGAAGTTTGCACTCGTAGGAAATAGATTTTTGCTTCTTTTGTCTCAATTAGTCGCTTCTCTTCTCTTATCGTAATTAGCGTCTCTTGTCTCTGGACTGTATCTTGAATCCAGAATGAGAATCCGAGAAAGTGCTGGTAACATTGGTATTTCGAACGATGCAATATTTTTCACTGATAGTTTAAAAAAAAATTGAATTAAGGAAATTCGCGATTGCAGCAAACTTCGGTTCGTGAAAATGATGTATTTTGATTCATTCAAAAATCTATTCCTATCCTTTCAGAATGCAGACTTTTTTTTGTTGACAAAAACGTAACATATCGAAATTATTTGATTCGTTTCCCTACTGCTGCAACATTTTTGTCAGACTTTTCAGGAGTAATTCATCTGATGGTCCATGTATAAATATATACGGTACTCAACTTTTCGTAGAAAATAATTTCAAAACGTATTGCATAGCTGCGCTGAAAAATGTTTTTACTGGGATTTTCGATCCAAAAGCCCTCGAGCGTTCCACGTGATACTTCAACAGCTTTTACTTTTGAATTGTGCAGTGGATGCTGCGATTGAATAATAGGGAAAAACGTAATTTTTTATTTTAATTTTGATTCGTGGATATTTTTTTTTCGCTAATAGAAAAACAGCGACGTTCTAATAATTTCTCGGAAGATTGGCAATGATCGAGTCCCAATATCGATATCCCTCCCTTGGATCCACAACGATTCATTAGTTTTAATTGTGTGACTTCATTCCAATTTTTAATATTCACTCATGTTACCACTGGGTTTTGCCCAATTTTATTGTTCAAAGTATTTCTATAGTTAACTTCAGCGAACGATCGAAGGTAGAGATCTGAAAATTTTTTCAAATATTTCTTATTCCAAATGTTATTACGATGAAATGGAAAAACATCTTTGTATTCATGGAAGAATATTATCACGTCGTCTATTCTTTTTGTTCTTGAATACATCAACGTATACAGAGATATCAAGATCTTTCGGAGGAACGAATATTATCAAGACGTTAAATCGATAGTATACCCTCTCTCCCATTGATTTTTGCTTGATTTCCATCAAAACGTTTATACAGTCTCGTGCAAATGAAATTCAAAACTTGGTTTTATGTCAACCTCGTTTTTTTTTTTTTTTTTCTTTTCACGACAAGGGATTATCTTGTTGATGCTGAAAGTGTCAATTTCTTGCAAATATCAATTTTTCGAGAATATCGCGAGGATGCCTCCCGCACTTTTTTACAAACCCGGCCGTCAATTATTGATTTCTCGTCCAATCGAAACGAGATTGGGTTCGTTCGAAAGCTCATCGAATTTGTTAAAAATTTTTGTTCCATCGTTTTCGCATCGGTCAATCTCTGCGCTCGCATTCAAGATGAAATCAAGTGTTGCGTTTCAATTGGACGTAACTATATTTTTCAGTAATAAAATACTCGTGGGAAATAATGCATTTCACTCACGTAATTTGCGAGGCTTTAATAAGTGGGAAGCACGAGTTTACGGCCACATCCAGAACGAATCTAACGCGACGATTTATTTTCTACTCCGACAATTCATTCAGAAGCAAAAAAAAGAGCTGCGGACTACTTTTTTTGGTTAGTTGAAATCGGTAAAATTTTTGGGGAGCTGTCGACATGAGTGATTTCACTCCGCATTCCGGACCCCACGCTATGAGAAAGCGCAGGATTAAATCACAGTCGTAGTTGTGAAATGCCATTGAATTTTATAATCTATATGAAGCGTATCCTCGACGAATATTGCATTTAAAAAAAAAAAATGAATAATACTTTCGTGGAAAGAGATCTCACGTGCTTCGATTTTTATCACTCATCCACCAGGACGAACAGTTCAATTCTGTATACCGTGCAGCAAACTAGAACTCTATCGCTTATTTTTTTTTATTGATTTTCGTTTTTTCTCAACTGGTCGAAGCGTACGATATAGAACGTTGTAGAGTTTTATTCTCGACAACGGGAATTATCGTATATTCCCGATTCAACGAGTCGAAGTAATTGATTGGAGTATCAACTCGTGATATTTGAGTTGATAATCGATATTTTTTTATTCCCGAGAAGCAATGAATATTCATTTATATCGATGTCTGGTTTCGTTTACTTTCATATTATTCAAATTTGAATACTTTTGAGCTTTTTTTATTCTGACCTGTTTTGATCTTATGTAGAATTAGCCTCACGTGTAAATTCATTCAGCACAAATTATATTTTGTCGGGCAATTTATTCAAGGTGCACATGAAATACCATTAAAAGACCGCAACGCAAAAAACTACTCTTCCTGCAGTAATTCCGGACTTTTTAATGACCGCCCTCGAGAGTACAGCTTGCAGTTGTTATTTTTTTTATTTCAAATTTATAGCTGTGTTTCGCGGTCGTCCCTTGAAGACTAAACTTTTCTTTCGCCACCATAATTATCATAGATTTTGTAGGACACGTTATTTACTTTTTTTTTTTTAAACGCATGCATTTTTTAGTGACTGCAAATAAATTATTATCGCAATCGTGGTAAAACGTTAAAAGAAAAAACTTCAGGTCCCATTAAAGTCGTCAGCGGGTGCTTAGTTCTCTCGATCTATCCAATGTAGGGCCAAAGGTCAAACTGTAAATTATTGCTCGAGTCTTATCCCAGGTCAGTTACTACGGAGAACTGCAATGGTGAGAAAGAACTGGTCGAGGAAGCCACGAATGTTATTCGCCATATTGCAGGTGGAATAGCAAGTATTTATTTGTCAAAATGAAAGAAAAATTACAAGCATTCTGGTCGATATTCTACGATGGGCAAACTAATTTAGATCCTAAAAAATCGTTCCATGTCTCCAGGGTAAAATATAATCTGAGAGTGTATAGAGATCCCAAAGAAATTATACGATTCGTACATTTCCAATATCAAGGACCAATTTCGAGAAGAAATGAGCATCGTATAAATGATGAGAAAGATCTGAAACGTTGAAACGAGAAAACAGCACAAAGTGTTCATTCTATATCGCCCTGATATGTTTGCTTCCATATGGGTAAAGTTAGACCAAATCGATTCTTTTTTGAAAGCGTATCCAGAACGCTTAAGGGTCATGTTTACTCTGAGGAGATCGCTCTGAAAAAGCTCTTAGAAATTTTTTCCGAATATCTGTATCGTGTTTTCAGAGACCCTGGCTTATTTTATAATACTGTTTGTCTCAATCTTTCGTTCAATGGACTTTGGTATAACATTCATCTGAATCGATCTTAGAGAGAATGAAGAAGATTTAAAAAGGAATCCTTCGGTAAGAATTGAAAAAGTAAGTGAAAAAAATTTCACTTGAAAAATTTCATGAAAAGCCACGATAACGAGGTAGCATGATTCGAAATTTAGAAGATCGTTACTGAAACGAGAATTCCATGTCGTTTGGTACAAATCAAATTTTACTGTCCACTCTGTAAAAAATATCTCAAATAATAAATAAACAAAGTAGTTTTTATGTAAGTTTCGCTATATTCGTTTGTAAATTTTGAACAACCATCTTGGCAACTTTATCGTGCGGCACGATGTCAAATTATTCTATATCCGCGGTTCTTGGGGTAGAGAAATTTTCTCCCATCCTCGTAAATTTTACAGTGCATACGAAGGAAAATTTACAAGCATGCTTATGCGATGCTCTCGCACTAACCACGGTTCAGTGTCATTATTAGTGCATTTTGAAATGCAGTTTATTTGAAAATTCGTTTCTCGTAAATATTTTGAGATCCCCACTGATGTCTTCCCTCAAATTTATGTTTGGTGAACTCTAACTCGATACTGTCCGAGTTCACTTATCCTTTTCAAAGTTTCTTCCTCTCCGGAGGCTGCGCATCATGCACAGCGGTTGAGTGGTGATCCAGTTATCTTCTATCAAAAAATTTCGATATCTTTTTGAAGCGGCAATTTCATGTCCTTTTTTTATCATTCCAACAGCATCAAATTTTTTTTCTGGATTACGCGATTGAATTCACCTTGATGCATGATATTGCGTGAGCACGAATTTGATCCCATTTCTCGCTGCTCAAAAGCAGCCACCGTCATTCAGGAGCTCCGTCGTCATGTTCATTGCAGAATATTTAAATAACAAACTACATAACAATTTTTCCATTTCAATTACGATTTACACTCAGGTCGGGAGTTCAACTGCGACTTTCTGTTAGATATTTTTACACGAATTACTCGTGAAACATTACAGTTTGCGGAAACGCGTGATGAAATTCATTTTGCATATACTGTTTTACTCCCGAGGGTTTGTTCTCGCTTTATCATACCGGATCCCCTTTGACCCCAGACCAAAATAGAATCTTTTTTTCCAATAAACTTTTTTTTCCTCGCACAAGTATGCTCTTCTTTAAACTGAGAATAAAGAGAATGAGATTTCAATTTTACGAGGTCATAGTTACGTTGAAAATAATTGAATGTGTTTACAGGAAAATATTTTTAATTAATGAGAAAAAAAAAAAAACGTTGACAGATTGTGTGATCGTGAAAGTGAACGATCTTGCAAAAATTCAAGCTTCGCTTTGATGTGGTTTTGTGCTTTTCGTCCGTTAGAATTTTAAAGATGGATGGGAGATATCGACAGTTATTTGAAGACATTGAGCAGGCTGGTTGTTATACAGACCGAAAAATACCCAGTCGACTGTAAGTCTTCCGGAAGGTCTACTTTGTCCGTTTTCAGACATTCATTCATCCATCTCTGATAGAGCCGTTCCGCATTTTAGAATTCTGTTTTCCTTATTAACGTCGAGATCCCACGAAAAGCTTCTTTTCCCGAAGATCCCCTTGCGCTAATAATCAACGTTGTCGATTTTCAGACTGGATATTTTCTTTGGACGTAAAAAATACTCAGATTTGTACATTTCACCATCTTGAGGCTGGAGAAAATCCTTTCCGTCTCTCGTATGTTGTCCACAATAAGATTTCGCTCTCTGCCTCCCCCCTCTCTCTTACCCTGGTGGTTCGATCTTGCCATTGATCGTAGTAAAATGTTACAAAGTGCCTGCGGACACTCTTGTGTTTCCCGAGGTTTCAAAGCCTTTTGAAACCTTTTTCTTTCCCTTCTTCTAAAAAAAACTTGGCAAAACAGAAGCTTTGCGAAACAAAAGCAAAGCTTTTGTCTCTACCGAGTCTACCGTCTCTACTCAATCGATGAATATTACATCGGTTGTTTACCCGCTTCTCTGCTGTATTCGATACTGATGCATCTGTTTCTCCTTTTATATGTGCAAATATAGCATGAATTTTTGGCTGCTTTTATTCACATTAAAATGCCAATGTTTATCTTCAGTTGTCTCTTCAGTTCTGAATTTCTCGATACTTTCTATTCAATTAATTCGAAGCTGCGAGTTGACAAAACATTGAATATTTCCGTAATAATTTCGAGCAAGAGATGCAGATCAATTTCAAACTTATTCATTCCCAAACAATGGTGGATACTAAAAATGTGTAGGAACGTGTTAGCACATATTGCCAGACTTGTGGCATTGTGACGCGTCAAGCCTTCTACATACAGCGAGTGATGAGTGTAAAAAGTGCTGCACGAGCTAGACCCCCCCGACGACTACTCTCGTGGGCGTCATGGCAGACAGCTCGATTCTGCACCCTCAAGCTCTGCTCGTTGTCTGTGGATGAGAAAGATAAATCTTCATACGGTTGACAGGATTGCAAAACTAAGGCTGTTATCACACGTAGCGTGGCCTACTTTTTTTTATGGGACCTTTGGACAATTTTAACTCAGATCTTTTTTTCGAGAATGTTGATAATTTTTAATCACAAAAAATTTCTAATGAGTCTGAGCTCTCAACTCTGTTCGGGATGATAAAAAAACGCAAATTTTTTTTTATTCCTTTTTTTCTCGTTAACAGAAAACTTTATTTTATTTTCTACCTTTCACGCTCTCTATTCCTCAATAAATTTTAGGCTTTCAGGCTCCGAACCAGCAATTTATCACTTTTTCTCGCATAAATAAGAGCAACCGATATAAATCTGTAGCCTGGATAAAAGAAACGTGCGAGATTTGTCGCGAGCGAATATCCGGTTTACATATTGCATGAATCGTGCACAAACCCACACGAGCTCGATAGAGCACGTAAGAGCCAACTACGTCCTTACCGCGCGCATGAATTTTTTAGAACGCTGTTTATCACCGTGAACCACTGTGTTTTCTATGCTTTATACTTCTTCCCGAGCTGACTTTTGTAAAATATACATTTTTCGTTCGTTATTCCAGTGTTGAAACAATCGGGGAGACTGGTTGGAAAAAGTTGAAAAATGGTGTTTCTAACAGAGGTCAAGGCCTAATGGCTCATTTCTATTCACCCATTTGCCATGATTTTATTTAATCGTTAGATGATCGCGTTTCTCGGATTTATCCTTATCACATTCCGAATGGAAATTATCATTGGATGAAAATTTGAAGAATCCTTGTCAGATCGGTAGGAAAAGAATCAGAAAAATTCTCAGCTTTCGTTTGCGAATAACGTTGACGAGTTTTTTTTTAATTTTTTAAATTTTTTTTATGAAAAATTATACTCGTTCCAGGATAGTCACACCGGAGGTACCTTTTTCAAACTCCAAAATGATGAGTTAAATTCGACACCTTAACGACCTCGCAAATCTCAAGGGCCACTCATTTTTATTACACCGTATAATGTTTCGTTTCGTTTCGTTTTTCATTCAAAATTCCTTCGCCATCACGATTCGTCTAGCGATTCATTTTATTTTTTATTTTTTTTTTTTTATCTCAAATCGTCTTCTCGGGCTGACCGTTTGTACGAATCGTTGCTTAACTTTTATTTTAGTAACTGGCGAATAAGATTTTTCGAGTTCCCGAGGGCTGTGCTCTGGTAATGAAAAAAGTTTTTACGGCCAACAGCTGACGCAAAATGGTATCTATTTATTTCGTGGTTGCTCCGTAGCTACTCGCGGTGTCATTTTTATTTTTTTTATTTTTTTTTCAGTCCAGATTCAACTTGATTTTTTTTTGTCGTCTTTATGGGATCCGAGAAAATAGGAATTGTAGTTTTATAGCACTAAAGTTCTGGTTGAACACAGAGGCAATTAATACTCGCGAAAACATCAAAGTATAATTGGCGCACGTATGCACGTAAAACCTTGTTAAAATTATCAAAATTTTTCATGGCAATTGAAAAAAAAAAAGAACAAAATACACATAAAATAGAACGCCCTCTGATCGAGCCTCGATATCCCCAAGAAATCTCATTTTCCGAAAAAAAAACCGAGAAGCAGCCCCAGGAAAAACAATTCCGACTGATTTTCAGTCTCGAAATATGAGATAAGAGGTCAATTGCTTTTTTATTCATGTGATCCAGGACACGAGATTTCGCGATGTATCAAAAATCATCTCATAGTTCACCTTTATCCATTAAAAAAAAACCTGAATTCGGTTCCCTTTTGATGCCCTAAATAAAACAATATTTTTCTTTTCAAGATTCTATCTTGCAACAGTTACAACGTAGAAACAAACAGATTTCCGCAAATGATTATGTTATCGACCGCTAGGCGAATTGAGATCTTGCAAAGAACTTTTATTTATTTTATTTTATGAGACTTTTCACCCAAAGGGGTAGAAAGGATTTGTGTCCGCCAGTGACACGGGAATAATAATGATAGAGCATCAGTTTTTCTATTCGACTAACTATCTTCTCATTTTATCTCGGATGTTGAAATTACAGTTATTGTCAGCAATTCCAGTGAAAATACTATTTTTTCAGGTTGTCTTTTTTTTTCCATTTACGATATTTGAATATCGATACATAGATTTATCTTTAGTACAGTATAGAAAGCATGGTGCCCTGCATCAAATATAAATGAATGGAAAAAAAACGCCTCGTGCAAGCATCCATATTTCTGGGGATTTAATAACGAATTATATTATATTCAAAGAAATCTATTCTAATATACTTTTTTATTACTTTCTAATACACGATTTATTTGAAAAAAAACAACGCAAATAAACCGTTTTCTTCACGGCAAATAAAATTTTATTTATGATGAGGCATATCAATCGAAAACGAATGAAATAAAATTGTTTATTTATAGAAAATAAACCTCGTTATTTGAGAAGAAGAAATATTTCTTGGCATTCAATAAATAAGTATTGAATTCAAAGAAATTTATCGTAAATATACTCCTTTATTAATTTCTAATAAATGATTTTTCTGGGTGTACTGCTTCATAACCTCGGGTCAGCTCGGGCTGCTTATCTCAGGTAAAAGCTAACCCTCCTTCGATATTATCGATCCATGTGAATCGGCTTGTTTATTGACATGGATGGAATAGACATTGAGGTATCTAATAGACGAGTGGATAGACGGGAATAGCAAAGTGCCAATGTTATGCTATGCGAAATTCCACGTAATTTTTATCTTTCCAAGTAAATTATCAGATGGAGGACTGTAGACCGATGATTTTGTTTTCCAACTCCTCTCCAGCACTTGTCATGTGTCAAGGAAACGAATAACTAGAATTCATGAGATCAAAGTAAAAATATCGAAGAACCTACGTCATTGATCGATTCAACTTGAGCAATGTTAATTAATATTAAAAAAAAAATGAATAAATAACTGAAGTCCTCAAAATGTCTGAGTTAAGAAACAAGAAAATGAAGAGGAAAGAAGTTCGTTGTATTGTAGCAATAAAAAAATGTAAATCCTTCTGCATGGCAAATGATGAGGTGACACGTTTCTGTAGTGTCGTTAAAAAACAGTCAATATCACGATTTATTTATCCTGAAAATATCGGAAAAAAAGAAGGGAAGATGGAAGTACGATTTCAAGTTGTATGAGAAAATATTATAAAGGTTGTGCTACTCAATGGCGTTGGTTGAACGATATTTTCTATTTGGCAAGCGAACGGTTTTGAATACTTTGAAGAACGAAGAAAACTTGAAACTGCTTGTGGAAGCTTTTCAAAGAAGGCAGATCAATATAGCTCTTGCCTGAGAGTCCTTACAGTACTTTCTTATCCACTTTTGTGTAAGCCAGCAGCTTTACAAATGGAATTGCCGCGATTATAATCCACTCTGGCCATTAGAGATATGATTAATGTATTCGTCGACGATGCCAGCGCCAAAGATATATGTGAAAAACATAAATCACAAGTTTTTCGTTCATGATTTACTCGTCCTGAATGATAAAAACAAATAAAAATATGTTGAAAGTTATGTTCTCGATGGAATTGTATGATATCGATGTATAAAAATTTTATGAGTGATGTTGTCGACGCGTCACGTAAAAGAACATTACACGTCTGGAATTTATTCTCGAACTAGTTACGTTTTTTTTTTTTTTTTTTTTCACCCTACTCCACTGACATGAGATTGAGATGAATGGTTCGAGTTTCCATCGTTATGTTTGATCGTCTCGAGAAAATCCAGAGTATTTCGACCAGGGGTACATTTTTCTTCTCTCGTAAATGAAACTGAGATCGTCTTAATGCCAGTAACTCTACTTCGTTCGTTGCATATTCATGTCGTATCAATTATAGGGTATTGCTTGAGAAGAAAAAAAAAAAACGCTGACTCTGTCATTGACACAAAAAAAGCTACATAAACACTGAAAGCTAACAATTTTTTTCGACGAATTAGGGAGATTTTTTTTTTTTCAGTATCTATTAAATTAGTGAAACGCTTTTGCAAATTCGTTTGACTAATTGCATACCCAGTGGATCATGGCACTCCTATGGCTTTTTCTGCTTCATCGAGCAATTTTCTTGATTACCGATCTCGATTACACTGTGCAAATCTCATTACAAATAGATTCAGCATTAAAACTGCGTACAATTTAAAATTGAAGTTAATTAATCTTTCGTTGTTCAATAAACTTCATCGATTGAATTAATTAATACTGATATTAATTGGTTGAACCTGAAATATTTGAGCGAAACTTGTGATAAAAATGTGGATTGTTGGTAAAAATATAAAATATGTATACCAGGTTGCTCTTATTGGAGTAATAAGTATGATCGGAATGGGGTCAAAGTTCATTGCATTTGCATATTAGTTCATTAATATTGTAAAAAGAAAATGATTAGAATCTCTGGAAATGTAAAAGAGCTTCAATCTCGATATTTATTTGCAACTAATTTTCATAATTTACTTATGCTATTTCGGACGTTTTTACACTTTATTTTCCATTTTAATAATCTCAACTAGAATCGATGATTCTATTTACATTTTATTGTGTTTGGTATGTTTTTTATTTTAATTCAAGCAAATGTATATGATTTCTGGCTGTTTTCGCTCATTTTTCTTTATTATCCAAGAAACCTCGCCAAGTTTTTTTAACGCATCGCTGGTGTTGATTAAGACTTTTTTTGGATCGTGGTATTAATTCTGGTTTACTTGGGATTAATATGATGATATGGATTTACCAAGTGGTCGACCGTACACCCAGCGAACCAGGTATGCCCTCGAGGTATCGGAAATTCTCTACGAATTATTCAATACAGATTGGAGATGAGAGAAAATAAAAATATATTCGAACATCGTAACTGCAAAAATAGTTTTAAAAACATTAAAATATTTTGTTGCAAGTATTTAACAAATTTTTTTTCTTCAGGCAACAAAATTTCGAATATTAAAACAAAAGTTCTTTATACTTGAACGAAACTTTATTGAGACGATAAAATATTTCGTTGCTAGTCGAAATATTTTATTGAACGTATTCAACAAAATATTTCAAGGTTTCTATAAAATTTCATTTTCGGTGTGATGTTACTTCGCAAATAAGACTTTCCGACGTCACAGGAATCCAGGACCTTTTCATGAACCATGACAGGACATCGAAATGGATTCACGTAAACGTCACTCTCCTTCATTTTCACGACTCAGCACTTTAAAATATATATAGATCATTTGTACTTACAGATCCTTTCCTTTTTACATGCTCAGCTGATTTTGACAGTCACGGAACAATTCGAGGGGATTCTACCACCCTTTATGTGGTCGCAACAAAATACGAGCCGGAAAATTACGTCCGCGGCTGCGTAACGAGTTTTCACAGCTCCGTAGAAATTCTTTATAGAATCCACTCGAAAAAAAGCCACCAATTTCTTTATCAGCGGATTGAATGTTGAATTTACTGAAATGCAAAATCCTCTTTGAAGTATTTGACACGTACGAGGGACGGCTTATGATGCATTTCTCGTTCGTAATTGCTTCGCTGCTCCACTCGTCTTCGCCTCGTGTCGTCGGAAATCAGACTAAAATTAGGGGTAAATGCATCGCATGAATCACCTTCAGCCCATGCGACAGCTTCACACGTCTCATAGAATTCCTTCTTTTTCGCACTTCTACCATAAACTACTGATCTGTAAATTCCCTCTCAACCAACTCAATTTTTCTTGAATCAAACAGATTTGAAATTCAGGAAAAAAAAACATGACGCTGTTGTAGGACTTTATTTTAAATAGAATTCCAAATGATCTGCTGACTGATGAATTTCGAAGATCTCAAACGATCCATAAAATCTTTTCATTAAGCACGTGTACTACGAGGAAAAATTTTCTTTCAAAATCATTATCATAATCTTCGAAGAGTATTCTCTTGTGAATGGCATCCAATCTCACCTACTACTAATCTCTCCTTCAAAAGGATGCGCACGTACTCTGTATGTTTGTCTTCCGACGTTGCAGCTCAATAACTCGTCGATATTCTACGACATTTAACCCGAAAAAGTGAACCTTTAAAGGAAAGGTCAAAATTTCGGAGCTCGAAAAGCACAAGTTTCTTTGTTACAAAATAAAATGCAGTTGAATAGAACAATCAAACGTGATTCGCCGAATTTTCTGGAGCGGAGACTGTATTTTTAAAAAAATGTATTACAGAGGTATAGGGCAGTGGGTCCATGTAAATGAAGTGAATCAAATGAATGATGGAATTATGACGGGAGTGTGGTCGACTAGACCGATTGAAACATGACCCGATTCGCAAATTTCGAGAAATATTGTAGCTCCGAATCTCTGCATCCTATTTTTAAATCGAGTGGTCATTTATCTTCGCAGTGGTCATTTTATTCGCATCTGCACGTCGCAAGAAACTTCAACGCTTCCATAATTGAAGGGTTCATTAGTACCGTCACATTCTCGTTGTACGCTGAATATTCAGCAATTCATTTTTGCGATTCACCCCGTAAATTTCATAGTCTGCAGCTAACTTTCGTGGTCGTCCATATTAAGTAGCATTTTTTTGTATCGAATATTACGAAGGTCAAAATACTATCCATCGTGGATAAATGCATGTAGAATGAGAAACAAATGTGGAACCAAATTGCAGAATGCCCTCATATTAATTGACTCAATGAGAAATTGAATCGATCGAAATTTTTCATTGTTCCAGATACATGGCAATTATGCGACCTCTGAAGCATCACATGTCACGTAGACGTACCATTGTCGCTTTAATATTGATATGGTTGGCGTCCGCGTTGTTGGCTATGCCTTGTTTACTCTATTCCACGACCAAAACCAGAAAGTGAGTCACAATGCGTTGGTTAATTGACATTGATGTGAACCTCATTGGTCATGCCTCATTGTAATCGTTGCCATTGAATCATTTTTATTCTTCAACGTAAATGAATTATACCGTGATCTTTTTCCCTTTATTCCTCTTTCGTTATCCCGTTATAAAAGTTATCCCAACTACTTTTATCTTATGGTTTTCAATCATTTCTAGCATGCATTTTTATGCTTATTATCATTTTTTTTATTGCCAACCGTATATAATACTATTGTGATTATTACAGGTATTCGAATGGAAAGTCACGAATTATTTGTTATCTTCTGTGGCCAGATGGAGATTACCTCAACAGTAAAACCGAGTACATGTGAGTGAGATTATTTTGAATATATCACGTTTACGAAAATTATTACTCGGATTAATGCTGATGGACCGAAGTTTATTTCAATATGAATTATAACCATGGCAACATAGCCAGCGAACACAACTCGGATAGTTATAGCAACATTGATGTAAAAGTTACAAGAGGTTTATGAAAAGTTAACATAAAAATTACGAAAATAATCCAAGCGTGTTTGCCGAGTGGTTACGGATGTAAAAAAAATTTGAAATAATCTAAACGAAAGCAAGCTTTAGAGCTATATTTGGAAATTGTTTGCAATATTTTTTTTTTCTATGAAAATTTCGATTCAAGGTAGGATTTGAACGAACGTATAGTCTGATTCAATCAGTCGCGGTTGGAAAAGATCTCGTGAGGTAAATTAATGCAGATGTGGAATTTCGTTCGCACGACAGATGACTCAGTTTGTCCGGTAGCCTGGTGGGAGCTATAAAAGTACTTTGAACTAATTAGACGCAGCGCCATTCGATACATCATTGAGACGTGTCATGCAAAGTTCAGGTATACCGCAAAGCCATAACACAGCAGCAATAATCAGGGGATATACATGTGAAGAGGAAAGCGAGGAAGCTCAGTTTACTTTTTGTCGAATGATTGTGACTCGCGTTCGAATAAATTCGTTGGGAGCAAATCGAATTCATAAATAATTACGTCAAACGTGGTGGTCGATTTTATTGGATTATCAATAGTCAGGTATATTGTCTCTTTGCAGATACAACTTGGTATTCCTCGGGGTAACGTACCTAATACCGATGGCGGTGATGGCCGTGTGCTATACTCTCATGGGACGTAAATTGTGGGGTTCGAAATCCATAGGGGAGCACACCGAATATCAAAAAGAATCGATGAAATCGAAAAGAAAGGTAATTTATTCACATCCATTTTTGCAACGTTGACCGGTATGATGTATTCCAACATTGACTACTATTTTGGGTATAATTTGTTGAACGAATCAATACGCTGACCTAATCCTCTTGCATCCGATCGTATATCGAATCATCTGTAACTAGTAATCATATCAATTCGAGTCAACTTATTTCCCATTATTTGATTCCCAACTTTTTTCATACCAGGCCACAACAATTTGATGATATCGTTGGGCTTACACTGAGAAAAGAGAATTGTTGAATCAACCAAATGGCTTCGTGAAATACGTCCAATGTAATATTCCGTTATACTAAATATCAGTTTCATTAAATGAAAAATATGTTACGTTGATCCAACAAAATCCACGACAACAAATCTCATTTGGTTGATTCGATTGGTATCTTTGTTTAGTGAAATAAAATTAATAATTCGTGCAACTGAACGATTTTTTGAATGAACGAAATATTTCTTTCGACGTATTCTACGAAGCCTTGGTTTATTCAACTAAACTCTTTTCTCAGTGTATGAAAAAATTTAAAACACAGCTAGCTGCTACTTTAGTCACCAAACATTTGATACAATAAATTGAATCTTATTGCAGAAAAAAAAAGATTCGCCAGCATACGAAAAGTTAATGCTGATTGATCCTCATCCCAAGATATGGAGAGAGGTGAATCTGTTGAGTGTGTGGAATTTTGTTTCCCACTTTTTCCGAAGAAACTTCAGGAATGCTGTGAAAAATAAACTTTCGGGATATAAAATCTTACGATCGTACTTCCGAGAGCTAATGATACGAAAATATAAATGAATAGTGGAGCAAAGTAGTTTCATTCCACAGTTACAACTGTGGGTTGAAAATCTATTCAGAGATCATTCACCGGTGAAATACACCAGAACATGACTGGCACTGGTTTCACTGAATACCAGAAACGTAAACGTCCCATTAGAATGAAATCTGTTTGATCGACCGGAAGATCGAATTGATCTGATTACATTAAAACTCCCATCCAGCTTTTATCAAAGATCAATGAAACGAGATAACGACAAAGACTCGAGAACTGCTCATGTCGTATACGTCCACCAACTTGAATGTAACACCCTTTGGGTCAAAAGCCGCCAAAGTGTCCTGACCCAAAGAGCCATAAAGACAGAACCCTCGGGGAGTTAAGATTTACGATCCCTTTGGTCCGCGTCGATGATATCTTAATACAGACTTTGAGCATCAGCCCGACTCCATGTACATGGGTGCAAACTCGTTCAAAGCCCTCGAGTTATCTACCACTCGATATTCCAACTGGAAATTTCAATGCAATTTTAGGCTAAGGAATCGGTAAATATTGAACTGGAATTGAGACAAAATGTACACTGGAAATCGTTGCTGTTCATTTGGAAACTAGTGCGAGCTTTGAATGATATTTTGCCATAAGATTCGAAAGCCTCGTGAAGAAATGTCCGTTATTAAAATTGCCAATTCACTCAAAAAACAAGAACGTTGGAACAATGTTAAACGCAAAAAAAAAAATAGAACGACGATTCACTCCGACGCAGCAAAGCCACGGAAAAGGACAGCGAAAGAATTCTTGCTTGAACTCATTATCTAAAAGGATGAAATAAATGAGTTGTCCTCAGTGGTAGGCAAGATAATATAGTCAGGCTTTGATGAATCTACTCTCGAGGGTCTCCACCGTATAATACGTCGGAGGGTTAATCAATGGACGTGAATTTAAATGAAGTTACGGAATAAAATAGCGAACGAGAAGCTTCAATGTTGCAGTCTTTTATTTACTGGACCTCAGAAGTAACATGCTAAATTGGTATCTCGACTAAGTTAGATCTTCTTCAAGATAGTTATAATTCTTGGAAACGCAGTCGAAAGGATTGTCAAAACCAGGATGAAACACGTGGGCAGTGAGTAGTTGTCAGTTTCATTCGAAAGTGTTAGCAGAACAGATAGACTTGCTGCCAGACAGGGAGTTAAGCACCGTTCGTGGGAGGGTGAAAAATCGTTTTCTATTACGTAGGCGTTGGTCTGGGTTACCAGAATCTTCTGTAGACTAAGCTCATCGCACACGTCGAAAAAAAAATAAGAATTCTCTTCACGACACATGATAAATCACGTTTGACAGCAGAGCCCTGATGCTAATGGTTTAAACATTGGATAGAATGAATTTATGAATTTTTGTCTTTTTTTTTTAGGCTGCGACTTTTAAAACACCGATGCCCAAATGGAAATTGAAACCATCGACAAATATTTTTAGTTTCGAGTGCATCCAACCGGCTAATAAGCAACGCCTGTTTTAGGTGTCATTGCTTTTTCATCTTTTTTTTTTCCAATGAAATCCTAACAAGATCGTTGAAAGTGTAGTCACGACATCTGAGACCAAGAGATAAACTTGAGGGAACTTTGTGGTATTCAATTTGTATTCAGCTTATTCGATACAAGTTCATCGAGCAGCCACTGCTGAGGCGCGTCAATTATTCAACAAAGGTGAAAAACTTTTTTGTGGAATAAAATCGTCCTGATTTATATTAAATCAGATGAAACTTCGATAAATTAGATCGTGACGTAGAATGGGATGAATAATTGAGACACTCAATTCTGATCAGCAGCGATCAGAGGTCGAACCAGGAAACCGAAATTATATTAAATCATCGAGTCAATTATATGACAATGGCACAGAACTCTAATCCCAGGTAGCGCAATAACAAAATACCAGTGAGGATAAAAGACACTCTTAAAAAAAAAAAAAAAAAGAAGGCTTATAACAGCTCGTTCGGATTTTACTACGTGAATTATCGAAGGGGATCTAGAAAAGCCTGAGGTCATGGGTTCAGCATACGAGAAGGAAGCTGCGAGGAAAAAATCAGCTGAGTCACAGACGCGTAATGGACAATTTTATCATCTTTCAACAGTCGTAAAATGATTCTCCATATATGGCTTTTTCATGGTCAGTGATAGTCGGAACGTAAAGAAATGAACGACGATTGAATGGAACCAGGAACAATATATCCAAATAAAAAATTTCATAATCATCGACATTTTGGTTTATACTGTGTTCGAAATTTGATGGAAAAATGTTTCATGAATTCTGTGACTCTTTTATGTAATTTTCGCATTTTCATTTTCGATCAATGATCTTCAAGTCTGACTGATCTATCGATCCAGGTTTCTAGGTGAGTTTTTTTTTGGCTCAAACCTGTTCGTTCTTGGTTCCAAGATGTCATCGATTTGTAAGATGGTTTTTGGTCGGGAATGTTACTAAAAACGAGGGTAATAGGAGAAGAAGAAAAAAAACGAGACAAAGAGAAATCGAGAACGAAACGCACAAAGATTCTGACCTGGAAATAGGTAACAGCTTGAAGATGGAACAAAAAACAGTGACATAAAGGATAATGGGAAGAGCGACGGGTACCGCACGTCGATACATGATTTTTTCATAAAACCGCTTCTGTTTGAACGGTTTAAAATCCCTATGGGTTTTGACGTCGAAAAAGAAATTCGAGTGCCAATATTTTAGCACATTTTTCTTCCCACATAATATCTTCAACGAGACAAGAAAGTGTGGAGCCTGCTTTTTAAAATATTTTTACTTTTACATAATCGAATGATAAAAAGTAAAAAGATCGATCAATGAATTTTTAACATTACGATTAATTAATCCATCTGGTTGTTTCTCAGGTTGTGAAGATGTTTATCATCGTCGTGACAATATTTGCAGTATGCTGGTTACCCTACCACGGATTCTTTATTTTCCTCTATCATCACCAACACTTTACGACAACCACTTACGTGCAGCATGTGTATCTTAGTTTTTACTGGCTCGCTATGTCCAACGCCATGGTTAATCCTATTATCTACTATTGGATGAACACGAGGTAAGTCTACATTTATGTTTTATGTTCCACTACTATTCTCTCGTGTAAAAACTTTTGCGGTTGAGTTGGCAAAAAAAAAATTGTCGTAAAAGAAAAGAAGGCACTTTACTCCAATGATTTATCACTACTTTTTACACTCCATTCCCTCTAATATGACAACCACTGAGAATTTCGGGCGCGAGCCAAATTCCATTGAAAACATTTCACAAGTATGTGATCTTGTGTTCAAAGACAATATATTCCAGAGATTCACTGGATAAAAAATCCGTTTTTCACTCTTTTTTTTTTTAGTAGAAAATACATTGGGTTTTCTCGTTACTCCTTCACAGTTTCGACTGTTCAAAAAGCTTCAAGAGCTTGATAAAATATTCTATGACATTGAGTCACTCGGTGCTTATTATTAGCGTGCTACAACCAGAGCGATCTGTTTCTGAGCCTGGATTTACTTTGTCATACTTGGACAGTTTCTGTCATCTGTATCCGTGGATCTTCAGTTCAAATGAATATAATCTCTGAATGAAATTTACGATCTTCTCTAACCTCACGAGCAACTATTCAAACTACGGATATATATAGAAGAATGAATCCTTCATCCTTTGATTAGAAGGAGCAGAGTGAGCACAATTGAAATGTTGAAGAATTAAACTTTCGTTCAAAAGCTTCAGACAAAAAATTTTTAACCGAAAGATTAACAGTTTCAACTTTTGCTTAAAGGATTCAAACAAAAGATTTTCATTTGGAAAATTCAACGAATTCGAATTTGAAACTTTCTTATTATTCATGTTACTTCCACGCTTTTCTCCTCCCTCTCACTCTCTCTTCGCAATTTGTTGGTAACTTTAGTTCAAAGCATTGTCTGTTAAATGATTTCATCACATATTATAAAGGTCTCTAGATAACTCACATTATTTGCGAATTCTTTATTTCTATGATCAGTTTTACTTTTTGCTTCGATGACAATCGAATTTTGATGTAACAATTACTCTAATTATATAATAGTAATGATCACGCTTATTTTTCATATGCCCCTAGCACACAGCTAGTACATAAATATACAAATTAAGCATCCCTTCTGGCACGACTGAAATATTCAATTACACTTTTTTTTTTTCCAGAAAAAACTTTGCCAGTGAAACGAAATAATAAGAAAAATATTTCCATGCTAATTTACACGATTATTTCGAATGCATTCAGAATTTCTAATTGAAAATTATGGTCGATTAAAAATTTTTATTTCTTCGATAATTTATTTCTCTGAATTCATGAGCAATTCCTATCACGTCTGGAGAAAAATATCAATCTGTATTCGAATAAATAATCCTAAAATACATCAGAATTCCTGAATTGTTATGAATGCAATAAAGATAATGAATATGAATGAAAGGCATGCAGCTATACATGGCAACAAAGCTCTTTAGCATCGAACGCGAATAGAAACAATACAAAGATTGAATCATCAGCTGCAAACGTGAATTCATGAGCAATTCCTATCACGTCTGGAGAAAAATATCAATCTGTATTCGAATAAATAATCCTAAAATACATCAGAATTCCTGAATTGTTATGAATGCAATAAAGATAATGAATATGAATGAAAGGCATGCAGCTATACATGGCAACAAAGCTCTTTAGCATCGAACGCGAATAGAAACAATACAAAGATTGAATCATCAGCTGCAAACGTTCTTATAATCGTTGCAAGAAATAATCATATTGTAGTATTCATAATTCCATATTGAAATTCTTATGAATGCTATTAAGTTCCAGTCAGCTTATGCTGCTATAACGTCAAAAGTTATGAAACCTGATTCAAGAGCAATTCGGCCATAGTTTTAAGGCTCTGCATCGAAAAAACGAGCAGTTTTTCCCTAATATTTTAGATTGTTGAGGATTTGTCAATCGAGCACAAGTTTACAACGGCACTAATTTGTTGCCAAGTAAATTATTATTCGTATCACATCGATCATACGAATAAAAAATTTTGTGACGAAAGAAAAAAATGCTTTTTTCTTCGAGGCAGGATTCATCTATCTGCGCTTAATAGCGCCGAAATGATCGAAACAGACTCGAAAAATATTTCATTAAAAGAGTTTGTACTCGTTCCCGAGCGCTGCTTATGCAAAACCCACGGATTCAATTTGCAACACCACAAAACAATCTTAAAACGAGCTTTTTACGCAATTTATTCTCACCCTTCGACTTCAATATTGTATCGCTTAATTGCACGAAAAGTTTCAACACTCAAACTCGCGTCTCGGTTATGAAGACGGAACGAAACGCCGACGATACGATGAGAGGGACTGAGAGAGAGTAGCGGTAAAGATGAAAACAGCTTTCAAGTCATTTGTCGTAGACGTTACGCTGCCGGAGTAAACGAAAAAAAAAAGCATTTTAACGCATAAATATTAGCTGCGAGCCAGGAATAAACTGCGAGGGTAAAAATTTCGCGTTCTTGAAAGTTGTCGATTGATTATCATGGAATTATTCGACACTGAGAATAATAATAATATATCTATATAAAAAAAAAAAAGTTGAAGCCGCGAAGTAAAGTTAGATCGAAATAATTGCAACCCAACTCATCATTTTTGCAACAAAACCGAGACTCTCTTTTTTTTTCCGGTCATTAATCATAAAGTTATTCTCTGTCTCACTCTCCGACAAAGGTAAGATTTTGTTGAGAAGTTTCCGTCAAAGTATTGTATTCTCATCCAGGAAAAAAGGCCAGCCGAGTGTAGAGATATTGATTGCAGTTTCACGAACTGCTTATTAATTGAATAGATTCTTGGGATCGCACCACACGCTCCGTTGCTCAAAGCCTCGAGGTCTAAAGCGAATTCGCTGTAGCATTGAAATTGGATAGGAGAATATGAAGAAAATAGAGAGAATTATTAACTTATTAAATTAACGAAAACATCTTTGAGTCTGAATCGTCTTAAACGCTGTTTCGATTAAATTCATGTTATGGCAAAACAGAGCAATCGTATCAAATACATCTTGAACGTTATTGCATTCGATTAATCTTATTGCAAGATTGCTATCCATTCGCGTTAAAAACGGAGTTTAAAGGTCACGAAAAATATATATAGCGTCGCCATGTTCGACCTTTTTAAAAAAATGGTTTTCGTTCGAGGATTCCCTTTCTTTATTGTTCATTCTTTTCAGAGACCAGTGACATCCCCCATTTTTACGTTCTTCGTCATTTCCACGCCTGTACAATTCTTTTCCTGTATCCTATAAAAACACGCTAAGTTTTGATCGATCGAACGTTACACTTTTTACACTTGCGCAGGTTTCGAGTATACTTTCAACAGATCATCTGTAAATGTTGCTGCATGATGGGACGTTCGAATGTGAGGAGCCGTCAGATGCAAGAAATGGCAGCTCTCCAACGTTCTGACATTGGCCATTCGGGTGAGTTGAATTACAGTGAAACACTCCACTTCATTCAAACTATATCGATGTCGTAATGTCGAACACTCCTCGTCACAGCCTTTTTCCCTTCTATACACTAACGATATAATTATTTTCGAGAAAAATTGATATAGAAATAAATGGAAACATGAAAAGACAGACCTAATTCAAGACTTCAAGAGTATTTAATAGCTTTTCTTCGTAGCTTTCGACCAAATGCTGTGGCCAAGTAATTCACTCGATTTTCATTGATTTTTGTATTGAAAATAAGAAAAAAATATGTTTTTTTTTCATAAAAACTTGTGCGTATATATCACAATCGGTCACAATTCTCTTTGGTAGTGAAGTCATAATTATAAATAGGATTTGATAATTTATTTATTGGAATCTTTGCTTTTAAATTTGTTAAATGTTTTCTTCTCTTGTTCATTAACCGAGACATCGCCATTCTTTTGCAAAAGATAATGACGGTTTGTGCCATTAGGAAGCTTCATATATGCCACGTTTTCGAAGTTAACGACATTGTTAAAACGTTGGGATTCCGTGTCAATCAGCTCGATTTCCGCTCTAAAAGTACTTCTCTTATCGCGGTAATTGGCGTGGAAAATACTTCGTTTCGCGTCTTCATTATTTTTAGTCGAGATGCTACACACCTCGAGCAGAGGGGTCAGTAAAATCAGAACAGAGTTGCAACATTTTTATGCGCATCGAACACATTTTTCATTCACAAATACGTGAATAAATTTTACAATTGATAGTTCCATGTGTATTGTATGAAATTTTAACAAATAAAGAGTGAAACACGAACCGTAAATCTTGATTTCGAACATCAATAGTTTTAGTTTCGTGAATGGGAGAAATCGACGTATTACGTTCGAACGGCAACTTTTTATCGGAAATTTTTTCTTCTAATCATTCAGGACAAAATCTTTGAGGGAGCAATATTATAAATTTCGGTATCGATACGAAAAATCAGAAAAAATCGTTACGAGCGATACTCTCTAGAAAGTTTTTTCCATAAGATTCGAATCTAAGAGAAAGCATTACGGATTCCCATTGGCGTAATATGAAATCTCTTATCTCGCTATTAGAGCTCTTTCATTTTGGCTCCGCGATGACATTTTTTCAGTGACAATTGTGAATGAGTAAGGAGGATAGCTGAGGTTGAAGCTTCTTAAGGAATGAAGGTACAATTTTCCTTTATCAGGAAAAATCTTCGAGGGTTAAGTATATTTTAATGCATTCGGTTGGTCTGACATTTGCCGCGCCGCAGGGATTTACAGCGTTTGCTTTATCGATTGATAATATGACAAAAACATGTGGCTCTCGAAGCGAACGACGACAGCTTTTTTGTTTATTTTTTTTTTTTTCTTTGACATCAAGAAAACTGTGAATAGAAGATTGCGTCGAAAGTTATAAAAAAAAGTGGCTGAAGCGAGGAAAATCGCTGACTGGCACAGGCAACATGACCCTCCATATTAAAAAAAGCTCCCGAGGATAAAGGCTCCGTTAGGTTGATATTATTGTCCTTCGAAAGGAAAAGTGATACTACTAGGAATTTTCGGATTTGCATTTCATCACAATTACATGCTTCATCAAATTATGGTTGGTTTATTCCAACGACGAAATTCATTTCATTTAGATTATCAAAAAAATAAGACTCCAATTTCTACGACTGCCAAAGCCCACTAATAAAATTATGGGTAGCCAAAAGTTTCTGAAAAAAATATTTCAATTTATTGTTCTCCAACTCTAGCAGCAATAAAAAAGCGATGTCCGAAACGCGACTTTGTCATTGCTCAGCACATTATAACCGGACAGTTTTTTTTCCCCGCTCGAAACCAGCAGGTTCCAGGAGTCGAAAGTTCGACTTATTGTTTGGCACCCAGCCATTCGAGCATTCCTTCTCGAAAGCTCTTTCCCCGAAAAAATAAAAACTTGGAATTTCGTTCCATGTTCGAGAAATGGAACAAATAAATCTCTTTCGCCGGTTCGATACGCTCTTTCGTATATCGTTTTTTTGAATTTATGAGGTTCGTAACGTCGACGGTGAGATACCAATTATCGAATTTCTACGCAATCGCTTCTGCTCATTTGTGTTCATAGATTTTTCTGTTCATGTAGCACGTTCGGAACGTATCGAATACTCTTTTATAACAGTGTGTTTACAAAGCTTTGATCAATAACATTGCGACATCCGATCCTTATGAATTCTTCCTTACTGGCTGTTGCGAAACATTTCTATCCAGAGCTGAAAAATCGTGTGAGTTTTTCGATGAGTGAATACATTCTCGCGGGCGACGTCGAGATGAATTTTAGATATAATAGAAAAAAGTACAATCAAGTCGTTTCAATACTTACCGTCGTGAATCCGATGCGTGTCTAGACAACAAAAGAAAGAAACCAAATAAATAAGAACGTTTACATCGAATATATAACGCTTGGAATTTTTATCTTTTATAGCATTTGGCTTTTTCTTTTTTCTCCCTTTTTTTTCCCTCCTTTCTTTTTTCATATTCAATTTTTGAAATGTTTAAACAAGACCATTTATTCGATTTTCATAACCGATTGAATTTTATAACTGTTAAAATAAGAATTGGCTATAAAAAATTGGAAAAAAATAGTAAAGTTTCAAAAGTCATAGAAATTAAAGAAGACTCAACACGCCTGTGTTCAATTTTTTTTCAGGCCGTATAAAATCAACGTCGATTCGATGGCGGCACAGTGCAGGGGAAAGTCACGTGCAGGCTTTCCGTATGGACTCACGTTCCATATGCGAAAAAATCCATCCACGAGAAAACGTAGCCATCATTTGAAGGAGGTGAAGAGATATTCATCGGTGATACAAATATATGAGGAACGAGACTTTCCTGATTTTTGTCGTTGCTCCATTTAGGGGGAAAAAAAATATACGTACAAAGAAGGGTAAAGAATGGAGAAAAAGTTAGCTACGTTCGATGCTCGTGTATATCGATTGATTGCATCAAGCATGTTCCAATACGAGGGTAGAAGAAAGAATTAACGAGATGAAAAAATTCAACAGAGTCGGTATATATTCTGCGATGCAAAATACAAATATAAGAATATTTTATTGATGAGTTTTTATGAATACCTGATAAACAAAAGTTTGGCACTATTGGATAAGTTTGTCGTTAAATCGAGATGGGACACAAAGAACTTAATTTTAAGAAACATCTTCGTCTTTTTTATCAACGACTCTACGTCCTGAATATACAGAAAAAAAAATATTATTCTTTAGTTTTTTGTTCAAATGATATTTTTCATGCGATTTTTTCGTGTATAGCACTTTCGATCGTAAGCTCCTCGACTCTCTGTGTGTGACGTTTGAGGGTTGAAATCTAATCTGAATTCAACGAATGTAATAATTATTTGATCTTCATTATTAAACGAAAATAGATCATTAGAAAGAAAAAAATCGTGAAAGTCGTGGAAGCAACTCCACACTAAATACGAAGAAGCCATTGGGAAATGCGATAGATAATAAAGTGCTGAGTGCTTAGAAAACCGTTCTACATTCGAAGTGAATCGTTGTGAAACTGCAAGGCGAATTTTCGTTTTATTCCTGACACCAATGACGTTCAAATTGACGCGTTTAAAAGATAATAGAAGATGAAAGAATGTGTTTGGAGGTTGAAATTTAAGTGAAACGAATTTAAAATCTCCCGCACTCTCTGTTTTATTTTGATTATTTTTTTTCAAGATTTTCAAAATTCCTGCCGAAAATTTCGAAGGATCGTTGATTTTGAAGAAAAATAAGTTGTGACTATGAGAAGAAAGAAAACGGTATGTAAAAAAAGTGAAAAAATGAAAATGGGTCGAATTTCGATTGACTGAAGTTGGATTAAAATTTATACTAAGTATTATGTTATAGAAAAAAAATATTGTTACACTATTAAGCCGCATACTCAAATTGGTGTAGTTCGATAAAATGGAGGAAAAAAAAAAAACATCGATTTTTTAAAATAAAAATGTAAATGTATTCTTGTCAAGTGAAGTAACGCATGTCGACAATAGAGATTTTGTTGAATGACGTTAAAAATGTAAACATTTAGTTGACTTTGACTCGAACGACAATACGTTTGTATACATCATCAAATGTTGGTTACGTCGATTGTTGAATATCAACTAAGATTCCAAGTCGGTATTCCGATCTTTCCAATTATATATGGTATGTGTATAAAAGTGATATAATAAGATCATCGTTATAATAAATTGGTTTTATTATATATGTTCCATGAAAAATATATTGTCCTATGAAAAGCTGCATTGTACAAACGATCAATAAATAGCTTTATTTTTTACTTATCCATTCGCTAAATGATGATCATTTTTTATCGAGCTTTCTCGTTATTAACAAATATTTTCGTACAATCATTGAAAATTTACGAATAGAAATTAAAAAGTCATGTTTTTTGCGTCCAATAATTGTTTAATAAATATTTTGTAATGTTTCTCGTGAGCCAGACGTGATTGATTTCTCTGGGTCTAGAGCAGTATGGTGTCTTTATATTTTTTTTTTCCATTTTCAGTCAATTATTCGTCGTGGGAGATTCGAGCGGAGGCTGCAGCTTATAAAAAGGTAATGAGACAATTGGAGAAGTTGGTTTTTTGTTTTTCGTGTTTTCGAAGCGAGAAGCGACCAGAGAGGCGTAAAAAAGCATCTACGTTCAGAACGATCCAGCGAACATCTGTAGAAAACGTAGAGTGTTTCAGGAAAAAAATGCTGACTGTTGGTTATATAATCAGAGAGTTGAACAAATATTGTTATTTGAAAAAATCATCACGCACTCTCCAGATATATGAATGAAAAAAATTCGAATAACACAATCGCGATTTGTTGAATTTCTCAGAGCTTTCAATATGAACGTTTCGTTCCAATCGGCTACTCAATCCGAGTGTAGAAAATCCAATTTAATCGAGTGTCAATATTTGAGGATCTAACGATAGTTACACTGCTGTCAGAGAAGCTGTTATATTGCAAAAAAATGTTGCATCACCGTTTACATACGTCGTCATTTTAGGGAATGCTGAATTCATCGTCAGGATTCTCCGTTTAATTTTTTTTCGCGAATAAAACCAATCGATTCTTCATGGTTATGATTTTTCATTCATTCTTTCAAGGAAAATCCATAATGCCTTTTTCCATATCCATTTTCCCGACATATCTAATCGACGCTTATGAAATTATTATTCTGGATTGAATGAAAATAAAACGATGGTGAAAATGAAGCAAATTCTAGAAAAATGCAGTCCAGAAAAGAGCTTTTGTCGGCATAAAGTCGTTAATTGCGGATCTAGAAAAATGTGAAGATTCAGCATCCACTTTCGTTACTTTTTCTCTTTTTATATCCTGAATGTATCGTTCGGAGAAACCGTCTTCTCAGATCTCAAATTTAGTCACCTCAAGAAAATCTTTATAATTTCACGTCATTACTTTCAGGGGTGAGTTTCTATGATACAATCGAAGGGATGAATGGACCTTCGTGACATGAGGGTATCAGGGGTGGAATAATATCGATGGTCGCCTTCGCAACACAATTGGCATGGGTTGTATGGGGTTGTGGCATAAGCTATTAAATTAAACTTGCCCTTTCAATCCGGCCCCAATTCACTCTCATTATACAGATACCTTAAAGGGGTGGAGCAGACAACGAATTTCTCTATTAATCAACTGAAAACTGTATCATGCTGCTTGTTTTTTAACGTCTCAATCAGCAGTATTTGCTCGTTCACAAGAACCTGTTACACGGGTTTAATATCAACGCCCAAGACCGCTAGCGAATAGAACACGGTGCCAATTATATCGTATCTATGAAATACAGACGTGAGTCTCCAGATACAGGGCAATCCACGCCGAACCAGCTGCCCCTTAATTCATGAATTTTCAATTTCGAAGATGTTTTCTCTGTGTTAATTCCCCCCTGCTATTTCAGTTCCCTATTCTGTTCAGTTTTTTTTTTTTTTTTTTTTTTTTTCGAAAATTTACTGATATTTTTAAGAAGAAATTTAAAGATTTCTTTTAAAAAATTCGCATCTGAGAAACGCATTGAGGATTAAAAGTTGGTAAAAATCAGGTTTTTTCTCAACGATTCACTGAGAAAAAAAAATGGTGGAATCAACAAAAATTTTAGTTGCATACGCACGACAAAATATTTCGATAACATAACAAAATATTTGACAGTCTAAACAAAGATTTGGATACTGAAGCGAAGCTTTGTTGAGACGACAAAATATTTTGTTGCGTGCTCGAAATATTTTGTCGTGCGTATGCAACTAAAAATTTTGTTGATTTCACTATTTTTTTTCTCAGTGTTTAAACTCAAAGATTTTCAAAACGCGAATATGAACAGGTGGCTCCTTCAATCTGGAATTTTTCATACAAAGTAATGGTAGTATAGTAATAGAGCAAAAAAGCATGAGAATAATTATTGATAGGGATGCCTGATTCTATTTGGACTTCATTTGTTAGCTGGATGATGAAGAATCCTGGTGATGAGAGAACAGCTACGCTGAAATCATGGCTGTAATTATATTGCCCACTGTTTTCCATCTTTGTGGGTTTATAGTTACGAATTCGAGTGAAACGAATGTTGTGTTAGCTGAGAATAAATTGAAACACATTTGCAATATTTTCAGGTATATTTCCTCGTTTTTTGATGTATTGGGATTTTCGGTATAATTGAGAACGGTTTCGAATAATCAATGTTCACTCGGTTTTGTTGTTACCATCATGGAATTTTGATGAAATTTTTTGTCTGTATTTTACCGCGTCGGTTTTCAATAGAAAAACTCGTAATAACGAAAAAAAGAGAAGTGAGAGCATTATGTCAGAATTAAAGGGGATACGTTCGAAATGAAAGGGAAGATAAAATTGGAGAAATGGACCAAAAATGATGTTTCCAAAGCGTTATGTCAGCGAAAAGTTCAATTTCGCTCTATTATCCGTGCAATGAAGACCCATTCGAATTAATTAGGTTTCGAATTATCGAGTGACAACATTTCGGTTCGCATAGAAACGTAGTTCATGGACGCCGGATTTATACTGCTGGCCTCGTCGTATGAATGGATTTCTAGTGTTTGAACAGACGTGATTGTGACGTCGGTAAATTCATTTTCATTCAACACCTCACTATGAAACTTTAAGTTGAAGGAATAGAAGAATGTTATTAAAACAATTTAATAATTTTGTCTGAGTACTCTGTAGAAAATGCAAACATTCGCTCACATTCGTTACGAATATATGAAATAAAATAATTCACACTATTCCGTTTCTCAATTTAGTCAACGTTTTGACGATGACGAAAGAGAGGAAAATGTTGGCGTGGAATTATCGTCACGAACTTGTTTACCGAACCGTCTTCTTCAATTCTATTTCATCTGACGGAATTTTTTATTCAAATTGCTGTACAGTTGTTACGCTTCGTATATATATCGTTGAATACAATCTCGATGGAGTGAGTTTCAACATCGTACTTTCTCGTTCATGAAATTATCAGACGAAATATTGTTAAGCAAAATAGATTAAAAAAAAAATTCAAACTTCATTTATAATTCCGAGGAAAGAAATGCGCTGATTAAATCGTTGCGTTATAATGTACATTTTTTAAGAGCCACGCGGTAGCGGCTCGATAAATGTGATTACCTTCAAGCTACCAGCGAGAGCTTGAAATCGAGAAATTATGGAAAAAAGAAAAATTATTAATGCGATTGAAGATTGAAAGAAGAAAAAATGACCAAAAAATAGAGAGGAATACCCAAAAAATTTACAAACCATTTATTTCGAGCTGAAAAAAAAAAAGCAATTTCGCAATCAAAACTTTTCGGTTTTCTGTCAATAATTTAAACGATCTAGTCGTATTCGTAATTCATCTGGTTTCTGTTTTTCTCTCCGAAGTGCAGTTCGGTTACAGCGGCATACAACTGTTATTGCCAATTAAAAATAGTAAAACAATTTTAATGAAATACCCATTGTGAAATCTACTCGGTAAAATGGTTTTTTTTTTCTTTTTTTTTTTCAAAAAAGGTATTATACGTATATTTCGTATGTATTTTTTGCCTTTCTACGTGAATTCATCCTATTTAACATCTCAGACATATTTATCTTTAGGTCACATTTCCCCGTTCTGCTTTCAACATCAAAAAACATCACGAAACAGAAGAAAGGGGCTAGAATATTGATGCTCTTCTGTCAACCGGACTATTTTTCTCGCAGTTATATACATTACTCTCAACTACTATTTCGAAAGGGCTCACTTTTACGTCAACCGCCCCCTTTCAAGCCATTGTCAAGTGTTCATAAAACACTCTATGTTTTTTGTTACTCTCTTATTCACCGTACTTGTACTACTCTATATTTCAGGGGGTACAAAAAATTAAGATTTTATTAACAGATTTTTGTTCGTTTGCATATCATGGATGATCTTTTCGGTTATTTACTCATCAAATTGCATCTGCACATCGCGTAACAACGGATACATTTTTATATTAATTATTGATTATTTATTATAATATTTATTGATTATTAATTTTTATTGAAATCCATCACGATTCCTACGCTTTTTCGTTTTCAATGTAAAACTTCGTAACCATGAAAAGTATAAAGTAGAAAGTCTTTATCAAGAACTCAAGAAATCACGTTGAACTAATTAAAAATTCATTGTGCATGCTTCAGCCATAAATCTTTGAGCTTATCATCGACGCTTAAACCGTCTCAGGAACAAAGCTCGGATGAAAAAGCTTAACGATCTTGTTTCCTGCAGAGACGAGAGCTAACAGAAGTGATTCTTGATCTTGAGTCTCCCTCGTAGTCTCAGCACTTTCAAAAAGGGTGAGCGACGTTGAAAATGCATTTCAATGCCGTTGCTGTGCACAATATTAGATCTAATTGTGTCACGTACTCATTTTTGAAAATTTTATTTATCGCTTCGCAAAAATTGTTATAACTTTGTTCCCTATCAAAATTTGTCTTCGAGACAACTTCAAATCGGCTATTTTATCGAAAAAAAAAGAATTTTAGTTCTTTATTTATTTGTGGTTTTATAAAATTAGTTTATTTTGCAAAATTTTCGTAATACATTTATAAGTAATAAACATTCTTATCTAAACTCAAGGCTGTTTGGTTCGTCGTCTTGTGACCCGTCTTACCAAAAGACAGTCGTCGTAATGTATTCGCTTAAGTCTTTTTCTAATTAATCTTTTTTGGTGCTTAGTATATAAAACTTGTTTCCGATGGAGTTTGCAGTGGACTCACACTGACAGAAGAACTTTTTCACCTTACGGATTTATGAAACAAAAAAAAAAACCAACGGATACAGAAGATAATGAGAAAAGTAAAAGAGTTTCCGCAATATCGGATCTTCCCAAAGAATATTCCATCCAGCTATACTCTTATTGCCATCCTTAGTTCTTTTCTTCCGCGTACTTTGTCAAGACTTTCGACTGAAGTGAAAGTTTGTGAACCATCGAAAAAATGATCATTCGCGATCATTTGTGTTTGAAGACTCGACGAGATTTTTTGCATTCTCAAACAAATGGAGTGACACATGGGAAAGCTTTTTTTTCAAACGGTGAAAAACATCGCAGCTTGCGACGGGATCGTTATATAGAAAAGTGTAAACTTTGAATAAACTTATCGTATAACAATATTTTTAAACGTCTTCGTTCAAATATTTAAATTTTTTTACTTTAAATTTACATTCAGTTTAAACGTTCAAATGTTAAAATTTTTTAAACGTTAAAATTTTTAAACCGTTCATACTTTAAAGCATTAAAACAACGCACATTCACTTATTATTAATACGCGATTCGCAAAATAAATTTCTCTTTATTACGTAAAAATGAATTTAATGCTCTTCTCGCGTTGTATTGAGCTTTTAATAAAAACATTCATGTCATCATTATGTGATATGAAAACGTGATGTTTTCGTTACGTTATACAATAATATAAAACGTAATGGGAATACTGATTGCGAAGCAAATTTTAATGTCGGAGAGAAATCCAGAAGCACATTAGGGGTTTCATCGTTCAATTAACGCAGTCCCAATTAATGAAAAATCGATTTTTGTTATTCCTCGAAGTTTTCAAAGTCCACGTATTTTAGGAGTCAGTCATAGTTGAGAGCAACCGAGTTTCGTACAAGTAAACAGATGCTAAGCCAACGTGGCCGGTGTTTACCCCATTTTCTGAACTTTTGCTTGTACTATAACTGCAGCTAACAAACATTTAAAATGCTATTAAATGTTGGATTTTCTACAGATCTGTTTGAAGGTTATAAATGCATACATGCTGTCTCATCGAATTATTATTTTTGTCATTTCTCCCATTTGGCAAGACTCATGAATAAAAAAACTTTACGATCTATTCGCTTGGTCCGAGGTCCATTTTTTTGAGTGTCGCCAACCATTTTCAAGGAGTTGAGATAATCGTGAAAAACTTCATATTAAACAATGTTTATCGGAAAAAAGTGATAAACTTTGGCTCGGAATCGTTGCTTCTAATGTCAAACTCGAAAAGTTTTACCTTTTCACACTATTTCTGGGTTTTTCGTTAGTTTATCGTTCAGGGAATGAGTAAATTAAAAATCTCGTCGGTTTTTCATTTCACATAATTACATCACGTACTCGGCAGCTCTCGCCAATGAAAATCTTCCGCAAGGAGACACTTTTTTCGGCAAAGCTTTGACTATATCATTGAAACGAAACTCTTTCATGAAAATGCTTCCACATTTTCACGCGACATACGGTGTGTAGTCATAACAGAATTTTCTTTGTGCTATTTTCAATTTAACTATTCGAAGGATCGCGTACTCTTGTACGAGCCAAAGCTGTGTATACTTTTTTAATATCTTTTAAAAACCATATTGCTTCCTCTGAACTGTTACTTTTAAAGGCATTTCATAAGGATGTTCTGTTATTACATCAATGTAGAGAGATTTCAATGAAAGTTTGCAAGCAAAGAAAATTTATGGGATCAAAATAACTTTTGCCAAGTTCATGACATTTACGAGGATGATTGAAAAGCTATCAATTAGTAAATTAACTCAATTAATTTTTCGATTTGATTAATTTTTAAATTAACTTTTCAAATTAATCAATTTTCAAATTGACTTTAATTTAATCAATTTTCAAATTAATAAAATTATTATAAGAGGGAGGCTGGTGTGAGGGGTGAAAAAATTCTCTTCCAAGTCAAAAGCAAGTATCGGTATTGGAGTCAACATTTCGTTTTGGGTCAAGGAAAAAACAATCAAAACTTTGGAAGTGTTTTACGCGCGAAAACAACTGTTTTCGACTCTGTCCGAGAAATTGTTCGAAGATCATAAAGATTGGTTTGAATTTTTCAAATGTTGCTTTCAATTTTATAAAACGAATGGGACGTGTTTCGGCATAAAAGACCGGAAGAGTGGAAAAAGTTAAATAACGATATGCCCTTAGTTTCAACCTGAGAAATCGAACGTGATTCCCATGAGCTTTCTCGCGCTACACGACACAGAAAAAGAGTAAGATTAATGTGTAACATAAACCGCATCGATTCATTCTTCATTGCAATATCAAAAATAGTATTTGACAAATTGACTGTCATGTTATGGTCCGAAAGAGATATGCTCGCTCGAAAAGATGTCACAGAACTTGGATTATTGTTGAGCGTTCGAGAATTTTTACCGTCCGTTAAAACCTTCAATATTCATCAACTGTCTCTCAAGAGTATATGAACGTTTCTGTCAGAGAAAAGCACGAGGGCGCACTTCTGGGAATTACGAGGTAGATCTCCAGACAAATTTTTCAATGTTTCTACATATCTGACGGTTACGGGATCATGGTTGAAAATATGGAGGCATTCTACGGTCACTGAAACTTAAAGCGTTTTATTTGTTGTTCTTGCGGTTGTGAAAAAAATTTGACTCGTAGACTTTCGTAAAATCCGATATTTATTATATTTTTATATTTATATTGCCATGCACAAGAAGAATAATTTAATTCACTCGTTTGATATAACTTCTTTGAATTTTCGAAAAGCTCGAGATCGATTATTGTTCGAAAATCAACAAGATTCATTCGGCAATTCGTTTTGAGGTTCATTCATAGTTTCTATTCTCGTTTCTTCAAATATTACATTAAACAATAATGAATCATTTTTTTTTTTTTTTTTCATCTTTCCGTGCTGATTTTGATGCTTATTTCGAATAATTGTGTTTTGAAACACTGGCGTGTGCAGTTTTTGTCATGAAAATCGAGATACAAAATTTCGATTATTCGTTAGATCACGTTGTAAGAATCTATTTAATTGACAGATTTTTCGAAGAATTTCATTACCAGTGGTGCTCCATCTGGATGAATATTTCTCACATTTTTCAAGCGACTCTACAGATAAAAAAGGGCAAACACTTTTTTAAGATCGATAAAGTAGTCGGATGCAACCAGTTACAGTAAATGAAACGAAAAATGATTGTATCAGCTGCAAATAATGTGGAAAATGTTGAGCAAATTGAAAAAGAATTATATTTTTCTTCTCAGGATTATTCGAAAGAACGGATATGGTTTTTCCATCAATTTTTTTTCGTAGAAAATAAAATGAAAACCGAATGAATGTATAAGCTGCTCGCTCGCTCCCTCCTTGCCCCGCGCATGATCCAGTTCTCGCGCCTGTCCCTTCCAATCGCCCCGGCGTGAGCTCTCCCCACCATCCCCCCCACGGAGCGGCTTAGCAAGCCAAGCGCGAGGCGAGAGCGACGCGTCGAACGTAAACACAGAGTACAGAGTCGAGGCTCCACGGCTCCACGAATGTAAACAAACTTCTACAAACAATTTTGCATTGATTTACGTACAATTAAGGAGTTTCGGTACAAAAGGCAAAATATTAAGAAATTAATGAAATTTGGTGATAATGTTCTTCAACATCAAATAAGAAAGCACAAATTTTTTCAAAATTTTCTTCTACTTAGTTATCGAGTAATTATGCATTAAAGCAGATTTCTTATGCCCGAAGTGTATACCTATATATATGGAAACGCTATGCTTATACACGTGAACTTTAGTCTTCAATTACTCGGTAACTGTGTAGAAGAAAAATCTGAAAAAATTTCTATTGTCAAATTTGGCACTAAAGAATATGTTTACCAAATTTTATAAAATTCTTAACATTTTGAAATTTTTTGTGTTTTTAACATGGTTTAGCATGGCAACATTGTATCGCCTGTACCGAAACTCCTTAAACTCATGTTGTTTTCAAAATAAAAGTGGGCGGGCTAACTTCGCGCTAATTTTTATTTTTTATTTTTTTTCTGCCGAACACAGCGCCCTCTGCCATATTCGTTCTTCTATATAGTGAAGAAGTCAACGGAAACTTTATTAACAACTGTAGTGAACATTGGATTTCTATTTTTCCTAAGATCGGTTAAAAATATTGAACTCGTCGAAGTATTATTTTTTATTTACCCTGCACCCCTGCAGTCTGCATTTGCACGAAAAAAAATAACAAAAATACAAAAAGTGTGTTTCAGTGATGTGAAATTTCTTGAAACACATCATTAGGCAAATACCGGAAAAATATGTATTGTACATGATTATTTGGTAACACAATTAATATTGTTGGTATCGATAAATATACATATTTATTTCAAAAATCCATCAGTTTTATTAATATTCGTAAAACGAATGTCATAATCCGTTATGTTGCGCTTATAGTAATTACGAAAAAAGTGAGGTTAGGATAACCTCTTCTCCCAGTCCGACCGGAAAGCCCTCAAAATTAGAGCTCTAAGTCTATTCATATCTCTTGGGGCTGGGTTACGATTTATAACGAATATTCTCTTTTCCCCTTCCCTCTGTTTTCCCCTTGAAACCGTTTAAGCGCTCAATCGAAAACGAGCCACTTCATTTATTCTATGATTTTAGAAAAAATAATTTTAAAGTTGTTACATTACAACAATACCTCAAAATGGTAAGTGTCATTCAATTCTATTGGCGTCCGCTTATTATAAAGTTGAATTCATTTTCAAGTCCCATTCATCTCATAAATACAATGAAAATTACAGCTGTGGCTGACCTACTTATTAAGCTTTGCTATTCTTCCATTAATTTATTGCCTCGAATCCTTTTTAGGCTCTTCTTGGAGCACAACTTGTTATTACTCTGGTAATGGTGAGCTTTATACAAAAATTAGGCCCACATTTCTCATTTGCCAGATGGATACTCTGCTCAACGGGGTAAGGAATAAAATCTCACATTTTTCTATTTTTCTGGACAAAAAAAAAGTAGTTTTCAAGCATCATCGAAACAAACTGATAAACTTATAGAATTTTAGATCCAGATAAAGGTGATTCTTGTAGATGACAGAAAAGTTCAGTCAAATTAATTATTCAGCATATTTTTTAATGCGAGTGAAATTCCGAAATATAGTGAAAAAAAATCTCGTATAAAAAGAATAATAAAGCGCAACATTTTGGGTTTTTTAAGGACTAAAATTCTATTTATGTTATAATATTGAAGTCTTTGCGAGAGTTTAAATAGTGATTTGGTTATTCGCAGACTCATCCGATATTTGTATCCTACGGATCAAGAACTAAGAACACTGGCTGGAGTGCCGAGAGAAAAACCAAAAAAAGGGCGACAACACATGGAAAATGGAAAATCTACCGATACGTTTCACATTCCAAGGAATCTGGAAGTGACGCTGGAGAGTACAGCAATTACGTCGCTGGATGTGGTACACCTAAAATTTTATACAGAGTTTCAATGGTTGTTGGACTTCTCAATTTATGCCACCATCGTTTACGCTTTGACAGAGGTTAATACAGAACAGAGACAGTTGAATATCAATGCTTCATGATCTTTTGTCTAAACCATGTTTCCTTTTTATTCCACAACAGATATGGAACAATTTTTATCCAATCGAGGATGAAATTAATTTGAGCATATTGTGGTGCGTTTTAGTACTAGGATTTTCACTGTATCCTTTTATTGAATCGACGAGAAGTGTCAGGATTGTTTCTTGAATTTTACTTTGTTTTTCACTTTAATTGTACTGAAAAAATATTTCGACTGAAACGAAACTTTTTAATACAGACAGCATTTGAAAAAAAAAACCTTTGAGTACATGTAGGCACACGTATGAAATGAACGTGAGAAGTCTTGAATTTCCTTAACATTTGTTCATATACAGAAGGATGTTGTTCGCTCTATGGGCCCAATACTTTAGGGGCGAAGAGAGCATCGGGGAGAGATCGACCTGTATTGTTACAGGATTTGCTTATCTTCTCGTTGCTATGATTGTTCTCATAGTGGATGAAAATAATCTGGAAATTGGATTAGACAAGGCTTATACAAGCTTCAATCACAGCGCTTCTCTGTTTCTTGTTAATCAAGGTCTGCCCTCGACGTAAGTAATTTTTTCCAGACTTCTCAAGTTGAAGAATCAAATCGCAAATTCATATTGAAACTTTAGATCAATACATAATTATTTGTAATCAAATTCTTCAAATCATTTTACATTATTCATTAACAATTTTGAAAAAATGTTTGTTTTTTTGACAGGGGCCCAGCATCCAAAATCGTATTGAAATTCTTCCTGGCTCTATGGTGTGGCTTGCTCGGTTCATTGTTCACTTTTCCAGGACTGCGACTCGCCAAAATGCATTGGGACACCGTGAGGTATGCGATAAAAGAGTTTTTGAGTTTTGGTACAGCTGAAAATCTTTTTGTTCATTTTCAAACACGTGCATTCTTCTGTTTTCAGATATTACAAAGACAGAAAACTTTTTACATTGCTGGCGAACATAAGTTTCGCGATGCCATTACTGCTCGTTTGTTTGTGGATCAAGCCGATCAGTAGGGATTATCTGACAGTTCGGATTTTTTCGGGTATGGATGAACCCATGTAAGTCTATTAAGAATCGTTAATAAATAAATTCGAATTATTAAATATTTTTTGTTTTAAATAAAAATTTGAACACAACGCCAATAACGGATTTCAACAGTTTGATAAGTTTACGAAAATAAAGTATCTCTTAGAAAGATGGTTTGATTTGAAAAAAAAAATATTTTTTAGTAATGAAACAACGTGTATCAATGTGTATTTTGAATTAATATAAAAAATATTTTCACAGAATGTCAGCCGCCACATTCGAAAGTGCAAGACTCGTGGCTGTGATTGTGACAGTATTGCTCAAATTGGCTCTGATGCCGACGTATTTGCAATCTTATCTCAACATTGCTGAACAAAGATTAGAAATCCAAAAAAAAGAGGCTGGTCGTATAACGAATGTGGATTTGCAAAAAAAGGTCTCAATTGCACAAAACCGTTTTCCATATGTGACCTTGAAAATATACTTCCCGGACGAGAGAAACTGATACATTTTTTGTATTACAGATCGCTGCAGTCTTTTACTATCTCTGCGTTGTGACGTTGCAATTCGTAGCACCTCTCATGATCTGTCTTTTTTTTACGCTCATGTACAAAACACTCGGTAAGAAAACTTCAAATGTTTTATTTATTTTCAATCGCTTTTTGCAACCTGAAAATGTTCACTTCTATTTGAAAATTAGTTGAAAAAAGATTGAAATGGTTAATCTTATCGATTTTCAATTCGAGTAATACATTACTTTTTCGAAATTCCTGTCATAAAAATGATCACGTAAATAAAATCTGAGTGATTCGTAATTTTTCTCTACTTTTTAAATCAACATATCAGAAGAAAATGGAATGTCGATAGAAAAGAATTAAGAAATTCGATAACTAAATACGATGAACTTTCACAGGTGGATTCACGTGGAACGGGGTAGCGTTGGAAATGGATACTTGTTCTGCAAACAGTGCTCGAGCCATGGAACCTAGCAGTATACCGGAGACGACAGAAAAAAATGTTTCCCAAACAGCGGAGGACATTCAAATGGCTTTTGGCTCGTTGAAGCATATTTTCACTACAGAAGTTTTCCGAGGTGTACTCGGTCTTGCTACGTGGTGGAGTTGCTTTACGCTTTTTTCGACAAACGCCTTGGGCATGCTTTATCAGTCGTATTTTGCAAACGCATAAATATACGAGGGCCATCAGTTGCATAGATTGTGCGACTACTAAAGAATCACTCAAAAATGGCAGCAAAACGTTTGGGTTCGAAAAAATCAATCGTAAATTACAGCAAATCTTCATCACTCGAATAAAACGCATAAAATGGGTTGCCAAAGCCATTTGTCCATTCGCACCATAGTCTAATTAAGGTATCTCGTGAATGTGATCGGACATTCACGGCCGATATTTTTTATACGATTCGTTTGACCATCAAATTTTGTTTCGAATACTCAGTAATTAGTTTCTAGTCTCAACGTTTTTTTTTACTAATCCGACATTGCAGTGCTTCGAACCCACTGGCCGGCGGTGAAATGAAAAAAACTTGAATAACGTCATCATTTCTTTTGTTTTTCTATCAACACGATTTTGAATTTTCGATTTCAAAAATGGAATCTGTGCGAGCATGCATGACGTTTTTGGTCTCTTATGTTTGGTCTTATGTTCGCGTTGCTGAACGAAGTCGATTTCAGAACAAAATGGTTTTTTTTTCGAGGTCCAAGAAGTTTTGTTCTTGGAACTGGCTGAAAGCATAAATTTTATACGTGCGAATGAAAACGAATGCGCCATTTAAAATTAGATTTAAAAAAAAAAAACATGGCGAAAAACGATTCACAAAACTTCAACTCATCGTTAAAGATTTTGAGTTTATTATTTATTCGATTTTTAGAATGCTTAAGCAATAGTTTTCACACAGTGTCATGAAAAATTCAACTTTACATAAAAAAAAAAAAAAACGTAACGACTGATTATATAATATGTAATATACGATTATATAAATTTACAAAGAAGGCGTTGCAGATTTTAATATTTATATGCTACCTCTCTGAGTAACAAGTGATAAGACCAAGTGCTGAAGAAATCGAAAAGATCTTAACGACGAATACTGTTTTTCACAATTTTTGCTTATTCCACGAGAAATTCGTACTCCAAACGATTGTTTCAGCCTACTTTGTTGTCGATATATTTGGCTCTCATTCATTGCTCAGATCTCGATGGCCTCTGGTCCCAAAGTCGTAAATGTTTCTTCTTCTTGGTCAGTTTCCGGTTGATAAAATTGGACGAGAATGATGAGATACGTAGTGATGACACCAATGAACTGTGAATTTGTTTGTTTTTTTTTTTTTTTTTCACGTATTATACACTGTTATTATAGTACAAAGAAATAGCACTATCTTTTTGTGACAATGTTTTGAAAAATAAACATAGAAAAAATAATAATCGACTGTTTTATTCACTCTCTCAAGTTATTTCATTTTTTTTTTTAGTTTTTACGTGCTTCAAAAATTTTTCAATATTTTTGCAGTTATAAAAACTTGCTCGATATTTTGGGACAATTCGGTAGAAAAATTCAATTTCTCAAAAAGAATAACGAAACGTGGTCCAGATTTCACGAAAATAATTCGAAAAAAAAAAAAAAAAAATGATTTTCCAATGAAATGCACACGTTCGAGTGTTGAAAATAGAAGTGCGTTTCGTGAAAATTTCGATATTTTTGTACTTACACTGCGCAAAAGTGCATTATTCATGTCGAAGAATTCGCTGGCAGAAAAAAAAACGTCGCGTTGTTGTAGCTGCGACGAAAAGTCGTTTATCTCGTGTCTCAGAGAAATTTCGGAATCGAATGATATTCTCGCTACGTCAACGGCGTACAAGTCGCAAGGAGAACGAGCTTTTGGTACTCGACTAAAATTTGAGCATAAAAACAATGAATTTATTCGATTTTACTATTTTTTTTTCAATTGTTATTTTTTCTTTTTTCAGATCGAATTACCTCAGTACAATATCGTGAACGCAAACAATAGTCTTCGAAGATTCCTTCGCTGCTCTCGAGCAAACGCAACACGTTATGGCGAATTGTGCTGCGTGAGTGATCCAGATTACATTGTTGATCAACATGAACGAGTACTTTTTTTCGACAACGCCCATGTAAATCCGGAAGAGAGTCGCTACCACCATCGTGAACGAATTAACGGAGCTCAAAAGCAAATGGACGCCATAAATACCGTTCAGAAATCTGACGATTTGACACACTCCTGGAAAAAAAATCAAATGTTTTGCGAAGCAAATGAACAGGATGAATAACGACTGATTTGAAGGGGGTTACAATCCCTATAAAACAGTGACAATCCAATTTTCATTTGAAAACCTTTGGCAATGAAACGATCCTGAAAACTATGAAAAATCCGATTTCCATTCTGACGATTTTAACTATTAATATCTCTTTCAAACATTCATTGCGCCAACTTTTTTCTGATTGATTCGGAATTCTTAGAGTTTCATTAATAAAACTTTTAATACGCAGTTCGTCTAACGATCAAACACTTTTAATATTTTTTTAATCCTCGAAGGTGAGAAATTTCCATAAAGCTAATGTTAAATAGGTGATTTTTGACTTTGAAAATATTTCTTAAAATCAATAGATCCAATTCTAATTGATTGGAGAACAAGAACCCGAGATTTTTCGAATCATATTAAAAGAGTTTGTTCCGAGTGCGATAAATCGTGATAGTTATAATTCGATTGAACTCACAAAACAATGAAATTGTATAACGAACAAAAATTTACCATGATATAATTCTCTCGCACGTCGAAGTTCGTGAACGATAAGTGCAGCGGTGTAAGTCTCATCGATTTTTCCAATAGCTTGATTGATCGTTCTAAAACGATCGTAAATCGCGATGACTATCAGATCGAATGAGAAATTTACGATGAGCGATTGGGCCATTGTATAATAGAGTAATAGATCGGATGCAAAAATATCTTCGGGACGAATAAAATGGTAGTAAACACCGTGAGACATCATCGACAATGGACCAATGAGAATAGTTGCGAGGAGAGAAAAAACTTGAAAATTTTTGATATTCCGGTTGAAGTTGACCGAATAAAAGCGCTTCATTTGCCTGTCGATTATCGACAGTTTTTCCATCAATTCCGGCCACTTTTCGTAATGATGAATACCGTGAAAAACGTAATAATAAGAAGAAATGTAACAAGCTACTTTGTTCGAGTAATACATTATTTTGAATGTGTCGCTTTTGAAAACAGCTCCAAAGGTGAAAAAATCAATCGCTCCGTAAGCAACGATCACCGAGCATATAATAAAGTGCATAAAACGTAAAGCGATCGTCGAAATTTTTGAGTATCTCAAGGGTCTCGGTACACCCACACCCAACAGCCAGCAAACGAACGTCGATGGCAACAATATTTTCTCGACCGAGTTACTTTTTCCGGCTTTCTCGATCTTAATGTTGGTTTCCATTGTGAAAAATAGAAAAAGCAACAACAAAATTTAAATATTTTCTACCAGTCTTCAGTTAAACGTTTTTAATTCGAATTTTTCTTATTGATGATTCATTTTTTTCGGATCATTCTCTTCGAGTACGTAAATCATGGGACGTCACTGATTATTTTCGACGTCACAATTCCATCGTGAGAATGTTTAAACGCATATTTTAATCCCCAATAAATGTTGGTCGTTGATCGAAAGAAATGTTGATAAAATATTTGATTAATTCACTCGAATGAAAATTGAGTACAACAAATATATTTTTGACGCATCACTTATTTCAAAAAAACTTTTTTTTTTCTCTCTACACAATTCGTAGCGTTAGAACAACTGTTCGAACTTTTTGAATTCGGTGCTAAATAGCCACTGGAATAATGTTTTCGAGAATTTTCGTCTAACCGCGACGAAGCAGTGCTCTGATAAAAGCAAAAATGGAACTACCCTCTGTTCACGAAATAAAAACCTGGCAGGATTGAATCACTACTACAAAATAATGAATTAGGACTTCTGCCGTTCATTTAATATTTCATATTCATAACACTTTAATCGCGGTGATATCCTCCGGCGTTACCTTATACTTTGGGAGCAATTAAAATGATTAATTGAATTTTGCAGTAATCACAAATATTCATTTTTCAATTCCCGAAATACTTTTGATTTTATTGTTTTTTTTTTTTTTTTTTTAATTTTATTAATCAACAGTGAAAGCACATCGAACGATCAATTTCTGTGTTCATGTAATCGAGTTTCTGAAACGATTATTTTTTTTTTTCGATCAAAACATACCTTTACTGTCAGAAATGAAAATGATTTTTTAACTGGTTTCGTATTCGGTGAAAACGAATGAAAACTCGAAGTTCTTTTATTCCCGAATAAATTTTTTCTTTTTTTTTTTTCATTATAAATGCTCGTTTTCTCTTAATGCTTTTTTTTATTGGCGTTCTCAATTTATTTGACGCCTACGCATACTCATTCATGAAACAGCAGAGGCATTGCGTGATGCGTGACGATGAGTGAGACTGGCAAGCGTCATGTCGCGTGATGAAAATATCAGGTGTTCAAATCTACAGGGAGCAGCCGATTTATTTGAAAAGTTGTCCATTTTTAGTTGGAAGGAGCGTGCGATTCATAAATTATTTGAGTGCGATGCTCGAGGGCTTCATTTTCATTGCTGTGTGACGAGTTGACCGTTTATCATGTCACGGTTTCGCAGTTGAGAGCCGAAGGAACATTTAGTTTAATTTGAAATGAAAAAAAAATAAAATAAAAAAAAAAAAAAAACAGAATAGGAGAGGAAGAAAGGTTTTTCTGTATTTTCACGAATGAACAACAAATTCAATGATATTTTCAACGTAATTTCTTGATATCTGAGTGACACATTTTTCTCGCAGAATCGAAATACAGGTATTGTTTAATTCAGAGCGGCTGCGAAAACCGGAACTGGATTATAATCGGCAGTTTTTCGATAAATTTTCTCTCTTCATTTTAATTTTTTTTTTTTTTTTTTTTTTTTTTCATATAATTTTTATATGAATTCGTATCTTTTTTTTTTTAATTTTACATTTCATCTAAGTATATGTATATAGCTCAAGACATCGACGACGAAGAATTTCCAATCGCATCATCTGTTATAGCCGAATTTTTATTCTTTTCTTTTTCAAATTAATGTCGTGCCTCTTCAAGTTCATTCGTATATTAAAGAAAAAAATATCAACGATTCATCAATAGACAAACTCCGACAACAAAAATATTTCTCCGTACCTATCGAGTCTACCAATCATTACAAAATAATTATCAAATAATTCGTTCAAACGAGATGTTGCTTACTCCAATACGGTTGATCAGCCTGAAGGTAAAAAATACGAATTACTCGATTTTTTTATTATTTTTTATTATACGTTAATTGCTACCAGACTCTCGATCCTTTTAGATCGTCGTATTTTAACTTTGCGACAAAGAATTCATTCGAAAACAACGTTACAACGACAAAAATGTTCCTCTCACCCTTCAATTACTGGCCTGAATGACGAATAATTAATTTTTACAATTGAAAAAAAAAAAAAAATTTAATTTCAAAAAAGCATGAGGATTTTCATGTCAAACCAGAATGAGTTTTTATTCCAAATAAACGAAAATCGAAACGTCTTCAACTTGGTGAGATTCGTGAAAGAAATTTTTATGCTTCAAATTATTGGGAAGATCAACAATGACAATAATAATAATAATAATAATAATAGTGTTATTGTTTCTTGTAAAGTGACTTGCGAGTCCTTTAGCATCGAATTATCGAAATCCTCAATATCCAACAGCTCTAGCTACAGTAAAACTTATTAATTACTTATTTCGTATAATATTAGTGTATATACATACACATATATATGTATATATATATATATTGTATAATATTCAATTAAAATGCCTCAAACTCGATGTAAATAATACTAATAAATACATTCAACAAGTGTAGAATTGTTAATATAATATATATATGCGTACGTATATAATATGTATACATGTAAATATACATATATATGCACATAATGCGGGCAGAAGATCCAAGGTTTTGCGACGATGATGATCAAAAAAACAAATGCGATCGTAAAATGCTCGTTGAAAATCGCATTTCTTTCCACGGTACGAAATACATGCATAAATACATATATACACACATATATATATCTATATATATATATATTAATTTTGTTTTTTTATAAATATAATGTAACGACGAGTTTTTCTCTTCGCCGAGTCATCAAATATTTTTCGAATTGCTCTCCTGGCTCGCTCTTGTACGTGTATATAATTTCGTCATTTTAATATCTTCGATCATTTGTTTTTTTTCTTTCTTCTTCATATCTATGTTTGATAATTGGGCGAATTTCCAACGCGACAGCGGCGGCGTTTCGGTCAAGTAATGCACCATTCAAGGCTTATTATTTTTTGCTTCTTTTTTTTTTTTTCTTCGTTTTATATCTATTTAGGTTTTATTATTGAGGAATATTCTGATGAACGGGACGACGACAATCGAAATTTTTCACTCGCTTGGTCAGGGATTATCGATACTTGAAATACTCAATTGTATGACGGTAGAGACAGTTTTATGCTTCGTTTGGTAATTGGGAGGGGACTTCTGATCTCTTTTGATACGCTGGTTTCACGCTGAGCGAGCGTACTCGAGTGGATTTTTTTGTTTGATTTGTTGGGGTCTTTTTTCCTCTTTTAACCTTTTGTTTTATCGTAAAAATTATTCAGTTACGTTTAGTCACGTGTGGAATACTGCACTGCGATTGATAACTTGTTGTGACGCGGATGATTATTGCCTCCCTGATTAAAAGCCTTGATCAATGGCATCTCGATATTTTTAGTTGTTTTTAATGACGAATTCAATAACAACTCGCACGTGAATGAATGAACTTTTATCTGTTTTAGGGAATATTACAATTCAATTAACTTCCTGAGGAATTTACGCACCTGAACTTTTGCTCTTTGACCTATCAGCGAGTCCTTAAAAAAGTCGCAAACAAGTTCCCATCGGGACTCGGGACTCGAGTGAACAAGCAAGACCCAAATGGAGCCTCAATTAGAATTTTTTTGGGACTCGTTGATTCTTTCAGGATTTGTAAAGAAGAGAAAAAGAAATTTCGCTAAAATGTAACGAATTCAGATCTTGGAATCGAAGGTTTCGTAGATTTGAGGCTAAAATATTTGGAAAAAGTTTCTTTTTTTTTCAAGCTCAGCAGCATTATTATCCCTTTAATTTGTGTCAGCATTGAACTCCTCCACGAAGATATCACTCAACGTGAAACGTAATCAACAAAATTTACTCGTTTAAAGAAACGAATCGAATGATTTTTATTCAACTCTTAATTAATTTGAGGTTTGACTTCAAAATTTTTCAGCTAAAGAAAACCGTTTATAAATCATTTTAAAAAATGATAACGTTTCCAATATTTGCGATGGTATCATAGCACGCTCTTCGTATGCCATCGGAGATGTGAGCTGATGATTTGACTAACTCCGAATGAGCTCGGTGACCAATGAGGATTAAGATTATGATCACAAGGGTGATGACACTGGGGGAAACAATAATTATCGTGAAAGCTAAGTCAATGAAATCGTTGTCTCAACTGCGACTGCGTGATAGATCGATCAAACGCGTGTAAATCCCTTTGCTCAAATAACAGCAAATCACTCACAGACTTGTTTGTATAATTCGAAGAACGTGTCGTACTCGAGTAAAAATTGAAGGGTCGGTTAAGCCGATTCGATCGAGATGAAAATGTCGAGATAGGCCACACGTAATGAGACGTTAAGGCTAAGGAACGAGGGTTATGTCTCGAAAATATCGATCGAACTGGAGCGGTTCGATGACAGCTCACGGGTAAAGGCTGATGTGCAGGCTGAAGGAGCTGTAAAGGCCGTCTCGTGGGACATCGAATTTTTTTTGTTCCTCGATGAATTATTTTCGTTCGATGTCGTTGTTCTCCTTGTCGTGCCAACCAAAGATGTATCGTTGGAAGCTGAAGTTCTCCTCGGTGTAGCCAGAGAAGTTTCAGCGCATGTCGCTGAACTCTTCTTCGGCATTGTCGAAGTCTCGTTTCCTGTCGAACTTTTTCTCGGCATCGTCGAACTCTCGATCGTGGAACCTGCTCTTTTCAACAGTCCTAGATTCGAGGTCGACGTGCCTGGACTCTCGTTCGTCAGGGACGTTGTTGCTACCTGCTGAATTTATTTTCAGAGTCCATAAACTTGTTCATCGTTCGTTAAGACGCTCGATTCCAATATAATTAGAGGCTCAGGGTTGAAGGATTGTCGTTAATAGCTTGGAACGTCACAAGATTTAATTTTGATTATTTTATTTTAGAAAATTTAATAAAATAGCAGTTTAAATTGAATGACGAGTGTCCCATCAAAAGTCAAATCAATGCCCTTCTTTCAAATTCTCTTCGGTCAAGAGTACCGAATGTGCTTGAAGTATATTTTGAAGGAAGGTCATCAAAGAAAGGGGATCAAGAGTCAGATACCTCGTTGTAGAATACCTCTTTTCCTTCCTCGACCGAGGGCAGTAATTCGTCGGTCGAATGGGGAGTTCTGGGGCTAGGGGTTGGTGCGACTATTTGCTGAGCGATTTCTTGCTGTTCCCTCGACCTTGCGAGTCTCAATTCCTGAAGTGCCTGTCTCTGCTCCTTGTCGTTTCTTTCGCGTTCTAGTCGTCGGGCGCTGTAGCTTCTGGCCGAGGAAGTCGAGCTGTGGATTGATGCCAAGCTGGGTCGTCGAGAGCCTGCCAATAGACAAATGACACTTTGGTAACCGACGAAAATCTCGATCGACGTTACCGAATCTAAGCACTTTAATTGATCGGTGAATTAGCATATTGATCGATCTTAATCTGACCATAAAACTCATGCTCGCTGTGATTTCAATTCTATAAGCTCCCGTGGCTTCTCCGTCGCTATTCTAATCATATCGAATCTTATTCGTCAATCGAAAAAAAAAACGCGTTAAAATTGCCAGGAAAATAGAAAATAGAAAAAAAATGAAGCATTACACATACGAAACGAGTTATTTTCTTTTCACGTCTCTATTTGTTCCTTCTGTTCCTACGTGTGTGACGAGGTCGTGGACTAAAGTAACGAGATAAGCGTGTAATAGGGTCAAGCTTAATGCCGCTATATCCATGCTCTATACGTCGATTAGTAGAGCAAAAAAATGCCACTTGATGTGATTCACCCAGCCCCGGAAATTACACTCACTATTCTGCTTGATTGCTTTATTTTTCTAGCAAAAATAAAAAAATAAAAAAATGATTTTGCGACTAATTCATTCCCCGTGATACTAAAATGCGTTTAAGCCAGAGCATGTCACGTGATGAACTTTTTCTTGGGAAACGTTACAATTTTAAAGCAAATCTAATGCATGAGGAGAGAAATAATGGTGCTTGACAACAGAGCATTGACGTTCGGTGTGCTCACCTCGATGAATTTTGTTTCAAAGCGCATAAAGCTTTTTCTTTTTTCTTTTTTTTTTTTTTTACCGTATACAGACTAATAATGCTACACATATTTCCTTCTCGTCATGCCAGTTATCGAGTGCAGCGAGTCAGCTAAAATCGTGTTTCGTATTATTCGAAGCGTGAGGGTGCATCATACCAAGCTCAATGGGTATGTATAAATATACGTTATTTGTGATAAATACATACATAAACAATACATATATGCGATGCTCGTCGAGCGAGAATCGGGAAAGATAATAAGTGTAAATTAGTATTGGGCCGCCGCCATCTTGCTGTCTCGTAGCGCACAACAACAATAATAATTGCGATATAAAATTGGGTTTTTATGGTATGTCGGTCGTTCAAATAAGAATTCGTAAGACAACCACAGTTATGGCGAGCAATGAGATGGTGTTGTGTCAAAAGTTCTTTAATTTCTTAAACTTTTTTTTTTTTATATCGTTCTCAAACACATTCCGGGTTTTAACAACGAGCAAAACACTGACAATCGCGGTCATGATCACCATTAAAAATCAATACATTTACAATAAATAATTGTATGAAGGAAAAACATGAATCGATGAATTAAAATGAAACGATTTTGGATAACGAGTGATTTTTGGGATGCACAACTATCCGAGAATGTCAAAGTGTCAATGAGGTTAATCTACGTCGTAAAGCGAATCAACAACCTTAATGATTGAGGGTAAAATATTACGGTTTTCTCAAAATTCAACAACAAAAACTTTAAAGATCAGAGTGTCACGTAAGAGTCTCATTTTCCTGACAGAGTCTTTGACGCGGCCATTGTCAACGTTCGAATTCATACTGTCCGAATTCCAAGTGAGAACAAACAGCAACGAATGATTGTATGTTTGAGCCTGATCAAGGAATCGTGAAAACATAAATCGTTACCTCCAGAAGGGGGGGGGGGGGGGGGGGGGGGGGGGGGGGGGGGGGAGGAGATACTGGAGCAAATTTACTTCTATCCATAAAAATTTAATTTTTCTAATGATATGAATTGGATCAGATCGAATGCTATCTAATGCAGTTACATTGGAGCAGTTAGTTTCTCAGGAATCAAAAGAAAATATGAATGGTTCGAAGTATGCTTTGAAGTTGAATGGTCATTTTTCTAAAACGTGAAATTGGATGATCTCTCCTCGAGGGTGATGGGTTAAAATCAGTATGGGCCTGAGAGTCCGAAAGATTATGGAGAAAAAAATGTTAACCAAAATGTCGAGAGTGTCTGGGTCGTGGGATCAAAGAAAAAGAGAAATAAAAAATGAGGTTGTATTCAGCTTGCGATCGCAAGGATCACGTGTACGAGTCTGGCGCTTGGCCAAGGATATCGTGGGGTGATCACGAGGGTTATATAGGAAGGTAGATAAATCCCACAAATATCTACACCGCCTGTGGCTTCGCCAGGTTACTCGTGCGAATAAAAAAAACCACGCGTGATGAGAGGCAAGGGTGAGCTTGTTTCGTGTGTGTTCGTTTCCAAGTCTGTGTTCGTGTATGTGTGTGTGTATGTATGTCGGAGGAGATGGGAAGAGTTATATAGAGATTTTCAGAGTGTGAATTCCATGTGGATTCTCTGATCGTGTGGGTGAAACGCTGCAAATACATTTATATATATATTTAGCTAGATATATGTTTATATTTGTTATATTTAGCTGCATATATATAAATATATTTATATACATAAATATATACGTGTATGAACATATATGGGGCTTATCACGGCGGCTGTGCTTTTATCCGGACAAAAGTAGAGCAGAACGCCGTGTGATGCTCTCGCATTTTCTCCTACTCGGGAGGGCTGAAATCTCTCTGGGGGGTTAACCACGGGATCGATATACTACGAGTAACATCATTTTATACTTTCCCCCCCCCCCCCGCCTATGAGAAATTGAGAATGAGAGAGATGGGAAACAGATACATTGAAAGTGGTGACGAAATAAAAGAGAGAGAAAATTGGGGTGCTATCAAATTTTGCTCACAGATGATGATTCGTTCCTAAAAATGATTGATCAGCCACTAGCACTCAGCTGCATGAGATTTTAAACGTTCTTCAAATTTCTTCGGTCTCTTTCACACCCACATTGCTGCTATCTTTTGGCTTTTATCCGGTCATGAATTTAGTCATGGGCTTAGTTAATGCCTCGGGGAAACGTATTGATCGTTTTCTTACTTATTGAGTGAATTCCAAGCACGACTAGTAACTTAGTTTACCTTTCAATGCTTTCATTTATTAATCGCGAGGGTGTAGTTTCGAATTTTGTTGCACTTTTTTCGGTGTTTTTGATGCCGGGTCCTTATGGGATCATTGATCTGAATACGTGATCCCGTTTAGGGGATGAATAACATCATTTTATTGTGAGTGACTAAAAAAAAGTCTCTCGATTAACGTAGATAAAAATTGCAAATAAGTTTTCAGTCATTTTTCATTTTCTCTGTCAGACCTAAATTTTGTTTCGAACTGTAGCAACCTCTCGGGTCGTTCGATGACCAATTTTTTCTGATTTTTGCAGTGATTTTGCCTATATCTAACATTTCCGATTTATAAACCGAAGTGTCGAATTAATGTTCATTGGACACGCTCATAAAACACGACAAATATGAATGCACATAAACAATAATACATTGATAGCACAACACCACGAGACACAACGGACAACAGGTATTGTCAAGAGCATCTGGCACGTGAAATTAATTAATGGAAGAGAAGAGGAAATTGTGTGAATTTGATCGATCGGGATTCGGATTGGACAGTTTTGCGATAGCGAGGGACAAACGGATGATAAACTCAGAGCTGGAAGCGTGAGGATCAGAATAGAAAAAAGGAAATGATAATGAGTATGCGTGGGAGCTTTGGGAGATCAGTAGCGAGATTGATATACGAATCGAGAATAAATTTAGATTGAAACCTCGGAGCACCATCCGGATATATCGCAAAATATTCATCGAAAAAAAAATCTTCTCAATGAAAAAGCTCGTTTTCTTTCTTACATCAATTTCTCGTTGATCAACAATGATTGTTATGACGAGAATTCATTTATCTGAAGATTTGAGCATCGATTCAATGGAAATTTGGATTCGTGAAGAGTACTGAAGAAGGAAATTTGTTGATTTAACAAATTTTTTGTTGTATCAGCTGTGGCGAAAAAATGATATTTTTTGACACAACAAAAGTTCGAGTAATTCAATCACCCAATTTGTTAAAAAAATAAATTTTATTTTCTTTGCCACGACAATCGTACGAATCGAATAATTTATTTTCTCAGTGTATAATTGGATTATTGAAAGCGATCAGGTATCCATCGGGTAGTGGATACAGCGTGGTATTCAAGAGTAAATATTGCAGGATTAAAGTGGGTAAAGAAAGAAACGAGAGAAGGATGAAGGCTCGTGGTGAACGCGTCTCGTTAGTCTGTAAGAATTGAGAAAAAACTGAATGTTTAGTACGAGTCAGTAAAAATGAGGAGGGAAGTCAGGAAATTGGAGGAAAAAGTCAGTGAGATTTAGATTGGTCGTCTACCGAGGCCGTCGGAGGATCCTTCAGCCACGTCGCTAAGGGTACGTCGATGCTTGTTTCCATCTTTGGTAGCAGCTTGCAGATGGCACGATATAAGCAAGATGGCTGCGGCACGTGCCGCACCTGCACGGGAAGCTGGAACAAGAGGTCCTCGACTTCCGGCGCTGCTCGGCCGTCGACCGAATCCCGCGCAGCTCAACGGCCCCTCGTTCTCACTCCTCTGGCTCGAACGCGATAAAGGTCTACCACCGTGTAAAGTCAATGGGATGCCTGAAAAACCGAAATTCACGAACACAAGACGTCTCGCTGGCAAATTCACTGCAAAATTAAAATGCTTCTCATATCACAATATAAAATAGACAATGATTTCAACGAAAGCAACAATAATTGTGATCGAAAACGAAAATATTTATGAGACAGGAAAATGCTTCGAATTAAGTAAGAAAAACAGTGAAGAAAAGGAGTGTTTCGTAGATAGAAAAGAACAGTTCGAATTGAGGTTAAAAAAGAAAGAATAAATAATCACAGAAATAAGAAAGTTGGATTAATTTTCCGTACTAAAGAAGAAGAAGAAGAAGAAGAAGAAGAATAAAAAAAAACTTTTTGATTAACACATAATGCGCATGCTGAAAGTGTAGATTTATAAATGCGTTAAAGTGTGTACTTTGTAATGTCACGTGGTTTATAAACTTGCATCAGTGATATGAAGTAACGATCTGAGAACTCGAATCTCGATCAAGATCAGGGCCTGAGTTTCTACGCAACGACTTTGACCGACAATGAGTCGGGAATGAAGCACACACCTTTTACACATAATTTCGAAACTCGGCCTACGCATTATTTCCGGCTTTGGGAAAGGTCTCGCGCGAAACGACAAGGTAAAGACAATGAACGAAAAAGGAGAAGACATCAAACGTTTGCAAATAATAGTGGCGAGAGGCGAGACAGAGATGAATAATGAATGACTGCTTTCAACGATTATTCACAAGGTTCAATACGTTGCTGGTGGATTGGAAACAAGAACGAGAGAGAGAGAAAGAGGTAGAAAGAGAGATAAGCTTTTTGTATCGACTAGATCTCGCTCTCTAACTGGTTCAATACCGGTATTCGTTTCTCTTGACTGCTTCGACGTGTGTATTATTCGAATAGTCTGTACAGGCTAGTGTGTTCGTTTACATTGAAAATATACTAGTCCTTGGCAATTGTTTCGAAGCGGATCTCGTCATCAAGTAAACAATTGTCGTAACAGTTAGAAATTATTCAGCACGAGTTTCAAATAAATACTATCGCTAATTACACCCGGAAACTCAAAGCGTATAATCGAATAAACTGAAATTAATAACTGGTTGGAAAGGAATAAATTATCATTTTTTTTTCCAACGACATGATAGACGAATATATGTTCAGAATAAAATGACTCAAAAGTAGAGCGACAATAATGTTTAAATTTAATCTCGAAGTACCATTGAATCGACATGGTCACACGGTAAGTAAATTCTTGCTCCCAGAAAAATCGAAAAACTTTGTTGAAATGTGGAATACCATCTATTCGAAGTACGCTGAAAACTCGACTTTGATAAATGAAGAGCGATGAGCTTTCTTTTCTCGTACGTTTGCTTCGTTTAAAAGCGTCAGCTCGACGAAAGAGTGGCTGTTTCATCTTTCAACAATGAAATACGTTTTTTTTTTCGGAGCACTGAAACTTTCTTAGGACTTTCATTTGAAAGGTGGTGCTGCACGGTGTAATTGAAATATTGATAGAAGAATAGTAACCTGGACGTTTTTTCAAATTTTCTTCAATGATTTCGGTAAATGAGACTCTTAAGAATCACTAACGTTCAAAAAGAATCGATGCAAATGTTGGATAATTATTGAGCAGCTGGAGATTTTCTTTTCGAAAATTCAACACGATTTTTCTGGAACTCCTCATGAAGCAAGGGCTCACAGTAAATACATAAAGAATCCTAATAACGAGACGAACGTTTTATACGATTGAACCTCGATACGTATTGTACACGAATATTATAGGATTGACGATAATACATACACTCACCTGTGTCACTCGAAAATAAAGTCGGGGGTGCGTGATTTGCGTTGGCGTAATGACGCGGCCTCGTGTATCTCGCGCGACTGAATAACTTCAAAACGAAACATATTAATCCGGTGAATACTGCTAGGCCTGATGCTACTCCGAGTAGGGTAGGTACGTCTGTAGTTATCAGCACCAGGTCTGAGAAAAAAAATGGGCAGTATTACGGCTGAGAATCGATATCGTGAAACGTATGGTTGGCTAAGGAAGTCGAATATATCGCTGCATCGTAAAGAAGAAGTTCGACAAACTTCAATTCCGATTTAGTCTGTTAGTGGAAAATTGTTTTCTTTGGAAATTGTTCCTGACATTCCTTGAAAATCCGGAATAAGAACGAACGTAGCTTTTTCTGGTATTTCAATCCATTTAATGGGAAAACGCAAAACGTGTAAGTGTAGTTCATGGCTTTTTTTTCCCAGCATCGGGTGCATCATTCGAGCAAGTAAAAGTAATGATGAGCGAAAAAAAAGGGAGCAGAGTCGATAAAACATTGAAATCGCGTGATCATCACCTTCGGCGCAAAAGATTTTTTTGCTTGGCCTGGACAGGGCGACCCTGTGATAGCCAGCTTCGCAATCGCAGACTGCGTTGTGCTGCACCTGAGCGCATGTCGCGTGTTGATCGACCCATGTGCACGTGGCTTGATAGAAACATTGCTCGCCGAGTTTCTTTGCTGAAATGAAGAGAAAAAAAAGCGAACAATGGTATTACAATGGATTCGAGAAAATCGAGAACACAATGCCTGTCAAACTTTATGGGCGTTATTCATAACAAAAATATTCAGTTTGGCCGCTTACGCTTGGCACATCCTTTCGTGGGCCCCAAACGAACGGGATAAAATTGTTCGCATTCGCAGAAGCCGGTAACGCTGTCACAGAGTACGTGCTGCAATTCTGGATTACACGTGTCCTCGCAGGGCGAGCCCAAATATCGTCCTTTCTCTGTAAATAAATAAAAAAATACGATAAACGTCGAGAAAATGAAACTAGAATAATGCCATTGAAAAAAAAATCCTTTTTCTATGCGAGCTTTTCAAATTGATTCTCGTCACCTGCCAAACATTCGTTTGAAAGATAATGACCAAAATCGGTTTCGAAGTTGCTGGAATTTCGTGTAATTCAGTTTGCTAATATTGTACAAATGAAAAAAAAAAAAAAAAAAATTATAGCAAGAAATCATGAAATTTCGAGCATAAAAAACGAGAACAAATCAGCATTAATGCTTCTGGACGCAGCGAACGTAACGTTTGGTGAAGAGAGATGATATAACAGATTATTGGCCTGAGAAGCATGATGGAACAGCAAGTAGATGAAATGATGATCTGACTTTCGATACTCTCTCACGGTCACGTGTATACATTCCGATGATCCAATGGTGCGGAATGAAGTTCCGGAAGTTCATTATCTATTGCTTCATACGCAATTATACAGCGCTCGATTTTAATCGAGCGTGATATTCACCGACCGACGATTATACGGTGATTGCTGCGCCAGAAGTGTATTAGATCAGGAATAGATTAGTTTAATTGTTCTCGGTCCTTATCCATCGGCCACATGGCTACGAATTTCGTCCGTAAATACGTAGCTAATAATTCTGTTCATTATCTCATCTCATGGTGATATAAGATCAATTTTTTTCTTCCATTTTATATCCTTTTTTATTTACACAATTTCAGACTCTATGTAACTGCATGAAAGAGATTGGATGTTGGATCATTCGGGTTAGTATGAACTGACAGTACAACTTACGTAAGAATCCATTAAATTTTGTACGTAAGCATCCACATATGTAATCGATATAAGAATTCATCGATTTGGCTTTGTTCCTCGATTAATATTTCTCGTTTACTTAGGAAAATCCTAAAAAAGCAAATGCCAGAGAACAATGTTGAAAAACAATATCGGAAAAACGAAAAATTACTCTTTTCCGTGCCTTTGGGCCTCCAAACACTGGGATGAGATCACTGAGAGCCCGAATTTTCAAGATTCTTTGAATCTTTGAAGCAGCCTTGTATATGCGCGTGCGGAAATGAAAGCTGGAGTTAAGAAATAGACACTGTAGATTTCAACGAGTTCGGGGCAAGTGTTTGCGCTTGAAAGCTGCTTATTCTCGCAACAAAACGAGTTCGCGAGAAAAGCTATGCATGGCAAGGTATACGTTGAGCTGCTAAGTTGTTCCAACTACCGACGGTTCTTCCACCACGGGTGAGGGCTTGCAGCTTCCATTAAAAATCAATACATCCGAGACGTGAACTACGAAATACTTGCTTGAGTGTACATCTGGTTAAATATTTGCATACTTTGATTTGTACGTTACGTAAATCTCAGGAAAAAAAAAACGTTCTTCAGCTCAAAAGTTAGGCTCAACTAATCAGGCACTTGTCATTATAATTATCTATAAACGTTTCTTTTAAATTCAACCACTCATGAAATTCAAGTTTATTTTTTATACGAATAGTAATTGAATAAAGAATTCTGCTTTAGTTCCTCTAAACGAAAAGTTTTTGAATAATTTCAGTACAAAATTAAAACGTGAAATTTGAAGGAAAATATTATAAATATTTTAAGACTAATTTTTTTACTCTTTTCTTTTTTATAATAATCTTGAATGAATTATATCATTTTTAATAGTTCGATCAGAGATGACATTGAATAAAAATAAATATAATTATTTTTATTTTGGTTCTAATTGTTCGATATCGTAAAAAGGGTTTTAAGGTAATTCGGTAGAACGAACTGAGTCTTATCTTCCGACAAAGATGGAGAAAAAATAAATACATTTTTTGCAAATCTTCATCGTAAGGTTTCCTAAATGGAAGTAGGACTAAAAGTTTCGTCGATTATCATGACACGGTAAACATGACGCAATTAAGATGAACACGAGTAAAAACTTTCAAGTGATACTCGACGTCTGTTTCTGGCACTTGGTCTTAGAGATTAATGTGCATGTGTGTGTGTGTAAATGGACTGTGTACGTTAAAGTAAAAGTCGTTCACGAGCCATTGAAGGGGATGAGGCATTGACGTCGTCATAGACGAGAGATGTCGTTGGGTGTTGAGACCAGGATTATGAGACCATTGAAAATAAAACGTGCATTTTACGATATACCTAATGCAATCTAGTCGCGAGACTTGTATGCAGCAAATAGTAAATAATCGACTTGAAAATAATCCGATGTCACGGTGAACGATTTTTATTTGCAGCAGACGTAAAATAGCTTGAGGAAATAAAGAAAATTAAAGGAGAAATCTCTAATTTCAATATCAACATCAATTAAGCCAAAACTTTATCAACTAAAGATCAGCATCGGATTTGAAATCCGCCTTACGTCGAGTTTCATAATTGAGTGATTAAATGCGCGCGCGAATAAGCGTATATATCTCACTTTGCGGTATTGTGGTACGAATAAAATCAAACGCTGCTCATAGTCGGAACGACGTCCGACTATCACTGATTTTCCGATTCTTCGTGTTTGACCTTTTCTCTTAATTACTTATATCCACGGGTGCTATGTTGTTCCACAATTCGAATACCATTTTTATCTTCCATCTTAATTGCCGTGGCGTAACGCGTATTCGCTACTTCGCAGATAAATGATGGCACGGTCTTTTTATTCCAAGGAAAGAAATACAAAAAATATGAAATTATTAGCGCTCCAAAGTAAACATAATGCCTTTTTTTTACCTCACGAAAGTAAAGAAAAATCCGGGCATTAGCAGGAGTTAAATTCATCCCTTCTCAGTCTCACTCCTACAGCCGTGACTACTGGCATCGAAATAACATCACTACCACGGCATTGTGATAACATTTCTTTGGCTGAGTGCCGCTCACGTAACTTTTATGTGTGATAAGTAAACGAATCTCTTCTTAATCCACAGGGACAGTTTTGTATGTGTGAATATTGAGTATACCTCAAAAAAAATAGGTTAATCAACTTGACATCATTGCTCGTCCACCCTGCAAAAACAGTATTTTCGTTCAGGGACTGAAAAGCTTTGACCTTAATTCTCTTGGATGAATATAACTATCTCAAGCGATGAAATTAAATGGTCGATGATACGTTTGCCCTGGACTTCGGAGGTCAAATCCCCGAGTCCGAAAAAGTATTGCTAGTTAAAACAGAATTGATTATTAACTGTTTCATAGCCATGGAACGATGTATGAAAAGATAACCGAATAGATACGAATGTGATTTGAAGAGGAATGTGGGAGGAATGGCGTTACATTGTGAAGGGTTGAAAAAAACATGTCCTTTCTTATTACGCTTGTACGTACTCTGAGAACAAGTCCTGACATTTTACACACCCACATGCATCCTGATTGTGACGACTCTTGGATAACGCACAATGTAGTGTGCACAAAGTTTGACCCACATAACATTCGTTTCTGATCCTTTCCTTTTTTGACGGGCCAACAGCCATTGTTCAATTCATTTGCTATCGTCCACTGTGTATCCGTTTTGATAGTGTAAACGATGTTTCTACCACGCTGAATAGAACAGGGGATTGTTCTGCGTTGTTAACTCTTACTCTCTGTACCGATTGGGATTCCAACTATTGAAACATTTCGGATTTAGTTATTTTTTATTGAATATTTAATTATGACCGATGATACGTGGGTAAGATTACAGAGGTGTTCTACGAAATTCCAGAAGCAAATGATGTTCAGCGTTCATTCTAGCACATCTTGAAGGTTCGCGAAAGATCGCACTCGCCGAGTAAGCGTAACAAAGAACAAAGACGTTGTTTTATAGGAGTGAAAGTCCTAGCGCGACGAGACAACGACGTACTAAAAGTGTGCAACGAGATCGTTGACGCAGCAAAAAGTAAAATAAAAAAATGGATTTGCACCTCCCGGTTTCACTGGACGTATCCCGAATAATGCGATATCGCCTACCTGTGAAGTTTGCTTCAGGATAATCCTCGTCCTCGTCACCGTCGTAGGACAAATCGACGTCATTGTCCTCATAGACAGCGTCACTGTTACCGGTAAGTCTCGATGCAGACGGGTTATCTTCATCACGAGGATTTCGTCGAGAACGATTGACGCGAGGAGTCTTGCTGACTCGATAGGTAAGCTCGTCTAATTGATCAAGAGCTTTGACAGTTTTGGGGTTGTGATCTGGGCTGTTAAGCGTGAATACCGGTCGTACAATTATAACGAAGCAAGTTAGCCAGCAGCAACAGTAGCAGGTCAGTCTCAGGGCGAAAGGAAGTGCGCTCATCGCCCCCGCGGCGCGAGTCTACCCCCGAAACCGACCACCGGCGGCGCATCGACATCTCTTCTCTCCCTCGATACCACCTCGTCTTTTCATGAAAGCCATTGCGCAATTCCCGCGCACACGCGTTACACACAGCACTGATATGATAGTGCGAGATCCACACCCCTTCCTCAACACCAAGTAGAGCGCCGGGGGTTGTGGAAGAAGGGGGAAGCGGGATTCGTTGGGATACGAGGGTGAATGGCAAAAGAAGATTTACACCGGATCCCAGCGAGCGACCGAAAACACCGGAGTACAATAGCAACGGCAGCTCGCGAAGCAGCCGGACCACCGATGCTTCGTAGTACTGACGCGAACAACCCCGTGCTCCGAGTAACACCGAGGCTGCCAAACGGGTGTGAGCGAGGGTGCGCGATACGTTAAAGAGCCAGCGAAAGAGAGAATGTGAGAGAGGGAGAGAAAGCAAAGGAGAGAAAGAGAAAGAGAGAGAGAGAGAGAGAGAGAGAGAGAGAGAGAGAGAGAGAGAGAGAGAGAAAGCGAGATAGAGAGTGTATTGCACCCACGAAGAGGCTCGTGCTATCGTCGATTCGCGTCGTATACCGTCCGTAGCTTCTGCCTCTAATGCGCACACCCCGTAAACTCCAGCGCCACCGGACGGAACGACCTACAAACCCTACGAAAACTTGCGTTCATCTCTGCAAGAGTAGCCCGATGGTGTCCGATTGATGACCTCGGGCCTGAAGCAACCACCCCGAAACGATGAAAACGTACACGAAAACTTGGCTCACTACTAAAAACTACTTTGTATCTGAGCTCTATTACGTTTATTTTTAGGTGGATAAAGTTGTATGATCGGCATGCAGACGTATCGATCGATCAAGGGCTGCGGAACGTGCTTCTTAATATGCATTAAGTTTGATGGGCAATTTGGTGGATGCCCCCGTTACGACAGTTCCGCTCACATACTATTGTTCATCGTACAATTCACTTCTCCTGTTAGCCTGGAAAATAGGTCAGCAGCTTCATTTTTCCTTCAACGCTAATGTATTAAGAGTGTTACGATTATCCTGAACAAGAACCACATCAGCTAGCGCTGTTCAATACATCGGGGACATAGGGAATGAGAGAGAGAGAGAGAGTATTCACGTAGGATCGATAGTTTCAAGAGCGCTGGTTTAACAGGATTTCAGTCTCGGCTTGGCAGGGAACGGTGGGTGTTGGTTATAACCTTTTTAGGTCAATTGTCCAATATTTTTATTAGGAAATTGAAAATAATTACAATTTTAATGCATCATCAAATTTATCCCTAATTATCCTGACGTGGATCATCAACTATGAGTCTTTCAGGATTTTAATTCTAAGAAACTTCTTCATTGATTGCGTGTGTGTGTGTGTGTGTGTGTATGTTCTAACGACTGTATTCGGGAGTCACTTCGCGAGGAACGCACATCTGGCTACCCTTAACACTTCGATCCTTTATGTAGCCAGGTTTGCAAATGCAAAAGTTTGGCCCCGAACAAACTCCGTTAGGGCAACCACCCGGGCATCCAGGTACACAACGGGTACGGGTAGGATCTCTAGGATCGGGCATGTATCCATTGTTGCAGGTACAAACATTCCATCCCGTACATTGGCCATTCATACAAGGTCTCTCGCATTGAGCCTGTTGGGAGTTTGGGGAGTTGGGTCGTTGGTACGGGGAATCAGTCTGATGAGTTTGTTGGTTGACGCATGTACGGGTATGTTGATTCAGGATGAATCCGGGATTACAGCCGCATCGATTCGGAGCCATACAACGTGCGTTCTCTGGACAGCCTCTGGGACAATCTGGCACGCAGTTACGGGTCTGGTAGTCTTGAACGTAACCGGGACTGCAAGTGCACACTCCTGGTGAAGTGCATTCGCCGTCGAGGCAGCCATTGGGTCCGCAATCGGGCAAGCAGGCCTCGGTTTCGCCAGGTGGATTGACGTATCTAGAATCACAATGATGCTAAAACTTTGTCGGGAAGATTGAAACTGAATGAATTGGAAGGTGAATAGTTGGAGAGGGACATGAATGAAATGGCACAGTCGGAGGATTCGCAATCAGTTTGGTAACGGTATCATGGTCCGATCTCTCCTTGCATTCATTTAATGAACAATACTCGAATATTCTCGATATCTGAGGGCTGCACTCAGCTTCTGAGTGAATTTTCTAACTAGTATCTTTGTTATAGACAGACAAAAGTAAGATTCTTGTTGTTTGAGCAACTTACCCACTGTAGCAGGTGCAAACTCCAGGCCTTGTGCATTCACCATGTGGGCATCCACCCTCGCAAACAGCTTCACACTTATTGTTTCCGTTCATAACGTAACCGGGTTTACATCGGCAAGTTTGAAAGGCGATACAATCGCCGTTTTCACAGCCACCCGCGCATATAGGCAAGCATTGCCCATCAACACTCTCTTCGTAACCGTATTTGCAAGCGCAAACATCTGGTGCAAAGCAATAAGCATCTCTCTGGCAGGCTCGTCGACAAATCGGCTTGCAGACCCCATTCTCGGCATACCAACCCGACTCACACGTACATATACCGCCGGGAGCACATACACCACCGAAACAACCACCTTCGCACTGCACCGTACAAACTCCCGAAGCCTCGTCTCGAACGTAACCCTCACAGCAATCGATTACCGTGACCCAACCGCCACCGCGATGATTCTAAATCGAAATATATTTTTCAGTTAACTATCAATCGTGAAAAAAGTTCGTTCGCAATTGCTCTCATCTTGTTGCTTACTGTTTTTACACCTTGTTGACTTGCAGCAGCGTGGATTATTTTAACATGACCAGTTGTGTTCAGTTGCACGGCTTCGGCATATCTGGAATCAGATGATATTCCGGATAAAGAATTTTTATTCTGGATCGATTGTTTTTAATGACAGAGAATATTCCAGAAATTCTATAATAAATAAAAGAGGATCCAAGATTCTGATCTTGGCTTGATTCGTTAATATTTTGGCAAAAACCGCCACTCGTTATAATCAAGAGTTTTGTTTCCTCGAACAGAGCCTGTTCCTCAATAAAAATATTCGTAAGCTAAGAAATTTAATACCGTAATAAGAATGATCAAAGATATTAGTTTCCGAAACTTGCATAACTGACTGATTATGATTGTTGATAAAAGGTCGGGGGCATGATACGATGGCTCCGTGTTTATCGCAGCATTGTCGCGCTTCGTAGAAGCAGTTGTCTAGTCTTTCAACACAGCTCATTAGGTCAAGTGTATGCATGCATCGCTACGCTTTATGACGTGTGAAAATTTATCGTGGATGCTACTCCATGCATATACATTATTAAGCATGTGAAATACAATCGTGTTTTATTGTAGCTTCATCTGCAACGGTCAGGTGCAATTTCAGAAGAGATGAAAGCTATGAATTAACAATTTTATTGGATTTCAACGGAGTTTGTAGCCGTTGAATTAGAGACTCGAACTCGAGGCTGTGCTGTGAAGGATTCTTTTCAGGTAATTCAAATTTATATGGGATGCTAGTATAAGTAAATAATCGAAGGATAATCCTTGAAAAATCTCATTGAAGGATCACAGCTGGTTGAATAAATAAAACTCACTTGCATTGCGTCACGAATTCAATTTGCACAATCGTAATAAATACGTGCAGGAGCTCCGATCTTTTTTTTTCAACGTCAGTATACTTACGGAAGTCTTTTGTAGCAAAAACCAGTTTCATTGGCAGGTTGAGAGTAGCGTTGCTGATAGCGACCTGCCTTGACACCCTCGTACTGTTCTCCATTAGCCAGGGATAATAAACCCAAAGCCAGGATGAATATAGCCCCGTACGAGTGAATATTTCTCTCCATGTTTCCAGCGACGTTTCTTGACGCGGACTGAAGAAATTTTCTGACGAATATTGAGAGAACGACGAAACATAATGAGCAAAGCGACTAGATAAGCCTTAGTACAACTCGACAAAGTTTAATAAAAGGTCATCGGATTACGAAACGGTTTTCGTTGTTGTTTATGTTCTAATATCATGGTTTGCTCGTGTCGCTCCGGAGAGCCTTTGCTCTCATTATTACTGTGATTTATCTTTTGACCGAGTTTCGAGAAATGCGAAGAGATCCTCGTTACGGAGTATCGGAATTGTTGACGAGTGGCTCGGAATTCCCATTTTAAATTGTCATCACAACAACGACAATGACCTCATTTTACTCACCAAATTTTTCGCCTCCGAGTAATCTGCGAAAGGTTCTGTAGATATAGTTCCGCGAAATTGATACTGATAATGACAATCTCAAGACTTTTTCTCGATTTGTACAACGATTTTCTTTCAAATCCATTTCTTTATTGTATGCAAAACTTGTACAGTCATAAATTACGTGATTACGATTAAAATACGCAGCACTTATGGTCATGATTTTGTTGCTTCTTCGCTTCACGAATCTCTCTTTGGCGTGCTAAATGTCGTGCTCGATTGTAATGGAATCTCATCGTAAACGTGTTCACCATCGATCTCTAACACAGCAGGACGGAAAGTACTCGGTGGTCTGTCGTAATGAGCTTCCAGCAATTCTAAGAAACAAATTCAATTGATTAAAAAAAAAAAATTCAACCGAAGTCCTGAGGTGAAACTTTTATTCGTTTATAGAAAAATCTATATTGTCAACGATTTGGTTGAATAGCAACTTTTTTGGGGAAAAAAAACAATATTGGATTTCTCTTGAATTGTGTGTTATAAAAAATAACGCGTCATGGATTAACGCTTTGTTACACTTCCAAACAGATTGCGTATAGGATTGACAAGAGTACCATTCGGTGAAAAAAATTTGTATGCGTTTTGTGTCTTTCGAAAATACATGTTGATAGTTGAACGCAAGAGGAAGAACTAGGAAATTAGCATCGATCGATTGGTGGATAATAGTGAGCGACATAGAGCATTCTGTCAGTTGAAAAAATGGCAAACTTCCAAGATAAAAGAGTCGAAATGAATTCGATAAAAAGTGAGGAAGAGATAAAAGATCCGTTAACATTAACGGCTTTAAAACTTGGCACCTTCCGTATTTTCCACTTTCGAAAGAACACGCAGTGATGCCATACACGAATTGTTATAAATCGATGAGTCTTCGATACGATATCGATTGGGGAAGCTGAATAAATAAGATCCGATAGATGATCAGGGATCTCGCTAGAAAGCTGTTTGCGGGAAAATTAATTATTTACTTTTCTTGCATTTTTCCACGCGTTCGTTGCGATGCAGAAGTGCGAAAATGCGCGTGGCTTGAAATGATGGGAAAAACCTGTGATCTCAGAATCGTGTCCTTATTTGATGAGAAAATATTTGTATTTGAAAAAAAATGTTCACCTTATATTAGTAACGATTTGCTTCCATCACTTAACAATGTAAATTGATTGCGTTTACTCGTTTAGCGCAATAAAATTAATTTCTATAAATCCACCTTCGTAATTGTGGCTTGGTCAGATAATTTTATAAAAACGAGCATATCGAGGAATTTTTATCGTACTTATGACATGTTATTGCGACTACACATATGCATGATATATTCAATGAAAAGGAAGGCAGGCAACAGATATTGTCGACATCCCCATACACACACGTCAGGTGAACCCAGCGTAGTGTGTACAACTTGCATAAGAACGATGGGGTGCTGAGAAATACACGATGAAATCCGCATAGATTCGTGGGAATTAAATGGTATAGAACAGGGACCGATTGCACGTAGTTTAACGTGCAAACCGCTGCTGCGCAGTCGTGCAGCGAAAGCGCGAGCGCCTCAAGTAAATGCAACGTTTGATGTACAGATATGCAAACGATGCGTTGATTTGATCGAGTGACTTCAAAGTTGCACAAATATTGATCAGTCATTGTTTCCATTATTTTAATGAAAAATCTATGTTTTTTCTTCTTTTTTTCTCTATCAATTATAAGCAGTTTTTGAGACGAGGTGTCTTTTTCCTTTAATGCTTTTAGCTCAGGAAGTGTTGTCTAATTATACGCAAATACTGATCAATTTTGTACAGTTGACGTTTTTGGATTATGAGATTTTGATAATGAGCAACATGAATTCGTCGTTATTCGTATATAAACCATTTAACTTTTAATGAGTTTATGGATTTGATCGAATTTAAAGTATTTTGGATTAGTCAACTCGTTTGAGAGGGAGTCCAACGCAATCGCTTGGGTTGGCGAATATATGGAGCATAGCTTAAATCCGCTGAAATGAGGTCTTTTAGCATCAAACGGTTTTGAATGCGCTCGAGTACATAAAATAACCATTCGAGTTCCTATTGGTTTTGGAGTTTTTTTTTAATTTTTTTTTTAAACGGGTACGAGATCCGTTTGCGTAGTTTTGCACAAGTTGAAACGTTTCCGTTAGTATTTCGAATAGGAGAGTACTGGACGGCGATGAAAAATGTTCTGGTTTAATCGAAAGAATTCATTTACCTTGAAGATTACTGAACAATCGAATGTTTCGATAATCATTCGAGTAATTTGATTCTGGCTTTTTCCTAACTTCGACGCTGGAGGCTGGACGTGATCTCGTTAGAGTTTGGTGTTCAGGAATCATGCATCTTGGAGTTTCTGTAACGAAAATCATGATTGAGTATACTCTTTCACTTTAATCTCGATTTAAAAAAAAAAAACGAATTTGACGAAATCTCATTTACAATGGTCCTAATATCTTTTAGCTACTAAAGACTGAAAAAACTGTTGAAATATATCTGAAAATATTTTTGATTGACATAAAATAAATCAGTAAAAAATGGGTTATTTTATAACCCAACAAACTATTCAAAGTTTATCATACAATTGTACATTCAAAATGATAAAAAAGTCATAATAAAAATTGATATTTTTAATGGATAAACGTGGGCACTTTGATTCGTAAAGAAAAAACATTCCGACCGGATGTGTTCGAGAATCGAAATGATAGTCCCGGTCATCTGTATCATTTGTCAGCTTCGTAGTACAAGCAAAATTTGCCTTAGGGAGTGAAAGAGCGATACAGCTCACGTATTGATACAAATGTTAGCGCGAACCGGAAGGGCTCAATTTACCAATCATTCCTAGTAGTTTATTTCTCGTTTTTTTTTTCCGGCAGTGATACTGCGCCCGGCAAACGCAATTACGATTCGTTTGCTCGAGATCGCACTTGCAAATTTGGTGCGAAAGATTGCTCCGATTTAGCCGCTGGTGTAGTGATTGGCGGGCGTTTGAACCGTCGGAATAATCGTTACTTCATGGCTTGAATGAACACGGCACAAAAATATAGTTGATCGATCGAAAGAGTGAAAATAAGTGACGGCAGTGTTGATTCTTTTCTTGATCAAGGCCCGATTCGAACATTAAGCAAATCACTGTCACTCTGGCCAACGAATCTACCGTCCATTTCGTAGTCCGTTCATTTCTCTGAATAGCTGAGAATGAAAATGTGCGCCGCAGTCGCTCAACTGTAGAAACACTCCTGTCATATACGCATATATTTTTCTACATATCATTATGTGCCTGGAGTCGAGTCATGTCAGCAGAAAACTACTCAATACTGCGTAAGTTCGAATTCTTCGTACGTTTCGAAACGCCTCGAATTAAGTCATATCATAAAAACCACGATTCTTATACGCTTTTAAGCGTTTCAATTTCTCTTCTCTCGCTGCGATTCCCGAGTTTATTTTACGTGTGACTAATTAATGCAAGGACACTGAAAATATGTTTGCCAATTCTTACTCATTTTCATTAATTTATTCATTCGTTGAGTAAGTTCTTTTGTCCGGGGATTGCGAACTTTATGGTTAACAATTTCGAGATCTTTTATTTATTTTTTAATCAATTCCATCATTTATTTAACGAGAACTGATTTTTTTTTTTGAAAATTTCCATTTTGATAGTAATTTAAGTACACAAAACGTCAAATCTACGGTTTTACTGTCAATATATTTTTTTTAATTGTAAAAAAATTCTTCGGAAAAGATTTTACAAGCGAAGACAATTTTTTTTGCCCTCATTTTCTTCCTTTCCTCATTTAAACTGATAATAATCGACGTTTAACGTCAAATTATAAATTCCTTGCTCACATACCGTACTCGCAGGCAAGTATAGCATTGGTGGAAGTGGTTGATGAAATTCTACCGGAATTTGCCTTTTCGAGACCAGCCCTTCGAATGGTATCGTTGCATATATCGCGCTTGTCCGCATCGCATATCGACAAGCGTATCGTCTCGAAAAGCTTTGATCGTATGTGAAGGATCGCGAGCACAGCGAGTGTTGTCAGGCCAAGAGATATTACAGAGCCGATAACAATCAAAGCTGCCACGTCGAGTGGCATTGCAACCGTGTGTGATGGTATTTTTTCTGAAATTGTTTATTTTTCGATTAAAAATAAATTGAAATTTTTATGAAAACTGAAAAATGATATTTTCCGTCAAGATTCATAAAATATTGTTGAAAATAAATCAAATTATAAATCCCCGGACGAAAATGAGAGAAAGACATTTAAAAATGTAGACTGGAAACGATTTGATATTTTCTTCGTTCACTTCTTTCTGAAGCAGATTTTATATTCATTCAATTATTCTCATATTTCACAATTTCAAAATAAAGTACTTCATTGTAAAATTTGAATTAAAAAAAAAAAAAAAAAAAAAAAAAAAAAACAAGAATAAATTATCGGAGTTAGAGATTTCGAATCAACGCGTTGAACGCGTCGCCAATTTCTGCGAACTGCCATTGGACTTTATGCTCAGACTGCTATTCATTTAAAAGCCTATAAGCGCTATACAGGCAGTACTCGTGGTGTTTGGAGTGTCAACAGTTTCACTTAATCTAAATATATTCAGCGGGTATCGGAATAAATAACTGCAGGCAGTAAAAATTCCATACGAGTAAGTTGAATAAAAATGTGTTTGATCGAATTTGCAAAATCAATTTTAATTGTGTTTAATAAAAAAGCGTCATGATTTTTTTTTTAGTTATTTGTAAACGAATGTCGTATTTCCATGAATTTTATTGAAACGCTGCAATTTGTTTTTTTTTTTTTTTTTTCTATGTAAAGCAAAATCGAAACGATTGGAAACTTTGTAAAGGTCATGCACAAGCGAGATATAAAATAATCAATTGACCTTACCTGCACCCAACGATGTCATTATCATTGGACCATCGTGATCGGGCGATCCGTTGCCGGAAACGTGAACTACAGCGACTATCGGTCCAGAGGTCGATGGCTTTTTGACCCTTGGCTTTTTCACGTCGATTCTCTCGACTCGCTGCTGCACATTGTAATTATCATACTTAATCGTCTCAATCCTAGTAGGCACTGGGGTCGTTTCAATCTCACCGATCTCAGACAAAATCGGATCAGACAATGCCTTGTTCGAACTCGTCTCGAGGCTTTTGGAAGATTTCGAAGACTGATCGTAATCTGTGAATCGAAGGTACAAGAAAATATCGCATCAAAGTGTTTTGGTATCAGCATTAATGGAAGAAAAAAAAAAAAAAAAACTAAAAAAGATCGGTTTTGGTTTAGAACGATCAAAGATCATCTTACAGTCCGGCCTTGACGATTTCGTCGGGGATTCTTTCGTCACTCCGTCGCTCCGGTGATCGCCGGTAACTTTGTCAACGGAATGTCCGTTTGCATGTAAATTGTCTCGATCGGTATTAAATGACTGGCCTCGATCGACGTCTGCTGATTTCGTTGACGACGAAGGTATCGAGGCAGCTGTGGAACTCGAAGTGTACAGCTCGATGTTTTTCTCGCGATCGAAACGATCATTCATCATTATCTTCGGTACCGAGGAAACGATAATGTGATGAAAATTTATGCAGCTTCCTGTTTCGTGATGACAAAATGGAGCTAATTTTTGTCCTGCTAATGGTAACTGGTCGGTTCCGAAATGTCCTCTGTCACAGGCACACGACTGTTCGCAATCCACTCCCCATTTACCCGGAGGACACTTTTCGTTGCAGCTTCGGTTAAATCGGAAACACAACAACATCATTTCAAATTCGATTGCTCAGTTGCATTAAAAAACAAGAAAATAATTTTAAAAACTGATAAAACGACGTTGAATTGAACATTTTCAAGTTATGAATGCATTTTTAGATAAAAAGACAAACAAAAGCTACCCAGAGCCTTGCCATCCTGGTGGACAATGACACTTGCCATCGATGGGATTGCAGATGTGGAACGGCTGACAATTACACGCCTGAGAACATTTTTCACCCCATGTACCCGATGGGCATTCTATGGGCAAAAAAAGTAAACGAACAAGCTTCAAATTTATGTCTCTGAAAAAGCATTTCATACGTTTCAAAAAAAGCGTAGTCGAGATCGAACACCTGAGAGAAATCACTTTGAGAATTCCTCGTCGATTGAACCAAGTAAATTCTGGCATCGCACTTTCTATATCGCTATGTATACCTTGTTACCAAAGGGAAAACAGCGAGAGATAGAATAAGATGGAAAGTAAATTGGATCGATCGAAGGACGATCGACCGGTCTGCAGTTACAGAGCTCTCTCGGTATGAGTAGTTGGCAATTCGCTTTAAATTATTGCGGTTATGTTCTCGCGTGTTATTAAAGCGTTGATAATATGATCAATTTTTCAAATTTTATTGCCACTCGACTTCCGAATATTCCTTTCCCAATTTTTTTTTGTAGAACACAGTTTATCCTCTTTTTTTTCGCCATGAAAAACAGCTTCCGGCTCGGAAACATTTGAAAATTTATTAAAATACATATTACACATGAATAAATATTTCCAAAAACTAATCGTCGCTTGACGAATGCGCTGAAAATCGAAAAATGTAAATGGATAGGACAAATTGGAAACAAAAAAAAATGCCACGGTCATAATTGTGGAGAGCCCAAAGTATTGAAAAATGTTCGATTTCTAATATTCTTTATATTTTTTTTCGAATAAAACCTTTTTTTCAAATCTCGAAATTCGAATAACTTTTACTCTGAATTTGTTTTTTGTGTGACCGAAATATTCATTGAAATAATATAGCATACAGAGAGGCGCAGGATTTTGGAGATCGAAAAGATCATCCCCTCGCGAAAGCCCTGTGTAACCTATTTCCGAAAATCAAAACTCTACTGTAACCCGAGTGCAGACTTCATAACAGCAACGTAGGTGAAACGCAGACACAGCAAAAGTCCCCGTAATAATAATTCTTCAAATGAGCTCTCCTGTAACGATATCCATTCGCTTCCGGTGCTGGAAATGCATAATATCTTTTGAAACTTAAATATTGCCGCGTACGATTTATCACTTCGTAACATGTGATCGTTTGAATGGTTACTTTCACGGTGAAGCCGCACGAGTCCGGGTGGCAATTCATTTAATAATATTCGCAATAACGACAAGAATGTACGCAACATGAGAAAAGATCTGTTCAGTGAGAGCGAAAATATTTTAGTGTGTGCCTCATAATATCGTGAAAATAACATTTGCACAAAGTACGTCGTAGTGGAGAAGAAAACATTACTTATCACGTGTCATATATATTTGTGGTATCGTTATTACCACAAATTATTCGTGTAAATTTTAATAGATTCTTTGTGTCTTTTAAAAATGAAAAATTAAATATTTCGTTATCTCATGAGTGTAATGACAAAATTTTCCGTTGTTTTAATGACAAAGTTTGTACAATTTTGCCTTTGAAAAATGTTGTTCGAATCGTCATTTTTAACAAGCGTTTCTTTCGTTACTGTCAACGTTTTGTTGTGTCGTCGCACTCGCGCGTTATCAGGTTTCGTAATACGGAGTCAATTTATTAGTGAAGGCATTAATACGAGAAATAAGTATAATATTTTTCACTGAAATCGTTTTCCCTGATACTTTCGCGACTGTAATACAAGACGCAAGTGAATACGGATTCAAGTCCGGCTAGGGAGTTTAAAACAGGATATAATGTTCGTTCATGAACGAAGGCGGAGAAGGTGTTGGCCTGTGTCCGTGTATGTTCGAGCTCAAATTCGCTTGTATATTATATTGCTAACTTGTCTGAGCTGGACATTCTGTGACCACTTGATAACAGTCGATTGAGTCTCTTTTTCTCTCTCTCTCTCTCTCTCTCTTTCTCTTGTTCCTTTTTTTTATTCACTTGAAAGTCCTTGCGAAAGTTTCGGACTCATGCCACTTCCGGGCTTCCGCAACTTTCGATGGCGTTCGTTCTGCCAACGAGAGGCAGTCTTTTTGCAAAGCGACCGGCACGTAACAACGTTACATGTCAGCCCACGTGTGCAGTCCCTCGTTCATACGTTTATAAAGCGATTCCTTATAGACAGAAGGCCACAAGTCTCGAATCTATCCTTGGGATCAATGCCATTTCATTCGTCGACTGATCAGTGCATGATTTCTTTGAGAAGCCTACTTCGTATGTATCTTTTAAACACATCTGCTAAAGGTTGCATTGAATATCGCGCGCATGACATTCGCATCGACGAGGAATTCTATTTAAGTCAATTTCTCCATCGCTTCGTTGATAATAAACTTTGCATTTGATATTTTTTCGATTTATTGACTAATCAAAAATGGAGTCTAATGATCTTTGATCAAAACTATTTTTTTTTTGCCTATCCTTCCAATTTTTTTTCAACATTATTCATTGATTTTAATTAATTAGTTTTTTATGCTGAGCCTACGCCGGAAGAACGCATTTTTCGTAACTTTTATCAATTAATCCTTGCACAGTTTTATATACAGATTCATAAATTTTATCACATTTATCATCAATTTTTTATTATCCAATCTATGTATAAAGTATTCTCACCGAAGGTACATCCATCTCCTCGATGACCTGGATCGCACACGCAAATATTCGGTGCGATGCAATTACCGTACTCGCAAATATCACAATGCGGCTCGCATTCACCGATATGTGAATTTTCCGTTTCTGCAGATTCCCCAATGGTTTTTTTCACCGCGTAACCTTCGCAGCATTCCATAGATTTTTTCTGTCTGATTTCTGTCTAGATGAAAAAAAATAAACTGGGATCAATATTCAGTCACGTCCATTTCAATTCTGTGCTTGACCTTTGAAACAAAAAAAGACTTTTTTATATTGCAGTTTGAAAGATAAAAATCCGAGTCTCAACGTTCCTAGTTCATAAGCATTTTTTCAACATTTCTTCGTCGACGTTCGAAGCGATCTCATTTCAGCAACAAACATGTTACTTTATTTTTTAACATTTGATAATAACCGCTGTGCATTTCCGTGAAAACTATTGTGTTTATTTTACCACGAGCATTCATAGCTGTTGTATTTTTAAATAAATAATAGAACGTTGAAACGTTGGAACGAAAAAAGTCAAAACCCACGTCAGAGTTTCGTACACATAGCAAGGTGGCACAATAATAACAAAATAAATTGGAGTCTCTGATTTATCGATGACTGTCGAGCCTACGTATGCACAAGAAGGAGCAACGAGTATTATGTATAACATGGTCATTCACATATGTTCATAGTATTTAATAGGAGAGTAACACGATGGAATCGTGAGAGTCGTAAATTGTACACACGGAAAATGTTAATTTTCAAAAAGGCATTTATCCGACTCGAATCTGCATGAAAAAACCCTTGACATACGCCTTTATGAATTTCATTGTCGCGGTTTATACGCTTTACTAATCTATCCCATCTTCGGTACAGTTATTTAATTAGGAGCTCGCGAGTTATTTACAGCTGGTATAGGCGGCTCAACCGAGACCGAGACTCTTGCAGCTTTCCCCATAATGAGCGGTCATAAAGCGCTTCGAATTGCGCCTATGCTACGCAGAACATCGCTTATAAACATACATATATTTCGTGCTGCTATTAGTATGTGAGAACTATCGACGAGATGAGCAACTGGTATAGCTTTACTCGGGAATAGCTCTACTGGACTTACGTTCACTAATTAAAAATAAATGCAACGTGCATCCATGTTATGAGGATACTGTAATTATTAAATTTGGATATTTAATTAAAAAACATCAGAGTTAGCATGGATCAATTTCAGCCAATAATTCATGAAAATAGATGAAAATTTCTGCTTCAGACAGTGGATCTACGGCTCGAGAATGATTCTCCACAACATTCGGTCGAATTTTATCATTTTTAGTTGATTAATAATTGATTAGATATCAACTATACATTTACCTCTCGAATTTTAATGATTTTATTATTTTATAATAGATCGTTCGAATATTGTGAGGTTATGAAATCTTGAAAAATGTAGAGTTTATTCTTGAAACCTTAAAAATCGCGTACGAAATTCGTAATTATTCACTTACTTTAATTCGCCATCGTTCACGCATTTCCACTCGAGATTTCGGGCATCGCGGCGGTATTTGGATACACCAGGCGAATGTATTGACCACGACAGGTTCCATATAACTCTCTTTGGTGCTAATGGTGTAGCTGCAAAGTTGTCAGGTGTCATAATGTTGTTTCAGTTTTTTTTTTTTTTTTTTTTTTTTTATCGATTAAGGTTGTAAATCAATGAGACTTTCGAATGAGTTGAAAGAACAATTTGCCCAGTAGTTGGCGTGCTCGGAGGATTCGGCTGGAGGAAGAACAAGAGCAACAGCGAGTGGTCCATTGATTTCTTGTATTTTACTTATTGGAATTGAAAAAACAATGTTCGTCCTCCGATTGAGAAACTCGAGATGTATTTAGCGTGGGAAATAACGAAGAAAAGCACATGGACGGAGATATGAATGTGTGCGATGTCAAAGTGATATTTCATATGTTGTTTTTCCATCATAAGAATTTTTTGCTCACCCTCAGCTCAGGGCTTTTTTTTTATACGCTGATGGGACACGAGCATCAAATTTATAGGCAGTAGAATGATGGAGTGCGATAATGAGGACCATATTGAGTAATAAAAGTCTCAAAGTACTGGCCTATTTGTTGAAATTCTTTTGGTATCTTTTGCTTCATTCATATGAACAGTTATTTTTATTGTGTAAACGTGGATAAAAATATTTTTTGAAAAATTCGTCGCATTTTTCATTCGACAGATTTTATATGAGAAAATCTTTTTCTTCAGTCTTTCCAGGAGATAAAAATTCTCATCAGCTATTGGCTAGCAAACACACTTGAATTATCGCAACTTTTATGTGAACTTTACTAAATGTAATAAACTCGTAAATTTGACATCAAAGTTGCGGAAAGTATTAAATTTCTGTTTGCTGGGTGGTCGGTTGATTGAAAGCAATTTATCAACCGTTTATTACTTCTTGTTTTTTTTTTTTTTTAATGAATTCATTAATTTTATCAAATTTTAGCCTGCTGTAGATTCACTACCATAAAACATGAATCACGCAAAGAAAGATCGCGCCTGTCTGGTCACGGAGTGTGCACAGATCGCATGTTTAATAAATGGGATTCAATGCCATCAAACTGATAAAATCAAGTGCTGAAAAGCGAAAGGCCCTAACCCAAATATTTCGCGTATCGAATGGTCGTAGCTTTGTTATTTCTCATTTTGATATTCGAAAAGAGTGGAAAAGTTGAAACGACGATAACAAAAGGGCTTGAAAATTCTTTACATATCGATGGACGCGGGCAATATTCTTTCCATAGTCGATGCAGTTTTCTTTTCTTTTTTTTTTCTTCTTTTCTACTTCGGCCTTTGGAGGACGGGTCTCCTCGACTGTTGCTCATATTACCAAGTTATATGTGATATTGCAAAAGCTTCCTGTCCGACTTTTGAAACTTTTAATCGCGTTGCTCAAAGCGGATAGGACATGCGTGCATGTGCAATTTACTATCGCGATTTACGAACCGCAAGACCCTAGATTTTTCTTTCTTTTTTACATATACCTTAATAATAATAATATTAATAATAATAATAATAACAATCAGCTCACAACCTCAGAAATTTGTCTAATAATCCAGAGGCGATTCTAGTTCGAATGCTTCTGTAGTTTCGTTGATTAAGAGCTTCGATGTTGGCTAACTTTTTATGGATCAGCAGAGTATGAGGAAAAAGATATTGATCGATCCTCAATTTCTAAATGACACTTGATTGATGAAAAAAATTTGCATCGATTTTTAATAAAGTTCAATCATGAAGAAAGTTGCAAATGTCAACGAACTTGATCTGAATTAATTCCTTGGTTGATCGAATTGATGAGTTAATCATTCGAATCAGTTTTAAAAATTGTAAAATTGTTTCTGTGATGAGTATTCGCGATAAAAATAATTTTTCATCACGCATTTTGCCCAACGAAATGGTTGACCTCATTATGGGACTGCGAGAATTGTATTATTAAGCAAGAGAAAGACTGCTCTAGATCCGTCGAGAAAGAATTTAATCATAGCCAACTTAGCACTCGAAGCTTTTTTTATTCATATTTTTATATAAGGAGCGACGGGGAGAGAAATGATCTATTTGGTCCTTTTGGTTTGCACGCGCTATAACGCAGAACTCAACATTATTCTCATACTAATCGTTGACCGTTGGAATTCCACTCTGGACATTACACGATGATCATATTAAATAAATGGCAGCAATTATTCAAACTGTCTTTGCCACCGCATTCATTTATACAGAAAATATTTGTCTTGCGAAACGACAGTGTAAAAATATTTGATAACTTTGCATGGAATTTATTATTCGAAAAAATGTGCCATGAAAGAACGGTGAACGCAATGAGAATAGTTCGCGATAATTGTATTTCCTTAGTTTACTTTGTTTTTTTTTTACAAAGATACTGCGTAGATGATTAAAAACTAAACTTTTCGTGAGCAAAGTGCCAGGAAAATCAGTTTTATTTTGAAATACAAAAGAACAAACGTTTTTGAGAAATGAATCAGCCGATCAATCGCGAAAGTGTAACCGCAAATGAAATTCGGACGATTGAATCTTTCGAGTATAATGAGACTTCGTTGTATTTCAAGTCGTCTAGACCAAATTAAACAAACAATCGTACTTGAACGTTCATCCGTGCCGCACGTACACGTGGACGAAAAGTTAAGCAGTGGGAGTGGGGGTGGAGGGGCGATTACAGTGCGTGGCGCGAGAGCTGAAGTATTCATATCCGTGGACCAACGAGATATTCAATGGAGTCGGGTTGAACCCTCGGTAATTTTCAACGAAGTAACAGGTGGACGATTATGCATTTCGCTAAATTAGATTCGTGCGTATGTGTGCTGTAACGAGTGTACTGGTGAGGCAAATGCGATATTATATGCATGACCTCATGAAAAGAGATCGAAAATGAAATAAGCAGACATTTAGAAATCATCTATGACGTGATAATGGAAAATAATATGCATACGTAATTAGGGATTAGGAAAAACAATAAAGAATAATACTCATGGAGCTTCTATGGGAACTGACACACGAAATGATTGAATCTCTTTTCATCGGAGGAAAATTGTCGTTAATGAAAGCGTTTATAAAAAATTTTCATGAAAAAATATTGAATTCCATAAAATAACAGAGTCATGCTAAATGGTTTTTAAGACTGTCGTGTAAATGAAGTCTTCAAGCTTTCGCTATTAAAAATGGTATTATTTAACGTAATGATGAAGCAGGCCAAACGAATCGTTTTTTAAGTTCCTAAACAATAAGTAAGTCAAGGAAGCGTAATGCAAAAACAGAAGTGGAAAATAAGCTGTGCAAACGAGAGCTGACGGTACTGAAGTGCTAATATAAATTCTGCAGAAGGTGTTTATGTCGTAGAGTAAAAATAATGATCAATAACGTCGCGAGAGCACACGGTGAAACTCGACTAATTTTTTGTCGGGCGGTTAGGCAAGCGAAAAATGAAAAGCGAGTGGTTTCAAGAAGTGGCATAATGCAGTTGTACAAATAGTGACACTTCTTATTAACAAAAAAAATAAATATAACACACCAATTAAAATGAACGTTGGAACATGAATTCAGTCTTGAAAAAGATTTGCGAAACTGAGTGATTGATATGAAATGCAAAAAAAATTGTTGAATAATTGAAAATACAAAGTTGAATAAATTTTTTATATCGATAAATCAACGATTTTATTGACATTGAAAATCATTCTTAATGAATGAATTATGAAAAAAATGCGATTAAATAAATCCACCAGTTTCGTTCTTCGACCACGAACAGCTCATTGTTCATAGTGGAAAAAGAATAAAATTGTAACACAAAAAGAGTTCTGATGTGCACAGCTCACTTTTCCAGTCGGTGGCACACGTTGTCTCCGGTAAGCTCGATAGTCGACGACGATACCATTATTACGAGAACAAGGACGAGGACGAGGTTGCGTTGCCTCAACCAGGATAAATCCATTCTCGCGGGTTGCTGACCCACTGCCAATTTCACACAATGTGCTGAATGCTGCGTTATAACACACTAAGATGAAACGACAACGACGTCAAACGACGTAAACAACAAAAGGTGCATCGATGTTTGCGAGTGTGAAATGCAGATGCCATTGTTACTAGGAAAAGCTGCATCAGAGTCAACGTTTTAGAGTTTCTGTTACCATAACAATGATTTTATCGGTACCGTATTATCGTGTCATTAATCAAGAAACATAACCATCGAAAATGAATGAATAAAATGAATCGATGAATAAATTCAGACAAAATTTTGATTCGATATCTATCTTGCGGAATCTTTGAACAGACAAGGAAAGAGAGTATCGAAAAAATAAAAAGATCTGATGCGAGCTTCGATCGTATTTGCGTTTTGCGGTTTCGTTGTCAAACAAGACTCCGAGACGTACGTTCATTCGCACACCTTTTGTAATTTGTTACGTGTATATGTGGCGCGTTCATGCATACAAACCGGAAAAAGTATGTAATTTATTGCGAGGCACGATTTTTCGTTTTTCTTTTTTTGTCTACCAATATTCGTACGACGGAATAATAACGATGAGCCACTCGATTCGCTCGCTGTTTTGGACACTGATTTCTTATTTAACGGCTTAAAATCGATTTTTTTTTTTATTCCTCGTGTATCAGCAGCTTGATTGTACGCAATTGTGTAATTAATCAAATGGGACCGAATTAATGAAATTCTCACGTACCGTCGAAACGCGCTCGTCTCTGCCACTGCAGTAACAGTATTTGAACGATCGACGCGTCACCAAGACGATATTAGAGCAATGGGATGACTAAAAAAATACATAACGAGAGAACGCTTCAACCGACAGCGACGTCCAAATGATCCTATAGGGAGATCATGTTACCATAACTTCAGATTTCTATGCCAGTTCGACTTGCCAATTATTTATAAAACAGATCGTAGCCTCGATTGACACTCTATACATTTGGTATTTGCCCATTGTCTATTATGGCTGTGTCAGTCAGTCGAATTCTTAATCACTTTTTGTGTACGTGCGTATGTTTATTTTTAAATTTGATATTTACTGATTGTACACATAACTAAGAGAATATTTATTTTTAACTCGCGATACCCGAGTGTTGTTTTCAAGCAACAGCTCATTATTTATTATCAAATTATTTCAATAATAATTTTCATTTTATTTTGGATTTGAAAAAAATGGAAACTATTTATAGTGAACTAAAAGTTTCTTTCATTTATAATTTTTTAAATAAAGAATTATTTTAACGAGTTAATTTTGACAAGCTTCTAATAAGCGTGGGTATGTGTCGAGGCTAAAAACGCTTGAAGCCGAAAAAAAATGGCGGAGGTCATGGTCGGCCGTGCTTGTGTTTGAATTGATCGTAATTGCACTGGGAAACTAGTGGCGATAGAGAAGTGCATTCGGTACGTACCTTGATTGACAAAAGTATGCATAAATCACGTAGAACGAGTGATTTTCAAGAGAGAGAGAGAGAGAGAGAACATGAAGGAGAGAAAAAAAGGAGTCAAAGATTTCTGACGTTTGCTAACGACTCCGAGGAGAATTTCAACGACAGCGTAGAGTGCGTGACGATTGGTTACGACGAGCGATCGTGGTACAAGACGACCGGATAGTTCCCGAGGAAATTGCGACACGTTCAACGTACAGAAAAATTTTTTTTTTTCTTTTCGTTCCTCCACAGTTTCTCCACAAAAATAAAATAACGAATAGTAAATTCCACTTGTGAAAAACGGTGCACTTCTAATAACGTCGCACATTAAAGTCACCGGTTAAAATTCTGCATCAAATAACTTGCGGCAGGAGAGTCAATCACCGGATAAATTTCAATTATTTCATGTCAAGTTTTTTGTTTTCTTTTTTTTTATAACTGTCGTGTCATTTCAACTCTCCGTCTAAAAAGAAAAAACATTTTTTTTTCAACTCAAAAGTTTTAGAAATCCTTCCAAGAACTTTCCCGACAAAAGAAAATGGGAAGAAGAGACAAATTTACAAACGTAACGCGCTTACATCACTCGTTCCCGACGTTTTCATACCGCACCATCTCGTAGTAACGAATGGCACTTGCGGAAATTTATTTATTTCATCGTTTCCCTCAACTTTTCCGTTTTCTTCGCAGAATTCCATGAAAACTAATAATATGACAGCACAATAATCCACACAGAAGAGTTCACAGTTTTTCAATGATCATGTGACACGAAGAGCATCAATATCGAGCCCTCGGAAGATTTTAATTTACATACGAATTAACGGCGACAGGTTTGACACTCGTTATTTATTTATCTGTCGAGCAAATGATGCTGTGAAAAGAGATGAAGATGATAAAATGCTCAACTTACTATTGCTACCAGTTGCTAGCGACTACGCTTGTTTAAATATCTTCTTTTGGTCCAACAGCCACAAGAGAGATCCCCATATTCCTATACAACTTTATACGTCTGACCACTGTATGCATAAATGTGTGTATGGGTAAGTATATATACATATACAGAAAATGAACGAGGGAGGTTCCCTCTATGAAAACCGAAGCAATTGGTCGCGTCTCTAAACTCGGAATGCACTTGTGGCACAATGAACTCCGACCCGCGGGCTCTTTCTCTCTCTCTCTCTCTCTCTCTCTCTCTCTCACACACACACACACACACACACACACACACACACACACACACACACACACACACACACACACACATACTTTTCTCTGTTCCTTTTGCCTCTGTCTCTGTCTCCCCCATCTGTTGGCGTGTCCATTCATTTTACTCGTCGGCTAGTTAAAGGGTGCGGTACACTGGTGCGTGGGGTTCACAACTACATTGAAAATCATCACGTTGAATTATATATAGTACGTCTGAATTGATCATTAGAGAAAAGGGCGCGATCCGCATCGGTTTACGTTTCCAAACACGCGATTTAAGCCCCTCTGTGTCTCAACAATCGATCCATCTATTTGTATACTTATATCAATTTCTTTGCGAAGTGAAACGGCCACAGCTGACACCACCGTAACATTGTGACAGGCATAGAAAAACTTTATCCAATCATAATACAGAGCTTCTATTTGCATTACATATTCATTTTATTAACACTTAATACTGATTAATATGTGCTCCAATTTTCAATAGAACTCACGAGACAACGATTAGATCGTTCATGTGCTGCTTCTTCAATCTTATTTTCTGTCGTTTTTGAAGTTTTTCTACTGCACCTGTCGTTCATCGATCAATGGAGAAATCAACGATTTGCTCGTGATGAGAAATTATTGAGTTTGAATCTATTTTTGTCCAACAGTCGTGTAAGCAGCTGAAAACTTTTTCCCATCAATTCTTTCATTCGGTTTTAAGGATCGATCAATTTTCGTACGCTGAGAGTTGAACGTTCCGTAATTTAATGTTACTTGAGTCATTGTCCGGAATGCAAATAAAAAACGGCATTATTAATGGAATCAACGTAGCTGAGAAAATAATAAATGATGAACAATGAAATCATGAAAAACGCAATTATTCGTCGTTTTAATATCGTGACGCAAATGTCACGATTCAGTACTTGCACACGTTTTCTCATTGCGTAACGAGCTTTCGTTATGCTTTTGTATGTAAGGAATTGTGTGTCTAAGATATTATGTGGTAAAAGTCATGTGGTGTGTAGTGGAGCAAAAAAGAACCGAGCACCGAAGTCACTTCACTGTCTCCCCTCGATCGTTCATCGTAGACGATCGTTCATCCGGTTGGTGAGCGGGATCCTGTACTTTAAAATATCAACTACCAGTATTCACAACATGTTACAATACACACTAAACACTTCGATATCCTTCTGCTTCAGTTTGAGAAGAATTTTCCCAGGAATTCATCAACCTAAGCCATTTCTGTTAGTCTTCCGAAAAAATCATTCAATCCAACAAATTCTCCATGTTCTGAGCCATACCAGTTGATCTCGTTACATTTCAAGATGATTGTCAATTTCAAAAACGTTTGTTCATCGGTTAATGGAATCACGAATGAGGTCGATTAAAAAATGTTTCGATAACGCCATCGAAGATGGAGGTATGAGATCAAAAAAATAACTGAGAAAGGAAAGTTTTGAAAATCCTGAAAAAAGATCGATTCTTGTTTGGCGAATTGTGATTTAATGGCCTATACCATTGCCGTGCACATAGTCAATATTCCGATGTTCGAGTCGCGCTGGAAAAGATGATCGATTATCCAATTTTAGTTTTTTTTTTTCCATAACAACATTCTAATACCCTTGACGAGCGGCAACGAGGATCGTTCCTCGCTTAACGTTAAACGTGAGTTTAAATTTCCCACGTATTAAAAGTAAAGCTAATACGTGCCGAAGTGTCGGCTCGAAATAATTATCGAAACAGCGCGTCTCGCCTGAAATCATGTTTTTCTCACGGTCTTGTCACGATACAATAAAAAAAATCTATGAGCAACAACATCCCTCATCGGTTTTTTAACGAGTCCTCTTCGTGTTTTATCAACCTCGGATTTAGGCGCCAGCGTTGAAAAGCTAATCGCTTTAACCGTTCTCAACTTCCCTAGCTGAAAGCATTTTCAAAAGCAGCTCGAGTACGTATGAATATATGTGTGATATCACATCCATTCATGTCTCGATGTAAACGCGAGAGAATTTCACCTAGCATACATCACATACACATGTATATTGGAGTAAAATGCTCTTTCGTATGTTTCAAGTCAAGGCGGAATTCCAATTACCAAAATTCATCGACGCTCGTAGTGTTCTAGCGTCAATTATAAGGAAGATCTACATTGACATAAGCTACCATTTTTTTTCCTAGCCCTGCTGACGTGATAGAGCAGCCTCTTATTCTCAACTAGCTGTGCCTACGGGCTTTGCTCGCTCCACATCTATTTTTCAATGTCAAATAAAATTTTCCATTTACCCTTTTCAATAAAATATTTAAAAAAAAAATGATTCACAATTTTTTAGCTTTTTGTCATTTAATTTTAAATTGCTTTATTAATTTTTTTTTCATACGAAACTAGACCCTGAGCCATCACCCATTTTCTTTGTTTCCAATAATTAACTTCGAATTGGTCATTCGTTTTTTTTTTTTCGTTTATCGATATCTTTTGATTACTGACGAATTTTTACGTTTGAAACTAGAAAAAAAAATTGAATTTTTAAAAATTTCTGTGAAAAAAAAAATATCGAAGTTTGTTAAATCACAAACATAGTTTGAGTCGTGATCTTTCAGCAGTTTTCGATTAAAAATAAGGAGCCATATTTTTTTTAAGGGAACAGATTTCGGTATATGCCCAGCTTTATGTTTACGAAAATAAAAAAATTGAAAAATATTGTATTTGAGGATATTCATTGTATATCCTTTGATTTGATTTTTTTAGAAAATTCATTTATCTTCTATCATGTTGATAGACGCGTGTAATGATTATTTAAATAAAAAAAAATTATTTTTGTAGTATTCGATGCTGTATATTATGAGTACTATTATCATTCAGATTTTTATCTTCAAATCATATTGTAGAACACAATTGCAACATTCATTTTCATAACCAATTCTATGAAGAAATTTTGTATGCATATTACATTTGCTATTGTAGTAATGAGTTTGAGAAACAGATATTTGGTAACTTAATAATAATTTATGATGAAATGAAATGGTTTTTCGTTGGCTACTCCTGGGCTACTCGGATTCATGGCTCTACACAAAAAAAAACTGAGTCAATAATTTGGGGAGCACTTACCTTGAGTAGACATAATGGTACAGAAGATGAAAAGTATTGAATAAGAAAAAAGCCTTTCATTCAAACGTTTGTGCAACGATTGGATGATCTACGGATGAGAAAAATGAATTACGCTCACTATTAGTAAGTCCTAAAAACGAAATAGAAAAAACACTCAATGCTCGTGATTACTTTAATATTAAAATTAATAGTCTTGTGAGATAACATCCTGCATTCATACGGTGTTATACGAAAATCGTAATCGGCCCTCTCAGCAGGTGTCATAAGGATAATTTTTCATTACTCACGCTCTTATTGTCAAGCGTAAAACTTGGAAGATCTTACAACCGATGAGGTCTTGAGAAAACATTTCCCTTTTTAATGCGCACGGGGATAAGAAGCGTGTCATTTTTTTTCATTCGTCTCAATTAACGTCACGGACTGTCTTTGAGAAGAACAATAAAAAAAAAAAAAATAAAAAAAAATAAAGAAATAAAAAAGAGAAAAGAAAACATACGACAGTAATAAAAATTGAATGAATACGTTCCTCGTGAGAGCACTATTTATTAACGGTTGTTATTCTAACGCTCAGAAAACTCTTTTTAAAAATCCTGTCTCCTAATTCCTCGGAGAGAACGTCTCCGAAAGTGAACGTGCGAAATGCTTCCAACACGTTTTCTAAAGTGTCATTACTGTTACGTGATTCTAGGTCCCGTGTCGTCATTGGTATGTATGTTAAGTAATTAGGGAAGAGTGAGAGGACACATATGAAGGAAGATTTGACAAAAGCAGGTGAGAGATATAGGTGACGGTGATGGTTTCTCGTTGTCAACCTCTGTTACGAGTCACTTCTCTTCAAGTCTTAATACATTCCAAATCGAGGCATTTCCGTTCGAGCAAAAATAAATACGTTCAAAGGACTAGGATCATGGGAAAAGTTTCCTGATAATAAAAACAGGAAATAACACTCAATTTCAAACTTTGTTCCTGTGAAAGATTCATCGAAATCATTTCGATTCGCGGTTGATAAGCAGCCAAACTTTTTTTGCCCAACAGAGATATGAGGAAGAGACCTATGTAATTCGTAGACGTGCAAAACTTCTATAAATCTTTCAACAGAATACAAAATTTTGTTTTATTGTGAACGGAAACGAAAAATAATTTGATTAATATGAATATTTAAAAAAAAATTATGTATACGAATGACGAGAGTCCGGGATAGTTGCTGTAATAATGCAGCATAAAATGCATGTGAACAAAGAGAAGGCTGTTCGACTTTCTCAACAGTTTCGATATGAAATAATGTTTTTCTTCAGGCTCATAAAAAATAATATTGTCGTCCAATCGATGATGTCGATCGTAGATTATCCCAGTCTTTGAATATTGTCGTGAGAAACTTATCGACACAAGTACACCGAAGTATTGTTCGAACATATTTTTTAATCGTTCGCGACAGTCGAATATTTTCATTTAAAATAATGAACACGGATCTCTGTGGCAAAAGGGGCGTGAATTAAAAAATTAATAATAATTCACGAGTGCGCCCGTTTGTATGGGGCTGTCTCGAGGAAACAAATGCGAGAGGATGTGTATTTATAATTGACGCGTGTTTCTTGCATACAGGATCGGGAGTGAGCGCAATCGATTGAAGCACACGGTTACATAATTGTACCTGTCCTTCGGATCATTAGCGTCCCGGTGGTGTGTGTTCTATATACGTTTTGTGAGCCACACCGGCGCGCGAGAGATCCTCGTGAAAGGCAAGAGTGAACTAAGAGGATCGTATGAACACGTAATCCGAGGATTTTGCTGCTTCGTGTTGCATAGCAGGAGCGATTGGGTGTGCGTTTTATTTACTGTGGTATTCAACTCAGCTGTGTGCATGTGTATTGGCGGGCTTTTTGAACCGAGAAACCCTTTCCCTGATCGCGCATCTCTCTCATTCACTTCTCTCTCTCTCTCTCTCTCTCTCTTTCCCTTTCCTCGGCCTTCTTTCCTCTCTCTTTTCCTTATTTTTGCCCACACCGAAGCCATCGGAATCGTTTCCCTTTCATTTTCGATTTCGCGGAAGGTTCTTCCGCAAAGGGTGTCTGCAACTTTCTTTTTACCTTTCACGTCTGAGAGAGATATACTCGAATAATCTCCCTGCCCACTTCCTTAAATGGAGGAGATAAAGGCATTCGTTTCGTTAACGAGAACTCACCGAAGTGCCAATACGAAAATTGACAGGTTGCCTCATTTCGTGTGCTTTTTTTTTTACCATTTCATTACAACGAATAAACATCAACCGCTGCCATTCAAATTCAAAATAAAAAAAGTAAGGAAATTGGGTTTTTTTTTTCATAAAATATAACAAGTGAATAAAAACTGAGTTTTGATGTGTGCTTTTTAGGGAAGTGGCTACTCTTCAAAGATTTTTGCAGCTAAATAAAAACTGAGTTATGAATTGATCGATTTCGAAAGAGTTGAGTGAAAAATAATGAGATTAATTTTGAAAAAAATCGAATAGTGACTTTTTTGTTTTGTTTTGCAAAGATGTTGAAAGCTCGTGGAATGCTTATGCGGTGAAGAACTGTGAAAGTAGAAAGAATGTATATATATCGACAGGTTGGAAATCTGTCGTCGTTGTTGTTGTTTTTTTTTTTCTCGTAATTTTGAGTAGATTTTAAAGGTAAACGATGACTTCATATCCATAAACGGTGAAAGTGAGAAGCCGTGTTAAGTATCGCAAAGAAATCTTCGCAGGGCGCGGTGCGCATAACAGGTCTCATTGTTCGCCATAGTTGACGACGCGCGATGCGTTCCCGGAAACATTCTCCAGAGACTGACGAGTCTTTCGATTGCACAATTCCCTTGAACGACCATTTTTGGCTCAATTTCTCGAGACCCTATCATCAGACTGTTGCGAAACTTCCGTTCTTTCTTTGCTCGCTTTTCTTCCTTAGTCAGATTCGGTCCGTACAAACCTCTGAATGGGAATCGCAAATTCTAGGGAAATTTGAAATAAGTTTACGTCAGCAAAAAAAGGGCAGACTTTTAAGAATTCCATGCACCGGAGGGCTCATACAAAGGGGTCGAAATCGACTCCAGTTTTATCTCCAATAAAACATGTTTCTTCTATGCAATAATGAAGTTCAATTATACACTATTCTCTTCGTTTTTTAACAACGAAGATAATGATGCACAATAAAGTCAAATTTAATAAAAATTTCACGATAAAAACTCGATAAAACGACCGAAAATTTTTGATGAATTTTAAAAAAGATATTTTTTACTTAAAAATTGGGGTCACTTCCGCAGGGGTTAATCAAAAAGGAAATTTTTTTGCATCTCTCCAACGGAGTAGTCTCTGAAGCTGCTCAAATAAGAAAATTTCATAAAAATAATTTTTTCTTTTTACAAGACATTCGACTTTATTTCAATAACAAGCCAAACAAACTTAAAATATTTCTATGAAAATATATATATGTATAAAAAAAAAACAGACGCGATTATCGACGTGCAGGTGTTTAAGTCCTGCGATAGAGTTATCGTGCTGGACCTTGAAATGTTGGTTAAATCTTATTCAAGATGTAGCTGTCGATCGAGGGTCTGAGAGATTACTATATAATGCCACGGTTGGGTGTGCTTTCATCGAGAAAGCGAGAGTTTCAACTTACCGCGGTAATCGGGCAATGGGATCTCTCGTCCTCGTGTTAAAGAATGTTTCTTTTTTTTTCTTTTCTTTTTTTTTTTTCATTTTATTTTATTTTTTTCGCGCATGGGCGACGCGCTCCGTACACACTTTGCCGCAAGTGATGTACGTAAGATATATATCTCAAGTACATTTACACATAAGTGTACACGTATATAAATAAATAAGTAAACGTTTGGCGAGCACAACATTGACTCTTTCCGCATTCCGTATGCGGCTGCTCCACGTAGTGTCGAGTGTCTTCCCCGTTCGCCCGCAGCCGGATGACCGAGATACTTTACTATAGATTTATACTACATTATATTTACAGAGTGTCCCAAAAGTCAGGCCCAAAATAAACGATTTAATGGGTCGTTAAATTACCGAGAGACAAGTGGTCATACGTTTTTTTTCTCTGTGATGCATCGTTGACGAGATATTAATTTTTTAGTGACTTCCGGTTCGGGCCTCAAGCGGTAAGATTGTTGAGCAGAAAAAGTGTGCTGCGAATGGTAATTTCTCAACTGTTGTTTTTCATGAAGAATTTTTTATCAAGAGAGCAAGAAACGATCATTTTATTCTCGAATTTCCATTAGACCCATTTAGTCCATCATAAATTCAAAGCGATTTTTGGCACAGCCTCTATTTATTCGCACTCGGATGTTTGCGAGGTATACATGTATACGTTTGCATAAAATCGTGTTCCATATAAATGTACATCATTGAATGAGAGGCTAGGTGGACGCGCGATGAGACAATGTGCAAAGGAACTAGTCCACCAGTTTCACGTGTCTCGACAACGAATTCGAGAAAACTCCGAGCTCTTTTTGAGCGCGTATGCGTGACGTGCAGTCATTAAAACCGATTCAACGGTATTAATATTGATGAGCTGCTACCAGCATCACACCCTCCCTATTGTACATGTTTGTATTCGCATACACGGAGGATTATTGGGCTCGTTAAATTTAGCCGAAAGGGAATTTCCGCGAGGGATTGCAAATGAAGGATGGATTATGTGCCAATGTAACGGATGGCCAGCCTGAAATCCCTTGATCGCTTTCTCATTTATTTCGTTCTTTCTTTTTTTGTCCATTCGAACCATTCTCTTTGATACGTACATTGCTCGTTAAACTCTCCAAAAATGGGCACCGATCAACCATTTTTTTTTAGTGGGTATGAAGAAATTTTATTTTCATTGATGGCCGGGCTGAAGGTCCAGAAAAATTCTGATGCGCTTATGGCCTCTGTCTTAAGATGCATTTGGCAATGAGATGGTGACTCAGTTTGAAGCTCTCTCTCTCTCTCTCTCTCTCTGTTCTATGGTGATCGAAGGCATTTCAGAAAGTTCTGATTATTTGGAAAAACATGTTCTCGTTCATGGAACGATTGAACAGCAACATAGAAGTGGCTAAAAGTCGGCCAGGACTTGTTATAGATCCCGGAAATTTCGAATTTTCGTAGCACGTGTTTGGTACGTGACTCAATTGGTATATCAGCTCTGTTCGGACGTCTTCGTTTACTTTGATTCATCGTTTCGAGTTGATTTCTTTGAGTTCTATTTCGCGTTGCTGGCCTTGTTTCAGTCATTCAATTGTACGTCTCTTTTTTGTCTTCTCTCGATGTAAATTGCATGGACGAACTTTTGTGCTCGATTTATCGGTAACTCGGTGCCTTTATCCGGCCACTTATTCTAAACATATCGAGACTCTTTTACCGGGAAGTTTTTTTTTTTAAACTTTGATCTTTCTCCTCTTGACACGTTCGTTGATGATGACAAAGACACAACGTTCGTTCGGGTCAAGCACATATCCAACAAGCACCGAAACAATCGATTCTCTACCCTCTAAAACAGTGATAGGCTGGAGGAGAATAGTGAACCGAGCACCAGACTCAAGGAGATCATCAGTTTTGCTGACAGTAAGGATGAGTCGTGAAGATTCATGGCCGAGTTGTAAAAACCGCTGCCAAATACCTGAAGTCCCGCTGTCTCGATGCTTCTCTTGCAGTAATCACCGTCTGGAACAGTTGAATAATAGTTTTAACAAAATCATTCAAATTATTCGAACAAACATTTCTCGAGGAATGTTCTTGAAAAGAATTCTCTATTTTTTTTTTGGAAAACTTCATTGAAGAGCAACAACAATGAAGGCACTGGCTGTATCTGGAAACGAAGACGTTTGAATCTGTCTGCACGGAGCAAGTTTATGTGCTGGGAACTGTAGATGATTTCACAGTGATGGACTGATGCATTAACGACCGAGGATGGATAACATTGTTGATGCTGTTGCGAGCTGGGAGTCTCTATAATTGCTTACTCGAATGATCCCTATACGCTAGCCTATTGCGTTATATTTACACTCACATGGGAGTAAAATGGCTTCAGCTGTGTAAAAGAAAGAATTGGAAAATATGAAAGAGCTCACGGTTTGATACAATTTCATAGCAGATTGCTTAGACCTCTCATTGTCTTCAGGTGCTGAGTTCCCTTTGAATAATACATCGAAAAAGAAAAATGCTAAATAGCCATGAAACTTAGGGTAATCGTGTGTACGTCCAACACTTTATGCGCTCATTTTTCTTCCGACGTATTTTCATACGTTTATGTATACAACATATAATAACATTATATGTGAGGCAGAGTTTGAGGAGAAGAAAACAAAAAGAGATACAGATAGTTGCACAGCGCATGTTGCTGGCTCAGAGCTATATAGAAATAGAGAAGTGTGTCGTGGGACCAAAACAAAGAGCAACGAGGCATGGAAACGAGATCGGGAAAGGATGTGGGGGGCGCCTCCCCGCGGATACCGGTTGGAGCCACACAACAGGGCGGACGTCGAACGTGTCTCTCACGACTAGACGCTCCTATTTGTGTACAAACCGCGAATGCCGGATTCGCTTCGTTTCTATCCCCTGAGCTCTCCACTCTCTTTCTTTCTCTCTCTCTCTCTCTCTTGATTTCCTGCGAGCTGGTTTTTTCCGTTTATTTGATCTCGAACATGCGATTTCTTCGTATGGACCAGGCTCAATGGAAAAGGACTAGGTTTTTGTGGCTCTGAAGACGTGAAGGTCATCTGAGAGTCTGCTTTCGAGTTGGGTGATGTTGGGGCGTCTCATAAGAGCTTTTCAGGCAGAGGAACGACTGTCGAGAATTCGCAGGAAAGTAGATAATTAAAAAAATGAAGATTTTGCACATTTTTCGTCATCAAAATGCCATAAAAATATGAGTCCAGCAACTAGTAATTCCGCAATTACCAAAATAATCTTATGGCATCGAACTATTTTTTCATGCCGATGAAACAACGTTTGTCGATAGATATTGAGAAAGAAAATTGATTTCGTTTTCACGATCACGATCCTGGTGTTGGAGAATATCGTTGTAACAAAATGATGTAACGATCGACTGATTGCCGATTGACAATTTTCTCTCCATACCTCATTACAATTTGTTCTAGTCTCGATATAAAAAGGAAAGAAAAAGCAGCATGTCATTCTTGATCGGAGTGTTAAACGCAGACTACCTTAACTCGATCCTGGGAGGCTCGCTCTAAGGTTACGGATTCTGTGACTGGTTCCGCGAATAGATCCTTAACAGAGGTTGGCTGACGCCAGCCCCTTTCGCTCTCATTCTACTGATTTCGTAATCATTCTCGCTTGGCCCAGTCACCACAGATATACACCGCAACTTATATACATAATACTACTGATATAAATATATGTATAGACTTTAATACATCTTAGTTGCAGTCCCACGGAACCCAGGGCACCGGGACGGACTACACAATCGAGCGAGGCTCGATTTCGTTCTCGTTCCTCTTTCCATTTTTTTTTCTTGCTCCTTTTCTTTCGTAGCCTTCCTAAGCGCCCTCGGGTGTCGGACAAAGCGCAACCGGGATCCGTGCCGATTATATATATGTAACTGAGCGTAATACCGCGGTGAACGCGACGTAAAAATTAATATAATCACGTATCGAGCCGTGTGAGCCACAAGGAGATCGTAAAGTATACACTCTCTTCACTCGTTCTTTACTCTGCAGGAGAGAATGCTCCGGTCGAACAGTTTCCGGCAAACGATTCTTTTTCTTTTATCCTCACCCGGTCGTTTCCGTTACGTGATACGCTCTAACCCCCCGAGGGCTTGCTCCATTCCTCTCGATTATCAATGAAATTCTTTGAAGTGTTTTTCAGAAGTGTTTTTCAGAACGGTTCGAAGGTGGTGCTCGACAGATATAAAAAGATTCAAGTTCAATCGGCCAATTTGGCGGATGACAAATTCTTGGGAAGCTGAGTTCAAATCTATTTTCTTTTGTCGCATATCCGCACTTGGATAAAATCTTATTTTATAAGATCTTTTGGAGCTGGTTTAAAGATTTATTGGAACCAAGATTCACAGTCGTCAACATCAATGTTTGAACAGTGTTCGCGAATATTTGAGCTTCGAAATAAGCGTAAGAAAAATTGATTATTACGTTCGAGACTGGTGCCAGTAAAATTGAATTACTGTAGAATTTGATTTTATAGTCAGTCGTTTAGCTTCAAAGATCATGAATGTGAGACCGATTTTATTGATGCTCATGAAAAATGTCTCAGTCTCTCAGGACGAAAGTATATTTATGATTTTCATTTCGATTGATCATTCGAGTCACAAGAGTCTCGTGAAAAATTCATAAATCTGCAGAGATCGAACGAGTGGATCGAGATAAAATTTTGCTTCCTGCATCCGGGTGATTACGTGAGTGATCTAATTAATAAGTGAACATTTTGACGTAAATTAAATGGGAATCTTTGATGTGGAAAGTTGAAAAAGAAAAGAAATGAGAGCATGTGGTGGGACTTGGAGCGATTTATCGTGATTTAAATGATTCCGTAATAGAAACTGCACTGTACTCCATTTAACTCGACGATTTTAGTGGAGAATTGTCATCGCAGCGAAACGTAACTTTCAGCTCAGTGCGTAAATGTTTCCTTATTTGAGTCGTCGTATTTGTGTGTCAGAGCTTAAGTAAATGTATCAGTATGCATAAAGTAAACTCACCGTACGACCACCCAACGACCTCGCCGTTTCTCAGATTTTCCGTTCTCAACCAATCCTCGAGAGGCCTGAAATATTCCCGAAGTGCACTTCCGTCCAATCTGAATTCACCGGTCGCTTCCTGCAGCGTATCTTGCCACGGTCTCGAAGATCCTTTCTCCATTAATCTTCTGCAAAAGTGAAAACGCGAATCTGTGAACTTGGACGGTCAAGAAAAGGAGAAAGATCCATGCAACTAAGGAATATCTCCTCGATTTTAATCCACTTTGCATTCAATCGACATTCGCATCCAATAAAACATTGTAGTCGATTTGGATGATTGTGCACGGAATCAAAATAAATGGAACACACATATGTCACGTTCCTTCTTCCTGCTCAATCAAAGAACATCCTCATTGCAGTTTTTTTTTTTTTTTCTACAAAATTATCAATTTAACTTCGTACGAGTTCAAACTGAAAAACATTTAGTTATTTATCCACATATCATCGAATTTTTTGCAGTTTTAATTGTACTCGCTTCTCAAAAATATAAAGGTGAGAGATTTATTGCCTGCTCCGAATTCGTGATATTTCGTCACAGAGATTTTTATTCCAAGGAATCCGAATACACATTCCACTGGAAAATGAGTCGAAATATTGAAACAGATCCTCTAAAATTTACGTTCGTCAATAAACGTAAATAAACGTAATGAGGCAGTATAAGACTGCTAAAGCAGAGAAATTTGTACGAGAGCGAGTCGTATTAAAAACAACGTGGAGACCGACAACACACCACAGATAATTTACGAATGCTTCTTCAATCGGAATGATAATTAAGGTTTTTACGAGCAATTAGTATGTCCAGGATAATTAATTGGGAGTGCGAAGTTGATGGTATTCTGGATCGAACGAATGCGGGTAGTGAGACGTTGACAAAAATGGTGGTCCCGGTTTTGTGGTGCAAATACGGTCGTACACGTTTATTCATAAGACGCGTGTGCTGTGGCTCGTGTGTGGTACGAGAGAGCAAAGAAAGGAATAAAAGAAGAGAGAAAGAGCGAATATGTACGGCGTAACGCCTTTGGCGGTTGAACATGACTCAGAGGGGGCCCAATGGCACATTATTACATCGACGTGACCCCTCTCATGCACTTGAACTTTCGAAGGCCTCTTACAGTATACAGTAAGAGTATTTTTCTTGCATACTAACAGTTCACCTGTTTTTATACGTGTCAAATAGATTAGTGTGTATATATATCATAGTAAATATGCATAATGTACTGCATGCATAACTTACTGGACATATATAGAGCTACAAAAGTAGGAGAAATATAAATTGGAGTCTGTTTTGCTGCGGCCATACAGAGTCACGACTGGTAGATCTGTTACGTAGCCTCAGGGATGCTGCGACCTGGACCTAGTCGTCTCTCGACGTGTTTAACTCTCACTGCTCTACTCTCGCAGCGTAATCTTTCAACGTTGCGCACTATTATAGTGGGAGAGAGAGAGAGAGAGAGACATACGAGAATCAGCCGAGAGATCGGAGATCGCTCAATTAGCTCTCTCACTGGTGTAATCTCACTTTGAAATATTCACGAGTTTAGGTATGTGACTTGCATTCAGCTTTGTATCAGCTTATGGAATTTCCTGTTTTATGTGTTGATGCTTCGAAAGAAGACTCCAAAAACGGTGAGAGGAAAATAAAAAATCTCAATGGAAAAAAAAAAAAAAAATTCTAATGAAATCTCGTAATAGTAGAAAAAACTTGGAGAATAGAAACAAAATGAAGAATTCAGTGATGTGAATTATTTAAATAGAATTCAAAAAGTCAGGTCAGCAACGAATGGAAAAGGAAACCAAGGAAAAATCTTTTTTTTTTCATCCAATAATTGCACGCACTTTCACGGCTTTTTGAAGTATTTAATAGATTAACGTGTCACGAGTGTGTTATTCTTTATGTACATTTTTTTTCGAGAAGAAATGCTACGAAGGAGAGAGTTTAAAAAACCGCTTCGGTTTGTACAGGATTAAAGTGTGTCAATGTCTTTTTTCGAGTGGGAAATCACACTGAAATTTCCCAACGAAATTTACTGTTCTGCGAATATGTTGCCTCTCGGCTGGATCGTCTTCGAGTTTTTAAATGTTTGCGTTGCTCTCTCTCTCTCTCTCTCGTCAACTTTTTCGATCGGCTTAATGCGCACAGCTCCGCGTTTCATATCTTCGTACGTCTTTTTCGTGATTTGGTGTCGATGTTTGCTCTCTAGAAACGTATTTCCTATCGATCGAAATTAGACTTATTAGCATGCTCTTCGATCTTGAGCATGAATGAACGCGCGCACCTGGTCAAGTGAGAGGGGCAAGTATGTATAAATATAGCTGCTAATATTTGCATAACACGTGGATGACTGTGTCTCGAATGTTCTTTCGTAAGAACCGCCGGATGAAAAGTTTATTATGTATGTAAGACATCGTCGCGAGACGGCTACGCTGCATGTCGCATGCATTTTTTAGTATCCCCACAGTATTTTTGACAGTCTATTTTATGTATGTGTTTTCGTGCATAAATATGTGTAGATACTTATGTAATGTAACATGTATGTAGTCAAATGTGTGGACAACTCGCTTCCCTATTTTCTGAGAATTTATGCAAACAGGTAAAAAATAAAATCAAGGAAAGTACAAAATTTATTAATTGGAATCAATAAATTACGAATGAAAAATTAAAGACGCGATTCGTCAAAATGTCAGCTAAATATACTTGCACGCTTCAGTGAATATTGGCCAGAAAAATATTTTGTTTTGTGCATAGCTGTGTTGAAAAGCTACAGGAAAACGTAGCAGAACGTTGTTCGTTAAGTATATTGACGACGAAACAAGATTATCGTTAAATTTAGTTTCCGTTTATTGGCTGTTTTTTATCCCTTGTATCGTGTTCCATCGACATATTCTATACGATTAATAAGCATTTCGTGAGCCTCATTTATCTCACAACGATCCATTTCCTGATTTGTGTAATGCATGCATGGGGGATATCATGTTTGTGCCGTACGCGAAAAAAAAAAAAAAAAACGACGACGACGTATCGATCCGTGAGAAAAGATCGAACGAGGCTAGATGAGAAGAATTTTCGAACGTCGTTTCGTCGATCGTAGTTGAACGATCTTAGCAGGAGTTTCCGGTGACGGAAAAGGCGAGTGTGATCCGAGATTTTCTCTGTCATTTTTTAAATAACGACCGCATTCATGTTACATCTGATTGGCATTTCAAATATTTGTACCAAAAAATATACTGTGAAAATTATATACCAATAAATTTACGATCATTTTCAGACTCAACGATATAAATAATCTGCGAAAACCGTCATTTTATATTTCGTTCCCCACTTCAATCACTTCGCTCTCGTAAACAAGATATTTATCTGACTTAGTAAGTGCAACGCAGTTTGTCTTTGAATATACATTTTGTGTGTGGAATCATCGAGCGAATTGTACGCCTACAAACGCGTGTGGTTAAGGCGTACAAAAACCTTTCGTAATCATACAAGGGAGAAGAAGGAGCTGCAAAGTCCGGGATCGGTTGGTAAAACAAACTGCCTAAGCTCGACGGTGTGTCTCTGCAGTATATCTGAGGCGAGTTTACGATCGTCGTCTGTTCTATTGCAGGAAGAGTGCAACTTACACCGGTACTAAGAGGCACCTATGTAGCAAATATCCTTCACTGCGAGTGATTATATATAGTGTAAATACGTATATGTTGGATTGGTGTTTTATTTGTAAAAACATATCGAACCAAAGTTACGTACATGTTTTCCAGATCCGAGCAGTTCTCTTTATGGCATTTCCAGTGTGATGTCGCGTGACAAGCGATCGGAATGTTTTTTTCTTTCTCTCACTTTTTTTGTTTCGTTTATTTCTTTTCTTTTTTTCTTTCACGATATGATGTGCGAATATAGGTATAACGATTAAATGTATTAAGCGATACATTTTCTTGGCAACTTTCTGCGCGCGAAGTAATACGAAGCTCCGTCCAACCATATCGACGAACAAATTGTGCGTTTCCCGCTTCGCTGAGAAACGCAAAGTCTTTCTGTTTTTCATCCTATTTTCATTCGTGAAATGACTTTTTCTTGTACAAATTTGTTTTCGATATTTATCCTCTGGTTGGATAGATTCGATGATCGCGTTCGGAGGGAGAAAAATGTTTCATGGACGATACAAGAAAGTTTTTGTACACAGCTGAACCCGGCGAAGGAAGTTTTTAACTTTTTCTTCGTCCTTTGCGCATTGACGGTTTTAAAGAAACAAAAAAAAAATTATCTCATGGAAAATCGCGAAAGAGAAGGGATCAGGAAAGAAGAAGAATTTATGGAATTTTCGTGATGAACAAAACGTTCGGAGTCAAATAGTATATTACGCCACTAGGGAGGGAAGTAGGCCATTTCAAACCGCGTGCAAAATGCCACCCGAGCCGAAGGCGAGGGTGGCATGCACGCGGTTTGAGATGGCCTTTTTCCCTCCCGTGTTGCGTATACGATTTTTCACCACACCTGTAACGGAAAGTTCGAAAAGTTGCTAGAAAATAATTTAAAAAATCAGTTTGACTGCGAGGTTAAAAGTCATTCTCTGCCTTTTGCATTTGTTTTCATACGATAGAGATTTGGCAGCTACATATATATATGTATGATTTTCATTTCCGAAAATCTGAAATAGTATACTATTTCATAGAACATGAGAGATAAACCCGCCCCGACTGCGTGGCGGGCAACGGGGTGGGGGGGATGCCCGCCCGACATTTGCAGAACCGAGGCGAAGCCGAGGTTTTGCTGGTCGGGGGCGGGCATCCAAAACATTAAGAAAAAATAAAAAAGTACACATGAAAAAATCGCCAATCTCATCAAGCCAAGTACGCTTATTAAATAATCTACTTGAAAAATTATGTGAAAAAATGATGTAAAATTTCACTTAACGAATTCTAAAAACCTTGGAAATTTATTTTTTGCATATTGCTAATATTACTACTTTGCCAAAAGGATTTAATTTACAACGAATGGACAGAGACAGAAAGGAGACAGATAGAACGACATAGAGGTTGGGGATTCGCGCTCAATCTCATGATCGATGAGCTCGAAATTCTCTGATCAGCTCAGACTACCGCGCATATTCGAACAATTTGAAGTTCGAGAGACAGATTTTATGACACTGAAGTTCGCAACGTTGGGATCCAACGAAAAATTCTTTTTCTATTTATTTTTCGTTTCATTTCAAAAACCATGACAATTTTCGTTCCGATTTTGTGTTTGAATTTAAAAAACAAATCGTCTTGACCAAATTTTGAATGAGAATCTTGAGCTGTGCTAAGAAAAAAAAACAGAACTTCGTTGCATTCTAACGATGAAAACTTTAACATCGCGATTTTATGATATTTCGCAACTTATGACAAAGTTCGCAACTTTGAGGTCCAACGAAAAATACGTTTTGCTATTAATTGTTTGTTCAATTTCCAAAACCATGACGGTTTTCGTACCGATTTTGTCTTGGGATCCTTAAAAATAAAAATCGTTTTATTGTCGGGACGAAATATTGAATGAGAATCTTGAGATCTGTTAAAAAAAAAAATTTGGAATTTCGTTGCATTCCAACGATGCAAACTTCAACATCGTTAACCGCGTTTCTCTCAATTTCGGTGACAGCAGCTGTCATGAGACAATCAAATGTCATCAAACAGTCGTTGCTAAGGCATTGCAGAAAGTGAGATTGCAGTTGTAGTGCGCATGCGTCAACAAATTCAGAGGGCCGAAAAGTGCCACTTTCCTCCCGGAAAACAGGGCAAAAAAGCGAACTTTCCGTGGAGGTGTGGTGAAAACTAATTTTCGTTTCAGCAATAATCTTTAGAAACATTACGAGTGTTTGAAAATTATTTCGATTTATCTTCGATCGTTCAGTTTTTCCTGAATTTCGTAACGACTTTGAAACTCTAATGAGAATAACGCAAATAAGTTTTCGATTAGAAAAGGGTGCCAACATTTTTTCGGTTCATTTGTGATCGAGCTGACAAAGCAAATTTTTTTCGTTATTGGAAAGGACGAATTTGGGCTCGAGCATCAGCGTCAAGACTTCAAATTACACGATCGAAACACACAAGAAAGCGAGGTATAAGCAGGAGAAGTAGAAAAAAATGTCATAACACGTCATTTGTTGGGAACTTGGAAATCGTTCGTGTTCCGCGATGCGTGAAACTGCAACGTGCATATAAAAAAAAGGGAATGCATTGAACTAACGGAGAACTCGGTGTTCCCGATCCAAATGCTTGCCAATAATATCGTAGAAATGTATGTATGTCAAATGACGTTGTTTTTTTTTTTATTGTGTCTGTGAGTCGGGAGTGTCTACTGCGTTAATAAAAAAATCGAAGGTGATTGTCACGCTTGCGATCTCTGTCATCTGTATCACTGAATAAAATGAAATTGTAATGAAACTGAAAACAATTGAATTATTTCAATATCATGAAAAGCAAAAAATCATGAAAAAAATCAATCAATTAATAAAAATTACCATCTGAATGAAGAAATGACAACATTTATTTTTAGATCCAGCTCAATCTATCATTCAAAATGATAAGCAAAAGTGAGAGTTTATTCGAGATTATAAAAAAAAATGATAAAATTGATACAATCGAAATTTGTCAGTATTTTGAAAAATTTTGCCTGTCCCAAGTGTCATCGCTGACCTGTGGTAATAAAAATACAAATCAATTGGTATGGGATAGCACGGAGCACGAAGGCAGAGTGGATTGAAGACGAGAACGGTACCTGGCCTACTCAGCGCTGTAAAACTTTTGCCTTCAGTTACGCGGTGCAACGATCGCCCTACTAAATGCAACGTCTGCATACTCTATAAAGTACCTGTATTTATATATACATGTACATGAGAATATGTGCATTAGATATATATTGCGGAGTGACACAGAGCGTGCACACGAGTTGCGTCATTGCAATCTCGGACGAACGCGAGAGTGTAACGAGCGAGTACCCTTATAAACTGCCCTCGATCGAAAAACCTTAATGACTATATGTTACACATCGGCGAGGAAATAAATTCATCATTTCATGCAGTGAGCGAATTGTAGGTCAGAATTTATAGGTAAAACAATATTGTGGATCAATTATTTCGTACTCTCATTTCCTATCATCGCGCTATTTTTATTTTTATTTTTTTTTTTTATAAACATGAGTACTGAAGATTATTGTGAGAATTGATTCAATTTGCGAATACGATTTTATTGCATCGAATTACAACACAGTACTCATCAATTGTTGAAACATAAATTTAAAATGAATTTAAGAATAATGTGCATTATTTTTTTTATGTGAGAAAATAAAATGATTACACATCAACATCGGCATCAACGACAGTGCATGTTCGTTAACGTAACAATGAGCCGACAAAGAAAAAGACGTGCTCAGTACCGATCGAAACGAAGACTTTTATAACTTGGGCTCTTATGATTGTCAGCAGTCTTCGTTATTCTATACTCGTATATGTATGTATGCATGTCTTGATGTGTAGTATTGGCAGTGTAAGAGCAGCATGGAACACGAACTCTTGTTCCCTTGCGATGGGAAAGAATTTACATGAGAATCTTGTACATATGCGAACGTGTACTCTATTAGGGAATGAAAACGAAAGGTAATAGAGCCCCTCGTGTACGTGTTTGTGAATGTTAAAACGAATTTTCACACATACAGATAAGTTGGTGTTAATTCGGGCCACCATTTTTACCGATTTTACTATCGTTCGAATAAGTGAATCAATTTTTATTCTACGTTAACGTTGTTCGTCGAAAAACATAAATTATTATTGAACATCGTACAATTTTTGCTCGGAATTTTATTCCCAGTACAATTGATTCCATACGAAAATCGAATACTTCGGAAGCTTCTCACTGACAGAACCATTTCACTCATTTTTTTTTCTCTCAAATTCGACTTCATTTTCTGGTCCTATTTCACACCAATTTGCACATAATGCAAAAAAACGGTATAATACTGCGATGAGACTAAGTGAAAACAATCGTTTTTCGAACAACGAGCTTAGGAAGAATCTTGAGACACGAATATATAAGACAATTTGATAAATTCGTTAAGAACGCGCAATAAATAATTCTTGGTGAAACAATGGATGAGGTAAAAATGTAACAATCCTTAGCAGTGACGTGAATATCTGTATATGGACTTAACCGTATGTACATCTATTTGTTACACGATTACGTGCTCAGAGATTATTACGAGAGGCGTGGAAATAACTGTATACACATATTTATTATGTATACATATACTGTAATACCCACTAAGAAACAACATGATATTCATGTACTCTCGTCGAATGTGATAATTCGTCGTGACACTCGACGAGAAATATTGAAGTCACCAGTTCATCACCCATGAACTACGAGTCTTCGAATGCATTTTCTTTTTTATCCGAGCATTTCTCCATTGAAATTCGAGTTGCCAGTTCCATTTGACCAGAAATTAATTTATAATTTCAAAGAGTCGACGAAAGATTCGCAAAATAAATTAATTTCTCGGATATTTTTTTTTTACTTTAAATCAGAATAAAAAATATGACAGAATTGATTTGCTGAATGGTTTACATTAAAATCGAAACACCGCTACTTGCGTCTGGACAAAAATAACGAAAGGAATTCAGCTGCGGACGGGTCTGATCTTCACAAGATTTTTTGAGAGCTTCATATCTCCATCGGGACAAACTGAGGATCGAAAAAATGGGAGTGTCCGCTGGGAAATCAGAGTTCTGGATTGAAAATAAATATATCGGTGAATTGTATCTACAAAAAAATCTCGAATTTGCTGAGTATAGCTACGTTTTAAATCGATGAATTATAAAAGCTGTCAGACGTTGACATTACCGAATGGACGTTTAGAAATTATCAAGTGATAATATATATAAATATATGAATGTATAAAGAAAGAGATTTCTTTCTGCAAACTGGTTAGCCTTGAATCACAATGTGTTCAAAATGTCAAGAAATTTCGATTACCAATAACGAATCTAAAGAGAGAATTAACGACCAATCTAGTTTATTTGTCGGAATGGATTGACGGGTCGAACACTATAAATTTCATAAAAATTGAAGAATTTCGAGGAAAAAATTGGAAGAGTATAACTGATTAGCATCTGTTTATCTCTGTTCTCATGATTCTGAATTTGATTGAATTGGATCTCGAGGAAGATCCGGTTGTGAGAACTGGATCAGAACAGCTTATTTTGGGCAGAATATTATCCTCATTTTTAGCTTTAATGTAACACTGTCCGGAATTCGATCGATTTTAATTACTATATTTATCTCTCGCAGCTGTTTTTTCAGAGGCTCATCGAAGATAAAAAATTTGTAAGTCAGATTCATTTAGGATTTTATTCCCCGATATCAACCGGATTTCAAAAATTCTTGTCTATTTCAGGCACTCAAATATCTGATGTATGGAAATTCCAGCCACTAAAAATAATATTTTATAGGTCCAAAAAAAATTGTGTAATAAAATAATAAGAAAACTGGCATTGGGGTTCTTTTTTCCAATGGTTAAAAATAATTGAATCTCCTTTAGTTGATGAGCAAAACGATTTTTCTCTCATATTCAGTTATTTCCCAATCCCCTCACAATTGAATTATGCAATTGTTAATGTTTATCACTCTGGCTTGACTGAAATGATAATATTTCATTTCTGTTCTTGGGTAAATAGGAAAATTTTGCCTCATGAGTTTTTTTGATTATAATTTACGTCGAGAGACGATAGCCGACACTCTCGAGGAACCAACAGGTCAGTCTAATTTCCCTCTCACCCGTCCAACTAGTGCTGGCATATTACGACGGTAGATTCTGGAACGAGCGCACACAATTTACACTTTCAGGTCTACGATGTGTGCACATAAGGCACGCAGACTTTATTATATCCTCAAAGTAATGGATCGGATTCTTTTCACTTTTTAAAATTTTAATTGGTGCAAACTTAAAACAAAACCATCAAATAATTAAAGTGTATATGATGAAGTATTTGCAGCCGGAAAACAGTTATTTCAAATTCTACGATGAATCAAGCACCATCAATTTTGTTTCAAGACCGAGCCCCGGTCAGGATCAATTTAACGGAATCTTCTAACGGAGAAAAAAAATCCGAGCAACTTGTAATTAGGATTTTTGCAGCTATGGAATAATTTGAAGACTTTTTCTCGAGTAACGAAAAATGAGAAATTGAAAAGTCAATGCCTGCTTGACTATACGTATATATTTGAATGGATGTGACATCTTCTGGTCAGACATCGTGGAAATCGTCGAGAAATCAACGAAATGATTATACACATTACGCGTATGTATGTATGTGATTGCGATGATGAAAAGGAAAGGGTGTAATGGTACGAACGTGTATTGCGCTACAACCGAGTTATTTCCATTAGGTGGCATCGTCTTTCCAGAGTTTTGAGCGAGTCTTATCCTGTACCTACTAAGATATAGTGGGATAGTGAAATAAGTAGGATAGTTAGCAACTTCGTCATAAATGAACGCCCGGTAATTAACCAAAGTGTAGATCCTAATCCCATTTTATGTTACGAGAGTTTCGCGAGTCTTTCTAGCAGCGATCAGTTTAATTATTCATGCGAAATATGAATATGTATGCATGCAGAGATATGAGACGCATGTACAGTTGACATTTTCGAAAAATTGCTGTTGGTATTCGGCCATTAAGAGTCAGAAAATATAAATGAATGGATAGTACTAAAAACAGTTGACAAAATCGACGTAACTCAATCATATTCACTTACCCTAACACTCGACCGGCAGCTGGACTGCGATAAAAGTCACATCGATGCAGAGGTCGTCGTGGATCATCAGGGAATCTCTGTCCAGCAGCTTGACACAGTCCTCGATACAGTTGAAACTGTAGAACGCCCGCGACGAAGTTTCTGGAACGTATAAATAAAAAATAAAAAAAACGTTCTTTCATAATATTATAATTGATCGATTAATGTTGATAGATAATTATTGTTGCCTTAGTCGACCTTATAGGAGGCATCACAATCAGATTGAGACTAGAGATTTCTTCATTTTTATTTCTTTCCAACGTTATGTTTGTCAGTATTACGTCAATGTATTTAATTTAATATGCGATTGGGCAAGCGATTTGTCACGGAATCACCTATCCACTGTTATTGGTGTTCTTAATCACGATTTCTTTTTAGGTCACAGTTCGAGGGGATAACTGAGATAATAGTCTCGTAAGGAGCTTCGTTCTTCTTTTCTATTATTGACTTTCAATTTATCATGAATGAAATTTTATTTCAATGCGGATTAAGAGAATGGTAGAATCATTGTTGCTTCCATACAAGCCTTGATCAATTTTCGTTCGATTGATTATTAGATTTTTCGCTATTATTCTTATAATAATTATTATCAATATTCATATTATTACTAGTGATATTGGATATACCAAGGATGAACCTTGACTCATATTTCTCCAGTGTCGATTGAAGTGAAATATCAATGCTGCATCAACCATTTTTATTCTCCGCAAATATAAATATATACAAAGTTCTCAGCTGCTGTAAAGCATTGAGCCAAAGTCAGACCTCATATTCAAATGAACCATGCATCAGTTCTAGATTTAGCATAAGTTAGCGAAGCGAATCCACCCAAGTAATACATTTTACACCTTCGACAGCTATCCTACCCATATTTCGTGGATGCTCCGCGTGATCGGCTCTCACAAGTCGTTCGTTCTCGTTGGGTAATATGACTTATGAGTAGACACTATTCTCAAAATGCTAAATTGCCCAGGACTACTATCTGCGACGCTGCGAAGTGACGAATTATGTATCGCTCCCGAGCGATACGTAAATCATCGAGTCTTACGAATACGAATCCATTAAGTCACTTAATAATTTGGCAATAAAGTGAAAGCAATTATTGCGAACATCAGCTCGGTATCGCATGTTGTCGCATTTCCGATCATCGTCCAGGTGATCCTGATCCAGAAAACTTTCTTCTTTTTCCGTAACTTTATTTTTCATCGGAGAAGAATTCGGAGCTGATAGTTGAATCAAATCCGTTCGTATGTTCATTGATAACTTGAAATTCTGCATAACCGAAATTACCATAAATTACCATAAAAACAGGAAAATTGTATTGCGTCGTTGTGGATCCTAGTGATCGATATTATTGATGACGATCGATCGCAGAATAATCAAAAATGACTAAATATAACAAATGAAAGATTACGATTCAGCATGTAACGCAGGAACAGACACGGACGTAAGTAGGTAAGTTTCTCCATGTATCTCTATCATGGCGAGAAACACTTTGCGTCCTTTACGTAATAAACTGTCCGCTCGATACTTCTGAACGCTGTTGCGCGCGCGCGCGCCTCTTGCTGTGTGAATTACAGCTCGATCTTACAGCCGTTTTACTTATTTTGGCACCTAGTAAATGAAAGCCCTTAAGTCACCTAAAGGGAACACAATTGATTCAAGATCGAACCGAATGGTCCTCTTTAATCAAGATTTAGATTGGAAGCATTCATGACATGAGTTTGAAATAGTTTTTATAGATTCTAAAACTGTCCTTATACATTTTGGGTTAGATTTTAATAACACTTCGGCTCGGACCTCATGGAAAACTCAAATTTTAATGTCGTGTATCCGGAGTTGAAGGTGGTTTTCTTCTGCGTTTATTTCGGTTTTGTTATGAGAATTTTAGTCTGCTTAATCTGCATTTTTGTTTCACCTTGTCGAGTTCAGGTATCAGTAAATCTAACGAAACAGAAGTTTTTGTGGATCGATGTATTCACGTCAGTTTCGAGCAGTCATGATTGTCTAAATCTATGATTATGGTCTGACGGTAACATCTATCTATATGGATCGATGTGGCCCATATATGCGTACATACGTCATAGTGTGTATGTAAGAATGCATGGTTACGTTGGAAAAGGAACAGGGCACAAAATCGAGTCAGAGAATCGTGACGAGTACCCGCATGTCCCAAGGGGGAGTGGTGGACGATTGGTGGTTGGTCGTATGTATGCTTATTTTCTTATGTGTTGGTCACGTAAACAGGGATCGGTGGTACGAACAAAGAAAGGCGGGGGTATGAGGCGCCTGGGCCTCACCGAGAAGGCGAAAGTGTGCCGTGTATATAAGGCCCCGAACGACCGACAATCAGCATCCAGTTCACTCCTGGACGTACCCGGAACATCGCGAAAGCAAAAAATGAGAAGCTTGGTACGTTCTGCGAATATATAACCGTCACACGAGTCGGCGATCCTATTCTTACGCAATACATACACGTTCAACTTCGCCGCGATAGCTTGTCCTGAAAAGTCTATACGAATTGGCGATTCCACATCGATCCTGCGGTCATACAAATTTTTAATCCAAAAGAAAAAAAAGCGTAATAACGGTTAATCGCGAAATTTCTCCCTCAAAAGCTTCGTGTGCTACGTTTTTTTGCGCGGGAATACAGAATTACATTTTCATTGAAATTTCGGTCAACGTTAAAGTTCTTCGCAAAACGGTCGACAGTGTTTTCTTCACTGACTTATCATTGTTATGGATTTAACATCATTGCGTACCATTGAAGCGTTCCGCAAAACGTAGAATAAATCTACCAGTATCTGTAAATTTGCAATTCTTTAGCTTTTGAAAAGTTAAACTTATCGCTTAACGATGCCTTTGGTTTCAATCGTTTCAATCTTCCCCAGCAGGAACTAATCCATCCAAGCATTAGACTTATATCGTTTGATCTCGGTGTTTTCAGTTCTACTTGGGGCTGGTGGCCCTTCTGGTCCAGGCGGCGCTCGCAGGCGAGGAGAGTAAGGCAGCAGAAGAGACGAAGGCCGAGGATTCAAGCTCCACGAAGAAACAGGACAAACGTGGTATCCTCGGACTGGGTTACGGTTACGGTTACGACGTTGGTGGTTACGACGTAGGCGGTGGTTCTTCTCATGGGCTCCACTCATCAGGAGGTTACGACTTCGGTCACTACGACGGTGGTTACGGGGGTGGTTACGGTGGTGAGCATCACGTTAAAACCGTGACAGTTGTGAAGAACGTAGCTGTGCCATATCCGGTTGAAAAGCACATACCATATCCGGTTGAAAAGCATGTACCGTATCCAGTAAAGGTACACGTACCACAGCCGTATCCAGTTGAGAAGCATGTACCGTATCCGGTCAAGGTTTACGTTAAAGTGCCTGTCCACGTGCCACAACCGTACCCTGTAGAGAAGAAGGTGCCGTATCCGGTCCATGTACCAGTCGATCGTCCTTATCCCGTCAAAGTTCTTGTCCCACAACCGTACCCGGTTGAGAAACACGTGCCCTATCCAGTCAAGGTTCCCGTGCCACAACCGTACCCAGTTGAAAAACACGTTCCATACCCAGTGAAAGTCCCAGTTCACGTACCTCAACCTTATCCAGTTGAGAAGCTTGTTCCCTACCCAGTCAAGGTTAACGTTGACAGACCATACCCAGTTCCAGTACCAAAACCGTACCCCGTACATGTTGAGAAACACGTTCCCTACCCAGTAGACAGACCAGTTCCCTACCCCGTTAAAGTACCAGTCGACAGACCTTACCCCGTTCACGTAGAAAAGCACGTACCATATCCAGTAAAAGTACACGTTCCCCAACCCTATCCAGTCGAAAAGCACATCCCTTATCCAGTTGAAAAGCCGGTGCCCTACCCCGTTAAAGTACCAGTCGACAGGCCCTACCCCGTTCACGTTGAGAAGCACGTACCTGTACCAGTTGAAAAACCAGTACCATACCCAGTCAAAGTACCCGTCGCGGTTCCTGTCCACTACGAACATCACCAACATCACGGTGGTTACGAACAGTACGGAGCTCCATCGCACGGCTATGAGAGCTACGAAAGCTCCGGCTACGAACATCATCACTAAGGGGACGTGGATCGTCAATGTGCTCGCTTAATCAACGCATTTCTTGTCGGGAACAATAAACACGCTCATCAGGCCACACGATGACGACCATTACGACGGATCTCATCAGACGTTACAACATCAATCATCTGCCGAACAAGGAGGGAGCACCGAGAGGAGTAACACATACGAAAACGCAATAGCAACGGGTAAACAAAACAAACAAAATTCAACGCGCAATCACTTCAATGACCTGCGATTATTTTATACGTATTTTTATAGATATATATATGTATGTATTTTATATATCCGTTTAACTTAATTATTGTATCGCTGTACTCCATTCAGGACGCGTTAACGATCGGAGATTGTTCTTTTTTAAGCCCTTTGTATAAGGGCATAGCGGCGCATTATATTGAAGAATAATAGAGCGCGGATATAGAATTCGCTTCTATTTCACACTCGATCAGCATCCTCGTAATTATACACCGATATAAACACGAAGGCTGCAACGTTTGAAACACCTCAAAATTACGCGTTCGCATCTTTCATTTGCCAATCTTTCGTATACAAAGTGCTCGACTCCGCGCGTATTTTTTTTTTCTTTGTTATTTCATATACGACGCATACAGTTATAAACGGGGTCACTAAAAATTGGCCTTTTTCGCTCGACAAGCACAAAGCGCAACCAGCCAAGTCTGTCCCTCCGGACTCTCAGCTCGAATGTTAAGATATTATTATTATTATTTTTATACGAGAAAATGGGTACGCAATGGTAGACGCTCTTTCGTACCGTTAGCCGCAAAGAAAATGTGTATTTTTGTACGATACAGCAACAAGAGAAAAAAAAAAACGTTTGAAACTATAACTTTGTCGTTGAATTTTTGAAGAAAAATCATTTCCTCCTGTTCCCACATCAGAAATCTTTTTGCTAGGAAATTTATCGATTGACGGTTCTTCAATCTCATCGTTCAATTGAGAATCGTGGATCGAGAAATTTCATCGTAAGTAGGTCATCGAGAAAAAATAAACCAAAAAAAAAAAAAAAAACAATAGAAAAAAGGAACTAACATTCTCCGCATACAAATGATCTTTCCCCGATCCTCAATTCTTCTCCACGAGTCAACATTGTCACCAACATGTACGAGAGAAATTTGCAACGAATGGTTTTCGTATTCGAAGATTCCTGTTGCCTCGTTTTCGCTCGAGTTCGACCGCAGTAGCGGTAAATTATGCAACCGGTAATCAAGTGGGAGCGACGTACCAGAAGAAGGCTGAAAGTAAGAGTCCCTCGGCTTTCCTACTCTTCGCACTCTTCGGCATCGAATGGTCGCGTCGCCTCGGTATATAAAAACGAAAGGGAACGGACGTGCGAGTTCCGTTACTTTCAGGACTTTGTATATACCTCTCTCTCTCTCCCTCTCTCTCTCTTTCTCTTTCCTTAGCGTTACTTACACTTAGACAGTCTACTCGTTTAGATCTACAGTGTCTAACGATTTAAAATATAGATGAGAGTGGCCTCGTGTCAGACCCAGATCGATAAATCTTAATACGCAACTACAAATGCCATTCGTCATTTTAACACAATTGAATATTACATATATTATTATACTTATCTAATCAGGAGAGAAGACGTTGGAAAATTGTATCGCATCATTTTACGTAACTTTTTTTATTTGATTGAAAATACAGTTTTTTTCGTATAAGTATTTGAAAACATAATATTTTCGACTAATGAAATTGGAATGTGAATTGTTGTGATATTTATGTGCAATCGGACTTGCACGATTAATAAAAAAATATTATAATTTACAATATTTTCGTTAAAAATAAAAAATAAAAATTCAATCAAGGGTCTTTATAATGAGTAAAGAATCAACATCGTGTAGAGAAAGGTTCCGATTGTGTTTCATTTTTATGCCAAGATCAATGATGAACCGCGCTGGGTACAGGCTAGCGACCTTGTGAGTAATTTATATTGATAGAATTACGGAATCCTTTCTTTGACGTCTTATTTTCGTAACGTTTTTGTATTCGAAATGTTGATTACGTTTCTTCAATTTTAAGAACATATAAAATCATCCAATTATGAAAAATTGGATGCAGGGGTACATTATGAAGTTGTTTGGTAGGAAGCAATTCCCAGAAAAGTTATAATAAGGATCTAATAGGGTCTTCAATTATTACGACCAAATCTGATTATATTTCTATAATGATTGGTTTGAAAATTTTCAAATTTGTACGAAGCCATTAATAGTATATAAAATATTTTTGTTTGCATTAATCGAATGATTGTAGGGTTCTGAGAGTTTGCGTCAAAATTCTTGAGCAGGCGCTCACAAAGAAAATAGCGGATGAAAAAGTTTTTGAATGCTCGAAAAATAACGATTCAATTTAGTCATTAATCGAATTTTATACAAATGGGTTCTTCTCACACGATCTACGAACAAAATTTTTGTTGAATACGAAAGAAAAAATATTCCGACCACGCAACAAAATATTTTGTCGTGCGTTTTCAACAATTTTTTTCCCCAGTGTGTTCATTTTTCCGAAAATATAACGACGTTTAAAGTGTACGAAGGAAACGTGTTTTTTATTTTTCATTTCAGCCTCATTCAAGTAAAATCGTGTCGATTTCGCTAAAGAAAATAGAAGAGGGAAAATAAGTAAGATGCACATGCAATGCTCTGCACGGTGGACGATAATTGTATCTCGCATTCTATGCATTTCTAGCTTCATGAATCTGCTACACTGCAAATTATAATGGGCTCATTCGAAGTATCTTATTTTAAAATAGCACAACATCGTGCCTGGTATTTTTCTAGAAATTTTTCTAGGCGAAGAAATAAATATTGATAAAAAACGAGATTACTTTCGAGATTTTATGAAACGAATTGACGAAAAGTCATTTAAAAAAAAAAAAATGGGAAAGACTGGTCGTTACATTATTTTCAGCATTGAATTATCCCATGATCTTCAACGTTCAATAATAAAAGAATCGACGTAAGAAGAAACCAATGACGAGTTACTTTTCAGTGAGACTTTGACATTTGATGTGTGCACCGCAATATTGAAACTGAGGCTGTCCAGCATCTACAGTGCGTTGTTTCTTTCGATGTGAGGACTGTCAGGAGTGTTTTCGCTTTTATACCCCCGAGACGAGCGAGAGTATTTCTCCAATTCCCTGAGGGGGTAAAATGAGGCTGTGTGGAAGGGGAGGCACATCTAGTAACGTAGAAGCGTAAGTGTGCGGAATCTATGAACTTGTGTAGACATGCGATTGTTGTTGCACAGACTTTATCGATCTCACTCAACCGTGTGTACTTACAACTCTACTCCTGTTCGCTGACCGTTGAGAACGATGCAGCGTCACGATGGATCACTACGCTCGTACGGTAAGCTTTTTCACCAACTAACAGTACACTCACTTTTAGTAGCTCTGTCATACTTTGCCGTCCAAAAATTACATATAATAGAAACTGCAGAAAATGTTTAATGTGCCGAGATTTATGTATACACAATCCCAATCCCGAATAATTTAATTTTCATGGTTTTTTATCGTTGTGTTTACTAAATGTAGCCTTTTTATTTAGAACAAAATTAGAAATTTAGAAAGAAATCGTTGCAACCACTTTTTTAAATCATTATTTAATATTGTCTGCCATTTGGACGTTCTTATCGTAATCGTGTTCTTTTGCTTAAGCTCCATCGTTTGTCATCCCGTTCTTAATTGTCCGTTGGTAGTAAAAATTGGTTGAAAATGACCGATTTTCAACCGACCTGATTATCCATTTTTGATTGTTTCATAAAAATAAAACAATACACGAGTAGGCTCGATATGTTTTTATACATATATGATACAATACCAGTCAACCGGTTAAGATACTAAACGTATGCCAGGCGCCTAGCATCAGGCCGTGAACCCGGAGAGCTGCCAAGCCTTGAGACTCTGACCAGGACGGAAACGATTTGTCGGAAGTTAGATTGTATCTCGTGGTCAAACGGCAAGGCAGTGTTTAGCCCATGTGCTTTCCAACTAATTATTTAACGTCTAGGTAAATTTAATGCGCGTACCGGAGCCACAGTTATGTTAATAAAGTTTGCACTGTAATGTTGATGGTCTATTATATTACTATAGTAGTAAACTGGCCAAATCCATTCGAGTACTGGACTGGTATGTTGAACGGCGTACATTTATTTTGCACTAAGAATTAAATCGTTCGCGTGACAAAATTGATCTTGAGCAGTTGTTCTCGGGCTGTAACACGCTCTCATAAGTGGTTGCGTGCTTAACTTGAAAATTTCTTTGTACTTGATCTATGTACGTTGATGATAATTTCGGTATTTATTTCTTTTCCGACAGAATTCAATAAAAGTTTGACCAATCTAATCTCGTTAATTAATGTGAAGAAACTCTATATGAGTTCACACGTACACATACGAGCGATGCACGTAGATGAATACGGTTATTTGAATATTTAAGAATGGCATGTCTCGGTCATAGATTCGTACATATGTTTTGCATAAATTGAGGCACCGAACGATCACTAATTTATTCAGACTCGAACGAGATGCATGAATCTTTCGCCAATTAGGAAATTCAACAGTGATCATGTATCTATCGAGCGTGTAGAAAAGCAAGCGTTGTTATTTACTTCAACAATAAAACACAGATGGATGCGCGCGTGCCGAAGCGGAATGAGATGTTTCACTTTCGAAGTATCTTGAGAGCTGCACGCCTTGCGGACGAGAGGGTCGTGGACCCTTTCGAAAAATCTCATTGAATCTTGAAAATCATGAAAGCGATTTTCCCCGCTGGTGCGACGTGAGACCAATTTGAGTTTCACGGTTTTTTCCTCCAAGATGCTCGAAGAAAAGCCATTGGATGTCTACAATAGCGTGTATCCATATCCCCGATCTTGATGTTAAAAGACTTTATGGGAGTGAGTGTAATATATAGGGGCAAAACGCTTGGGTGGACCACGTCAGTTGCTCGAGAGACTCCAGACCAGTTGCGATAAATATTTTCGTCTATTATTTTTTTTTCCTGTTATTAAATACAGTGAATTGTAATTCAGTGCATCGCGATTGTCATGGCACATGTGAGTGCTGCAAAACCCCTAAAATTAGAGGTGAATTTTGAGTGTGTAATATAAACATGGCACCAAACTTATTTTCAGAATCACGTGACAGTTATCTTAACATTTTTCGCGACGTATACTCTCAGTGCAACGGGCTGGCCCAATTCGTATACCTGTAATTACGACAAATATCCGGACATACGATGCATTTTCGCCGGTCCAAGGATGCAGCAACGCTCAGGATATCATACAATAGATCCTCATGATCTTGAGGATCCCAATGTCGGTATGTTTCTTCGAGGCATAAAATATGACTGAGTTTTTATTTAATTGGAATTTCTGTAATTACCACTTTAAAACTCATTAAAGAGGTTCAATGCTCGTGGAAGAGGTTGATTATAATAATAGTGCAATATTTTCAAGGATTGAGATGTCATAAAAAGCACTCAGGTACCACAATCTTGGTTGTATGATAAAATTAATTACCGTAAACGTGCAAATGCTCTGGAATTGACAACTTTCTAAAAAAAAAAAATCAAGCGTCTTCCTCGTTTTCCATTAATGCAGTTTCTAACTGGCTGCACTAATTTGCAGTCAGGATATCTTCATTTTGTATCATCGTGCAAGAGAAATACTCTATACATGTGCCAAGAAGTCCAAAACACTACAAGATTTACAGTAATTATTCATCAGCAAGCCTCACTGTCATTCTCGACACCCTCACAAAGAGTTCTGATAATATTAATCATTTATAATTCGGCTGTAATTAATCACTTTTCATGATAAGCTTTCATGAATAATGCAATGCGTGAGAATACCTCACCTGTTAAAATTCTTAATCCGCAGTTATGCTCTCGCTTTCATATGTTTTTTGCAGGTGTGTTACGTGCCGAGGATTTAGAGGATTACCACCGAGGACTTGAGTCAATGGATCTGAGTGGATTGCAGATGCAATTGAAGACCGATATCGGTGACGATTTACAGACGGGGGCAGATGATAGCGGGAACGAAGGCGCTGAGTCGCAAGTGCTAGGTCACCACGTACACGAAGACGTGCAGAAGACGGTTACGATCGTTAAAAACGTCGCAGTACCTTATCCCGTAGAGAAAACAGTTCATTATCCAGTTGTGAAGAAGAATTATTATCCCGTAAAAGTACCGGTTGTCCAGCCTTATCCGGTTGAGAAACAGATCCCATTTCCGGTAAAGGTGATGATCAAAGTTCCGGTCAAAATTCCGAAACCTATACCCGTCTACAAAGAAGTACCGTATGCTGTGGAAGTTCCAGTTGAACGACCAGTGCCCTATAACGTCTATATACCCGAGCCCTATCCAGTTGAGAGGAAAATTCACTATGAAGTTAAAGTTCCAGTGCCTGAGCCATTCCCGATAGAACGAAAGATACCGGTACCGGTGAAGGTCCATGAGCCTGTTCTGCAACCGTATCCAGTGGAAAAGCCGTTGCCTTATCCGGTCGAAGTGAAGGTCGATAGACCGGTGGCTGTAGAAGTAGCGAAGCCCTATCCAGTCCAAATTACAAAACCGGTGCCTTATCCGGTGTACAAGCCAAGGCCAGTGCGAGTCGAAGTCAAGGTTGACAGACCTTATCCAGTACAGGTCATCAAACATGTTCCGTATGAGGTTAAAGTACCGGTACCACAACCCTATCCAGTAGAAAAGGAAGTACCCTTTCCGGTGGTTAAACCTGTACCGTACCCGGTCGAGGTACCTGTTGAGAGACCATATCCAGTTCATGTGGAAAAGCATGTGCCTTACACCGTTGAAAAGAAGGTTCCTTATCCCGTCGACGTCCCAGTTCCTGTTGTCCATGATCACCATGAATCAGCTTCCGATTCTGAAGATTTTCAAGGCGATCAACCCGCGGATGACGCTAAAAAACACGAGGAACCTACAGGATCTGCTGCGCAAAAGGAAGAAACTTCCACGAAGAGTTCAGAGAAGAATGAATGAAGGCCTACTGCTGGCTACTCGGCGAACATTAGATGCAAGCGGGTTGCAGGCTATCAGGCGTTGACGAAGACGAGCGAATCGTGAAAGTGAATCTTAGCTTGGCCCCTGAACAAACGATTCTTACCGACTCCAATGCATGTCGCAGCGAGTAATCAATACTATATGCACCGACATCCGAACCTGGCTTTGTTTTCACCAATACTTGCATCATGTTTATGTGCTCAGCTACTATATAATAGTGAACCGATATTAATCATAAAACTGTTTTTTTTTTTTCGTATATGTAAGAATGAACTATATAGATTCTAGTCAAAACTAGTGGTAGGATACACAAACTGTTATTTCGATCAATTAGTTTTTTTTTTTCATCCTACAGAACTTTTCGTATTATATTGAGACCTAGATTTTTTTCTCGATATTGTTACGAAGCGCAAAAAAGATGCACAAAACTTTTCTTGCTCGGGCATCCGTTACGGAATCATGGGATTTTACGGTCTTCGAGAAAGTACCAGATTGAAACTCTTGTTTTTCTGTACTTGTACCCACATGTACCAGGTACAATGCCACATTGTTGAATGTTAATGATTTTGAAAGAAATGAAGATTTTGGTCCAGGGCTATTTATCGAAAAGGCAATATCACATGATTCTTTCATTCTTCCTGTTTCTTTCAACTTCTTTGTTAAGTTTATTGTAACTTCATTCATCTTGTATTTTTCCGTGGATTACGATGACCATGCGTAACTCAAGGAAATTAATCCACGCACAATAAAAATATGAAGAATTCTTGAAAGAATGCGGCAAAGGTGCACCACAGAATTTGTAAAGAATTTTCTAGTGCTAGTTATTCGAAAAAAGGTTAATCTGTATTTACAATAGGAATGTGGAAAATTGCTCGAAATAAATGGGTCCCAGATCTAACGGTGATAAAACAAAAGTAAAGCAAGAAAGTCTATCGATTGACCAAAAGATAATTGTACCGTTGTTTTGACGTCTTGGATATTTTTTTGAGCCAGGGAAAGTTCTGCCTTTGTCCTATAAATATAACGCTTGACGTTTGTCAACTGGTATTCAGTTCATGGTGAGACACGGTTTTACAAACTTTGGGTGACATTTTTGCTACCTTCGTTTTTCAAGATGACACGACTCAACAAGGTTTGTATTCACAATTTTATAACCAATTTTGAATTTCAATATTTACCCCTTATTTTGATTGACTTCCATTAAATTGAATGAATTGTTTTAATTGATTTTAATCTATTCTCGGCCTAGCTTGAGTGGGTCAAGTCCAATCTATGGATTGTTAGAGTGATTGGATCCGTTGAAATTGACAAACACTCTCGTTGTGAGAAAATCGAACGTTCTTTCTAGAGTAAAGTCTAAATGAATTAAAAAAAAAAACGGAATTAAATTCGTTACTCGCAAAAATTTAAAGACTACGATGTTTGTGATTCGCAAGGACATTCCTCCTGGCATAAACTCTCGTACGAAATGCACTTCTAGTTTAATGCGGCGAATATCATACTCATACGTTCTGTATATTACTGTGCACATTGGCATGGCGTATATTCTATAAATACAGGAGATGCGAGTGATAGCATGTGCCTTTCTCTGGTTATACTTGATGGAGGGGAGCCAGGGGACGAAAAGGAAGGATCTCGAACGAGCAGCCGAGTTGGCGGTCGAGCGTGCCGCGGAAAGAGCAGCGGAGAGGGCTGTAGAGAAGGCTCTCGAAAGTGGCAACAGTACCAGCGAGTCCGAAACGATACGAGAATCATATTCGAGTGTGAGGAAGTACGATAAGAGTTTAAAACTTCCGGAAACCGGATATACGCCCGCCCAGCGTCGGGAGTATGACAGAATTATGTTAGAACGCGAGGCAGCTGAGAAAGCATCGGCAGTTTTGAAGAGATCAATCATAAATGACGGATTTGATTCGAGTTATGAGTCGGGCGTAGTCGATGCCGACCAGACGGCTCAATCCCAACGTCAAAGAGCGTATTATGAGAGTGGATCAGGACAAAATGTAGCCTCTTCACCGCGGCGTTCTCGCGGTACGAGGCAAATTCCTCCCTCGGTTAAAGGTCGAAAGCGCAGCTTCAAAAGAGATGAAAATCGACCAGACAATCGGCAAAGACTTTCGCCTGTAAGTGCCGATCCAGGACTCGAAAATTAAATCATTTTTCTATAAATTTTTAGATCTTCAATCAAGGTCATATAAATACTGACGAATGCTTTATGTCATCGTAATAGCAGGTATAGCTTCTGCGCTCTCTGTGTGACCTATCAAAGTTACGTCAAGCATCGAGGCTCCGAGGTCAATAACGCCGGAGATTGCTCCATCAATTTGATGGACACGTGCAAAGTCGATCATGCCTGGATTCGTCGGTTGCCCGTTTGGAATGATTTTCCCATATATATAGTTACAGTGTCCTATGTTCAAAGCCTCAATCAAGTTCTAATCGTAGTCACACTATAGTCCGTCGATCAGTTGATGCACTTTCTTGGACTTGATGTCCTCTCAACTGAGCATCATTCAAAATTACGATAAGCACTGTGTATTTTTTCGACTTTGACAAGCTGTATTCCAAATAAATATTTCTGGATGATCTGATGGAACCTTCAATATCCCTAATTGCTTGATTCGGATTGTAGTTTATAGTTGCAACCATGGTCCCAAAAATATTTATATGTCCAGTATATATCAAAATCGGGAAATTTGAGAAATAAGGAACTTCTGATTGCAAAAACTATAGGAATGAAAGAATGTATAAAAAAATAACAACGATCAAAATGTTAAAAAAGTACAAAACTTTTGACATATTTAAATGAAAATAAAAAATTGCAACTTACAGAAATTGAAAAATATCACAACCATTATTCCTTGTTTTCGTACTCAAATGACCTTAAAGTTTCTACCAATAAACACCTTCCATCGGCTGATCGTAGTGAAACGTTTGACTCTCGTCTTTTTGCCCTACGGCCAGTCAAGAGTTAAAGAGCATGGGATCAAAAATGACGATGGGAAAATTGAGCGAATTTTATGTATGACTATATATCTGAACAGTTGCAATAATTGGTTTGAAAAAAATGGACATGCTGTCATCATCAGCATTGTCCGGAAGTGCGCGTAATCAATAATTCTGGAAAATAATTAATGCTTTCACGTATATAAAATCCAGACTGGTATACATTTTTTCTAGATCGTACTAGACACTCGCCTTTCACTCAGCCAAAATAAGTGAGCAAAACAGTGCGTGTTGGCGGAAAATAAAAAAATAAAAAAATAGAACTAGTCGGAAAGGTAAACAAATAAAAGGCCATCCTCGTGAAATAATCGATCATAAAATATCGAGCAGTTCCAACATGTTGCTAATTACAACTGGTAAACGAGTTTGGTAGAAATAAACAAAACTATACTAACGAGCCACTTCGTGAAACTCGTTGTTTCCTCGATTATTTTCAAATATTCATGTAACGAAGGTACATTGTATTACTCAATGTAAAGTGTAGGAAGTGGACAGGTAGCCGCTATATCATTAGATTTAGTTGAAAGTAACGGATGGAAGCGCCGCGGGAATATCACGTCATCTGCGAGTTCATTTTAAATTACACTTTCACTGCTAGAGCGTATGTGTACTGTATGCTTTGTACGTATAGAATAGACGATGTAGCGTTTGTACTAACATGAACCGAGCGCATAACACGCTCCGATAATAATGCACAAATCCTTCGCGGTGAATTTACCGTCGCCGCACTTCTTTTTCATGATTCTTCTCTTCCTCCTTCACCTTCGGGGCATTACAATCCTTACGCGATCAAACAATTTCACCGTGCGTACTTTTATTGTGTAATCTTTGCTTATTATTTCTGATCTGTATTCATACGTATATTTTTTAATTTTTTTCGCTGTTCGGGAGTCTTTATGGTTAGCCAAACTTGTGCGCACTCAAACTTTTGATGAAACAAAATTGACCATAAGATGGAGTCACTGAAATGTTCTAATTGAGGCACGAGGAAAAAAAAATCTTCTCTAGCCCCGTCGATTCATCGATTGGGATATCATGGCTATCTCTATTCCTCGAATCTAACATTCATTTTTCATCCTTTCTTTTCCGCTTTTGCGAATGATTTATTTTCATAAGTTTTGTGGCTATAAAACTTTATAGCTCATATCTTTCAGTACGGAAATTCGCACCCGGATTTCATTGTGAGGAGGGAACATTTGAAAAGAGGATTGAACTGCTATGCCAATGAACCCCGGCTTGAATTGCAGCCGGATGTGTTTTCAAAGTTATTGAATAAATGTTATGATCGTATCATCTTATTCCCCTCAGAAGAAGAGACTTTCCTTGAAGAAAAAGTTCCGCAAGCTCTACATGCAATGTCAGTACTGCCGTGAATGTCTATTGTGTATATGAATAGAATACAACCACTCAAAAAACACGTTATGGCATCTTAATTAAATAGTAATAACAGGGGCTAGGATAAACACAAATATACTCGCATACTTTTTCTCGTACTTGTGTGTATGTACAGAAGTACTTGAATATTGACTGCGAAGATCAGCGTGCAATGTTCTCGCACAACTGTATATGCTATGCTCACATGAACACAGATACCCATAGGTATGCAAGTGTTTCACTTTCCACTGGCTAACGGCACTAAGAGGAACTTGACGTTGGCGGGGAAAGTGCAACTCTCCGATGCTAGTATATATAAAGACTTGGCCTTCTTGGGGGGACCCATCCAGTAAACTTCTGGGCTTCAACCAGATTACAAGGGACTCGGAATCATGAAGATTTCGGTAAGTGATGATTATCGGAGGATAACCAAGTGTTTTATTTACTATTAGATTTGCGAATAACGATTTACCGGAAGTGCCGTATTATTCTACCCGAATAAAGTGGTAAATTTCTCGAAATAATATTTTTCCAATTTATCGTTTCAGCTTTCGACGCTTTTCGTGTCGCTTCTGCTGGTCGGTTTGGCCCACAGCAAAGAAGAAGATGTTAAAGAGGCACAAAGTGAGAAAGTAGCCGAAAGCACATCTGGTTCTGAGAGTTCGGTATCTGCTACTGATGAGAAAAAACACGGTAAACGTGGTTTGTACGGCTACGAGGGAGGCTTCGGGGGTGGCCACGAAAGTTTCGGGAGTAGTGGTGGTGGACACGAGTTTGAAGGTTTATACGCCAGCGGGCATGGTTACGACAGCGGTGCGACAGTAGGGCACGGCCACGACGAGGGCAAGATCAAGTACATAACGATCACGAAAGACGTGAAGGTGCCTTACCCCGTTGAAAAGAAGGTTCACTATCCGGTTGAAAAGAAAATACCTTATCCGGTAAAGGTACATGTACCTCACCCTTATCCGGTAGAGAAGAAGATTCCGTATCCGGTCAAGGTTCTCGTCAAGGTACCGGTTCACATACCAGCACCGTATCCAGTTGAGAAGAAAGTGCCGTATCCAGTTCACGTTCACGTTGAAAGACCGGTCCCCTACAAGGTATACGTTCCCCAGCCGTATCCCGTCGAGAAGAAGATTCATTATCCAGTAAAAGTGCCAGTACCAGCACCGTATCCAGTTGAAAAGCCAGTGCCCTACCCCGTGAAGGTACCAGTTCACGTGCCGGCTCCATACCCAGTTGAAAAGCCAGTGCCGTACCCGGTCAAGGTCCATGTTGATCGTCCGATCGCTGTGCCTGTACCTAAACCCTATCCAGTACCAGTTGAAAAACACGTGCCCTATCCAGTCGAAAAAGCAGTACCATATCCGGTCAAGGTTCACGTGGATAGGCCAGTACCCGTACCGGTTGTGAAACATGTTCCAGTGCCGGTTAAAGTACCCGTGCCTGCGCCTTATCCAGTCGAGAAACATATACCCTACCCGGTGGAAAAGCCGGTACCTTACCCCGTGAAAGTTCCGGTTGAAAGGCCGGTCCCTGTTCACGTCTCCAAGCCGGTACCCTATCCGGTTGCGAAGCCAGTGCCTTATCCGGTAAAAGTACCGGTGCCGTATCCCGTTCATCATAAAGAAGAACATCACGAACACCAGGAACACGGGTCATTCGGGGATGGCGGTGGTGGATTCGAACATTCCAGTTACGGTGGTGACTATGGAGGTGGCTATGGAGGTGGCTACGGAGGTGGGTATGAAGGTGGCCATGAGTCGGGACACGAGGGCGGGTACTGATGACGCGAACCATTTGTGACGATAACAAGTAAATGATGCATTCGTTTTTGCCACTTGTTCCATCGTTCGTTCATCCATACTACCCCTGATTCTCATGATTCATCGGGTGGAAGAAATCTATTAGTATTATCTGTGATCCATGATAAGCTCACTGAGTCTGTTTTTCGAAGAAAACGTATTCGATCGAAAGTAGCAATACTTCCAGATGTACTTTTTTCGGCCATTAAATTCGGCGAAAAAAACCTTGTCAGTCCGACTGAGATGGGCGAATCTTTCCGGCGACAATCACGACTGGGGGACTCGGACAAATCGGAGGGACGATATGACAATGACGACGGTAGGAAAATGTTTCTTGTAATATGTACCTTCTTTCGTGAAAATACTTGACCTAGAATTTAGTTCGTATCTGCCGTTGCCACGGTGAGACTGTTACCAATATTCTTTATGATGAACGAAATATAACATGTACGTGATTACCACGAGATGGTATTTTGAGTACAACAATGTGCTTCTTAATAAAAACCAAAGAAGAAAAATATCTTCGAAAAGTACAATACTGAGTTTGATCAGACTAGAGTTATCCATTTCTCCACTATCCAATTTTCCATCTTCGCTAAAATTACTGTGATTATCTTACGAGAGACCATTGAGCACGTCGAAAAGGCACGAGACCTTGGTGAGATCGAAAGTATTTTATACGAAAACTATGAATATGCTAACTTTGATGGAACGCTCGATATTAAGAAATCTGAATCAAGATCATAGCATGCACCGATGCATCAGCGCAGTGAAAGAAAAATAGGTATGTTAAATCGGAGAAACGAAGCGTTACGGAAAAAAATGTTGAGCAAGTACTTACCGAATGTAGGGAACGTTCGCAGGTATGTGGTACTTTGCACCCGGATCAAAATCATCTTCTGATCTCAATACAGGCGGTTTCGTTCCTGCATAAAGTTCCATCAGCCGGTGCCAGTGACAATTGTACTCTTCACGATGGACAACACCACGGAATACATCCCATCGCCATCGATCCACAGCAATGCTGAACGGTAGAAGAACAAGTTTTTCCATTGCCAGCGAAAATAGATAGTTTATATCGGCTGCCGGTTCATTGACGTATTTGTTCGCCAATCCTAGGGTCTCAAGATGTTTCGGTGTCCCTACGCTCAGGGCGATTGCTTCACCGACTGCTTCATGAAATCCTGAACAAAAAAGTGCAGCTCGATAAAAATCGTATTCAACTTTTATAGCTTCTTCAGTCATACGGAAACATTTGGTAATTGTTTCCGGTCGGGTGACGAAAAATAGCAGGAACCCAAATAGATTCGATAAAAGTTCCCAGAGTCTCAGGTGCAATCGAGGACGTTACGAGATCAATGAATTATCGTAACATTACAAAACTGTTCGTTTTCTAGCGGGTGGCATTTAAAGACGCCTTAGAATGTTGCAGCGGAAATTCACGATTCTCATTATTACATTTAGTTTAATTTCATTCAAAGTGAAATCCATGAAATTTTTTATTCCTATTGCTACTTGCTGTTTATTTGGAGATATAAAACTACTGCTACTACTATTTCCGGTGCATAGGCGAGCGAGGGTATCGTCTTGAGAGCCCGCAACAGTGAAAGTGTAATAATTACGATACGACGTAATAAATATATTCCAACATCCGCACACAAGGTCTCGGGCTGCGGACGCCTACGGTACCTGCTGCGAGGTTTACTTGCCAATAAAATATGATTTTTTATTCCTCGTTGAAATTCGTGAGCTCAAATCCTACACCCGTCTCATTATCAAACTGGATAATTTGGAAGGTTGGTTATTACAGATGCAACGAGAGTTAGCAAAAAAGAAAATATAAGAACCATCCATTTACTTCGTCCATAAGTAGAGACTTTGCTGCATTTACAGTTTTTTTTACCTAAAAATTAGCTCGTATACATGACTATCGTTTACGAATTTAGTTGGAGCGTGTCCACAAACACGAGCTCGCTTTCGAGTCATTAAACGTGAAACGCTGCTACGGAGCTGTTATGTCTTCCGCCTTATAATCAGAGAGCATTATATGCATCTTTATCTTTTTACGGTGATTTTAGATCTTGATGAAACTTGAATATTTCAGAATAATTCTATGATATGACGCGTCTATAGCTACTAAAATTTTATTCCGATTGCAAATTTTACGGTGGATATTTGTTTCCGGTGACCGCGCGAGCCTTGGCAAGATTCCATAGGACTAGATGAGTTTGGAAAAAGTTGGGCTGCATCGAGGCAGACTTTGTGACGTAACGAGGATGTTAAAAAACTAAAACAAATCTCCTTCTCGTCCACTTTCGAAAAGAACACTTTTGGCTACTTTTTTTTTCAATTTTTGTTGCTTCGCATAAGCTTGCTCTGTCTTTCTCACCTGGATTTGCGCCGTCTCGAAATTCTCTCGGAAGTCCACTGTATCGAAGGAAATATTGAATGTGGGCCATTTCATGATGCACAGTAATGAGGTCTTTCATCGTGACCTTAGTGCACATTTTGATTCTGTGGTAAAAATGAATTAATTAATGTTGTTATTTCTTACTAATATTCTGCAATAAAAAGATCATCATTTTTCGAGAGATTAACCGGTTTGCGAATCGATTTCTATTTCTATACCTGTAGTCGAGACGATTGCAAAAGTCCCAAGCAGAAGCTTGACAGATTAATGGACGATCACCAGGGTCCACCAAGATACTTCCTGCCCAGAATTCCGGAGGCATTGCACTCAGATTAAGCGAGAGATAAAATTCTTCTGCTACGCGGAAGATATCAATTGGCGTGTAACCCTGCGTCAAGTTAAAGAAAATGAGTTAATTGAGTAACTGAAGAAACCACAAGACAATTTCTCAAAGAAAATATTCCCATGTGGACATTCACTTTACATGGACAATAAGAAAAACGTTTATGTTTTTCACTTTCTCTAAAAAAAAAAAAAAAAGGCGTACTGAGATGCATTTATTGTCGGCAAAAATTTGTCATTAAGAACGTTGAACTCGGATCTACCTGAGCTTGCATCTCTTCCGTTACATCCATGTAATATTTTCCAGGATAAGGTATCGCTAGATCGATAATGTTGGTCCATGACTGAGCCCATACGTTTCCTAAAATGCATGGCAATTTTCATAAACTTTTCGTTCGACATTTACGGCCTGGCATAGTTTTTTCACTGAAGAAAAGAAAGCTCAATCAACGAGGCTTTCATGAAGCAATCTTGCATCAGGAAATTCGATCGATTTTCGCACCTAAGATGTGAGCTGGAAGAGGTGTGTGTCCGCCAAGTTTTTCCGGCCCATAAAGATCACGAAGCTTCTTTCGGACATAGGCATGAAGCTCATCGTAAAGTGGTCTGATGGTTTCCCATACTTCATCAACATCCTGCTGGAAATTTGGAGTCTCGTATGGGAAAGTCCAATATTCTGCTGCATCAGTAAAGTCTAGAATAATAAAGAGAACAAATTAACATGTGAATAGATGACGAGAATATATGGGCTTACTGTTGATGATGTTCAACTTCTCCGGACTTTGATTTTTCTTCATTAAAAAAAGCAATTATCCGTCTAATCAAAGTATCAACGAACTCACTGTTTAATTTTGCGGCGTCGTTGTTCAACTGAACGAGTTGACCGTATAAATCTCGAATTTGCGAACCACTGCGTCTTCGCCATTCCACCCAAACCCATTGCAGTTCATCCCAGTCTCGACTCTTCGCCATAATCCTCGAAACGTCTATAAAAGAAATTCATACGAGACTCAATACCATTAAATATAACGATCGAAGTTGAAATTGAAAAAAAATGATTCTCAGCTTTTGTTTTTACAGCAGTAATTTCGATTGATTAGTTAGTAATCAAGCCAATTTTACTTTTAATTCATCTGCAAAGTTTGAATGTTATTGAATTCTAGAAGTGATCACGGCTCGGAGCTCTCGAATAATTTTCACTTTAATCGTGTTATTCCACAAACTCGCTACGGTGGAACACAATATCTATGAGTCTTCGCTATACCACTTTCACGCTATCCCTCAATGACTTTACAGTAGTAAGACGAGAGCTCGTGACTTTTCGAAAATTACTCATATCTTCCACAAACAAAATGAAAAAAAAAAGAAGATCATTATGGTCCGTTCTGCAATTATACGTAACCCAGCAATCATCTCGATGATTCGTCATATTTTGTGGCGATCATAAGATTTCATACAACTTTTGCTCTCGTGAAGCATTTTGCCGTAAAGAATAACATACGAATTCTTTTTTTTTTTTTTTTTACCTGGATAAAGACGTAGCCCACATCTAAAAGGATCGTTGTAGGCACAAATGGTCGCAGAATTGTAAATGCTCAGCATATCATTTATGACCCGATTGTACTGAAATTAAGTAACATGTGAAAGCTGATTAGTAATTTGTCATATAGAGTTAAAATTCTTTGAGTCTTTCCGCATTGAATGAATCAATGCTTTTTTTCTAGGAGGATTTTTGATGCTTCAAAAGGATTTACGTTGTTGAAAAAAGTTAATGTATTTTTCTCAATTATTATATGTAAACAAGGAAAATCGTTGATGTCTGTTATGCATGTATTCAGCATACATTTCAGCATCATTTCTCGTTTAACCTTTAGAAGAACTTTATTGAAAATCAATTTCCTACTGACAGATATTTTGGTATTTTTTCGAATTGATTATCTTCTTTTAACTTAGGTCAACGAATGGAGGAACAAGATGGTAATAAAAATTTTCACTGTATCATTTCCATTTACTGTAAATATATCCCCTGAAAAAACATTCCAACGTGCCATTCGCTTTAAAAAACTACTCCATCATTTCAAATACGTTCACATTAATGACATGCACAATGTCAACGTTGATTGGGATGTTAGACGAAGTACGGAAAAAAATTGAATTCTCCAAGTGTATCAAGTTCATTAACTCTCCGGACATGAGATGTGTTTCATTCGAAATGAAAACGCCCGTGTGCGTAAGAGTTTTCTAAGCAAACCTCTGGCGTGTCACACGATCAGTTATGCTTGAGTGCACTCGAAATCGTAAGTGTAGACCGAGCATAAATCGCTGTAAAAATGGTACCTCGCAGCGTCGATGTTGTTTTATGAAATAGATATAAATTCTCATCTGACAGATGTGTTCTTATTGTACGACAAAAACCGGAAGTATATCGCTGGTCGATGTTCGGTTACGAGCAGACAAACACGAGGAGAAATCTCTGAGCGAGATTACCGATAATATATGATTTATTGGCTGATGAAAATAAATATAACAGAAAGTATTTCGGAGCTGCAGACAAAAAATATTTCACCTTGTGTGTGTTTTTTTTTTATCTACGAGTCGGTCCGCGAGAAGATTTATACGAAGACTCAAGGAATCTCGAACAGATCAATCATCCATGAAAATGAAAAGGATACGGGTTTAAATCTACCCCGCTCATGGTGGATACGACTTATGTAACGAATGTTTCAAAAGAAGTTTTCTCGTCGGATGAGATACACGCGTTACGCAGTGTGCAAGATCCACCATAAACACAACTTTTGTCGGCTCGTCTGTGTACTTTATCCCTGCATTTAATTTTCTCACGTAAGCGACAAATGACCTACACTCGGAAACCGCGATAGCGACGCTCAGTTAGGCGGGATTTCTCCCGTGAATACAGGTGTGCGATTGAACGAAGACAGCGAGAATTTTTTTACAAATTTTTTTCTCCAGAGTTCACCTTGCACGTAAACGTGCGGCCTAGATCAAACGAGCATAATAATAATCGTTCGCATCGGTATTCATTCATCAAATTATTTTGGAGTAGATTTTTTTAGCGGTAGTTCAATAAACACGTCATCATGTCATGTGAATAAACACGTCGAGTTCTTGATTGACGATAGAATTCATAATCTGTCACATTTTAACGCGATACTTATTCCATAGTGGTAAAAAACAAGCATTAATTATCCTAGAAAAATTCACTAAAATTGATGAAAAACTTGAAACATTCATAAAAAATTGGACCAGCCACGGTGGAACCGTTTTCTGTGAAATGGTAAGAGTTTCACAGAAAGCCAACCAGAAATTTGAATTTATATGTGTTGGAATGTCATTATAGCCCCCTCCTTCTAACCTGCTGACAGCTTATCGTTTCCGATTTTTGAAACGGATATCCCCAATACATGGGGGTAGGAATTTAGTGTTTGGGAAGCTGCCAACAAGCGAGAGATTTCCAAACTTTCTTTTTTTTTGTAAAAAGTTTGAATCTCTGTGATATTTTGAACTTTCATGATAATAAATGAAACTTACCCTGTCTAATTGATCAGGTGGAAGCGCAGCAGGTCCAACAGCCGAAAGGTATCTCAGTCGTCTAGCTATATTTGGATCTCTGAGATTGGACCCATCCAATCTGGAGATCAATTGCCATGCTTGATTCTGAAAGTCGGCGTACAAACGCTGTGCCTCGAGCTGTGCATAAGAAAATGTATTTTATATCGTAACATTAAATAACCTGAGAATAATTTAAAATTATAATTATTTCTATCATAATAGCATCGTTCACAGATTTGACGTAATTTCTGGGCTTGTCACTGAATCACAAGTTTTTTTTTTCCATTCCCAGGAAGGTAACAATTATTCACGTTGAGAGTACTCGTCGACTGTTTTAATCGTTATTTTTGTTTCTATTATTCGTTCAGTCGCATACAGGCCGACAGGCGTTATCATATTTCAAGCATTTTCATGTCTGCTTTCGTTTTCTATTCGTGGGAGCTCATAAGCCAACTGTTGCAAAAATTTATCACTGAGAATAATGAACTGGTTCTAAACTGGCGATTCGCGAAGGGGCAAATGCAGCAGAACGTCCTATCAGTTCGGGTTGTAACGTCAAAGATAAACCGACTCTCGCGTCGCTTTCGCCAAAGGGCTAGGTATCTTGTATCAAGAAACTGGTTTAACTATCCACTTTCGTTCGGCTATTGACACAATCGCATTGACCATCCTGAGAAAAATTGTAAACACATCTACACAAAAACTGCATATTTCGTGAAACAAAAAGTTACTTGAAAACATACGAATTTATCGAAAAATGCTTTCTTCACAATAAAAAAATCAAGCCGAGCTCTTCGCCATATATTTTATTTTTAATTATTGAGAAATTAAGATTCAGGTCGTTATGCACCTGGGCAGAGTCTCTTTGACAGAGAAAAAAAAATGTGTAAGCGTTGTTCCTCTGCTGTTACTCAATCCTAATCGCAGTGGCTAAACTCACAATGGCATCACCTGGGAACATTTCCCGTATGCAGGTGTACATTAGAGAGAACCGGTAGGTGAGCGCGTGTACGCCCTTTCTCGAGAGGCCACGAGGAGACTCCACATCGACGAGACGAGACTCGATAGCGCGTTACTGTTTTGTTCAAAGTAGCGAAATACCATATTCTACGTATTCGTATGCACTTACCACACGCAAACTTAGAAGAGCATAGAAACGAGTAAGTCCCACGAATAATAAAACCAAGGAATGAGATGAGGTCGAGGACGCTTTTAAATTGTCTGGATATGAAAATCCATCATTTTTTTTTTTCATTCTAAAAGACAATTATCATCCGATATACACGTCAGAAAATTTTTACTCAAGTCCAGTTTTAATTGCTATTTGTTCATTTTGCAATTTGTGTCACAACGGATTATTCGTATTCCTTCATTTTACAATTAATCGATGCCCGACCAGTTGATCATTTTATTTCGAGTTCTAATTTTTTTTTTTTGTTGGAGCAATCGATATTGGATATTTCGGGATTGTAATTATCGTTCGGCCAGGTGCGATTCCCCTTTATGAATTTGAATGACAACCCCCTTCTTAGGGGATTGAATAAAAAATTAAGAGGAGGCCAGGCCTTGACATCGTTTGTCCATTTCACTCTTCAAATGGGTAAATACTCACACGTTTTTTTATGTTTACATAATACGGGCTACATTAGTACATAATTCGTCGCCCGGATCAATACACACTAAGCAAAATGAGTCACAGGTAAAAGCGAGGGAAAGTTATTCTGTCATAGATAAGCGCCACCTTCGCTCGTACCGAAAAACTGTCAGATTTTAATCGAATACGCTAAATAACGTGTTCCAGTTATTGTTATTGTGTTTTCATGAACTGGCATAATGTAGAAAAAAAATGTTTGCTAGCGAGTCTTATCTTCGGAACAAAAAAGAGGTTTTATGGACAATATTTATTTATTTATTTCTTTTTGCTATGAATTTGTTACAAAAAGCTCAAATTGGATATTTCAAAGATAATTTTTTCATGGAAAAAATCGTGATAACTTTCCGAAAAAATCAATTGAAGCGTCGAAAAAATTTGCGTTTACGAAAGTCGAGAAATTTCGAGTTTCGTGTCGAATCTTCGAGTTCGACAATAAAAAGACACCGGAGAAATCGAATGCATATATGTAAAAGAAATTATTTCAACACGAACTAAATAATGTTTAATTCATTTTTTGCAATCATTTTGACGTACCGCTTGCAATTGAGTGTATTCGTTTACGTTGGTCTCGTAAGCCCACTGGGCTGCAACATTGCTGCTGCATCGTTCGGCACCGAGAAAATCCAGTCTCGCTAGTACATTTCGGTAATCGAGATCGTTTGGTCTTTGAACTTGCGGCCGACCAAAGCCATCAAATCTGTCGAGTCTGTCGTCGGACTGACGATTGTAACTGTCGGTTCTGCCATCTCTCAATGGTGGTAAATCCAATTGAGCCGTAACGAACGACAAAAGAATGCAGAAAAAAAATCCCGTCAATACCTGCAACGAAACAGAATATTCCCTGGTGAATAAAAATGATTTTCATTCAATGGATAATTTTAACGAAATTGGAACTATGGAGCAGCCAAAAAAATGAGTAACGAAATATTGACAGAAATTCGTTTCGTTATCATGAGTGAACACGTGAAAAGTTTAATTAGATATGCTCTCGAATGTAATGAAGCCTTTATCCGATAGAAATTTTAGTCTTTGGTCAATAATTACTTTCATCATCCCTTCCACAACTCCCAAAGCCACAAAAATGTATTTCCAGGACAAATCGATAATTTCTACCCTTCCGCATACGGTGGTGCCGCAAAATGATTACTTCCTGGTTGTAACTGGCTACACGCACTATTTCAATAAATTCTCAATCTGTTTATTTCGGTCTTCACTTAATATTGGAATTTAATTTTGGGACAAAAATTTATTTTTTCTTTACTCGCTACCCTATTTCACATGATTAATATTCAACCGAACGATATATAAAAAGTAAATAATTCGTTACGAATAAGTAGGAATGAATGTAAAAAAAAATCATCAACTAAATTCTCATAGAATCGAGATTAGAAATCGATAAAAAATTCATTTAATTGATATGCCAAAAACTCATTCTGAAGTGAATACAGTTAATAAAATTTCCATAGTCAGCCGATCCGCAAAACTTCTGGAGAACAGAATAGCAGACTTTACCCGCCTCTCAAAAATACCACCACAGATTTGTGACCTTCGATCATCAAAAAAAAAAAAAAAAATCCTTCATTTTTTAAAATCACCACCCCAGTTTGAACTACTTTTCAGACCGAATGAAAAACTTACCGGAAATTTACCACTCTGTCCAAGGACAACGACGTGGACAGGGCGGAGTAGAACTTCCATGAGGGCTCGTGAAAATTGTTCAGAATTCACTAAACAATACACCCTCCCACGAATCGCGATGTAAGTTTACCACGCACTTGATACCAATAAAACACTTATTCGTAACTTCTCGATGAAAAAAAAAGGAACCGGTGCCACCAAAAAGGGAACACCAGGAGAGGAGAACAGTTGATAAAGATTGACAAGCCGGTGGTCGAGTGACCCGATCGTTTCTTAGCTCGTTGCGTTACTAAAAGTGACACCGGTAACAACGTATACATTTATCTCTGTGCGTGCTAGGAGTTCGAGCGACACGAGAGGTCATCACCGAGCGTTGAGGTGGGGACACACCTGCTTTGTAGTGGAGGCTCGCAAATGCTCGTCAAAGAATCTTGTAACCCTCTATATACATACACATTTAAACGTCAATGTATATAAACATAGAATTGAATGGCAACTATGACGATGATGGGGGAGTATCGGTAGGAAGAAAAGAACGCGCCGACGAGGACGAACCGAATCATGTGTAAAAAGAATAAAGTGAGAACAAGAAAAAACATACCTGTATATGTAAAAGTTGATGGAAACGAGGAAAGAGAAGAAAAAAAACTGAAAGAGTGAGCACGTAGTGGCTCACGACTACTCGCACAAAATTCAATATAAAGAATAGCGAAGTAAGAAGAAAAATAGTTGTGGAGGTGGAGGAGGTCACACTTGCAACATACCGTGGACAGTTTTCCCACGTTGGCGTTCCCGCCATTTTATACCAGCGTTATTTGCAGACTCGTCCTCTTCTTCTACTTTTTCATCTTCATCTCTAACATCTTCTTCCCGTATTTTTTTTACCCCCATCCTTCGTGCTGTCTGTGATTTTTGTTGTAGGTTCGAATCCGTGATAAAACCAAGTTCGCAAGCATACTTCCCCTCTTTGTTAACTCAACCCTCGTCTACGAGAGGCATTACCATTGGTCGGTTTTGTTCTACAGCCAGGTGGAGCTTGTCCATCTCAGGATTTCAGCAATAGATTCTCAACTCTCAGCAAGTTGTACGGAATAGATGTTTGTTTGTTTGTTTTTTTTCGTCGCTGTAGATTTTTCGTATTCACAGCCGGAGCTGTTTTGAATATTTAATCGACCGATGCTGCAACGATTTTTGGCGTTACTTCGTTTCTCACAGTAGCCCCTTTTCTTTTTATCACGCTGAAGACCTAGGTCGTCGGAATATTCGAAAAAAAAAAGAAACTGAACAATTTATGATTACCAAGACCAACGAAAAATCTTGAGAAAATTAAATGGAGAGCAGTTTTTATTATATCGTTACTCCAACTCTACATTAAATTCTATCAAACAATTATCTCATGCATGACTACACGATCAACGACAAGCAAACGATATTTAATCACTGAAAAAGAAACGATAATGCTTGTTGTCCATGTTTATAAAAGCTCTTAAAATACGTTCCAACGAAACAGTAAAAGCAGCTAAGGAAGTGGAAGGGTCGCATCATTGATCAGCCGGTTTGATAAAAAATTATATTTTTTTTACTTTTCACTTCATTTCGAAAAAAAAATGTATTATGATTGAAAAAAGCGACGAATTTTGAATTGAATGAAAAAACAGCACTTTCACTTTGAGCTGAACAATCTTTACTGAACTCTTTAAGAGACCGCGCCAATGTCCACAACAAATAAATTGTCTGTTTCTTTGCTCGAAGAACACTCGTGAAATCGAGTTAAATTTCCCAATGTTGGTAAACAGTGAAGATATGAAGTTGATTTAAAAACTGATATGCAGCCCGCATGCAAAGCGTGCCCTCATATGAAAACAAATTTTTTCATTATTTGGTCATTTTCCTCAAGAAATTTGAATAAAATTTTGTTGTTTTCAAATTCTTGGCATGTACCAACCCATAGAAGTAAGAACGCAGGTAAAAATAATAGTTCTGGGTGAGATGTCATGGACGTGAAAATCGGAAGTGATGTATTGCGTTGCTGCTGCTACGTGAGTCTCATTCAAATGCAGCGCAACTCGATGACTTGGTATCATTAGAAACACTATGCTTTTAAAGTCTGATTCATCTTCCAACAACTGAATTAAATGTTCGATGTGTCGTTACGTGCCCGACCGCGTAATAATTATTCATCTGGCGTCAGTGCCAACGTATATGCATTCGAAATATCAAAATCAATAAAAGCCTTTTCCTGCTTTCTTTATCGAGCGAGATAATTTTATCGCTGCAACCAAAAAATCAAACTCTTTGAAAAATGAAATTAATTGGATTCGGTTCCACGTAGAAAATCAATAAAATCTGCTTTTTACAACGCTTAACCCGATGGTGGAGACGATCCGGTAACATATTGTTCGTAGGCAGCGTCAGTGAAATATCGAGTTGCGGGGAGAACGACTAGATCGAACGATTAAATCAAGATGCATGCGAGTATTTCGTTTCAGTAAAAATATCTTGAAATGACTATATAATTGATCCAATAATCGAAAAACATATGGAATTCTCTGCAACGAATAATTTACACGAGGCAGTCTTTATTTATTTTACTACAGGGCGATGAATGAATTGCACGTAAAATCAAGGTGAATGCATGTGGATCGGATTAATGGGAGCGAACACAACAAAGGCGTCGGATCGCACTTATCTCAATGCCGATGGTTAGCGTAGCTTGAAAAATTCATGGATACAGGATTATTCGTCATCTCGATGTATAAACAACCGCGCCTATAGCTGGAAGACACACCGAGAATAGTCTCACGATGATCTTGAATGTTGTTCTCCATTTTTCCTATATAAAATTGTTCTACTTTTATAAACTTTGTTTTCTTTCTTCTTCAAATATCCTGCCAATGAGATGCTCAAAATTATCTCATTGCTCTTCGATCGACAAGTTGATCGTATTTTCAGTTCGTTCTTCCTTTATTCGAAAATACATTTCCGGAAATTGCTCGCGCAACCATATATTCATTTTTCATAATTTTGAATATACACGTAACAGTCAGAACGTGAAATTCTCACATGTACCTTAAGAAATACGCCATTTTCTGTACGATGTTGCATCCGATGACCGACTGGGACAAGATTTCGTCGACTTGGACCTTGAGTAGTTATGACCGAGGCGAGAACGACGAGCAAGTCTCTCGATGAAAGACAACGATGCCTTACGTATTACCAGCACAAACTACTTGTCCGTACTCTTAACGCACGTTTGCGTAACGCACAAGAGGCTCATAAATATCGCACGAATTTACGGATGTTAGGAGCCACGCCTGACACATCATACGTATATTCCTTGCATACACGTACGCGTTGGAAATAAAAAGATTGACATTGAAGTTTCGACGGAAATTTATATTTTTTTAACGCTTTTTTTTTTGTTTCTAGAGTCGCACATGCACTAATCATGAGTATGCCTGATTCGTAATAAAAACAAGCAGACTATGAAAGCGAGTGGTGGTGATTAATTTGGAGGACGCGACGCGAAGAGATCAGACGAGCGAGCTACTGCGGTGTGGATCAACCTAGAAAAAAAAAAAAAACTGTGGCGTTTTGGAGCAAACAAAAAAAGTATGACTAGATCAACGGAAAGATAATTTGGTTGAGGATAATATTGAGCTTGTTTGTTTCGAATAAGCATCTCCGACACGTTGCCAGATCTCTCGATATCTAGAAAATTGGATCAATTCGAATTTCAATGGGAAAGAAAGCTTTGTGATTCGTTGATGGAATTCCACGAAGTAAGCTCAATGAGCACGATAATGATGATCTACATTCGAATGAATTTATACGCAGCCATAGAAAATCCAAAGTCAATGCCGAGTATTTGTCTGTCCATTCAACGATGAAGACACTCCAGCAGGCTGACCGAGAGACCTATATTGATCGAAATGGTTCACTGGCTGCCTCCTTCCCGTGTCTTTTGTAACGCTCCGTTGCCTCCCGCGGCGTTGATAAGCATACGAAAAAAAAAAAATATATATATATATATGGAGAAAAACATAGCAGCAAAAATAAAGACCGAGCATCACGCACGTCCGAATGGAAACCATGGACGTATACGAACGAATGTAAAACGAGAAAAACACGTGAATGCTTTACTACGTTTTTGCATCTTATTCATTTTGACTGATTCGCTTCTAAAAAAAAAAGGCTGTTTGATTTATTATCTCTCAGTATCTTTGACAGCGAAACATATTCGTATGGACGTGATTTGAAAAGGGACATTTTCACTGAAACGTGACGAATGAACATTATTAATTGAAGTTCCAATCATGGGCAAAAAATTTTCAGCTCATTTTTATTCATACATATTTTTTGTTTTTAATTTTTTTTTTCGCATTTCTAATAAATCTCAGCGCATACTTCATAAAATAATTTATATTCCTATGAGACATTGAAAAAAAATGATAAAAAAACTGATTTTCAATTCGAACAAAAAATTGCATCCAAATAGTTGAAACTAAAAGAATAGTGGAAGAGAAAAAAAATAAAACGGTGGCATTTTACGTCGAGAACAATGGTTCTTTGAGGAGAGGATGGTGTACATGACTCGGTACATGGAAGATTGCGCAGAGCTCAACGAAAAGAGGCAAAAATTAAACCATTGAATACGTCATATCGTATACGAAGAAGAATACGTCTGTGAAGTTATGGTATATTATTCTCGTGTAAGAGAAAATGGCTAAGGGAAATAAAAGGCGCGACGGTGAATTCGTATTCGCGTAAGAGCGGATTTTTGCAGCGGACAATGCCAATCTCATTGGAAGATAACGAGTGTCGGTCCCACGAGAGTTCTTCAAAATGGATAATGCTGGCCTCAAATCTGTTGGGTTCAAGTACGACTGAGAGCAGTACTATTTTCTTTTTTTTTTCTTATGCCTCCTCAACTCGCGCACGAAACCAGCTTTTACATCCGATCAACGTTTCCCTTAAAACAAAAAATCTTTACATACATGGATTAAGGATAATTATACTCACTGAAATATTGCACATCGTATAAGAATGATGGACGAAATAATGAATTATAATTAACGTTGTCTCTTTTCCCGCAAATTGACAATAGAATTTTTTGAATCGCATCCTTGAGCGATCTCACATCTGCCAAAACGAGGTAACGCATTTGCGTGCACTCGACGACCACATTATTTCATTTTTTATTGCTCAACACTCGGTCGAATGATACAAAAGTGTGCGAAAGAACATTTTTTCATTTGTTTTTTGATATTTGAAAAATTCTATCGATAACTACCGCCAAATATTTTCAGAGAAAACTTTTATTGTTTCGCTGAATAGTTTTTAGAGTTCAATCACTGATTTTAATTACTGAGGTGTCTATAAAAACGCGTTTATATGTTTTCCAGGAATAATGAATATTATCATAAAAAATAATAAGCAGCATGTTAAAGAAAAAGAAAAAAAAAATTCAGAATTAATCTGTAGAGAGTTAAATGTTTCTGCGAAATTATTGGAAGCAACTTCTAACAGCAGTCACATCATCATTGAGTTAATTAGACGACGAGTCACTGATGAATCGTGTGGGAGGCGTGGAAGTTGAGTTGCAAATTTTTCAAAGAATCTTTCTGAGTCACACATGAAAAAGGTGATTTGTGTTTCCGATAAATTATCCCCGTGGATCCCATTGATTATGCGCATATTTGCGCTAAAGATTCTGGCAGTACGACGATAATAATGAAACGAGGCATATACTCAGTGAACAGAAAGTAAAACTGGTCGAGATATATTCATAGGCGGTGAGCCCCTCCTTGGGGTCTAGAAAATGCAACGTAGTCTCGACGTATACTCGTCGTCTTCGTCGTCGCTGTTTCGAGCGTGAGAAATAATCGTTCGACCTCGTACGCGTAATATTTATAATTAGTTTATGCGAAAGTGACTCTATAACGCTGGGACGATTGACAAGAAGGTTACACACGGAAGCACGTGTTGAGTAACTAATTTTCAAATCAGAAGAGAAACAACAAAATTTGCAAATTCTTTTAATACTTTTTTTTTTTTCTTCTGCTGAAAATCATCCTGAACCCACCAGATCTCTCTTTTTGAGTCGTTCAATAAGAAAATAATGACAGTGCGAGATTTTTAAATATTTTTATCGCGACTCATATGATTTTGATTTTTTATTGCAAATGAATTCTTGATACAATGATTCACCGTTCATTGTCGATAGTTTTCTGTCTCTCTGGCTGAAATTCTTCTACTTCCGGTAGTTCGATTAATCAGCCACGTTAGATCAAAGAAAACTCTGAGCTCGAGGATGTCGTGAGTACGAATAAAAGATAAGAGTGGAGTATGTGGTCATTAGAACGATCACATGGTTACGAGTATTTCATCTGATGGACCGCCAAACGACCTTGTCTTCGAGTTATGTAAAAGAAATATTATATCTACGAGGTTCCCAACATTTTATAAACAGCAACAATAATGATGGATAATACTCCAGTGTGTTACGTGGATGATTTAGAAATCATTGAATTCGAGGTATTTTGATTTAATTACCAAGACATTATAATATTTTTTAATGTTGACGCACCGGTATATAATTTGTATATTAGGTTCATTTATTATTGTGATCTATTGACATTAATTATTTGTGGTAATGATTGATATGATCAATTATTCGGGAATTCTCTTTGCTACTTCTTTCGAAAAAAAATTGATTTTATATTTTTTAGTTAATGGACTCAATAGCTGTCAGCCAAATTTTAAATATCTGCAACAGTAAATGTTGCTCTGAGAAAAAAAAATCTATTGATCCAACAAATCGTGGCGAACAAAATAAATTTCGTTAACCCAACGAAAATTTGATTAATTCAATCACTCCATTTGCTGGCCCAAATAAATATTAGGCCAGTGAGCAATATATATGCGAGAAAAACATCGTGGAATCAACAAAAGTTTTGTTGAATCCAAAAATTTCATTTTTTTCGTCACGATTCGTTGATCCCAACACAAAATTTGTTTTATCAACAATTTAATTTTCCCAGTGTGGATGACGGAGCTTCGAATGCCAAACTGTAAGTGTTTCGGATACCATAAAGTTACTGGAATTTTATGTGACGAATTGAATACCAAATGGAAATCGAAGTTATGAAAATATCTTCCTGCAGGCTTTGTCTACGGACGTACTCTGCAAAATCAATAGTATTGTTTCTAGTGCCACTCCTCGAACTACTACCAGCATTGTTCGTACTATTTCTACTTCGTAAGTTGTCTATAACATGTTTATTGAAATACACATTACTATTGAAATATGTATAACTGTTATATTTAAATAGAAAATAAGTAAGTTTCCATTTTTCGATGTAAATTGGTTATAAGAGAATTAGTTTTCCTAATATCAATAATTAATTAAACATTTTCCATAGCGAAAAGCTGATTTCGTTTAATATTGTTTACGTATGTGTTGTATGCTCGTTTAAATGACTCACAGATGTCGAAGATCAGGTATCCCGAGTTTCTCAAGCGTTCGTGCTGGTACAGTTCGTACCAGCACGTGCAGGAAGCTCAAGGCGCCTCTGGGCGACACGGCAAAATGTCGTACTCTCGCTTTCCTGAACGAGACGTAACGGGAGCACGTGGAAATACAATGCTCCACGCCTCAAATGAAAAGTCACAATGAAAGAGTACGAAGAATTCGATGACTGAGGAAAGGACTTGCGGAAGGTATCTTGATGAATGAACGATTCTTTTATATTTTCTTCATTTAGAATGATAGATCACTGCATAGACTCATGCTTCAATAGCCCATAATAGTTCACACCCATCTTGGTTATTGACGTAAAAATGTTACGAAAAAATTGACAGCTGCGAACAGAAATTACTATAGAAAAGCACTTTCATGGCAGTCATTTTTTTTTCATATTTTTGATTCGTAATACAAAGAATCGTATATTCTTTCATGGTTTGGTGAAGCAATGGAAATATCGCTGCCACCAACAAAGTTTTTCGACAATTACATGGAATTTACTTCAATTCAATAATTCACGAATAAAGATTTCTTTTGTTAGATTTTATTATTCAAATTTTTGAATGATCTACGACTGCAACACTTAACTTATACTTGACCGGTGCAAAAAAAAAAGAAAGTAAAATTTGAAAACTGATTTGAAAAATGTAAAAAATCAACACTCGTATCTTCAATTAAACGAGCTGAAAACGAATTTCACATCAAATGAGTCTTTTTTATTAAGTTTTTAATGTACCCTCATAGGAATACATCCAAAAGAATCGTTTCAGATAATTATCCGATAATATCACGAATAGAATACAGAATGTCAAACCGATTAATGTCCACAGAGCTCATAATGGAGCTTTTTTTCGCTTGGAGGCTATGATGAATTTTGGGAAGCTTTGCCAACATGGATACCTGCCAAATGCGATCGTCATGACTAAAACGGAGTGAACCTCAAGCTCGATTAATTCGAGTGAAATGTCCCTTATAAGCTTTAATGAGCAGCGACAGAAAATTCGGTCAATCCTCTTACGAAAATCACCACTCGTACAATTCCAAATTCTTGCCAATTTTCTCCCACTTACGTAAAGAACAATAAAGACAGAAGGTTCGTTGAACTCTCGCTATAAGATTTTTTTCACTTTGCTATTAAAACAGCTGGTTTGAACACTTTAACTCATGAAGAAATTTCAATAAAGTGAATATTAATTGATCATGAATATATTACGCCTGAGAGTAATTAAAAAAAAACTTACCGAAGATTGCTCGATTACAGTTTGTCAAATTTTTTACTAACATACTGCAATAAAATTGAAGAAACTATCATCGCATTTCTTATGAAGGATGTAAAAAAATGGATGAAAGCGTTCGAGAAAGCCACATCGATGGTTCGTCACGTTGACAATCCCCGAAGAGCTGTTGAATAACGAGATGTTACGTTTTACGAAAAATTTGAATTGTTCAAGCACTATTGTTCGACCGTGTATGGTAGAATTTCGGTTAAGTAAGCTGCATGATTCCGTGAATAAAATACACTGAATAACTCATGGAACATTTGCCGTTGTTAACACATTTTATTCTCTGCACTTTCTGAAAATTGTTTCGTCGAGAACAATAATACTTGTCGAGGGCGAGAGTAGTCCAGGCATCACTGAAGACCTACCCCAAATAATTGACGAGTATACTGACAGATTTTACAGTGATTTCTTCCCACAGTGTAAAGCGTAATTTTCAGAAGTTTCAAAGAGTCTTGAACAGCGAGTTTATAAAAATGGCTTAAAACAAATTCTTTTCACAGTTTAACGATAATTTTCACGATAACGGAATGCGGTGAGCTATTTCAGCAACCAGACTAGTGATTAGTGCAAAAAATCTATTCAAGCCTGCCTTTTATGTTGTTGGTACCAACACAATACAGCGGCAAGTCCTGCAGTATGCTGCTTGTTGGGGTGCAAGATAATACTAGGTATCTTAGAGAGCCGAGGACCCCTAGTTGATTCTAACGCAAAAAAGAAACATGAAAAAGTGTAAATTCCTGTTGATATTCTGCAAAAAAAATATTTCCCCCAACGAAGGACCGACTAAAATATATGAATCACGGTCATACGAGATTTTTCATTACTCATGAAATGACGCACAGTTTCGACCATCTTAAGCCAGTCAATTTGATGAAGTCTGATTAATTAGTGGCACCTCCAACTAAAAAAGTCAACGTCTCAACGTGTATAGTGCGTAATAGAATAGTATGAAAACTATTGCGTTCTGGAGGCCGATCTAAATTTGAGTTTTTTCCTCGCATTGTTATGAGCTCGAACCATATTCATATTCCACCAGTCTATTTGTAGGAGATATCGAATCAACTCTATTCGGTGTTGTCTACAGTCTGTCATTGTTGATTCAATATTTTTCACTTTTTTTTTATCTTGCAGGTAGATAGTTTCAACACACAACATACAAATATCGCAAATATGAAAGGCATCGAAAAAACATCAGAATAGTACTAACCGATGCTGCTATATTGATTCTAATATAATACATTCCCGACCAAAAGTAAGGAATCACCTGATAAAAATTCGAGCTACACACTAAAAGTTTGATAACACTTGGAAAAATGAAGATGCTTCAATTTAGCAAACAGCGTTTGAAGAGGATAAATTTACGTTCATATCTCTTTTCCAAATAATTTTTTACGATTATTCGTGGATCTGGTAGGTACTTTTGAAAACGACAGTTTTCCAGTGATTTTTTTTTTTTGCCTGAAACCGAAAATAGAATAGCTCTGTGAAAAAGAATCGCATGAAACTTTTTCAAAAGCTCAATTGAAGCTATTACTCCTTTTTTCAGGATCGTCATAAAAAAAAATTGGCGGAAAAAATTTTCACGAGTCATGGATCCAATTTTATACCGTCAAAAAAAGCCGGTAAACAGCCATTTTCATAGGTGCGTACCGGATCAAAAAAAATCGTAAAAAAAATTCAGAAAGAGCGATATGGAGGTAAACTTTTCTTGTTCAAAATGCCGTTCGTTGAATCAAAATAACTTTATTTTTCCAAGAGTCATTAAACTCTCAGTGTGGCTCGAATTTTTGTCAGGTGATTCGATACTTTTGGTCGGGGGTGTCTAGAACTTGTATCGAATTCATTTTAAATACATATGATAAAGAGTCGTAACGCAAGTGTTCCAGCCAATTGCGTCACCCTCGATGTCCAAATGCCAGTTGTAATAGACAATGAGTAAAGTTCTCGAAAGAATTAAAAATTCAATATTCGGTTTTCATGATCCAAGCCACAGCCGCCATCCCAGCACATTCCTTAGCCATGGAAGTAAACAATTACATTATTTGTCGCCCCAACTTCAAGCCCGAAAGCGATAAATTGGCTTATACTCTGCTTCTCAAATTGGAAATTCGAATCCTTAGTAAGAATTCGTGTTCAAGTTATGCGCATCGATGCCCTGTTATCATTTGTTTTCACACGTATATAAACCCGTAATTCTTCCGAAATAATCGCACTTCGGTCTGCAGGTCTGCACTTCGCCCTACATTTGTGCCGTTTGCAGTAGTTCGACTTGTCCGGCAGTTTGATATTTTCGTCCTTCTTTTATAAAAAGAAATTACGTTTTTTGGATCTTTATCATCTAAATTTGTCGGGTAACTACATTATTTACTTCAATGGGTTTGTATTATTTTCATTATTTAAAAAATTATTTATATTATTCATATTATTATTTGAATCATTCTATTTTTTGCCGCCTATTCAATACGTGAACTTGACTTTTTCGGTAACTCGTCAGTATAACAGATAGTTGAACTTGGATTCTTTTAAAAAACTGGTACTCGATGGTACTCAAGCGGATCAGTTTCTTGGTCTATCATTACCCTGAGAACACGAAAAATCAATACAGAATATTCATAGAAAATCGATGATTGGACACGTGAACGACGTGAGACAAGAGATCATCATGCGGTAAGTTATCCAATTACTGTACAGAGTGAGCAAACGTTAAGCAATTCTTTGAGACCATGATAACCTGCAGCCAATCAAGCGTTATCAAAATCCAGGATGCCAAAAGAACAGGCTTGTCTATTTCAAAATGGATAATATTACAAAATTCATACAATATGAATGTGCGAGTGAAAGTATTTTAGTACAGAGAAATACGCGCAGGTTCAAATGTAAGAATCATGAACGAGAGAAAATGGAAATTTTGTTTTAGCGCGGGCGATCTTAAAGTCCAAGTGTTCTCAGTGACTTGTACTATTTTTGCAGTTTATACGAAAAAATGACGTATGAAAAAAAAAAAAACTAAAAAATAAGGATTAAGGATCTGTTGCAGAAATGAAAAATGCTTAGTATCAATCCCTCCGGCCCGTTGGCTAGCGGTATTCAAGGTATCCATACTCCTTTTATGTGGTATTACGTCTTCCATAGAAGGGAAATCCGTATCAAATCTCTGCAACGACTCAGGGACAACTAACGGTCTGTACACAAAAAGTTAGTCGTAATAACAGTCATACATATGTCGGCTTCTATTTCTTCGTTTCCAAATCCATCGAATCCAACTTTTTAAAACACATAAAACATTTCGTCTTGTGAAATGTTGTTGAACGTCGGATGAAGACGTAACAAACATTCCTGAAGTTGTTTGAATTCCCCGGAATATTTGAAGATGAAGAAAACACAGTGAAGAGTGCTATAATGTATATGCCTGAAATGTAATGCAGTAAAAAGGGCGTTCGGTCAAGATTAAATCACTAAACTTCAACAATTTCAGGTAATCGTGACGATATTTGCCTGACTCCAGAATGCAAAGACTCTGGTTAGTGATGAAATTCAAATAACTGCAATGACAATGAATATTTCATTAGTCATAGTCAGTATGGTAGTGTTATAGTTGAAATTCAGAAATATGTTGGTGTCTTTATATTTATTGTATTATTTCTGATAACATCACGATCTGGACTGAGGTCTTTCTGATGGCTTGCATTGGTTTTACTTATTTGGCATCCAATCCAAGGTGATTCTCAGATCACGTGTAAATTGCTCATATGGATAATTCAATTTTCAGCGTCAGCAATCCTGAAAAACATGAATCCCAACGTTGATCCTTGCCACGACTTTTATCAGTATGCTTGCGGTGGTTTTATAAATAAAACGATCATACCTGACAATCTGTACACTGTGGACAACTTTGGCACAATCTCCGAAAAACTCCACAACCATTTAAAATTAATTATGCAAGCCAAAATAAAATCCAATGAACCAAAACATAGTAAGCTAGTCAAGAATCTCTACAAGAAATGCATGAATAAAAGTGAGTATTAAAACGTTGTAAATTATGCGAAAAAAGTTACCAGTATTTGTCCAAACACACGAGCTTTTTTTTCAGAATTGATATTTTCATGCGCTCTATTGACACTTTGCGGTTGGACAAAGTATTGATAGAGCTCATCAAAATTTGTATTTTCAAAATCTATCAATGAAATGTGTTTTCAGCTGCTATAGAGGCCGCAGGACTCGAGCCTCTACACGTACTATTGGATAAGCTAGGTGGATGGCCAGTTCTCCTTGGGAATAATTGGACAGAAGATAAATTCGATTGGCAACGAACGATTTATAAATTCCGGAATGCCGGCTTATCCCACGACATGTTCATCTCAGTTCAGGTTACAGCGGATGCAAAAAACAGGACAAAACATGTCATTCATGTACTAGATGCAATTTATTCGATCAAGAGAATTCGTGAAGAGACTTAAGCTGACACCACGCTATAAATCATATTGTATTATTTTCAATTGTACAGATCACACAACCAACCAGAGGATATCTAGAGCGTGGTACTGACTGGAGAATTTTTGGTGCCTATCACCAATTCATGATTGACATAGCTGCGATGCTCGGTGCTGATGGCGATCGGGTTGAGACGGAACTCCTCAATATACTGTTTTTTGAACTCGATTTGCACAGGGTATGGATATCTTATAAATCTTCAATGAATTCGCGACATTAGTACTTGGATACTTCCAGTTATCAATTCTTGAGCAACGATTATTTTTCTTTGCTGTTATAAAGATCAAATTGACCAGAGAGAAAGTACACAACGGGACGCAGCTCTACAATCCCATGACACTGAAGGAGTTGTCAAGAAAGTACCCGAGTATATCGTGGAAGGAATATCTCAGCAGATTGTTACCATCATCAATCGCCATTGGAGACGACGAAGTTGTTATCATAAAAATGCTAAGCTATATCGCCACATTGGAGAATCTTCTGAAAATTACTCCAAAAAGAATACAAGCGAACTACCTCACGTGGTCAGCTATAACGGATTTGCTTCCGCATCTTAATGATGCCATACGTAACAAGCTGCAGATATTTATGGCAGTATTAAGCCGACCGTCTGGGGTGCAGGCACATGAATGTACGAGAACTGTGCTTCAATTCCTTCCACTCGCTACCAGTGCTATGTACGTTAGAAAACACTTCAATGATGAAGCTAAGAGAAATGTTGCAAAAATGGTGATGAACATCAGAGAACAGTACAACATTACTTTGAATCAGGTATGTAAACTCTGATTATCCATGGGAGGTAAGAATAAGAATAATGCTAAGTTGTGATCAGTTATGATTACAAATAGAAAAAAGATTCACGACGAATGAGAGAATTTTGATAGCGTCGACCATGAAAATGATACTCTTGCTTTACAGTTTTTTTTTTTAATTCTTCTTTAAGTTCGGCATTTCTGCATATACTGTTGCGGGTTTTACCGACTTCTTCTTTTGACTTGAATCACACTCTTCTTTCATTTCATCAATTTCATTGTTCCTGTGAAACTTTCAAGAGTGGTGACCGCAGCCACTCTATTCTATGCGCGAGGGCCAAGGTATATTGTGGAAAACCTGGCTGATATCGATGACTATACTATTCTCAGTTCTAGCTGCTTAGCAGCTTGGAAAACTCAGAAAAACTACCTTTCATGTATCAATTGATCCATGAGCCCACGTATGTCTTAGCCATCATCTAAATGAGTGTTGCCCTAGAATCCTAAAAGATCACCAAAGCTCATGGTTTCTACGACAATTCCCACTGTATTCGATCAGTTTGAAAATAACTTCAGTCTACGAATATCGCGAACAGTAGAGTCCCGCGCTGATAAGGACTGTTTCAATCGAATATCGTATTTTCAAAGTAAAGTAGAAACAGAAATCTTTTTATAGATCTTTATATAGATAGAAGAGAACAATGATCATAGAGACCACTTTATCAACGTGCTATAAAATACTAGTATATATACTTCAAGTCCCATCCAACGTTATAATCATTGACACAGGTTATTATTTGGAAAATAAACTGTTTACATTTCGCGATTATGTAATCGAGATTAAGGAATGCATAAACGAGACTGATAACGATATTTCATAAGGTAAATGCGATTGCCGATTGTTTTCAAAAAGTTGATTGTAATGAAATAAATTACACCAAACCTTCAAAATATGAATAAATGACTTTTGTCTTAAGTATTATATTAAGTTTGAAGTTTATCCAATTGCATGAATTGATAGGTTGGTTGGATGGATGAAAAAACGCGGATTAAGGCAGTGAATAAGCTCAATGCAACGGTCAGTCATATCGCGTATCCCAACGAGCTATTGGACGACGAAAAGCTAAATGAGTTTTACGAAAAACTTGAATTGTCCGAGGATAATTATATCGAGAATTTGTTGAACTTGACATTATTCAATACCGAAAAGTCGTTGGGTAAATTGTGTGAACCCGTAAACAAAACTGATTGGATATCTCACGGAAAAGCCGTTACTGTTAATGCGTTTTATATTTTGGATGAAAATAGTATCGGTAAGGACACATTAATGTACGATAAAATATCTCCATGCTGGGAACAATTGAAAACACGAATGGCTAATATTATATTTTACACAGACTTGCCAGCCGGTATTCTACAAGGTGTTTTCTTTGATAAAGATCGCCCAAAATATATTAATTACGGTGCCATTGGATTTATAATTGCCCATGAATTGACACACGCATTCGACTACCGAGTCAAACAATTTGATGAGAGTGCCGATCTTATTAACTGGTGGACACCGTCAGTTGAAGAAGAATATTTCAGACGTATAAAGTGCATAATTGAACAGTATGGAAATTATACGGTTCCACAGATCAACCGAAGTGTGAGTATATTTTTGCATTGTTTCAAAATTGCCAACATCAGCAGTTTTATGCTTTGGTGCGGATTTTAACTGATAAATTTTAATAAATATAGATCTAACAGGGTAGAGCATGCTCCACGGTTTATAATTGTGATTTATCTAATATTTTCCTATTGAACAATTTTGTAGTTGAACGGTAACATGACACAGGTCGAAAATATTGCTGACAATGGTGGTGTAAAAGTGGCATACCTAGCGTATAACCGTTGGGTCTCGAAAAATAAACCGGAAAAAAAATTACCTGGAATCGATAAGAACCCGAAGCAACTATTTTGGCTCAGCGTTGCTAATACCTGGTGCAGGAAAATAAGACCCGAATCTCTCCTCTCTGGGCTACGGAGTGACCCACACAGTCCTGCTGAGTTACGAATTTTTGGATCGTTTTCAAACAGTTTAGAATTTGCAAGAGACTTCGAATGTCCAGAGGGTTCAAGAATGAATCCGAAAAAGAAATGTCAAATTTGGTAAACTATCTACGAATACAATTCTTGGAAAGAATAATCATGTAAAATAGCTGTAAACGACGAAAAACCACATTGAAATTTTGGATCAGTACAGTAATAAAAAAAAATTTTTAAATATGTGAACCCTGCGCAACAACTTTCGAAATGCTTCATTGACTGAATATTACGGAAACAACTTTTAAATGATTTTGTAAACACTTTGAAATACGGTCCTCAGATTGAAAAGTAAATACCGAGTTTTCTTATATTTAAATGTGCTTGGTTTAGTAAATTTACCAAGAACCGACTGAAATATATGAATCACGGTCATAAGGGATTTCCCCTATGACCTCATGAAATCACGCACAGTTTCGATGATCTTATGCCAGTCAATTTGATGAAAATGACAGTATGGTCAATTAGCGACACCCCCAACTGAAAAAATCAAGGTCTCAACGTCTACAGTGCGCAATAGACGAGTTTGAAAACTATTGCCTCCTCTAGAGGTCCATCTAAATGTGAGTTTTTTCGTCATCTCGTTATGAACTCCAACCATATTTCACTACTTTATTTGTAGAGAAAATCTCTACTCTATTCAGTGTTGTCTACAGTTCGTAATTATTCATCCAATATTTTTCACCTATTTTATTTTGCGGCTGGATAGTTCAAACACACAAAATGAAAACGTTGCAGATAAAAAAGACATCAAAATAGCAACAGTCCGAGAGAAGCGAACTGCAAAAAAAAGTTATCCGGGACTGATGGGAATTCGAAGCGAATATTATTGTTGAGCACTGCTAATGTCCAAGGTGGTCGAAAATTACCCACGCATTTATATATATTAAAAAATATATTTTCTTATGACGATAAAAAAGACACTGACTACTGACTAGCTCGGATTCGAATATAACCGACGTCATCGTGTTGATTCACTAATACCAATTTAATTTAAAGAGATACGATAAGAGTCGCAACTACGAGTGTCCCAACCAATGCGTCACCCTCAACATACGCATGCGTGTTATATTAGACCTTAAATATAACGTTCTCGAAAGTCTATAAAATTCAATAATCGGTATTCATGACCCGAGACGCAGTAGTTACTCTAGCACATTCTTCAGTCATGGAAGTAAACAGCTACATTGTTTGTCGCATGTTAATCTAACTTCAAACCCCAAAAGTGATAAGTCGGCCCAAATTCGGCTTATTTACTAAGCAATCGAATTCCCAGACAAAATTCGTTCCCAATTCATGCGCATAGATGCTCTGTTATCACTTATCCTCACGAGTGTATAAACCCGCGATTTTTCAGAAAGAATCGCACTTCGTTCCGTACTTCGTGTTGCGATTGTAACTGTTTGCAGTAGTTCGGTTTGCCAGGCAGTTTGCTATCTTTTTCCTCCAAAGTAAGTAATTTATTAATAAAGGTATTTGAATCTTTCCGCGTAAGTGTTTCGTGTCGTACTCTCTATCGTCTAAATTTGTCGCATAATATTTGATAAAATTTGGTAATCACATTCTTATTAGCTTTGATTTTTGATACCGTTTCAATGCTTGAGAAATTTACTTGCTTGACTATTCCGGTAAAAAGTCTTGAGTACAATAGGCGGTTTCTTGTTTTATCATTACGCCGAAAAAACGAAGGAATGATACAGAATATTCATAGGAAATCGAGGCTTGGACACGTGGACGACGTGGGACAAGAGATCATCATGCGGTAAGTTTTCCAATCGCCCAATCCATCGCCAATCAAACGTTGTCAACGGTCAGAATATTAAAAAAAAAAGAGGATCGTCTATTTAAAAACGGGAAGTATTAAAGAATTCACAACAAATGTAAGAATCGTGAACGGGAGTAAATGTACTACATTTTGTTTACGTGCGAGCCATTGCAAAATCCAAATTTTCTCGATGACTTGTACTATTTTCGAAGTTTATACTGAAACAATGATAAATTCAAAATTCAAATAAAGAGGACCTTGCGACGCTCTAGCTAAGACGCACGTCAGCGACTAGACCAGAGCGCCGGTCATGGGTCCCGGCATGTCATCAAGTTCAAAGAAAAGGGGATATTGACCAATCTTGAGTATAGATACGCAACGCGACTTGCTTTTTCCGTTCGACAGCTATATTTTTAACACTTGGTGTGAAGACGCTATCACGTTTCCAGACAACGAAAAGCACCATAACATTTGGCTTGTGATATTCTTTGTGATACATCCAATTTTATGATTGGTTCACGAACGGTCATCAAATAGATTTTTCTCAACTTAGTTGAGATGCTGAAATGTGAATGATATATTTGCACATTCAATTGCCATTGTATTCATCAACATGAATATTTGTTGCAGAAATGGAAAATGCTCAAAATTCACCCATCTGGCCCGTTGGTTGACAGTATTGAAGTTATTCATACTCCTGATATGTGATATTCCATCGTTCACGGAGGGGAGATCCGTATCAAATCCCTGCAGCGACTCAGACGCAACTAACGGTCTGTATAAAAAAAATTGGTAGTAATGACTGTCAGAAATATGTCGGCTTCTCTTTATTCGATTCCAAATTTATCGATGATGTTAAGAAAGCACAAATATTCGGACTTTACTCCTTCCAAGACAAAACTATTTTGTAAAACGTGTTATCTCATGGAATCTCGTTGAACGTTACACAAAACTTTAACACACGTTCCAAAGATCGCTTAAATTCTGTGAAATATTCGAAGATGAATCGCATATAGTAAAGGGTTGTCATGTATGTCTTAAATTTTATGCAGCAAATATGGGAATTCAGTCAAGATGAAATAACTAATAAAAAAATTCAACAATTTCAGGTTATCCTGATGACATATGCGTAAAGCCAGAATGCATACACTCTGGTACGTAATGGAATTCAAATAACTGTAATAACAATGAATATTTTATTTCCCATATTCGCTATGAAGGTGATTCAGAAAGATGTTGGCGTCATTGTACTTTTCCTAATAACATAACGATCTTGACAGAAGTCCTTTCAAAAGCTTGGAATATTTTTTACTTATTTGGCATTCAATCAATAGTAACTTTCAGGTCACGGGTAAACTGTTCATATGAATTATTTAATCTTCAGCATCAGCGATCCTAAAGAACATGGACCCCACCGTTGATCCGTGCGACGACTTCTATCGTTATGCTTGTGGTGGTTTTATCAATGAAACAATCATACCCGATAGTCGGAATGTTCTAGACAGCTTTAGCTCTGTGTCTCAGAATCTGTATGACCAGCTGAGATTAATTATGCAAGGCAAAATTGAACCCAATGAACCACGACACACTAGGCTAGTCAAAAATCTCTACAAGAATTGCATGAATAAAAGTGAGTATTCAATTGTTGAGAGCAATGTAATAAAAGTACAGTATTTGTCGAAGCACACGAGCTCTTTTTTTCCTAAACTGACATTCTTATGCGCATTATGAATATTTTGCCGTTGGACAAAATATTAATAATGCGCATTAAAATACCGATTTCAATATCAATCAACGGAATATGTTTTCAGCCGCAATAGAGGCCGCAGGACTCAAACCTCTTCACGTACAATTGGATAGACTGGGAGAATGGCCAGTTGTCCTTGGGGATAATTGGACAGAAGATAACTTCGACTGGCGGAACGCGATTTATAAATTTCGGAATGCTGGCTTATCCCACAATATACTCATCCCAGTTCACGTTGGAACAGACGCGAAGAACAGGACAAAACGTGTCATTTATGTACATGCAATTCACTCGATCAAAAGAATTCATAAAGAGATTTGAGCTGACCGCGCTGTAATTCATACTGTTTTATTTCCTATTGCATAGCTCACTCAACCGGTTGCGGGATATCTAGGGGGTGGCGCTGATAGCATAATCCTTGATGCCTATTACGAATTCATGATTGACATAGCTGTGATGCTCGGTGCTGATGGCAAGCGCGCTCGGGCGGAACTCTTAGATCTATTGATTTTTGAGCTCGATCTGCACCAGGTATGGATGTCCCTGAAATCCTTAATGAATTCGCGTCATTATTATTCGAACATTTTCAGTTCTCAATTCTTGAGCAAAGATAATTCTTCTTCGCTATTATAAAGATCAAATTGGGGAGTGATAAACAACGCAACGCGACGCAGCTCTACAATCGCATGACACTGAAGGAGTTGTCAATAATGTACCCAAGTACACCGTGGAAGGAATATCTCAGCAGATTGTTACCATCATCAATCACCATTGGAGATGACGAGGTTGTTATCGTAAATGTGCTAAGCTATATTGCCCAATTGGAAGATCTTTTGAAAGCTACTCCAAAAAGAATACAAGCGAACTACCTCACGTGGTTAGCTATAACGGATTTACTGCCGCATCTTAATGACGCCATACGTAGCAGGCTGCAGATGTTCTTTTCTGTATTTACCGGAAATACTGAAAGAAAGACAAGATCCCAGGAATGCACAAAAACTGTACTCGATTTTCTTCCGCTTGCCTCCAGTGCAATGTACGTTAGAAAATATTTCAACCAAGAGGCCAAAAGAAATACTGCCGAAATGTTGACGAACATCAGACAGCAATACAGCCTTACTTTGAGTCAGGTATGTATCCACTCTTTATGCACAGAAAGTCTTGATGTATATATGCTCACCAGAAGAATATTGAATCATGAGTCATCCAATCAAACAACGGGATGAGGTATTAAGTTTCTTCACTTCAGACCCATTTCTCTAACGCTTTATCGGTTTCCTTTCTCCTGTGAGACCCCCAAAAGTGGTGTCCACTGCCAGTTTTTCCTGATGCGCTACTGTATCGCATCTGGGCGAGAACCGAGACAAATGGTGAAAAACTCAGCCAACACAGGCGACTATATTTGTTCCGAGTTCCGGTTGATTAGCACCTCCGAAAACTCAGAAAAACTATCTCACGTGTGCGTTAATTGATACGTTAGTCGACGCAAAGCTAAGCATTCACTCGACAGAGTATTGCCCTCAGTCACCGTCAGTCTCATCCCATAGTATTTACGTCCATTCCCACTATACTAAAAACATCTCAAAAGGTGAACTACCGATATAATAACCAGCATTCCAGCCGGGTATAGTGATTTCAATCAAAGTGAACGAGAAGCAGAATTAATGAACAAAGAACGAATAAGACGAAAAACATACAAATACTTTTGTCACTGAAATTTATGCTGCAAATCCTGCATACCCTCATAATAATTTATCCAAGCCAATATTTCAAAATATACTGTCAACCAATATTGCGATTATCTGATCAGGATTGAATGAGGCAGATATGGGTACCATCACTGTTTTTTTTCAAGTCCATAAAGGTGGCCAGTTGTTTATAAAAAGTTTATTTCTTAACTTTTTGGGAAGTATTTACAAAAAAAAAAATCATCGGATAATACGGTCAGATAACGAATCGATAGATCGGCTGGATGGATGAAAAAACACGGATGAAGGCACTGGATAAGCTCAATACGATGGTCAATCATACCGCGTATCCCGACGAGCTGTTCGACCCCGAAAAAATGGATGAGTTTTACAAGAAACTTGAATTGTCCGGGGACAACTATTTCGAGAGTTTATTAAACTTGACGTTATTCAATACTGAAAAGTCGTTGGGTAATTTGCATGAACCCGTGAACAAAACTGATTGGATATCTCACGGAAAAGCCGCTACCGTTAATGCGTTCTATACTGCGGCGGAGAATAGTATTCGTAAGCATATTGATTTACATAAATGTAGCATAAAAATCCTCATGTTGGGAACAATTAAAAACACAAATGGCCGATATTATATTTTGTACAGAATTGCCAGCCGGTATTCTACAAGGTGTTTTCTTTAATAACGATCGCCCAAAATATATTAATTACGGTGCCATCGGATTTGTTATTGCCCATGAATTGACACACGGATTCGACGACGTCGGCAAACAATTTGATAAGGATGGTCATCTTATAAACTGGTGGGCACCGTTAACTGATAAAGAATATCTGCAACGTGCGCAGTGCATTATTGAACAGTATGGAAACTATACCGTTCGAGAGTTGAACCGAACTGTGAGTGTATTTTTGCATCGTGCCTTAAGAATGAGAGATTTGTCAGGTTGTTTCAAAACTTTTGATGTGAACCGTTCTATGCTTTGGTAGCAACTTTAACGGATACATTGGAAAAATGTCAATTGAATATGACATAAGATTCTGTATAGCTTAATAATTGTGGTTTATCTGATATTTTTTTGTTTGATCCAATTCGTAGATCAACGGTATTGTGACACAGGGTGAAAATATTGCGGACAATGGTGGCGTGAAAATTGCATATCTAGCCTATGACAATTGGGTCTCGAAAAATAAACCGGAAAAAAAATTACCTGGAATCGATAAGAACCCGAAGCAACTATTTTGGCTCAGCGTTGCTAATACCTGGTGCAGGAAAATAAGACCCGAATCTCTCCTCTCTGAGCTACGGGGTGATTCACACAGTCCTGCTGAGTTTCGGATTATTGGCTCGTTTTCGAACAGTTTAGAATTTGCAAGAGACTTCGAATGCCCAGAGGGTTCAAGAATGAATCCGAAAAAAAAATGTCAAATTTGGTGAATTATCAATGGGTGCAATCCTTAGAGAGAATAATACAACTGTTAACTTGACGACGGTCATTTTAATTTGACCATCCTTCTTCATAAGCACGTTAAGAAAAACAAGAAAAAATGATTGAACAGAGAGGTCAATTGGTGTGGAAACTTCAATCTCAAATATTTAAATTCGTGTAAGGAAAACAATTTGGTATTATTCACTCATTTGTGATAAGACACTGACAAGAACGTCAGTTTGGTCATGTTGAGACCTTAATAAATTATGTTTCAGAAATGACTATGTTATCGTTTGACTTTTTCCGAACTAATTTCATCTAGAAAACGGCAACTGAAAGTAGTCACAAAAGACTGTTCGTTCGAGCCTTAATGGGTTCACCAGAATTCATAAGCCCTGTATGGGAGAAATAAAAAACTTGACAAGGTCTCGCCTTTCAGACCGGAACACGAGAAAAATAAAAAGATTCGCATTCAAAAAACGGTGTGGTCTAGATACGTCAAGAGTCGACGTAAAAGTAAGAATTGTCTCCTCGAGATCCTCCAGTTTCCAACGCATTGTGGTAATGTCTCTGAGAATTCATGGCCGTCTTCGTCCGAGCGCACTTTTTTAGCTTCGTTTTTTTTTTTTTCTATACCCCGAGCATCGCAAAACGAGTAACGATCAATTGGGTTATGTCAGAAAAAAAAATAGTCCCTAAGATTAACAACCAGTCATTGACGTTTCAATGTATTGACTCGGATCCAACGTAACAGCCCGTTAAAAGTACATATCGAGAAAAAAAGTCTCCTCATCTCGTTGTTGAAATGTCCTCGTGGTTAATAGTAGAAACATTTTTCTTTCGTGCTTTGACGGCAATCTTTATGGCGGAAGTAATTTCATCCCGGCACAGTCTGTTGAAAAATAATATGAAACGAAACTTTTCTGATAGTTCGAAAAACACAAATAACTTAGCATCGAAAGACTTCCATGCTACTCATCGTGAAAAGTTTCCATTGGAATCGCAACTTCTGGAGCCCGATGTGGTCAGTTATAAATGCTGTAATAATGTTTCTAATTATTTTTAAACTACAAAAATTCATTGACATAAAACTTCTGTCAATAAAAAAATAAAATAAAGTAAGCAGAAATAATGATATTTTGAATATGTTCGATCGTAGTTTTTAGATTTGGTGAATAACTTGAGCCTCGTCGAGTATCATCGTAATGCGATTAGCCAATGGAACTTCGAGAGCAATATAACAAATGAAACGAGAGCAGCGGCGGTAAACTTTTGCTTTTTTGGCCTCGATATTGGCGTTAGAAGTATTTTAACGTTAGGAAGTTAAATTACCAGATTTACATTTACAATACACACGATAAGTACTTATTTCTTCTGTGCGCGCAACGATTCGAAACGTTTGAACGATTTCAATCGCAGTTAAGTTCTTCGGAGCGTCTTGCCGGATTCCAGAGATTAATTTGGCGAGCAGCCATGCAGTACGACTGGAGAAATTTCAACGAATCTACTAACTGGAAGAGGCAATTCGAGATGCTAGCTGTCCTTGGTGTAGCAGCCTTGTCTGATAAGAAATTCACCAGGGTAATTAAACACACGTGTGATTTAATTAATGCGCTGGCAATTTCGTCTCAGTAACCATTTTTTTTTTCTCATACAGTTGGATACACTGATCAATGAAATGGAAACGATATACGGTACAGCGACTATAGCACCGTATAAAAAGCCTGAAAAAAAATCGCAAACAAAAAATCGCAAAGAAAATCGAAAATCAGAAAAAATTATAAAAAAAAATTTGCAAATGAAATTCATGGGAAGAAAAAAAAAATCCGATAAAAATGCCAAAAAATCAAACTTCCAGTCAAGACTAATCCGAAAAACATATCTCCAGAGTGAGAAAAAAGAAAAAAATAAGAAATCAGTGAAAGGTGGAAAGTCGAAAAAACATTTTCGGGAAAAACTTAGACTAGAGCCAGGTTAGTTGATTATTTCAATGAATATGTGTCTCCAAATGCGAAGTAAGAAATATGAATATAAAGTTGAACGAAAAAATGAGAAATTTATCAAAAATTTAATCGAAAGAAATAATTTTAATATCGGTGGCTCTGAAATTTTTTATTTATGGGATTCAGTATTATTTCACGAAGGTACTTTGAAAGTTAAACTTGCACGCAGATCTTCAGGAGGTCATGGCGACGTCAGAAGATCCCGAAGTGTTAGCGTACGTATGGAAAGCTTGGCACGATGCCACAGGTAAGAGGATGAAGAAGCAATATGTCGAGTATGTTGGACTGATGAAGGAGGTGGCTTTGTTGAATGGTAAGAGCTTCTACAGAATCTTTTCACATACTCTACAACACTCGTTTTACCTTCTCATAACTGTATCTGCGAGATCGTAGATCTCTTCGATGTTACGGATAAGGTGAATACACCAGAGTAAGATGCTGACCAAGGAAATTTCACGTTACTTTATACCAAATTCACGCTCAATAATTATAAAGAATAAAGTAATACAGCTCGTATCGACTCTATCAAAAAAATTCAATTTTCGTGTTTTTTTTTTTTTCACCTTCACTATTTAGAAATATACAATCTATAGACAGTATAATAATAACCGAACGAAAGCAAATGGGCGATTGAATGATTACAAAAGAATCACAATTTCAGGTTCATTGCGAAACTTCAAAAAATTTGACGTTCATTGAATGATTCATTTTTAAAAAATTCATTGTATCACTGAACAAAAAAAAATGGAATCTTCGCTACAAACGATATTTTTACTTAGGATTTCCATCAGCTGGAAAATATTGGACAAGCTCATACGACGATCCCGATTTCGAGAATACGATAGAACAACTTTGGAAGGAAGTAAAGCCTCTTTATTTGCAACTACACGCTTACGTGAGAAATCGAATTCGAGCCAAATACGGAACTAAGAGAGTACCGAAGAGCAGTAATTACATACCGGCACACTTGCTAGGTACTCGCGTGTCTATTAGCCGGTCAATTATCTCGTTATTGTATTTTTATATCCGAAGCGAAAGTTAAAAATGATGCGAAAGTACCTCGGAAAAGTGCGATCGTGTTCACGCGTTTAAAAAGTTATTGCTATACGTTTACAAATAAAAAACGAATGGCCTGACATCTCCGATATATGAAGCACAGAAAAAATTCAGTTCATTATAAAAGTCAAATAAGCTGAACTCAATCGAAATTCGATAAAAATAAAAATGAGTGGAAACTAATTGTTTACCAGCTTTAACACTTGATCGAATTTGAAAAAAAATAAAATTTTTATGTCAGGCGATATGTGGGCTCAATCATGGATTCATGTACAAAAGTACGCTCTTCCCTATCCGAAGCTCAATGGACACGATTTGACGGCTGCTCTCGTCAAAAAAGTGAGCGATCCCAAATTTATCAAATTTCTAAATTTTCATTATTTTTTTCCGATGCGAATATGAGAATTCATCATGCCCATTAATAATGTGCGATTTCACTGCACAGAATTATACACCGTTGAAATTTTTCAAACTTGCCGAAGATTTTTTTCACTCTATTGGCTTCACGTGGCTGCCTCCAGGTTTTTGGACCAATTCGATAATAGAACGTCCCAACGACAAACGAGAGATGGTGTGCCACGGTTCCGCTTGGGATATGTTCAACGGCAAGGATTTTCGGTAACGCCTATATTAATAAAAATCGACTGAAGCAAATGTAATAATTGAACAAAATTGATAGAGTTGCATTTGAAAGAAAAATTGAGAAACAAAAATCGAAGATTTAACGTGCGTTAGGGTTTAGCCACAAAAAAAATACGATCGCAGGATCAAGATGTGCACTCGCGTTACGTACGAGGATCTTGTAATAGTACACCATGAAATGGGCCACGTGTACTATTACATCGAATACAAAGATCAGCCTGCTGTTTTTCGAGAAGGTGCTAATCCTGGTACGTCTCAAAAGTTCCAATGAATTTAAAAACTCAACAATCTCCTGGGAGATTTGAAGAGGAATGTCAATTTGAAAAAAAAATCTGATTTCATTGTTGAATTATTAGTTTTTCCACTGATTCCATAGCTGAATTTATCCTCGAGTGATTATCCAACGAATATTCTTGTAATTTTAACGTTTTCTCAGTCACTTTATTGGTCTCAAACTCATCATTTTTTGGATGACCTCAAATCCGGCATCTTCGGGATAAAACGACACTTTTTCTCTGTTTTTCAATTATCTAGCTTGTTAAGAATGTCTTTCGTGGTAAAATTCATTTCGTCATATACTTAGGATTCCACGAGGCGATCGGTGACACGATTGCCCTCTCAGTATCCTCACCCGTCCATACATCAAGGTTGGGCTTGACCGAGACCGAGACGTACGACACTCGCGGTGACATGAATTTTCTGTTTGTCATGGCCCTGCAAAAGGTTGCTTTTTTGCCGTTCGCGTATTGCGTCGACAAATGGCGATGGATCGTCTTCGGCAATAACACCTTGCCCGACAACTACAACGGTCTTTGGTGGCAATTACGGTACACACTTTTGTTTTCTCTTTCTTGACCTCGCTCCGGTTGCCATTTCAGGACTTACACATCCTCCGTCCTTAGAAGCACTTTAGAAAAAATTCAACTTCGTTTTCATTCAACAGAGCAAAGATTCAAGGCATAGAACCACCCATCGATCGCACCAAAGATGATTTTGATCCTGGATCAAAATATCACATTGCTGCAAGTGTCCCATACATAAGGTGATTGCCACAACAAAATTAACATTCATCTAAAAATTCTCCATTTCACGATTATACGAGATTTTTTTTTCTCATTCATTTATTTCTATAACGACATATCTTTTTGCTAATTATTATTATAATTATTGTTATTATATTTCCTGTAATATTTGAAACACCGATGATGTGTTGTTCAATGATTTTCAGGTACTTTGTTAGTTTCATCATACAATTTCAATTTTTGGAAGCTGCATGTCTCGCTTCTGGCGGCTACGAGCCAGGAAATCCTCAGAGACCTCTGTATCGATGTGATCTTTATGGCAATGCTGAAGGTGGTCTAGGACTGAGGTAATACCGTAGGGAAAGAAAGTGAGGTCTTAAGCCTAATCTTTATCCCTTCAAGGAGCCACAAAGTATGCTCATACGTTCTGTATCCATTTCGTACGTGAATTTTGAATTCGAATGAGACATTTTCACGCATTAGGAAAGCGGATGGAATTATTTGACTGTCTACGTACGAAAAAAATTTCTGTTAAAAGATTCTTATCACAATTAAATTTTAGTTCAGAGGTTACTTGCGTAAATTAATGCCAAATTTCTTATCGCTCTTCTTCAATTTTTCCAACTCTTTTCACTCTTGCTACGTGAGCTTATTGATGAATAATGGTTTGAAAATTTAATTAAATTTTTTTTTTTTTTAAACCCTTCAGACAAATGATGAAGCTTGGATCAAGCAAACCCTGGCCGGATGCGATGGAGGGATTTACTGGATCCAGGACAATGCAGACAAAAGGCTTTCTTGCTTATTTTCAACCTTTGTATCTCTGGTTGCAAAATGAAAATCACAGAAAAAACGAGACCGTGGGATTTTAGTTTTGGCAAAATACTTTGCATAAAATTTGATTTGATGAATTTCAAAATGAATAATTGTTTTCCTAAAAGAGTTAGAAATAAAAATATTTATCCTCATATCAAAACTTGATAAATAATTTTAATGTTTATCCTTCGAAAACTATGAATGTCAGTTATCATGCTATCAACATTTTTTCAATCGATACATTCATAAGATTTTATAATTCATTCTCTAAATTACATAAAATTCAACATTTACGATTCCTGTTTTTTCATTTCTCTGACGTTTGAGCTCTTTGATCCTCGAACAATTCTCCTATTTCAGCTTCCAGAAACTCGTGGATATAAATTAGCATTTTCGCTCGGCGAGCCATCTCTCGGTGCGCACTTCAACCGAGTAGATTAACAGAAGTATCCGAGCAGTTGGACTACGTTGATATAGTTTTTCTATTCCCTTGAAGTTTTATACACGAGCAGACGCGAGTTTAACATTTCACGGTAACAAAAATACAGCAAGAAATCTGCCAGTGTACTCGCTTATCGACTGGATCATTAGGTTCCAGCCGAACCTAACAGATGGCAGTTACTACTAGTTCGGAGTTGCGTATGCAACAGGATCGCATGGGATGAATAATCTCCGACGTTTCTTTTCATATTTCATAAAAAAAAAAATTATTCAATGCAAAACGCCACAATTGATGGAAAAAAATGGTTTCCAATTCTCAACATTGAATAACATGTAAATTATTTTTTCATATCTTTCCAAGCAAACGTTTGAATATTGAAAATAGAAAAGAAAAAAAAAAAGTACACGATTTTGTAGTGACGAAATTCTTCTACCATTAAAATTTGCAGGTAATCGAAGATCATTATCGACTAATTCATAAAAAATAAAAAATCAAAGATACACTCAGAAAAGTAATTCGTTGATTAAACAAATTTTTTTGTTGGTTCAACAAATCGTGACGAACAAAATGAAATTGGCTGACCCATCCAAAAATTTGGTTGATTCAAACATTCAATTCGTTGGCTCAAATAAATATTTTCCATTACAACAAAAACATCGTTGAATCAACAAAAGTTCTTTCGAATCAACAAATTTAATTTGTTCACCGCATGATTTGTTGATCGAACAAAAAGTTTTGTCGGATCAGCAATTTTTTTTTTTCTTTTTTCTCAGTACATGCTCAAATTATAGTGCGAATTTTTGAACATTAAAAACACATACTCTTTCACTTGATCAACACTTCGATTTGTTATTCACAACTTCGAGTTGACATTATTTCGTCAGAAATGTTGCAAACTTTTAGCCAACAGCGTGGAAATACGAATAGGCGGACTCGTTTACTTGCAGAGTCTAATTCTTTCATTCCTCGCAGATGTTCGCCACTTTCACACGTAAGCGTGTATACGGGACTTGCTGTATGTATTCGCCATAATATTGGCACCGTGATCGGGAGAGCCCCGATCCGATCAACTCGGACTTGGGGCACGTCCATTATGCCTGTTTTCCTTTTTACCAATTCGAAAAGTAAGGCGGCCATTACTTCATGTAGCCTGTAATATACGTATACTTCATTGTTGTTGCATTGCGGTTATGCATCTTGCAGCGCAAAAGACTCCACGTATTATTTCACCGCATACCTGTGCGGAAACATTACGTGTCTACGTCATAGACTCTCCGGGTCACGTATAGAAACATACGTAATTGTCAGAAAACAGTTCAATTCTTACAACATATTTGTTTCAACCTTCATATCAACAAAAACTGATAAATATTTGTCCTCAATCTGAAGAATTATGTTTTAATATATTGTTTAAGAAAAATAATAATTTCATTCTCGAGATACAGTAACTGAATGACAGCTAGCTGTCATTCCTGGTTCTCTTTTCATACATCAAAAACAATTTTGAATAATTTTTACAGGCACATGCCTCTTGAGCATCATTTGGAAATATACGATTTAAAAAAGAATAAATTTTAATCACAAATTCGAGATATGAGCAAATGGAAATCGTTGGGCGTGGTACCCTCAATTAGAGCTTGATGGGTAATTGAGATAGTTCGCTCCTTGGAGGCTAATTTCGTCTCGAAAATAGTTATATTAGTTTTAATAAATTTTATGTGTCCATCAATGAAATTTCGCAGAGGATAATGTTAAAATTTTAGTGCAGACGAGAATTGAAAAGATTTTCTAGTAGGATGCTCTATGTTTGGGTAGATTATTTCATCGGAGTTTATTGGGCATGAATATTATTTTTAGTGCCATAATTTTGTATGCACTCGAAGTCGAGTAAAGTGGATTGAAATTTATAGGTAAAATGAACATTCAACACATTCATATAGATAAAGTTGTTTATTGAAGTATATTAGACCTAATGGAGGAAAAAAATATTTAAAAAAACTGTAAAATATAGTGAAAAGTTAAACTAAATCTGTGTGTGGGTCAGGACCTGTGAGGTGCGATAAGATATTTAGCGAGTAAGAACTTCAGTGGTTTGAATTGTAGAGTGCACGATATGAATGATAGGAAACCCCTATAACTTTCTCGTTGACTCACTTTCAATGCAGCATAATGTTGGTTAGAAGAGACTTTATTTTCTAGTCTCCGTTGTGATTTGTCTAACCCATTAAAAATACAGTTGCATTTCAATGGATACAAAATACATTTTGACAAATGAGGAGTACGTTGACCTGGCCCTCATTGCTCCGGTATTTCAATGGACTGGCGGCTTATGTTACGTTTGATCGGTCGATTCATTTTCAAGTGATGAACGTTAAAGCGAAAAGTATCGAGATAGCTTACTCCTGCATAAACGTCAACGTTGTTCAATGTAACAGGGCACAAAAATGTCACTGTAATATCGTAGGCGTTAAACATATCGATTCTTACATCTACCACTGGCTTAATCGTTCTTTCTTTGCCTTTTTTTTTCAATAATGTCTGAAATTCCGGTTCTTGAGGTTTTTTGCTCGAGTTGTTGTTTTTTTTTTTTTTGTTGTCGAATGACTGAAAACTGCTTCAGCTGTTGACCGTTCGATGATGTATGTGTATCTGATCTAAACTGGTACGATTGCTGGCCCGGGTCCAGCCTTCGGTCTGAACATTCGCCAGAAATTTCGAAACTCTGAGCTAACTACTCGATGGAAAAAGGAGAATGTGTATGCGGCTATTAGAGCCGAAAGACAACCAACCACGACGCTCTCGAGGTTCTTTCGATTTATTGGCTGTTTAGTTAACAAAAAATCATTTAATATCTTTCGTGATTTACGATCACATGACTAATCAATTTTTTGAGTTACGGGAATCCGGGTTATATGATAATTGCGGTTATTAATAACTTATGAGAATCCTGATGTCGTGTCACCATAAATTCTCAATCCACTTTTTATTAATCCATGCATCAGAATCAAAAAGCAATTTTTCTTTTTCACAATAATTTTTCCAAAGTTCCTCCATCGGTTTGCATTCGATTCAATCAACATTTGAGAGAATTCCTAAAAAATCGACGTTCAGGAATTGATAAAGAAATAATCGAATAACGAGAATTCAGGTCACGCAATGATTCAGATTAGAGCTCATCAGAATCCTGAAATGAAATGATTCACCAGCATTTTACTGTCATCAAGACTCCATTATTAGCCATTTTTAAAAATACATACCCATTCAGATTGGATATCAGATTATTCAACAAAATTTGTAATCGAAATAAATTATCGAAAGATTTTTCAGCTAAAAATACAACGAAATTCATTTTTGAACGAGGATCAAAACTTCTATCCAATCAATTCGATCGGTAAATGAACAAAATTGAGGTTCAAGTGTAACGAATGATAAGCCAAGGTCTACCTGCGACGAGGGACATTCGCGAGGGAGGGCAAAAGGAAAAAAAAAAGAAAACCTCTCCAATCATAACGAAGTGCATTCGAAGGTAAATGGTCCCGACCTCGAAAAAAAAAATAAAACTGTCAGAACAAGCGTGCAAAATACGTAGAAAAAAAGAAAAATGGCATTCCCACAGCCAATTAGGCTGATTCCGATGAGTGTAGAATCGCCTTGTTTAATTGGTTCGTAATTTCCTCGATGTGTCATATACGTACGGGCGTAGACCGTGAACTGAATCCGTTCGCAAACGGAAGGAAGTAAAAAGATTCATAAGGATATGAACGGAAAAAAAAGCAATAATGGTATTAATAATCATAAAATTTATACTGCGAGACCGACTCTTCCGACAACCGTGCTAATAACGTTAGTGTATTCTCTTGGCATTAACAGAGAGAGAGAGAGAGAGCACTTGAGTATCTCGACCTTCGTCTACGCCTGTCCCGTCCCGACCGTTCAATGGCGACAAAACCACTAATTGATTTTCGATACCCTAAGGCACGAAACAATTTAATTGCTATAGCAGATCACGATAGCGAATAGATCACTCTGTGATTGCATTTTACAGCAATGGATTACGTGCTGGACCACATGAGCGAACTGGTCTCTCCCACTCTAATGGTCATTTGTATACCGTGACACTTGGGAGAATATTCGGGTTACCGTGCACCGGAGTGTATACGATTAACGTTTCAATATGTTTCGTCGTTTCAGGAAGTGTTTCATATACAGTATTCGGACGTTTGGAGGACCAGCTTTCAAAAGTAGAAACAGGCACATTAACGTTATTACGTTTGATTCTCCACTTCCATTCGATACAAACGATCGCACCTTGCTGCCCCAAGGGCGGAACTAATGTTAATACGTATTATGAAGCTACAGCTTATGGGCAGAGGCTTGGAAAATGAAATCTGGGTTATGTCAATTGAGTTATTGTGATTAGAGGCTCGCCTTGGCTTCCATACAACAATTCAGAAAGAGTATATTATAATTGTTGACGATAATAAGAGGACCTTATGATTATCGGAAGGTTCTCGTGACTGATTATCGATGGAAATTTATCGGTGCAACCATGAATAATCGTAGTTGCTCTTAATTAGGTTGAATTCTTGAAAAATTAGTAAATCTGTTGACAGGCTATGCGGATGAATTCAGTGATGAAAGTTGATCAACAAAAATAGCCAGGAACAAACTGTTAGATTTCGGATCGAATTTTACGCGAAGAAGATTAGTCCTACCGAGACGTCTCCCAGGAAGTTCCGCATAGTCCAGGGTTTCCGGGAGTCTTCTAGATCCATCGATAGTGGAGTCCAGCTGAGACTCTTTCCGAAATTTCCTGAAAAGTCTTTTGATCCTTCTTGATTGCTTTTCGAGATTTTCGCCGGCCCTCTTGCCCAGTTTTTCCAACAAGTTTTTCCGAAAGTCTTGCCCAGACTCATCGGAAAGTTTTTCGCTAATTCCCACTAAGACTCATTCCAAAACTTTTTCAAATTCTTTTGAAAAAACCGTTGATGTCAATGGCACTTGGTCTTGCCTCGAGTCTCCAGGTAATACAAAAATCATTTTTCCGGTTCACCATCATTCATCATCACCATCGATCCATCTGTGCATGAAAAGAGAAAAAAAACATATCTCGGACACTCTTGAAAAACATTTTGGTGTCTCTCGATAACAATTTCAGGAAATCCCGGAAAGAGCGTGAATATACTTCTGCCATATTTATCCCGATGTCCGTTATTAGCTTGTTTATCGTAACACGTATGGAGACTTGCGAAATCAATAACAGAGATTCGATGTTCAGATTAGACATGCAGAGTTGGCACGTGGAATGGATTTTTTTATTAATTTTTTTTTTTTTTTTCATGTATTCTTAAGACACACATTACTAAACTCGATCAATTCTTTCATTCGCCCGCTCCAGTACATTCTTTCTCTACTTAAAATGTCTTGTTCCGGCGTATCAAGGGCTACGGGAATGTTATTGGATATGCGTGACGGCGGTTCAGGGACAGTCATTGTTTAGCTCACGCATGTTTTGTCATTTCTGTCACTTGCGTAGCCCGAGAGAACGTATCAAATAGAGCAATATAGAATATTATACGATATTTATTATTGCAATTCTTATAACATTAGCAATGACAATTCATCACCAAAATAATATTACAAACAATTGTATTAACCGATAGGATAACGACACATTTTTGTAACTCAAATGATACGAGTTCTGTGTTGAACCAACGAGAAATCTGCAACAAGAAAAATCATCATTACATTTTCGAATATGGATTTTCAATTTTTCTTTGAAAGCCTTATAACGATTCGTAGATACAAGAAAAAGTCTCTTTCCCGATATAGATCCGAGAACATCCCGTTTTTCCACGAGTCGTTCTTTATTCAACGAACCTTCGAGCAGTGAATGACGATTGGTCACGCAGCTGTTATAATTGAAGGATAATTTGCTCCGTCGAATCGAACAATGTATTTTTCTTAAGAATAAGGAATGGATGTTACATCTACGTGTGTGCATTATGCATGAATATATATTTTAATTCATATATGTGTGTAGATATATTTTGATTGGAAATCGCAAGAAATCCGCGATACGGTATAAATAATTAACGTTGCTATTGACAGTCAGCCACGACAGTCGTCATCATTATTTTTTTTTTATTTTTTATAATCAATCTCGCAGTGAAAAACATTGAATGAGGTAACGTAATCGAGCGATCAATGATTGCCGAGTTTTTAGGATTTCGATAATTCGTTAAATCTCGCCCGAATCTCGGGCGATCAATGACCTCGTGATATTCATTTAAGATTTTTAACAAATTGAGGCTATGTCGAATTGTTCAGGGCCTCGCATTCTCCTGTTCGATGCGAGGTACTCATTCACGAAGCGGTGAACAAGTCCGCTGTAACAAATCCTCGTTTCATGGTCACGTGTCATAAAAGCAATTAAAATTTTATAAATCATTATTTCGTTATGACAACGCGAATGAAAATTTCGATGCGAGTTACATTGAGAAATCGAATGTACCGTATCGAATGAAAAAATTGAATGAATATCACTGTGACGAACAAATGAATTTATCGGAAACAACAAAAAAAAAACTGATTTTCAAACTCATCAGCTCTTTTTTACTCTGAAAACGTTTAGTATCAACATAAATGAAAGAAAAAAAGAAAACTGTTATATCCTCGTTACACATATGGTTCAAGACCTCAAGCCTGCATATATCATTTATCGAATAACTTCAGGTCCTTTCTAACGGGAGTTCGCCAATCCGATTACACTCCCCTGCACCACGTATACGAATTCATAGAGTTTGTTCTTGCGTATTTGTGAGTGTGTGTGTGTGTATGTGTGTATATATGTCAAATGTACAACACACCGATGGAAAATAATGCTTGAACGTTAGAAAAATCATTTCCTGTATTATTTCGAGTGTTGAATTAAGGTTAATACGCCCTTTCGAATCTCAGAAATTCTATGACGTATGACTTTGACCCGAGGCCGACCGTAAGGGACACTCAGCACCGTAGTTGCAGCCAATTAAATCACTTCCACTGTTATTACACACCATTTTGTAAGGTCTACATGTGTATTTGTGTATGTCTATACGAATAAGGCAAATATGAATATCTGCAAGTACCGCGTGATGCTAAAACAACGTTACAACAATGATCACGGAAGCAGCGTAATTACTTTCACCGTCTCGGACATTTATCCTGGATATTGCAATTGCAAAAATTCACGATGGATTATGAGAGGATATTGCACCTAACGCAACGGATTCAAACTGGTGAAATGATCTGCAAAATTCCAGCTCCGGTGTCTTACGGTATATGCGTGAAAGTTTTTTATAAATTTATAGAATATTCATTAATACACACTTTTTTTGAAAAATTTTATCATAATTTTATGAATTAGAAATTTTTCAACGACTCCGATGAAAAGGGAAAATTTGATTTTACTTTATGGAACGATATAAACATGTGCCCAGCGCATTAACATCATTTTATTACATATTTATGATTCGAAAAGATGTTAATAACGATAGTAAAAAGTGAATTATGACATATTCAGAGTTGGCTATGATTCAACTTGATGAAACCTAGCCGTTTGTAGGCGTTCGGATATTCCAATTTTGATTGACGCAAATAATTACGTTTCGAATCGTGAAAATGAGTGTAATTAATATGATGCGAAAACTTTTGCTTGCGGACGTCATACTTGGAGCGATCGCGAGATTAACTTTGTTCAAATGTATTTATTCTGCTTAATTATCTTTTTGCATGGTATTTTTTTATTTTTATTTTTTTTTTTCAAATTAATTATGATGAGATTCAATGAAGTGAACGGGGTAGAAAAAAAATAAATTCCGTTGTATAATGAAATGTAATGTCGCATGTGCTCGATTACGTGCACAAAGTAATTGTCAATTTGACGTCACGAGAACAATTCGCGATCCTCCAGACGCACTCTCGTGCGGTTTTAACACTACCGAGATCCGGATTCCAGCGGGTATCGACTCCGATGGAAACGGCATTGAAAAGTACGTATGCCGGTTCATGCACGTGGTAGCATATCAACGACACACTTACGTGCGTCTTATCCCGTTCGCGTATTGTACTAAGCTCTGTGAATACTCGTTTACGAGAAGATCGAGATACGCTAATGTGATAGTTAATAATTCTCACGGTTAATTAATTTACGGCCCGTTACATTATCGTCACCAGTCACCTTACGAATCACATGAACATCACAAAAACAGTTGATAAATAAAATCGATACGATTCAATCGTTTATTGACTCTGTCAAACAAACTCTTCGAATTTCGAGGAACAGTTCCAAATGACAAGAACTTTCGATTTTTTTTCTTCTTATTTTGTAAAATTGATTCATAAGTATGCCTGATGAAATAATTTCATCGAAATTTCTTCAGCTCCTTTTTTCCCGAGGATATTCACAAAAATCTCAAAATCCATATCCTCATTCGCAATTAAAAATTATTCGATAAGCAATTAAGAAAAAGAAAAGTAAAAAAAATAAGACGCGAGAGGAAATCCGTCAATTATCTAATATCCTGAAACGATTGCGATACTATTAAAAATTCATTCTTTGTTTTTCAATATACTCGGCAAAATCATCGAAGCTCTGTTGTCGATTCATCCGCAGTCTCTCCAATTAGCCCTAATGAGTGCATCTTTCACTGATTTTCAATCTATAATAATAACCCTGAGCAAGGACGTCTCGGATGTGTGGGAATGTCTCTTTCATACATCCGTAGATTGTCGTTTATATATGTAAAAAAAAATAGAAAAAAAAAACAAAAAAGAGCTGGAAAAAAATTAGAATTGCGTCTGCACGCAACTGACCATAACTACGAAATTCGTAGCTGTTCTTGAGGAACTCCCAGGAGATCGAGTCTCTTTGCTATCGTCTCAAGGCCCGAGGGCAAAGGTTACCTTGACCATCGTTAAAATGGCTGGGGCTATGAGAGAAGCTCGGAGGGGCAGGATAATGACAAATGAAGACCACTAATAAGAGGGAGTCCAGAAGAGAGAAAAAGTGAGAAAGGGGGACAAAGGGTAGGAAGAAGTGTCAGTCTCACGCGGCCTCCACCACAGAGATATATAAGTCCCAGGTTGGGCCCCCACCTTGCGTCAAACGAATAGCCACGTCTCAACGGACCGCAACGTTGTTCTCCGTTCTTATACGTCCCAAACCACGTGCCACCCGTTAACCACTCGCTTCACATCCGAGTGGTACTTCTCTCTCTTTCTCTCTTTTCTCTGCGTACTTCTCTCACGGAGAATAGACTCGTACGTACGAGTTCTCGACTCACCTGATATAGTCGCGTAGAGTACCCGGTGCTGCACGTTCCGGAACAACGAGGCAGCTCCATTTTACTTTTTCTATTTTTTTTTTTTGTTTTTCCTCCCTTCGAGACACCTCGACGTATTTTTCGTGTTTCCGGATTCGTCAGGTGCTCTTTTAACACGACCAAATAACTACTTGGATTACTCATCCTATTCGAATTTCGCGAGTCTCGTGAACGTCAAGAACGAAAAAAATTTAAAAAAAAACACCAAAAGTTTGACGAATCTTCGAGTTTACGCTGGGAAATCAGTTTGATCTTCGTAAAATTCAAGGAACGTAACAGTCAATAGCAACCATGAAATTCGTAAGTAAAATTAATCAGATATACGTGAAATACAGGAAATAATCGAGAAAATTATTAAATTAAATTGTCCTTTTGGAGCCCAACAGAACTTGCGGATGAATTTTATTCATTGACCCAAATTGATCAATTTCTTTTTTTTCAATTATCGAATTAATTTCAATTTTTCTGCTCATTTCTATCGCATTTGTACCAAGTTTCTGTACCAAGTTTCTGTACCAAGTTTTTGTACAATGTTTCGCTATAATTGTCTCCCATTGGCATTTGATCATAGTCAGCATAGGGTTTGCTGAGAAATTGAATTTGGCTTGTTCATGAATAATACAATCAATACAAGATAAAATTTTTCAAGTCGTCACAATGTTGAATAATTAAAGATTCGATTCAAATGGTCTGAGAGTAAAACTCATTCATGAGATTCTGGGCTACCCAGTGAGCTAGTGAACACTGCTTTTATGAAGTTACATAGCCCAGGGCGAGGCTAGTCTGCACGGCCTTGCCAGAGGCTCGCGGAACCACCTGCTCTGCTCGAATCGTACATAACTATAGTAATACGTATTACGAATGCACTTGTCCCATACACGGTTATTTTTATGCATAAAATTAACTCGACGAAGACATCAAAGTTGACGTCTCACAAAATGTTAAGCAAACGATACGATAAGTGGCATTGAATCATTTATTTACAACTCATTTTATAATATACTTTATTACCGACGTTCCATGAAGGTGAAAAATATTGCAGTAAATTCGATTAACCGTCAGGCCGATAAATTACCATTAACAAAATTTCATTAATTATTCAATCATTCATCAATAAATCGTGAAACAGCATATTCTGTGTTCAATCAAAAATAAATGAATAATCTTGGTCCAAATTCCGGTATCGATATTTTTTTTTTTGGTACATTAAAATTTTTGTCTGTAATCCAAAATTGCCATATGAATTACAATTTTTCGTGGCTTTTTTTTATTGATTTTGATTACGAGTCATACAGAGAGATATAAATAGCTGAAAAAACTTGAAGTATTTTTTTCAATTTTTCCACTCGTATTTCCCACTGCGAGGCATCGACTCGCAGGGTTGACCCGGGTCAGTTACGAATCTCCCCCTCTTTTCGCAATATCTGACTTCCCTCTCTAAATACTCTGCCCATGGCACGAATACCACTGGCATGGGAAATCTGGTAAAATGACAAACAAAGTAATTCTTTGGTCTCCTCATTGGATAAAAACGGAGATTGACACGAATATTCTTAATTTTTAAATCAAAGTTCAGTACGCGTTCATTGAATTTTTTTTCAACTTTCATTTCGATCGAGACACTGATTGGGTGTTTGTTTCTCATTCCAATGTCAGAACTTTTATTGAATTATAAATATAATTAGAAAAAAAAAATGAAGTTGATAATTCTTTTTAATTTTCACATTCCTAAATTTTTCTACCGTTCTTGTTCAATACATTGTTAAATTAATGAAGGTATAAATGGAACACATGTCCGTACGCATACCAAGTTTATAACAGTTGAAATGACCCCGTCCATGGGGTCACGTGCGCAATCGAAATTATACGTACTGGTTATGCTAAGTTAATTATAAACTAGGGCGTTGTGGTGTGTTGTGCAGTCTCTGTACGTATAAAGTCTCTTGTATATAAATCTTAATAATATATAGCCAAGCGCACAGTAGCAATGTGTGACCAGCCCGTGTATTATCTGGCCTCCATTTGAGTGTGGAACGCGGTCCTTGCGTCCTTTTTATTATTGAAAATTGAAAGTCACCTAATACACAAGCTCAATTATAAATAAACCATTCTTTCAACATTGTTATGTTTACGGATGACTTTCAATTTTGAATCCCCATTTTTCACTTACTTTATAACGAAATTACAAATTTTACATTATTCTCACTACAAATAATCAACGCTTTCCTCTACGTCGAGTCAATCGGTTAAGGTTGACGAGACCAGAATGTAACGAAATCGAAAGTTCTTACGATAAATGAATTTTTGCTGAGGAGCCTCCTACTCATTATCGTCATTATACTTTTGTTACATTAATTTATTCGAGTAACGAATATTTTTTCGATTCAATTTAAAGATCTGTAAAAAAAAACGATTTTAATCTCAAGTGTCTACTTTTTTTATCCGGCAGTTTTTACGAAGATCAATAATGAGTGTCTGTGAGATTCTATAAATGGATTTTCATCATTGGGACTTGGGAACCGAAAAAAAACAACAACAAAAAAAAACACGTTGCTTCGTTTCAACGAATCGTTGCGCAGCGTTAACTGAATTGGGGTTGCTAAATTTCGTTTCGAAATCGATTTGAGAAAATATAGTTGATTAAAAGAGATTACGACCACGGTCGAAGGCAAGTCGATTTGTGTGTATTCGAACCTGTTTCATCTTGGTTGAAAGAGAAGTTTTCCGGCTTTACAGTTATCAAAAAAAAAAAACTCGGTTACCGTGTATCAGTCTCCGGAATAATTGACTCCACAATCAAGTGAATACTCACTCAACACACGTGCGTCCGTGGTTTTTCATAACGAAAGTGAGTGTCGACAAGTATACATTTTATCGCACTAAAAGTAACGCGCGAAGATTTATCGAGAAATTATGCAACGTTCGAGGTCAACTTAAAATCAGAATCGCATCATCACTTTATTATTATAATTTTCAGATGATATTTTTTATATGTTTCGTAGTCTCAGACTAGCGCAAATCGTTCAAGTTCGAGCCGCATTAAATTGCTTTGAACTGTCGCGGCATTCACCCGTCTCTAACGTCTTCCGACACTGTATAAAACTTGACGATATTTTGCAACTTTATATATTGGCACATAGGCTTGTCGCTTGTATATCTCGGAGCCTAATAACATAGTCCTAGATATTTAACCCGTTTGTGATCGCCCCCGGACTGTTTATATACCTGTATATACACAGGACAAGCACATAAATCTATAGCTATATATATATATTATTTTATTTTATTTATCTGAGACTGCCTGCCTGTTTTTGCGAGCGAATATGAGTCTCTCTCTCTCTCTCTTTCTCTCTGTCTTTTTCTCTCCTTAATATTTGTCTCTCTCTCTCGCAGCAGATCCTTGTCCAATCAGCGGACAAACTTTCCGGTCCAGCGAGCTTCCTTTTTGCATATATAGGAAGGATATGTGTAATGTAATATGGAATTGCGTACAAGCATTCCCGACCACATATGCTTTAACGACTCCTCGCACATTAAAGCCCATATTAAATGCTCTTTGAATATTCATCGATGCTTCGTACTCAAATGCATTTATGTCTAGATTTTTTTAAACTAATAATAATAATTATAACAAGCGTAATTAACGACGGATTTGAAGTTTCGAATTTTTGCTTCAGGCTTTCCTCGCGTCTCTGCTCATGCGGATACGTGATCCTACTATTCTTGGTTTCTTTTATTTTTCGAGCGCAATAGAATTTCGAAGTGCCATAGTATAGAAATTCGCGAAAAAAAATATTAGAGCGAAAGGAGAACCGGCTGTGAGCAGCCGGACGAATTTTCATGCCTCTATCGGAGCAAAGCGTCTACGATAAAAAATAACATTTGGAAAGTAGAAGGCCAAAATTAGTCGGAATTATTTCAATTCTATTAATAATCACGTTTCATCGTTTTTTTTTTTTTTTTTTTTCACCGAAATGAAATAAAAATAATCTGATAAATACAAAAGTATGATTGTCATGAGATTTAATTCTGGTCTGGAGATGAGAAGAAACAATTTTTCTCAACTTTTCAACATTTCACTTTCTCTATTTCTATTAATAAAAAAAAAATGTTTGTGCGGGCAGTTGCGCCGAGCTCGAAGGATCGAAAGTTCGATGTAATTTCGAGCAATAGCGGCGAAACTGTGACAAATTGCTTGATGCACGCATCATAGCAAGAAGAAAATAAAGTAAAAGCATGCACACCCGCACGTAAATGTACTACGATACGTTTACACATCGATGTGAATATGAATGTACTCGTGTACCAGCATATATTCTGTGAATTCATGCACACCCCGCTCATCTCATCCGTTACAGCACGCTATATATATATTTTTTTTTCAACGCCTTGCCGAGTAATTCCCGAATTAGAGAGCCACTTACTTTTTTAATCAACCATTCGCTTATCACCGTTAAACAATCAGCCTGCTACCGTGTGTGTGTGTGCGCGCGTTTACTATAACATCTGATATACTAATGTGAGAAAGACTTGCCGTTCTGATCTTAAATATCGATAAATAAATGATTGTGATGTACTCGAAGCACATTGTCTGGCAAATTGACTGCGTCACGCAACCTAATAACGATGTACTCTCGTACATATCGATCGTGTCCCTATCCTCATATTTTATTTTCATTGAATATACCGGATGGTTAACAATGCAGATTTATTCATGAGCTATCGGAGCGAGGAAAATAGATAAAAAGTCAATATAGAAATGTACGGTGTACTGTTAGGCTCCACTCGATTCACGACTTCCTTGAATTTGAAACCGTTTTGCACGGGTACTCTCTCTCTCTCTCGAATCGATCGAATTAAGAAAACTCCAATCGATGTAAGTTCAAAACAATCAAGGGGATTTCGGTATTGATCTACGTTCTTTTAATTTGAATCTTTAATTCGATTCCGTATGAAAAATTCCTGATGTAAAATGGACTCGGAATCGTTCCTGCTACCAAATTATGCACGATAATTTTTTTTTTTTAGATATTCCACGTGCCTAGAACATTTTAGAACTTTTAGTACGCGAAAAAAAAAAAAAGCTGAGCTATTTCATACGCATTTCTCTCTCGTGGGAGTTGCGTTGAATTAAGATTAGTTGAATAAAATAGTTGCCCGTAGAAGAGCAATTTGCGGTCGCGATAGAAGGTCTCGATGAAACTGGACAGGGCGTGCGTGTTTTATGCGAATGGAATCGGTGCGCGCAAACGGTGACTGTATACCAGGATAATTCTTCGTGAGAAATAATGAGTGTGCGGTCGCGTGACGTGCGTTACTGACGTAAGGATAACACGTATAATAATATATAATAAAGTATTATTCCTTGGACGCAGAGAATCGTACGGCGATATAAAGGAGTGATCGTGGGTGCGAATCGATTTGCCAAGAAAAATCATTGTTTCAGGATCGATAAAAAAAAATAAATAAAAAATAAATCTCAGATCGATTATTGACACCGGATTTTACTTCGATTCTTAATACACCCTCGCACGTTTCATTGCGATATATCAGGCGACAAGCGAACTTGCTCCTTTTTTGCTTGGATCAAACGAGCAGTGAACAAATTCATGTGTCGATTATTAGCATACATACACACGCAGAAACAGACACACACACACACACACACTGCTCGTGAAATAACTCGCCTCTTTCTCTCTCTCTTTTTTTTTGTAACGACGTTGTCGAACCGTGAAAATCCACAGGGTTTTTTTTATTAATTATATATATATCGATATTTCCCTGTCGGTGATCATACACTACAAAAACTAATAATGAAATACGTGTGTCGTGGCAAACAAAATTTTATTCGTATACACACATGCGGATTAATTCCACTTTCTTGGCACAAAACGAGATCGCGATCTATCGATAACGCTTGACATGTCGTTACACCAGTCATTTTTATACCGGAGACGAGAATAAAAATACATTTTTATACCGTTAAAAGTCACAGGCTTCATGTGTTTGTGATGCTTACCATAAACACGTATATGAATATACACGTAGTAGATGAATTATTTCCAAATATTCAACTTTCGTTGACGATCCTCTGTAGCTTACGCGAGGAGCAAATTTTTATGTGGGTTTTAACGTTCTGGTTTTTTTTTTCTTTCTTCCACTGATCCAAAAAGTCTTTAATGCTTGAATTCAAATATTCATTGAAACAATGGAATTGATGGTTTGTGGCACGTTACACCTTTTTATATAACGCTCGTGTCTGTTCGTCTTTGCACGTTTCAATTAATTACATCGTATTACCCACTTTTCAACAACTCAACACGTTAACGTAATTTCTGCGAAGGTAAAATGACCTCGGAGACATTAAATCAAAATGAATGAGAACGATAGAACAATGGAAAAAAAATGAAGGCTGAGAGCCAGAGTGTGCGGAGGACAATGATTTTCCGCAGTTTATTTGAAAAGGAAGAAGAAAAAAATCCTCATAACGTTATTATAACCAATTTAAAATCATGGGAAAACCCAATTACTCATAAGATTGAAAAATGATAAAACTTTTTTTTAATTAATTCATTGATTTCGTCGTCCTTAACCTTGTGAACTTGAATCCTTTTTTTTGTCTCACAGCGCTCATTTACAGTGGGTCGTTTTATCAATTTTACTGCACACAATGAAGTAATTGGTTTTACGGTTACAAATTCCAAAAACATTTCAATGATACCATGCTGGATTTAATTTTTTGTCGCTGGTTCGAATTCTAGAGAAAAATAATATCCACTGAACGAAAATTTCCAATTTTTCTGCAGAGTCCATACCGAATTACCATCAATAACATCATTCTTTCATAGAATAAAAATGTTGTTTTTTTTCACACAATATTTCCGGAATTCCGAGTTGAGCAATAGCTCATTTCGAGTGAAAACACCGAGTGATTTTGAGATCGGGATAAAAGAATTACGCACATGCGATAGTAAAACGAGAAGTGTTAATGACACGTTGAGTTTTTTCTTTTTGAAGCTAATTCAATTTTTTTTTTCTTCTAATAATAATTAGGATTCACGAAGCGAAGAATCTTACACGTAATAAATATATTAATTGAAAAAAAAAAGTTTAAGAGAGCAACGGTTGTTTTTTTAACCAACGATGCGTTTTTTTTTTTCATTATACGTCTCGCTTATTACGTAACCGAGGACATGGCAATGGGATTTGGAAAAGTGTGTAGACTCGTTTGGTCGAAATATCGCTATGAATTGCGCGTTATTTTGCGTTGTTATTAAATCCAAGTATTCCATGGCAACGCTTTTATATTCGATTGCAAATTTTGTATCTATATCCACGGCATTCTTAGTATCTCAACGTTTTAAGCCACGGATCGAGACTCCGGTGAACTTTCGATGTAATCTAATAGCACGTATAGTACGTAAACGCTCTTTCTATATTTTTCCATACCGCGTGCTTACTTCCGCAAAATTTTTCTCGTTTCGCGTCGTTCGCCCCCCCTGCACGGAAATAATAATATCGTTATTTTCGACTGCATCTAAATTAGATGTAAAACATTCTTTACTTAATACGAGTATATTTCAACACGCGAATTAAGGTACACAACGTTTCGTTATTATCTCCATTTATTTGGTACATAATTTTGGTCCATAACTTGCATAAATTATTTTTCGTTTTATCGTATTTTAAATGATATTACATTGATGTAAAGAAAAAAAAAAATCTCCACGTCGTCAAAATTCCTTACTGCTCTTTAAATCCCCATCGAATAATAGTTAACGAAATTGCCTCTCGAAATTTTACCAACATCAACGAAACGAGTGGAAAATATCGATTTATCGATTTACAGGATCGCGAGACAAATTCCAAACTCTTTTCAGTGATTCAAAGCACGAACGACAATGATTGAAGCCAATAATGACGTTTCGATAAGTAAAAAACCTTCTCGATGGTCACAAAACATAACGGAGCCCTCAACGATTGAAGCTCATTATTGAAAACATAAAAATCGAGATCTGATAATGAAAAGCGTTTCTGATTAATTTTTTTCAACAATCACCAGTTTTTCCACGATTTCAACGTTTCGTGGAGATTTCTGTGAGCTCAATACGAACAGTGCACAATATTAGGAGTAGTGAAAGACGATAGCTTACGACAGGCTCGGTAAGTTGTTCGGTTTCGTACGATACACTATATAGCACAAGTGCAGTCAGTAGTAACGGCAGTTGAGCACACGGCCATTCTCTTCCGGCAAGTGAGTCTCTTGTACGGTTCTTATCTCTAAAACTCATCGATTAACGCGAGAGTAAGAGAGGATCAATGTTATTTTTACTACGGATAACTATAGTGATTCTTGCGAACGTAGACTCCGCGGTTTTATACGTATGAATATATACGTGAGGTTTAGAGTTTTGAGTCTGTAGCAATTGAGAGTCACGAACATTGGAGCAGGAGTGCTTTACTTCCCAGTGTAATGTAATTGCAGTTATATCTCGATAGGATGAAAGGATCGAACGCTGCATGTACGTATAGAAATAATGAAAACGTATTTAAGTCCAAGCATCTAATACTTCCGAGTGTTTGCTCCTGGAGCAGAACCGCTCTCGAGTGGATTTGAATCTTACCGTTGATGGTTGAACTAAAAAGCTGGAAGCACCCGTTGGGAAGAGTTTATTAAAGTTGTACGAAAATTTTCATCCACGTTATTAAAACAAATTTTCTACGATGGCAGATTCAGAAAATGTGTTCACGCCAAGTGGCAGAGATCATGGCACTTCTGAGTGCGATGATTCGATAAAATTTGATATGAAATTCTCATTGAATTCGTTGAATCGAAAAAAAAAGTAATAGAAAATGTTCTTTTTCTGTACACGACTAAGGATGCCAACCGTCACATGTTTTTTTTTTTCTTCTTTTTTCTTTCTGCAATCGCAACGTAACGTACGTGACCCCAAATGTGTATTACGACGTCGCAACGCGACTGGCGCACAATACGCGGAGTCGTCTTTTGTGCTCGGAAGAGCATGTCGAGCGAAGAAACAGGCGAAAAGATTCAGATACAGGTGTACACGTAATACCGAAGTGCGAAAAAGATGTGCGGATCGTAGGTGTATGCGAGAGAGAGAGAGAGAGGAGAGATTAAAACAGGAGCTCTGAGTTCCGGGTCGTGTGGACTGATATGCGAATTAAGAGAGAAATAAAAAAAGTACAATAATGGCCAAGATCTTGCACCGAGTTACCTGTTAAAGCTTTATGTTAGTTATTCATATACGAAAACATGCATATATGCAATTATAGCCGCAGATGACACGATACCTTTATGCGGGTGTACGCACCGGAACGTTAAATTCTACACTGACGTATATTCGTTTTGTCGGTGAAACTTGTTAGGCTCGCAGTAACACGAGACGATGTCCCCGATCTCCACGAATACATGGACATTCGTATCTCTGTTAGTTTCCAGGATTCGTGAAATAGTATACTATTACGCACGAGCCTCAAATGTTGAATTGCGATTCTTTATTAAAATTATTAATTTAACTTAAAGGAATCGTATTCAAATTTTATCTTTGGTTCGATTATCGGTGACGAGTGATAAAAAAAAAAATTCATGGCTTCAGATAGATTCGTGACGAAGAGAGAATTTCGGATCGAGGAAATTTTTCTAGTTACGAAAATTATTATATTTTTATTAATTAATTAAGTTATTATTTAATTTAATTTAATTTAATTAATAATAATAAATAATAAAAATTAATTAATTTGAAAAAAATTAAATTTAAATAAATTAAAATTAATTAATTAAAATATATATACAGACAGAGACTGCGGTTCGATCTCTATTTCGTAGAACACACGAGTATAGAAAAGCCGCAGCGTGCGACGATTTGTTGACCGTAATTGTTCCTTTTACGAATTGGTCCAAAAAGAAAAATGGAAATTTCCAGTTGCAATTTATACAAATATCCAAACAAAGTATAAACTGTTTACGCACACGTGACTAGATTGTGGTGAACGCCGTATCGTATGTAAAGTTCTATTCTCGATGTATATGCGCGCACCTGAGCATCGTTCGAGAAATTCTTAGTCCGTATAGACAGACGCTTTCCATGCTTTCCATTTAACTGTTCCATTGAAACGACAACTCAGAAACTATCGGCTTTGATATACAGTCATAGACGATCTACTAGTGATTTCTGCTCTCATGAAAGTCTCACGAAACAATAGAAATTGAAATAAAATAGTAAAAAAACAAAAGGTTTTTACTTCCTTATTCAATATTCTTAAAGCTACAGTCTTCAAAAATAATATTCTCATAACTGAAAAATCGTGGATCACAAATTCTATAAAAAGTATCGATAATTCGGCGTATCAAATTATCGTTTCAATGTAAACGTATATAAAATTACTGATGGAAACACTTCATTAAACAATTATTAATTTAAGCGAAAATAAACAGGTTACTTTTAGCACGGAATAACTAATTGATTGAATTTATTATCGCAAATATTGATTAATTAATAAATGTTCTGCTTGCTCCGTGCACCATTTCACAATATTATTTTATCAAATATTGCTTATTCATCATAGATTTAAAAAAAAATAAAAAAAAACGTATAAAACAAAAAAAAAAATCTCTATGGTCACGGTTTGAGTAGCAGAGAGCGGATTTAGCGTAGATAAAATGTAAATAATCACAGAATTTATTCAACGCGACATATCTCGTAACTAGGCTCTGTTCCAGAGTCGAGCCCCCTCCGAAATCCGGTAATACAACTAATAATGTATATAACGGTCAAACGATCATGTGGCTTGTGCCGAGGATTGGTTGCAAGTGCAATTGGACCATAACGTAAACGTACGATCGAGACTTGAGCGAGATCAAGTAGAAAAACTTCGTGTCTGGTCAGACAACGCGAGAGACGAAATGGCTGCTTCGCGTCGAGTGAACTCTCCGGAACTAATGAAAATCAACAAGAAATAGAAATTTACTTAACCACCGGGAGTATCTCTGGGCGCGAAGTTCCAGGCAGAATCGAACAATCTGAATTTGTCGATCTTTTGAGCTTTGGAAAGGAAACAAAAGAAAATTTGCACCTCAATTACCGAAACTAGAGAGCGCTGACATTTCTATCGCGAAGTAGGTTCTCCTACATAGAAAAATTCGTTACATTTTCGGCCAGAATTAACTTAATTTGTTTCGTTGAAAAAAAAAAAAAAACAAAACATTACAATTGGTCGAGAACAATAAAATTACAGTCGGGCAGAGCTGTTCGGTGTAGAAATCTCGCGGCTTGGATCTTCTTAATAGCTTTTAATAGCTCCACTTCGAAATTATAACACTTGAAATTTCTCCAAGGAGATAATAGAACGAAAATACAAGAGACTCTTTAGCGATGTAATTTTTTTGAAAGGCACATTTAATAAGTTGTGCCTCGAGCGATTTAAATGAATCAACGAAACTTGTAATGGGCTTGTTTTCTCGAACATAATGAATTTACAATACAGAAAGAATTCGGATGTTTCGAAATCGACAATATCACAGGACAAATAAATTCTCATCACTTCTGTTTGTTTTCTGTTTCAAAAGTGAATCTGTTCTAAAGACAAAATATTGGGCAGAGTCTTTGACGACTTGTTCGATCGGTAATTTTTGCTGAAAAATCGTTACCATTACCGTAAAATATTACCATGTTTCTCCATATTTTAAAAATGTGTCTTAATTCTCATAAAAAATGTACGAATGGGTAATTTCTTTGACGAATTGCAAAAAAAAAATGTCGAGTTATCGATATACTGGATCGAAAGTGAAACTGGACCGTAACGAACAGACACGAGGTTCCATGGAGGAGGTAGCAGGGCCTCGTTATGACCGCGCCAGGGGAAAAACGACCGTGCGTCTCGTAGCTCTGAGGAAATAGAGTGTGTATATCTCTGTATATATATACAAATACACATTTATATATTTATATATATGTAAACATACAGCAATTGGAGTGTAGGAAGTGCTGGGAGTCACGAGACGAGAGAATTCGACGAGAGAATATATCGATACATTTCTTTATAGTTCTCAGCGAATCTGGATACAAAAACAGGGAGGGCAAGAAAACGAGGCAATCTATTCGTAATTACGAAGTCGAGTTCGAGCTAAAACTTGATATTACAATACTTTCCCGTATTTTTTGAAATATATATAAAATAAAAGGCTAATCGATACTAAGAGAATATAAAATTACACCTAGTTTTAACGAATCAGCAACGATATTAAAACAAAAAACAAATATATAACTGTAAGGAAGAAAAAAAAAGAGGGTGAGTCAATTGGCTTCGACGTCTCGATACGACCACTGAAGAAACCGTACCAATTACAGACTTGCTCATAATTTTTCTATTTACATTTAGTCACGGTGGATGTTCAACGTAATGAGGTTGAGGTGCATGATCATTACACACTATTCACGAACTCTTCTAATTATCAACGCGCCGAAGCGCATTAGAAAACGACAGCTCGATAGAAAGAGAAATAAAAAGCAAAAACTTTCAGCACAAAAAAAGAGCCAGAATACGGAAAAAAAAACACAGAAATAAAAATTCTGGCGATCTTGGGAACGATGATATTGGAGAAAGTGATCGATGATGAAGCGTTAAAACTTTGCTTCTGCGATACATAAGACTCACGGTTTCTGTACGGAGCGCTGAAAAAGAAAACGAAAAAAAAATAATGGTAAACGTTATTATTGCTAATGACGAATGTGTAGTGGACGAGAATATTTTCGAGTAAAAACGAATCCGCTATTTGTTCTGTATTTCTCAATTATCATACTGACAGTTATTATCACTTTTATTATTATTATTTATATACTAAAACGATATTTCTGATCGTACTTTAAATGATTGAGTGAAAAATTGAATTGTACAATCTCGTTCTAACTGACACTTGTTTGACGATCAACTGATACTTAGTTTTATAATAATTGCTTGATAACGGTGAAAAACTTAAGCTCTAAAAATTCCCCGAGACACCTTTGTTGTGGAGCAATTATTTTAATTTCAATAATATAAATTCAGTGGAATTGATCGTTCTTGTTTTCTCTTCATTTATGAAACAGGAAATAATAACGAATTCCATTCGCATAATCGAAATGAAGAAAGAAAAAAAAAATCTTTCAACCTGACAAATTGGATCGAACACGATGAAATTTGCAGGGAAGAAAAATTAGTCGAAATTCAAATGAACGATCAAAATTTAAGCGATTTTATCGTACGAGTATTTATAAAACGGGACAAAAATAAAAATCAAGTTATTCAAAGAAATAGAAAAATAAGAAATATCACCGTGGCAAAATCTTGGGTCACGGTGAATGGGCATGTGTGTCACTCACGTGAGCTAAGAAGATGACCTCGTCACTGCAATATCTTTCTCGTAGAGACAAGAGATCAAAGGCGCCCCGTGGACTCGACACTTGATCGTTGACGACACATATCCCAGAAAATTGAACATTATTCACTTCTTTTTATTTTTCACATCATTTATCTCGTTACGAAATTTCTACCACGTTGAACCGAACAGGAGATTAGATTAAAAAAGTAAAAAAGTCTGAAAATGTGTGAAAACATTGAATCTTTGAACTCTTTTTTCTCATTGGTCGAAGAATTAGAAAATTATGTACGGAATGGACGATGTTACATCTAATCCTGATTATTATGGTAGTAGGAAAAAAAAATTTGAAGAAATTATGCAAAAAGATCTGAAAAAAAGGCTTCAATTAATCATACAAACCGACTCAAGCCTGTCAGTCTTCAAAATCACTGATTAAGATATCCACATTGCGGAGAAGAATTACCCTCGGCAAGTTTGAGCGCGAACGTAAACTACGAGAGATACATGATAATCAAAAACGCGGTTTTATTCCCTGCAATCAAGTCGACTTAAGCCGACACATCACATCGTATAATTTAGTGCAACACCTTAGGCGATTGCATCGTTGATTAATACGTAAAACACTTTGCGCATTTCGCACCAACACACCAGAAGTCGCATCGTCTGCTTTTATGGTGTTTATACACCGATGATTGAACCGCTGCTGTGTAGGAAGGACTTAATAATATTTCCCATGGAGCACTTTTTTTTTACGTAACGAAACTGCTAAAAATGGTAAATTCAGAGGAGAGAGAGAGAGAGAGAGAGAGAGAAACAAAATAACAAGTCAATAATAAAAAATACGTAACCGTTGGTCGATCTTCCTCGCGTATAACGAGAAACAAGCTTCATGTCGAATTTATGATCGGATCGGAGTTTCGCGAGTCAAGTTTCTGCATACCCCAGTCCATGGACATAAAAATGAATAAATAAATAAGTGTATGCATGCATATATTTATATATTTATATTTATATATATATATATATATATATATATAAATTACTATACACCAACCGAACGCAGAAGTTTTGTGCAATTTTCTTGATGGCAGTATTCTCGACTTTCAACGCCTTGTTACGACTTCTCGTCCTGTACATTCCAACATCCACCACGAAATTCACAGCTTGTTGAAAATCATGATGAAAATATCTCTCCGGTAATGTGTGGAAATTGTAAAATTTATTTACAATCTTAAGAGATCGTCGGCGTATCGAGATTCAATCATTTTCAAAATTCAATCAAAAGTGACAATCGATTCATTTACGATGTTCACGAAAATTTGAGAACGCAGCGGAAAACATAACTCTCGACATAATCAACATTTTTTTGGCTCGATTTAAGCAACTTGTCACGACGTTCTCAAAAATATTTTGCATTTTTCTATTCGATATTATTTGTAATTCAACGATGTTCATTGTCAACGTTTTTATTGATTGTTTATTATCTGTCAATTTATAGATTCAGATTTTGATATGGATTGATGGTTTTCAAATTTCGTGTAATGATTCGAAAAATTTGCAACAATCTTTCGTGACATTGACGATGACACGTGGGTGATAATGTGAGATTTCGAATTTTGGAAAAAAATAAAAATAAAAAAATAAAAAAACCAGAGAAATGATGAGGGAAAAATAACTGGGTAAACACATAATTCACGTGGTCGACTTTTTCCTTGTTCAAGACCGTGATCAATGTAATAAACGCCTACCTGTGAAAGGAGAGTGCACAACGTTCTCTCCAGGCAACGCTCACCTTCTCGTAACACATATACTCTCTCTCAATTGCCATTAATTATAATTATTAAGGATAATACGTGAACCGATCTCGACCACAACATCGTGAAGTTTATTGCCATTGTTTCGAGCCCAGAGGCGTCTCATTGAAAAGGAGACGTGATGTTTTATTTTTTTAATTTTTTTCTTTCGGCTGAACCGTTGAAATGGTAACGCGTGATTGATCGCGAGTTTCGTGCGATATCAGTTTGTATACTCGATTATTAAATATGGTTAATACTTTTATGTTTATCGAGAATAATAAAACGTTTTCTAAGCAAAAGCCCTTGAGTGCGAAAAATTCGAGATACATCCGGTCCCAGCAGCTTATTCAAACCGGACGTAGAATCAATTGAATAAATTTTTCGTACGAAATGTTCGTTTCGAAGTACAAAATAATACGAAATATTATTTTTATTTTTTTTTTTCTATGACTGAAATCTTCTGTTTTTGATAAAAATGAAAAATTTTATTTCAGAATTTATTAAACAAGGATTTTCACATCATGAATCTCGTCACAAACTTTTTGGTAGCTGCAACGTGTCATAAAATGAATGTTCTTTGAAATATTCTCTTTTCGCATTATAAAATTGAGAAGAAATCAAGAATCTGAGGTCGTATTCAACTGGCTATTGCAAGTTTTGTCAATTCTCGAGAAAGATTGTCAATTTTTTGAGGCTGATAAAAAACGATTAAAAAAATATTTTCCCATGAGCATAACTAAATAATAGTCGATTTTACTTTTTGAAATATTACGAATTTCTTATACCGGCGGAAAGTGATAAATCGCCACGAGTCTCGATTAAGCCGATTTGCTGAGATCTCGCGAACATGTGTTGGCGAAAGAATGGGGGCAATTTATTCACTCGTATACTACATGGCTGGGAACACTGATTCTCATTCGCGTGATTTCACTCATCGGTGAAATGTTTCACGAGACGCAGGTGCATTTTTCATGTTCGTTGAGTGTTGATGGAACTAGACGAAGCCGCCGCAAAAGCGGAGTGTCTTAAAGTTAGAGACATCGAAGAGCTCTCGATATATTTCTCGCTGCCAGGAGATTCGAGTTCTCGGATATCTTTAGCGGATCAGAGAATGCGTTCGAGAGAGGTTACCTCTGTAAAACGTCGAGTAACTTTGTTTTATTTGCGTACATCAACGCCAAGAAGTTTGAAAGCAGTCTTTCAAGTAGAATATTACGATGCAGTATTACATCGTGCCATAAAAAATACATTTTTATTTCTCCAAAATGTTTGTCGTTGGCGTGAGTTGGTCTCGAGCATCATCAAGCATCAAGATGGCACGTTACTCAAACGAATTAAAAATTCGAATCGAGCAAAAGAAATCATTCAGTCTTTTAAACGAATTTCATGATTTTCCAAGTTCATTTACGCATTTATTTTCCAGACATTCATGTTGCATTTTGCTGCAGGGATTATTCACCTGATAAAATTTGTTTCTCAATAATGTTGTGAAAATTTACAAATGATAATAAACTTTCTTACAGTACTGTACGCATGTCAATACGTATGTGTAAAAATACATTCATAGATTTTTGCGTAAAGCAGTAGCTTCGCTTGCGAAATTAAACAGCGAGACTCTCGGCGGATGATCGTTAGAGCTAATTGATTGCAGTTCACAAAACATTAATCGATTTATGTACGAATAAAACGTACTTCTAGTTTATGCGCATTTTGCAAATTCCTGTTACAAAATTTGTTGAAAGTTTTTACACGCAGTTTTGTGCTTCGTTCATTTCGATGAGAGCGATTTTTGAGGGGTTTGCTCCTTGACCACATTGGTCATCCCAAAATTTGATTTTTCATTGTCCCGTCGATCAAGACAATTAACGACTCGATTGAAAAAAGCAGGCAAACAATTTTTATTCCGTCAAACTTGAAGGTAATGAAAATGAAAATAAAATCAAAAAAGTGAAGAATGACAAAAGACTTTTTATCTTTTATCGCTGATCCTAACGGACATGAAAACTTGGAATTTCAATCGGTTTGATGATTTTTCAAATATATGATGATCAGTCGTGGCAATTTTATTACTCCGAAAAATCTTGCAGATTATCACAGCAGATCACAATGAAATTTTCCCCAAAAAGTCAATAAACTGCATCGTGTAAATGTTCGTTTTCTTTTTTGTTTAAAGATCGCACTAGTCGCAGCCATAGTGGCCATTTTGGTAGGCACAGTCAGCGGCCAAGACTATAGTCAACTGTTCGCTGGATTCGGTCCTTACCTGAGGCAGGGCTCAGGACTTCGAGATCCAAGATCGAACACAGGTGAGATGAAACATTCGTTTAAAAAATATAATGCGATTTGCAAGGACAAGGTTTTATATAATGCTCGTTAGTCACACCGCGCAATAAAATGTTGAAACTTTCTATAAGTTGGAAGGAGTAAGCGTCGCTGAGGATATTTTCAAGATTTACATAATAAAACTCGACGTTGTTACTTGTCACATTCGGAAGATATTCATTTGATTAATAGCTTCTCATTAATTATCGACTACTCGATTCTAATATTTCCTTAGACCTTCCGTATTTCTCTGGATTCATTGATTTCTAAGCAAACATAGAAGCAACAAGTGCATTGAAAAAAGAGTAGGCGTCTCGTCGCCTTGCGAGCAACCTTTATGCTTCGATGAATGGAATCTCGTCGCGAATTTCACATTGTTCATTGATCATTGATCCATATTACTATCGTCATCGAGGACGGTGGTAATGATCTACTTTCAACGATAATATGATCATGTTATAAATAACATCATGAAAATAGTTTTTTCATCGAAAAATCTTCCACTGAATCGTAGATTCACCGATCATTGATACAATTTCAAATAATCATGAAAAATCTCATAATTATACTAAATTTTATTTCTGAAATATTGCATGGCTCGTTCGTTATCGACAACGCCGTAAGTGGATTTCTTTTCAAGAAAAATCGTCAACAATTTCTCATTTGATTCAAAGCTTTGAGAATTTTCGTCGACAAAAATAACATTGGAAAGCTGTTGTGGTTTTAATATTTTTCATCTCAAGAAATATGTGGTAAAAGACGAAAAACATCGTGATTCTGTTCGTATTCTCCGGTACATACATACTCTTGAATACTCGAATATATTTATATATCTGGAGGGAAAATTCTTGAAGTATCATGAATCCCAAGAAATGACAAGCTGCGGTAAACCACGCTAATCCAATAACAGCGGCTCTTCATTCAAAGTATCACGATGTAGGTGCACAGTGGGTGGTCAATTTGTTGAACGTTCATTAGATCTTACCTCGTCTGTCTCATTGCAGGTCCAGTTTTGTTCCCACCTGGACCAGCGCCAAACAACGCGGATACGAGTGGAGTGATTGTAGGAGCCAGTGGTTTCGGCTTCGTGCCACCCAACGCAGGTAAATCACGGGGCCAATGAATCGATTCCAAACACACAAAATAGAAAGACAAAGAGAAAAATGGATGCTACCGAACAAAATCTGCAAAATTGGCAGAGTTATAAGACACAATGAGGATACAGTTTGGGGCGTCCATTATTCGCAACATGTACATAGAAAAACTCATGGAATAGTGGTAGAAAACCTTCTGGTTATTAGAGACAACAATCGTTCGATTATTTATGCTGTTAAACCGACGGTTCATGCACACTCGAATCATCCTTACCTTCATTCCCGCTCTGTTCCCATTCAGCTCCATGTTTATCGGGATTTATCGCTTTGTTAAATAGCCACACATATTTCATAAATAAATTATTGCATAAATAGATAAATTCTGTTTCAAACATGTTCAACTAATTGGTCAAAGCGTAAGAATTGATAAAAAAAAAAAAAAAAATAATACTACGATACAAATTGATGTTGCGTAATCGATGTAATGGCGTAGGGAATCGAGCTAAATTGGAAACGCAGTTTAAAAAATTGTACTTGGAATTTACGTACGGCAGCGATTATCAGAAAAACTTTAGCCAGTGTGAGAGTACGAGAACGAGAACACGTGAAATAAAGTCGTATCGTAACGTAACAAAACGAAGAAAAGAACAAGAGTCAGCTCACTGCATTAACAACGCTCCTCAAGGTTGCAAAATAAATGGAAATAATTGTTCACACGTTCACCTGCAACCCATCACTCCCCGCACCCGGATATGTGAGGGATGCTGTACGATCTGGTGATCGAAATGACATAACGGATTGGCACACGTGTATAATTTGTTATATAGAGTTATCCGCACATTAGTTTATGTTGTAACGATATAAACTTGAGGAAGTCATTGTAAAATCGTTAATTACCAGGAAAAACAATCAGTCGTTCACTGATTAGTCAGACATTTTTTTTTCTCTATGCTCTTCGACACCAATAAATATTTCACCATTCGTAATATAATACTCACATGCACAAAATGTTTAATTTTCCCTGAATCAATCCAAAATCCATTCTGATTTCTTCATCCTTAATAATTTATGTTCTTCGATGTGAATAAATAATTTGTCATTCTCAATACCATCATTTCCCAAATATTCAATTATCTGGGATTGAAAAAAAAAAAAGAATACTCCGAATCCTTAAGTTCTTTTGATTCCTCGTATTCAATGATCTTCGGCACCAACGAAATAATTCGTTATGTTTGGCGTAGTTCAAATGGTGGATTGATGTACTAAAACTAATACTAACACTGGAATTGAACGTAAGTATGTGTAAAAAGGGTTAAGGAATTTTGTAGTTTCAATCAAATCTCAAATGGTTCTCGCAGCCTACAAAGAGAACTTTTGCAAATTTTACAAATCATAGTAATATACTTTATCGTACATGTAATCAATAAATAAATAACTTTTGTACATAAACGATCACATGTACATGGATAACGTATATGAAAAACAAAATGTTTATTGTTTGTTGCCGGTTAGTTTATTGGTTTGTCTCGTAATTTATGTGAAATAAAAGTTGACATTGAAGGCTTGAATTAACATTAGCAGATAATTGTAAAAAACCATAATCGCTTGTCCGAGATCATTCATGTAGAGAGCGGAGGTTTGTACAGTTAAATTGATCCGAGTCCTTCCGGTCTTAAGAGCCGCACGAGTTAAGAAGTGCTTGTGAAGATCGGCTCTGGGGTCTGAACGGAGAGAAAAACGTGACAGAAAACCTTTGAGTCATTCCATTCTCCCAGGAGTCCTTCCTCGTTATCCTTCCTCTTGAGCCTCGTATATCCTCGTGGGACAAGGACGCAAAGGAGGCACTCAGCGTACTGAGTCTTGCCTTTCTCAACGTCGCGCTGTCATTACTGAGAAACAATTGTGGCTGTTCGAGGTAACGAATTCCATCGACAGTGCTTTATTTTCGTAGACATCTGTTTCGAATTTTCAAACAATCTGATGAATTTGCATTTATGAATCCGGAAGAATCGAGTCGCAACCAAACAGTCCAAATATAATGGCTGGCAATAACGTTTACGTTGTTTTCTGTTCACGTACACGGTCGTACGTCTCACATTATTGCTTGGAACTTTTCGGTTCGTCACAAACTAAGCGAAAGCGAATTGCCTCGGTCCAGAGTATGGCCTCGAGGCATCTTAAACCCGTTTGCCCGTAACCTTCCTCATTCGCACTCACTCACAGTAGAAATACACTCAACAGTTACGTATGAAACATTGCTCGAACGTACTTAAGCGGATACAAGGTCGAGTACGCTAAGAAGATCAGGTTGAATTTTATAACCTTCGGGACAACTTCACCCTCGGGCTGTATCTTTGCTCGCATCGCGACTTCTGTCGGATGTCAACGATCTCTGAACCCGCTTCTTGGTCAAGTTCAACCCTGCCCAATAATAACTATACTTAACTAGACTCGATACGCCACATGTACAAACATTTATCTCGTAACTTCCTGTCTGGCACCACTGACTATTCGAGTGTCTACACATCGTCTCGCAAACCGGCACGCAGATGAATAAATACTACTTATTCAGACGTGATGTCTTCATCTTGGTTGCCGACTTAAACACGTTATGTTTCATGCTGGATAAATCGTTATCCTGTTATGGCAAGCTTAATAGTCCCATGAGATACCAAAGTTCGAATTAAAGTTGGAAATGAAGCTTCAAGGATGGTATGTCAGTATATAAGCATCTCCCGAAACTTTTGATCGTTAATTTAAACATTCTCACTGCTTCCAGTAATAATTCGGATGACATAAGCAGTGGGTTGCGTGGATTGACTTTGACAAGCAAAGTTCGACGATAATTTTTTAATCCTCGTAAAATACGCGAATTCGCTTGAAATCTCTGGTTTCCGCAGTGGGACGCCACTACGCGTTGGCTCTTTTGCAAATTTATGGGCGTTGCCAAAAAAAGAAAAAAAAAATAGCAGCGTAGAATCGTTGCTGCTCTCGTGATGTCCTCGAGGAAACGTGATCCTTTTGGGTATCAACGCTGTATCATGAATCGATTGAAGGTCATCTGCTCGTCACGTGTTATTTTTATCTTCGCGTCCTTTGGTTGACAAATGAACAGCAGCACATACACGTACATTTTTATAGAACTTTTAACCCTGAATAAAAGCCATACACGGATCCGTGTTTCGTTTCAGGGTTCCTCACGTATTTCTACTGAAGCGATAAGAGAGATAGCGAAGGTGGGACCAATGGACACTGATACGGGGAGGGGGGAGGGGGGCCCAGGGGAAACCGGAAATCGAAGATTCAACGTGAGTCAGGAAGAGGGTGGAATTGGAATCGAACGAATGACCTTGAAACATTCAAGGAACCTCCAATTCCAGACGCCTTTCACCAAAACAGGCTCGTACGGAAGGCGCTGTCACATCCGGAGCGGACTGGACCACCTTCGAGAGCCTCTTTGGCGAGAAGAGACCTCGAATGCAATGGGAAAACCCGCCGCGTCTTATACGAACTATACAAATATGGAAATGGATCGACGATTGTCGACCGGATAAAATACCGATTGCCCCTTACGGCTCGTCGGATCATCGAACTCGATTTCTCGGTGTTACGTTCTGATGACACTGCGTTCGCTACACTGTCCAAAGGTAGAAATATGTAAATATAATGATGAAAAATTGGTTTGTTACATTGGATACGAGATTGGACGTTTCACAAAAATAAGGATAACGAATAAGGATCAATGAAAAAAAAAAAAAAAAAAAAAAAAAAAATGATTTGCTTAAACGAACGTACAGCTTTTTCGAAGGTTTCAGCATCTAAATTTGGCTAAACTCGACAAAGTTTGAAATAATTGTACCGCAGTTGGTACGGTTGGACTCGAAACATCTGCCATAAAAGCTGAGTTAACAACAATATGATAATGACATATATTCAGTGTTAAGCAAATAAGTTTTTAAATATAGTAGACTAATTGAAGGTATGCGTGAGTGAGTGTATTATCGTTTAAAAGAAAGAAAAAAAAAATTATTTATTCTTAATTATAACGCCGTGTTAGTACCTGGTAAGACAAAATATGGGTTAATAATGAGTACGAATACGTCAAGAAATCGGGACGTCGAATCGTCCTCACGTCTGTAACACCGGATATACATCGTAACGCAGTAAATGATTGTACTTATATATTCAATGTTCCCACTACAACGTTCATACAATGCGATAAGTGTACACATTAGAGGAAAAAAAAAAATATATGATAATTATTGGCATGTGCGATAGAAGTAGTTACGAATAGTGAAAAGCTGCTCCGTGTATTGTATAACGCACGTTGTGCGTCAACGACCAGCTGATTACTCGTTAAATCTATATGAGTCATGGAAAAAAAAAAAAAAAAAAAAAACAATTCTTCTACTAACATGAACTTTTATTGTATAATATTTCATCGATTCAAAAATATATGACATTAAAATAAATCTGGCACAATTATCATTTTATCAACGATTTGTATATTGTTTTTGAAATCCCATCGTAGATCGTTATCGACGAGTGTTTCTACTTTCTGAAAAAGTGGCACGTATGCAGTGAGAGTATATTGTTTGAAAAGATGCGAAAGTTTGCCGCAACCGTCAGCTGTGCACTCGGAGTTATACCAAAGTGAATCTCCTGTGTTTGAAATCTCACCGATCACTCGCTCTCTCAAATAGAAACGACGACTTGAAAAACAAAGTATCATCAAAATAATTAATCATTTTTTATGCTTCAGTCTACAGCCCTTGCATTGCAAAGTTTCCGAATCAATTTCAAACATGATTTCGGGATCATTTTTTACGCAGGTGTTTAAAATTCTGCTTCAGCTCTGAAGAAAAATTCATCGAGTTCACTGAAATTTCTTGACAATACTTTCGTGATAAATCATAAAGATTTGAGAATTTCTCGATGCATGCTTTCCAAGAGTTTATACACTCATGATCAGTCCTTTCGTTCGTGAGAAACGCGTCAACTTCTGCCATCCAGTGGCAAAATATCCAACTGTTTTTGAATTAGCAGAGCGGTATACAATAATGCAGGCAGAAACTTTGCTATAAATTTAATACACGAGATCGTTCATAGCCAGTAATCCTCGCAGAGCTGTGTGATATAAATCACTTACTTCCTTCTGTACCACCTTTTATGTTACAATATTCATCCGAGATGTAGTAACAACAACTTTAATACTTAAGAGAAATACATTTCCGCCTACAATGTTCCTGTACCTCATATTTCAGTTTCGCGATAACGTCTAACGATAGATTCAAACAATTAGAAAGCTTATTACACAACAATTCGGCCACCCTGTTTATTTCGCATAAATCGTGACTCACTAACTTGATTTTCTTGAACGTTAAAACGAATACGAAGATAAAGTAAACAGCTTGAAGAATAACGAGTTTATTATTTTATGTTTTTGTGAATGTGAAACATTGGATTATCAAATGTTCGAGGGATTTGATTAATTTGAGAAAAAAAAATGAATGAATTCTTCTGAAACTGAAGTAGCACCGAAACGTAGCAAACGAAATTTACGCGTTGAGACGAACAACTATGAATACTTCAGTTCAATTCTGCAGTGAAAATTCAAAAATATTTTATGAACACCTTAAGCAATTGACGGTTCGCGAACTGCATTTTCCATTGAATCACAAATACAAAACTCTTACAACGTATGTGTGACATGATTCGGTAAATTATTAAGTTTCAAGACTGCAGGTATACAGATATTTTCCATTAATATAAATTCGTGAAACGTTATTCCTATAAAATCGATAGACATCTGACACGAAAACAAAAATGTACTTTGAATCTAGAGTGCAATGATAGTTGTCATAAAATATGTGAAGAAGGTGTGTAGTAAAAGTGTCACATAACGTCGCGATACTTTGTTGCAAAAAAAGAAAAAGAGTCACACATATTTGCAAGTATGGATAATCAAGTGGCTGCTATTATTTAATTGTTTTTATTATTATTATTATTATTTTCATTAATCTTGACCCGCTTTCGTCCTTTCCGTTCGACACGCTTTGCTGTCAATTTTTTTTTTTACCCTTATAATTACGCGCACGTGAGTCATGGTATGCAAGTTTTTGTTCAATACCTGATGTGAATGCGTACAAACTATGCATATGCATGTGATATTTATGCAACGCCAAGTTCGGTTCCCCTTCGAGTTTTTTCTAAATACGTTTAATGACTGGGTACAATTAAATTTACGTCGATTGATTGAATTCGTTCCAATGTCTATTTTCATTATCAACTTCTCTGAAACTCACTTTTTTTTTATCATTCATCTATTCATCAATCTTTATAACTAATCTGCTAGTTTCAATGAAAACTAACAAAAACCTCAGAACATCGAAGACTTTTTTTTTAAATGTTTATCTTGTGTAGACAAAGTTTAGGCACAAGCGGCTGATATGTCTGAGTATTTCAATATGCTTGAGTTTAAAAAATTATTCGAATCACGTCAACTTTAATTTTTTCGTGATTCTTTACTTTTTTTTATGTCAGGTTCTTATTGTACCTGAAAAAAGTATTGTTTTATAAAAAAACGAAGTTTAAATAATGAGTTCAAAATATAATGTATGAAAAAACAGAATTTAGAACGTTGATTTATCGATCGGTTTTCGGCCCATTCAATCAAACGATATCCGGTCCTTTATCGTTATCGCGTATCGTGTCAGTAACCTCGAAGTTAAAGCCAACGAATGTCTTACATGCGAGAGATATTCTGGCCGATCCAGCGAAAGATTGATGCGTGGTTCATGGGCCGTAAAGCACAAGCGACACGCATGGCAGAGTTGGATTATAAAGCCTGTATAAATTCGCATTGCAAATTTTACGATGAAAAGCCCCGCGAATCTCGATCGGATAGAGCGTATAAAAAAGTTTATAACGTATATACGGTTCAGCCGCGTACAAGGAAAGCACTTGACTAAATTTCTCGATCAAGTGAACAGTTGCATAATCAATCGTAAACCTCAAAATTATCAGTTTATTATTTCTTTCATTGCCTTGTTCACTCGTTTCGTACGTTGCTCAGATTATTTTCCAACAATTGCAAGTTTTAACAAACGGAAAATCTCAAAGATAAATATTTCAATGGGCAATTCATATCGAGAAACACAGCGTCTGGATTCAATTATTATTTCATAGTTTCTATTTGATATTTTTCCGATTACATATGTCATTCGATGGTAAATCCGTTTTTACATAATTTCGTTGTTGTTTGAAAAATACAAATATATTTTCGTAACAATCGTTAAGGAACTGAGAAAAATACTTGTTCAACGAAAGCAAAAACTGCACTCACTCAGCATCATTTTGTATTGTTTTCTGCAATGCGGGGGTGGTTGAGCAAAATACGTTTCTTTCGATAGCACGTATTTTCTATAACAATTAAATCGACAATTTATTATGGTCATTAAGCACACACGCGAGCCGTTTAGGGTCATGTGCATTATATCTGGACAGGTCGGCGCACATAATTTCTTTATGCAGAATGCTCGTGGGAAAGTGCGTCGTTTTCACGCAATTTTATAACGGCAATCACTCGTATATATATATATCTTTATATGCAAAGTTACGGCGAATAAAAAATTGCGAGATTTGAGCGAAGGTAAGAGCGTTAAGTTAATATCGTAAATTAGCTCGGCATCGAATAATTTAACACTCTTATTTGAGCGAAGTAAAGCTTTCTTCTTTAATGGATCTACTTAACGGAAAATCGGATGAAATTTTATTTTCTTTTATCCTATATTATCAACATAATAAAAACCATCGATTCAATATATAAAACCAGTTGATTAGTAGAATTATTATAATATTGAACATTTAAGGACTGTAAATGATTTTCACTCAAGATGCTGTGTGTCTGCTCTATCTAACGCCATATTTATAAACTAATTGTACCAATAAATACATCCGTTTTAATGTTCAGTGAAAATATTATCTCTCACGAACCCCGAAACATTAGTTGCGCGGTGTTTTGACATAATGAGAGACTCGGTGTGGTGTGAATTATTTTTCATGTAGCTCACGAGTCTCAGAATCAACAGGGCACATAATAACATGTATCGTTGATGAAGAGAGTAATAAAATTCACAAATGCGTACAACCGTGTGAAGTGTTACTGCGACAACATGAATGCAAAAATAATAACAAGCGATAATGCGAAGGTATGCAACTTGGAATATGTTCGCGCGAGTTTGATAAATCATCGAACGAAAAAGTAGCGTTATCCTTTGAACCTGCTGGATTTTTAGCTAAACAGTTTGAGTCGAAATGATAAAAAAAAGTGCTAAATAAAAACATATTGAATTGAAAAAAATTACCCTCGCTAATGAAAATCTATGATCGAGGTAGATAACCTGTACTGCGTCCTAGTCAAATGAGTGCTAAATTTCCACAACTGCTTTAGGCCTAGTTTGATGCATCAATGAATTTTTATTAATTTTTTTCTCTATTCTACATGATTATGAATAAATAAAATTATTAAAATTAATAATTTGATTAATATAAATTAAAAAAAAAAAAAATAATTTAATAAATTTAATTTAAATTTCTTCTAAACTTGATCGTTTTACTGTCGCAGCTGATTGTTTATTTCGTGCATATTTTTTCCTAATCAAATTATCATAATTTCCGAATAGATGAACTTAGAAAAAGTCTACGTGGTGGATTTGTAAAGAATCACTTGAGAGACTAAACAAGATATGAGGCATTGGAATCGTTTCAAGAATCCAGATTATTCTTCGAAATATCCTGATGGAAGCACGTTATTATTAAGTAAATTTGCATCCATCAGTCAGTTGACGATTTCGCAAATCCATCGTTATTAATATTTTTTCAGGTCAAGAAAGCATGTAAAATCACTGTGAAAATTTAGCTCTCATTTGACTAGCCTTGTCCAATAAATATGTAAATGGTTCATAGAAAAGTTGTCACCAATAAATGACCCTATCAGCTGATCGCTCCCGCATTTTTGCTTTCCGGTGGTTGGCAATTGAGAATATTCATCAGATAACACGAACAATGTTTTCTCAAAACGAGTTTCATCCAATAAAAATCGAGTTGCAGATGAATAAATGAATCCAGCGAGAAGCACAAAAACGTAGGATTCAGAAGATTCCGATTTTCTTTTTGTGCAATTGAAATTAAGATTTGAATAACGAATCGAAAAATCTTTCTGATTATCACTTGTTTTTTTTTTTTTTTTCTTCCAGTGACATTTGTCCTTATTCCGTGAATTTCATTTGTACCTTTTCACAATGGTGTTTTCTTGAATTTTTTTCACGCCATTCAAAGCTCGTGCGTGTACCGTTCGCGTAAACATTAACGTGTTCAATTAGAATTCACGCCCCTGAATGTATCAACACGCCGGTAGCATCGACCGTGTGTGTACACATGCACTAAATAAATACATACTCACTTGTCGAGACCACGTGAATTTGATTACATAATCCTGATCTTAATCGTATAGCAGTCCGAGCCAGAACGAGCGCGTGAGTTCGAGCACGCGGTCTCACTGTACGCGGGGACCCACATATCTAGTAGAGCGTGAAGCATCGCGATCCTAAATATCATTGTCGTACCAACCACGCACGGCACATGCCTCGCACCACGTATAACGTTCTGTCTCGCCTTGGATCAATCTTCGGTCTATCGATCCACGATTCAGAAGCTCTGATCGATCCCTTCCACCGACGAGATAAACACATCATCAAAGATATACTTCCCGATTGATCAAATTGCCACAGTGATTGGCAGGAAAATTTTTAAACCCACAGAAAATTCAGCATTTCTTGGCTCGACCCTTGAAATGATCTCCCATTGCTAAACCATCAGGTCAAATAACTGCGACATTTATTATTGAATACGGAATATTTGAAAATCAGTAGCACAAGCTGGTATCAATGTAATCGACTGATCCGTCTTGATAGGATTTATGTCGGCTATGAAAATAACTTTATTCCTAGATATGGATATTCTTTTTGATGCTCATTCACAGTTCACCTTATGTTGCAAAGAGGAATTGCTCGGACAGCTCTCGATAAGATGATTTATCGACAATTATTTTTATTTCTCAGCAAAAGGCAAAAAGATCCTTCGACTACCTATTAGTAGATGCAATTAATTAATCAATATTGCTGATTAATTTTACCTGTGAAGGAATCCGTTTGAATATGTATTGACAGATATGATTGAATGATCGCTATTTTTAATTAACCTAGAACTACTGCAAAATATATCACGAGTTTGACCTTAACACAATATACGTTATCATGGTACTGTTAAAGTTATGCCAACATAAAAAAAAGATCTCTCTTGAGACAGGCAATGAGAACTTTTTCCACAGGTCGCTCTTGACATTCATCCACTGTCATCCATAAAATCTTTGATTTATCACTTCTGTATTTTTCGTTTTAATCCCGTGAAACCAGACGCGGAGAACAATAATAATAATAATAATAAGAAACAAAACGAAGAAATCACCTTCAGACACTGAAGTGCGTGAATTGTTATTGGAGAAATCTTACCGGAAGTAAGTGGATTAACCGACGGAATAGCGAAGGTCAGCTTCCGCTGATAATCCTTTTTCGATCAAACTCTGTGACTCTGAAAACCCCTATTTTCAGGCTTCCAAATGAACGACATTTTCCTCGAGCATGCTCTTATCAAAGTAATTCGAGTCGTGAGAAAACCATCAGCAGAAATTTATCGCAGAGATACTCTGGAGTCCGGTGTTCAAATTTGTCAATCAATCTTTTGTAAAGTATTCAAAAATACAACAACAAAGTGCTTCGAATAGTTTTGAAACTCTTATGCAGCTTTCGAAACTTCAATAAGTATAATAAAAATAAATATTTCATAAAAGTAAATATCGTACAATATGACTCGATGTCATTTAGTATGGTGAAATTTTAAGACTTCTCAATAAACAGCATTCTATGTTGAACGGAGTGTATCGGTTGACAAATCGGGTGATACTCGAGAATCAGCGAGGAATTAAGTTATTATTTCAGCAAACCGTCATATATACATTTTTTTTCTCTCTTAAATGAAAGAAGGAAAAATGAGTCCTTTCTATTGGAAAATGCATCTGAAAATGATGGAAAAACGTGCAGACAGCGTTAAAAAAAAAAATATCAAGTTCTATTGATAGTGGAAACATTTAAAAAAATGGTATATCGCACGTATCTTAAACAGGGCTCTTACCTCGACGATTACTGTAATCGAAGAGTGTATCACTATACGCGACGAGATCTAAACAACATATATTATAATAAAATTGCTCATTACATGTACTCAGATAATATATATATATATATATATATATATATATATATATATATATATATATATATATATATATATATATATATATATGTCAGATAATGCTCACGTCCTCGATTATGCGACGCCGTCCATGAAGGATATGCTTGCGTTCAGATATATGGGTTAGGTACTGAAATGCTCGTGTGTAAAAGACATAAAATTAAATATGTGTTCGGCATTCACTGAGCTCGAGACCGGCGTAAGCAGAACTTACTTTTTTGACGAGAAGGAAATACGAAAAAAAGGAAAAGAGAAAGAGGAAGAGAGAGAGAGAGAGAGAGGGAGAGGGAGGTAGGGAGAGAAAGAGTCTTAACCATGCGTGGAGAACGATCGAATATATCAGGTTAGTTTGATTTTATTTTTACAATTAATGACACACGCGTGTGCGTATGATGAACTATCGTGATAAACCGATAATTCTGTATACAGGGAGTTCCAGATTTTCATTTTTCAAATTGAAAAAGAAATAATCAAATGTATAATTTTTGGATGGAACTTTTTGTTCGAAGAGAAATTAGGGAAAGGGAAAAATTAATTTTGTGTAATAAAATACTAAAATTTCAGACTGAGAGCAGATTTAGTACCCGAACTGCATAATTACTAACTTAATTTTGTATTATTACGTTTAATAATAAATACCAGTAAAACAATGCATGTTCAAATTTTCGTGAAAATATCGGATAATTTAATTTACTCGTTTAATATAACTTCTTTGAATTCTCGAAAAGCTCGAGAGAATGTTCGACAATCGACATCACTCATTCAGCAATTCGTTTTCATGTTCATTCATAGTTTGTATTCTCGTTTCTTCAGATATTTCAAAAATTACATTAAAAAATAACAAATAATTTTTTTTCCGTGCTGATTTCGATGCTTAATTCAAATAATTGTGTTTTGAAACACTGGCGTGAGCAGCTTTTCATAGAATCGAGATCCTAAATTTCGATTATTCGTTAAGATCGCGTTATAAGAATCTATTAAATTGATAGATTTTTCGAAGCATTCCATTACCAGTGGTGCCCCATCTGGATGCATATTTCGGCACATTCTTCGAGCGACTCTACCGGTAACAAAGGGCACACGCTTTTTTAAGATCGATAAAGTATTCGGAATTCGGACGGGGCGAACTACAGTGAATGAAGCGAAAATGATCGTATCAGCTGCGAATAATGTGGAAAATGTTGAGCAAATTGAAAATGAATTATATTTTTGAAATGCTAGAAACGATAACACTGATTCGTAAATGCGAAATTATATGGATGGTCTGTTGGACTGATTCGGATGTTACGACTGTTGGTCTATACCTAACTTTTATTTTATGAAAAAATGATACGAAACGATTCATCTAATTTAATAAAAAAAGATCATTTTGAAATGTTAAAAAATTGAAAAATTTTACCGAGCAAAAAAAATAGCGACGGATTCATTCATCATTTCGTTGATCAACCTACAGTCGGTAAATATACTTTCGATGCTGAAAATTGCTATGCACAGAAAAGAAAACAATAAAAATGATGGAATTACTCACTCTTCGATGTCTTGTTCCTCTCCTCAATAATGAATCGTCCATCTCCTACGTGTGGCAAAACCGTTTGAGAATTTGGCAGCTGAGATCCATTCCCGATGTAGATTAACACTAGATTTTTTTCGTTTAAATGAGTTTAAACACATTTTGCACTCGCGACCCGCACCATAATTCAGAGTTCAATAGCACTGATTAAAAATTAATATTATTGTTCACATTTCCGAAATAGTAAGCACAGTTGAGATCCACTCCGGTTACAGGACATTCATGGCAGTTGATTATTTTCCACTCGATTTTTCCCAAATCTATGAGATTGAATCTAGACGAGCAGCAGCAGCGTCGTTTTTCTAACGTTGAACTTTTTATGCTTTCGACATACCGAACGAATGATGAAAAAACCAAGATTTTTTTTTATTTCCACGAGTCAACGAACTCTTGCACGAAATAGAAAAATCCAATTAATATTTCATTGATCTTCTAATAACTCGAAAAATGTATTTCTCTTGTGTCAATAAACTGTCTTTTCGCAATTGAATAAAAGGTCGATGACAAGTGACAGAAAGTGTAATGGCAAGTGGTGCTACAGTTTCTTGGAAAATCGTGCGTGCTCACGTGAATGCACGCGTGCACGGGCGCTTGCGTTCTATTGTAATAGCAATTGCGATAGTGAAAACTATTCGAAATGTTGTACATAGCTGCGGTTATACATGCCTTGCGTGCATTGCGTTGCGTGCACCGTTTGCAGCATCCGGGTTATATGCATGGATCTTGCCTGCGCGATTTCGATATGCGATACAGAAACTGTATCGTGTTCGGAATCAGCTGACTACAGAGTAGGTTTATAGCTTTCGTTCCGTCATTCTTGCCGACAATCCCATGGCTTTACGGCCTGCGTGCGTTTAGTGCTTTGCGTTGCTTTGCGCGACTCGCATGTATGGTTGCATCTTAGCTCCGCTTGCGAACACGCGTGCGTGTAAGCATACGCACGATTTTCGAAACTGTAACACAGCCGTCACTAAGCTATCTGTCACTTAAAGCCCATGCTTACGCATTCATTTATCGTGATTCGCTCAATATTCAAAATAATTCATCCTCCGAATCAGCACCAAAAATAATATCGTTGGCAAAAGGCTTCCCTACCGACTTGTCGATTATTACTTGCGAAAAGAAAACTTGTTGACGAAAGATAAAAATATTGAAATTCCAAGACGATTGACAAACGACAGAATCGCGTTTTTTGACTCTAATAATCATTTCATAGCATTCTCGTGCATCGTTTATTTTCGAGAAATGACGCAAATTTTTAATCTCTAATTAACGGAAATCGCGATGAAGAATTATGTAAAATTCATAGGTTTGGATGGTTTTAATATAAAAAAAAAATAATTTTCATGATTTTCCGTTCATTTGTTTCTTTAACATTAATTATTCTATTTTTATTTGGTTCAACAATTCAGACCGTTTCAAAGTATTTCATATGATAATTTTTGTCATTGACTGACGATCAAATAGAATTCCGCCTCTCTTATTTTGTACTCTGTTTTATCAATTTCGTTGTAGTCGATGAACGATAATTCGCAGCATTGTATTAGTATAGCCGACCGACGCTCATGCTGCTCTCTCTCACTCCGCGCGCTCTAGTCGCCCCGCCCCGCGTCCCGCGGGCAACTGAACGAATGTAAGTGCTCGCTCGCTCCCTCCTTGCCCCGCGCAGGATCCAGTTCTCGCGTCTGCCCCTTCCAATCGCGCCGGTGTGAGCTCTCCCCCCACCATCCTCGCTGCGGAACGACTCACCGGACTCAGCGGGCCAAGCGCGAGAGCGCGTAGATGGTAAACACAGAGTCGAGGCTCCACGAATGTAAACAAACCAAATAAGCTAGCGACGTTAATTCAGAAATATTTAAACGGTTTTATCCTTTCGTTTTATCAACGCATGAAAATGCCGATAGCAACAAAAAGAGACCATCAATCATACGTTTTTTTGAATCTAGGAAGATTCGTCTTCAGAAAATATGTATGAAGATATGTATTTAATCGAAGATTGCTCAAAAAATTTTTTGGATGAAATCTTGGGACCTAAAACTTTTAAACGATTAAAAAAAAAGTGTCGACTAACTTTGATTCTATACGTGTGGGGTCTCAAATTTGTTGGCAGCTCTAAGAACTAATTCAAGACGGGGTTTTGAGGACACTGTTACTACTTATTTTTCTATGCTGTATCCCCTCCTTCTCTCTAGATTCCCTGACTCTGGTTCGGAAAAATTTACGCAAATCTTGTTTTTGCTTTTTCATGAGAATAGGCGTCCTACAAACATTTTTATTGTAATATTCGTATTCTGCAAACGATTTTGCATTGATTTACGTACAATTAAACTCATAAAATTAAAAAAAATAAAATGGACTGGCTAACTTTACGCCAATTTTTATTTTTGATTATTTCTACGATCAACTCATTTCTCAAACGTTTATTTTTGTTCCACAATACTCTACAAACGATACGCAAACGATTGAAATCAGAAAAATTTTGAAAAGTTAATATCGGGAGGCCAAGTTCCCATCCCTGGCTACCAAGGCAAGGTACCTCAATTTCTCCCTGCCACGATACATTGAAAGTTGTCGAGGAAGTTCTTATTCACGATCGGTAATGAGCGAAGCAGGAAAATGAGTAACAGAAACGATTCTATCAACAAATTCTTGATAATGAAGATAAGCTTGAAGCAATCAACTGCACGGGAAGCTTAGCTTTACAAAACACAACTCTTTTAACAGCACTTTAAAATGTAATGCCCCGTCCTCATATCGGTACTTACGCCTGCCCGGTATCGACCATATTTTCATGCTCGCTGTTCAAATCTGGAAGACGATAATCTCAACGGCTGATACGATGCTCATCGAATCAATAGAATTAAAGAAAGAAATCATTTCACGGACCTGGAAATTCCAAAAATATATGAGCGATTCGATGGAATCGGATGATAAGCCAGCATTTCAACACATTCCAGTTATTTCATTTACAAGACATCATTCAGATACAGCCAGATCGGAATAATCGCTTCACAGCAAAATTTCTTTAAACACGATATGTATCTATGACAAGAAAGAATGCTACTCTATATCAATGACGTTGGTTCTATCTTCCGATTATGAAATCTGTAAGAAATCGAAAAAAAATTTATCACTCTAAATCAGACCCAATTCATCGTGCAATATTAATAATATTTATATTTTCAGTAACATATTCATTCAACAATAATGTTACTATTCATATCCAATGATGTCAATATTTTATCGAATAGTGAAGAGTTTTTGGATTACTGAAACGATTGTTCACATTATTCTGAATTGTTTGTATACCAGTGGATTCAATCATTAAAAACTCTGTTGTTGGTGATATTTGTAAATTGATATTTAATTTCAGAACATCGATTTTACTAATTTAGTAAGAATTATGATGAAATATAAGGAAAAATAAAAAAATTAAAGTTTGCTGAGTGTTATAATACAACATGTAAAATATTGACTACAAATAATCAAAATTTTGTAATAACACGTTCACCAACAATAAAATCTTTTGATACGAATCGAATTTTATCAAAAGCTTAAAAATTACAACGGGAGAATTTTAATATCGTCCTTTTCGAGGAAACATTCGACCTCCATTCAATTAACGATCGAGATACTTGGATGATAACAGAATTAAGATAAAAACCAATGTGGGTGAGAGACTTTCAGTCATTCGATTGCGCAGGCGAGTCGTCGTCAGGCAGTGACACGGTCAATCTATGCAACACGACGATACGATGGGGTTTCGATTTCTTCTGCAGTTCTACATTGTGACGTGCTCGTTAATGGGCATCTTTTGTCTAGAAAATGAAGGTAATGTGCATAAATTAATATCCATATTTGCAATAATTCGTAAGAATAAAAATTGTTAATAAAAAGAAACCGGAAACTATGAAAATCACAATTATTTTATGCAGTTCATGAATATGGCAAAAAATCATGGAGCCCTGATGTTGCCCATTTGGGATTGGATCCACGAATAGTGAATGGAACGAAAGCTGCGCTTGGACAATTCCCGCACCAGGTAAATTTTAAATATCAATTCAATATAGAGAACACAAATTTATGTAAAAAGTAGGATTACTAGGCCAGTCATTTCTTGACTAGAAGTCTGTCACCCTCTTAATTATTAAAATAATGCTAAGGTGTCATTGAGAAGGAGCAGGACGGATACGCATTTCTGTGGAGGTAATATAATTGCTCCTGAATGGATCCTCACCGCGGGCCATTGCATGTTCAATAGGTAAAGCTCATCAAGTCACGTGAACTTCGTCCTTAAACACGGCGATAAGAATATTCTTTAAACTTTTAAACCGTAATATCTGTAAATTATAGAGATGGAATCCAAATACAACCGTGGACGATCTCAGTGGTAGCTGGTCAAGTGGTACTCAGACCGACAAAACATGATAGTCAAAGACGTGCTGTTGAAGCGATAATCTTGCACGCTGACTTCGACTACGTAACGTTGACCAACGACGTTGCTTTGTTGAGGGTACTTATTGCAATTAAAATACTTATATTTCCAAAAATGGTGGAAGGATTCAGCTAAATGTATTCTGTTTCAAAGATACTTCAATAGGAGCTGAAATACAATAACGTTAATATGTACTTTACGCAGCTGACGAATCCTTTGGTATTGAACACCCAAAACGTAAAAGCGGCGAGATTAGTGAAAATGCCTGTACCAATTGGGACAGTCTGTGATGTGGCTGGATGGGGCTATTTATCAGAAGTAATATTTTACTACTATTATGTAACTCGTTCTCACCGCGCGTTTCATAAAAACGATATTTATTTTGGATTTACACTGGAATGATTATTTTGATTTTTAGCATCTTCCATGGGTATCGAACGATTTGATGTTCGTTCCACTACCGACTATGGATATTGAATATTGTCGGGAGCTTTACAAGGAGGAGACAGTGATACCAGATGGAGCGATTTGCGCTGGTTACGACGAAGGTCTCAGGGATGCTTGCCTCGTGAGTTTCATCGAATTTTGGTCCAAACGTTGGGCAATCTTGTCGTAGATTTCTCAAATAATTTTGCCATTTTGTGCAGGGTGATTCCGGAGGTGGCATGGTTTGTGGCGGCTTTTTGGCTGCCGTTGTTTCTGGGGGAATAGGCTGTGCCAGGCCTAAACTACCAGGAGCGTATTCCGACGTCTATTACTTTCGTAATTGGATCAGGGACCAAATGAAAAACTACAATGGAACGAGCGTGAACCCTTCGGATTGGAAAAAAATGATCATTGAATTGGATAATCACCCCAACAATTCAGTTCATCTTTCATCCTACTTTTCTGTTTCTTTACTCACCATCATTTACACTTTTATCAGTTATCTTGGTGTATTTACGTTTTGAATTTAATAAAATACTGTTCCATACCGAAAAACTAATCGTCTAAACCTGTTATCGGGTCACAACCGAAATCATTAAACGTCCTTACATAAGTATGAAATCACACGACGAAATTGTGTCTCTTGGTGGCAAGTGTTTGGAAGGTGGCAAGCTACTCCGGGCTGCTTGATCGGTTATTTACCGTTTGTGAAACCAGAACGTACCGGTTGACAAAGCCTGCATGAATTTCGACGTTTTACTCCAGTTATCAGCCATTAATGAAATCAGATATTACTTCTGGCTGGTATGGTAGATAGCGAATGGTAAATAGTTATCTCACGTCAATAACCAGACTACATTTCAATGGCTATTTACCACAAAATTCAAGGCGCTTATGAAAATATCTTCGTTATGGTTGAACCCGACTTCAGAACCCGGTTCAATCTTACGATGCTGAATTTGCTTGCCCTGAAATGTCATCTGATCGGTAATTTAATATTCCGAGAAGAAAATACGACGATGAGAAATCGGTAACAAAGTTTTGAATGAAAATTACTTCGTAATTCCATTTTCAATATAAGCTGACAAAGTCTGAACTAAAATCAAGCATGTGATTGATTTGTGACTCGATAAAAAAAAAAGGATCAGTTTTAAACCACTCGTCATCAAAGTTGAACAATAATACGATCACAAATATAACCTGCTCAAAAACGTGGACTTTCAAAATCAAGTCATTGTTAGTTTTGCAAATTTGGAACGAATGAAAAATACTGATAACGAAAAGCACAGGGAAACAAAAAATTCACTCTTGAATCGACGAAGAAAATGCTAACGAATCTGATTGGTTGGACGTTGGTAAAAGCATTTTTTAGCACTCGAAAGAAGCTCGTAAAGTCAGAGAGTGACGAACGACTAATATTGGGCTGGACCGAAGGGTGGATTCTATTATATTCAATATATATATATATATACACATATATTTATAAGAAGAAGAAGACCGAGAAGTCGAAGGGTGCGCCGGTCGTGAACACAGAACGATGCAAACGGGCGTCCATACACATCCACTCACACACGTGCTTACACATGGAAGCAGGGTACGACAAAAGGGCCATGAGCGCTGCGGAGTCGCATTACTCTACTTTACGGGCACTCCGCCAATGAGGATTATGTTGCATGCTTTTATTGCAGCTTTTATTGAGAGGAGAGAGGGGAAGAGCAAGAGGAGGGATCGTAGCGGACGGATGGTGAAATTCAGGAACAAAAAAGGGCGAGCTTGGTTTTAGAATCGTGCCCGTTACATACGTGGTCCATCCCAACGAATCGTTTGTGTGTTAGCCTTGTAAAACGTCCTTAGCGTTGTATACGAGCCAGGAAAAATCTCTTCAACAAATTGTAGCTCCCCTTGCATGGCTATTCAATAAAGCCTTTAGTAGGATATTGCACATCTGGGGGCTGAATATTTGGTGGCTTCCAGAGCAAAGGAAAAATGGATACGTACTGAAAAAATGCAAGTAAATGCTTTTACGAAGTGATTCGAAAATGAATAGAAACTTCATCAAACCAGAGAAATTCTGAACCCGAAATAATTTTTGATTATTCCGATTCACAGATGTTTATAAGCGGAGGACAAATCGAAGAACTACAGCATTGACAGTTTGCGAAAAGATTAAAGCTATTTTGAGATTAGGAGATAATTAAGAAGCAGGAAATGACCCTGTAGAGGCCTTAGGTTTCCTTCTCCCATATACACTTAATGTCTATAAGTCTTCCCTTTTCGCGAAGGACCTCGATCAAGCGATACGCGAGCTCTATCTCCCTCAGCAAATTAGTTCAACGTATTATCCTCCTATCAACCTTAATCAAATAGTTCGGACACTCGGGAAGCCCCTCGACATATTAACCCTGCGCGTATCGAGTCGGTGAAACGATCTTATATCGCTCGGACTTTATATACACACACGTCTGCTACGGCACGCAAAATTCGACCTCTCTTGCTTCGCAGTATTTATATCGTTGCCAAAACCTTAGCCTATCCCCAATTGTTGCAACCCTTCTCGCATTCAAGTGTCGGATTAGATTTGGCCCACGTCTTGGATGCTGTGCCGTGTCCACTTCATAATGAGCAGGGGAGTCCCTGGGTTCTCCATCCTTGGCTGAGCTGCTCGATTGTCGACGTCCATAGCCTCCTATGTATGAAAGTTTGTTATATACAAATATCTATACATATACATTTGTGTATATTGGATCGAACCTTGAACGCTCGAGCAAGCCCAACATTTGCCCGAAGGCATTGGCGACCAAAGGGACGAAGGCCTTGGTCACCACAGCCCTTGGTTACTTCGTCTCTTTATATTATTCTCCCTCTGTTTCCACTGCTTCTCTTACTCCCTAAACTCCCTCCCTGCATGTCCCTCGTGCCCTTCTGTATAGATCATTCGATACCAGCCTGAATATCCGTGTACGCCAACCGAATTCCATGAGAAAACGATGTCACGAGATGCCACGAATGCTGGCGCTATCCCCTCGAGAGATTAAAAATGTTCTCTTCCTCTCTCTCTCTCTCTCACTCTTTCTATCTTTTCCTGCGTCAACTCAACCTTTTTTCCTGAGTTTTTAGTCTCATCTATTTTTCCACTACTTCTGTCTACTGATATGCGAAATACGAAATCGACGAATCTGGAAAAAGAATTCGTTCGATGCGCTGCCAATCGTAGATGAAAAAAGTATTTCAGTCATGAATTTTCATCGGAAGCCATCAATTTGGTTATCCCCAAAGTTGTCACAAACATTCCAAAGGGTTTAGTAGAAAAAATTGGATGATTACACATCTGATTAACTTGCATGAAAACTGCCATGGTTGTCGTGAACTGCGAACTGAATCCATAAAACCGATACTGGAGTTAGGAATTTAATTAAAATTCAAGTTCGGTTCAATTTGAGTTCAAGATCGGTGAGTTAACTGCTAGAATGTTGGGATCTGGAATGACCAGCAACTCGCAGTATTCGGAAGCTCTTATCTTCTCTTAACGTGATTGTATACGTACGAGGAAAGAAGAAATAGGTATATCCCTGATTTTCCGAACTCTCCCTCAAACGAACTAATATATATGTATAGAGCATGGATAAAAAACGAACTTTGCACATGGAAGATGATTGCATGATGACCGTAAAAATGTTTGGCTTGATATTCAGCTGCAGCGATCGCATTCCAGTGAATATCGCCCGGTTCCAGTGCCATGAAATCCAGCTCGAGGGAACTGCGTACGTAGGAACTATCTCTTGGGATGAAGATCCCAATCAAGATCAAGCGCATTCGAAATATACATACATACAGAGATAACTATAAAATCAGAAATGCAGTTTCTACTAAAAATAAGAAATATAGTTTCTACTGCAAATCAGAATACTGTTTCTACTGAAACGACGAGTTTACTCATCCCATAAACTCTGCAATTGTGATTGGAGATCGATCCTCAAATCTTCCTTTCATTACAGGTCTACAAAGTAATTTAATGTTCTTTCTCGTAATATTCAATTGAAAAAAAGTAGATTGAGATTCTAATCTTGATAAAAGTTAACCTCAATTTAGAGAAGCAAGAAGATTTAGATCGCGTTTTCTGTTGGTTGGATGAGAATGACTTTAACACTAAAATTTAGTGATAATGAAAATACCTCGGAAAAAAAGAAATCATAACTTCTTAAAGGATTTAACTTGTGGTCGGTCGTGTTTCTTATCCTATTTTACTCGGTGAAAAAAAAAGCCATGCTGCAACGAGAAAAGCGACGTCACGTAGTTAATTTCCTAGCTGTGGCAACCGTGTGGGTGAGTATAGACGTCTGTTCTTTTCGTGGCAATCCAGACGACCGTCGTTTCCAACCTTCATCATGTACCCATCGAAACTAACGAATATCCCTACAGCCCTTCCCCGCTACTCTGACTCTAGTCTTTCCATCTTTTCTTTTTACATTTTCCTCCATTCTTACTTACGTCCAGCTAAAATTTAACAAATGGTTGATATTTTTTCAAGTTTTTGTTCTAAGGATTCAATTCGTGATAATTTGAGCTTATCAGGACAAACGATTTATCGCAGGCAAAAAAGGTTTTTATTTACTTAAAAAAGAACTTTCGTCACGTCATTTGCTCAATTTTTATTTTAATGACATTTAGTTGACATGGAATGGGAAATACACATTTTTTAAAATTCGTAGTTGTTTTATTTTGATCAACGTGAATGTGTGTGTGTGTGTGTTCTCGTCCATTTTCGTTAATATTGTAAAGACCTCTGAGTGTAAAATGAAGAAATGGTTATTGTAGGACAAATCGGAAAAATCTTTTCCCGAGGTTGCAGGCAATTTGCAGGTAGTAATACGGCCAACATTACGAGTATTTTCCCCTCTGTTACAGAAGGTTTTGCGAGGTAGCGGAAGAGGGCATTTGAGACCTGGGCTTTTTGGCGAGGTACGAGACACGCTCGCCGACTTAATGCGTCGTATGTATGCGTCGGGCTATGCGGCGAACGTTCCCTCGTTCCCTCGAAATGCCACGCTCCTAAGGAAGCACCTCAAGTTAGTATGTGCATGGCGAATTCCATACCAACTCAACGAGCTTTCGTTCCCGACCCTCCTCGATATATGATTGCTGCTTCGACGCATGTTCTTGTTTCTCTCTTCTCAAAAACATTATGCATTGTTTTTTTTTTTTTTTTTAACTTTTATTACGGTGGATACAACTTCGAATGTTCCAGAAAGAAAATAGGACCGAAAATGATTTAAAAAATCAGTTTGGAAATGCAAAAATTTGTGTGTGAATTTCTTAACAAAAAAGATCTCATGATTTTAGTTCATATTTTTTCTATCTCTGTATTCGAAGTTTAATGAATTGCTCAGGCAGTTTTCGAAAAATCTTTTCATTGTCAACTCACAAGAAACAGAACTTCGGAAATTCAAACACAGTTTGTGTTTTAGACAATTCCAAGTGAGGAGCAGACGAAGGAAGATCACGAGTGTGGAGCATAATAAAAGTACAATAATGTTGATTAGGAAAATATTCTGAATTACTTAAGCCACGAAAAGCGTGGAGAAAAAAAATGGGACATTTGCCGTGGAATTCCCTATGTCCGAGAAGTTTGTGCACTGTGCTATACGTGCACGAAGAAGTTCAGAATGCTCTTGGAACGAATGGGACCAAGCACGAATGTACTTCAGGCAATCTTCTCTAGAATTTGCTTACCATACCGTCGTTCTTCGTTCCATTCATTCTACTGTAAAATCCACCATATTTTAGAATGAATTTGTATTTTTGGAAAGAAGAATGTGCTCTAGCACATTCGAGAACCGAAAGACTGCGATCAGAATAAATTAATTCTGAACGAGATAATATGATTTGAGTTCGTTAAAGCATGAAATAAATAAAAATGAATCAACGTAGGTTTGATCCATAGTTGGCTCAGCGAGCTAAAACAAAAGCTGAACTGGAAGCTTCGAAATCGTTCGGAGATTGAGACTTTATTTTTTCTTTTTCTTTCGATGAGTGTCCATTTCCAGACAGAGGCTGAAGATTACTACAATTCCTGGAAATCCATTGGACAAGAGAAGTGTGTTTTCTCGTTATTGCGATAGTGGGATAATTCGTCTTGGATCGAATTGATTTGGATTTTCTTGAAGGAGAAAAGGATAAGAGGGCGGATAAAGGAAGGAAAGTACTGCAATAAAAGTAAGAAATAAAGTTATAGTATCTTCGCATGAGTGTGAGAATGGGGATGAAGAAACTGTGGGTTATGTGGGCTTTGGTGAAAGATGATCGTGTCTCGTTTTCTTTCGTATGGCAAAAACATTAAGTCGAAGATCCCGCGAGTCTTCGTTCACGTATCATTTTATCGTTCGTATGAAAATATATTTTGATCTCTCACGCACGAAATTGAAATTCAATTCGGCGGTCAGGAACCCGATACCGGAGGAAAGGGAGATAAAAAAAAGTTGGAACCGTGTTTATATGCCGCATCTGAAACATTTGAGGAAAAGTCAGGACACTTCTATTCGATCAAAGAATACACCAAACTTCACGACGGTTCTTTCATTATTAACGACTCTGAGCTAAGTCTCTGTGTGGGTGGGAGTCGAAGTAGGGTCGACACGGATGATCGTGGACGCGTCGAGAGAGCGTACCCAACGAAATGGTTGAATCATTGACAAGACAGCTCCAAAAAGCCCGAACTTATAGGGGACCATTGCAAATTCAGCATTTGACATTTTCCGAGCGGAACCCAGACGGAATAGCAAACTGAATAAAAAAAAATGAAAATTGACATTCGTCACACGCACGACATAAAATATAAGTTAATCTGACGCTGAATTCAACATCCCTTTTTCACTTGGAATCTCCCAAATTTTTCACCACTTTTCTAGATTGGCCATTTTCATTTTTATGTCCATCTCAATGATGGGCCATCATATTTCAAAAACGACTCAACAAAGTCACTTTTTCCTGTATAAAGTTTAATAATTCGATTCATTCAACTATTCCTTGATATGATCGAAGGGTTATTGATTCGAGTATGGAATTTCATTATTGGAAGGTGCTTCAGGCAGTTCAAATGACACGTAAAGCTCATCATTTATCGAATGTACTGTTGACTCTTTTTTCATCCATCATATAACAGCTTTCACCTTTGACTTTGTCGAGACACTATTCGTGTGCATTGCAAAATGCATATCTCCCGATGTATTATGCTAATTTGTTTCATCATATAGGAGCCTCATGGCCTGTGTTCTTCCACGAGATTTTTCTGATATTGAAAAAAAATCATGCCCCTAAATTAGTGGCACATTATTCTGCACGATGAAAGTTGAAGCTTCATTTCATTGATATATTCACATGAACTTTTCCCTGCGGTTTCGTTCGCCTGGTATGAAGGTTTTCACCCAATAAACTTTATGTTCAAGTACTATTTTAAGTGAAGCAACATGGATATGTATTTTGACAGAATTTAGATTTTTTCAAATCGTAACGTCGAATATGCTCGTCCACCAAATGATGTGGCACTTCTCGACTCGATGCTGGAGGCACATCGCAATCTTGTGAGGTCTGCCTATGGGGCAAGAGTTAATATGAATCTTGTTAATGGATATCTGTCATTCGAAGATCTTTATTTTCGGATTTTTCAATCGGTTGATTGTTTTTTGGCAGCTGTCAATAAGCAGTATCGTCAATTTGAACCTAAATTCCACAAAGAAACGCAATTTTAGATACGGGATCGACTTTTCCTTGACTAAATTTTTTCTAAATCAAGCTCGCTGTTAACTTATCTCTTCATGGAAAAAAACGATTGGAAAAAAGTATATCTGAACAGGACGAATCTCTTATTAGGATCGTGGCTCGTCTATCAAACCCACTAGAGGAAACACCGAATATTCAAATCCGTCATCCAGCATTCAAAATCTTTTCCACCTTTTTTCACATCAAAGGACGTACAGAAGACGAAAGAAAGACAAGGACAGACGAGACGATGAGAGATTGAAGGCTGGAACAACTTTTGCTGTAGACTTGTCCGAAGCTTGGCCCTGTGCCCATACGAACCCTTCTTCCTCTCATTCACCGTTACTATTTCCGTTTCAATGTCCACCATTTGATCTTCGCGTACCCACGGGAGAACACCCTTAAATTTATGTATACGCGTATATGTATATAGACATCTATAATTGAGAAATTGGCCTGTGCACGAGGGTTGAAAGTTTTACATTACTTGGTGCTTTTACGAACGGTCAGCAACCATCGAGACATGTAAATACAAGCTGGTGAATTTTTTATTTGATGTCCAACGAACCATCAAATAAAGACATAAAATATGAATATAAATATTTGAGGCTATGCTACGTCAAATTTTGACGAGCTCGACCTGTGCAGTATCGTTCCAAATTTAACAAAATGCATTACGTCACTTTTCAGTTTGCATTCAAAAAATGAAATTTACAATCTAAAATTCATTTCCAATGATACAAGCATATTTTCTTTTTTTTTAACAGTTTTCAATTTCAACAGTTTCGATCGTTAATGCCCACGTTAATATACTGACATGGAAAAAGAAACGTTTTTGAGTGAATTCTCAATCTTCATTTGTGTAATCAATTGAACGAAAATGTTGCAGAATCCGGTCGAAAAAACCTACCAGTTTTTTCACATTGGAAAAACTTCGAATGTACTCCACGCAATAGATTAGTCTTAATATTTTGATGAATATTTGACTCCCCAACAGTAGTCATACGAAAAATTAAATTTTTCGATCACCCTCGGTATCGTTTGTCAATACAAATCGACTGGAAATTGCGCGTAGGAGACGAAGGAATAAATAAAAAACGAACGAGTTCCATCGAGGACACCATGTTTTCTGTAACTCGAGAATCTCTCGTGTTCGTGGGACACGAGGATCGTCCAATGATCGGTTGGACACCGGATCCTTTATGCCACATCGATAAGTTCAAGGAATTTATTCTTCGGAGCATCCGTACAGGAGCTGCCTCTGATAAAACACTATTAAAAAAAAGCACCCCATGGAGAACGTCTCGATCTCGCTTTTCAATTGCACAAAAAGGTAACCATAAAAATAATGAATTTATCTCTCAGATTCGGTTTCGACTGAGATTTTTAATAATGTTTGCTTCTTTTATGCGATTTTTTATATTCAACAAAATTTTTCAAAATCAAAACGTGGATCACATTTTTTTTTAGATCTTGCCGGGAATCCTATGAAGAATCTTGCCATCTAACTTTTTATGGTTGCCGATATTTTCAGGATCTGATATCACGATGTATCGTATGCATGGGAACCTGAAAACACCTATTCTCGGTCGATAAACTCGATTGCACCGCTGCCCACTGAATCTTTAAAATATATGTATATCACAGAGTGTATAAATTTTGACTCAACAAAGTAACGTAGCAAGAAATCCTTCTTTGTGAAACTTTGTAAGCCAGTGATAGTGTCTTTCATCGTACGAAACTTTGAACGATTGAGTGACCAATGGTTTAAAGTTTACGACTCGGCTTTTCAGCGTACGAGAAGAAGCAAATATTCAGCGAAGTATTTTTCTCAAAGGATTTTGCCGACAAACAAATGACACTTTGAAAAATTCCCCTATTCGGTGCATCTCAAATCCCATAAACTTAATTTTTATATATTCTTTTGAAAAATTTATCAGCAAGTTTTCAAGCACGTGCATTCATAAATTCGATACTTACGAATCGTGTATATCTAATGTTCCTCTGTATACCCGCAGCGAAGGTGAGAAACAGTTTTTTACGTGAGATCCACCGATGGAGAACAAATCTCCGAGGAGACGAAGTGGAAACGTCGATATCACCGTTCAAATGTTTCAACCTAAGAAATTCGCGTCACTGACATTACCTTTTATGAAAAGGTGCAAAAGGATTGGAAAGGACCAGGGAAAAAGAAATAAATTTTTACAACATCTTACGATTTTTTTTTTCACTTCGTTTCACCATTATCTTTAGGATAGTGGCATTAAAAAATGTTTATTCAATATGTATACTTTCCTTAAAATCATCGTCATACTCGTATTTTCATATAGCGCAATAATAATAATAATAATAATAATAATAATAATAATCGTGTAATCGTAATATATCAATTCGTATAGGTATAATATATATGTATATATATATATGCTACATATCATGTCGATATCTATCTATAGATATATATATATATTCTGTAAATATATATATATGTGTGTTTGTAAATATATATACATATATATTATTCTAACGGTCTCGTGTATGCGTTTTTGTCGTGTGTTTAATGTGTATTCCGTTTGTTGTTTATCTTTTCTTGTATATTACAGAGAATAGTATCGTTATATAGTAGTTGCGTAGATTTATTTTTACGTGGTACCCATTACTAAAACATATAAAAGCGGTATAAAGCTCGGTCCTCACACGCTGAATGTTTTGTTTTTATTTTATTTTATTTTTTTATTTTTTTGGTTTTTTTTTTCTTTCTTCATTTTTCTTTACTTCTGTTCATTTTAAAACTTTACTCTTGTTTAATCATTCATTTCATATCTACTATTTATATATTATATTATAATAATAGTCGCGTGGTGAGTCGACCTCTGAATTGCGGTTTACATCTATTTATTTTGTTGCTGCTTTTTCAACCCTTAAATATTTAAAATTTTCTTCGTCCTCGTTTGTTTTTATTTTTGTTTTTCGTTTGTTTCTTTTTATGTTTTTTTTTTCTCTCTTTCTATTTTTATTTGTTTCGATACGAACTTACGGGTTGTATCCGTAATGCGATCCGGCGCGGTTTTATGGCTATTACGGGCATTCTCATTTTCTTTTATATATTTTATTTGCAGTTTATCCATCTGTTATCTCACTGTAAATTACTCTTCGTTCTCACACTTTTTTATATTATATACATACATAAATATATGTATATTCGTACATGTGTGTATTTATGTATGCGTGTGTGTGTATCTGTGTACTTTTATAATTTGTAGTGCGGTGTCTCGTTGTCGTCGCGGATACTCGTTTTTTTTTTTTTTTTTATTTATTTCTCACGCATCTCAACTTTTTGTTGTTCGAATAAACGTGTGTAAGCCGTAAAAGAAATTGAATACGAAATGCCGTCAAACACGCCAGCACCGTTTCACAAAAACATCGATAGAAAGTGAACATATGTAAATACAATTTTCATATATGCTCAATCTCCTTTGTAATGTTGCCCCCGCTCGTACGTTCATCGTTCCTACAGATTGACCAGCGGGTGAACAAGTTCTGCCAGTTTTTAAGACCTCAATTATCGTCGCAAGATCCGGTGCAATCGATCCGAAATATTAACAAAAATACACCCAAACGTCTCACACTGTTTGAAGATTTTTTTTTTTTTTAATTTGTTTTTGTTACTATTTTATTTCCAACTGACGTTACGTAAAAAGTAAAATCCATTTTTATTCTACTCGCTTTTATCCGCCAGTTGAATGACTGTCACCGGCTTACGAATTGAGTAAAAGGAAGAAAATAATGAGAATCATTTTTGTCGTACAATTTGCGTTCGAGTTTTCTGTGTAACGATCAGAGTAACACGAGGAGGTGAAACTCAAAGGATAAAACTATTCGAAAATACTCGGTCTTCCTTTCTGTTTATTCGAAAAACTTGTTCAGCTTGAAGTATTTTATTTCAATGCATGTTTCGACGTAATTCTGACTGTAAATCTTCACCCGCTGGCTAAAGGTACAGCGTAGTAGGTATCTCTAATAACCCGAGTTAGACTCTCGCCCTTCATTCCAAACAAACAAATCTATAAAGTGCATACAATTGTTACAATACGAATTATTAAATATCAACTTTCATACTCTAACGATATAATAATAATATCAATTATAATAATCGTAATAATAATGACAATATGTAGGTAATAATGACAATGATAATAAGTTCATTAGTACGGATGAATTTTGTCGCGCGTACATCCAACGTTTTTTTCTTTCACGTTTTAATTATTTTCATTTTTTTAATTAAACGGTATTCTCATTATTCGTTCTCGTTTTTTTTTTTCGTATTTCTTGTAACTCGGCCAAAAATTTTACATTTAATTTCGTACTTCATACAAACGAAAAATGTGTTTTTATCAGACGTGCAGAAAGTCGGTTCGTTCGATTATTCCTATGCTATTATGCGTCAGTGACTTTGAACAATTTTGTTGTTATACGGTATTGCTTTTATTTCGAGGGAGAAAAAAAATTGGGCTCATCACCGCGGGTGCAACCGGAAAATCACTCACGAAACAGAGAAGAACGCAGGGCAAAGATACAATACGAATTGGCAAATTTTAGGCACGTTTATTTACCTCGCCAATTTTTACTTGAAATCAACGTCGATTTTTTGCGAATGCAAAAAATCGACGCTCGCTAATACGACCTTTCGTCGAATATTTATTTATTAAACTCAAAACTTTGCCGTACTTTGTTCACGTTCGTGGAGAAATTTCGTCACGATATTTCGCACGGATTGATAGACGATCTGGAATCTCGTTGACGAGCCTCACGAACGAACAACTAAATAATTTGGCATTTTTTTTTTATTTTTTTTTTTTTTACCGAGGCCCATTTCGCTGCGCGATCTTATCAAATCTACGATCTAATATCTCTAGAAGCAATCTACTTTCTATTAATATAAATCGATTTTCAAACAAACACCACAAAATACATGAACGAATACGAAAAAGAATTTCCACACGAATACAATTTTTTTTCAAAATTTTGTCAAATAGATTTTTATAAAAAATATATATGACCAAATTCTAGTCATAATATGTTTCGAGAGAAAAAAAATAAGAAGATATATATATTTTTTTTTTGGTGAATCCAGCTCGTCCGGCACTCGATTCTCAACACGGATACTCGAACGTTCAAGCAATTCTTGAATTTTCGAATATGGAGCGTCGAATGGGCCAGGCTCACCATTTTTTAATCTATCAGTTTAAATATATATTTTTTTTTATATTCGTGTGTATACGTGTGTTTTTCAATATATATGCATATTCATCTATTCGTAAGTATATTCTTATCATCGCAATTACTTTTTTGAAGCAGCAAGATCAGCCTCGGTTTTCTGACCACAAGATGCCTTATTTATTTGAACGTCGTTGGCAGGGTTTTGACAGATCGTAGCCATCCTTCCGTTCGTCTCAATATTTTTCCTCCTATCGATAAAGTGTCGTTTCTATTGTTCTTTTATGTTAAAGACACTCGGTCATGAAATACGAATATTTATTATTGTAAAACTGTTGAAATCTTGGCCTAAAATTAAGCAGATGATCGTTTTTGTTTTCTCATTTTTCTCTTACATTTTTCAAAATCCCGATGAATATTTTGAAATAATATTCTTGTGATGCTACCGATTTATCTTGAGTATAAAGTCACTGGTTTTCAGTTATGTTTCTCTCGTCTTATTTGTATGGCAGTTTTATATTCAGTCAAGTTGGTATTATTGCCTGAAAGTTTGTGCACGAGGTGAGAATCGTTCGGTCCCTTTGCGAACCAAATATTCTCTTCGTAATTTCACCTCGCCGAGTCCACGTTGTTTAATGGATGCATAATTTTCGTTTTCGTTGATTGAGCACACAAATGTTAGTATCGTAAATTTTATAAAATTCGTATCGTTGTGCAATATTTGTTTTTCGAGTCGTATATAATAAATCTCTTCTTGCATGAAATATTCCAAGAGATTTACTAGCACGTTCGCTATGACATTCCAGTTGAATTATTGGAAAAATCATTTATTTTTTCTTCTATACCACGAAATTTATGAAAAACATGTTTATTTTTAAACGAGTAATTAAACGTAGATATTACGACGCGGATGTACGCTATAACACACAGAAACTAACTATAAACACCGATACAATCAAGGCTTACACAACCTGGTACTGGAGCCTGGTACGATTATAAATAATGTAGGGAAAAAAGGTCGATACGAAACGCCTACGCTATCGAATATAGCAAACCGTTAGAGCTATTGGCACGATGCAGTTATGTCATAAACGGCATAATCGATGACTCCCGAGTGTGAAAAAAAGTTATTTGTATTTTCGCTGTTTTTCATGGGCGCCAATAACAATTACGATTATGGATTTGCTATCGTCGTTATAAAGGGCGTTTGATAAAAACGCGTGAGATCGCGACGACATTGATCAAATGTTGGCCTCAAGGCGTTCCACGAGGATGCGTCTTGGGTTTCGGATGTTCGATGCAAACAGTGAGCTTCGACATTATCCGTGAATGTGAAAACGCCTCGCTCTCTCCCGATACACGCCTTCCAGCAGCATATTTTCGGATTGAGGATTCGCACGAGACATTATCATAGGAATTTCACAATCGAACATGACGTTTTTTTTTTTTATTTCGGCTCCCTTAAGTCCCTGTGTGTTCGGTGTTGGAACATGAACGAAGAATTTTACTATATTTTTTTCATTTTATTTTTTCTATCTTCACGACATACCTTTGCATGTATGCAGTGATAGACTCGCGTGGGAAGAAGAAAATTTTATTTCTTATTACTTAATTTTTCTATATTTCTTTCTAGTGTTGTGTATACCTGTCTGTTGGCATCCTTTCATCATTCCCTCACAAAACAACGACACATTAATATTATTTAGGATACAGGTCGATGATGGTAACCGTATTATTTTCATTAATAATTTTAAACAAATTTTCGTTTCTCTGTCTCGTACTCAGGGTATGTCTGTTCATTCGTGTTTGTGTCTGTTTATGTTTTTTTTTTTGTTTTTTTTTTCCTTTTCTTACTGCAATATCTTCATATACATAGCCAGATTCGACAATACGCACATATTCAATGGGGATACTATTTTTATTCTTTATTTTTTTATGTAATGTATTTGCAATTGTTATTTTTTGTTATTCTCGTTTTCTTATTTTTTCATCGTTCCCTTGTACGACGCGTGTGCACGCTTATAAACCCTTAATTAAGTTGTCACGCAGGTATTGTTTCGTACCCTTATAAATAATTTATTATTCAATATAATTATTCGTAATAATTCCTACACCAGAGAAAACATCGTTAAACCTTATCTGTATCTCATATTACTCTTTTCATTCTCTTCATCTCAATAATAATAAGTATTTGTTATTTGTTCGTGTGTAATTTTTTTTTCTTCCTTATTTTTGTGTGTGTATGTTTCTTACCTTTCTTCATTATCCTTTTTTCTTTTTTTCTTTTTTATTCGTTAAATTCAATTGTATCGATTAATTTCTTTACGCTCTGTTGCATCTTTCATTTATTTCTTATTATTTTCTTTTCTTTGTTATTATTTTTGCTCTGTTTTGTTTCTTTCTTCTAATATTATTCATTTTTCGATATAGTTATATTATTTTATTAGAAAATTTGTACTCTTATGGGGGAGAGGGCGGGAGGTATTGTAAATGGACACAGATGCCCCGTTTGTTATTTTTTTTTTTTTTTGTTTTTTTTTTTTTTCGTTTTTTCTTGCTGTTATTTACTTTGGTTTCGAGGATTTGAGAACATCCTACTCGCGCATGATGTCAATTCCAGTTCGTGATGATATTGTATCGGGTGTTATTTATCTGATTCTTTTCTCTTTACATACCATTCAAACTCTATTTTCAATATTTTCTTCCCATATAGAAAAAAAAAAAAAAAAAAAAAAAAACACGTTTATGCCAACTTGTATAATTGTGATTATAGAGTTACCAATATATGTATGTTATTAGAGTTATAAAATTTTTATTTTGACCACGTAAAACGATACTTTTGTATATCGTAAGGTGATATAATTCTCATGACTTATTACGTTTTTTATTTCGTTTTTTCAAATGTTTTCCGATAATTTTGGGATCTCGCGTGAATACAAGACCTTAGGATCGTCCAGTAAAATGTTCTGCTCGAACCTCAGTCTGCAGGGAGGCCTCTAAATATGTTTGAAGAACGTGCGAAAGTAGCCAGCCACAAGAGCATGTTATTCTCAAGCTGTTTATTATTATTTAGCCTGCGAAAATCGATCGAATGATGAAAAGAGGGAGATTTTTTAGGAACTTGGACTCTGATGCTGCAAGAGTTCGAGCTCTTCCGGGAAATGCTTTCATCGATACTTTTCGCGTTTGATCTGCGATAGAGGAGAGCAGAGAAGGGGGGGGGGGGGGAATCGAGAGAGAAAAAAAAATTGAGTGAATGAGGGGTGAATATCTATCCCGGAGAGAGGAAACGTGCGTTCTCAAAGAGATTCACGGGGATATGGAGCAGTGAAAGGTCTCTGTCCGTTGTAAATGTCTGTCTGAACCCTCGGACAAGCTAGAAGATATACACTTCGTTTACCGAGTCCTCGAGACGCCTCTCTTTCAATTAAATTAAGACTGCGAAGATGAAACGTAAAGAATGAAATACGGCGTGATACCGTAATTCTATCATTCCTTTCATCAATACACGAAAAAGTAAAATTGCTCTACAAGAATCCATCTCGTTTTCAGTTATTTTCTATGTGGCTGGCTCAAATTTTCGTATTTTTTTTTTTCCTCTTGTCTTTTCACACGTTCTTATTTCGCTCTGCATTAGTCAATCGAATTTACCTGGCCCAATAATTTCGTTTATCAGAGGTATCATAGCAATTTCATATCATTTGGGGAAATACCGATTTAATAAACCGTCGATTTTTTTGTTTTTTGTTTTCTTGTTTTTTTTTCTTACTTTTTTTTTTTTTTGGTACACAGATGAAAAAACATCGAGATACGGTGTATATAGGAATAGTGGGATTTCAAAAATGTTTCTAAGGAATTAGTAATTGATGAGAGGATACCGTACACTCAACACTCACGCGACACACGCATACGGGCGCCACTACAACGAGCCACTATTTATTTACGCGACAGCAATTAAAATCGATTTCAAACTCTCATTTTTTTTTTCGTTTTTTTTTGTTTTCGTTTTTTTTTTTGTTTTCTTTTTAATTTTTGCTCTTCGTACCGAGAGAAATCGATCAAGGTACGAATTCGCAAAATCCGCGGGACTCGTCCAAAGAGCTAGTGCAATTTGACTCGAATCGTTTCATTATTAACGCAGATATTTCGACGAATACACAAACATGAAGATTAAATGAGGAACGCGCTTATATTTTCGTATTAAAAATTTTGGTTTATTATCCAACCTTTCGAGTTCTATTATCTAAACTATATCCCTAATGCTGAAGGATCGTTATCGACTACAATTATTCAAACCACACTTGTTTCATCACACTTGATTTCACACGGTGTAAATTCACAAAGTCCTCGTCAAGCTCCGAGCTTAGAATGACGTCTTGTCTCTTTTACACCTGCTTTTATTTTTGTTTTTTTTTTTTTTTTATTCTTCCCAATTTTAGCGAATTCCTTTTCTCTTCGTCCAAATGTGCAGTCTATTATCCTCGTCGAACATTTTTTTGCCTCACTCTCGTCGAGAGATACCGGTTCGATGATTAATTATTGAAACAACTGGCGTATACTTGACCACAATAATTGTCGATTATTTTTTTCGAATAAATTACGCACGAAACTCGCGTAGAAGCTGTGTAATTAGTGGTGTTTTTATACCTCTGCAGTGCGATTCGCAAATCCTTGTTTTGACTCGATTTTATTAAGTTTTTTTTTTTTTTTTTTTTTCCAAATCAGCCTAAATCTCCCGACGAGCCAGTTGCGAGGAGTCGAAAAGAGCACGGAACGGCTGCAAAAAGACGTGGAGAAGCTATCACATTAATTGCTTTTAATTTTTTCAAAAATATTCGCATTTTCATTATCTTTGAATAATTTTTCACACTTTTGAGCTTGCAAATTAAGTTGAAGTTGCACCGAAAATATTCCATTCTGACGCCCATACATTTTGCTAGGCATCTGATGAGACTGGAGGTTTCTGGAAATCTAAAATTTTTTGACTGCAGCGAAATTGAGAAATAAAAATAACTTGCGTTACTCATGAACGAATAGCGTTTGTTGAATCATTTTCTGAAGATATGAATGTTGAAATAAGTGAAGAAAAGACTTTTAAAACTGAACGGATTCTAAGCCTAGAGGAAGTTGCACTACCACGCCCACCGTCCCGAGCTCTTGAGATTCGACTTCTTACCCGCGACCTATAATAATTAAAAGTTCATATAAAAATTGCATCGAAAAGACGTATTTAGGATAGACGTCATTGAATGGCCAATGCTTGTTCAATAAAATTACTTAAAAGTTAGCGTATAGCTTTTGAATACCACGTAGTGAATTATGGTGCGCTTTTTTGGCATGGGCCCTTCACAATCGAACGTGAAAATAATGAAGGAATAATAAAAAAAAAGTCCTTAATCCTGCTATCATAATTGTGATCATTTTGAAATCGGGTTCCGCTGGAGAAGCAAGGTGTTTTTCGTCCTTGCAAAAAAGATCTGTTTTTCTTGAGCATGCTTTTGTTAAACATTTTTTTATTGATCATTTTGAGAAAAAAATAAGAGTGAACAGCTAAAAATGATGATTGTTCGATCGATTCGGGCCATTTTCATTTTTTTTTTTTGCGTCTTACGACTTAACGACTATTTAATGAACGACTTGCATTTTTCCGATGGAGCGGCATTTATTTTTCGTTATGCTTCTTTCACTTCTGTCAGTTGTCGCCGTTTGGTCCGCACTACCAGCATGATTTGCATTGCAAAAAACTTGTTACTATTTTTTGGATCGATTCCATGCCTGCCGTCCGATCGGTTTTCATTTTTTTTTTTTTTTTTTTTTTTCTTTTCAAATTTCATTTCTTTCGTTCTTTGCGTTCAACTTATTTGTTTCTATTTTTTATTTTTCTTTCTTTTCTCTTTATAATCATCACTGACTTAATTAGTTTTAGGCTTGACTAAAAAATGTGGGATAACGAACGCTGTTATCCCTTACGTGTACGTCTAATTCTAATCGTGATTATACTAAAGATAATTTCATGAATTTCGTACGTTAGTTTTGATATCGATGACATTGCGAATAATAAAATGATAGATTTTTGCTTTATGGGCACTCGACATTTTTATCGTATCGAGCTCAACTTTGACGCTGATGAAGCTTTCTTTCAAAGTATTCCTACCGACCAACGAATTTTTCGTTCTTTTTTTATTGCGATTGAATATTTTTTACTGAAGTTTTTTTTTTTTTTTTCTTTCAGTAATACTGAATTCAATATAAATGACAAATCTGTGACGACCGATTTCACGTACGTTTTCAATACCAATCAAACGAAAGGCTGTTAATAAAATTATGACTCGTTTTTTTACATTACACTTAGAGCAATCTAAGAAATACTTATCAGTTCCAAATATAGTTTACCAATTCACCCGCCGAATTATTCTTTCCTTCACAACTAATGATCGACACTCGATTGTTAAAAAAATAGAGTACAAAAATTATCCTACCAATTTCGAGGCTTATACCAAATCTAAATTTCTCTTCGCTCAGAATTCTTTTCTTTGACTTTTAATTTTACTTAATTTCACTTGTTTTTTTTTTTCTTCTTCTTTCCTCTTACTCACATTACACAGCCGAATTAAAATGCCCAATTATGACTAATGAATACAAAAACGTTTACTTCATTTCTCATGTTTAATTTTGCTCGTGCTCTTCGTAAGAGTCTAATTCAAAGTCTACCCCTTAATCCGTACTTATCGAAATAAGTGAATTTACGCCCGAAACGTGAATTTCGTTAAATTTACATTATTTTTTTTAATTTTAATTTTAATTTTTTTTCCCATCAATTGCTTTTCTTTTCGAACTTACGTAAGATGATCGAATGTCGATTTTCATTTTGAGTTTCACATCAAAGACTGATAGTAGTTTGTCGATGTTGGTTTGTTTTTCTTGTTGTTGTTTTTTTCTTCTTTTTTTTTCATCAAATATCAATCGCGATAAAATAATGATCGCCCTTCGCAGCCACGATATTTGCAGCTCTCAATAATAATAATAATAATAATATGCCCGCATTGAATTCACCGATATCTTAATCAGGCAAGTGCAATTGCCATCGTCATCACTATAATAATTAATTATAGTGCGAGAAGCTACGTTATGGTATATTTTGAAGGAATAATATGAGTTTATATGCATGGATATATCGATGTTCCTAAGCCTAAGCTCGACTACTGTTCCTCCTAAAAAATCTTCTGTTTGCAATTGAATTTAAAGGGAAGTAGCGCATCCACACGACATTCAGACACTGGTTAAAATGTTATAGGAGAAAAATGTGATTCTATATGGAATATTTAATTGTTAAAACGCGATGATTTGAAAACCTATTTCTAAATAGAAATTCAATGTCGAAGGAGATGAAAAATGTAAAATCAACGGTGTACCTGGATTATTACGATTATATACGACGTTTTGTATTTGTGTATAAGTTTATTTATGTACGATCAAGGACGATAGATATATATATATATCGTTATATATTTATATGTATATATTTTGTGGAATTTCGTACAGAGAATTTGGTGGCTATTAGAATGAGCCAAAAGTGTATTACTGCGACGGATAATCGTTATCAAATTGTCAATGAGAACGATTATTCGGATGAATATTTTGTTTTGTGGAGAAAAATGGAAACTTCTCATATTATTAACGCTCTCACCTTCAACACTTCTTTTCTTCTTCTTCTTTCTCTTCGTTCTAATTCTCTCCATCTTTCGTTCTCTCTGCTTTATAATATCGATATACGCGCGCTATTGCAGCATTTTTTGTTTTTTGTTTCTTTTTTTCTTCATCTCTTTTCTCAACCAATCCAGTGGTTTACTTCTTTTCGTTTATAGTCTGATAAAACAAACGAAAATAAAATTGACACATAAACAATAAATCGAGAGACCGCAATATACAGTATAACAATTATCTTCCTATGTACATTTGTACCTTTGCCAGCTATTCAAGACGATTCAATTTCCGACAAGTTCTCGGGCGTACTTCTGGCTGTTTTTATTTTTTTATTTTTCTTTAGGATTTTCGTTTTGTTCAGTAATTCAATGACCACTGAAATTGATCGATTTGACTGAATTTACGTACGGCAAACGAAAACGCCCGAGACTCGATTGCAGCGAACAATAATTTTTTCTTTCTTCCTCTATTCCGTTGAATCATCTACCGTTTTTCAATTCTCCAAAAGCAATTTTTTTATTTTTACAATCCCAACAGCTCTGCATCGAGGAAAATAAACTTTTATCAATGTTTCTGTTCGTTGAAACGAATGAAATTTTTAGTGAAGTAAACAAAACTGAAAACACATTCACTAAGGTTTTTTCTGTTTAAAAATGAACCGATAAAAAAAAAGTTCGATGAAATTTCGAAAAAAATGAGAGTAAATTCGAATTCGTGGCTCAGAACGGATCAATGATAAATAAAGAATAAAACAGTTGTTGAAATGTAGTTTCGAGCTTGCAAGATTTTGCGAGTTTTAACAACGAATAATCTTCAACAGATATTTGTTTTATTTTATTTTTTTTTTCTTCTTTTCTTCTTCCTTTTCATACTCTATATACTTTGAAATAAGATATGAAACGAGAGTGAGGTCCGATGTGTAAAGTTAGCTACGCGCGTATGCCAATCACAACTTGAAACTCAAATCGCTTGCCAGTATAGCGTCCGCGATTATAAAATTTGTCTTCTCTCAACGATTCCCTTTTTCTCGTGTATTTTTCATGCTCATATTCGTTGACTTTTTTTTTTCTCTTTGCCTAACCAGTAACAACGGGAAAATTGTACATAAATCGCATATCCAGGAGAGCGACATACGTGATACTGGATTCTCGTATGGCGCTTGGATAGTTTTTTTTTTTTTTTCTTCTTCTTCTTATTAGCTTTTTTATTTTCTTCTCTTCGTATGTTCGGTCCATATAAAAACATGTGGGTGGTTGCAACTCTCGGGGTACATGAGGGGTTAAATCTGTGAAAACTTAATCGGGGCTGGACGCGAATTACGATAGCCCACAAATCGTTCGGTTTCAATAAAAACATATATCATTCCAATCGTTATTTTCACTTGGAGCTGATGAGCAAGTGTTAACGTTTACCGATCGAATGTCCCGCCGCATTTATTCACATCATCCGAACGGAACAAATGGACAATCGTCATTTCACGCCATGCGAAGGTCTCGATATACATATACATATGAATATATATGCACTATAACCACTTATTTCTTGCTTTTATTAAGGTTTTTTTTTCATTCTCTTTTTCTTTTCTTCATATGCATCATCGTGTTTCTTCATTTTTATTTTCCTTCGTTTTTTGTTATGAGTCGATTATAATATTTTTGGGATTCGGGTGGGTATGCACAGCTTCGAGATTTGTACATACGTGAAATACGTTTATCGATGGGATATTTGCCTGTTCGTATCACCAGGCGCGTTACTTCCTCTGTCCTTATTTGCTTTTTTTTTTTCCTGTCTTTTCACACAATAATACAGCGCACCTGAGGTATTTAGCGTTCGAAAAACAGAAATATATTTATATATGTATGTCCATATATATGTGTGTGTATTCGTGTCCGTGTGTCGCTTCAATCGTCAAATGAATGATGTGTATATTGGCATATTAATTTGAGTTTTCAGCTTACGCCCTAATTTAGCCAGATATTTTACTCAATAGTCTCGGTATTCCGATCTTGATGAAAGATTCATATTATTATTTTCTCTATCGTACACGTGTGGCGCCGCTTTATCAAATAAAAACATATATATTTATCCGTATTTTAATTATAGTGAATCGCACAAATTTCTTCAGCAAGTTTCATCACTTGAGAAAAATTAGCAGAACTTCACACCTCAATGCGTAATCAAGTTTTCTCGAGCTACTTGGATATCGATATTTAAAGAGATTGCGAAAAGTTCAATTCGTGCACTCGAATCAACGCGTTGAAAAATAATTGCGGGTATTAGAAATTTTATTGAAACGTTGAGATCGAGTTTTTTTTTTTTTTTTTTTTTTTTCTTTCGTTTGAAAAAAGCATCAACGATGGCTTTTATCGCAGAAATTTTCAATATTGAAACAAATACTGTCAGCAATCCCTTTTCGTCTTGATAGGGCGTGAGAGGCTTTGAATTTTTTTGGTTTCTTTTCCAATCCATTTTTAACAGGGCGCGTTTGTTTTTTGGGCACGAATCGAACTCGGAATGAGACACTTTTTTTTTTATTACTTTTCATCGATAATCGGGCGCGGGTTCGCGTTCAATTTTATCCGCGCGACACTTGATTGAAAAAATGTACTAATCAGATCTTGAACGTTTTATCCCTCGACTACCATTACTCATAGGTATACATTATCGAATTGAAACAAAAACAATTATTATTATTTTATTTTTTTTCTTCTTTTTCAACTAACGAGGATGGAAACGATTTGATCGTCGTTATCGCTGCTATAAATCGTACGTCCAAGATCAACTACGATTATGAATCTACTAAAACGACTATATCAAAGGGACGAATAAATTTTGTGTCTTTGTTTCATCGACATATGTGTATTTTTGTGTAACTTATCATCATTTTTTTTTGTTCTTCGTTTTTTTTTCTCTTCTTCTGCCTTTTACACTCTTCTCTCGTATTCGTATTTCGCACTTAATAAATCTATGTATACAAATGGATCGATCGTTTCTTTCGTTTACTAAATAATTATTGAATCATCATCGCACAATATTCCTACCTAAACATATGTATACGTTTCATCGTGTTTGCCGAGTTCTTCGAATAACAAATATAGTTGTCTACCACAGCTGAGAATCTTAATAATTTAAAATCGTTTTTATAAGCCCTAACTATTCTCTTATTTCATTTTTATCCTATCTCATTAGATATATGGATTTATTTATATATTTATATATATATATATATATATTTATATATCTATTTATAATAATAAACATCCACGAAATATTTCGAGCGTCAAGCGACTGTGTTCACCTATCCAGGTTTGTATCGAGCTGATTAATCGACCCAAGAATCGAGGACCTAACGATAAAATTTCATAATTACGGGACAATCTTGTAATTTTTTTCATTAATTCCAATCAAGCCAATGAGAGACTCGGATGTACGGATATTTATTCGATTGGCATTGGGCGTTGAAATGGATTATTTAATATTTTTTTATTAGAGAATTTAAGAAATATGACACGTTTTTGCCGGTACAGCCATCAGATTTGTCCACTCAAATTGCCTCCGATAATATAAAACTTCCTAAAGAGATTTCTATACTTTTTTTTCCTTTCAAGTGTCTCGATCCGTTAAATTTGTTAAGTTTGTCTTGAAATTCACTTTGCATATATGAATCTCTTGATAAATATTTGAATTACTCGTGACTATTAGCCCACGTGCTTCTGGATGAAATTTCGGAGCAATACAACAAAAAAAAAACCTGCGATTCCTTATCTTCCGTTCGAAACTTTAGCCAAGACTCGTACTTTTGCCTGCCCAGCCAGTTGACCCGAAACTCGAGCTTTCCACCGGTAATTATAATTTTAAACTCTCTTCATATCTCAACTATTCATAACCTTTCCGATGCCAAAAATGATAGCTTTGCCTGTCAAACGAATAGAGCATTCGGTGAATTTTCAATTTTTAAAACTTAATTATTTCTTCGTCAGAATAAATCGCAGTGTTCAATGTTCAATGAATGAGCGTGAAAAATTAAGTTGGTTGTAATGAGACCGAATCCCTTTCGATTCGATTTCGAAACAAAAAATTCTCGATTTTACTCCAATCATTTTCAATATTGTAATTAAACTGTCGACATTAAAAAAAAAAAAAACTAAAGAAGAGTGCTAATTTTGAATATTTTCAGAGATCGGTTACTCGACCGAAGAAAATCATAGTCGCACAAGAATCCGTTTTGCTCTCTAAAAACATCGATACAAATTATTTTACTTTTGTATTGTTTGTTGAATCCACGCTCGACGCCTCGACGCGGACGAGGCTCGATCAGGGAACGAAGAGAATTTTCCAGTACCCAGTGTACATATTACGTGTCGTATCAATAACGATTAATTATGCAGAGGCCCATGCGTGTTAGAGGCGGGACTGGAATCAATAATTGACCCTGGAAGATGATACGCTTTCGAGACTGTTTACGCTTATTTGGGACATTAATGTTATCGCGATAAAGAACAAAATATAAGTCGATAAGTTATTCGTGTGATTTCAATGATAAAAATTTTGTCTAAGAGAGTTTTAATGAAACGTTGATGAGGATGAAAAAATAGTTGTCGAAGCGTTCCCGTTCCCCGTATAAGACCAACGTCCTCTACGGCACACGTAGATAATATTATTATATCTATGACATGTATATCTATGAATATACACACATACATACATATATATAATCAATGATTCATTTTTCATGTATATATATATATATTACGTGTATATAAATACATATACATGCAGATATATTTATATTTCTATATACTTTATATATTTATAAATATATGTTCAAGAGCCACAGCTCGTAATATATACTATATACTATATATATCTATATATATATATGTATAAGTTTTATAGCAAAAGGTACAAAATCGTATGGTGATTGGAGTAAAAAAGTAATCCTACCAATATCCGCAATACCTTCCTATACTTAGGGCAAATATACGTATTCATACATTCGATATACAAAAATTTCAATTCGATATACAAAAAAACTGTCACTATATGAGTTTGATTAAATTATTCGGATGGTGTGGGTGTAATTGTATTTTTATATGTCTATATACGCGGGTATTTTGTGTCAGTGTTTGTGTGTTTGTGTGTGTATACTTGAATTCTTGAAAAAGATCACGTTGATTTTGTATCAATGTGATATTTTTCGAAATTTGAAAAAAAAAAAAAAATTCAATCCCACTCGGTCGTTTGTTCTGAAAACTCATTTTCTACGGCGCAATATGATTTTATTTCTTTGCACTTTTGCGTCTTCCGTCAATTGTCATCTGTAGGTTTTTCCTTCAAAGGGAACGATAGCTAATTTTTTAAACTTGAAACGCGTTTTTGACTCCTGAGACTCGAAGCCTAATCGTCGATCCGTTCAAACGATCCAATTCTCAGGAATTCGAAATCTTACGAAGATTTCGAAAGTCATTCGATGAAATTCAAATACTAAACCGGATCCCAGTAGACAAATTAATCGTGAACTTCTATTCTTTCTGCCTACTTACATGATAAATCGTATATATTTATATATTTGAAAAACAAAAAAAGAAACAAAAAAACAACGAAAAACACTCATTTATTATACGTATAATTCTTATAACGTTATTCTTGCTTCGCAATCGGCATTCATTCTGTTTAAATGTAATAGTACGGTTCTGTACCGAAGAGCTTTTTTATCCACTCTTTCGACTTATATTCTAAATCGTTTATTTTAATCCTAAATGACCTCGCTCAGCGATCTTAACTCCTTTGACATTCTCATCGCGCTATACATTAATAGTGAAAATTAAAAGAAAAAAAAAATCTTCGAAATTTGCGAACGTAAAAATTCCTTCGAGGAAGGGAATCAAAGCAAAAGAATCAAAAGTATGTGACGCAAAGGAAAATTAATTTGATGCCGTTTGTACCAGAGATCGCTAAGGATTTCAGAAAAATCGGTCCTTCTTCGCTGGTAGTATTTTCCAAAAAATATGTTAATTATGATGACGAAAATACCTATTGACAGTTATCATTTTTGAGGTTTTATTTCAATGTTCAAGTGTTTTCTTTAATTGAACAAAAACAGCACGATTAATTGATTTTTTTTTTTCAACTTTCATCAATCTTACGAATCTGTAGAAAAAATGAAAGGTCGAAGAAGGTTCGAAAATGGCGAATAGATCCTCAGCAATTCATTGACTTTTTAAGTATTCCGTACAATGGAAAATAAAATAAAACATCGAAAAAGCTAATCGAAAACAATGATTGGACGAAAAAAAAAAAAAAATCAGATTTGGCACTGTGAGAAATGGTGGGTGATCTTAAAAAAAATTACATAGTCCACTCTCGTTTCTGAAATACTCTGCCCAATTATACGTGTAAATCTGTGAGAGTGTTATATTTTTAAATGACTCAAATGACCTACTATTCGTTAGCTCTTACGTGTTTTCATTATTAATTCTTTCCGCATGAATATTTCTTCTCATTTATTCACGTTTAAACGTCTGTTTCCTCAATGTCAAAGGGCTTGAAAAGTTGCTTTGCGATGTGTATCATATGTGCACGAGTGTTTTGTTTGTTTGTTTGTTTGCAGCTTGATGCGAACCACGATCGTAACCTTTTCGTCATTAAGGTGAAATGACACACTGACTGGATGATCCGAAATCCGAGCTGTTACAGCGATTCCAAGTTTTCTCCTAACGAACTTATGCTATTTCGAGGGAAAAAGAAAAAGAAAATACACGATTTCCACTCTGACAGAAATCGAAACGAGTGGATCTCGTATTTGCTGAAATATGAACTGTTTAGGAGAGAACTTGGACGCAGAATTCACGGTATCAAGACTAGCTGTTTCGTGTGTCATTTCGTCTTAGGACGAAAACGAGGACTGTCGTGGGTGTTTCGACTTCAGCTGCTAGTCTACTGCTCTCCTACGACGGTAGGTTACTTCTGTTATTAACGTTATCACGATAAAGCATAAAAGAGGTACGCATGGTCGATAAAAACTATCTCTGAATCAAAATTATTTCGATTCGGAGAATTTTACATAAGTTTCGATTATTATTATGTTTTTTTTTGTATTACTCTTTTTTTTTCGTTGGGTCGTTGCGTTGATTAGGAAAATTGAGGATTGAGAGGTTAGGATGGTTTTTTTTTCTCGGGAAGGCCGCTAGGATGTTCAGCAACGACCAGCATCGCCGAAACGAAATTTTTCAACTCGGAATCTCGCTAATCCCGTCAAAGTGTTCAACCATTCCTTCGCTCCATCCTCATTTTCCTTTTTTATTCATTTCCTCAATTTTTTTTTTTCGTCATTTGATTCGCCTTCCGTGCTTCGCGTCTTGTTCGAACAGATTTCGAGATGGCGCTGCGAGCTTTTGGCCAAAGAACGGATCTCGATCTCTCGTATTTTGACGCTCGACCAACGAGAATGATAGATGTTTTTTTTCTTTTCTTTACTTTTTTCTCAACGAGAAATTTGTTGGAGTTTATTTGCTATTACTTTAACGGTGAACTATGTGAGGAGCTTTAGTTCCATAATCGAGAGCCTGAAAACAGTCTCTTCGTTGCTTATTTAGTCGAAGACGACGTGAATTATTTGAAGAGGCTTGTTTTTCGATGAATTAACTTTAACAAAACAGATATATAGGGCGTAATTAAAAATGAATCATTCGGATCGCCTCGTAAGCAAAAAGGATGCTGATTTAGTCGATCTTTATTGCTCATTTAGTCGAAGACGATCCGAATGATTTTCAGCGGCTTGGTTTCCAATGGATTCACTTGAAAAAAAAAAAATGAACGATACAATTAAGAATAAATCTTTCAGATCGCTCCATAAGCAAAAAGGGTATTCTCTTCGCAGGCTTCACGATATTTATCGAATTTATTGAATCTGCTGAACTGACGTTCGAGCAAAGTCAATATTAAGGTTTTACGTCGTCGGAAATCTCAAAAATGACGGATTTATTTGTTCTAAATCCAAAAAAGATACCCACAAAAGGGAAAAAACTATTTTCGTTAGAAACCGGGCGTCGCGTTATTCATCAAACAAAACAACGATGCTCGCCTAAACGCAGTACAAACTAATAAAATGTTAAAAATGAAAACAACTTTATCGATTATCTAAGTAACAAACAATAGTATTTTTTTTTTCTTTCTTTCGTCTTTTCCACGTATTTCTCTTAAAAACGCCCTAACAAAGGTGGCTTCGTACAATATATATAAATGTGTGAGTTAAGTTGGTTTAGGTATTATTACCGCTTATAAATTGTTATTTATAATTCGACTAACTTATTTAGAGTGTTGGCTCTGCCTGTGGCATTATCAGACTCTCGTCCTTCGTAATCGTCGGCGGATAATTTTATTTTATTTTTTTTTTTTTGTATTTTTTTGTTTTTCTATTTGTTTTTTTTTTTTTTTTTCTTCTTTTCATTTCATATACGCGATTCGATAATTCCATTAACCCGTTAAATGCGCGACGGTCGTCTTTTTTTCAATGAATTACTCTTGAAAGAACAGAAAAAAAAAACAGTCGGATTTCGACGCCGGAGTGGTGTAAAAAAATTGAAAAAAAAAAAAAAAGAAAAAAGAAAACAGCAACTCGAAAACGTCAGGGAGGCGAAATTTCTTTCTCTTCTTTTTTCTTCATGTTGAATCCTCGAATCAGGGAATATCCATGACTAAACCGGCGCAAAGAATTTTTGCCCAATCAACGGAGAATCGGGAGCCCCCGATCGTTGAATTTCGTGTCTTTAGTTTTTCGTTTATGGAATTTATTAAACGCGTATTCTCGTTGTCGATCTCATCGCCGAGGACCCCGCAAGAGTGACGAATCGCCAATTTCTCTAATGGTTACGGCCACTGACTGTAAAGCTGGAACTGCTCGCGTGTATAGCAAGCTGAAAGGGGTTTCACGAAATGTGCGTCCACCGCGCGACAATGAGGACACGGGAATACGCGACTGTAGTCCGAATAAAAGTTCAGCCGTTGATGGGGATAAATCAGTGGCTTTTGGCAGCTGTTGCACTATAACAGATAAAAAGAAAAACAAAAAAAAAACGTAAAAAAAAAGTAAATAAAAATTAAAAATCATCGATTCAAGATTCATTCGCTGGTGACAAGAGCATTTTGTTCTGAAACGAATAAATCGGTAATGAAAATTCAAACAAAAAATAAATAGTCCAATCTTTTTTTGATCATCGATCGACAGTCTTGTGATCCTAAAAAATTTTAAATTGGATACCAAAATCAATTTGATCTCAGAACAAATGCTCGTATCGGCTGAACTTTCAAAGAATTATTATTCGTTACGATTGATTACCTTAAGACGCTCGGTACAACATGGCATAGCAGCGAAAATATCATAGCTGTACATTGTGCCAAGAACGAGACTCGAACCGTCCCAGGCCTGAGTGCAACAGCGACAACGAACTGGAGCTCCGCTGCTACCTTCCAAGCAGCTCATGCAAACGGCTGATAAAAATTGTGTGCGCCCCTCAACTTTAACCTGCAATTCCATACAGGAATATGACAAATATCATTTTTAAACGTGTATACGCTACAGCTTCACCATTATTTGAAGAAATACGGAATTCGAAAGAAAATATACTGAATTTCAATGTACGAATCCAAGATGATCAATCAAATTTAACTCAAGATTAAAAATATGTATTATTGACAGTAAAAAGCATCGATGATGTACGAACCTCAGCGCAAGAATGGGAGTGTTGCCGTGGCGACAAGAAAAAGGTACCATCAACTAGAGGATACCTGTCGAAGACTAGCATCGCAGCTCGGCAAAGAACGCATGAAACCCTGGACCACTGAAGAGCAGCGAGAGTCGACAAAATGAAGCATCTAGTGTCATCGTTTCCGTGATTACCTTCGTCTTCCATCTGTGAAAAATAGCAAACAAAAATAAAAACTAAGCTCTAAAAACAAGCTTAAAAAATTGATAAGAAAAATTAAACGGGACGTGGCGTTCGCCCGGATGCTTCGAGACAAAACATCGTGATCAGTTTTCAATGGATGAAAAAAATCGGGAGTTTTTCATACTATCAACGTGGGGATTAGGGTTCTGAAAGATACGATTACAAAAATAAAAAAAAAGTACAATTTTTTAATGCCAGAATGATTGCAAGTATAGTGGCTCAGAGTTGAGAAAAGACTTTCCAGTTGGGGCTGTTTGTGGAGCCTTTATAGGAGCGATAAAGTAGGTTGGACGAGGATAATTCGAATATTTGGTGGGCGTCTAGAGGCTCGACAATGCCCGTGACAATATAACGGTGGCGCGGTAGCGTGTATATATACGAGGATGTAAAAGAGCGGTTCGGTGAGAAGGAAGACATGTCAACAAAGATTGCCTCAGCACGTATTCTCCGCACTGGTCGTTAAATTTGCTGCTAGGAGGTGGTTCCATGCCCGTGAAGCTGTCGGTCGCACAGTTTGGAGATGGGAGCAAGTAAGGGCTCCTCGCGGAAGCTTCGCAGTTCTCATTTTCATCGTCCACGAGACTCCCTATTGTTCGCAGGAGAAAGATTCCTCTGTCTCGCTCTCTTCGTAATTCCCTTTACGCCTTGCGTATACGCGGACATTTACAACCACCGTAAATTAAATACGGCCTCGATCGTAAGCCGGGTTATGCGATAGAGAGGAAACGGCTCTAGACGCCGCGTAGCTCGGTGCTCCCTTTTCTCCCTTCGCGTCAGAGGGATCGCAGTGATTGGGAGACGAAAAATTTATCCCGCAGCGAAGCCAAGGAGCAGAAACTGAAAGAAAGACTCTGGTGCTGGCAGTGATTTTCTTGGCGAGGGCACAAGGTGGAGAAATGTGATCAGAGCCTTACATTGATTAGCCAATGGTGTATTGAAGAATCCTTTTGATAGGACTGGATTCATTTGTATCAAAATACGAAACAATTCATCAGATAAGTTCTACGGATGCAGTGGAACACGAGAAACAAATAGTTCAGGTATAACGGTATCAATTTTGATGGGGGAATCATTGGTTCATTGAATCATGACTCGAAAGTACGTTAGGTGGACAACGATTGTCTGGTTCAGGTAAAAGCGATGTAAGAACATGGGCGCCTTCCCAGGAAAGAAAGCCCTTCCAGAGCTTCTTTCTCAGACCCTCCGACCATTCTTAACGACCCGATAACGTTACGATACTACTAATTCCGCGAAGCCCGGCGCGAAGCCGATTGGGCGCATCCTTCCCGTTTAATTACGATCTGTCGAACGTCGAGGGTTAGTATTACGAGAATACGCCTCTAAGAAAGGAGCTTCGGAGATGGCAGAAGAGTAAGATTATTTGATGGTTGCAATGGTGCGAGGAAGATAAAGAAAAGCATTAAAGGGGGCCAGAGGCATCGATGCAAGATGGCTTTTGATCACAAATAGTCCACCCTAATATCTTTTGATATTTTCTCTTAATCACTACACGAGAAACAAACAAAGATGCGCCTTCTGACGGACTTTGATATAAAAACAACTTGCCTGCATATCACGGTTAATGATGAAAAAAGGCAAGTTATAAAAGAAGAGGAATCCGTCGGGGACAATAATAGAATAAAAAATTAACAACCCTCCGGCACGGAGACTTCGAGCGCGTTGGACATAGAAGATTTTTCGTATATCATATGAGTGTGACCGTTATATTGCTGGCGAAAAGTTTATGCGGCATCACATGGTTGAAATTCTGTATGGGTAAGTGTCGCGCGAAAAGCGTCCCTTTACCGTGTCCAAATGGACAGGGGGTTGTTCCTTCCGTTTGTTTCCCAATGTCAAACTGTTTGGCTTGGTTTTACGGGATGCTGGAATGACCTGCGTCTGACGAAGGATGTGTACCTCTGGTGCTGGACGTAAAGAAAGCCAGTGAAAATATAGCAACGAGAAGAACGACTTGGGGGGAGGGGGGGGGGGTGAGATCGGCAAAGGGGCTCATTCTGGAAGGATCACACACTCACTCTCTTTCCACCCTCGTTTCACTTTCTCTCTGTTGCTCTTCTTTCTTCGGATGTTGTGGTTCGTGAAAGACCTGCTTCCCAAGGGATTTCGTAAAACCATTCCTAAGGAAGCTCTTATTTAGAGCTTTAACGCCACGAACGACGGTCCATAGGTCCTGGAGCGATAAAAGCACGTTATATGGACGCTTGTAAAACGATCCGAACGTGTGTAGCCCGTCACTGTCCTGCTAAGCGCGCACTGTATATACAACCCCGACGATCGGGATAACGAAAGATATGAGGTACAGAATTGCGGAGAGCGAAGGATGGATAAAAACCTGTGATCCAAGAGGCTGCGCAAATAATTGGTTGGCAAGCCACGATCCTTGTCGTATTTTTTTTCTGTTGCACACTGTTTTCTGAAGATAAGGCTACACATGGCATTTTATGGCTACGGTTTTCCGTAGAAGCAACAATCCTGCTACTCTCCATTGGCGTTTCTTCTAGTAAGAATCATATCGATATTTTGAAAAATACTTCACTATGCACAAATAGGATTTCTCTCAAATGGAATATGGAGTCCTGGAGTTTTTCATACACACCGCTATCACCCGCTGAATCTACATGCAAAACCGTGCCCGATTTCTCTATTCAACTTTTCCCGATATATATTATCCTCCTCACGTTCGTCTTGATAGATTCTCGAATCAAAAGCATACGAATACGTAAATGGACGGCACAGCTATCCAACGTCGTATTCTCAATTCTAGACCATCTCTTTTCAATCGTACATTCACCCTTGCCCACCAGAAAGGAGCATGTATAAGGTCAGCGGAGACATCGAAAAAGCCGGCTACCAAATTGAATTCCATCGGGCGTACTTTGAGGACAACGACGAAGCTTTACGAGGATGGAAAAATTATCGGTTGGCTTTCGATTCGATGTCAGACGTCCGATGACCTCTAGGAATCTTGGATTTACCTTGGAAAAGTATTTGCATGCTGCTTGCACACCGAATTTCAATTGAGTCCATAGTTCAATTGACATTTCAGGGTCCCAAAGATAAATGACAAAATAGAACTTTGCTCTTACTGCACATATGAGACATTTTTTTTAATTTCGATTGAAAATCAGATTATTTCGAAGCTACTTTATCAAATTAAAAAATATTTAGTAGTGATAATTGACAAAGATTAGATCTTCGGTCTCGTGAACCGTTTGCTTGTCAGAGTATCCAAAGAGATACGTCCGTAGCATTACTTCTGAGTAATCTTAAACAAATCGAGTAAAGATGAAACGAAGAAAAAACGATTCATTAACCGGGGTTTTTCTAGGCACATCTTCTTTAATACTGGACAAGATGAAGAGCGCTAAGTGACTCCTCTGGAGAATAAAGAGAAAAGTTTTTCTTCGTTATGTTCTTTGTGCTCGTCCCATCCGACGTTCTGTCTTCTGATTTGTGTCTTAGGGTGCAGCAGGGTGGTGGACAAGGACAAAGGACACAAGATATCTGGACCAGTATGGTGTCGACGAAATCAGCGAAAGCGAAAAACCAGTCGTAAATTTATGGACATCCTGTCTTTTTGCACCGGATAAAGAGATAAAGAAAAAACAGTGGTGACGCTCTTCTTGTCGCCTGCTGGCACCCTCGGTCTACGGGAAACGATAGTTTCTTTCTCTCGATCTTGTATACAAATAACTGAGAAGGCATGCGAAGCCCCGAAAAAAAGAAAAGCGAGAAAGCTCTAATGTCTTCTTCACTGGATGCGGTCTTCACTGTAGGGTTGAAAGCAGCGAAAGCTTCCTAAAGTTTTCCGGCGAGCTTTACAGCATTTTTAGGGGAAAAAAAATTTTCAGGAGGTAGGGGAACACGTCTGTATAGTGCGGCAAGACACAATGTGCTCCCGGTGACCCACTGCTATCCTTACCGCCTCTTGGTTTGCCAATTCAGACAAAGAACTCGATCGCTGCACGCGTAACAGCGTTCCTCCCCTTTTCTCCACCCATCTAAGTACTTGAGGGTGCTTCTTCGCGCGTAGAAAAATAATCGATGGCGTCCTAGAGCCCCTGGCACTGGATGCCGACTCTATCTATATATATATATATATATATATAAAATACGACATTTGTCGGCGAGTTATTGCAGACGACAACCTCTTCATCATGACGTCTTGTTTCTCGACGCAGCGGAAACGGAAGTCGATGCCGAAGGGGAAAGTCTAGAGAAGGGGAAATAACGGCACAAAAGAACAAAGAAAAAAGGTCCACGTGTAGTGCGAAGGAAAAAACAAAATCTTCTTAAGTCTTGTAAGTCTCAAGTTCATCGGATCTTAAACACGTTTTTAGATATTATGATATGATTGGAAAATGGGCTCGAGTTGAATTTTATTGATAAAAGGACTCCGTAATAAGCGAGAGCAATTGTGACTATTTTCGCAGCTGTGAAAGAGGGAGTTTTGAAAATGTAATAATTTCACCGATCTTTGATCTTATCACAGAGTTATGAGAACACATAAAAATTGTTATTCGACGAGATACGAGGTTAGCTTATGGTTTGAAATAGAGAAATAACTGACAAAGCATATATACTAAAAGGGGGTTTCCGCTCCGTGAGGCGCCGTGAACTCGAGGAGTCTCCAGAGACGTCTACATTCGTACAGAGGAAGAGGCTCGTCGCAAGATTTCGACTCGTAATCCAGTTCCATTTTACCGGATGTAAGCGCCTTAGGACGTAGCAGCTCGCGAAAAGACGATTACGAGTAATTGGGATCTGCAAAATTCGTTTCGCTTCTCATTCTCCAGAGCCTGACTCTTTTGGTTGGAGTGTAAGCAAAGCGATTGGCTCGCCTCCCGGCGTAGAGCCAACAAAGGCCAGAATTTTTTTTTCATCTCTTTTGTTCGCGCGTTCTTACTTTTCTACTTTCTCTTTACCATCTTGGTTTTTGTGTCTGCTATGGTGAAAGCTCTTGTTTCGGGCCCTCAAATATTTCCATTTGTCTTCGATCTGCGGCAGGAACAAAGAAATGTTTTCTACGAATGAGATAAGGGCGCGCTATCCAGCCTTGGCACGCTTGCCGCTTCTATATCTTACTGCGGAACAATGAGAGCGAGGAATCAAGAGAAAGAGACAAAAAGAGGGATGGAACGAGTGGGAGAAAGAGAAAATTAGATTTGGAGAGAAAGAGAAAAAGAGATGGCCCCAAGCACCCTCGAATCGACCTCGGCGACATTGACGTATGGGGGCTGCGGATGCAGCTCGCGAGTATTATTATCACAAGCCCCTTTCGATGCGTCGTATGCCATAGTATCCAGCCCGGCGGCCAATGACGCAGTACACTGAGTTCCCTACGTTCACCGCAAATCCCCCTCTGAACGGTATTAATTATGCAACGCGTGAGGGTGGCCAGGAACTCATGAACACCCAGAGCTGCGAATCACCGGCTGCCGAATACGCTCGTTAAAAAAAATCCAATATTGCAGGATAGCCTATAATGGAACTGTATTCTGCTTTATGGTTCAATGCATACATTAAATAAAAAAAGCTTCCATTACTACGAAAAATCCGTTTAGCATGCTAAAATAATGTATTCGATTTGATTAGGGACAAAGGGTTGGAATCATCGGACAGTCCTCTTGTCATGGTGGATCGGTGGAATCATGAATTAAATGGGAATTAAGGGAACGAGCTGATTCGCAAAAGACATGGAGTTTGCGAGGGGACGATTTTTCGACGCAAAAACGAACCCTTCAATCGTTCAACGGATTCTCTTTGTCCGAGAACTCATCTTCCGACTTCAGTTGCCAGCATCGGAGTCCTCGATCGATGAAATCGCATTGCTGAGGCTTCGTCACAACTACCGGAAGCTCAAACAGTGTGTATGTACCTGGGAATGAGGAGGATTACCACTGGAATCCTCCCATCTTCTATTGCAATAACATGGCAGGCCTTCTGTGGTCCATCGATGCTGAAATTGTCGAAGGACAAAGAACAAAGATCTCCGCTGAGCACATACGCCAAATGTTTACATTGGGGCTTCACTCGGCTCATAGAATATTTGTATTCTTCGTGGAATCTTTGATCGAATCAGTGTATCAGAAACTATCGATATCGCGCATTGCCGAGAGATTCCAATCGGTGATAAGCTTATTGGAAACACTCGTGTGATAGTCTGAGAAACAATATAGAAATTGAGTCCGTGGATGGCATGAAACTATAGAATGCCAGTTCCTGGTTCTTGAGCAAATTCTAGGAAACGGTGCAATATATATGACGATATATTCGTTGCTTTCTATATGTGCATTGAAGCGACTACCAATACAAAATCAGGGATGTAGAAATGGGTCTTATAGGGAGGAGCGAGGCATCGGCATCAACGAATGGATCCAGCTTTTTTCCGCAATGCTGCGATTTCGTGCTATACATATTAATATCATATCCTATCTACTCGATTCTTGGTACGTTTATCCGGCATAGTTTTAGATATGATCTCGCGACGGCGGAAAATATGGATACATAGGCGCATTAAGCTGGAGGGAAAAAAAATAGAAGCCCTTTTTCTAGAGCGAATCGGATGACAATAAAAACAGTCAAAACCTTGCAGCTTATCCAAGTTACGAATAGTAAGGATTCCACGCATAGAAATACCAAGGAAACGGACGAATAATTCATCCGCCTTTCTATGAATTTACATGAGCGTTATACAAACTTTAGTTATTTTTCTGGTGACATCATAGCCCATATTTTACTTTTCATACTTACAGCACACTTCCCTCATTCGTGCCCTGGAGAATGTTCTTTGAATATTTTTTGCACTGACATGCTTCAACCCCAGTGGTGCACAAACCGGAAATAACATTGCTGACAGCCTCAAGAGTACTCTCAACCCCCTCATCGTCGTTCACTCCGCAGAGGAACCCTCGCAAAAAAGTAGAAAGACTACACCAAAGCTTGCAATCCCTAGAAGCCTAGGGGAAGAAAAAAGCCACCTTGTAAATCAACCACGCGTCGCCAAAGAAGTTAAGGATGTGAAAAAGCTATGTGGCCCTGTTCGAGGTGCCTGCCGAATGGAAAAAGCTCAAGCTCTTGGCTGTCATTGCCACGAAAGTGTAAAATACTTGCACGTCGCATAAAAAATATACCAAAGTGTTATCAAAGTGATGGTACAGTGTTGGAGGAGATAACGAGTGTTGGCTTTGTGGACTTTAACAGCGAAGGGATCACAAAAGGTTTGAATAACATACATCGTTCGAATTTACCGGCCAGTCTATAAATTATGAAGTCAGATAATTTGAATATTCGTTATCTTGTCATTATTATTTTCAAATACGAATCAGTTTTGTAGAAAAAACAAAAAGGTTTAAAAAAAACGACTAGTAGCAAATATTATGCCAAGTTTCAGCAAATTGTCCGTTCTTTGCGAAACCATTTACGTACTTTGGATAATCCCAAGATGTATAAGCTACTAGAGAAAATTGAGATGAGAGGTCGGAAGCATCAACCCAAAAAGTAAAGTAACGGTGGCGAATAGAAGAGCAAGAGGAGAGAGATCTGGAGCACTTTGGCTAAGAAGCTTTACCTGCACTCAGCGTCTTGATATTTTATTAATTCTCATCCTTTCTCATGCACACATAATCTTCCTGAGAATATTTACAGGGTGTTGCCCCCTTCCGTTGCCTTAACATCTTCCTCAAGAAGAACTTTGAAGACGGGTTAATCGAGGCAAAAATTCTTAAGGAAACGAAGTCATACTAGACACCATCCATGGTCATACTAGAACTTAAAAATTGTGGGTTGCGCCGAAAAATATTTTCACAATAATAAGAATCTAAACTTTATTGATTTTTGTATTGCTGAGAAGGGAATAATATTAGTGATCGGGTAAAAGGAAATCCGGAAGGTCAAGCGACGATAATGTAACAGAGTAAACTATAAATTTGTAAAAAAAAAAAAAAAAACGTAATCGACGTCCAGAACGAAATTCTCACATAGTTGGCAATTTCCTCGAGAGTGATCGATCCTAGAGGAGATTACTGTGTGGTGGGTTCGCGGGGCGTGTCGTTGACGGGTAGTGTGTGACATGGATCGTGTTCCCCTATCGCAAAATGTACTTCTTTGCTCGTCCAAGCCACATCACAGCATACCTTTCGCTCCTCGAGTCTTTTCCATTCCACGGTCTTTCATCTTCTTTCACTTTCGTCTCCGTCTCGAGGCTTATCGGGTCCAGGAAGGTTTTCTATAACGCCTCTATCTCTCTCTCTCTCTCTTCACGTTTCAATATATGCGAAACTGGCGACCGTTCGAGATTGGGATCTTCCACTTCACTTGCCCCTCTTTGCCCTCTTAGAATCCTTCAATACCATGAAGATCTGTATCGCAAATAATTTTCATTCTTCGTGGTCAGTCAACCCGGGTATAAGGATTCCCAAGATATCCAGGAAGTTTTCTCTTTTCCAATTATATTGCCGGATTTAAACTCAAGTACGGATTCTTCGAGTGGGGAAAGGACTCATCGTTCCATTTTATCAATTCCGCGACTCTTGCAGCTCCAGGAAAATGAATATTATCAACGAAAATGGTTTTAGGAGCTACCGAATGATTGACCAGTTTTGGTTATTCAACCCAAGTTCACAGATGCTATACTGCGCGAGTTACATTAATCTTCGCCCTTTGTTCCTGACATCGCGAAATTGCGTTCAAGGACTTGAAGATCCGTTGAATGCATATATGTTAATGTTACGACCTTGAAAGTAGGAAGGGTGAAAGAGTGGCGTGTGATAGGTCTGGCAAGAGCAGAAGTTACCCTATAAGACAGGATGTGCGCAGATGTTGGTGGATTACTATTAAGATATATCAGTGTCACGTTGTTTGCATTGTCGGTTTACGCATCCGTTCATGCGCGCGAAACAAAACCTTTGTATTTATTCTTGCTTATGCGATCCATCTTATATGCGAGCGTGAGCTTGCTGCGAGACGCTCGAAATTAAGTATTCATTTGAGCAGACAGGGAGTGCCGTGTCTGGTAGACCTGACGCTCTGAACTTGAGGATTGAGAATGAACGAGGAAAGGATAACGCAGTGTGCTATACAATGGACAGGAGACACGAGTCAAGAAATATGCAGAGAAATACCCATGAAATTAGTAGAGCTAACATTGCTGATGAATATTAATCACGAATCAATCAAGGATTCATTTTATTCTCCACGAAGTCGAAAACGATTCCTTTCGCATGTATATCGCATCGAATATAGAACTATCGAACGAGTAAAGGATTATAGACTGCTTCCCATAAGGAGAGGTGAACTTATTGGTAAACTGAAGTAACGGGAATATGATTTTTCAAAGTCGAGTCAATAACAAATGACCATTTGTAACAATTCCACTAAAGCACAGATGTAGCCGGTACAATTCACAATAAAACGTCGAAAATTCACTTGATAATAAAAGTTGAACATAAAAAAATGAGGCAAAGTGGAAAAGTTAAAAGACGTGAGAGCGAAGATGAAGTCGCAGACGGAGGAAAAGGTGGTTAACCATGTGGACGGATGCAGGTTCTGTGCATTGGAGGGGGCGAGGATATACTGGTCCAATCCTTTTCCAATATTGTAGTGCCACGTGCAACGGAAGGTATGCGTTTACAGTGAAGTAGCGTATGCCGGTATTATGTGACTGGTGTACTTGTGTGCACGGTATTGTTCTATATCGCATTGGTTGTTATATACCGGTAGACCGATTCGAGCACTGTACGAGCCGAGTTGGCTCAACCCATATCGCGAGTTCTGGCAATGGATAAAGGGTGTACGGGCGAGCGGCTGGCAATAATCCGACCGTAAAATTGCGACGTTGCGTTTTGCCAGCGGTTTGTGCTGTTTGCGAGAAGCATCCCGATACAACGAAGTAAAATCTACACGACTGTATGTACGTATGTGAAAAATATAAATGCGAACCTATGTATGTCTGCAGATATATATATATATAAATGTATAAAATATATGAAATATGGCAGCTTGAAGCAGCAACCCCATACTCCTGGCAAACCTCTCATTCCCTCATGTTCACCCGTACCAAACGATAAAAAATATTGCCCCTTCGAGTTCTCCTTCTGTACCCTTTGCTCTTACCCGCTTGACGAGTCCTAAAAATTCACCGAAGTAAGTGACGTGAATCGGTGGAATGATATCGCCTGAAAAAGCAGGCACGTCACCAAATATTTTTCGTTATTTTCATAGCGCAAGGCAGCCCCCTGTAGTACTCACTATCCGACTCGAAAATCCCCACGATATTATTGCCAGCATAAAAAGCAATGATGCGAATCCCTGTCGAAGGAACCCTTTACCAAGCTAGTATGCGGATTAGCATGGAGAGTGGAACATTTGATAATGCCGATTTTACGTCTTGGATCATGTGCTGAGCATTGTTGACACGTGGAATAGTGACGTTGTTGCATCGTCCAAAACCGCGGTTCAAGTCTGCCTTTTCTACTTGTTGGTCCTGCGACAAGAATACATTCGTTTCACTTGGATAATTCTTGATTTTGCCTCAACCTGTCGTAAAATTATCTAGTGCGTCAAGACTGCCAGCAATGGCGTTGAAATAAAGGACTGAAATCAGCAATTATTTCGGATTCGGTTGAGTTACATCCTCAATCAATTTTGTCATTGAGAACGATCAGTCTCATTGTCAGTTGAGGTCGCCCATACTCGGGGATGAAAATTTCGCCGAATTTCGACTGCTTAGAAGATAGATGATTTGTGAGGCCCATACCATGAAAGATCTCGAGAGAGTTATCAGGAGAAACAATTCATCGTGATCAGCCTTTGATGAAGTCTAAATTTTTTATTCGTTACACAACCTTATACAACTATTTCACGTTTCAAAGATTCGAGTTTTGCAGGACTCTTGCATAGTAGCTCATCGTACAGCCATGGAAAGTATAACTCTTTGATTTATTTGTTTTTCTGTAGCTCTTTTCATACGATTTTCGGAGCAAAATGATTTGGTAGAGATATTTCGAAGAGAACTTTTTGGAAAATAAAAGTGATTATTCCCAGTCTGATTCATTTACTAAACTGTGGGTTTTTGGATGGATAGCGAAAGTTCGTTGCTCTAGAACTCAGATGTCTTGTGATTGTAAAAAATCATGTTTTTGAGATTTGCTTCATTCTTGAGCTTTATGACTCGATAAATTTTTGGCATCTTCGTAAATATTATGAGCAACTGGAGATTTGATGCTTGCAAGTCTTAATAGCAAGTATCAATATATATGTATGTTTGCATAATGTAATTAGCGAGACTTTGCCTTCATGAATGAAGTTTCAACCCAAGGCTCACGCTTTTCTTATCTTTTAATGGTTATGCTTCCACAAATTTGAATTTGGTATAAAGATTCTCTTTCGGTATACCTGTTTTTCAAGTTTTCCGAGATTTCCAAATAGAAATCACAGATTCTTGGAGATTGGCGACATAACGAAGAAAAAAAAAATACGAATTCTTCTCTACGGTCGACATCAACGAAGAAGCCAAGAAATTTAAGCTGTGCCTAGTCGTTCGCAGCCGTTGCACAGCCTGCGTCTCGCATAAACGCGACCGTAAAGCTCAGGCGCTACGACGGCGTTAACTTTAGTACCCGGTAAAGTTTACGCGGAGCGTGGATGGTAAAGAAAAAAGAGGGAGAAGCTTGGGGGTCGTGTCATATATCAAGCTCGCATCGAAGACATACATATTCACAAACGTAGAGGCGAAAAGACATAAAGCGTCAGGCGTGAACGTCCGTTGGGACTGAATAAAGCGCAATGAAAAAATTCCAGCCCCGTTTTATTGGAACGCATTTAAAGGAGAAATTGGAACTTGCAGAATTATTTTATTGATGGGGGGCTTGCTTGGTCTCACGGAATAATTTTATGGACATAAGCGTAAGGTGTGTTGTTGGTGGAGGACAGAGGAGTGAGACAAAGGAACAAAAAACTCAAGGGCCCAACGGAACTTCAGCTTTATGTGTTTTCTTTTTAGTAACTTTCATAATACAGGTTATTAAACCCCGAAGAATCTAGCATCGAGCTTAAACTCGACTAGGCATAAAAAAAAAAATTTTGAAATAAAATAAGTTGAAGAATTGCAACCCTATTTTCTCCGGACCATTTATTGGAAAAATTTACCAGAGCGTAAGCTTCGACTGATTGTATGAGGGTTATCGAAAAAAGCCCACGGCGGAGTACTCGGGAATCAAATTACCCTGGAAATAGGATTATCGTCATTGGTGAAGCTGTAGGTACACACACATCGTGCTTGGAATTCACAAACTTCATGTAGACCGGTATGAATTTCTCGTCGCTCGAAGTAATAGGAGAGGAATTTAATCCTGTATCCAACGAATAAACCGCATGTGCAAACATATATATATATATGTATATTTACACCTATAATGTGTATGAGAATTTGGATTGTACGCCTCATTTCTCTTTGGGTTCTTTAAAGAAAATCGATCATTGACCAATACTCGATATCGGTATTTCGATGCCGAACAATCTTGGATCATATCACAGTTTAACAGAAAAGAGAAAAATCAGACTTCTTCTAAAGTAAATTTCTCAATTTTCCAACAGTCCAAGTCTACTCTGAGCTCCGGAATATGCACGAAATAATTTAAATACTTCACACAAGTACGATGCGATTATTATTTGCAAATATTTCAGCCCAACTTTACCGAATTAAAAAAAAAAATACATAGCCCTTATGAAAGGTTTCCAATCCTGTAGATTTCAAAAGTCGAATTTCAGGTCCTGTGTGACAAAACAATCGACTAAAAAAAATATATTCAGAAATATAGAAAAGCTATAAGAGAATGTATATCCGCGAAATTTTGTGTGTTTCAATATATTTTTGAAATCTAACAACATATTATGTAAATATATGAAATTTTATATGGGATAATATAAGAATTCTTATATTGGTTCATATAAAATTTCAGATTTTGACATAATATATTATTTTCTTATATTTAAAAAATATATTATAACATATATATAAAATTTCACCGCTTCATATTCTCTTATATCTTTTTTTATATTTCACAATATATTTTTTCAGTATACAATTTTTTCATACGGGGTTTTATGTACACATTTTATGCGGACGTCTGAGCGCGTACATGAGGGCGAGTATGTATTGTGTGCATTTACTTGATGTACTTGGCACGCATGCCGATTCTTTGACCCCGCAACTCGGCAGTGCATTAGCCCGAGGCACGCTGGTACGCATTAGCGAAATGATGAAGCTCGTGGATATATATATATATACATGTATACACGATTCGTATTTGTACATACGATTTTCATCGTGTTCTATCTTCTTCTGCGTGCATCTCTCTAACATCGAGTCGAACGTGCGATCATATTTTTAGCTCTGTTGTTATGGAGTCTAAGCTCGTTGAATTTGTACTCGCTATCTTGAAGCGGAGTCGGAATTCGTGAAGTGCAGATCAGACGTTTTCTCTAAAGTTGAGTATTTGTCTTGAGATTGACGAGTGCTAAGAAAAAGAAAAAAAAAATCAATCCCGGAAATTCTTTGTTGTTAATATACAATTATTAATGTTAGTAGATTAGAATTTTTGGGAGTCGAAAGATAATATTTTTTTCTTCCCAAAATTTGCAATGGTGAGCGAGAAAAAGTTTCGAAAACCGAAGCTCTGAGTCTCGTTCTTTCGTATGAGAAATTAAAGAGAAATAAAAAAAATTTCAACCGAATGAAATATGAATGAAGAACGTTCGAAACGCGGGTCTGGAAAGTTTCTTGAACGAACGAAGAATACAATATTCGGGCGCACCTTCTGTGATGAGGTTCATATACACGTGGATGAGGCTTTTACGAAAGAACCGAACGCGCGCGGGTAAAGTATTGCAGTAATTGGCCCAACGTGAGTTACAGCGCGAGCGAACTCGTCTCGTCGTAAAGCTTGGACGAGAAGGGACTCTTGTTGTGTCATGCGTTTGTGCGTGTATGCGTGTCTGTGTGTGTGTGCATGTACGAGCAAATGGCCGATTCACGAGCTACTTTTGCTTTAACGATTGTTCGTTTGGCCTGGGCCAGGTTTGGGATCGGACGAGACCGACTTATTCCTTGACCGCTTCAACCACTTTCTTCGTGCACAAGCCCGGGTACATTCTCCACCCACGATTCTTTCGTATGTCCCGAACACGTGAAGATAAAAAAAAAAGACAAGGAAAAACGACAAAGAAAAAAAAAGAAGAAACAGAAAAAAAAAACTTTGAACGAATGAGTTTCGACGTTGTACCGTCGTTTTCCTTTACCGCTGCCACTTTCTTTATTGCCAAGAGCTTCGATTAGGTTTTTCTTATCTTTCGTTCTCTCCACTTTTTCCATTCGCCTTCATTTGTTGTTCAGTCTCATACCTAGAGAAATACGACGAAGCTCCCAGGTTTCCGCGTTCTCCATTAGATATGAAGCCTCATTCAATTTAAAAAAAAAATATTTAACCACCGATCTCAATTTACAGATTCGGTAATAGAGTACCTCTGAGATAGTACGGAGATAAAAAAAATCGCCAAAATACGTACAATATATCTGTATTACTCTTGAGTACTCTCCTCTTTCCCACCATCGTTCTTTAATGTTTACTCCTGAGTGCCCCGCTATTACGACCTCGTGGGGTCCATTCCGCTTCGACGTTTTTTTCCTCTCCATTTTTTTTCCCGGATCAAATGTCCTCTCCTGCTTTCATTTTACGTACACAACCTGTACATCCAATCACAGAGCCTCCGCCCTCCACACACAAAAAAATCAAGCACCCTTAATTCTGCAAAGTCTTTTAATACACGTGTATTGGTAGCATCGAGTCGTTATATCGTCTTAACAAGATGACTATGCGATGAACCCGTTTAATGGAGTTGCATAACTTCGCCGGTGTGTATACGTTCTCGTTCGAACTAACCACTCAGAGCTTTACATGTACGACATATCCACTTTATCCCCGGGATAACTGGTATTATCGGAAGACCGTTATTCGAATCTCTAACCATCGCATCATTTTTTTGCTTTAAGCACTGTCGCTGATGATCGAAACGAAAATGGCTGTTACTTTACGAGATCGTTGGGCATATGCTATCAGTGATTTGTGGACCTTGATACGAAGTATCAGGCCAAGGAAACGGGGGAAACTTTTGATGAAAATCAACGAAGATCTTTTTTGGAATTCATAGCAATTGAAATAGTGAGAAGTTTTGAAAAAAAACCATCACAAATATTTGACGCAACCCCATCATGCCGTATCTCGAATCGTCATTAACTTCGCAAATAAAAATCTTCCTTCTACACGGTCGTACTTTGCAAGGATTTGAGTGATGTTGATCTCTCGTCAAGAGATTTCCTCGTGTTGCAACCAAGAGATCCTCTTCGCATGGTCAACTTGCCATTCGAGAACGAGAGCCCGTCGACCAAGACGAGGAAACTCGACAGGTCAACTTTTTCTTGCCTAACCGGCTAGGAGACCACATCTCTTGAGACGACTATAGACCAGCGCGTTCACCGAACGGTCGAGCGTTCAGTTTTCGTCTCGCTTCACTGATATTCATATGTGCATTACGATCTCAGCGTGCGATCTCTATCGTTGAAAAAGCGAGTCTAAAGGAGCAAGGATCTTTGCATTAACCTTCACCGAGTATCAGAGAATCAGACAGTGTGGTTTCAGACTCTATTGAAAAAGAGGTCGGCTCAGGTCAGAGTTATGAAAGTCAAGATTTATGCATTTTTCTTGTTTCATCCTCGAGCTGATTGATCACTGCTGAAATGGCTACAATCATGTCCATCGGTTACGCCAATGTAATGTTGCATCAAGAATTATGTTCATTGCTTTGGGATCACGTAAAAAAAACTCACCAGCTGCTGATCATTTAGACACGGTCAACTCTTATTAGACAATGATGTTCCTTATCGCACTCACCTAGAACAAATAAATAAGAAAAATAATTAATACCTGGTATCAAATTCAGAGACTGATTTTAAAGCAATTAAAATCGTCATTGTCGAACAGAATATATTGCTAAGTCGATTGGCTGTCTGATCACTCTTCAAATTCTACTATCAGTTCATGACGTTAAATTTGAATTTGCTGCTTTATTCTTCACACATGTGAATTCACTGTTTATTAATAATGGGAAGAAGAATGAAGAAATCTCAAATGATATGAAGTTCATCTTGCTTCGATTAAACACCCGATTCTTAAAATCAAGTAAGTAAACCGTGGCAGAAGATTACAGACAGCATCTTGGTTACAGATGCATCTTCAACTACCATGAACTCGATTCATATACGTACAAGCACGATTCATTCAAAGGACAGAAGAACGGCAAGTCACGTGGGTTCACATTCGCAAGAGCGGAGATTAAAGTCTCCGAGACGTTAAATCTCTCCCACGTCCTGGCCACTTCCTGCCATTCATAACCATTAGAGAAATTTATGTATCTCATCTATTGCAACTAGTGGTATATCACGAACAGATACGGTATGCTATGGTTTACTTATTTTTTGTCCTGTGCACTGCAGGATTTCTGTTCGAGTTCTTTACGACAAGTATATTGTCCTTTGTACTGCAAAATGACATTTACTGTACCTGCCACCCGTATGTAGTCCTGCATTTGGTTGCACTTTGGAGTATTGAAAAAATAATGGGAACGGATTTAGCGGTATTTTAAATGCACAAAATGCCCGAGTTTCCAATCATAATTTTATTGATTGTCGCTTATTTGAAGATTCTCCAAAATCTCATTGAGTCTTAACTGGTCAAAATGTGAATACGCCTAGTTCACTGGTCTTCGGAATAGTGGAAAATAGTGTTGATGAGCTGCAACACCTTTTTTTCGTGTAAAAATACAAACCTCCGGTCGTTCTACGCTATAATCAGGTTCTCAGTACCTAATGGAGTAGTTCATTAACGATCAAATCTGTACTTTAGAAACTTTGCTTGGTTATGGACTCCCTGATCTCCCATTAGACTCCGTTAAAGTCTGCGTTGAGAATTAATCTCGCTATAGATAAGTTCGTGCAATTTATCTGTTAGTACAAAAGTACGTTCATTCCAAGCTTGAAGCAAAGCTCTCCAGAGAGCCGACATCTCGTTTAGGAAATACATGCCCTCAGACGTATACACCTCGCGCGAAATACCGCAGGGCCGCGATTGCGTGACGAAGGATAATAAATATCCTTCGTGGACGTTAATGTCGTTGCAAGCGTGCGCTCTTAACTTCAACGTGACTAACATTCCGCGTGGCCCACGCATTTCGGCTCTCGTGAAATCATAACGTAAGATGGAATTTCAGAAGATTTTTTTTTTTCTTTTTGGGAAGCATGAAAAATGTTAAGAGATTCGGAACGCTGCTTCGAATGGTTCTAAAACCGGTGAAATTCAAGTTAACGTCTTCAAGTCTAATAGTATTGAGCAGTATAAAAAAAAAATCGTTACTTTCTGACTTTATAAACTTTAACATCGTCCAGAAAACTTGCATCCATAATTCAATTACATTCAGCTGTATTTTTAACTTCTGGTTTACTCGAATAAGTTGTTCGAATTAAATGTTGTTTTTATGGCTTTTAATTTGTGGCGATAGACTGTACGAATACCCGATGAAACTTGAAGCACCACTCGATCTGGTACAACGTGGAACAAGAAAAGAGGGAACACATGTATCAACGTGATAATTATTATTTCTTGCTAACAAGGCACTTGTAAGAGGGTTTTATAAAATATGCGAATAAAGTGAAGGGTCGTTTACTTGAGAATCGAGTCGTCGTACATTCATCAAAATACGCGCGTAGGAATGTTTATATGAGCGGATGTATATTAAATCCATGGAAGAAACATGAAGGGATCGTAGTTAAGTTTTCTGCGAGCACGTCTAGTTCTAAATTTATTTGCGCCACTGGTTCCCATTTGGATGAATTAGTGCCAGCCGAAGACAGAACAGATAAAAGTTCTTATGTGGGAGAAAATTTTTTCAGATTCGAAACATCAAATTCCCATTTCCAAGTCCGGTTTTTTTTTTTATTATTGTTATGATAATCCTAAATCTGTATGGTACATGAGTGAATCTGGTCGATCGATGACGATGAGGCGGAATAAATCCTGAAGGCTTTGCCTATTTGATCGTAATGAATCAAGGAAAATATCCCATTAAGTTTATCCCTCTCTACCCTTCGAAGAGAGCAGTTTCTCTTTTATTGGAGATGAGGCACTTTCGAAACTTCAGCCCTCCATCGCAATTATACGAAACGAATAATTCGTCCCTCCTCTCACTGATATTCGACCAGAGAATTCTTTTAATTGCGATTTGCATAGTCTATAGACCACAAGAGGACTTTTCGCGAGGAATATTTGCTGGTTTCCCCCATATTTGATGAGGAAAAAAAGTAACGAAAGTAAAAAATACGAAATTGAAGGACACGAAAGAAAATAATGAATCCACGCTTTTTCCTTTCTCATTTACTTCGTTATGGTTACGTGATCGCTTGAAGAGTCATTATAATATGCGAATAAAAATATTCAAATTACAGTCCTAGTGTGATTAATATCCACCATCATTTCAAAGCACTTCGATCGACCAAAAAATTGCATGTGGATAAAGTTTATAACAATCATGAGTTGCGAATTATGCTTCAAATTATCTAGTTTTCCAAGAAGATACAGGAGAATGAATTTTCTCATATATATTTATTCAATTTTATGATTACACAATGAATTGAATCTTCAAGTCCATGAATTTTTAGTGTTCTGGGAATCTGCTTAGTTATGGGTGAGTCAAATTAATTTTCATGGATGCATTTGCGATGTTTCAAAAAAGAATAGTTGAAACTTACATTCCATACAACTTACTCATACCGATTATTCAATATCACCTTTCGAGGAGCAAAAAAATAAAATATCTAAAGTGCAATTCATGAAATTGATATGAATAACCCATTAAATGATCATATTCATGTAGACGGTGAAACTCGAAGAGGCCATATTGTGAAGGAATATGGCTACTGAATATTGCACAAAGTTCACCGTAAGGTGAGGACAATATATACGCATTAGCAATCAATTAGAGAAGGAACCTGGCGGCTGCTGGTGACTGTAAAGTGAGGAGAGTATGGAAGTAACACATGTGACATTGAACAGGCTGCCCAAGAGGAAACACAAGAGGGATGGAGTAGGTGTATTATAAACACAAATATATGGGTTGTGATAACGTAAAAGGCGGATGTGGAGATCAATTCATGCGTAACACTGGAGTTAAGCCTTTTTGTTAATCAGTATTCGATTCATGGATAGAAAGAGAGTGGAAAGAGGAAAACCAAGAGTACCAAGAGTTCTGGTGCCCATGTTGCCTAGGCGGTTCCTGGGTTCGTTTGGAGAGTGGCACTCCCTGTCTGGCTAGTTGACTGGTCGTATAGCCACGACCCACACGCCACTCTCTCGCTCCGCCAACTCTCTATATACGTTTTGCACTCTATCCTGCGCCTTCTCCATGCACACGAATATTCTACTATATCTTGTTCCCGGCTCGTATATATGTCCTCCGATATTATTATATCCACTCGGTCATCTATCAAGTCTCGCGACTACCAGACGGAGATATCTGGTGCGTATAATCAGCAGCCTACACGATCTGTTCGAGTGCATATGCGCTGAATTTTGTTTCAAATAAAGACAAGTATTTTTGTCATCGAGGACCTCAAAAGTGGCAAGAAAAGCACATTTTTAGCCAGCACAGGAGATCGAAAACTGCGAGAATTATTTCTCCAAGGGCCTGTGAGTTGTGAGTTTTCAAACGACTTCATTAAAAATATGGAAAAAGGAACATTTACCAGTGCTTCATCAATATTTGATTTGAAATTTAATGAATCCGGGAGAAAAAAATCTTGTTCGTGAAGAAGCGAAAGTGAATGAACTTTTTTTTTTACTTTTATTCACGAGGGGGACGATAATTCGAGACTGTGCAGGATTCCTGCGGGATTGAGAATAAAGATAATCGTCGCACTCTCGATTCCGCATGCTTCTTTGCCTCTTCTTTTATCCGTTTTCATCCCGTTCTCCTCTCTTAGTCCCGTTTTCTCGATCAAATCGATTTTTCCCCATCCACATCCCAATCCCAACAATTTTTTAGGGTGGCGCGTGGGGATTCCCTTTTTTTCATCTTTCGTCCTACCGAGTGGTTACAATTAAAATCCCCTCCTGGCGCCCCGGAGACCTGAGTGGCGATACACGATCGGCATGGGACATGCTATCTTTATAGCCCATCTCATCCGACCGTAATAAATCATGCCTCGATTACGAAGATCGTTTCGCAACACCCACGATCAAGTGAAGCGTTCGAGTGCTACGGAAAACACACAGATATACAAACATACGGGCCAGCCTAGATTTTTATTTCTCTATCCCCTGTTCGACGGGAACCAGCAGGTCTGTGCTAAATACAAATTACTTCCCTGCTCACTACTAAGCCGAAACACATGTGTGCGTATTCCCGGCGTTGATGTATTTTTTTAATCATATTCACGGAATACTACATCGACGGGGTGAAATCGGCAAATGAAAAAGAAAGGCTAGTTACGCAATTCACCAAGTCTGAAGCCTTGTCGGTGCACCAAACTTCGTGTTGAATCGGATCAACAGAATTTCACTCACTGCACACTCCTTCATTTATTTATAACGCGTCGCAAATAATCCACAAGTTCGATGTGGAAGAACAATATCTCCGCATTAAAGAAAATAGCAACGAGGCCCATCCTTTTTCCAATGTTATTTCAATTCCCAGGCACCATTGCAGATCCAGGACCAAACATTATTCTCCACTGAATAGCTTTCCCAAGGTTAGGTGCCTTCATTCACTCGAATAATGGGTGAAACGAGTGAGACGAGTAGATGCTGTAATATCTAAAAGAAAATACGGTTGAGAGACCCTCAACTGCGGTAATGTACTTTTCGTCTGCGGGAGTACGAGGCAAAGGGGCGAATACTATCTCGGTTGCCTAATCGAGACGAGAGTAGTAACCGGAGACCCCAATCCAATACACGTGAGCCAGGGTTGAAGACACATTCCGGACCCTTAGGTCAAACCGAGATGCTTCCAGAGATGGTCAAGGGTTGCTGTATTCGCGACGTCACTGCATACAAACGGTAGGTGACAGAGCTTAAGGTAGCATAATGAAAATAGCCCCTCCTAATTTAGTCTGACCCGGGTTGACCGCGAGTAAGGTCTAAACGCCGTCGACACGGCCGTTGCTACGTCCTAGTTCTTTGGCTTCCAATCCCTCTTTTCTGAAAGTGATTCTGACCTCTGTAGCATATGCGCATGCCTCAACAACTCTTCTGACGAACTAACTTTGTCTGTTCATTGCTATATCGTTCCGTCTCGTAATAACCCTGTGATAGAAGCACAGATTGTTCTGAGAATCTGGAAAAAATCACCGGTTCAATTATTGTGATGAAAAAATAGTTTTTCCTCAAAAAAATATTGGAAGATTGACTAAGATGTCCAAGATCGGATGAAATAGATAAGGTCGTTATGTTTTAGTTCTACCTTTGAAGTAGCTGATTGAATCAGACTTAAGGAGTGTCAGAAGTTAACTTTTTCTCTATTCTGGACTTGTTCGAGCTATAATTCTATGGGATCATGCGATGTGCCGGAGGTCGTCATCCATAATTATAGCCCTAGACAGATCGTGTCTCGTTTCACGGTCTAGCTTCTGCCCACCTGCATATTATAATTCTTCCGCGAGTGAGATTCCCTCTGGAACGCGCCCAAAGATTTTCTGCTATGCGCAGGATAAAAATAAGACGGAGGGATAAGAAGAAGCTTTTTGGCACGCTGCAGAGAACCAAGGATGCTAGGTAACGATAAATTCTCCAGTTAACCTTGCAGCCTTCGACCTTACGGTAAGAGAGATGCTGGAGTGTGTTCGAGCTAAACGAACGGAGGACGAGAGCCGTAACATCAAGAAAGCGCCAGCGAAGCGAACCTAGACGGTGCTACACTCATACAGGATAACAATCTTCTCCTTACTTCTCGTCTTGGCATTCTTCAGCCTATGGACCTTGCCTATCGAGAATAAGTACATCGTGAGCTTAAGGTGCTTCTTGAAATAGCTGATCACCGATCATTGGCACCTTTTCGTTCATAAACTGTCAGAGGTCATGACCCGATACTTGCTTTAATGGTTGCTGTATGGCTAGCGAGTTAGTGATTTTTTTTTTTTCAGAGAAAGTTAGCGCAAAGAAACCAATATCCAAAGTAATTACGTGACGTTAGTTATCGCGCCTCAGCTGTGCTGCTCCCTCATTGAAAGCATGTTCAAGGATGAAATGGAAGGGGAATACCACGAGAAGTTTGCCGGATAAATGTAACAGAGCGATAAAGGGAAAAACCGCAGAGCGCAGAATTCACAAGAAAAGGATGATAGGCAAAGGGAAGAAGCAACATTCGTGTAAGCCTGGTGCCACTACCAGTAATTAGTGACATTTGCATATTTCGCGTATTAACGAGTACGACGAGGTGGGTATGAAGAGAAGAAAACGAGAAGAGCGAGAGCGTCACATTTGCATACGAATGCGCCAGTCTTATGGTTCTCACAAAAATGGTATTTCACCCTTGCTCTCCCTACAATCCAACGTCTCATAAATAACGAAGTGTTTACGAGCTTCGAAAAGAGGTCCTTTCTTTGTTCCTGGCGAATAGTAAGAGGGGAAAAGAAATGTACAACGCACATGCAAGCGAACGCGAGTGGATAAAAGTTACGTGTCGACAAAAGAGTTGAGTTACGAAACAAAACGCCGGAAATCTACGTCCGTTCAAACAGAATATAAAAACAAAAAAAAAACAAAAATCTTGGTACTGAGAACGAGACCTCATACGAGTGTCAGACGATATGAGAAAAAAGTATTTGCATGAACCAAAGGGCAACATGGAACTTTTTTCTCGTTATTGCCGCTTAAAAACCACGCTACACCCTGCACAAAGCTCACGAAAGCCAACCGCAAGGAAAACCGGCTAAAACTCCCAACATCGGTGACTCCTTACCAATGAATTTATATCGGACCAGCACTGTTGGGACACGTCATTCTATTTGAACTCCCTTAGCAGCCCGCCCGCTTCCATAAAATCCGGAAACTACAAGAATTGAGCGAGGGAGAACAGAATATGCGTCTTGGATCAGCCACGTGCCGCTTGGAAAACTTTCGCTTCATTTGGCTGCCTTCTAAGCCCATAAACTCGCTCTTAAACCACTCTGTTGCAACACTTTACGATATTAAAATACCTAAATCACTATCAGCGAAGCTCTGGGAGGTAAAATAAGGGCTGGATAATTTCTAAAAAAATACCAAAACCGGAAACCATACAGCATGCCCATTGGATTTAAAATTGATATATGGAAGTGGAAAATATTCGCTTTTGTGCTTTTTTCACGTTATGCAAAAAAAAGTATATGATGATGAAAGTTTTATAGGGCTACTGAACCGAGACTCAAGCTCAAACGACTCTATTAAGATTTTCTTGTCTTCTTTCATAGCATGGAGGCGTAGTAGCTCTTATTACACGGCATTTCCAGCCGTTTTGCATAATTTCCGATTAATTCGGCGATTCTATCTTCGTTAGAAATTCGTGGAGAATGAGGAAAGAAGAATTCCTTTCCTCGGCTTTCAGAGTTTCGGCCTCCATCGTGAACTTTTTGACGCAGCATTAACGACAGGTCCTATAAAGCCTATAGAGAATGGCAGATAAAATGCGAGTAGGCAAGTTCCAGGTTCCCCAAAACGAATAGCAGCAGCGACAATGCTTCGTTAGTCGTTAACGTTGCTCGTGGAAGAAGCACGATTAAAAGTTGTAAACCGTCTTGAAAATTAGCGAACGTTCTCTCAGTCTGAACCCCACATTATGCGCTACTATTTTTTCGGTGTCCAACGTGGCAGCCTACGCGACATGTAAGAACGGGAACATTAGCGGCTCATGACGACGGCGACGACGACGGCGACGACGACGACGACAACGATGCTGTATCACTATGGTTGCTTTCGAATGGCCTCTGTACCGGGTGTTTCCAGACCAAGGAGTAGAACTTTAAGTCGGATAATCACGGGTGGTTACGGAACAAGGGTAAAGTCTTCTCTAAATTCCGTTTACTCAAAATAGCTCGAATTTTACACGACTACTAATACTACAAGCTCGTCTCTCTCTCTCTCTCTCTCTCTCTCTCTCTCTCTCTCGCTCTGCGCATATGCAAGCGGAGCCTAACCGCTCAAGATGTTGTATTGGACCGTCTCATTTTGTCAGGACCACAAATGGATACATCTTGCGAATGTTTTACGCATCATTAAACTCGAAATGAGGTTCGTATTACAAAATATAGTAGATAATGCAAACTCAGATACGAACATTTAACTAACTTTGCCTCATAACCAAAGATAATGAAAAAATTTCATTCAAATATTGTATTGGAAAGATGTTGAATATTGAGGCTGACGTAGTCGAAAAATTTTACTACCCAATATACCGTAGACTCGCTTGAACCGGTATATACTGGTTGGAAAGGGCAAGGTTGAGGCACCTGCTTTATTGCTAATGGGGTGTTGGGGGCCTACTCCAGAGGTTCTCCAACTTTCAAGAGAGGGTGTTTTTAAATTTCATTACATCTTCGCCACTTCCTCCAGCCAAGGAAGGTTGTATACGTGTCTCGTTCAATCCTCGAAGAAATTTCTTCCGCCTTCCCTCCCACGTTAACATCTTTCGAACCGTTGGTTGAGACATTGCGTGTGATAACGACATTGACTTGCACGGTGATAAAGATTTTTCTGTTACATTGCGAGAGCCTTAAAATAGCAAATCGAAATGGAGTATCGGGGTGAAAATGAAACCTTTGAGGCTTCGATGTAGTCAAGCTCATTCGCTTTGATCCTGAAAGTTTCTTTGCTATTGAAAGAGAAACCTATAAATTACTTCTTCGAAAGTTGGTGAGGTTGGGGCTTTATTGGCTTCCTCTCTCAAGGTATAATCTACAAGAATTAGGTTTCGTTTCAAATTTCGAAATTGAAAGGAGTTTTGCGAGGTACCCCATTCATGAACGACCATGCTGTCAGAGTAAGTTTTTTTTTTTTGTAAAACTGACTAGCTTTCTACTTTTTTTTCTTGCACCCTTCCTGGCAGATAATGCAGTCGAATTCACGAATTTCATCATGTGAAACCCGATTACCACACCTATAACGCTAAACCAGACTGGCTGGATCATGGGTTGTAACTCAGGTGGCACACCCCGGTGGCAATGGGCCACAGGTTTTGCTACAACTATCTCGTGAAACATTTTCGCGCGAGAATTAACTAACTCTATAAAATTAGCAAATGCGCGCTAGAGGCTTTCTAGGAATAGAGGAAAACCTCCACCTCAAAAGGCGTATTCCAGTTAGTTCCGGTAGGCGCGCAGAAACTTTAACTTCCATGGTTGCATTATAGATATAAACTGGGGTTGAACACGTGCCACGCCCGGACTCGTAAAGAGCAAAAGGATAATGCCCGTGAACTTGGGCGCGATACTAGATGGTCGAGTCTTTCGCCTTTTTGCCTTCACTCTTTTGCTTTATCGCTTTGGAATTTATAAAGGCGGTTACCTTTGAACAGTCTTGAAGTTCAGGATGTAAGAAAACCCTTGTTAGTGCCTCGAGTACCTCGTAAACCAAGAGACAATTTCTGTTCCAGGCTTCTCCTGAAACAAAATACTACTCTTTTTCGTACTTTACCTTTTACCCTTCGGTTACGGTTACAACAATTTGGTTAGACCTTTATTTATGCAGAATGATGTTGATGATCGGATGGCGAGGTTATACGATCTGGATTATAATGAATCGATGATTTCGTAACGAGCCTTTTCAAGGCTTTAACATTCTTCTGGCGTGTGATAATGTTGAATTATGAAATCATCTTGGCTCCGAAGAACTGTTTTAAAGTTAAATGAATTTCGAAAGAGTCCAAAGTCGAAAGAATTCAAATACCACTGAATTTTTCGGAAAAGCGAAATTCATCAACATTTACGAAAATAACGAACTACAGAAGAATTCCAGAATTTTTTTCTGTTGGAAAAGACTTTTGTCGGGAAATTATGGAACCGAGCGACGAGGACCATTCATACATCGAGGAAACGTGTTTCGTCTTCCGTTGGCTATCTGCTATATGAGCGAACCCGTAATACGAGGCGATGAATACACCTCGGTCTCATCCACATATGAATGCAAAACAGGACAAAGCACGAAATGGAAAAAACAGAAGGGGTCCAAGATTCCAACGTGAATTGCAAACTGAAGTACCAGAAGAAAGGGAAAAAATGAATAAGTTTATCCACGCATCTGTTTATTTTGAATGAATGTCTGGCGGGTATATTTTCGCACACAGAAACACGAATGTTTAACTGCAATGCCGAGTGCTATTAAGGATATCCCTTATCAAAGCCAGAAAGAAGTTACGCTTTCTCTCCAAGTTCGGTATAAGAATTGCTTCGTTTTGCACCTGAAGTCTTTCCTTTGCGTAAATAGGATTCTTTTCTCTTCATGCTTCCCCTTCTTATCCTTGTATATTACAATTGCCTTCTCGGTTTCCCCATTTCTTTTCTGGCTGTATTACTACAAATAAAAAAATCTGGGGTTATCGCATGACGATGTAATATGGGGTCGGCCATATCTATCTCGAGTTTCCATTATTTTTACGAGCAATGAATTTTTCAATAAACATCTGATGTACTTATTTTTCATACTAATTTTTATAATTCTAAACTCAAGCCTAAAAGAATAAGAGCACTTACTTCGTAGAAAAGATAAAGTCTTCTCGTATATCGAAGTATATAAACGTGGGGGACATTAGAAAGATACATGAAACGTAGTCGTGAAGCTGAAAAGTTTGTCGTTTCGAGTCACGGTAGAAGGATCATCAAGAGCTTTAGACCCACCGAGAAGGAAAAGAAGCTTCACGACCAATCAAATTGACTTATCGCCGTTGTATCACGCTACCGCCTGTGAAATATTTACCATTCGGTGTTTCTTGATGCGTGTGCAACCCTTTCTAGAATGAGATTCCCCTCGTCCTTAGCAAAAGAGTAACGAAGAGAAACGCCGGGTAATGAAATTAATTGGTGGGTTGTTGGAAAAGGTGGGCCTGGTCGTCTTAACTGAGACAGTCACGGCGGGGGGAAGAGAATTCGTTGGTACACTTGGCGCGTTCATCGCTCCCTTTCTCTTGTATCCTATTTGCATTGTAAAAGAGTATCCCAATAATAAAGCCGGCGATTTTAGTTTACGTACTGCCTCCTCCCAATCTTCCTTGTCACATGGATGCTTTGTATAACACTTGTATTTTCGAATCTCGACAACGGCATGGTGAAATATCTTTATTATGTATTAGGCAACTTTAATTATTCTCGTTTATTCTTCGTGCGTATTTGGCATTCTGTTAATGAAAATATTGAAGTCCTGAACAATGATTCTCCCCTTCCTTCCGACATTTTTCTCCCGCACAGTTTTTGCTCGCCGAAAAAACCAATGCGCCTGATAAAATACAATTTCGTTATGTCGACCAGACATCGCTCTGTTCTCTACCCATTCCGCGCCATTGTTAATATCACTGCGTACGTGGCCGTTGAAATATACTCGTGCGAATAGTATGACACAGCTATATGTAACAACGACAGAGACAAGCGTTTCACCGAGCATTTCATCGTCGAACCGGCGTCTGTACGTGACAGTATCGCTCCGCGACGTCGACTTCGACGCCGGATTCGTCGGGGAAGCCCTGTTCATGTCGTCATCCTTCTCACATTATTTGTTGTGCTCGAGTTTGATGCAACTCGTCCACAAACATGCTGCTACCCACATAGAATTCCACTTCCATTCTGCTTCGAACAGGAAAAACATCTCTTTACTGGTAAAGTTGTCGCTTCGTCTATTGCATTGTCACTTCTTCAATAAATGTCCAAGTCTCCAGCCAAGATGTGCCGTCAACGATAAAACTACGAGGAACATTCCCGTCGACACATCCCCATATTTCCGCTACTGAAACTTTCATAGCTGCTTTCCTACCAAAATCAGTATCTTTGTACTCTTTCAACTTCTGGCAACTAACGCTACTCCAGATAAAGGACTATAAGAGATCTGAAATCAACTTCAGGATCATTGCACTATGCTCACCGAGATGGAAAATATGAGTGGAAACGATCCCTTGGTGAGTTACGTTCATCGAATCTGCGTGATGATTTTATCACGCATCGAATCATCATATGTAATAATTGACCGAATGAGCAAGATGATTAATCGTTGCGATATGCAGTTAGCGGAGTCTTTATTAACGCGTGTTCAGCCGGTTGGATGAAGAAAAAAGAATGCAAAATAAGTAGCCGAAATTTGGTGCAACCGGACGCCGGGCTTCCTGCCGTACGATTGATAATTTAAAATCCCATGGGCAATCCCCCTCCATGTAGCATCGTAACAAAATCTACATATATGCTATATGGTGTGAATATACGAAATACATGTACTTATTTTGGGGCTATTTCGTGGATCCGTGAAGCACAGAATGAACAATGCAGTCTGCAAGTGCAGACACCGTGACGCCGAATCCAATTGCACGTTGCATTTTGGTGCTAGACACACTCAGTTGCAGTACCTGCTACCCTAACGGGATACCCCCACGTGACCATTAATCAGCCACAGTGACGTTCCTGGTTCTCGTGTTTCTGTCATTGTCGGTGAAGAATGCAACGTTCTCCGCCAAGGTCTCTCTACTCCACGAGTTATGCAACACGATGTAATTCACAACTAAATGATACTTTATGTATTTGATATTTATGAGACTAAGGAAACCAATGTAAACTGCGTGAAATACTATTCACGAAAATAGGAATCAACTTGATTCCAATGCTTCGATCAATACTGATTATTATTGAAATGGAAAACTTTTCAACATTTATCAACTTTGCAGCAAATGATTTAGCAAAAGATTTAGCAGATTTTTTCTCTCTGTCTAAACGGTTTAACCGATACGAAATTCTTATTAATTGAGCAATGGTAAAATACAATTGAAAACATAATTGGTCAAGAGAAAATATCAGACAACAAGAGCTCTTGAGAAAAAATGTAGTGATGATCAATTGAATAAAAAAGTCCTGATAAACGAGTCCAATTTAGCTACGAAACGAATCTCATCAGCAGCGTCTGCATGAATGGACAAAATGAAAACAGGCGCACGTCCGTGCTAAATTTGAAAATGGCTAATTTCACTGCGCACAGACGTTTCGAATGAACCTGAAATCTTTTTCCGAGTCAAAACTACTCAATTGACATTGAAATATTTCCTACAGTCCTATTTGTTCAAGTCCCTCATGATCATGATGTTTCGGTGGAATACTCAGTTCTCTTTCCAGTCAAATAAGCATCGCTGAAAGAGATATAAAAGACAAGGTAAGTCAGCAAGTGATGAGTGTAGGCACGAAATAGAAAATGTACAAAAGGGTTGGTCGTAACTCGATGGTTCGCCAAAAGAGGAATAGGCTTATTCGATGTGAAATAACCTGCTCCCGACGGTTCGCCCCTTGTAAAAAGTAAAAGCTAGGAGTGAGAGAGCGAGCAGAGTCGTGGTTAATTGGACGAACGATAGGTCCAAATCCCTGGAAGCCTGAAAGCTTCTGAAAGTGGTTCAGGGAGGCTGGATGCTAGCACATGTACATTGTACGAGGAGTAACCATTGGTAGGTACCAGGGAGTTGGTTAACGGGGAGTGTTCCGTTGAAAATTAGAGGGCAAAATACATACCTGAGAGTGTGGGTGCACTATCTCACAGGTTCTCTGTATAACTATATATTCATTCAGCAACGTAGCTCGCGCCAGCAAACTGTCCGGGTCGTATCGTTCATAATACGGGATAGAAGAGAAAAAAAGATGCTTGCCATGGGGTAAAAATGGGGGTAGAGGCTTTGTTCATCATAGGGTGAGGGTCTAAAAAGCAAAAGAGCAAAGAAGTATTAACACGGGGAATATGACGTTAGTTAATATCGTAGGGGAGACTCCTGAACGATGGACAACTCGTATATTTTTGGGGGGCGAGTGTAACAAAGAACGGATGGTTGGACGGATCGTACTGAACGTCAAGTCCCGCCATAACATCATCCTTTGCTATCCGCGCTAAGTGACTAATCAAAGTAAAATAAAAACTGAACAAAATAGCAAATGGAAATATAATTTAAGCAGAGACAAACGAATTTGAAAAGCTTCTGATCTACAAGAGTGAATCTCGTGAATTATAATTGCGATATATCTAATATGGCGTCTGTAACTATATACGTATGTCAAGATGCCGAGAGACAAAATGCTACATTGCTTCGAATCTATGAATGAACAATAATTTCATTCACGAACGGCATCTTCTTTCAACTGAACGAATTAGTCGATCTTTTTTTTATCTTATTGTTTCGAATGAAAGCAGCGATTGTTTTATGCTTTATCAATTGAAAAGTATAGCACTGCAGGAATTGAATCCGGCGAGGAAAAATCGATGTTCATCAATTACATATACTACTAGGATCGGAAAATTCCTCTGTCGAACACTCCAACCTTGTTATCCACGATTTCGCAACAAACACTTCAACCAGAAACTAAATTGTCCAACGCTTCACGTTTTACCACTCCAACACGTTCGTCTACGATATCTGATGTACTATATATGTATTTGTATTGTATATACGTATGTATTCTTTGTCGACAGTGTTGGCAAGCGACGAGAGCGTCGTATCGAAGAAAGTCTTGAGGGTCGTGCGACGATAATGGAAGACGTGGTATCCGCGTTCATCGAACATCGGCCCACGTTCCTTTTTTTTTTTTTTTACGGCAAAGCCATCACCCTTCTTGCCTCACGTTTCGTTTCTTCTTTCGTTACATCGCTATACTTCTTCTGCCGATAAGACTCAGCACCACTTTCTTTACGACACACGCAGCATCGATCCCATTTTATTTTCCGTAGCTCATCCATGCATAACTACATATATAAGATATTTCTCACGCATATACTTACGCATGTATACACGCAGAAACACACTGATACAGACTTTTGTACGTGCAATAAAATTTCTGTCGCTCACAATACATGCAAATTACACCTAAACGATATTTTTAAAACGCTCCGAGATAACCACCACCCTTTGCCTGTATTCCCCTTACATTGTAGCAAACGCTCATTGTGTCAATGCAAATCACTTCCATTTGTAATAAATCTCTGAACGATTGTTGATATTAAATAATGCTTCAAATGTCCCGGAAAAATACTGAAAAAAAATGGCACAACGACAAACGTAGTGAGAAAAAAATATTGGAATCGATAAATTGCATATCCTTTAGAGATACATCAATTGTCTGATAACGATTGATATGATCAGAGAGTAAAATTTATGTTGACGAAAAAGTTCAAACTCTGCGAGAAAATGGGTGAATATTCGAATAGAAATTTTTCATGAATTAATTAGTAATTTGATAGGATTAATAATATGAAGAATTATTTGAAAAAATGGTAATGAAAACTGTTGAGTTTTTTTGGTTTTGTGAATTTCACGTAAAAATAAATTATAACATTGATTACGTAAAAATACAATAGAGAAGTGGCTGAAATGGTATGTTCTCCGATGTTTATTTAATGCTGGTAAAGTGATAAGTAAAAGTCGGAAAAATGCATCCCTCTCATAACCCGATGTCGACAGCCCTGCTGCATGACTGTGACGATAACGCCATCAGAGAACAAGTCATCATCTTCGTAAAATACGGTCTGACGTCAGACGTCGAGTAGAATTTCACGGGTTATAATTCCGTCGACGCTCAACCACTATACAGGCTGCATAATTATACGAGGAAAAAAAAACAGTGAGAAGTAAAGAGCAAGGGCCACATCGAGGCCAGATGAGAGGCACGATGAAGTATGATGATGAGATTTCCGTTGAAAACCTTGAATGATATAATTTCTTTATTTCGGATACAAAAGCCCGATCATCGAGTCGGCTTTATCGCACAAGTTCATAATTTCATTTTTCATAGTAAAATTATTTTTAGTGCTGACGACAAGGGTTTTTGAAGTATAAACAAAAAGAATAGTTTGACAAAAGCAATTTATTTTCATCGTATTTATAGAAATTATTTATTTTACATTTATGTGGCAATGGATTGTGTAGTTTTTGAATGGATTATCCCGCGAATGTACGTAGTAATATGTATACATGAACGATTATTATCAGAATTACGTGAAAAAAAGAGAAAAAAAAAATTGTTACGTGGAATACTACCGCTGTGTCAGCATCCAGATGACCCTAAAGTCAAGAAAAGAATCTGCGTATAATTATAGTTCGTTCTCCTCTGGTATTTGTGATAGTGGAAGAAAAAACGTATTGTTTGTGATAAACGTGAAATTACCGAAGAATTGAGCTGTATATAAATGAATGAGCCTTCTATGTGTGATATACTAAGTGAAACAGGGATCCGAAACTCTCCCTTATTTATCGGCTTGGGACTGAATATTTCAGAAATACACTGAATAAGTGGATAGTGAGACTCATCATAATTTACGATACTTGGAAGCCGTTTTATTGTCCGATTGGATTCCATATAAACGAAGATATCGAAAAATTATTGTGAAATATGAATCGTCTTTGAAGTTTTGCAAATATTTCCATCAACAATACGATGATTTAACAACGAAGATGTTAAAAACACGATACTGATTCCAAACGTGAATTGTTCTGATTTTTTAAATGACAATGAATGAGTGCTTCTGCAAAATGATAATAAATTAAATTCAAACCGAGTAAAAATGGTCCATCGCACACCATGTCGAACTATACACACGCGAGTGATCGTAAGTAACGAGACATGAGATGCTTTCCATTCACAGTTGCTGCTTCTCGCGCTCGCGATAAAGTCACAGAGAAGCAAAAGGAAAGAGATATTGTTTATTCACGATGAGTGAACTGCTAAGGCGAGAGCATTTCATTCTTTACAAGAAAACGTCCCGAGGGTTCTCGTCGGGCGCCAGTTCAAAGCCAACGTTGGAGAGAATCTCCAAGAGTCAAACGTGTGTTCAAATAACTGTGTTTCATTATATCCAGTGCGATAATGTATACACGTGTGTACGTATGCGTATTTAACAGGATGAGAAAGGAGAAACCCCAAAGACAATCCTCTCATCCAACTCGCTAAACACTCATGCTACAGGTACAAAAATCTTGTGCGATTTTCACCGATGTCACGAAGATGTTTTCTAAGAGCAATGTAGAGGCAGCATTCAATGAATAAACAGTAACAACTACGGAAAGTCTCATCGCGATACGTGGACGGCCTCAATGTTTTTGCTAGCTGTGGTAACGCGATGAATAAGCTTAATTAATGTCGAGGCCAAAACGTAGCGTTTGCTGAAAAGGTTGTCGCTTTCGACAAGCAAACACACGAATAGAGAAACGCTACGGAGCACTTATACACTGAGTCGATCATTGACCAGGGATCGTTCAAGGTAGCAACGGTCGACTTTACTGTTTTTTTCCACTCATTCACTCGAAATGTTTGACGCGCTACATTACATTCTTACATCCGACGACGAGAAATACTTCGGATAGCCTTACGAATGTTTCAACGACTACAGAAATTACAGAATATAGAAAAAATAATGAAAAAACCTATTTGGAGCTCTCGATGGGTCCGATCCCTTCTATTTACTCTGTACGCATTCAAAAATCGTGAAATAATTTCCAGGCCTCCCGGGTGGTCTACTTCCCATCAATTTTACGCACATAGAGATCGTATTTTAGTGGAAAGTTATAGTTGAAAAGTAGACGTGGACTTGGTACTCGATAATCTATCGACGCTGCAAAAGCCTTTAGAGATACACGTTGGAGCACAAGGCACTTTAGCAAACACTTGAGTATACGATGAGAGAGATAATAAACTGATCAACGACGATAATTTATAATCAAGGGAGTTTCTCCTCGGTTGAGTGGACGCAAGTAAATATAGAGCGCTACATTGAAGACGTGTAATACGGTCGATCTATTTTCTTCAACTCGCTAAAATACCATTCCGATCGATTGATTGATGTAGATAATTGATAAGGCAGTCTTGTGGTCAATGACAGGAAAATTGGATCAACTATTTACAAAGTACGTACAAAGTACTTCCATAGTAGAATTTTCACCATCAGTTTTGTTAGTGATAAACAGAGACAGACAGAAAATACATGATGAATCGATGGAATGTCTTCAGATGGCAGAAGCTTGCTATCTACTGGGCGAATGTACGATATTTTTGTATTAAAGCAGACCACCTTTTAATACTGTTTCTGATAGTCAACGTTCGTTTGACACTGGTATTATTGAAGAAATATAAATGATACCGCACATGTTGTCTGTATCTAAAGCTCTGACACATTCGCTGATGTAGTCATAGAGTAAAATGCCATCCGATATATACGCATGTCTCGGTATACTCGAATATAGGTGCAACACACCACTGAATTCATACATGCACTTACGTATACGCGGATAGCTTATGTGCTATGTGCCTGGCTGTCGAGACACGAGAGACCTCGGGCTTACGTCTTTCGCACGAAGAACTCGCGCGAATGTTGGTCTAGCTGTACAAACAGACGTGCCGGTAGGAGGCCGAGTGAAGGCAAAAAGAAAGAAAGCTCGAGAGAAACAGCATGTATGAAGACCCGAGGGAAGCGTCGAGCAAATGCTTTCTGTGCTAGCAAGTTATATGCCGGTGTTGATGGGTCGGGCTATTGCAAGAGGCCTCTCTCTCTCTCCCATCAATGACATCTTCTTCCGACAATTGTCAATTAGTATTGAACGGAAGGCCCCCGTTTTTCAATAATATTATTATCCCCGTTCCTATATTTAACATCGGAGCAAGGAATTTATGAATATACATCGCCGATCACGAGTTCTTTAACCCTGACAGTTAGAATTTCAATTGATTCATGATCTTGATACTCCCAACGCTCGAAGTTTTATCCAATTAGACACATGTAACTGGTACAAAAGTAGCAATGCTCGATCAGCTATTTCAGCCATGCTTTAAGTTCTACGTTTCACGCCGAAACGCCGAATACTTTCGTTCATTGATCGCGTTTTCAGTTGATATAAGCTCGTTCGAAGGCTTCAATTTGTCTGATCATTTATTTTTAACACTACAGCAATAAAAGTACAATAAATGAATAGAGTGCTCGTTCTAGCTTTGCTGCTATTGCCATCGTATTGCGGAGGTGTTTCGGGCCAGTTGACTCGTTCATTGCGACAATGAGCCGAATGAGGCGTAGTTAGAGTTTCGAACGAGTTGCCTTTCGACATGAGGTAATGTATACACATATGTATAAATATATAGATATAACGTGTGTGACGTATGTACTCAGCCCCAACGAAAGTATCTCGTATATCCGAATTGAACAGTGCCAGAACTTGGCTACGACATTATATATACATTGCTAATATACAGTAACTAACTCTTCGGTACAAACGATCGCGTGGACTCGCGTTTATTGCAAGATTTATTGCTTTTCTTCGTTTATGCGATGTTCAACGACCAAGATCGTGTACGATCTCTCGTCATTGCTACAAAAACGTTTTTTTTTCTTTTTTTCTTTTCTTGTCTCGTGTACGTTCGTGCTCTCTACGAATCTGCGAGTACAAGAGATGTAACAATGAGGATTGAGACGGACTAATTTTTTATTTTATTCTTTTTTTTTTCTGTTTATTATTACTTTGTCTTCTTTTTTTTTTTTATTCGTAATCATCGCAACCGTGCCTTCTCAAACGATGTCAATCGAGTTGCGGCTCTCATTGTTCGGTCTAGACATGAGAAGTGTCCCTCGCTTTGCAAAAGTATGACACCGCATATATGTACATACGCTCCGAGCCAGAGACCCGCTGAACGCGTGAACCCTTAATTGGTATCCGGTTTTATGACCAAGATGCCAACGTTCCCCAGATACCAGTCAGCGTCATGAGCATCGTACTTAAAGAAAAGAATGTAATTACGAAAATACGATCTTCGTATATCTTTATGTATTCTCTAATTGGATAATTTTCTTGTTTTCTTAACCCGCTGTTTTTCGGGGATCCTCAAATAACCATTACAAATAGGAGATACCGCTCGATTTATTTCTACCCCGATAAATTCATTCTTTATTTATCATTCTTCTATTTTTTTTCCTGTAATTGTACGAAGACTGCTTATTTGTATGCCGATGAAAACGTATGTTTTTTTTTTTAGACATATGGAGGGCTTCAAAAATGATGGAAGATCCAAAGTCACGCCATAAAAATTTGATAGCAGTAGAACTGTTGGTTCGTCGGGTCAAAAACTGCGAAAGCCTCGAGTCGGGCGAAATCCATCGTTTCGAGATTCGCGGCTCGATTTTTGCTTGCGTCAAGTTATATCAGAAGACTGCGAGTCCCGTCTGTCTATCTGTCTGGAGGCGCGAGATCTCAAGAGAAATGCGGCGATTTCGTGGCAGACTTGGGGAGGATTGCTGGAGGGAGAAACACACAATGAGTTCCATTGTGCGCTTCGATTTCTACGTGGCGGATATATTTATATATGTATAAATATATGCAGTACCGAACTACGATGATCTGTGCGTTATTTGTCATCGGTAGATGCTTCTCGTGTATCATCGCACTTTATTACTTCTCTGCCTTTATTCCTCCCTTACCATTCTCTTTCCATAGTATTGCTTTTTCCCTTTTGGGCTCGGGTATATCATCATATTCAAGGCTCGCTCAGTGAGTACGTTTTTCATCAGCATTCTCCTCCTCCATATTCCCTCCCGCACAAAACCCTTTTGCATTCAACATTCGTGCCCCTCCAGGGCCTTATCTCCGTCGTACTTTGTCTCTGTTTTGCCACATTGCGATCGGAAAACCGTGTTAGATTCATGTACTTTTCAAAAAAGTAATTAAAACAAAAAAAAACAGGAAATTGTTATTTTAAAATCGGCATTGTAAAAAAAAATTGTTGCTCGCTTTTACTCGAACTGATTATTACTGTCCAGAAGTAATATTTCCGTTTCTGTGACTATCTTTTGACTCCCAAATGTCATTTTCTTCATCCAGATCTTATGCGCTTGATCCGTATTAAAATGTCGTCATTTTAAATGTAAAAAAATATCTTCAGGTGGGTCGAGTTGCACTAAATAGAAGTTCTGACGATAATTGCCGTCCACTTTGCCATGTGGGAATAACGAAACTCGAATGAAACACGAGCGAAGTAAATTTCAGCTCGAACGCTTTTTATTATCCGTCAATTTATTATCAATATCGATTGGTGTAGCTGCTCGTTCTCAACTTTCATGCAAATTGGCATTTGTACGTGTGAGTACGTGTGCGTTGGTTTAAAGTTTACTGATTCGAGATGCATTGAGAAAACTGGTTTTCTTCGTTCATATATTTATGTAGATCCTGTATATTAATAGAATTTTCGTATGCATGTATGAGGTTACATACATATATTGTTAAAAGCCGAGAGGACACATACGTACGCTGGGTATATGCAGAGGTGCGTACGGTAAACGGTGAAACCGGCTCATTCGTACGATATATATCAGTGTATAGCTGGCGCGCGTGCGTATGTGATGGTATTCAGCATCAACATCTCGTCTCCGTCGCGACAAAACGAAAGACATTTGCTGAACGTTTTTCCTTATTCTTTTTTCTCTGTGTGTCTTTTTCCTTCATTTATCTTTCTTTCTCTCTCTCTCGCCATGTCTTTGATGTCCGACACGTAACCGGTTTCCCGAACGGTTTCCGAAGACAACGAGTTTTCGACTAATGGAAATGCAACGAGTCTTTTCATGCGTGCATATAACATCGCATGTATGCAGAGTGTAGCGAAAGACCCTGGGAATACACGTCAATGTTCTTCTGTGCGGTCGCCAATCTGATTTTAAAACGTTCGAAGATGTAAAAAATACTCGATGAAAATTAATTTCAATGTCATGTAGCAGAACGAAAATCTTTAAAATCGCAGCTACATTTGTTATCGTTCGAAAACCTGTTGCGTTGTGAACACGACAATGATTGATTATCATCGAGAAGTGATTAGAGATTTGGAGCGATTCTACGTCTAAAACGTACGATAATTATTGATGAAAAATGCTTCGATGCAATGAGTATGACCATATCGATATTCGCGTTTCTATTCAAAATTGTATGTCATCGTTATTCGTAATGATATTTGGATGAAACGGAGGAAATGAATCTCGAGATAAACGGGGTCATATTGAGGTGAAGTATACTATTAACGCATCTTGATTTACGAACCGAGAGCGAGTAGATCCGGAGGCCGAGTCTATCATTACCACTAACGACTCGGCATCAACATCGTCGTGGTTGTCCTATTCGTAACCGCGTGTCGACTGTACTTAGGCGTTTGTGCAGAGCTTATCCCGGTTACTTAGTTTGCACCATTGTGTACTTCATGCGGTTGAAGCTTATTACCGGTTGCGGTGACCACGATTGTCCGATTCTCCGCCGGTCTCAATCGTCTACCTGTGTCTGCCTGTGTTGGTATCCGTATCCGTTTCTTTCATTGAATGCAAATAGTTAGGTTAAATGGACGCGCTCTTCGACGAGATCGGTGGTCTTCGTTGTCTCTTGGCTTTCGCAATGCGCGCACCGATGAGAACCCCGCGATCGCAGTTTTTTCCGGCATTATCTACGAAATGACAAGTAAAAAGAGAGGTCGTCGCTTCGGAGAATTCATTACGCCGAACTTTCTATCTTATTAGTGAAAGGAGATAATTCTTCCGGGGGGAAAAAAAAAAAATATGAGAAAAAATGATGAAGGAATAATGATCAACGAATTTTTGCTCCTCCTAGCAAGTGCATCCATTTAATTATCTCCGTGGCAAATGCCAGGAAATGAAGAAACCGATTAAATTCAGTAAGGCGGCTGGCTTCGTAAAATAATCTCTTTCGGTTTCAAGTTTAATGCAGTTCTTCTCAGTTCAGCTATTTCGAAGGAAATCAAAAATAATGAAAAGTTTCAGGGTCCATTAGAATTTCGCGACTTTACTCCAACACCCAATTTCCGGTCCGTTCACGGTCTACCGGATGCGTGGTCTCGCTCGTAACGCATTTACGAGGGCAGATTGTACACATATAAAAGGACACCGTATCCCGAGGAGGAGGAAAAAAAAGAGAGGAGAACTCGTCGGTGATGGCAATGGACCCCGCGTATTGTAACACAGCGTGTGTTGGCAGTGGGCGAGATAACAGATGCGAGATATCACTTCGTGCGTCCATTAAATATCGAGCGGTCAGCGAAGAACCCAGAGAAAGAAGAGAGAACGAGAGAAACAAAACGAATCCAAAGGGGAAAGGAGGAGGAGGAGAAGAAGAAGAAGAGTGGCTTGAGTGAGATACGAGTGTGTATTTTTGTTGGTGATTATTTATGAATTCGCGATAGAGTGTTCGCTCATGTGGTCAAGCCTTCTCCTCCCTCATTTTGGACGCCTGTTTAAAACAGTGAATATTATCATGAAATTGCCACGAAGAAAACAGGAAATAAAGTATAAAAATAAGGCCCCTTCGAACTAAAGCAGCAATATGATTTTTCATACGAATACAGCAACACGATTTTTGAACGGGCTTTTCATCAAATTTTTCGAGTTTACTCGACGAGAGCGTTTCTTCTATCGATTTCCCATGAATTCGTTCATACTGTTTTTTCTCAAAATCTATAGAAACAGTTCTTCTCCCGAAAAAAAACCTGTCACAGGTAATATGTCAATTGAGAAATGATAAATAAAAATTCTTTTCATTTCTATCGATAGAACTTTTTTCGTGAAAGAACTTAATTGCTATTAAACAAAAATTTACGAAATCAGTTGAAAAACTTAATCAGTTGACTCTTCATCGTCATTGCGCTCACCAAATTTTTTCTGGCTCTTTTTGTTCATGCCCGATTGTTCGGTCTCGTGACATCTGCCACGATGATACATTGAGTTATGAACGACAGGGAGAAGCGCGGAAGAGAGAGAGAGAGAGAAACAGAGAAAGTTTCGTCATTGTGGCGGTCGCAAACGTACTGTAACTACTGACACGTCCGGGAGGCCATTGCCCTGTTCATTTCTCGACACGACAGCGTTGACACTGAAGACGACAACGCGGGACAAGACGATATAATAGTGCAGTGTGCAAGTCTATTACGAATGATGGAGACAGAAAGAGAGAGAGAGAGAGAGAGAGAGAGAGAGAGAGAGAGAGAGAGAGAGAGAGAGAGAGAGAGAGAGAGAGAGAGAGAGAGAGAGAGAGAGAGAGAGAGAGAGAGAGAGATAGAAAGAGAAATGAAAAGGCACAGAATGAACGAAGGCCATGGAAGCTGAAGCTGCAGGGGATCTCGGCAGCCGGAAAGTCTACAAACGCTAGTCAACTCCTACATGCGTGCTTCGCTTGCAGTGTAAGACTGGCAAAAACGTTGGCCCCTCATACATTACCTCACAACGGATAAATTATGCATTCATCGCTGGCTCATTATTTATTTGTCGCAGAGCAAGATGAGTCAAAATTTAACCATCGACTCATTGTCCCCTGTGACTTTATGGCCGAGTCTCTTCATGGATGAAGAATTATTTGTTTCTGTCATTGAAGATACGTCGTTGAAATATTTTTTACGTCGTGCAGCTCTATTTTCCACTATACAACTTGGCTAAAAGAAAACGTCAATAAATTTACGAGAGATTTTTCATGACATTTATTTCGAATACCTCTGCATAATTTTCTCTATTTTTTCTTTCTCAATTTAACGTTAAATGGCGCGGTCATTTGGTATGCGTTTTCTCAAAGTAACGATCCATTAAAACTTTCTACGAGTAAACCCGTTCGAAAACGAAATAAGGAAAAAATAATTTGAGCACGACGTTATACATTTAAAGCTACCGATAGCAATTCACGAGTTATGATTCTAAGAGGCACACCCTGATGTAATTCAGGCCTATTGTACGTTATATGATGTACAACGTGCCTGCGAGATAAAAGAGAAGCCACGTTCATCCCGAGTTCTCTCGCACTCTCGTTCTCTGGTCTCCTCTTTTATTATTCGTCTCTTTCTTCTCCTCTCGTTGTATGAAGTATACTTGTGCTCGGGAACGCCCGGGAATATAATGTTGGTACGCGTGTACACGAGTTCTCACTAAGAAACTTTTAAGTGCAGATTGTGTGTGGGTCACGTGAGAGCGATGACTGTACGCGCGATGCTGAGGCACGCATTCGGAGGGCAGAGCGGAGGGTTACCCCAGGCAGGGGACAAAAACGAGAACTCGAGGGTGTGATACGCATGTGAGAAAAAAGAGGAATATAAATGTGGGAGGATATGAAGATGCGAGGATGTTGCACATGAAAATACAGTCAAAACCAAATATTTGGATTTACAAAAACTTCGAGGCGTTGCGGTGAAAGAAATATCTTATGAGAATTAATCCGACGAGCAATCATCGTGAATAATTTTGGATGCAAGTAGACTACGAATTTGAAAAAATGATTGGATTAAAACTGTTTCAATCGAGATAGATTTTTTTGTAATTGCTAACGAACATCCGTCAAAAAAAACTTGAAACGACAACAGTTTATCGATATTCGTATTCGATTTCGCACTGTTCACGAAAAAAAAAAAGCAGAATCGTCGGACGAACCAAAAAATTTCGGGAATTCTCGGGTATCTTTGTTGTCTGGAACGAAAGTGGCTTTTAGGCAAAAGTAAAGATACAGAGGGCGAGTCTTTTTGGTAACAGACATCCGTAGTTCTATAGATACGGGTCTGGAACGTCGAAAAAGTATAAACTTTTGTGCGGATGAGAAAAAGCGATAAGCAGAAGCTACATGGGGTGTTTAGCTCTATGTAGATCGATCGTCAATTATCGGTATTGGACGTTCGCTGCACTTACTTTTGCTCTTTTTTTATTTTTTGCTAAGTCTGGGATGTTTCGCTACAGCTCTCAACCACGGAGACCGCCTCCACACGTCGTATATATATGTAATACATATATATCAGCGCACATGTGTCTGTAGGATAAACGGAAAGGGTATGACGTTGAAGAGAAAGAGATCTCGAACGGATCTCGGGTGCACGGAAGCAAACTAAGCGAGCTCAATAGAAATCAGTCGGATAATTGGTCGAGTTCCCGCTCTATTCCACTCCTGTATACATATATATAAGCTTAGCTTTATACAACAAAATGAAGCAGCGATACCATCGGACTATTGGAAAGTATAATGGCAGCAAAGTTCATCTGCAGTGAATTCCAATTTGAGTCAATTCCTTTGGAAAATTGAAAAAGAAAAAGGAAAAAAAAAAAAAAAATAACAGTCGAGTTTTACTTCGTGAAGCATGATTGTTCTCAATAATGCAATCGATTGAACACAGTATTTGACGATGAACAGAAATTACGTTGGATTTAAACATTTTTGGAATTCATTTACCGAGATATGAAATCGTTGAACGTCTGGTGAATTTTATTCGCGCGGATGAAAACCGAACTGGACACGATTATTTTCAATTTCTTTGTTTTTTTCGATCTGTTCGGTATTCGGTTTCGTTTGTAATTTTCATTCCCGTATTTTTCGAGATCTGATAGAAATGATCATTTCACAAGCTGATAAGACGCTATTCGATTTCAAGGTTTGAGATTCGAGCGTTTCAATCTAGCAAGCATCGTTATTTGGCATATAAAAAAAGCATATTTTTCATCCTGAAAAAATGACTTGAAATTATAAGAATCTAGCGTTCATCTTATTCCGAGCTAATTTTGAATCAGCTGTTGAAGGGGTGTCGCGGATGAGAAAAGTCACGAGACGTCGACGAGGCTTCTTGTTGCCTCTTTCCCTTCTCCGCTCGCGGCGGGAAGTCAAGCTCGGGCGATTTTCTTTCCCACGACAGAATAAATGGCCGACTTCTCTTATGGGAGAGAAGCACGACGAAAAACTCGTCTGGGAATATGCCCATGTAGCCTATATATTCGAGCGAGTTAAACGAGAAAAATATATAGAAATAAGGAGGAAGACCCTCCGTCACGATTTCTGAGCTCGTTCACCCCCACACGTAACGCTGTTGTTTTTTTTAACATTTCTTTTTATTTCGTCCTATATCGTCTGTTTTTTGTTCGTGCTATGAATGTATTGCACACACACGCACGCGCCCATTATAATTGTATTAAATGTTTCATTACATTTCTTTCGGAGTCTTGAGGCTCTAACCTTAAAATATTGGCAGTTTTTTACTCTTTCTTTGACTCATGTATACATATACCACATATGCACAAGGAATGGAGAAAATTTAAGACACACGAAGGAAACCCAATAATCGCAAAGCGACGAGGAACGACAAAGACAATCCGGAGAAACCAACCAAGTGACCCACATATTAAAGAAGAGAGAGAGAGAGAGACATGACTTCAACTTCTCCAAATTTCGTGGGTCTGGCACTCAATGCCCTTTTTTTTCTTTAGTCCTCTCAGCAACGTTCTATTTTATGGTTCTCCCTTTCTTGCCAAATCACCAAACCCACTTGACGGTGTCCAGGGCGAAGAATAAATTCGAAAGCACAGATGAAAGGACTCGACCTGAGTTCGGTTATGAGAATAAATGTTCACGCATGATCTTCCTACAATCGCCATACGATGGATGTATTGTATTCACGGATTTCAAAGAATTATATCATTGGAAAAATATTGAAAAATAGAATTTCACTGAGGTTCGATATCGAAAAACTTGATTGGACATTCTCCCCCAAAAATATTTTATCATTTTATTTCTTTGTCTGTATGCAAGTACGATTATGTTACGATTCCAAGTTTCATTGTCACCTTCATATATTTTAACGCGAATTAAACACACGAGTCAAAGTGCATTTAAATGACGTATTTATAATGTCGATGCGTGTACAAAATAGGAGTGAGGATCAATGTCCCATTTCGTATGCGATTGCAAAGAATAATCGAGCAATGCCCGTAAAGGTACACAGCTCGACACGGTTAAATCTTTCTTGCCACATCGTCGCGCGTTCTCATTTTATTCACTCATTGAAACTTCAATTACAATATAAAGGGGATGGCCCGAGTAAGCGGCTCGCACCAAATTTGGCACAACGGCCATTAACATTGTCGCTTATATTAACGCACTTTTGAATTGCTAAGTGAGCTTCATTAAATTTGTAGGTTAAACGTAACGTTCTCATTTAAAGTTTCGATCATGAAGCCTGTTCAAATTGAATACTATTATTCGATGAATATTTAAATAAATATATTTTTTTTTTCCAGAGCTGATATTTGAAAGAACGTCAGTTTTAATTCGTTTCAAAATTCAAACGACTGATTCACCTATGAGGATTTGAATGATCACGAATTTTTATTTCAAAACATTCCATCATTATTACTCCACAGATGAAAAATCGATTTCCACCGTTGGCCAAAATGATTCGATAACTGAAATCTACAATCTAATTAATATTGGTGTTTGAATTCTGGTCTCATCTTGATTGGAATCAACTGTCCTGAATGATTAAATACTCGATTAACTGAACCGAACGGCCAAACTTTCCTTAATGAAAAAATCGATATGCATCGCACCGAGAACGGTTAGACAATGGAAATGAGTTAATAATGATGGTACGATGGTTTGACGTACAAATTTTCAGTCTGACACGTGTCATCATAGAAGTGCACGTAATCTAATGGCACGTCGATCATGGTTTGTATAATTACAACAAATTTCATTCATTCTATCATCCCGAAGGTTCATTAGTATATTAATTTGATGGGTCGGGGCAACGTGAGAGAGACTTTTACTGAATATGTTCGAATGATTAAAAATCGTGTGTATAATGATCACGTGCACGTGCACGAGTTTATAACCAAAAAAATAGTCGTATTTTTTCTCAGCTCGTGATTACGAAGTACGAAGAGAGCCTGTTGAGGGGTTTAAGAGAAAAACAAAATGATAAAGAGAAGAGTGAAGAGAAAAGCATTAAAAGAAGAAAAAAAAAGCAACAAGAGGACAATGCGTTTCAAGATGAGAGGAGAAAAAAGAAACCTGTGAAAGAGGCTGGGCTTCTTGAGTGCATGCATGTGTAGAACATGAAAAAGGGAAAATGTAAGAGTAAAAAATACAAGAATGTACATTACAACGACCTACGGCGCGCCTTAAAATGGCGTCACGTCGATCCCGACGAGTTTTATAGCGATATGTATTCGTTATTAGAAACCCAAGTCTCCTGGTACTCACGCATACATTTTTATCGATATTAGACTTTGTGGCAAATATATTGTGAAGTAATAAAATAAATAAAAAGTCATTTAACCGCACGTTTTTGTCCTCGGTCGTCAGATACGATCTTCAAAAAAATATACGCAAACCCGAATGCATAATCGATCAATTCGATGTTTGTGATGCATGCCTTTGCTCCGGTCACACTTGACAACAAGCACGAAAATGCATCATAATGTGCATTGAAAATATATTCGAAAAAAAAAAGAAAAATGTTTCAAATTGATTCTGCTTCAACAGCATCCATCAAAACGGTTATAAATGATCAAATTTTTAACGTGTACGATGAGAAATTTTAATGAGTATTGACCTTTTGTATTTATGATTAAATATGTTATAAAGTTTGGTAAAACGTAGAACGAGCCGATTTTACATTTTATTTTCAGCAGACAGTCAAAGTAAATTTGTCGACTCGACGATGCTTTTTTTATTTACCCGTAAATTGTAAATTGTAAAAAAGTATATATATGAATATTATCAATATTGACGATGTAACGACGAGCGAAGCTACGCCGCAGAAATTTCAATTTCATCGAGCAAATTATTGTCATTCGATTAACACGAACGAGTTATATTGTGTTTTCAATGCTCGTGAGCCTGTGAATTCGATAATAAAGCAGACAAATATTTATCACTCAACGAATTTTTATATTTATTTATGGACCAAAAAACAATTCTATCGCTTCGTTCTTATCAACCGGATCAATAATATGCCTATTATTATGCGTAGCGAAAATAAAATACGTCAGATTCCGTAGTAAAGATAATAATCACGTGTTATGCGGTTAATCATTACTGATAAGAATTCTGACGCATCTTCACAAGTGCCAATATCATCAACAGAGTAAAGGCGTTTAACGAGAGAGAAAAACTCCTTAGTCTGAGATACGCTTTGAGGTGTTACATTCTCGAATGTAAACAGAAAGATATTCCGACATAAGATCTGACTCCGCAAAAAAACAAACCTTGAACATTAAATAAAATAAATATCAAGTTTTATGAAAACACACGTAGATTGCTGATGAAAATTGTTGAAAGAACGAATTCATATAAATTTATCTCAGATTTTGTTTTTAGAGTAACAACAAAGAATGTTGAAAGCGTGATGATCGATTGATGCAGAATGCACGTTTATCTCATTAGACGATGCAGACGCTACGTATATCTTAACGATCATGAAATAAGCGAAATTGTATGGACTGCAACATCTTTCTACGATTCTGGGATTGAACATGGAAAAGATCAACCATAAATGATAAATCTTGAGCGAGTTGACGCTTGAAAGATTTCTTAAGATAGGAAAGCTGCATTGAGATGAAACTCATGAATGCAAGCCAGGCAATTCCATTCGGAGTTAGAGTATGAAATAGCTCGAGGCAGAAGATACTACAATTTTGCTAAAAGATTAGATAGACATCCGGCTCGGTTGGATAAGAATCAGCAACTTCCTTTTAGCTTATATGGCACACGTTCGGGTAAACAAGGTAAAAAATATGACGAAGAATAAGTGGATATGAAAGTGCAAAAACAGCTGGGGCAATAACACGAAGAGTTTGAGAATTATTGGAGGTCGTAGGAAAATGTTCGAGGCCCAGACAGTTAACGAAGTTCAAGGGCATCGGTGTATGTATCCATGAGCTGCTCCACTTACCAGCATAGTTTTCATACACGGCTCGAGCAATCATAATGGAGACCCTGTCGTTCAAGATTGTTGATACGGTGCACGCAACCGTTTCAACCAGCCCGGCGTATGACATCCAGTCAGTATTGAACTTGGCATTATTGAACTGAGGCTCTCCTGTTGTCTGCGGAATCGTAACTTTAGATCTTACCAAATACATCGTACTCGTGACATTCAATTGTTGGACTATCATCGTACCGGGAAACGCGTCAAATTCCTATCCTTCGAACGACGAGAATTTCGACCCAAAAAAAGCGGAAATTCCAACCTATCAACTGCTTCTTCCTTCACGCTATTTCTTATTCCGATCTCACAATGAAATGGTAATGGAATCTTGTACCGAACATCATTATTAAGAATCGAGGCATTTTCGCATAAAGAGCTGCCTTGTCCAGAACGTCCCAGCATCATGCATCAACTCAGAATCCACATCAGAAATAAATTTTCATCAAACTGATTTTACCAAACTATCAGAAGTATGCTGAAAAGTACGTTGAACCAATCAGCTTCAAATTGAAGTGGTCTAATGTTCCCCTGATCCATGATTGATCATAAAAAATATCTCTAGAGAAATTTTTCCCTAATGTAGATGTCGTCATCTCACCATGTAGGAGATCGTACTACGACCCTAACAGGTTCGATTCGACATCGATAATTCTTGAATCATTGGAGAGAAAAACATTACCGAAAATCGACGAAATCCAAAGTCATCGCTCTGCTTCCTCATATTTGGGACGCTGTTTTCGTATTTACGAGGTTAGGAGGCCAGTCGAGGATGTTGATCGTAAGTTGAGACATCATTTCCTTTTGAAAACTCGTCGCTGTCCCTTTTCCGAGCCCCTTTGGAAATTTTTGCGGTGATTGAACCACCCTTTTTTTCTCACCCTCGAACTTTATCACCGGATGAACAAAATCAAGGATCAACGTCGATCCGGGAAAAAAAAACGTCGTTTAGACGTTGCTGCGCAGCTATCCAATGTGGGACATTGAGGAAGCTCTAGACTTTAGTATTATTTTCCTGCTCCATCGTTGGCAGTTTTCATTGAGTGCAAAATCCAATCGTCACTTACCACGATTCAAGATTATCCCTGTTCGACGAGTGAACACTTATTTTTTTTTTTTTCAGAATGTCTATTCGATGTCTCTCGCCTCCCCTAATATTCCTATTCTTCTTTATACATTCTTATTCTTCTGATATCCTACGCCACCCTTCGCTCTTCCAGTCCTCGTGATTTCGTTTTCAGCATCTTTTCATACTGGAGTCGATTTTTTTTCTTAAGGGGATTGCCTTATTTCGGGTTATTACGATTCCAGGCTTTCACTTAAGGATACTTCATCGATAGTTTTCTAGCTCGCTCTCAGATTGGTTATACAGTGCAGATGTGAATATTCACTGTCATCGAGAACAGAGAACCTTGGGGTCTCCTTTACATAAAATCGCTCAGCTCGCCCTCATCGTCGCCCCCTGAGGCGCGATAATAGGGATAAGATCGTAAGATCCCCAACTCATCCCTTACGCCCGGTTACTTCGGCTAACGACATTCGAATTCTATTAAGTCTTCTAAACAGCGTAACACGTTATCCGCACTCCCTTTTTTTAGGATAATAATCAAAGTTTTTGATGAACTGAAAAAAGTACTGAAAGTCAATCATGTGAATTCAATTATTTTTGGTCTTCGTTAAGATGAGGATAAGAAGATGATTATTTTTAATAAGTTAATGCAAAAATATATCAAGTCATATCGACGATACGCATCGACAGCGAGTGTAATCATCAAGTTGATTGAATATCAAGTTGATGAAATATATTGATCATCAACTTGATATTGATCTCATCCAAGCTTTCTTAACTTGATGATCACACTCGCTGTCGATGCGTATCGTCGATATGACTTGATATATTTTTGCATTAACTTATTAAAAATAATCATCTTCTTATCCTCATCTTAACGAAGACCAAAAATAATTGAATTGAAAAATCTGCGTTCCAATTGGAACGCAGATTTTTCACAGTTTAAATTGGCATTGGGAAAGGGTTACTGCGAGCACTATCTTGAGGGATTTCTCAGAAACATGGCAGTAAAGAAATTGAAAATTAATGAAGCGGATTTGAAGTGATGGGACGGACTCGTATAAATTCGCTGGGGTATATGCGAGGTGAACAAAGAAAAAAAAAGTGAAAAATTGTTTTTTTTTTTTTTTTTTTAATATTGACGATACTCTGAAGTGATTATTCAGCAATTCCATGGACCTTAATCCAAACCCTTCAGAATCCTCGAAGCCAAAGAACGAAGCGTATCTTCAGACGAGAAATTTAATGAATTTTCCAATTAAAAATGCACGAAAGCAATACGTTTAAAGCTGGCTGCGGCAGTGGTAGAGGGAAACAGTGAAGACAAAGAAAAGAAAAAAATTAGCAATTCTAAGGCCCTACGAGTTCTTCGAACAAGGCATAACTGTATCGTCGATGAAGAGAGTCTGATAGAAGGAGGAAAAAAAAAGCCAGCGAATTCGATCTTTCCCCTTCCGAAGCTTTCCGCAGATTCGAACAAAGGAAAATCCACGCGGGAACAAAGATGCGCGGTGGTCGGCGATAAATCGTTGGCTGGGCGACGCTAAAGCTGTACCGCGCGAGTACCGAAGAAAAATAAAGAGCGGGGGGAGCACCCTCTTTCGCGAACAACCCCCAGGCTTTTGTCTCGCTGTCTCCGAACTTCGTCTCTTTTCTTTCCAGAGCTCGTATACTCCTTTGTGTTCATGTGTTTGTGAGAGAGTACGTGCGCGACGTGCATAGACCGAATATACGTGTTATCACGGATGAAACTACCCCGGAGTGACTGGGCGTCCTTAGTAATGGCTTCTTCGAGACCGGTCGCTCCTCTCTCACCGCAGTGTCTCATTCACCCAGTCCCTTCAACAACCCCTAAAACCCATCGGCCGTTTTTTACTTTGTATTTGCATATAAATATCCGTCGCGCTCTCGTCAACTCGCTACATCCAACGTGCCCTAGATACGTTGCATCCATGAATATATATATTTTAAAAGTGGTGCAAATATCTTAGTCTCAGCGCTGTTGCTTTCGCTATTTGAATACTCCTAACACGAGGTTTCACGGATCGTAAGGGTTTTGGACTTTGTTCAAGGGTTGAAAACGGGTTAAAATTATGCAACCGCAAATTATGATGTGATAGCTACCCGACTGAGGGATCGTAACCAACATTACGACTCTTGTACACTTTTGGCACTGTAATTGTTCGCACAAGTTACGCGCAGTCCAATGATTTCATATTCCATTGCTTCATTTTTGCTGCTATTCAGATCTAGGATCTGTGCCCTTCTGTCCCTAGTACCTGTCTTTTGATTGGGGGTCTAACACAAAGACATTTTCTAAAAATGATTTGTGTACTTTGCTGGGAACATTTTTCGGATTTCAAATTAGAGCTACTAGCTGTGTTAGTTCGCTATGTATAAAAAATGATTTTTAATTAAAAAATTTAAATTAGCATCGCCCATTGTTGTTAACTTATGAAAGTTTTCTTGAGTCATGTAAATATAAAATCCTTTCGGACTAACGTGAGCCGATGCCCGGTTCATAAGTGTTGCGATGACGCGCTGTGCTAATTTCGACTTCGTATATATTATTCGGCATATTATTCCCGGTTACGTTGGATTTAATTGTAATTCAAAACGTCCGTGCTCGCAAGACATCGAAGAAATGAATGTAACCGGGAGGAGATATGTCAAGAGCTGAGCAACAAATGAGCTTGATAACATAATTAAATACGCTGACTCAAACAATTTGAACTGTTATTTAAAGACATTTCATTTATCACGGTGAACATGTATGTTACGCCAAGCAAAATAGAATATTCAAGCACATAAATCTTCTCTAGCTATCACTAAATCCCGTTGGTTATCAACGAGTATGATTGGTTGTGACGGATTCATTAATATCTCATGAGCGGTCTATATAACGAAGAAAAATACAAAGATAAATATTTCCTTCAGAATTTTGCAATCGAGCTATTCCATTAGAACTTATAAATGCGGCTTATTCATGACAGGCAGCCCTAAAATGTATAATTTAATGTGAGATCCATAATGTAACTCCCAGAAACCTACGTAAAAACTGTTCTACCTCACAAAATAATCTTGCCTATCTTCGAATGCATCCGACGAGTTTTAAATGCGGTCTTTCAAGCTTTTTCCTCGACTCATTTCAAAGCTGTAAGATTATAATATTTGACTGTATGATTTACACGTTAAAACTCAGCCTTCTAGCTCACACACACTCGAGCGGATTCCTGCACTCATTCAGTCTTCACGACCTTCCACCGCAAGTGTAACGCTCTCAACCAATAACATTTCATTTAACTCGGGATCGAAACGAGTCTCTTCATTTCGCGATATAATTAGCTCGTTCTCGAGAAATTATCGATCCGCAAGCAACATATTTCTGTTAGCGATCAGAAACCCGTCACTATTGATGTCAAACTCGATAAGAGAATAATATAGATTTTCACTTGAGACTGGAAAAAATAGATCGTACATGTGGGGAGAGGCACTCAGTGCCAATTGATGAGTAACTACTGTGTAACAAAGTCTCGAGACAAAATACGCAAACTCTCGATATATATGTTGTTGTATACTTGAGAATTGATATTATCTGGTTACGCGAGGGCTCGCTAACGAAACTCGATACTGCCCACGACCAGATGAATAAAATGAGAACAAGGGGACGTGGGCTTTCTTGCGGTCCGTCCAATTCGAAAGGGGAAGAAGTCACGTGTGATTGAATCACTCGCAAGGAAGAGTCGAATATCGAATGAACAAATAGTGGCCCGATGTATCGGAGCTGAAGAATCTTTTGCTCTCTCTCTCTTTCTTCATTTTTTTTATTTCCTGTACACTTTAAGGGGGGAAGCTGGTCTAGAATTTTGAAGAAACCGAAATTTTTTTTTTGGTCTTAAAAGGTACTTTAGGGTCTTAAAAATAACATACTAAAGGATGGATGTCGGCAAAAATGTCTAAATGCCCAAACTTTCCATTCTGCGGCAGCGCCTCTCAGGTATGCCCCGAGCGCCCTTCATGATCCTGGCGCACGCATTACAGCGTGCGCCGGGATCATAAAGATTCCCTTTCCGGGGGGATAAAGATCATTTTCCGAAAGGAAAAAGAAGCCGAAGAGATTGATACAGAAGGGCAATTGTACGGCGCAGGCATCGCAGATTAAAAGTATATACGCATTTAATATGATTTTATAGTACGTAAAACTTTAAACGCGTTTTTCTCGAAATGACTTTTTTTGAACTGGCCGAAGACATAACTCGAGCAAATCTTCACCGATCTATACGAAATTTTGACAGTACATTCGAAATACCTTTCTCCGGAGACGTACGTAGGATTTTTTTTTTATATTGCATAGTTTTTTTTTTAGTCAACAATTTTGTCGTTTTTTTATAGTGAAAATTTTAATGTTTTGTTCAAACGTGCACCATTTCGCGAAAAAACAAAATATCGAAAAAATGCTACGTACGTCTCTTGCTGTTGTTATATAGAAACTAAAAATTTTCGGGATTTTATTCCCGGACCAAAATTAAGGAGGTTACATCTTCGGCCATGGACCCGTCTAAAAATCGAGGCGCCTCCGAAGAAATGCCGGACACCGCCATTTTGAATTTAATTGACACGAAAAAATTTGTATTTGTATATTAAAACCTAAATTATAAAACCTCTTTCACAGATTTTCGATTGATCTTTTTGTTGAGTCATAAAAAATTCATAAATTATGCCCATTTTTTTACGCTCTAGACCAGCTTCCCCCCTTAATTTACAACAATTACGAAGTTGAATAAAATGACCAAAGTTATTTTTCAACGGTTCTAGTGCTACTCGATGTTCTTATAAACACATCAACATATACGGAATAGTTCATATAAGCTTACACAAATGAATATAAGTCTCGAGAAACGTCTGCGAGAGATGATTACCTTCCACTTCGTGCCATGTACGTCTTTCGTTTTCTCATTACTTATTCGCTTACATAAGGTATACATAGGCATACTCTCGCACCCATCTCACTGTATAGAGTCAACCGCCTTCAAGGCGGTCGTTGACTTGTCCTCTATACCGCCACATGCCGCGATAGAACGTTTTTTTTTCCTATCGTACAGGTGCATCTACCTCGATTGGTTTACTTGCGTAAGGTGTAAACATTTTTGTTACGTGTCGAGAAAAAAATTCTGTCCCTTGGTTCACGTGTCATTATTTCGTGATATACTTACGGCTCGCCCGAAAATCAACTTTGTCCAGAAAGATTATTTCGGTGGGCTTACCTGAAACAAATAAATGAAAATCTGGTCAAGATCTTTTGATTTTTCAATCTTTTCAATCGATTCAAATGGATTTATTTAAATGTTTATAATCTTCTGATTGTATTCTTTTTTTTTATTTTATCGATGAAACATCAAAAATGTCTGTGTTATTGAATGAAGTTTCTCGAAAATTCGTGAAATCAACGAGCAAATTGTCAACAAATGATTAGCTCAGTTTTGCACTCATCAATTTTGAACTGATGCCACTCTTATCGGTCGTCGTTATATCAAGACAGCGCTATTTTTTCAACAATTCACAAAAATCACGGCTCGTACTTAACTCTCAAGCTTATCTCGAGCATTTAAGGAGCAAGGCTGGATGCGTGCCTTATCTGCACAAGCATGCAGAAAAAAGTGTAGAGTCGTCAAAGCTTGTTTTCCACACGCCATCGCTGGTCGCTGTCCTCGCGACCTCTTTTCATACGGTTTTTTTTTCTTCTCTTTATTATACTACTCGAACCGCCTTCTCGCCAAGGCTCACCCGCGCGTGTTCACGTAATTACTAATCGAGCTACAACAAATCGAGGAAACATTGAATTCCGAAGTCGGTAACACGATGATTTTAACTCGCTTCTTTCTTACGGTAATGGATTCACGCTGCGATTATTACACTTTTATTAAATGTTGAGCGCATCAACGATTCAATTCAACTTGAAGCTTCGTTTCCAGCATCAGAAAAAAAAAAAAATCTAAATCGAAAAAAAATTTCCTAAGTTTATTCAAGTTCATTCAATGGAAAAAATGATGGAGCTCTCTTGAAAAATGAGATGAAACGACGATAAAATCGAAAAGGACGTAGATCTATGACATTTTCCTATCACACATTTCAAGAGACAAAGATAAGTGGAGAAAATATAGGATAACGAAGACGAAGGTGAAAGAAAAAAAAAAGATTTTTTAATAAAATAAAAGTGATTCGGAGCACGAAGGAAGCGCCCAATAAAAAAAAATGGAGAGGGTTCGAGAATGGGGCGAAGTGAAAGAGAGGCGGGAAGAGGATGCGAGCAGCGAAAAATCGGCCGTGATGTGACAATGATGTCACGCTACTAGACATCCCTGTTACATGCCACTTTAAACCCGAGTTTCTCGCGTCAGAGTCCTAACACTGGGTTAAGATTATACATACCGTAAGTATGTGCATAATCGATCTCTGGGATTTTATCTACACAAATGGCGACTTATCGAAAATAGATAGTTAAACGTTCATCATGAGTTATCGATAATGATACTTTATCGGAAGTATATACGCCTAATGAAATTCATTAAGATCAATCAATTTCGATTGCATTGACAAAATGATGCAACATTTATTAGACTCCAATCTTACAAAAGAGATATAAAAATAAATAATTGTTTCAGCAATCTTTTGATAAGCTCACTAATTCAAAGGAATAACTTCACCCTAAACGTGTCAATTGCAATGAAGAGTGTTCCGATACATTTTACCATTGACAACAAAATGGTTTTGATCCCAATTTCGCATGAGTCGGTCCCAATTAAAAAAGGCCTTGTCAAACTACTTAATTAATAAAGTTTAATAAGTCGACGTTTCGTCGGCTTCAAATAAATAATATTCTCGAAGTAATACGAGCCATTCGTTACATTCGATTCCCTACTTTTCAAAGCAAAGACATCGAGAGAACCGATGAAAAAGAAAAAAAAAAAAAAACTGGAGAAACGAGTGAGAAACTAGATCTGGAACAAGTGCGAACACGGGGAGGATATGATACAGATGTTGAAGCTCGTGCGGTGTGGAGCCTGAGAAGAGAGACTCTCGCGACGAGACATTCAGACGGGAGTCACTGCGGCGTCCTAATTTTTTTTTGTACTACTTTCTTTTGCTCGATTCCTTTCCCATTAAAGTCTGAAGCCGGTGTATTTTCTTTAAAAACCACCACGAGACGGCTGGAATCCATCGGGAATGAGAATCTGCCGCATTAACCGGTTTTCAGAAGCGCGCGTGTATCTCGATCAACAAATATTACATGGGTGCCTCAAAACCATGAATATAAAAACGTGGAAAAAAATAATCAGATGCCACCAAGTAATTTCTCATTTATTCAACAAATTAATAAAAACTTTTTTGAATTTTTTTTTACTAAATTCGGAATCAAATCAAAATATTGTTTGAGTTTTATTGAAATTTCATTAAAAATAGGAAATTCATCATTTTCAGAATCCCATTTACTCTTATTTCCTCCCACTGCAAACTTCCTCGAGATCCAAACAATTTCGAGTGTAACCTTAGAAAAAAAAAAAAACGTGGATTCAAAGACTCACGTACGTTGAAATCCATTCGCAGATGTCACGACAAGACGTGATGAGCTAAAGCGAAAAATTCGAGGCCAATAAAGAAAAAGTGTGATCTCTTTTTATCTGTTAGATCCACACACAGAGACACACGTCTGTAGACTCAAGAGTACATGTGCATAGACGAGGTAAAGGTAGAAGAGAAGGAGAGGGGAGCCAACTGGGGCAAATCACGTAGAGAGGAAAAAAGGGAATACGTGTATTCTCCGGGCATACAAGGAGACGACAGTTTCGGTCTATCTGTCTGTTTCTTGTCTGAGAGTGCGAGTTCACACGCTCTCGGCAGATTCTGCTTCTGGAGTCAGGACAAAGGGATTCTGATTCCCCTCCCATTTTATCTGGTAGCTTAGTTCTCGTTGGAAAACCCTTGCGGATTTTCACGTCATATATGTGTGTAAAGAATCGTAGTGACAAACACTGTAGCACTAGACTGAATGAGTATTTGTGTGTATATACACTCTCAGAGGCGTATGCGTTATTTGTACATCAAAAAGTGTGTCCACACACTCGTAACATGCCAGGGAAAAGCATTGACACCGGTAACAGTGCATTGACACGCGTGTCAAACGAATTCGTTTTGCGTTGTCACCATTTCTGTATCCTGCTCTACTTGTAGATCTTTAGACACCTCCTCAAACCGTGATTGTGGAATACTCCACTTGCGAGGGCGATTTCAGACTTTCATTTATTGTGTTTTATTGTGGGCATGGAAAATCGGAACGTTTATGAAAAAAGAGCACGCGATGTCATGTAACCTCTATCACCTATTTTTTCTCTGAGAGCACCTTTCGAAAGGATCGATTAGGATTCAATCTTATGTATACCACTCGTGTATCTATATATTTGTGTAATAAAAACGTGCACTTTAGCATTGTAAATGAAAAAGTGTGTCCCGGGGGTCTTTTCGTAAAAGTGTACAGGTTACGGAACGAGAAAACAGGAGGCAATGTCGTTGTAAACTTTTCGATTAAGTTTAACGACTGGCTATCAAATCCAACGTTAGAAGAATATATAGACGGAAAGGAATTCGAGCGTTTTCATTGTACCGCTTTACTGCTGGGATTGACCGGAGCACCATTCTTATTGCGCCATGTCTATGCATGGGAGTAGATATTTTTTGGAAGTCTGAATGGGGATCGTATAACTTTCGGAAAGTCCAACTGCATCATTGTAATTGCGAAGAAGAACGTAAACGTGAACTGAAAAGAACGAAAATGGAAGAAAATGTTCTTCACAAAAAACAAAGACATTCGTCAAATACTTCATCAAAGTTCCGGGATGTCAGGACACCGTATTAGATAAATTCGCAGCAGATTGAGACAAAGATTCGTTAATGAATTCATTGAATTCCACTCATTCATCAACTAATTCGTTTTTTTTTTTTTTTTTTTTTTTTTTTTTTTTTTTGGAAATTGAAACAAAAAATATGCACTGAAACAAAAATACAGAGTCAAGCAGTGCGGGGTTTACTATGAAAAAAAAGGGTGCGTAAAACGGACCGGAACAGTTATCTTTCAGGGTCAATGATTCTGCCTGACTTCCGGTCGACCGTGCAGGCTTCTCCGCATGGCGACAAATATGAATTGCGTATGAATACAGATATTTATACGGCTTCTTCCGGGCTACGAAGGTTCGTGAGCCCTACGCTGATTTTGCATCATGGCATCGAGGAAAACTCACCCCTTTTGAATCGTGCAAGTTCAAAATCACGTGCACAGACACGACATACATAGGCACGTGCTAAAAATGACGTAGACGACACTTCCGCCGGGGGCGGAAGTGCTGAAGGAGAGAAAAAGAACAGAGGAAAGGGTTCGCAGCTCTCGCGAGGGCGGAAATATATATGTACGAGGAAAGAGAAAGAAGGATATTCCCATCTTTCTCTCGCTTTCACGAATCTTAAAAAGCAGCTGCTACCCATTTCTCTTCGTCACGGAAACTCACTCTCCTATTTATACATATATGCAAAGAAGAGATACATACTTAGACATAGCAAACTGTACATACAGAGTTCTGCCAAAATTCACACGTGACACAACCCTGTAATTCATGAGGTAACCTACGAATAAATTTGAACTAATCATAGAGACTAGAAATTCGTTCTCGATTTACAACCCTTGCAGTATTTTTTTTTTTTTTTCTACTAACATCGTGTATTTTATGAAGAATTATTTGAACATGAATCCAATAAATCTCGAACATTTTAACGAAAAGTATTTCAGTTGGTACAATTATACGTTTAGAAGACTTTGAATAAAGCGATCGAACCGGATTATTACAGCACTGCTCATATTTCGAACAATTATTTTTTAATTTAGACATTTATTCACTTTAGCCAATTATCATTTGTATTATCATTTCATTGTTAACATTTTCCTGCGTACCCCATTTCGGGCTTCCACAAATTCAGGACCGGTGAAAACTGTAGTAATTCGCCCAATGCAGGAGACCGAATAGTCTCTTGCATTCAGAGCGAACAATCACCCTTTTCATCCAGATAATTATTAACATCAGAAGCTCCAAAAGAACGCCTACTGTTTAGTGCTTGATGCGTAAGCCGATGAATGGCTGAGTGATCATCCATCACAGTACCAGCGTTGCGTGAAATTGTGAAAGTTGGGAGATCGCTAAAGCCAAGCACCCACTGTTCTCGTTAGTTAATTATTATTGTGATTAACTATTTTTCATATTCACTGATAGTTTCATTGTCATCATTATTATTGGGATACGAAAATTGTTCGACGACGTTTGCTAAGCAATGATTTTCATAATTCCAGAAGAAAATTCGATTGACCATTTGAACGGATGATAAAGAAATATCTATAAATTTGCTAACAGAGAGATGCTATGGATGCCTCGGGCAACTTTTCCTGCAGGATACTTTTGAATTTTTTTATTTCACTCTCCTCTCTCCGCCACTATGAAAGATAGTCTGAGAGTCTTAAGGACATGGAAAGAGGGGGAAAAAAACGCTGAAAACAGTGAAAAGAAGCCTGGGACAGGGCAGGTCATGACGTTTTTGCCAAGAAAAATGTATACCTGTAGCGTGAGAAAAGATAAAAAATTATAAGAACGAAGGTATTTTATTTCAAAAACGAAGAAGATACCACCCCGCATGCTCTTTACCTTCCTTTCCTTCGGCCCTGTTTTCCCACTTTTCTATCTTTTCTCATTCTTTTTTTCCTCTTTTTTTATTTTCTCTTGGTTGCTCTATCGCAAGTTCTCTTTTCCACTCTGCAGAGCGACGAGAGTGAAGCCGGAGGGCCATAAGCAACCCCCGACTCTCTTAACCGTCTGTCTCCCGGTGCACGGATTTAAGAGGGAAAACATTTCTTGGGGAGAAATGGAGAGAGTAGCCTCACGCTTCTTCAGCCTCTCCTGACATCGCGAGAACCGAACGAGACCTCGGGGGTCTCGAAAAGAAGTCCGAAGAGCTCCGTAGAAACGAGATCCTCAGGCGTAGGAGAATAGAAATCGAGAGAGAGAGAGAGAGAAAACTCGGGAGAAAGGGATGCTGGAAAGGCACGAAACGCGCGATGCAGTCGGGCGAGAAATCACGAGAGCAGTATATCGACTTGTTATTACTGATTTTGAAAAAGCTTCCCCCTTTTGTCCTCAGCAACCTTCTTTTTCATTGTTCTCAATCCTTCGAAATATTTCATTTTTTCCAAAAAAAAAAAAGCAATAAATATTCACCAGCTCATCCCAACTACTCAAGAACATTTATTTCCTGATTTAAGAATCGAACTAGTGGTCGATGCGAAACGGCAAACCCTCGAAGAAAAACATCCCTTTTGATTTTCTGTTCAATGGCTCCAAAGAACTTGTTAGAATTTCTCGGACTCCCAAAAATTTTGCACACAGAGAAATCGGAGAGATATACGAGTCTCTTCATCCCTCTTAGTCAGATCTACGCTTTTCTGGTCATTGAAGTCTTACGTATAATGAAGGGATTTCTCATTTTATCTTCGCATGTAGATCCAGGCAAATCCAACAAAAAGTGAGACCTCACTTTAACGTGTACCTACATTTATTCGCGGGTCAATGCGAGTGTCTATTCATATGCACATATATTTACCAACTTGGACATGCATATAGTATGGACCTACATACATTCGGATACGAGCTGACGATGAAAAAAAGTCGGAAAAAGAGGATGAATATATCGAAAAATCCCGCTCACCGCTCCTCGTGTATATTCCCGTAAAGAAATCCTTGGTCCATTTTTTTCCGTTCTCTGGCAAAAAAAGATACCATCCGACGCTGATTGAATTTTAAATTATGTAAAAAAAAAAAAAAAACGGTGATTCAAGGGAGCATTCTCATAACAATAAATACTTGATAAGAGGGACCAAAAGTCTCGTATTTATTTCGATCTTTGGCGGAATAAATTTGCAAATAACTTTTTCTATGCTCTCAGTGAAAGTTGAATGGTTTTTTGCTCAACTTTTTTTTACCAATCATCATCGATTGAATGTTTGCAAGTGGGATTCACTTCAACATCTGTTCATTAGTTGTCGTGGATTTATATTTTTTCTTTGCAAAGCTATTCAGCAACAGAATTATTTCTTCTGTAGCTATATGAATACGCTAATTTATTAGTTGTCATGGACACGTTTGTTAGTTTGCTGCTAAGCGATTTATCGACAGTGTTTTCTCTTCGTTGCTATGGTCACATCAATTTTGTTAGTTGTCACAGTGACAGTTGAAAGTGGAGTTGCCTGTAATCCAGCAGCTAATCATAGCACGTATGAAATGAGAGGAATCAAACTCGCATTCATTTTTATTGAGAGGAATAATAATATGAGTAGTCAGAAATAAATTATTTGCAAGTGCAGAAATTACCATTTCCAAAGTACCGAATCCAGGTAAAGATCTCTTAACAAAGAGAAAGAAATGAGAACGATAGAAGAAGAATCTGATGAGTATTATAGCAGAAAGAATTCAGAGACCTTTTATGTGTTCCAAAACCGAACGTTTGACGTCGATCACTATTTGGACCCTCTGAAACTTGGGTCATTCGCTGCTTGCTTTAGTCTGCACCATGAAAGCAGCCTTGAATTCACCAAGAAACGTACAAACCCTCACTTGCCAAAGTTCTCTGGACATGTAGGAAAGTTGTCCCAAAAACTTTTCGATTAATCGAATTGTTGGGCGATGATAGAGAAGATACAACAAGTACGAAATGCTGTAAGAGAGAAGACGTGGAATGCCTGCGAGCGTTTATACCAGATCGTTTCCTTCTCTAATGCTCCCGATGTTTCCCGTATCGTCGTCGAGACGCTCATAAGTTTTTCCCCTTTTACGGAATCTCATCGATTTCACCAGCAGAACGATTCGTTTCCTCTTTCTTTTTCTTCTTCACTTTATGCCGTCAACAAATGTTTGTACGTTTCTATCTCTATGTATAGAAATAGATAGAAATATATCCTTATTGTGACGAAAAAAAACAAAAGTACAAACATTTGATATTGCATCAACCGTCCAAGAGTGTTCCACTGGGACCAACACTGCCAAAAGAAAAGCCATCAACCTCTTGGAGCAATGGAGAAAGGATAAGAGATAAAGGAACGTGCAGAAGGGCTGGATTATGACCGATGAAACACTCTGACCGTATTAAGATGTCTATTGGCCTCGAAGACACCTGGTGCTCCTGAGACCTTCATGGATGCCCTGGTAACGGGATATCGAATTTAAGGGCTAAGAGAGTAGGCGATAAAAGTATTTCAGGAAAGGTACAAAAAAATTCAGGCGAAAAATCGTGTTTCCAATCAACGTTCTTATGGTGAAATGATTCCCCTTCATTTCCAGTCTGAAAGATTGTCATTTCGAATGTTTTTTATTTTTTCAGCTTTCTGGTCAACGTTAAAGGCTCAAAGTCTATTACGATTTCCACTACTCATTTGTGTTTTCAATAAAATGGAATGAAGCTTATTTTTGTACGATTGTTATTGACAGTTAAAAAAGAACACGGTAACGAACCGAGTGTCTGCAATTGAAATGTGTTTTCTGTCTGGTGAAAACATTTTTTATTCTACAACTGGCCGATTGAATAATCAATTATCGCGATACGAAGGGTGGAAAGTCTCGTCGACGCAGCCTATAATGGATTGAATGATTGTGAGAACAGGCAATATATTATTATTGCTCGATTTATATGTAGAAAAAAAAAATCTGTTGGTTACAAGACTTCACCGAATAAGGCTAAATTCTCCGGTGCGAGCTGCAGGACGTATAAGTTAACGCCGTACGATGCGAATACATACGCGTACATTTTCGAGAGAATTCGTTAATACATACGTTCATGCATGTCCGATGAAAATCTCTTTAAGCGAATCAATGAGTTAGTTTGAAGAAGGAATTTTCCACGATCGTATGTCTTCGACATGCTTGAATACATTGGCTCGTTGAGGAGAGAAGGAAAGAGACGCGACATATTGGAAAGACGGGTTCGAGTTGTCGACCGAAAGAAAGAGGCGAGATCGATTGCCCTGGGCTTCCGAGACGTTGTGAAAGTACACGATACAAAAACCGATGAGTGTTTTTTTTAAGACCGTATCGACGTAAAAAAAATATTGGTTTATCTATAAATGACCAAAGACATTTTCAACTGAATATATATATCTTTATGGGTGCAATGGCTTATTTCTCGTTTGTTTTTTTTTTTACACTTTTTCTTTGGTAAAAAAATAGTGAAGAAATTAAATGGACATATTTGACGATTGATGCATTTGTACCGGATAACGTGTTCTTTGATAAAAATGTAGCCTCGAAAAGAACGAACAAGTTTCATTAAACAATTCTGAACTTAATTACCTGTTTTCAGGAAATTTGATGGGCGTACGAAACTGTCAAAATTTTCATCAGATAAACCACTCGAATTTTCACCCTAAATTTCGCTACTAAATTTTCATGGGTGTGGTTTCAAATTTTATCAAGCCATCAGGATTTAATTAATTCAATCCTCCTCTATCGTACTTCTTTCACTGACCGTGATTCGCAGTCCGGTTCATTTATCGTAAGCTCCTATATAAACTTTGATATGGCTATATATTTTTTAATACGTAGCTGATATATGAACAATCGAGGACGCGAGATACGGCAGGTATTGATTGAATTTGTATAATGAGATTGACACCGTCGACACAATTTCGCACACCCACGTTGAGGCAAATAACGAGTTGTTCAATATTTCATTTACATGCCTATTCATTATGTTTACAAGAGAAAAATCACAATTTTCCCACTGGCAATTAGACTATTAAGAAATACAGAAATGATTTTGTTCATCAGTTTTTACATCAATCCCAGCAAACGAAAATCAATTCTGGAATTCAAAAAAATCATAAAAAGCTTCAAATTTTTGTTTATAAATTAATTTTTACCTGTGAACGAATAACCACTCCCTTCTTTATTGCAAATTTATGCGGATTATGATTTTCATTTTACCATGCCAATAACAGGCCTTTAGTTTCATAAAATAACACGAGATCAAAAATTATCAGGTTTAAAAGTCTTTCACGATGCATTTGTTCATGTACGATATAAAAAACTCATACTCCTATCATGTCACATATATCGATGCATCTCTAGTACCATATTCAAAGAACACACCTGCCTTCAATCGTACACGACCACTGTATCAGATCAATCATGTAGAAAGACCCTCGGATATATTACAATGGATATAGAAAGACGTAAATTCAATACTTAACAGCCGTTGTCGAGAGAACAAGTTGCAATGACCTTATTAAGGCGTGACAATTGTGTATCGATACTCAAACTAACCAACGTCCATGATCAAATAGTTTCTCGCATGTTATACATGTTATTCAGTGTTTCGAACGTGTAAAATTCATTGAAAGTGAAGAGTGAGTCTATTTCGTTTTTACTTTCAAATGATAAGAATAACCCCTGCGATTACAATAACGATAATCAAGGATTTCGTTGATAAGTACTTGGAGTTAAGTGTCAAAAGTAGACAAAATTCTGATGGATGATTTTCTTATTCAGAATTTTTTTATTTTCATCCAGCTTATTTAGATGTCATGTACCGAATAGAGGATGACATTTTTAGTCCAGAAGATGATTCTATTCGTCCTTACAATAGATAATCATGAAGGGAGTCACAGAAAACTTGTGTGATTTCATTACAGAGCATTCTGGTTGATTACTTAGAAACATATACAATGGTTATTGATGCGGGAGTGAGTGCTCATGCATTGGACATAAGAGTGACAGCGAGAGCAAGGGTCATGAAAAATATGAAACGCGCATAGGAGATTTCACATTCACGAATTGGTTGCCTTACAGGGATTCGTGACATAATCCCATGACAATCGATGACGTGAGCCGATCAGAAAATTTCCTTTGTGTAGTTTGATCTAGTTCTCTGAGCATAGGGAAAACATGAAGAGGGGCTTGTAGAAATAGGTAGCCGTGTTTAGAAATGAAAAAAAGGTCTCGACCAGCAATTGCGCTAGGGTAACCAACCCTCGAGGGTTCGCATCGAAGCATGGAGAGGGAAAAGCAGCGCGTGGCCCATTGTCCAATTTGACGGACAGCCCCCTTCCCCCCTCCCCTCTCTCACTCTCTCATCTTTCGGATTTTCTGGCGAGTCTACAACGTTTTCTGCACAGCTGCCATTTGACATGTGTGAGAAAAGGAAGGCAATAGTAAAAAAAAAAAAAACACACAGAGAAGAAACAAAGTCTTCTTAATCCCGTGCCGAAAAACCCCCGGGGACAGTAGCCACACGCGCTTCGTGTGCTCGGCTTGTTCACCGGATGAAAACCACCTTCGGAAAAACGATTTTCCTTTCCTATTAACTGCTCGACCGAGCGTATACACTTTCAAAAGAAAGAACACACGCATGTCGGACTCGCGCGTGACTAGCTTATGTATTTTTTTTTCTTTCTTTCTCTATATGTGTACATACGCTGGATCCATTGATCGAAATTAGCCGGATTTTCACGCTGTCCCATGAGAACGAAAAGTATAGAGCTATATGTGATTATCGAAAGAAAAAATGGGAACAAAGCAATTTTCAGGAGGTGTCACCCTGAAAAAAATCCACTTTTTCGTACGTGTGAAGATTTCGGGTTTTTCTTCATTTCTACTCAGGACCCATTGTGATTCTATTCCATAAAGGTTAAATTGAAGGGATCGGACTATCGTAGAATTTTACAATGAGAAAATATAATTGAAAAAATAACGAGTGAACGTAGATTTGAGTATTCTGGAAAAATAATTAGGATTGGAAAGTATGTTAGAATCAACACGCTTTATAAGAAGTACTAGATTTGCTGTCGAATTCATCATTCCAGACAGATGAAAAGCATTGGGCAGTGGGCTAATTAATTCTATCAAATTCTCAAAATCGATGAACCCCTGAATATTAACGGCCTTCGAAAAAAAAGTTGAATATTTTATGAGACTACTTAACGTCCCTTTGCATGATCCACTATGATGCATATAACATGTTTTCATTAACTGTTCGTGACGCAATGAAAATTTAATAACTCGATGCCTCATATAGTAATCAGGAAAGTTTTTCAGCATGAAGTTCCGTGCTTTTAAATCCCATTTTTTCCTTTCTCTTTCTGTCTCTTTTTTCTTTTTCTCTCTCTCCCTCTCTCACTCCGTTGCTCTTTGTCTCTTTCAAGCTGCGAACAAAGGGCAACCTATATGCTCCCCAGGGAAACGTGAATGCGAGTCTTTATCTAGAAAAAAGATCGTTACAGAGGGTTCCAGGAGCATGAAAATTATACAGGGATGAAGGGTGTACCGAGATCGATGGAAATTACAATAGAGTAAGAAAGAAAAAAAAAATGTCGGCTTGTTTGCACCAGTGGTGTTTAATCGTACGTAGGAGGAGCCCTTCGAAAAATTCCATCATCGTGGATGTCCCAAATGTAGAAAACCTACTGATCCTATTTGCACATAGAATGGCTTCGGAGCACGTGCCAGCTTGCACAAAATTGCAACAAAGATTGTTATCAAGAGTCGGTTAGCGAGAGAGCCAAGAGACCCTTAGATAGAGGGTTCGATTGGGGATGTGCGTGAAGCGAAGCGAGAGAAAAGATTTCGGGAGGGAAAGAGATTGCGCATATGTGTACGCGAAAAAGCGAGAAGAGAAAAAAAGAAAAAAGCGCAACAAAGTAGCGAAGGAAGAATTAAGGAGATGGCGTTAACCACCCTCGTGCCGGAAATCATCCAGCATCCCTTTTGCTTCACGAATGACCACGATTTTTTCCCTTCGTTACCCCGTACTCGTTTTCTCCCTATCTCTTTTACAACCTGTCGATAGATTTACACAAAGAGCCTACTCTCTACTCGTTCCATATGTAACCACCGAATTCAGGAGAAGGAGGCTGAATTGACGTTTTTTTTTCTTTCCTTTCACCCCACCGTTCCAACGAGTCTCATTTTTCTTTCTGTCTTTATCTTTATGTGATCCCTCTCGACCGCGAAATCGTGTCACATTCGTAAGCAATCAAGCAACAGGATAGTTTCCGGAATCGTAGTACAATCACTAGCAAAGCAGAGGGCACATTCGAAGCCCTTACGGGACACTCCTACCCTCAAGAAAGCACGTGTATATATACATTTATTCGAATGAAGGGCTCTAGACATCAACACAATGACCCAATGTGACCGACCCTTCTCGTCAAATCAAATACATCGTTTCACATTAGCAGCTGTCGAAACTGATCAAGATCTCCTGAAGCGTTATACTTACGATTATATATGTATACACACTAACGGTTGAAGTAATATTACACCCGAAGAGTACCTCTCACGATTAGCCCGATAACGGGAGATTGACGTGAAAATGAGAAAGGTCGCTCAACGGTAACACTCTGATAACATCGGGACGACGCTACTTTCATCCTCTTTGAGGCGATTGCACATACGGTTGGAAGAACACAATAATTCGAAAGACAAAATGTATGCGAAGTTATTGAACGATTCTAAAAATAAAGTCATCAAATGGTACTTAGAATGCGAGAAAACGAACAGTTTCGATAGTGACTTCTTTTTCATTGAAAAAAAGTATTTATTTTCAATTAATTCTTTCGTGTTGATGCTTCAACAAAATCAAGCTTTCGTGTATACAAAATCTCGAAGAAATGAAACTCAACCGGCGTTAAGCAGCTGAAATCTTCTCGTTATTAACCCGGAAAGGCGCTCGCGACGAACGGATGCTGCAACGCTTTTCTAGCGTCATGAGATTTCTACACAGGAAAAAAAAAACAAACAAACGGAAATGAATGCGGTTAATTAGATCTCAAATCCGTATATAGACCGAGCGTGATACGAAATCATGTACGGTTCATATTAGGAGTTTCCAGTTTTTTGAAATATCCATTCCGATTTAGTGTAAGAATTCTGCAGAATATACGACGTATAAATTGGTAAACTGTTTCGAATTGATTCGCAAAGGCAATTTCTCGAAGTAAAATATCTCTAGAATATTAAAATACAGCCTCTGAAATGAATCGTTTTAATTCTGAGACAGTAAACTACAATTAACGGTGAGTAATGCGTTAAAAATAATTCGATATACAACAACAATCGACGAAGTAATATGAAAATGTAGAAATGACTCTCATTTTGCTTCAACACGCGAAGAGTTGATGTCGATTTATTCATCAATCTCTTAATATTTACGTAACGTCACGCGTGGTGCAGTGTTTTTACAGAACGTATCGGAAACCTTCGGGCGGACATTCGCGCTATGTTGGTCAGCTTAATTAACAGCGACACGTTAGCCTCCCGAAGCCAAGTGATACGATGAAAACAAATCGATGCATATTTATTTATTTTTTTTTGCTTGCTGCTATCTCATGAGTCGTAAAGTGGTTTCAGATTATTATGAAGTGTTGATAATAAGCATGTGGTCTCAAGAGCTTTGTTTTTCGAGATCTGTGCTGCACGTGATGCACATTAAAATGAACGTAAAGACGCCGAAGTAATTATTCGGGAATGGGGTTTCATCTGCAATCGGACTCAAATTATTTTTTTTATGTATTTCTCATAGCTAGATAGATGGAGCCCCAACTTCGAATAATTACCAATGAAACTAGACTTTTCGTTCTTTTTAATTATGAAATAAATAAATAATTCCGTGTTCGATTAGATCGCGTAGATTTTTCATCATTAGAAAACCACATACTCACAGCTACTAACAATGGTACAAGTGAGACTCGTTGAAAAATCGAATAAATAAATCGATGCATTTTGTAGAACATGAGAATTTGAACCAAGAATATGCATAATAGGTAAGTGAGGGTGTGGTGAAGTGGGTAGAAGAAACGATTCGGTTTACCTCGTACTGCAATCAGCGATGAATTGTGCAATAAATAGTATAAATATATGTGGCCAATGTATACAGCGTGCTATGAATATGTATATAGAAATATATACAGATTGATACGCACATGCAAACTTGCGGAGCAATCACGACCACCGACTTCTCTCTCGTACAGTTACGAACAACTTATATAATAACGTATATTTATCCAGACTGCAAGTAGATTAAGCTTGTCGGTTCTTCGAGACAAGGTGTATTACTTTCTGTATATACGTGGATTCCTGAAGTATTGAAATTTTTTTAGATTTTGTTTAAAAAATCAATAAATATAATTGATAAAAGTATAACTAATGAAATCGCTCATTCCTTATTATTGTATTTCGAAAAAAGTCGAAAAACGAGAGATTTACTTTATTCATTATTGAATTTCTCAACTTCAGTAAAAGACCACAGACAGGTAAGTAACGAGCTATTCAAAATAACGTTCTACTTATTATTTTTAATTTTGACGATACTTTACTAGAAATCCAGATAAGTAAGTAAAAATCTAGAGGCAGTTTTCATGAGATTTTTTTTTTCTTTGCATTGGTCCTTGTTATAGAAATAAATCAGTCTACCCAGTTCCAAAATATCATCGCATGAAACATTAACGTTTTAGCGATCGCGCTAGGAGACTTTTTCTCATGCTATATTTAAAACGATGATAACTCGAAAAATTTCAATGGCAAGTATGTTTTTTTTTTATCTTCTCCAAATCTATTCTCCTGTATGCTAAACGAAATGGAAATTATTTTTTCAATGTTAATTTTTTATAATTTTTTCATTCATTCACACACTACAATTACTGCAGCGAAATTACTTTCAAGTTCTCTATTTATAGAATTAAGCCGTTGAATCTATACCAGTGAGAAAATCTCCCATCGCGCGACCAATCTGACGGGTGAAAATCTGACGTTTTAGGTAGTTTTGTTTCTCGAATCGTATTATAATAAAACGTGCAGCGTTAAGATGAAAACATAAAAGAACATTGAGCCTCATGAGACGATAATAATGGATGACAGTAACTGAATAACAGTGAAAAGTTATCGCTTAACGCGATGTTAATTCTTCAAGCTGATAAAACTATTCGCGTTTGACATGAACTAGTGCGTCATCGTGTATATAAAACCGAGGAAAAAGTAATTAGCATTATAATATTCTAATTTATTTTCATTTCACCAGTATATCCTGTGACCGACAACACGTTCCCTCATTCTTCACATACACGTTTAAAAGTGTGTATACGTGTGTATACGTACTACATTCCACAGATATAAGTAATATTAGAGCTCCACAGTGCCAGCAATGCAGTTACGTAATAAAATGCTTTGAAACTTCCTGCGCCACAGATCCTGACCTACGCGAGGTAGATTTTTTTTCATAGACCAGGTTCCATCGCAGCACGTTCTATGCCACATGCAGTGTATATTTACGTATACATGATAGTTCTACACGTGCTGTGATGTAACTAAATTTAGTCATTTCTTAACCAATGATATCAAACCCTTTGAATGATGTCTGCGCATTTTAATTAGTATACGCAAATTAAATATTGGAATTTCGTCCTATACAGCATTATAATATTCTAATTTATTTTCATTTTCATCCATTCTGTATATCCTGTGAGCAGTTAACCGATCAATCACAAAATATATCGAGATATTACTCAGCTCAGATCATATTCTACTCTTTTCACTTCAAACATCATTTTTTGAGTGTTCAACAAAAATTGTCCAAAAAGAAATACTAGCTAAAATACTGAACTCAACGAATTTTTTAACAATTTGATAAATTGAGGAAAATAGCTTCGAGTTGTTTGCCATCGAAAAATTGGCCTCCAGTCGATTCTATTCTAATTATTTTCGTATTGATAATTCGTTTTTATCACTCAACCAAATTCTCAAAATTTTTAGTGAATGTTTGAAGATAAACGTGAAATTAAATTTTTAATATGTTTACATTTTCTTGAGAACTGTGAAAGATTCATCGAAATCGGTCAAGCGGTTCTAGAGTTATTCATTTGTTTTTCTCGTTACGCTTTTCTCGTATATATGTGTATATACATAGGAGATTACAGTTACTAGCTATGCAGTTACGTAATAGAATGCTTTGAAATTTCCTGCGCCACAGATCCCGACCTACGAGACGTAGCTTTTCATAGACAAGTTTTCATCGCAGTACGGTCTATACTGTATCTCTCTCTGTCTCTCTCTTTCTCCCTTTCTATCGTCTATTTCGTAGTGGGAGAGTTTCAACACATTCAAACACAAAAATCACGTGAAACAGAATGAGAGAGAGAGAACGCTAAAGCAGACACCTACACAAGCTCAAACATATAGCGACGTTGCAGTTGCTTTGCCCGGTGTCCAATGCGAGTCATCTTCGTCTCAATGAATCATATGAAAAGTCGAATGACTAAACATCTGTTTTTCGAGACTTCTGCATTGTACTTTGCCGTCTGTTACAAGATGGTATAATAATTCAATGAAATAAAAATATTAAATTCCTTTCCTTTCAACTTATGTTCATCGATCGATTCGACTACGAGCAATTTGAAGTTTCTCCATTTCAAACGTTTTTCTGTCATCCGACCCTCGAGTAAAAAAGAGTTTCATGCAAAGAAGAAAAAAGTTGAATAATTTCTTAGTTGACCCGATTTGCCCCCAAGCAAATTCACAATCAAACAGTCGATATAAAACAGCTCGGCCTCACAAGCTCAGTTTCTTGATTAGTCAACGACTGAAATACACTCAATCATGTTGGTGTGAATGCACTAGACACACGAGCATACTCACACGTATTCGCATGAGTACGCAAATATAATCTGATCGCGTGCTTACATAGCAAAGCTCTCGTCATTGAAGAATAGACGAGTATTAGAGAGCACAAACAAATCGCCTTGTGGTAGTAGTACACTACGACTAACACTGACCTAGGTTTATATTGCACCATTCGATTGGTGACCCTGACGTTTTTGCAGACGTCAGCTGATTACAGTTTGCTTGTGTTGTACTTGTGCATGTAATAGTACTGGAAGATGACTAGTATGCGGCGAACCACTCGCATTCAATTGGAGAACTTCATTACAGAAAAATTATTCACCTCGAATGATGAATAAAGTTGTACAAATGTTTATCGCTCCATTTATTAATTGTTTTCAATTTCGTTCCCATTCTTCGAAGATTTTCAAACTCGTCGTGGCTTTTTTAATGCAGATATTCTATGGTTGATAAAGAGTTTCAGAGATTAAAATCGAAGATGAAAGGAAATGAGATTATTTTTTTTTTTTTTTCATAGATAATATAATTAGTGAGATTGGCAATGGATTTCGAGACAAATATTTAGGAATGTAATTAGCGCCAGCACTTAACTTCATTCGTTATTTTCCTCGGCAAGCCTTGAAAAAGTTATTTATATAATGGACAAGTATAAAAATGAAAGATAAACCTCTATAAACACGAGCGCTGCAGCCAGCAGTCTTGAAACGTTCGTAAAGCATCGTCAAGCGTAGGAGGAATTCTAATTCCGTACTTCTAACGTCTCGTTTGTCCTCTTTCTTTCTCCCTTCTCTTACTCTCCTTTTCTATCTCTCCACACACTCTCTCTCATCGCTCTAAGTATTATTATTGCTACGGACAGCCCAAAGGTCTCTGACTCTAGGAAACGTTTCGTGGATAATTTATTCGCATCACAAGCTTACGGTTGACAAACGAGAGAATTCTAACACTAATACCGAGAGAGCCGTGGCGCATATAGACATTAAATTCGTAGTGATAAAGTGTCATTGGCCCTGAGTTATTTAAAGCGCGAGATTGAATGCATAGTGGAACGTGCGATCAAGTATTCCGTCCACCATCAATCTTCTATTTAATTTGATTAAATATCGATTTATCGAGCATCCCATAAAGGAAAAAGATTAATCATATTGGCTTGAAATCACTGAGAGAGTTTTGAATTAAAAATAACCATTTTTTTTTCTCGTAATATTAATCTCAAACCCAACGATAATTTATGGGAATATAATCGAGTTCTTATTTTTAATGAATGAAAGTTATAAATTAAATTACGCAATTAACAACTCGTAGTTCTTGGTATTCGAGTTATCATCCTTCGAAATTAGATTTCTGAGAATTTTTCACGATTTCTCTCTTTTCATCTCCCTATCACATTTTTTTTTTAATTTTTTTATTTTTTATTTCGTCCTCGCGTTGGCAATTTATTTTCTCGTTGCTCTTATTCGTCGCTCGTTCTTTAAATATACACCCGTTCGAATCCTCCATACAGCGACGCTCGCGTGGGCGTGAAAACAGTCTCCGATATTATATAGCACTATAAATCTGATTCACGTAACCGTGAACCATATCGAATTCCATAAGGAGAGAGCAAGATAGCACATAAACTATATTCATTGGAAAGAGAACGAGTGCATCCAGCCAGTCTTTGCTGTATGTTTGAGGGTCAGATGATCAATTTCATTGCTGGAGCAGGAAATCCACGTATATTTTCGTCACAATAATTTGGAGATGCTGCTAACGATTGAATCATGCACTTATATTTCATCGAAATGTTTCATGTACCCTCCGCAGACAAACTGTTTAAAAATAATTCAACGAAATTTAAAAAAAAGTTCTTGAGCTCTCCTCTAATCTTGACCTCGATTTTAACGATTGAAAAGCCATTGTTGAGTATGAAGGTAAAAGCCTACACTATTCTGAGCGAAGATAAACGCAGAAATTAAATGAAGAACTTTAAATATATACGTGCAGCATCCACCTCTGTACATATCAATGAATGTGCGAATTAATTTATGTGAAAATGGCATTCAATGTTCGTAAATAGAATTGAAGCTTCGAGGAGAAAGAATTTATCTAAGATTTTCATCCCTTGGGATCATAAGGTCAAATTAGCGAGTCTCGATATATCTCGATGCTATTGAATAGACTGAAATAAATAAGCCCGAAGTGTGTTCAAGCTTCCCTAAGGTTGAGAAGTGCATGTCACGCCTTTGGTTGTCCACCGTTATTTTTCGTGTTTGTTGGAGTGCGTTATAAAGTCAGAACCTTGTCCAAGCGCGAGCCCACGAACACGTTCTCGGCACTGTCTGCAGATAGAATTTACGAGCCGTCGCGCCTTCAAGTGAGGTAAATTTGCGTGATCGTGCTAAGCACAAACAAAATAAAACAAAAAGAAATATGATGAAGAAAAAAAATAAAATACAACATTAACGAGAAGAACAATCCGTGACGTTATCGGAAAACATGTTTACCACACTGCATCCCCACGTTGCGCAGGTCGCGGTTTTAGTATACGTGTTACTCGATTAACGGTGAGGCACAAAGAAAAAGAATAATGAACACATCCGTGACCACTTGCCAATGCAGCGCTAAATAATTCCAAAGTCACTAATAACTTACGAGAAAGATGGAGAAACCGTCTCGAGAATTTTCACAAAGGTTTTTGAGTCATCAAATCGCATTGAATCGCGTCAAATTAAAGAAATTTTTATTTCATATTCCTAATTATCTTGAAAATTTCAAAACATAAAGAGAACGAAAATGCAACTACTGTTGAGACGTCCAAAAAAAAATATTTCGATTTCTCAACTTCCTAAAATATTGTACAATGTCTCCCAGCGGAGTGGCGCGACTGGTGCGCCATAAAAAAAAACGCTTTCATTACTCACGAGCAGACTTTCCAGGCGGGATAGTTGCCCAAGCTGCGGCAATGAGTGATTAGTTAATTATGATGATGAAGGATAGTGGATAATCCCTCTGGACGATCCTTAGCCAATTTCCCAATTTTTTATCACTTTTTAGACATTTAGTTTGAATACCAGACGCGATGGATATAACTATACTTAAAGCTCTTAGATGATTCCTACACGTAGATTGGATCGTTGCTAATTTCCTGTTAGGTCCGGAGCGGTCGAAATCTTAGTGCAGCAGCACTCTTACTCATTTCTCCAGGGAGAAAAAAAAATCGGCTCAAAAAAGAAAGAATACCGTCATAAGGATGAGTGAAGCATCGAAGATTATGAAGGGAACAAATTCATTTTGTATTTCTCGAGTACAAACAACGAATCAGAACATTACACGAAACGATTTTTAACGAATCATTGATTCCACCGATTTTGACAATACACTTTGTTATTTGTATTTATTTTGCTGTTTACTATTGAAAAACGAGATGAATAAATTGATTCAAATTTATCAAAAACGTTGGGAGACTATGACAGACTCGATATCCAATACCGCGATGACCAGTCTCATAAGTTATTCAAACCTTGACATTTTTCTCAGGAAAGAATCAAATTTTATGGTAATGACAATAGCACGCTCGTATTTACTTTGAACAACATTAAAAAACGATCGGATCAGATCAACGGCATGAGATTTCGTTCAATTGTGATTCAAGTTTGGTGAGCCTGGAAAACTTTGTTGGCAAACTGCTCCTTCGACACTCCCTGTTTTTCACGTAAAAGTGACAAAACGCCTGCGATTACGGGAAGTTAGACCCGTGGGGGTCGCCCGAAGACCGAGGCCTGATGACGCGCTCGGGACCTCTCGAGAATTAACTACCGTGTGGACCATCGTTTTTCAACGTAGCCTTGCCAGACACCCTCTTTCTCGGGGCTGTCTTCACCGCTTCAATGTGTCCCGTATAACACACGGTTGAGACAACATCACCGCAGAATCTTCACCCCTGTTTCATTCTCATCTCGTTAACGCGATGTTTCTCTCGGGTTAAAGGAAAAAAATCTTCTTTCTCATTGTCGTGCGTTGATATGGAAAATCAGTTTCGTCATTCAGTGTACGAAGCTTGATTAATTCTCTCGTATCTTCATATTAATTCTCCGAAAGCGATGAGACCGTAGAGAAAACATTTGGAAGATCGTAAAATCTGGGTCATATTCCTGAGCCTGTACAATTTCACTTACGGGATCCTTTCAATTACTTTGGATGATTGAATATCTTGAAAGTTCGCGAGGTGGATCACGTAAATTACAAAATTCTCATATACAGTTTATCTTAACACGTGGGTACACAATTTACTGTGTCACGAAGGCTATGAACGCGCTGCATGCCGAATAACCACACGAACTCGTTACAAGTAAGTATAGTTACAAGCTGGAAACGAGAGTGAGAGGCTGAAACGTGCGTGACATTTTAAGTACGTCCTATATATCGGTTGTAAATCGCGAGTTAAGCTCGTCGGCTGAAGGATAATACCCATACGTAAGCCTACCTAGGCATCACATCTACATAGATTCCTTCGATAACCCGAATTTGGCATTGCCTTTCTTGATAGAGAACGAGCGATCGAGCCAGCTCTCGTGCGACGCAATTACTTAGCACCGACCCTCGTTTGCATATCAAGCAGGCTGAGGAACCAAATCTACCAGTTAAATTCACGGTAACGATTCAGTGAAATATACGTGCGGTACTTGCCAAAGTTATCATCAAGTTTGCGGAAAAATAATGAAGAAATATAGATCAAGAATTTTCTCTACAAAATTTTGTTATTTATTTAATCTTAAAATTTAAGTCAGATATTTCAACACTTTGGATAGTTGATGAATATAGATGTATTTTAATGGTGATCCAACAGAATAGGCGAGTTTGAATAGTCGAGAAAGTTTTTCCCTGGGCGAAAACGTCATCGCAAGACAAAGGAACAACGTAACAGACCAGAAATTTCTCTTGTCGAGAGTTATATCGTAGTCCAGGAATCTCACTCCGCTGTCTCGTGTCATGTTAAACACAGCGACGAAGATGCTAAATTTACGATTGAGGAATGTCGGGAATCATGGCCTTCAATTATTTTTGGAATACTCGTTGAAACTCGTCTAGCTATTCGCACAATCTCACAATTATTCAAAAAGTATAAACCCTTATTTGGTATCCAAAGTAACTTTGTAATCAGTGCAAAGAAATAGTTTTAAAAAATGTCAAATTTTGTTTTCCAAGCTCTCTTTACCATCCTTGAAACATAGAAATGATTGTTCGAAAATTCTCATTGAAATGAGTTACGCTATTCGCCCACCTAACTTAGTTGGAACTCCCAACAAAATAACGCTAGTTTCGTTTAATTAATTCGGCAACTTGAAACAATCATGCGAAGCAAGTTGAATCCCCGGATAATACTATGATAATTTTCTCATCTATACAGTTGTGGTAACAACTTGAATTTCAATAGAGGGACTTTCGGGTTATAGGAGTTTCTCTGTTCGGGTTGCTGCGACCCCTTGGCAACGGCTGTGAATCTGACGAGTTTTACAGCAGGACATCCCTTGATTATTCGTACATAGTAACAGCAAAGATGGAGCATGAAGCAGATAAGCCTTCCTGCGTATAGTAGAACAGGACACTTTCAATATATGTTTATATATATGTAGATGCAAACACCTACAAGAAGAGAATTGTAACAGAGAGAAATTCTTGCGGTGATGAACCGTCCGATGCCTGGGGAATTATACCAAGGGCAATAACGGCGTCTAGGCCGGATACTACGACGACAAGGAGAAAGGGTGCGTCACAACGTAATGGAAATTCGTGTTCACCAAGCCCACAGCTCTTCGCGTTGGGGACATCTGGGTCTGGCACATACTTCGAGGTATACCGATTCTCCGTTTTGCTCTTTGCTGCCTATAACTGTTATTATATTTCTTGGGAGGTCTTTCTGGGTATTGTAACAAGATACCCGGCAGCGAGATTATTCGTGGCCCTTGTGAAGGGCACGATTTAAATTCAAGGGGCAGAGGCCTACTAACGATACATGCTCGTATTGATAAGAACACTGATTGGTTTATATGCTTTAGTCTTTGACTTTGGACTGGAGACGTCATTTTTTACAAAACTTATCTGCAGAAATGGACGGCAGTAGTACGATCATTACGATGGAAAAATATAGCCAGGAATCTTGAAAAATGCAGTTTTGTCATGATTTAATTTTTAACAAAATACTTTTTCTGCAGAAAATACAGAAAAAATTCAAAAAATTAATTCATCCAAGATTATATGAATTTTTGGTTTCGGCCTTTCCACAACAAATTATGCTCAAACCTTTTGACAATCTGCACAAAACACCGTATAAATAACAGTGACCAAAAAAAATTCAGTCAAGTATATTGATACCAATGTATATTCTTAAAGAAAATTTAAAGGCGCTGAGACGACAGTTGCGCACCGTTGTCAATGTATAAAACGCGTGAAGGCAGAAAAATCGAGGCAGAAAAGAATCCGACGCGTGCTTCAGCTACCGCCTCAGGCGTATAGCAGTAAAAGCATTTTAATATGACAAAATCCTCTTACTCTGGTCTATAAAAAGTTTAATATACCCCGACGTTCCTGCATGCGCTAGCCCACTTGCGTTGACTACGTTCGTCTTACCACGTGAAATTTAAGATAGACGGTATATATATTTTTGTTTGATAAAAAGACGAAAACGTCTAAGGGCTTAAACCATGGTAGGAAAAAGTTTTCGAGGATATAGCTAGCAATAAGCCATCTCGACGATCCTACCTTAAGCTCTCTATAAATCTTCATTATATCATACCTCCCATGGCGGACTTCATTGCAATGCTACTCCTTTTCCTTCTACTTTGGCAAACACAGGAATAAGATAGCACAGTTCTGACGAGAAAGAAAATTGTCCTTTAACGTGATCCACTATACGAAAATATGAACTGGAGCTTCAGATCGCTAAACGGAAACAAAAAACTGGAGTTTATGAATTTTTTAATTTATTTGTTCATTCGAACGACTTCGGTGGAGGAAGACAAATTACGTTTGAGCTAAAAGACGCCGTGAATTCCGTCAAGTTGCTGGAACTTACCATGATGAGTTTCAGTAGATTTCAAGGTTAATCAACTGAACGGGAATATCTTAGTAACTGCACAATGCTCACCTGAAACAATAAAACAAACAATAGGAAATTAATTTTTTCATGCGGCTTCATTGTTGTACTCGATACAGTGAATCAATATTTGAGATTTTTCTTAATTTCTTCACTTTTAAGTATACGATTCATCGTGGACTAGAATACTTGAGCTTATTTAATAAAACAACATAAAACGTTTAGTATGGATCAAGTTATCTCGTTGAGTGTTGCGAATGCAATTACTCCGTACGACTATTGCCTGATTCAGGGGAAGTACAGGATTCTTATTCGGGACAACGATGGGAGTGGGCTTCAGCAGACATTCTTTGGTGGTTACAATGAGGGAGGAAGGGTAATATCCTCGAGTATACTTTTACGGGGCTACGCCCGGCTGATTTTTCGACGAGGCGACGAGGCACGATTCTCATCGCACAATCGTCTTCACCGTTAAGAACTCACGTCTGTGTAATAGGTATTATGTGAAGACGCTCCAACAAAGACGAGATGCCAACTACGAAGGAACCTTGAAAAAGGTTCTCTAAATGCGGATGAGTGAACCAACGATTGTGTAAGAAAGTATGTGTGTGTGTTCATATAAGGTAGGACAAGGGTGCCAGTTGATGAGCTTGCGAAAATTAGACTCGGCTATCTAGACAGGAATACGAGGAGAAAAAGAAAATTCGATTTTTGCGACAGTGAAACGCTGGACACGTACTTGTCATTAAAGAACCATTTTTGTTATAAGAAAGATTATTGGGTTGATGGGAATGAGCTGAGTTAGACGGTATAGGGCTCGTGGTAAGAACTTTAATAGGCAACTGGTTTTCTTTTTATATGCAACTTACTATAAAATTATGAACTGATGAACTATCATTTGATTCAGCGAGTCATTCATTAAGGGGCGCTTAGAGCCGAATCAATTTTCGATCTCGTCAATGATATGGGAATTCGAAGAAATGAATCTTTGTGCTGGACATCGGAGAGCCTTGAATATATTGGTAGTTCTGAAACTTATTGTCCAAACAGAATAAAACCTTGAGTCTGTATTCGACGAAACAGCAATGCCGTTGAATGACATCAAAGAAATTTTCAAAGTTCTCTACAAGTGTATATTATGCTAGAAGTCTCGAACATAGAATAAATAGGTTTGCGAATTGAATGCTTGGCTCGTGTATCACTAGCGGAAGGAAGCTACTGGTATGGGGAGACCAATGGGTAGGATAAGCTCTGAAAGTACTACCATCTCTTCCCTATTCTCCCGTAACGATCGACCGTTTTGGGTCTCTAATCATGCCATTGTTCGACGTCCGATTGCTGACGATCGAACGATAGAAACTAAGCATAGAACGAAAGGATCGACTCGTATCGAGTCCATCGGAGCTTTCATCGAATGCTTCAAATGTTTGCAGACAGAAAAATAATGCAAAAGTAAAATGAAGGTAAAAAAAAGAAACCAATGATATTCCGACTGAAATCGGTGATGTTATTGTTTTTATGGATCGTGATCATCAAAAAAAGTCTATCCACTAAATTTGGGAATATGTAATGCTTTGAATGAAGCGATTTTCTTTTTTAATTGGAATTTGATAGAAAATCAATAAACGAAAGGAGTCCATCAATTAATTTATGCAAAATATTCACTTTATTCTGGAGTAAAAATCAAAATGTCGATACCAAGAATCCACCAGTTTATGGATCGACTGTGTGTGTGCCATAGAGTGTGTCAACTGACTAACTCTGCAGTATTTTCGCGAACACACATTTCATGGACGTGTGATGAACCGTTTGGGCTCTCGATATGAAAATGAATGTTCGCACAGAATAAATACAGCAAGAAGAGATAGCAGGAAAAACTGTCGATTAGAATTTTTTTCAAATTCCTGGTTACACTCGAAAAAGCAAGAAATACAAAATTGAATGCCAGATAAATTGGACGAAATTGTCGGTCAGAGTCTAGAGAATATAGCTGGAGCGAAACTGATGGATATGGGATAGAACGAATATGACGTGTACGATAGAAGCTTTGAAAGAGATGGTTGAACTCACTGCGTTGGACAGCTAATTCTCGAAAATATAGTACATGTGAGATGAACATATAAAAAACAAAGTTCTCGAGTGGTTTAAATGGGCCAGGAAGTGCTATGATCAGTGACTCACATAAGATAAGGGATCGAAATCGAGTTGACCTATACTTCAGGAAGTAGTTCCCCCATGTGTCACATATTCGGCTAGTTTTCGTGCGTAAGATCAAACGTTGGATATGCTACTATTTACAGTGATTTTTTCAACAGAATTCGTGCGACTACGATGAGCGATCAAAGGGTTTATATGAGTTATTTGGTATAAGTAAGAATAAAGTTGACTCGATCCTTATTGAAAAAAAGAATTGCTATAGAAAATAGTAAATCCGATCTCGCTACCAAAAATGTGCGCACTCTCACATTGAATCAGGGCCAGCATTTTCCAAGCTTGAACTTCAACGCAGCCTATAACATTTTTTTCTAACTATTTGTGGGTACAACCATCTGTATATGTTTATAATCTGGTCTCATTTGTTTGAAGCTTCCAGTGCTCCACTGTCATTCCAGTGGCAATTAGTGATTTGTGAAATATCAACCATTGTATTTTCAATGTCGGAATTCATCGTTTGTCGGTAAGTTCATTTTGTAAAATATCAACTTCAATTGAACTGTCCCAACAAAAAAGTTTGAGGAGCCAATTATTAGTTTGATTGTAAAGATTGCAGGTATGATGATATAAAAACTGAAGGTTGCGATCAATGCAGTTGTGCTATTGTGGAATACAGAACAAAAAAGAGAAAGTAGATGCAGAAGAGAATCTAGACTGAGTGTCTGTGTCGGAGGAGCGCATGACGATCCAGCTACGCCGGCGTCGCCCGGGAGTCTGCCGCAGATTATCAGGGAAAGTAGCGGCTGTGGCGTCGGCGTCGACGGTGGTCGCGGTGGAGAGTCAAGGCCGCCCGGTGCAGCGGCCGACACCCCCGTCGACGGGTCGACGACGCGACGTGGTGTGCAGAGTCGGCAGCGGCGGGGTGGCGGCTGCGGCACCGCGACGTGGTCTGGAAAGGGATCACGCGACGAGTCTCGCCGTGCTCCAGGAAGGGGTAGCCCGTGTCTGCGTGTATATACTGCAGCACGAGAACGGTCGATAGAGTTGTCTGCGCACATGCGCGCAACAACTTAAAGTCTCTTGTCAGCTGCGCCATTGATTCCCACCGACGCCCGGCCACCAACCCCCAATCCACCGATACTCAACAGCACAACTACAACTACCCCCGAGCCAAGTTTCCACAGTCCTCAACCTCTTCTCCCTTTCCTCCCACCTGCTTCTCTTCCTTTCGCTTGATACCCGGCATTGCGGAGCAGCAACCCCCGCCACTCCCTGCTTGCTATTTCTACACATCCAGCCTCAGACCCAGCCCGTGTCCGCGTAGACTTAAAGCAGACAGCGTTGAGTAAAAGCTCGTCTAATTTGTGTAACGATGGACGAGCTTTCTCGTCGGATGCTGATGCTTGCACATGAGAAAATCCAACCAGTAGGCCTTCGTATATGGCGAAGATCACGAGACGTTACAATAACGATAGTCGTAAAAGATGAAGAGAAGGGTGATTCTTAAGAGTGTGAGGCAAATGGGAAAAACATGAGAGCTTTTCCCGGGGAGGTTTATCGCGGAATATTCTCCCTTAAGAGCTAGAACACACCGTCGACAAGTCCGGCGTTGGTTTAGGGTACATTTTTTTGAATGGTGACGGTCCTGCGGGGAAAAAATCCAGTTTTCGGAGAAAACCAAGTGATAGAAGGGGTGAGAAACCTGACGGGAACTAGGGATTCCATAGTGACCTTGTTTACGACCACGACTTTCAAGAGTGACTTTCTCATGGCGATTATTAAATCGATTCAGCGATGTTATCTGCAGTCTTCAAAGGGTATTATGAAACTGCAGAGTTGGCGTGAAAGTTTAATTGAAATTCTTAGCCTTACTACATTACTCAATCACTTTCTTTCACCCACACAACTTCGAATTAGTTGCTTATTCGTATTGGCTGCAGACGAATGGAAAATCAAAATTTACGACATGCCTCTGTTTTAATTGTTTTGATCCTCTCTAGCATCTACCAGTCGATATAAAATTGCACGATCCCGTAATAGGTTCGTAGAATAACATCCTTTCAGCATACGTGCTTTTTCCCATAGGGATGAGCAACTTTGGCCTGGTCGATGAACTTCGAAGGAAATTGAGATTGGATTCAGTCCGGAAAGTCAGTGAAGGGGCAGATTTTACCTGACCCGGCACTTTGCACCCGACCGACACTTACATCCCGACACAAATGTCTTGCAGGTTTGAACTTTTTGGCGAAGCAAAAAAAAGTCGGTAAAAGACAAAGCTTCAGGCACCCAAGCAACATTTCCCACATCAACGAGATTGGACCATTCCATGTCCACTCAAAGGTCCGATAGGTTTCTTCTTTCTATTCTTATCTCCCAAGGAGGTACGACGTACACGACAGTTAAAGTCCCGCCTCTTCCGTGTTCACAGTTGCACTCACGAATGAAAACGAGAATCAAGGAGGTAGCCTTAGAAAAAAGTTAAACTCACACTACTTTCGGTCTCAAGAAAAAAAAACAGCAAACATGCTTTGTTGAGGAAGGTGGAAGTTCGAAATGTCTATCCTAACATGATGCCAAAGACAGCTCCAACCATTTCTCCCTAACTGTAACAAGTTTCGAGAGAACTTGAAGATGAAAAGTGAGATATTTAGGATGTAGTCTATACATTTTTGAATGTTTAAATGTGAGCCGTCTTAGACGTTATGTCATAAAGTGAAGTTTTTGATGGTGTTTAATATTTACGCTCACATCAGATATTCCAGAAGCCAGCCAGCTATTCCCAAGATATTGCCCATAATAAACTTTACTGTTATATTCATCTAAATTATAACCCCACCATCATTGAGAACTTCAGCTGAAAGGCTTTCGAAGTCACAAGTCCAAGATGTTGCAAATCCGGAACATTGACATTCCGCGTTAGCATTAAAGCTCTTTCAACGCTCCTCGACTATATTCTTCAGTTTTTCACATACAACCCGAAGTAACAGCTGTGCACAAAGTATGCGCAGAATTCAGCTCACCTTTTATATAGAAGTACTTCATTCATTTCATCATGAAGAGATTCATGCCGAGAACCGTTTTCTACATTAGCTTGAACGGTTCGATATCTTTACGCATGTACTTGGGTTCGGGTAGTTTAACTGCTTACTGAACAAAAATGTTCATTCGGTTCCGCCTATGCATCGTAATTTCCCAGGCTGCTCGCTCGTATAAGGAAACTTCGAAAGTACTTCAGGGCCTTGAGCCCTTGGCTCGGGTAGTTGGACTCTCGGGGCGGTTCTACTTCTCATCCACCTTTTCTTCCTCTCGCTCCATTCAACTTGCTTTTCTACTCGCCCTTCCTTTGCATAGGTATATACAGGTGCGTCGACCCCTGTTTTTATCACTTGCATAAAAAGCGAACTTTGTACCGCAGAAACTCATTTATTTCCCGCTGAAACTCTCACCCAACAGTTTTCAGTCTGAACGAGAACACGGACGAAAGTGCACAGGTATTGATAAAAGTTTCCTTATTGTTAAACTCCACCCGGTTAATTTAACTTGGGTTTAAATTTAATGACGATACAGCACAAATGTATATCTGACTGTGGTCGATAATGACGATGATTTTTTTCCGCAAGACTATGCATAATCTAAAAAAAAAAGGTGTCTCTAAATAGGAAGCTGTTACTGAGTCCAGCCATCTAGAAGATGATCGCATGGCTGGAAGGGGTGCAGCGAACGTTGAACTGAACATCATTGATATTCAGGATCCAAAGCGCCTGAAGGGTCGTATGGGCGTTAATGTCGAGACGAGGGTTCGTTGGACGACGTTATCTGGCCACAGACTAGATGTCTAGAACGAAAGGAGAAGGTACAGCTGAGATTTTCTGAGAATTTGGCATAGTGACATAGCATGGCTGAGAGGAAGGTGATGACCCCTGCAATGAACGTCCGATAAAATACGCTTCAGTAACCCGTAAAAAGCTTTTTCGCTTTACTGTATTGAATGCAGAGTTTTCCCTGGAGAAACTGAACGTTTTATAAGTTTTGGCAGGTGGCAAAATAAATAAAACCAACTGTCAGAGCTGTTTTTTTTTTTAATGTGAGCTGCCAGAAATTTCATGAATACCGGTTGGGTGTGTCAGGCTTACAGACCAGATTTATATTCTACCTCATTGAATATTTAGCTCATCGAATCTTAAATAAAGTTCAATGCTATACAAAACGAAGAGAAAGCTGCATCTTTTTTCAGATCAACTTGAGACCAGTTTCTATGCGGTTCCGCAGAAAAGTGCCGTAAAAGTGAGAAAAGCAAGAGGTTGGACGATCAAGTCAATTGAATATTCTGCAAGGTAGACAAGGACCGTAGGACAAAATCCTCAGGACTACCAAGGTGGTGGAAAACCGAAGATGAAGGATATAAATAAGGAAAAAGAAGCAAGCGGATTCAACAATAAGGATTCTCGTTGGCAGTGTTGGTCCTGATCGGAGTTCAATCCAGCACAATCACAACTTTCACCAAGCACTGCGTCGGTGCTTCGAATATCGACCACCAACCGCGCGCACTTTAACCACCACCATCAACCCACTACCCACTCATCCCGACGATCGCACTGCTACCATATCTTCCAGGTTCTAGCGGACTAGCCAACCAGCAGTTTTGCCCTTGCCCTTGACATTCGTAGCATTTCATCGAGGTTGCCATGCAAATAGTCAACTCGGCTAACGCTCCGTCCTGGACACTTCTTTAAAAGCTTCTTGTTTTTACAGGCACTTTAAAAAACCAATGCTCATTTCTGGCAACTCAAGTACAATTATTTTTAAGAAATTTCGATCGATTCATTACTCTATAACCGTTACTCACATTAACGGTTACAGATTTCACGTGATGAATCATCCAGATTCGCTCTCCCGCAATCAAGTCAAAGAAGTATCTTTTAACACCTGATAATTAATCATGTTCAAACGAAGATTTGTAATTTCCTGTACGATGTAATTGACTTCGTCTCCGGAGAGCTCCGAGGATCTTTTCTCTCGTGAGACCCTCGGACTCGAGAGTAATCTGTAAGATCATTAAGGTTGGCCAGTTGGCAGGACTGAGTTCCAAGTTGCAGTCCAAGTGAGATGGGCAGAAAGGAGTTAAGGCTCGAAAGGGTGGGTGAGAAATTCACCACCCGCGTAAATATCACGAGCAAAGCCTAATCGCTGCAGCCGCATCGAGGTTGCCTATTTATTTTATCCGCTTCCTTCCTCACTTATTCTACTTCGTTAGACAGTTCAACTCGTCAAGGATCTCGTAATGGCCAAAGTTTGGTTGCTCGTCGTCGAGTTTCTCTATTCGACTAATCGATCTCTCAGTCTCGCACTTATTTTTTGCTCGTAACATTCACGCCTCATCAAAATATATACATGGAAGTGTACGGGCAGCCAGTGAATATATCCAAGTCTCATATCTAATTGAGGACAAGTGTCGGATCGTTTCATCGATGGATAGCACGAAGCAGATAACGAGTTAGGCTTTGTCACCTATACCGATCAATCAATCAATCCTTTATCATCAATCCTGCCTTGTCCCGTCCACTTTTTTCCTCTCGCTTGAGAGCCTATATTCTATGATATCTTCCCGCTGAATCAACGAACGCCAAAAACAAGCGAGTGTGCAGCTCGTGAAAGCAAAAAATTCTTCGCATCAAGAGGCTCATTCAAAATCTGACTCATGAATCTACAAAGTTGTTTACATCTAGCTTTTGAAAACGTCGATCGTTAAGAAAACTCTCTTCGTTAGGCATGATGATTGTTATGCGATACTTTGTGGAAAAATCGAGTCTAGAAACTGCGGTTCTAGAATCAGCGTTAATCTTTCGATGACTTTCGAGACAATCTAGAATTTGTTTGAAATGGAGTTGTTCAAAGTTATTATAGTTCAAATGAAACATGTTCAAATGTTGGCGTTATTCAACGTAGAAAACGCGGATAAAATGACGATATGAATGCTAATTTAATCAAGATAGAAAATTTATTCATCAATGTGCATATCAAGATTAGCTACTTCCAGGATGATCAACGGAATCACTACATAACTATAGATGTCCAGCTCTCCATTTCATAAAGAGCATATGAGGCAGTGAATCGAGGTAAAAGTCCCCTCAAACAATGATTTTTTTGCCTCATTTCGCTCGTTTTACGAAGAAATCCCGGTGCTTACGTGACAATAGATAAGAAAAAAAGAAGCCAAGGAATGAGCGAAATAACACCATATATGAGTGTAGTGTCTCGAGCGAGTTTATCTCAAAGGAGAATCTCACGCTCCCTTGGACGACAGATGCGTTCGTCTTGGTGTGAGGAGGAAAAAGAGTAAGAGAGAGGAGAGACGACAAAACGACAGCCACGGGAGAAAGGATATACATAGCCAGTGAGTATCCAGCGAATGGACAGACATATGCGATAAAGAGGGTCGTATATGGCCTGGGTAAACGTGAACGCAAGATCCCCGGATGAGCAAAAGTGAGGCCAAGTGGGACTAGATGAGAGAAGCCGAAATAAGAGGCAAAAAAGGCAACCAGGGCGATGAGATGGAGCGAAAAAACACCAGTAAAATGAGACGACCAAAAGGAGTGGCGAATTAAGCCAAACAATACTCATCAAAAGATCTTATGGAATCCCATAATTTTACGTGCATGGGGGAATTATATGACAGAAAAAGACAAAAAAATGAAGAGTTTGAAAAGAGGAGGTGCAGTAAATACTGCAGACGAACCGTTCTGATATTGCAGCGCGAAAAGATCAAGCCGTGGAACTTTCATTCACCTGTAACAGTACGTATTTTTCTGTGTGTATCACATCTGTGTATGTGTGGATGTCCGTTGACATCCGTTTAAGTTCCTGTCTCCTCGATGCTATACAGAAATATACGAGTACTATACAAGGCTTACATGCTGACGCGAGTGGTGCGAAGCAAGCAGTCATCTTTCTCGGTACTTCGTCACAGTTTAATACAACACACCCCAGTCTGCGAAGCAGCCTTGAGAGACAATGCACGTCAGGAGGGTAGCTGTGGGAGGAACAACAAAAGCACTTAGCACAAGTTCATGACGTACTCTATATCGCTCTTTCTCCTTTTCGTTTTATCTTCAGTAGCTCCGAGGCAAGTTCGTCGTGGCTAGTACCAAAATTCGGTAGCCACACCAAGCAATCGTTTTCATTCTTTCATGGCCAGATTCAATGCCATTGAGAAACTTTGCGACACAAAGCTCTACATACTCGAAAACTAATACGAATTTTACATGACTCTCCGAAATCTTGGTATCTTAAGACCTTTTACTTAAGATTTTAATATCAGTTGGATGTGGCTGAATTTCATCACAGCCAGCTCCGTAAATGTTCATCATTTTGTTTCTCATAGCGTCTCGACAAAGTAATCTGGATGATGCTAAATTTCTAAGGTCCTTCGATCCAGGGGGTGAAAATATCTTCAACGAGATTTAAGACTGTGGTGGAGCACCACGGGTGATAGATAATTTTCAAGGTTACTCGTAGGGACCACCTACGAGCAAATTTTCTCATAATCTATGTCATACTTATGGATAGCATAGCGAAGTACAAATGCGTATAAGGGCGTGAGCATTCACGAACAACGTTCCAATAATGGCCCAATAAATCTGACGAGGCTGGGCTCGCGACCCTTCAAGTTTTCTATTATATATATGTACATACTATTTCATTGATCTTGCTTCCCTCATTCTAGCTCTACCCACAATGGCATATACGTCGCAGCGGGAGAATGTCTGCGAGCAGACGATCTTTGGCAGTAGACAGAGGCAACCCTGAATACTTGGACCATATCGGATATATCGATTTATCGTCGACCAGAAAGAGGAAGACGCAGATAGACGAAGAAAAAGAAGGACTGAAAGAGACAGAGCAAGGAATCACTGGGTGTAACGCCCATCCTTGTATTCAAACTATCTTCCTTCAATCTTACGAACTGAAGCAAGCCGCTATCTCACCAGTGACGTGGGCAAATGGTGGGTGGTTTTTTTTTTCCATCCCATATAATACCATGAAACACTATGGCTACATGCTATCAAGACCCTTCGAGGGCGTTAGTTCTTTCTTTTCTTTGTTCTCTCTTCTTGGATTTGATAAAGAAAACAAATATTTCATTCAATGTCGATATCTCTACGACAAATAAAAATGAGTGATCCTCCGGACGTCGAGAATGAAGCTTTGTGTTATTTCGATCAATAAAGGGTAGCTTTTATCATTGGGTTACGAAACAAAAACTATAAAATACAGTCACTTTGAGTTTCTTACGTTCCAATAAGTATGCATTTTTACTGCAACGGATAAAACATTTTCATGGCTTTGAAGAAAAAAAAAAATTATTATTGTGGTGGACCTATAAAAATGCTTTTAATATCAACGATGCTGATTGCAACTGCTGGACAATAAAAAAAATTCGTATATCATCGGTCGATCCTCGCATCTATAAGAGTACCCGCACTAAACTTCTTATGGTCTTGGCTATAATAAAAACAAGTAAGAATAATTGTTATCATAATTACAGCTTGTTAATCGTACAAGGACGATCGTATCTTATATACGACGACTATAAACTCTAGTTAAGTGAAGAAATTTATTTCAGTTAGATCAACGAAAAAGGGGGGCAAGAAACGATAAATTCGCCGGATCTATGAACAATTCTACGACGAATATATGAGTGAGAAAGCTTTACGAGGTTCTCGCAATTTCGACGGGGGAAATGATTCGATATGGGAAAAAGGTGTATGACTTTGCGTACTCTGTATTATGTATATACCCATTAAATATATATGTGTGTATATATAAAGGGGTTTCATTTCCATAAAAGAATTTTATTTCCATTTTATCCGAGCGACTCAGGCATGCTCTATGGTGAAGGTTGGCAAAAACCGAACGAATGCGTATGGTCCTCCTTTACATTTACTTCACTCACTATTTCTCTCTTCTAAAATATTTACATACGTATGTATATACTTCAAAGCTTGAATCGAGCATAGATCGCAGGAGATGAAGAAAAAAAGATGAGTGGGTGAGAAAGAAAAAAATCAGGATTTATGTGTCGCCGTCTCTCCAGGAATGAGAAAGGGGGAGGCATAAGATGCAAAACGTGATAGTCCAAAAAAAATATCATGGGAGGAAGAGGGCTGCGCGAGGAATAGCTAAAATTCAGGATAAAGCAAGAAAGGCTCGGAAAAGCCAGAACCATCGGATTCTCCGATCAACGAATCTACTCGAGAAGGAGGATCGCGTCGAATGACCCGATTCGTCCTTCTGATCCCACACACATATATGTTATACTAAAAAAGCCATGCCAATACCACAGGACCAGTTATACTGTCGCTTTACTTGAAAAGTCGCCGAATCGGAACGAACTCACGAAAGAAGGTTCAGCTACGAAGTATTGGAAATGTAACTCCTTGCCTTACCATCGGATACTCTCTCCATCCGATAGAGCTCAAGAAGTTTTTCCTCTCTCGATCTCCCTAAATCTGTACGTCGTCGTATCATCTGAATAAAGCACGATGGGTCTGATCCCAATTGAATACAATAATGTACATTAATGTATACGAAGGTTTGATGAATTAGCATCCCTTGAAAAATTCTGGTCAAAGCGATATCAACCACGGTAGTAAAAAGCATTGATTTCCATATAAATTTCGTGTTTAAATGAGTACTTTGCATGAGTACTTTCGAACTTGGACGGGGTTAGATATTTATTCAATTTCAAGAAAAATATCGCTGAGTATGAATGTATTTGGTTCGGAAATACATTTACCGAACTCAAGAAATTCTTACACATCCAACTATGCTTTTTGACATTTTTGAAAATATTTCGAAAATATCGCGTAATTAAAAAATACTTCTTCAAGATGTTATTGATTTAATATATTATTTTTGCGAAACAAAAAGTACAACAAAGAAAAACTTTCAAAGATTGTTGAAGTTGTAAAAATGATTCTTTCAAAATGAGTTAGCGTTTGTCCGTTGTCAGAACTAAAGTCGTGGAAAAAAGTCTTTCCGAGGAAAGTCAGAAGAATTGTGGACAGTAAATAGTGTCGGGGATGCAATCAATTACGCGTTTCGTAATCTTGTTCGAAGAATCATGGAAGACCATGAAGAAAGAGAAACCAGGGTTTTGCTGGTCGAGAGAAAAGCCCGAACGGTAGCAATATCGTAATGTATTTTTTTTTCTTTCTCTTCTTTTCATCACGAATGAGCAAACAAAATGAGACTACAGTCGTACGACAAAAGTGCTTCTTATATTGGTTTCGCGTTCGGAAACATTCCTTTTTATTCTGTTTCTTTTCATCACCGAGTGCTTGACGGAAGAAGGAAGGGAGATTACAAAAAAGTTGAGAGATGTGAACGTCAGGAAAGCGTCACTAATCGCCGCGAGGCAAAAGGGCCCATCCACCCAGGATGGGATTCTCGTTCATTTCCGTGGAATTCAACACTCTCTCCAAGCTCTTGACGAGCCAGCCTTCCGTCCAGAAAACGACGACTGTACGAACTGAGAGACGTATGAGAGAAGGAGAAAAGGGGAATTTACCTCGCGTACAGATTGATGAGGTTTCCAGGGTAAAAGCATTGCACCCCCTTCACTCCGACGCTTCATCAATAAAGTCACAGGAAAAAGACGACGTGTCTCATCACTTAATTCAAAAGGTCATGGAACCTCTGCTCCTGCACCCTGATTATCCCTCATTTTTTTGTTTCCCTTATTCTGATTTTAATTATTTCACATGAAACTAGAGTAAAATAGTGTAGAAAATCATTTGATTCTTGACTTCAAGAAAATCTATGAAAATTTTGTTATCTCTTATCTAACTGTCAGAATTTGAAATCAAAAGTTGAATAATATTTTACAATACGAATCGAAAGTGTAATATTTATTTTAAAAAACGTATGAATTCTCGTTCCACACAAGTTGTTCGCTTCTTACGATTCAGAAGAATAACTGTACTTTGCTTATCTTCAACAAACATCGACCTGAAAAACTAGGATCAAAAAGTAACAAAATAGTGAAGGATCAAATGTCAAAGAGTGCAAAGGAAGAGAAGGTACTTTGGAGAAAAGCTTGGCCAGAATGGTGAGATTTGTACTATATCGTGCGTATATCGATCCACCACAGTTGGGATAGGTCTTGGTTCACGAGAGGGAGAGTCTCTCAAGCAAACCACCCCTATAACTCGACGACTGGCGAAACTCTTATCCCAGTTCAAGGATGAATTTCAAGGGCGGCCCGTTCAGCCACGCACGTTTCGGCAGTTCATCCATGTAGCTATTGCTGCCCGTGTGTGCGATACTTACTCAAGAGGGTGGAAAAAAAAGATCTGCGACCAGAGAGGGAGAAGGGAAAAGAGAAAAAAAAAGAACATAAAAAAACCCCCGAAAAAAGACAAATTCTGCTCAGAGGTCTCCTTGAGATAAAGTACCTTTTTTTTCAAAGTGCCACTGTTCATTCGAATGAAACTTTATCGGATAATTAAAAAGACTTCTGGCTGCTTTATTCCCAGAAGAAAATTCATAAATAAGTAAAACCTCAATTACGGTTCGAGGCAAAAGAAATATACAACGAACGGAAACACGCTATCGTTGCAGGAGCAAATTCTATTTACAGAAACATTTTTCAATCTATTTTAATTATGAAATATTCATTGTGTAGATATTGGCATCTGATTTTTCGTGTTACGTACAGATTTTTGAGACTCGAGATTCAAAGTTTGACTCCATCGAGCATTTCCAAAGGTGATACTCGAGTATGCATCAGGTCTCTCGAGATTGAATAAGGATTCTGAAGGAAGTACGAGCAGTATATGTAACAGGATTAACCGGAAAACGCACTTTGAGCAGGGAAAAAATATGAGTACATGCGTGTGTATGTTAAATAAAAAGAATAGAAAGGTTTAACGTTATAACGGGCAGCCTGCAAACTGCAAACTTCCGTCGAACCTGCATGTATAGAGAGTAATACGTCTTCCAAAGTCACGACTCGTCCCCTCTGCTAATGCTCTTCTCCCTCTAAATTTAATCAACGCGTTTGGGGTAGCAAGACTCTCTCACGTACTCTCACGGATTATATTACTTGGAAACTATCTCGGGAATAAGACAGGAGAACGGATAAACGACTGTGGCTTCTTCACACAAATATTATAATCCTTCGACCTGTACGAACCAATGAATTTGGAAAAACACAAAAAGAGAAAATCCTAAAGTGATGAATGAAAGCATGAATGCTATTCTGTTGGAGACTGTATGAATTCAAACAAACAAAAAAGCATTTCATGACGCTCATTCCGAAGAATATATTATAACAGAAAAATTAAAAAAAACTAGCAAAAATTAATGAATATACGCGAACCAGCCTCGTCCCATCACCGAGAATGTCGGCTTTCGATGTTAATAAATTGACCTCGATGTTAATATAAAAATAGTAGACGGCGCGAGTGATCGCGAGACGTTTAGGAATTTACGTACGGAAAAAGTTCAAGTAATTTTTGAGGGTGAGATCGAACGACCAAAAGTCGAAGAGACGTCGCATTTCTTTTTAATTAATCTTCCAACTTTGGCGAACATCCTAAAGCTTTGTAAGATCTTTTGCCCATTCTTTTATGTCCCTTCGAGACTTTGGAAAATGTTCCTCGAGGCGTGAATGCCTCAACGGGGATGAAAACCATCCCTATTTTGAGGAAAGGGTTGACGAAGAAAAATAAATGAACGTTCATCGTTTCCCTGCTCCTAACGAAAAAGTGACGCCTTATACCATCCCACTTTCTCATTCCATAGCAAAACATCCCGCGTGGACGATTTGCCGAGCCTCATTCTCTCACGAAATTTCAAATTCTTCGGAGACATTCGTTACCAGCGACACCATTTTATCAGATCAATGTGGGCGTGCGAATGAGACCAAAGTATATAACGCGAACTCAACACATAACAAGTCCAGTAACGGAGTCCGTTCTTTAACGAAGTTTGCTAACGAAGCCCTATATGCGCAACGATATAGGGTGAAAGGGAGCGAGAGGAACGTATAGAAACTGCGAGGAAAAGACAAAAGGGGAGGAAAGAAAGAGCTATAGAGAAGCGGCAAAAATATCCTGAAAAAGTCGAAGGAGAAAGGGCTGGGGTAAGTCTGCCAAAATTCCACAGAACCAAAAGCTCGAGAAATTAGGATTGAGTAGATAAGCCTCCCTGTTAACTCCGTAATGCAATATTCATGACGATTAATTATAAGTTGAAATGTTTTTCTCAAAGTAACGTGATTAAACTGAACAACTTTTCAAAGAAATGTTCCTTGTTCTGTACTCTAAAAATCATACGCATGATAGTTTTTTTTTTTTTTTGTCCAGTAAAGCGGAGTGCAAAAAGTTTTTTCGTTTACCAAATAAACTTCGTCACATACTAAAATCAGTTGCTTGTGAAACGTATAAAATTCGTCAATTATAGACTGACTGCTGTTGAGCAAATTTACTAGAAAAATGGACAAAAAAATTTTTAATTACGCAATAAAATAGAACGAGTAGCGTGCCCATGATAGAACAGATCTCAAAAATCTTTTATTTGGTCGGTTTTGTTGAGAATTTTTTTGGAAAAAAAAACCAAAATATGTAATCGTCTTGAAATCGTCAAATTTGTTCTTCAATGTGAATAAAAGTAAAGAAAAAATTCGATGATATTTTTGTGTCTACCGCACTCAAAAAGAATAATAAAAAAACAATATTTTGAGAAAGAAATTTCGATTCGGTGCATTCTTCCAAGTGTTATGAACATTCGAAAAAAAAAGCATCGTATTTCTGAAAAATATATATATCTCGTTAGTCAGCCGCCAAAAAAATTGGGAAAAATCAAGATTCTTACAATGCATAGAACATTACAAAAAAGTTTGAGCTAAAAAACGCGAGTTTCTGAAGTGGCTGATTTGGCGTGGAATGCCCCATATGTATGTGAAGTAAGTTGAAAGATGGTTAGTTCGTTCGCCCCATGAAAGAGCTTTGCGCAATGTTAGTCGTCAGGGTTTGTCGCAACATCGAAGTTTGTACGAAAAAATCGTGTGGGTCGTTGTATTGCGGAGTCGTAAATCATTCCTTTGCGGCTTCGAAAAAAGTGCGAGCAGAAGGAACTTGCCTCTTGGTGTGTAACAGAACGTGCAGACTTTCGAGAGACACATCTACGAAAAGCAAACATCGTGCATCACTCGAACAGGTTAAAAAAAGAATATTCTTGTGTCAGAATGAGACACCTGGACCAACCGGATTGCAATAGCACCAATGCTTTCAAAAGGTTGTGTAGTGAAAATAGAGAAAAACGAATTTTCTTTCACAAAAAGCTTTTGGATTGAATCTCTTCGAATGAATTATAAGAATTAACAAAAAAAAAAAAAAACAAATGACCAAAAGAACTTTTTGCATATTCATTGGCCTTTGCAGCAAACGTAATAACAGAAGTTTTGTTCAGGTATTCTGATAAATATTTTAAAAACATTTGCTGGCAAATCGTCATCGAAAAACTAGATCGCAGTGAAAAAATGAATTAACCTTAATTTTTACCCGACTAGAAACCTCGCTGAGTCACACGATGGAGATTCATTTTTTTGTTTTATTTAGTTTAGCTCGAATTATACGGATGAGTGCATGATTCACTGGCGAAACAATTACAACTGGGGTCCAACAACGCGTATTGATTTTTCTTTCCTTTCATTTAGGGTAGGGCGACGATTTGGTTGATATCTATGCGCATGAAAGAGGGCCATCTCGCTAGTGAGGAAGTCGATATGGTCGTGGGCGGTGTTACGTGAAAAGAACTTGCCCTAGGGCTCCAGCACGGGAGGTCGAGGCCGCGGTTCAACGTCGCGCGTTAAGATTTATCGCCCAGTTCAGAAACGCACGAGGGTCTGAGCTGACTCAGCCAGGGGGAGAAAGAAAAAAAAAAGAAAAACAATCGGAAACAACCGAACGATAGGAAAACTTGCTTCCGAAATGTTTTCTCTCGTTCAGCGAGCAAAACTGCTACTTTCAAAATTCATTATTTTCTATCGGAATAATTAACATGCCAGTTTCTACTAGCAGTTTCTACTGGCACGCGTGAAATGAAAAAAATCTTCAACCGAATGAAGACTCACGTCTCAAACGTGTTTCAAATAAAAGGTTACCAAAAACTTGCTCTCTGCTCTTCGCAAATGAAAACCCAAATAAGAACTCAACGGAATAGTAAAAAACAAAATGAAATATTAATATCCTCAATACGCAGTATGCTACAGAATTCCAGATGGTAACGATCGAAAGAAATAAAATAGTAAAAAATACGTGAACCCGCAACAAACTCGAAAATACTGTAATTATCCAAATATCAAGGAAAAATTTTTCGAAAGCTTTCAAAAACAGTTGAAAATGTGGCCCTGGCTACAAAGAGTCTCATAGCTAATTCTCGTTTATAAATACACGTGTCTCGAGTCACTACTCCGACTCCAGATTCGTGAGGCTAAACCATCATTATTTTGTCGACATAAAAAATGGGAGATATTATACCTTGATATGATAGGAGTTGAGCTTAGTCCTGGGCAGGCTGTTGAAAGCGCTGAAGTCGAGTCGACGTGAGAATATTCCATTCGCTCCGCAGCTTTGTCTGAAACATTAAAAAGTATGTTCATAGAGTAAAATTGGATGATTGAATATTAAATTTCAACGAAATTATTTCATCGTAATGAAAAATTCAAAGAACGAGATCGGAATGTATTCCAAATGTATCCAAATGGACACTTCATGCAAAAAATCTTCAGTCGGAAGTAACTACGCAGTTAAAAATATTGGTTTCGCGAATGATTGACAAGCATTCGATATTTACGAAATTGTGATCAGAGCAGGCTGTACAACTCTTCGCTTGTTTAAATTTTGTGCGGTCCATTAATTTAACGAGGATGAAAAAAAGATTCATGAAAGTGAGTGAGTATATTTCAGTCGCAAAAACGACCGATTCAATCAACCAACAGTCGACCCAATAAAAGTTTTATTTGAAAAGAAAAGAGAAAAACAAAATTCATAATGACAATCATTAACACATTTAATTAGCATATTTATGACTACGAATGAGCAGTGAGAACCTTGAGTGGCTCTGAAAGACCAAAAAGTTCTTCGAGCCTCTGGGACCAAATAGTCGAGCGTTTAAAAACGCGAGTGTCTTTTTATTTGCTAAGAGCAATGCGTGGTTTCCTGTTGACGAACGAATGAGTGCCCTTGAAAAGAAAGAGGAGCCGATATTCTACGTGCTTTCATTTCTCCAGAATAAAAACGTTGTTATAAATCGAAAATAGGGAGTGGCGAAGAAATTCAGCAGCATGAAAAATTCTGAAGCAAAACGAATTCAGTCGACTCAAAAGAATGCATCGATCAACATGTTTTTTTCATTAATGAACTTCAGGACAAAAGAAATTCATAAATCCATGACATAATGTTGCAGAGATAGAGAGCGAGAGAGACAAAGAAGAGACAAGGAAGAAATATGTAATGGCGACCAATTGCGTGGCCTTCACCTTGGCCTCGAGTTTCGGTTGGTTGTACATCAGTGACGAATCCCTTCTATCGCGTCTCCCTACTGTTACTCCAAACAGGCCCCCGGCTCTTCTGTGCTAGTTATTTTGGGCAATGTCAGACCAGGGTCGCGTAAATATTGCGTCGTACGAAAGTCGAAGGGGAATCACGATTGTGGCGTCGTGTTTCTACCGCAGCTGGATCTTCTGGGTGTGTGCAATTTCGTACGTGTGTATAGAAGATGGAAAAAAAAAATGAAAAAAGAAAAAAAGAAAAAGAAAAAAAAAAAACATGTGAGAGAAAGAATAACAACTCCTATCAATGGAAGTTACGTAATCGCTGAACACGAGACTCGGCACACACGGGACCCAGGCGATAACCTCATGTTTTTCATTTTATAAATAAAGCAACCTGGTGAAAAAGACTTTTTAGTAGTTTCGAAACGTACCGACTGATATAAAGTTTAAATTAGTATAATTTGAAAAAATTTACATAAAAAAATGTTTATGTAGTGAACATAGACAATGGATAAAAGTGCCAAATCTGAAAATGTTTTCTCGCATTATTGATGCTTGATTATTTCGAGAGAGAAAAAAAAAAGAGACTTTTTCAAACCATCAAGAAGAAAAATACAAAAGTTTTAACAATCATTTTTTTACATGGTGGCACTAGAGAATTTATCGAAGATAGTAGGACGATGTTGAATTTATCATTTAATACGAATTCCACGGCTTCAGAAATACCAAATTTTTCGACCAGATCTTTTGAGACGTATGTTTAACCGCAAACAAAAATATGCTAATGATAATAATTTTAATAAGCAACAATAAATAACTGAGTTAATGAAGCTGGAACGATACCCTTGAAATTCATGATCCAATTTAATGTCTGTAACACACGAACCATCTGCAATATAATTTTCAGAGATAACATTTTAATCGGCAATGCGGGAGGAGGGGGGGGGGGGGAGGGACGCTCGGAATGTAGTCGAAAAATGAATGCAAAACACGTACGAGTTCGAGCCTCTCATGGCCTTCTAGGTTCTCAATCACAGGATTAAGGGGACCAAAATGAGAAAAGAAAAAAGTTTTGAAAAAAAAAAAAACAACTTTGGTAAAAATGTTGCGACAAAAAGTAAGATACTGCTGGATGGAGAAGGGAGAAAGGTTTTAAAAAAAGGGCTATAAGGCGCTGGGACTGGTGTTTATTAAATGAGTCCCGGTACAGGGTGCAACAAAATTTTTATAGTCAAATTTATACACCCTAAAGGACAAGTGCTGCGACAAAAAAGGAACGCTTGAGAACCGACATCATAAAAAAAAAAAATAAAAATAAAAACGTAATAAAAAAACATACCAGCATGTGTCATTATTACGAAGATGAAAACATACGCAGCTTTTGGAGAGAAAAAACAGATGAGAGCAGTGGAGGGAACAGGGGATTTCGTATTTGGGCGACGTTCTGTCTTTCAGAGTTTCAACGATAATTCTTATTTTTTCAACGTTTTCACATTGAACGAAGAAAAAACATGTTATTGTCTTTTTTATCCAAGACTCGAGTAGCGTCAGCATGTGGCGCTCAACTGGTCCCAATCAAACTCCAAGATTATTCAAACATCTTACGATAAGATAAAAATTGACATAGGTAATTATGTTGAGAATACGAAGCCAGGGAATCCAAAAATAAATATTATGATGAAAAGAAGAGCAGAATAAGAACAGGTGATCATTGAATCCCTTTGCAAAACTGTTTTAAGTAAAAATCCTCGACAAGGATTCATCCAAAATTCGTTTCTGCGTCCCACAAACACAGAGATCCCCTTTTTTTCCCGCGATTATGTGGTCCAGGAGAGGGAGGTTACCGAATAAGGGAACCAGAGGCTCGGGACCAGTTTAAAAACTGGTTTGGCAGTCTTTTCGTCGTGTATTTTTTCGTTTCTCGATCGCGTGAGAGAGTGCTCCGGCTCTTTTACGAGGTGAGCAAGGACCACCGAACCCTTTTG